>CP110844.1:22346958-23596958 GCA_028411795.1 Euphorbia peplus
TCAAATTTTAGATTTCATTCAATAAGATTTCTCTAACGACTTAAAAGAAAAATTAGACATTGAAAAACTGACATGTATCAGCAAAAGCCAAGTAACCTAGACATCTTGTGACTGTCACAATGGGTCAAGTCAACACTCAGAATTAACTTTCACTAATGTGGCAACCACGCTAATTTGCTAAAGTCTAATTTGTTTTGAAGTCACTGGAATGACTTGATTGATACAAATTCAAAGTCGATAATTATTGAGACAAGCCGAAATTGAGAGATTTGAAACAACTATTAAAGTTCGGTAACCAACAGTAAACCAAAAACTGAGATTTGAACCAAAGCAAAAGTATCAACATGTCAACTAAAACTGACTAAAATAGAAAAACCAAAAACCAAAAGTCTACTTTCTGTATCCGGTGAATAAGCAAGCTAGGGAAATGGGTTCGGTTCATAAGCAGGCTAGGGAAATGGGTTCCGAATAGGAAGCTTGCAGCAGAGGGCGAGGTAAATAGGAATAAAGACATCTCTCCTTTGCTTCATTTCTTGACGAAATGCCTTTCACTTTCAGATCGAATTCCTCTGTCTTCCCCTTCCATTTCGCCGGAGCTACCTGTCTTTTCACCTCATTCCTGGGCTTACTAACCTAAATCCCTGTTTGGATTAACATTTAATGGAATTCTTCCAAATGCATCAGTGAAACTTCAAACACTTGATTTTTAACATGTACTAATTTTATGCAAATGCAAGAGTATACAGAAACAATTTTAACACCTGCAAACCAAACAATTCTTCAAAGAATCAACCCAAAGAGGTCTTTCCAAGTTCTGCAAACTAACGATCCAAAAGGTAAGCCTGATGAGGAGCAAGCGATCTGCAGAATTCTGATAATCTGGGGCCGAGTGCTTCATTAACTAAAGCCAAAACCAATTAGCTTTCTCTTGGATTCGCGTCATAGAGATTAGTCTTTGATGGAAAGAGGATGAGAAGTTCTACCTGCTGATCTGACTAACAAAAAAGAAAATGCATCACTTCATTGATGAAAGAAAACAAATGAACAATTATCACATTTTTATTGATAGCATCCAATACAACGGACCAAATCATACTATAATTTCTTGAAATAGAATATGAAGATTAGAGACCAAGTTTATGAATTGGATTCATCTTATTGACTATAAAAAATTACAGAGCTTAAATAGACTATGCAATTGAAAGCAAACAAAAACGGTTACTGCTAGTACAATGAGGTGGCATTCTTCCTTGATGAGAAAGGCACATAGGATAAGATCAATGAGGTATCAAATGCAGCAAGGATGCAAAGATTCCACCATACATCAAAAAAGATGCTGGCGAAGATCGGTCAAGATGACTACAACAACTTTTGAGATTTGAAGAAAGAAACAAAACGACAGTGTTTTAGGAAGGAGCAAAGCGGTGGCGTTCCAGTAAAGAGGGAAAACGAATGAAATGGAATTGGGACTTTAGGGATTTGAAATGGTATTTAAAACAACAAATAAATGCATAAAAAAATCATAAATCGCACATGTAAAACAAATTGAATTAAACTACTGCTAACAAAACAATTTGTGTACTAGCTAAAGAGATGAGTGCATAGCATATAGAACAAAATCAAATGAAGACATAATCTATCATAGTAGCAGCAGAAACGTTGTAATAAAATGAATGAATTCCACCTTTGATTCACTATAGGAGCAGCAGTAAAACAATCCTTTAGGAATGATTTACAGATCTTCTAGAACGATCTCCTTCTTGCATAATAGATCCGCTACCAAAGCTACGGTTGTATTATCTGCAGAAAAGCCTTGTTGACGCATTTCATGTATGAGATCTATCCCCTTTGACAAACTCTTGTGCTCCAGAAATCCATGAATAATCACATTGTATGAGATACTATTTGGTGAAAAACCATCTTCTCTCATTTTCCTGAATATATTAAATGCTTCATCTAGTAGCCCTTCTCTGCAAAGTCCGCCAATCACTATATTATATGTTTGAACATCAGGCTGAAGTCGTCCAACAAAAAGCATAGAAAATATCCTTTTCGCATCTTTGAACCTTCCAGCTTTGAACATCCCGTCCATTATAATATTATGTATACTTAAGTTAGGCTTCAGTTTGCTCTTCTTCATTTCATGTAGTAGATCAAAAACAACATCAAACTTCTGAAGTTCACAAAAACCATGTAATAAAGTTGAGTATCCTATTACATCTGGAATATAATCACGAGCGCATGAGTCTTTGAAAAACTTCATGGCATCCCAAGGGCTTCTTGCATAGCATAAGCCACGTATAAGAGCATTATAAGTATAATTATTAGGATGTAAACCCTTGCGAAGCATTTCATGAAAAAGTTGCTCGCCCTCATCAATCATTTTCCATTTAGAAAACCAATGGATCAATATGTTGTAAGTTCGTACATTTGGATTAGAACCTTTCCTTGTCATCACGTTAAACACTTTCATAGCTTGATGCATTTGTCTATCCAAACCAAATCCATCTATCAAAGAATTGTAAGTGATAACGTTAGGCTCAATACGTCTCTGAATCATAGTTCCAACTACACTTCGAGCCTTGTCCACCATTCCTTCTTTACCAAATTCATCAACCAAGATGCTGAAGGTAATTATAGTAGGTGCTATGTTCTGATCCAACATTTCATTGAACAATGTAGTAGCTTTTACCCACTGATCCGAGTAGCACAAACAATGAATTAAAGAGCTATAGGTAACAACTGTTGGTATAATCCCTTCACTTTTAATTTGTCAAAAAGATTGATGGCTTGAACAAGGTTGCCCTGTTCACATAAGCCATGAATCAAAGTATTAAAGGTTACAACGGTAGGGTTCAAACCAAGTTTGAACATTTTGCCCAAAGTAGAGAAGGCAAAATCGAGACGATGCTGATGACAGAAGCAATTAATGACAATAGAAGCAGTAACAACATCAGGTCTAATGTCAACAGATAGCATGTGATTGGAAAAAGAAAGGACAGTTGGATAATGTTTCATTTTGACAAGTTCAGATAACATCTTGTTGAATTGAACAACAGAAGGGGCTGGATTCACATGAAGCATGTGATTCAACGAAGACATGATCTCTCGAAAGCGTTTTTGAGGGTTAGAAGAACAAGTTGGAGAGCTCGAATAATCACGACATGAATTAGAACAAGAAGCCATTACCGGATCAAGATGAAGATGAGATGAAAACGCAGATCTGCTGCTCCTGATCCGTAGCATCATCATCATCATAGTTATAGATGTAAGTTTTAGGGTTTGAAATTGTGAAACTGAAATGCAGAGACAAAAGTGAAATGTGAAATTCAAACTCAAATGACAAATTGGACCTTCACATACAATTTTTTAAGTGCTTAACCCATACAATTTTGGTTATATTAAGAAAACAAACAAAGAATTATTTAAAATTATACAAACATTTTTATCAAAAGAAGTTTAATGACAATTTTATCTCACTATAAACAATACTAATTTTCAAAATATACCAAGGATCTAATTATGTAGTTACATATGCATATAGATTTTTATAAAAAATAAAATTAAAAGGCCACAAACCGGTAAGATTATAGACGATTAAGATTATAAGATATCCATATGATTTTTAAAAGACATAAGATAATAAATATATTCTCATGCATATATTGTTAAGATTCAAGGACCAAAAGCGAGAATTTGAACAGAAGAATGGAATCTCAATTAACATTCCAACTTGCTTACAAATGAACACGAACTGTTCTTATATAGCAGATGGAAATAGTTACATATTTGGTCAACTGAAACAGTTAGGCCCCGTTCTTTTGAACTGAAAAAATCTGAACTGAACTGAACTGAACTGAATTGAACGATGCTGAACTGAATTTTGCTAAAACTGAAAAATAAATACTGAAACTGAATTAAATAAATAATAATATTATTAGTTTTTTTGACAGAAAATAATATTAGCTTTTAATAACAACTATAGTAAAAAAAATTAAAAATATAATAATAATAATAATAAGATGATGAATCTAAACAAAATTGATAATTAGAAAAATAGAATGATATTATTAGTTTTTAATAATAATTATTAGTGAATTTTTGAATTTGCCCATAATTTGTTAATTTTAATTTCTTTTATAAGATTTTTAATTTTTTTAAATTGATGTTAAATTGCTTCTAATATTATATAACTGACTATTATAAGATTTTTGAATTTCTTTAATTGATGTTAATTTGCTCCTAATACTACACAGTACTGTTACAAGATTTTTGAATTTCTTATTACAATACATAACCAAAATTTGGAAATTTTTGTATATTAAATCCACATTTATATAGTAGAAATTATTAAGTTGGTTGAACATTGTAACATATATTGGTAATAATATTTATTTATATCCAGGAACTTTTGCAAACAAATTGGATCAACTAGTTAAAATTAGAATCAATATTAACGTATTATATATAAATAATAAATATTTATTTATAATTTATTAACGTGAACCGAATTGAATGTTGCTGAATTGAATTGAACTGAACTGAACTGAACTGAAATGAACGAATATTACTAAAATGAACTAAATTAAATGTTACTAAAAATTGAAGTGAATGTTGCTGAACTGAACTGAACTGAATGTTGCTGAATTGAACTGAACTTAAAATAAGTGTTGATAAGTTCAAAAGAACAGAACTTATGTGTTTTCTTTAATTTATTTGCAGCAATCTAGCACTCCAACTTTAAGGTCATAATCATAGTTCTTTTGACAAACAATAATGTCATAAAATTGGTTTCCGTTAGATCATCTAATCTAGAAAAGTATTCTATACTTACACTATTGTCAGATTTTGGTGTTGGAAGAACACATGATTGTAAAGAAACAACTTTTGGTGACCATATCTTCTAGTACCTAACTCTTCCCCTTACTTCGGATCGCTTTTCCTCCATTTTCTTTTCGCGGTATACAATTTACATATATTAGAATCTCATCGCTTGAATTCTTACGACAATAGTCTATGAAGCACATAAACTCATCTTCATCTTGAATTGGAGCAACTCTACCAAGAACTTTGTTGAAATCGTACGACGTCTGCATGGAGATTTGTAGGTCGTATGACTTTGAATTTGCACTTAGATGGTTACATATCTTCTTTTTTACATTATTGAACGTCATTCCTTTTGGAACACGGAATAACTTCGATTGACCGGCCATGTATTTTATCTTACCTCAAACTGTTTTCCAATTCTCATCCCATGATAGCATACAAATCACATCATCGTACATTCTTCTGCAATTAATAAAAACACCACAAACATTACCATCAAATGCTGACAAACCGCAACAAAATAGAACAATTTTGTTTGTAGCGTACATATAGCGCGCGAGACAACGCTAATTCCCACTTAGCGCTACCTAAATGCTACAATAAATGTTGTAGCATCCTCTAGCGGTGAACTCAACGACTAAAAGGTGTAGTTCTGCCTAGTAGCTTTTTATAAGATGCTATTGGCATGCTACAACTGTTGTTATGGGTCATATATAGTGTTCTCCACAATGCTATAATGTGCAGTTCCAGACACCACAACGTTGTGTAGTATGCTTCCCAAACGCCAGAAATTACAAATAAGTAGCGTTTAACATAAACCCGACAAGAACGCTACAAAAATCGTCCACCGCGTCTTTTTTGAAACTGTATTACGTGAGTTTTCAACAAGAATCTTCATTTAAGAGGTGAAAAACATTGAATCTAAACTTTTAAAGTAATTTTACATTATTTTGACATATAGATCTTATGTTTAACATCATAGGCAACAACAATTGAAATTGAAATTAAAGATATTGAAATGTGGGTAAAATTGAAATAGAATGGTGCTCACCTAGTCGATAAGTGACCAAATATAATTTGGTGTTAATCAGCATTAGATTAAAATTTAAATGTGGAGATTAAAACCTAATTAAATGACGTATTTTACTTTAATTATAAATAATAATTTTTGTTTTGTAGTTATACCGTAATCCTATATCAGCCCGTGTGTCTTTAGCGAATTTCATTAGGTTAGTTATTCACTAGGTGAGCACAATTGCTTAAACACATTACTTACATGAACAATGCTTGGGATTTTATGTTATATTGTGATTTACAATTGCTTGGGAGTGAGTGTTGATAATTAAATTTGAAACCCAAATCATACATACATACATATGATGAAGACGCAAATCTGAAAATAGCGATCTGGTGTTAGTTAGTGCAATCTGATGATTTAGAAATGGGGACAGTAAGTGGATTTGGAGTTGAGGATAGAACAACAACAAGTTATTCTGGAATGTCGGTTGATAACATTAAAGGCCTCGTGTTGGCGTTGTCTTCGAGTATATTCATAGGATCAAGCTTCATTGTCAAGAAAAAAGGATTAAAAAAAGCTGCTTCTTCTGCTCTCCGAGCTGGTATCTATCTTCATTTCATATCATTCTTTTATTCAGGCATTCTGAATATATTATATTGATTCTTTCTTGCAGGTGCCGGGGGTTATTCTTACCTATATCAGCCACTTTGGTGGGTTGGCATGATTACCAGTAAGTTCTGAATTCTCATTCATTTTCATTACCCTAGCAATTGAAGATATCTGTGACACCATTGACTGTAATCTCAAACCTGCAGAGAGTCTGCAATCTTTTTATCACTTTCTAAAGCATAAAGCTTATGCATGTATTTGATTTTGGTGCATGATCCAAATACCGTCTATGATATATTTTCAGATGATCTTTCACTTATTATTATTATTATAAAAAATAATTGTTATTATATTTTCTTTCAGTTTCTTAGATCCTTCTTAAATAGAAGAATCTTCCAGTTTATGGTGTCAATTCAAAGTCTAACAGTATTCTTACACTACACATCTTTACTATGGCAGTGGTGGTTGGGGAAATAGCAAACTTTGCAGCATATGCATTTGCACCAGCTATTCTGGTCACTCCTCTTGGTGCAGTCAGCATAATTATCAGGCAAGAGAAGATTTAAAGTTGAAGAATATCTAAATATCTGGTTCTGATGCTAGCTTCAACATTTCTCTTGCAGTGCTGCACTAGCACATGTTATTTTAAGGGAAAAGTTGCACATTTTTGGTATTCTTGGTTGTGCTTTATGTGTTGTGGGTTCAACAACAATTGTATTGCATGCTCCTCAAGAACGTGAAATTCATTCTGTTGCGGAAGTGTGGGACCTTGCAACAGAGCCAGGTATACATTTAATAACCAGGGGGAAAAATGATGAACAAGTACAATCTTCTTTTTACTGTGTTTTTCATATATCCTCTCTATATCTGCAGGTTTCCTTCTCTACACTGCTTGTGTCATGGGAGCAGTTTTTATTTTCATTGTCCGACTTGTACCCAAGTATGGGCAAACTCATGTTATGGTGTATATAGCGATTTGTTCACTTGTAGGTTCGTTATCGGTATGTCTCTGTTTCATACTCCTCAAATAGTTTTTTCCTATCTGTTTGTCATTTACATGGAAACACATGCTTTCATATTTATTATGTTATTCTAATTCTCCCTCAACATCCTGACAGGTTATGAGTGTCAAAGCACTTGGAATTGCTCTGAAGCTAACTTTCTCAGGAATGAATCAGTTAGTATACCCACAAACATGGGCCTTTACCTTGGTTGTGGTAACTTGTGTGGTCACTCAGCTGAACTATTTAAACAAGGTCACTTTTTTCATTGTAGTTCGTTAACACCTTATTTAGGCTGATGATAACTCTTGCATTAACCGTCTACCGATTTATGTTTTACTTATTTTAGCATAGATGGTGTATAAGTCCGGTTCCTATAAGAAAAATGAGTTCATGTGATGGCATGAGTTCACTGAATCTTATGACTTTCAAATTTCTATTTAGCTCTACTTAATCTTTTCACTATCATTGTTAGCAAACAAATATAATGGGCCAACCTAAGAGTACAAGTTCAACATTATCTTTAATTCTCATTTTGTAATGTCTTAGTGCTTGGCAGCGTATGTGTTGTTGGATAGTCTGCTTATTGGAGAGAAAAGGAGAAAATGTCATAAAACTAGCTGTTCTTTCTGCCGAACTAAAAATTAGGTAGTTTTAGAGCGAGTAAATTTTTAGTGTTGAAATTTAATAGCCAGAATGTAACTGAGGTATTGAAACTATCAAAGACTGGAATATTAAACTGAAAATTCTTGTGTAATTATAATTTTTTAGCATCTTATTGTATTGGAATGAACCAGTTTATTGATTGGTTAGATTAGAGATAAAACAGTTGTAAATTTGTGATGATTAAATCGTGGTGACTCTAACAGATGTCTACAAGCTGGTGAGTTTTACAAATCAAAATATGAGTATCTGACCTTATCTCGAAAGAACAATACTAACAAAATATCCAGGCTAGTTTGTCAGCATTCAAAACACCTAAATGCTATAATGCTGACCCAAGCAAACTGTGCCTTACCTAGCTCTCCTTTGCAGAAATCGTACCAGACGGAAGCAGATTTTAGGAATTTGTCCAATGGTAACTAATTGTGCTTTATAAGTCTTTAAGGAATGGCTTCAGTATGGATAAGGGGTCACAAAAGTATGGGATTCTAAACTAGGAAAGTACCATTGAATTATAGATAAAGCTTCTGTCTTAAATCCTTTGCAGCATGAGGGAGCACCCAGATGGAAGCATCTAAGGTTTCAATCTCTAAAGGATGTTTCCTGAAAGAACAAGACCATAAATTCAGGAAACAAATCATGCCTATTTTTTATGACGAACATTCTGGACGTCATGGTGAAAGTCTTCACCTTGCAAGCTAGAGCATTAACTGAATACTGCAAGCAGTTGTTTATCATAAATCGATAGATAATAGTAACTGTTTTTTTTTTTTTAATTGTGGGTATGATTGCTTCTTGTTTTATTCAAAACCTGGTGTGCATCATGGTTTTTGATGAAATTTGTTATGTTTCTGAATGCAGGCTCTTGATACATTCAACACAGCTGTTGTGTCACCTATATACTACGTGATGTTTACATCCTTAACCATTCTGGCCAGTGTAATCATGTTTAAGGTATCATTATCAAAGTGTATTTTTTCTATCCTTTTCCTTTTGCCGTCTTCTTTGACAATAAATTTTTTGTTCTAAGAAAATTGTATGCAAATTCAGTTTAATTATTTGTTTCTAATTGCTTGAATATATTTTAGTACAAGTATATATATCAATTACTCCTACCTACATAGTTTTAATTGCTACTTGCTAGTTTCTTGTGATGACATATTCCATGCTTTACATTTACTAGCAATTCAAATCACTAACGGTATTACAACAACAACAACAAAGCCTTAATCCCAAAAAATTCATCAACGGTATATGTCTTGGTGAAAATAATCACTGAAATATCTCTTTTGACAAGTTTTGTGATTACGAAGAATCTTGTTTTGATTTGTTGAATATAATATTCTTATGTACAATGCCTGCATTTGAGAAATGCTTTCCCAAAGGCTCACCAATTATTTTTTCCGCTTCCAACCCTTCGTGCACATCTCGCAGAAATAATATTTATTCTTCCCCAGGACTTCTAGAGTTTGCAGAGTGGTATGGATTTTATGTTTCGAAATTCATCTTTGAAAGACATTTTTTTTTCTGAGTGTTATGCTTGTCTGTTTTGTAATACAGGATTGGGATAGGCAGAATCCCACGCAAATTGTAACTGAAATATGTGGATTTGTGACTATACTGTCCGGCACTTTTCTTCTTCATAGGACAAAAGACATGGTGGAGGGTGAGTATTATCAAGGGTACATCTGTGATGTACAGTTTTTGTTTTGTTTATCATGTTTCTAAGATAATTGAGCCTCCGTTGCAGGTTCATCACCATCTCTACCAGTGTGGTTGCCGAAGCATACAGAAGAGGACGGATATGAACCCGAACCTGAACCCAAACCGGAAGGATTTCCTCTTCGACATGAAATTGGAGGAATTCCTCTTCGACGCCAAGAATCCCACAGAGAGATGGTGTGATCTTGAGCTACCCTCATTCCAGATGTTTCATGTGTTTTGGTATAGTGGGGGATCTACAGTTTTGATCTGTAAATTACCAGCAAATTGAGCTAGCTGTTCCTCCGTATTCTTGGGGTTTTGTGGAAACGCTTCTTGACAGAAAGAAATATCAATTTCGGCCGTTGGCATGTTCAGGTATCAAATGCCTCCCCTCCCTATTTTTTTCTGGCTGCACAAAGCACCATTACGAATTGTCATTTTGACCACATTGTACAATCTATGCATCTTAGCTTCAATTTACAAAGAAAAACAGATATCCTCTGATACTCAATACTTAATGACCCCGGGAAAGGTTGCTCGATAGTATTTCTGGTAATAATGATTTCTCCCTTATGATTTGAATTCAAAGCAACCTTGTAATCATGTATTTTTGTTCAATCTTAATTGGGTTGGTTAGTAATCATAGATTAAGTTGTCAAAAATTCTGAGTTATTGGAATCTCTTGTACTGGTTGCATTTCTTTCTATTGTCTTGTGACAAGTGAGATCAACAATACATGGTGGGACTTGAAATTTTTGGGGAACTTCATATATGTGTATACTTGTAATTAGACCTGTTAATGGGTTGGGCCAGGCCGGGCTCGTATCCAGGCCCAATCTAACACATATGTAATTTTTCTCGGGCTCAGGCCGGGCTAGATTAAAAAACCTTAATCCTAGATACAAACCGGCCCATCCGTAGTCATATTTTCTTTTTTTTGTTATTATTTTCATAAAATCTCTATTTAAGGAAGAGGAATGAAAATGAATGATGTAGCGTAACAGGAATTGATGGCTTAAAGTGTGAGAATTTTGTGAAAATAAATAAAAGAAAACTCCAAAAAAAATGGTAAAGGTTCTGGTGCAAAAGTTTTATTTATTAGGTTCTGATACATTTAGTGGATTGATAAAGGTTCCGGTGCAATTTTTTTTTTTTTTTTAAAGTTATACTAAATTTTCAAATAGATTTATGTGGTTTAACAGTTTGCAAATAAATGTATGTGGTATGATATTTTTTTGCAGATAATGGCATGTGGTATGATTATATTTATAAAACATATTATACGGAAACATATTATTGAGTTCTGATGATATTTTTATCTTTTAAAGAACTTATATATATATTAACAAAATATTGATACCCCAGATCGAACTATAGATTTGTAAAATGGACTTAAACATAAATTTAGTTCGTAAACAATCAAATTATTAAAGAACGTAAAATTTCCATAATATGGTTTATGATTATGACTTGAGGGTGGGAATTGCCACTAGTAGATATGCTTTATTGACATGTGAATGTAATTTAAAAAAAATAAAATACAAATGTACTTCGTTGTTTTTAAAACGCAAAATTATAATTTAGAACTTTATTTTGCAAAAAGATTCATATCACGTACTTTTATTTGCAAAATGGTAAGTCACATATATTTGATGACAAATTGAGTAAACTACAACCATTATTTTTGATTATCCATTTTTTTTTGCTCTATTTTATTTCTTATTAACAAAATATCTATTACCATAATGGATGAGGTGTTAATCTCATTTTTTTAAAATTTTCGCAATAGTTGATTTAATTTAATTCAACTAATAACAAAAATAAAGTTGAGTTTGTATTTTAATTAAACACGAAAAAGAGATTTTTATTCTAATTTCTTATTTTGTAATCCAATATCTAATATAATACTAACTCAAATTACCGCACATCCTACACCTATGTATTGTCTTATATTTTGGATATTTTGTTAGAAGTTTGTAGATCTAATTTTATTTTTTTGTTTTTTTTAATTAATTTTAAAAAACATTCAGTTTCGTTCGGTTGAACCAATTTCAACAATTAAATTCAGCAAAATTACGGTTCATTTAGCTAATTTCAGTTCAGCAAATTCAGTTTCATTCAGTTCAGTTCATCCATAAAGAACGTAGTCTTATTCTTACATACCAAACCGCCCCAACAATATTTTTTATTCATTGTCAATTCTAATTTATTTCAAACACTTTGTTTCACTATACCGACATAGTGGTGGTTAAGGGTGCACACAAAAAACCAGAAAACCGAAAAACCGAAAAAACAAACCGAAATCGAACCGAAAAACAGGTTAACCGAAACCGATGGACCAAGTAATGGTTTTTAATTTTAGAAAACTGACTTTTTGGTCACAGTTACGGTTAGTAGTTCGTATTAACCGTGGTTAACCGAAACCGACCAAACAAATAAATAAGTAAATACAAATTTATAAATTATAGAGACCTCTTTTATATTAAGAATGTTAAATTATTTTTATCACGTCTCTACATCATTCTATTGTAATCTTAAAGTAGCTTATATCGCTAACTTTAATAGTTATATGTGATTTTATTTTCGGCATTAAGATGTATGTTTAGGTGATAACCTTTTTTTTTATCAATAAGCCTAAACTTATGTATCATCGAAACTTGGAGAAACAACCTATATGATTACAAGCCATAACTAAAAAGCATAAGGATTAAGGGCCTTAATTATGAGAAAAAAAAAACTGAGAAAAACAACACAATATAAAACAACCAATGAATCAATTCCAAACGTCTCAATTGTAGCTACATGAAGCTTTGATGGTTCACCTCCTCAACTTGACATAAACACACCACACAACTATTAAAAGGAACTCCTTGAAAACAACCTTTCTTACAAGCTAACTTAGATGTGATAAAACAGAGTTATACAACTATATTTTTCTAACTTTACTAATTTAGGTACACCCAACTTAAGTTTAAAGAAGTTAATGTCATATTATGATTTTAATTTAATTTAAACAATTATATTAACTTAATCATGTTGAAACATTAAACTTAGATTTGGTTACAAATACCATTTAATTTAAATTTTAATGATATGAAAAGTTGAATCCTTTTATTAGTGTCATATTTATTCATTAATGGTTAAAAACCAAAATAAAAGGTTAACCGACCGAAATAAGTGGTTAACCGAATAGTGGTTAACCAAATTAAATGGACAACATATGGTTAGTGTTTTTAAAAAACCGATAAAATGGTTAACCGACCGAATTAACCATAATGGACTGGTTAACCGACCATGTGCACCCCTAGTGGTGGTGGTGGTGGTGTTAGGGGTAGTCGTTTGACGAAAACGAGAGGCAGGTGGTTGTTTCATGGAGGAGATTATAGGGATGGTAACGGGTACTCGACACTATCCGATCCTAATGGGATTATCCAAACTGGTTTAAAATGACACGGGACGAGTAAGAGATCAAAAATACTACCTGTTATTCGATGTTAAATTCAATAATGTGGCAAAAGGTATTATGGTCTTAATTTATTGGTTATGATATAGAAAGCTTATTTTCCACACTTTAAAATTGTAAACACGTGAATTTTTTAGAAATTTACTAATAAATTAACACTAAAACCACCTTGCCACATCATCACATTTAACACCGTTAATAACTTTTCCGCATTTTGAGAAAAAGAGCTAAACACAATCCTCATTTTGTCAAAAACATAAACACAAACACCATTTTGATAAAATTGGTAAACACATAGACTTTTTTTTTAGGAAATTACCCAATATAAAATATATAATTTACGGTTTGGGCTAGGTTTTATGATATATCTTAAGCCTAAGCTATAGTTTAATGGGTTTTTTTAAGGCTTGGATAAGGCCGTGTTCAATGTAAATTTACATTGACTAAGCCCGTTCTATTATCTACGGGCTTGAACGGGTTGGTTGGGTCATTGGATTCTTGAACAGAGAGCTACTTGTAATAAAGATAAACCCAAGTCATTTTAACTTCTTATTTACTTTTTTGTTGATTTGCCGCGCCGGTTGGCAAAGCGTTCTATTTTGTTAATTAATTGGTGTCCGAACAACACTTTAAATGTCGACTAATCCAATTTCGAGAGAATAGTTTAGTGAATTATAGTATCAAACTTCATCCCAATGATGATAGTGGGATTCAAACTGTGATCCTTTCCCTAGCTTAACCAACCATTACCGCTGAGCTACCAGTCATTGATCGTTTGACAAAGCGTTTTTATAACTCAAAACCATATTTCACAGCTTTTTTAGTCAAAAGTAATGTTTTGTAAAGCTTGAAATGCATAAATCATTGTTTTTAGGAAAACCTAACAAATTTGCAACTTTTTAGAAAATTAGTTGTGATATTGGTATTTTCTATCATTATTATTAAAATACTCAAAATTTTATATGATTTGGTAAAATATACTGTTACTTTTTTATTTTTGTTTTCAACCTTTTGAACTTTTCAAATAAGTTTATCAAACACATTTTAGCTTTTATGTGATTTTTCCTACAACAATTTTTGCTATAATAACTACTCTCCACAACCAATGTCGTTGGACCTTTAATAATTTGAATAAACAAACACCTATAATTATAGAGAAGGGCTCAAGAGTAACAATGAGCTTATTGTGAGACATGCCCCTTAAAGTGTGACAAGAGAATGAGGTGGGGGCATTTTTGTAATTAAACATGGGAATGTGGCAAAATTGTAATAAATGGAAAACTCTTATGCGTGGAAAATGGAGGGAAGGAATAGGAGGTGAGCGTTGATGTCACATCTGGAGAGAGAAAAAGTTTTGATTATTTTCTTTAAGATGCATTTTCTCGCTCTTTCCGAACTCATTTTAAAAAATTATACCACTGAACTCGTATTAATTAGGCGATCATTTCGAGATCCATTGTTGTTATTTATAAATGATTTTTTTCTATGGATGTTCCAAATCAAATAATCTGTTGTTCCAAATTAATATTCTGTTGTTCCAAATATGAAATTGTTCCAAATTCAGAACCGTCTATTGGAACAACACGTAATAGTTTAATATTTTGGATTGAATGGAGCTCTTATTACCACTATTTTTACCATTATTCTTGTAAAACCAATTGAATGGAGCTCTTATTAGCACTATTTTTTAACCACTAATTAAAATTAAGAACACCCACACAACAAGAAGTTAATATACAGTTAAACCTCTTTAAAGTAATACTCTTGGGACCGAGAAAAAAATATTACTTTACCGAATTTATTACTTTATCAATAATGAACATTGATGAAGATACTAGTCCTAAACCGGACAATAGCAATACAATCACCTACGGATGAACAAATTTTTGAGTCAAATAAACATTGGTGAAAGAATGATTTTGAACCAGACGATAGCAATGTCATCCCAAGCGTGTCATCAAAGAAAGCAGTTCAAGCAATCAATACTTTGAACAATTACTTGTTACAACACGAGCAAAACATACCAAAAGTTATTTATGTTTTACGTAAAGTCAATGATGATGTTAATTTTAGCTTTGGTGGAAAGAAGAAACAATATATTATATATTCATATTTTAAAAAAAAATTGAATTTTGTAACTCCTACATATTATATATACGTATAATTTTGAAATTATTACTTTACATATTACTTGGGCCTTCAGGACTTTCTAATTTTTTATTATCTTATGCTTTTAACGAGAATATTACTTTACTACATTGGCCCAAGTTGGGACCGACGAAATTTATTACCTAAGCGAGGTTATTACTTTATCGAACATTACTTAATCGAGGTTTAACTCTAATTGGAAATACTATGTTAAATAGACACAAACACTTTGCTAGTTGCACTCGACAAAAACATTAGATAATATTTTTATCAACATAGTTCTTTAATTGGTTGTTCCAAACTGTTTGGTAACTTGTTCCAAATCTAATATCATCTTGTTCCAAATAGATTGGTAACTTGTTCCAAAACCTTCTGCTCGAAAAAAATACTTCTATATTGTTCCAAACATAAAAACTTACAACTAGTTTATAAAAAATACTAATCAAGTAAAATCTTACAACTGAAAAAAGCTATTACAAATTCAAATCATTCTAAGAAAGTAAAAACTTAAAATCAGCTTTAACAGACCACAGCATGGTTCTTTAATTGGTTGTTCCAAACGGTTTGGTAACTTGTTCCAAATCCCATATCTTGTTGTTCCAATTGGTAACTTGTTCCAATATCAATTTGAAACATCAACAGTTTATCAATTTGAAACATCAAACTGTTGAAAACAAGAAAGGTCACAGACCATAAAATCAATTACTCTTTGCAACATCAAATAGCTTTTAACATTATTACAACAATCCTGAAACAATTTGAAGTTACTTCATACACTTGAAATGCTTGTGTTGTATGTATCTAATACAATAGAATACACAACTTCCTATGTTGTAACTTAACCAAATATAACCAGCTACTACAAGCAGCTAGCTTCAAATATGATCGAAAATATTACTCAAAAATCATGTAAAACAAGATAACCAAATATAACAAGAACTATCTGGCCAAAACCAAATAATCATTTATTTTCTGCAGTAATAATCTCATAACCAGATATCCAATATCAAATGAGAAACAAAATCCTAATATCCTAACTTGATCTGTATCATATAATCAGCTAAAATCACAATAAATAAGCTGAATTTTTCTTTCAAGCAAAAATCAATTACCATCTGATTGCCTCTCGCTTTTTGTATGTTCCGCATCCACAGCCTCGTCTAGATCCTTATCAGTAACGCCTTGTAGAATAAAATCATGAAGGTGCTAGCGAAGGCTCTGAAGCAAACTAATGAAGAAAGGAACTCACAGGATTTTGATCTTTGGAATTCTGGGCATTCCGTTTTTCTTCATCTAAGGCCTCTCCAAAAGACGAGCAAACTGAGCTGGCTCATAACAGAGCCGCCGGATGCTGCCTGATGCGTGTTTTAGCACAGGGGTATAATAGAATCAGAATACGCACAGGTCATCAATCACAGTATAAAACGTAAGTACGATCCACAGAGATCTTTGGGTCATTCGTTTCAAGGTTTAAGATTAAAGAGAGTCCAGTAACAAGGGGGTTTTAAAGCATGAAATGACAAGAATTAAAGAGAAAGCAAGTAAACAGATTGTAAAAGACAGATTTGGGTGAGAACAGTGATGTTCTCGAGCACAAGGCTAAGAAAGGGTGTTGTAAAACAATGATAAACGGGCACGTGGAATGAGCACAGGGTCCAACACAACACAGATCTCTTAGATCTAGGTTAAACTTGTTAATACGTGGTCAAGTGGTTCCCAACAGTATCATTCTCCCACGTTTCCATGGCGAGAACGAATAAAAGCAAGGTGAAATAGCATCTCTGCGGACTTCCACCTAACTTGCACAGGTCTATGCATCGGAACAGGGTCACTCTGATCTCTCTAGAGTTCCGTACACATCAAGCAAGGTTAACAACCATCTCTAGCTAATTATTTGCTTGACCTTGCAGTCTAGATCCAGATCTTACCTATTTTCTCTCGAAACATAGACAAACCATGCATATATATCAAGGCCTTTAATATATAATGATCTCTTAAGCACAGATCTACAAGTTAACCACGTAAAAACAACTTAACAAAGATATTTAGAGCTCCAGCATTGCCTTCCCAGCTCACTCCATGCAAATAAAACTACTCACTACTCATAACGAAAGATCTATATCATAAACACCAAATAACATTCAAAATATAACTTTTGTATTAAAAGGATTCAAAGGGAAGAGCTCCCTCCTTCAATGGCAGAATACCAAGGAAGAAGAGGAAGAAACCCAGAAAAACCGTACAAAAATTAAGAGAAAAACACAAAAAACTAACTTAAGAAAAGTTGGTGAAAATGATAAGGATAAAAAGTGTGTTGTTCAAGCAAGGGGAACATTCCCTTAAATAGACAAACAAAGGGATGCCCTAATAAATGGCAATCCCCAAAATACCCAGAAAAAGGACAAAGTTCTGACGCAATAACAGAAAGCAAAACAGGCGCGCATCCTAGTGACGTCACCAGCATGACACGGGTCTTCAAAAGCATATCTCCTCCCTGGCACAGGCTACTCTCCAAGCACAGACTGCTTCTTTCCCAGCTTTAGACTTTAAAATGTTTCTTTTCAGCACAGACTTCTCTCAACAAGCAATCAGACCTGCTCCAAAACATTTATAAGCAAACAAAATGAAAAAGAGATAAAAGATGCAAATAAATGCAATGAAACAGCCCTAAAAACTAACAAAATACCCGCACAGTCTGTGCACATCAAAATCCCCCACACTTGAGCAATGCTTGTCCTCAAGCAAAGAGATAAAAACTAACTTATGCGCAAGGAATTTAAGCAAAAAGATCTTGAAACTGCAATGCCAGACCTACGAACCAAGTCAACTAACTTTACCCTCTAACTCGTTAACAGCTTCGATAAGCGGTTGTCTTGTATTTGTGATACATACTCCCGAACCTACAACTATTAACTAAGTCAGGTA
Organism: Euphorbia peplus; assembly: GCA_028411795.1. Taxonomy (NCBI): domain Eukaryota; kingdom Viridiplantae; phylum Streptophyta; class Magnoliopsida; order Malpighiales; family Euphorbiaceae; genus Euphorbia; species Euphorbia peplus. Next base: position 22,365,317 of record CP110844.1, read on the forward strand.
GCATTTAGCTTTAAGATGGTGATGGGAGCATCCGAGACAAGTTACCTACCCATTTAAGTTTAGCAACCGGAACCTAATGATTAAGATGGAAGCTTAATTGGCTAACCCAGCAGGCTTGTGTACCAAAAGATTTAATTTACAGTTTTGAGCACAACCTTATTTTAATTTCAGCACAACCTTTCACATTTCAAAATTTTTCTCATCCCCAATCTAGTTAATAGCTTTCGATAAGCGGTTGTCTTGTGCTTTTGGCACATACTTCCGAACCTACAACTAGCAACCAAATCAAAGAGCTTTTGCTTACTCATACCAATTGGCATAGGAGTAGAATGAGAATTTAGCACAGATTTAGCACATTGGCTTTGATTTTTGGTTAGATTTTCAATTTCATTTCAATTTAGCGCATTGGCTACCCTTTTCAATCAGCTTCGGTTTCAAATTTGGGTCTAGTGGCATTAACCGAACATAAGCTTCGCTTTTGGGCTTCCACAAACTCATTAGAGACGGGCATGGGGTTTAACTTGGCACATCAACTACCCTATCCTCATTTATATACAGAGTTAAGGTAAAGCTGGTTGCATGCAAACATTAGTCTATGGCAATTGACAGAGACAAAAAGATAATCGATTAAATAATTTGCAGTTAAGTCCTTATCACTAAGCGAGGATAACATATTTACAAGCTCTCGCGCACAGCCTACTCTAAACATCCTAATCAACATGCTTTTAGCTAGAACAGGCAATAAAAAAAATGAAAAAATTAAACGGCCTCATTCAAACTAACTAACTTCCTCCCCCACACTTATTTCATTCAGTGCCCTCATTGAATGCAAAACATCAAAAATTAAACAGCATAAGGCACAGGGCAAACCAGCACAGCTCCACAACAACAAAACCAATAAGTAAAATAGAAATGCATACCTGCTTGGAGAGGCAAAAACTACTAAGCTACAGGGGAAGATGATGAACCCTAAGTGTTTTGATTATGTCCAAACGTTTCAGAAGATGAAAACTTAACATTCCCTTACATATAGTTTCTTTGTTGACTAATATTTTTCTACTTGGTCTATGTGTAAGTTACTCAGCAGGTGCTGAATGAAGAATTTCTTAATTGACTGAAGAACTCAGAAGTCTTGATTGCTGAAGACAGAGTTTCGTTATTTCAGAAGCTGGATGGTCCGCTCTGAAGCTAGTGAAGTCTGTTGAAGCTCTCCTCAGAGGTCCTTTGCAATCAGAAGTTTATCTACCAATTTGATCAGAAGCTTAGTCACGGGTTCTGGATAGCATTTATTGCTCTGACATTTGCATTTAATGCAAGGCGCCAAAAGTTCAAAAAGCTGTTTTGAAGGAGCGCGCCTGTCTACTCAAAGCGAAACCAGAATTTCCTTAACTACCCTTTGTTGATCTTATTGAGGAATGTTTCCAGTCAACCTTATCTTCAGTTTCAAATCACTTACCGGATTTGGTTAAAGAACAAGGATAACGGAATCAAAGTGTTTAAAGACCGTTTGAAGACTTGACAAATTAACGGCTACAACAACTGATGTCATCTCTGTGAAGATTCAAATTTCCCAACGGTCATCCTCATTCACTATAAATAGTAGCCAAGCTCCAATGCATCATGCACGCGTGATAATTGAGCAAAATCTCAACGCACTGTTTCAACAAGAAAAACAGAGCATCCTTTTCCATTCTCGATCTTTCTTAGCATAGCTTAAGTTTAAGTGAGAGAGTGAAGAAAAACAAGTTCATAATAGGAATCTTGTAAACTGATATCGTCTGTGATATTCAGTTAGATTTTGAGAGAAATCTAGTTGAGATTAGAGTTGGGTGAGAAATCTAGAAAACAGAGTGTTGTTGTTCTGGTGGAAATCCTTTAACTCTTTTTAGGCTAGTCAGAACTAAGTGAGAAATTAGCTTAAGTTTTGTTGATGTAAAGGAGCTTCTGAACTTGCCAGAAAAGTTCTGAATAGTGGATTTATAAAATCTCTACAGGCTGCGACCTCAGGGGACAAGACGTAGTCACAGGACTTCTGTGGCGAACTTGGATAAATCGAATTGTTCAATCAGGATCTCCTGAACTTCTTTCTCCCTCTTATACTTGTTATTGTTGCCTCTGTGTACTTGCTTATATTTAGTGCTGAAACAGATTTTCTCTAATCAGAAGACTGTCCAAAAGTTCTCAAATCAGAACTTCTGTTGCTAAAAACAGTCTAACTGTGTTTAGGCAGAATTTCCCTCAGAAGTTACTTCTGTAAGCTTGCTTCTGACCCTTGAGGAAATTTGACTCTGAAAATTAAGTTTCCCGAAAAACTTAGAAATTTTCAGTTTTCAACTTTGACACCTATTCACCCCCCTCTAGGTGATTCTGTTCTTGATAGGGCCAACAGAAGAGGTTTCCCTCTGATCATCAAAGATAGAATCAGAGGAAGAAGCAGCTGCTTCGGGTTCAGAGGAGGCTTTCCTTTTATTACCAGGGGTTGGCTGCAAAGGCACAGGTTGTGTTTCAGATTTTGAGAGAGAAGGAACAGGAGTGGACTCCCTTTTAGGTTATCCCAGTGGTGTTTTTAAAACCACCTCAATCTCTTCATCAGAGATTTCCTGCTCAACAATTGGCTTCTTCTTTGGAAAGAGCATTTGATCATGCATCTCAACCTTGCGCTGCAGCTTAACAAAGGCCTCTGCAATTTCGCGCAGGGTCATTGACATCAAGTCTTTCACAGCAGCAGGGACAACAACTTCTCCTTGAGGTATCTCCTCTACGACATCCTCCTCAGGCACAGGCTCACAGCATTCCCTGTTCAGGATGTACTGATCTCCTTCTTTCCTGCAGATGTTTATTGAGAACATCAAAGCACAATCAAAGGGGGACATCTCACACTTTTTGGTCAAAATGTGCCTGCTCGGAGAGAAAAATTTCCGGTTCTTGATCAAGGCAGTCACATAAGGAGCGATGGTCAAAGTTCCACCCTCTTTGGCAGTCATGGAGTTCAAGTGCTTCCCAAACCAGTACCCCACATTAACCCTCCTGTTGTTCTCAACACACCACAACAGGAACAGGTCAGAGAGAGGCACAGTGCTGTGGTTCAAACCTCTAGGGAACAGGGTGAAAGAAAAGAAGCGCTGCATGTATTTCAACAAAGGGGTCCTGATCTGGCTTGACTTAGAGACTCTGGAGTTGTAACGAGATCGGTCAGCAGAGATATGTGCCCAAAACTCAGCAGGCTTGAACTCAGGTGGAGGTTCGCACAGGCTGTGTCGGAACGACACACTCATGGACTCTTCATCAGTCACAAAGCCAAAATCACAGTTGAACTCTTTCAACGTTCTCCTGCATTCAAAGTTCATCACCTTGAAGCAATACTCCTTCTCCTTAGTGTGCTTATTAACCACAATCTCAAAAGTGGACACCAACTCCACCGTGGGCTCCCAATAACCATCCTCCCTAATGGCAATGAAGTTCTCAAAGCCCAGAACCTTCAATTTTCCCAACACATACTCATCCAAATCAAGCTCCTTTAATGAATCAACACAGACAAAACGAGGGTTAAGGAAATCATAAGACTTATAAATTTCGAACTTTTCCCTATGAACATCGGATTGAAAGGTGAAAAGGGACTGTTGGAAAGGGGTGAGGTCATTTTGGTCCTGGATAAGAAGAGTTTTGGTCTTTTTCTTGGGGTTAGCCTTAGCAGCAGAAGCTCTAGTGTTCCTTTTTGAGGTACTCATGGTGAAAAACAGGGGTTAGGGTTTTGGAGAGAAAAGAGAAACGAAGAGGAAGAAGTTTGAGGGTTGTGAAAAGTAAAGTAAAACGAAATTAATCCCCTTAAATAGCAAACTTAATCAAGCACACCACTCGTCAACCGGTTAAAACAAAATCTAATCAAATCAAAATTTTAAAATTTGAAAATTAAAAAGGAAATAACATTTAACCTCTCTTATCCACTTACCACCTTTCTCGGACACGTGGAGAACATGGCAGAGAACAACGGCAACTTACCAGATTTGAGCGCGGGTGGAGAAGTAATTTCTGCCACATTTCCCAAATTAGGAGGGTCACCTTTATGCACGCCTCTGATTTTTTACCATTTTTAGCAAAAATAAAATCCAATTTAAAAAATGAATCACCAAATTAGGCCTTTTAGTCTTCCTGAAAAGTATAACTCAGCAAAAGAGGTAAATTAAATTGCCTTAAACAAAATTCAAGGTCAAAATTCTAACTTAACAAAATTTTGAAAAAACTACTAAGTCAAGATTCAGCACAGGTCCTCCCCCCACTTAAAACGAAACTGTCCTCAGTGGAGTCGGGAAAAGAAAAGAATTGAAGACCAAACAACTAAAAACAAAAAGAAAACAAAAATAAAAGAAAAACAACTAAGTAACATTGCTTCGTTTGGTGACAAAAGCTAGACACAGGGCTCCATGGTTGTGCTTCATGGAGGCTCAAACAAACGGAGTGAAGCAACCACGGCTGGCACAAGGGGTCCAGAATGATGAACCCTAAGTATTTTGATTATGTCCAAACGTTTCAGAAGATGAAAATGAAAATTAACTTATGTACTTTTCAATGTTGACTAACAATTTTTGTTAAGTATTGTATAAGTTTTTCTCAGCAGATGCTGAATGAAGAATTCCTGCTTGCCTATTGAACTCAGAAGATTAAGGAAGCTGAAGACAGAAATACTTTTTCAGAAGCTGGATCAACCGCTCTGAAGTTTTGATTGTCTGCCTAAAGCTTTTGTCAGAAGTTCTCTTTTGCAAACAGAAGACTAAGGTTGTTTGGATCAGAAGCGCTAAGAGGGAATGCGAACATCAGAAGTTCGTTATCACAGGTTTAGTTAAGCATTTAATGCTTTGTCAGTTGCATTTAATGCGAGGCGCCAAAAGTTCAAAAAGCTGTTTGAAGGACGCGCCTGTTCACTACAAACAAAACCTGTTTCCTTTATCGTTTCTCTCTAATCTAAATCAATCTTCAAATTCAGTCAACTCCATCATCTTTATTTTAATCCCATACCGGATTAGGTTAAAGTACAAAGTTGACAGGATTGAGTGTTTTAAGACCGTTCGAAGAAGCTGACAAGATTAACGGCTACTTTCATCTTTGTCATCCTTGAAGATTCAAAACTCCTCAACGGTCATCTACTCAACACTATAAATAGTAGCAAAGCTCCACTGCATCAACCACGTGTGTGATCATAGAGCAAAAATCTCAACGCACTGTTATACTCAAGAAAACAGAGCACACTTTCCATTCTCAATCTTTTCTTAGCATAGCTATTGTAACTGTGAGAGAGTGAAGAAAAACAAGTTCATAATAGAGATCTTGTAAACTGAGATCGTTTGTGATCTTCAGTTAGATTTAAAAGAGAGAAATCTAGTTGAGATTTGAGTTGGGTGAGAAATCCAGAAAACAGAGTATTGTTGTTCTGGTGAAAATCCTTTAACTCATTTTAGGCTAGTCAGAACTAAGTGAGAAATTAGCTTAAGTTCTGTTGATGTAAAGGAGCTTCTGAACTTGCCATAAAAGTTCTGAATAGTGGATTTATAAAATCTCTGGAGGCTGCGACCTCAGAGGACAAGACGTAGTCACAGGACTTCTGTGGCGAACTTGGATAAATTGAACTGTTCATCAGGATCCCCTGAATCTCTTTCTCCCTTCCTTATACTTGTTAACTGTCTCTGTGTACTTGTATCATATTTAGTGCTGAAACAGATTTTCCCCTCAAAGTCACAAGTCTGTGTTCAGAAGACTGTCCAGAAGCTCTTAACTCAGAACTTCTGTTGCTGAAAAGACAGAACCTGTCTTAAGGCAGATTATCCCTCAGAGGCTACTTCAATAAACTTGCTTCTGACTCTGAGGATTATTGACTCTGAAAAATTGAGTTTCATTAAAAACTCGAAAATATCAGTTTTCTATTGAAACACCTATTCACCCCCCTCTAGGTGATTCTGTTCTTGTTAGGGCCAACAAGTGGTATCAGAGCGAAGGTCACTTCGTATATTTACTAAAGATCTAACAATCTAAGTGTAAGATCCTATCAGAATCAATAGAGATGGCTAGTAGACACCAGCCTGAGAATTCTTCTCACTTCATTGTCCCAGAGGGATCCTCTACAACTAGACCTCCATTATTCAATGGTGACAATTATTCCTACTGGAAAAAGAGAATGATGTACTTCATTCAAGCTCAGAACATGAGTGCTTGGTTTGTCATTACAGATGGAGATTTCATTCCTACCAGAATGGAACCAGGTCTAGGGAATGTCATTATCCCTCAGAGAGAATATTCAGATGAAATTCTGAAAAAGCTCCAAACAAACGCTTCAGCAATAAATATGTTGCATTGTGCACTTACAGCCACTGAATATAACAAAGTTTCTTCTTGTGAAACTGCACAGGATATATGGAACAAGCTGGAAGTCACATATGAAGGAACAGGAAAAGTGAAGCAGTCCAAAGTCAACCAACTCATGAGAGAATATGAGTTATTTGAAATGCTTGACAAAGAATCTATTTCAGAAATGAATTCTAGCATCATTGGTGACAGTAGCAAAAGCTTCTACCCATTTAGACACATAGTCTACCATGACTAGGATGTACTTAAAACCATGGGAACTGGGAAAGGGTCCCATAAAATCAATTCCCCACACATCAAATATTTCACACACAAGGGTACCATGTTATGGCATTTCATTTTTGCGTGAAATACTGCCTGTGCGTTGGCAAGCATCATAGGTCTGCACAAACTTGTGCGCATCCTGAGAGATAGTAGGCCAATAAAAACCAGATTGTAAAACTTTGGCAGCCGTGCGTGAAGCACCAAAATGGCCACCAGCCTCTCTAGAATGACAATGTTCTAAAATGGAAGGCACCTCATCATAAGAGACACATCACCTAATGACTTGGTCAGCACACAATTTAAACAAATAAGGGTCATCCCAAATAAAACTCTTCACATCAGACAAGAATTTCTTTTTCTTATGATAAGAAAACTCAATAGGCAAATCACCACACACAAGGTAGTTTGCAAAATCAGCATACCAAGGAGAAGAATAAACGTGTGCAGCATATAATTGCTCATCTGGGAAAGTGTCAGTGATAGCAGGCTGTGCAGCCTGAGGAACACCTTCAATTCTTGACAAGTGATCAGCATCAAGGTTTTCAGAACCTTTCTTGTCTCGAATTTCCAAATCAAATTCTTGTAAAAGGAGCAACCATCTAATCAATCTTGGCTTTGCATCATGTTTAGCAAAAAGATAGCGCAAGGCAGAATGGTCTGTGTATACAATGACCTTAGATAAAACCAAATATGAGCGAAACTTATCAAATGCAAACACAACAGCAAGCAATTCCTTTTCAGTGGTAGTGTAATTGAGTTGTACATCAGTCAAAGTTTTACTAGCATAAAAAATTGGGCGAAAATGTTTGTCAATGCGTTGGCCAAGCACATCCCCAACACAAAAATCACTAGCATCACACATGAGCTCAAAGGGCCTATCCCAATCAGGAGAGATAAGCACAGGGGAAGTAATCAACTTCTCCTTGAGTTGCTTGAAAGCAATAAGGCAAGACTCATCAAAGGTAAAGTCAACTTCCTTGTGAAGCAAGGCAGATAAAGGTTGTGCTATCTTAGAAAAATCCTTGATAAAACGTCTATAGAAACCTGCATGTCCTAAGAAACTACGAACATCTTTAACACAAGTAGGAGGAGGCAGTTTTTCTATAACTTCTATTTTTGCACGGTCCACTTCAATTCCTTTGGCAGAAATCTTATGACCAAGCACAATGCCTTCAGTGACCATAAAATGGCACTTTTCCCAGTTTAGCACAAGGCAAGTCTATGTGCAACGTTTAAGCACAGACTCTAAATTCAAAAGACAAGACTCAAAAGATTTTCCAAAAATGGAAAAGTCATCCATAAAAATCTCTACAGTCTTTTCTATCATGTCATCAAAAATGGCTGTCATACACTTCTGAAACGTAGCAGGTGCGTTACACAGGCCAAAAGGCATGCGCCTATAAGCAAATGTACCATATGGACATGTAAAAGTGGTTTTCTCCTGGTCCTTAAGAAAAACAGGGATTTGGTAATATCCTGAATATCTATCTAAAAAGCAAAAGTAAACATGACCAGCAAGTCTTTCTAACATTTGATCAATGAAAGGTAAAGGATAGTGATCCTTTCTAGTTGCTTCATTCAACTTCCTATAATCAATGCATACTCTCCAACCTGTAACAGTACGAGTTGGGATCAATTCATCCTTCTCATTCTTTACTACTGTGAAACCACCCTTTTTAGGTACAACATGCACAGGGCTAGTCCAAGTACTGTCAGAAATGGGAAAAATAATACCAGCAACAAATAATTTCACAACTTCAGAATGAACAACTTCTTTCATTTTAGGATTCAACCTTCTCTGAGGTTGGACAGTAGGTATATTGTTTTCTTCCATGAAAATCTTATGTTCGCACAAGGCAGGTGACAAACCTTTAACATCAGAAATTTTCCAAGCAAGAGCAGGTTTATTAGCTCTAAGAACTGCCAATAATTGTTCCTTTTGATCTAAGGTAAGAGTAGAAGAAATAATCACATGTAATTTATCATTGGACTCTAGAAAAGCATATTCTAGGTGAGAGGGCAAGGGCTTAAGCACAAGGTCTGGTGGTTCTTCTATAGAAGGCTTTTGAAGTGGGGTGAGTTCCCATTTCATGTTCTGTAAAAAGGCACAAGTAGGTTGCACAATTCTCTGATATATTGAGGAACCAAACTTATCAAGGATAGGTTTAACTTCATCAATAGAGATCACAGGTTATGTATCCTTAGACTCTAACAGAGGGTGTGCAGAAGAACTTTCCTCAGAAATTTCCTCAAAAGTATCATAATCTTGAAGCTGATACCAAGGGAATTCAGTTGTGGCATCAAGATAATAACATTGGTCATCACTAGAAGAAGAATGCTTAAGAGCATCTTGAATCTTAAAAGTGACTCGTTCTTCATCAACCTTCAAGGTGAGAGAACCATGCTCAACATCAATGAGAGCTTTGGTAGTGGCCAAGAATGGTCTACCAAGTAAAATTGGGACTTGAGAGTCCTCAGCAATATCCATGATAACAAAGTCAACAGGAAAATAAAGCTTATCAACCTTGACTATGACATCTTCAACAAAACCTCTAGGATATTTAATAGATCTATCAACCAATTTCAAAGATAGTTTAGTAGCAGGTGGTTCACCTAGTCCTAACTTCATGTAAACAGAATAAGGCATCATGTTAATACTAGCTCCTAGATCACACAAGGCATTCTTAATATGCAAAGAATTGATAGAACATGGTACAGTATAACTCCCTGGATCTTGAAGTTTGAGTGGCAGGTTCAAAAGAATAGAGGAACAAGCATTGTTGAGTTGCACAGATGCAACACTCTCCATCTTGCGTTTGTTTTGCAACATTTCTTTCATGAATTTGGCATATTTTGGCATCTCAACCAACATCTCAGCAAATGGAATATTGATCTCAAGCTTCTTCAATTTGTCAATGAATTTGGAATAGCTGGTTTCCAACTTGCTTCCTAGCAAACGACTTGGATAAGGCGTAGGCTGCTTATAAACAGGCACATGGGGCCTTGGTACAACCACATGAACAACGGGTTTGGTGGGAGGGCTAGGTTGAACAACAACAGTAGGTTCAGATTCCTCATCAAGTGAGATGGGAACAGGGGTAGGTATTGCACTATCAACAGAGGGTTGTGCAAATGATGGCATAGGCACAGAGGGCAACATGGTACCACTTCGTAACTCAATAACAAGCAAGGTCTGCTCCTTAGGATTATCCTCAGGTTTAGTGGGCAAGGCATTTTTGGTACGAGGGTTAACCATATTAGACAACTGGTTCATTTGAGTTTCCAAACCCTTGATGGAAGATTGGGTTTGTTGCATAAATTGGGCCATCATCTCTTTCATAGATGGTTCTTTGTCAACAGGGATAGGATTGGAATGTGGGTTATGGCGATTTTGGTTAAATTGCTGAGGGTTCTGGAATGCAGAGGGTTGTGCAGATGCACTGTTTTGGTGAGGATTAGGCATCCATTGGTAATTAGGCTTGTTCCAACCAGAGTTGTAGTTGAAAGGGTTGTGCTGGTAAGGACGAGGATAACTATTGATATAATCAACATGTTCAGGATTAGGTTCATTAGCAACACAATCCACAGACCTATGGTTTTCACCACAATATGTGCAAACACAGGGTTGTGCAGGAGACACAGCAGCAACAGTTTGAGTACCCATTCGAGCAATCTGCTTAGTAAGTTCAGCCATTTGCATAGCCAATTGTGAAACAGTAGGGATAGAAACAGGACTTGGATCATCAGGTTCATCCTTCTTGTCAAAGTTCCATTTGTAACTTTGAGAAACCATTTTCTCAATGAGAGCATACATCTCCGTAGCGGACATAGAATCTGGTTCACCATTAGCAACTGATTCAAAAACACTTTTGTTAGCATTAGTTAAACCATTATAAAACGTCTTCACCTGCATAGATAAAGGAATTTGATGGTTAGGAGCACGTCTCAACAAATCTTTAAATCTTTCCCAAGATTCAGAGAGGGATTCATCAGCTCTTTGTTGGAATTGTGAAACTTCATTCCTAAGCTTAATCAATTGCTTAAGAGGGAAAAACTTAGTCAAAAAGTGTCTCTCAAGAGAGTCCCAAGAATCAATAGATCGAGGTTGACAGTTTTTCAACCATTGCTTAGCACGATCCTTCAAAGTGAAAGGAAATAGCTTAAGACGCATACAATCATCCGACACATCCCTGTTCGTTTTAAAATTATTGCACATGTCAATGAAATCATGTATGTGGCTGTGTGGATCTTCATGAGGCAGTCCACTGTATTGCACAGCTGCTTGGAGCATGTGAATCATGGAGGCCTTAATTTCAAAAATATGAGCACCTTCATCAGGCACAACTATAGCAGAGCTGTGTCGATTAGCATTAGGAGCATCAGTGTCCATCCATGGTCTAGCTGGATCCATGTGAACAATTTCAAGTTCAGGAATATTAAAATCTAGATTGTTATGATCAGTCTCAATCTCAATATCCAAGTTCGAGTGATTTTCAACGTTATGACTAAGCGTATTCTCATTGGTTGCCTGATCTAAATGTTTTTGTAAACGTTTAGCACGACGAGCAGCTCCACTACGTTTCCTACAAGTCTTTTCAATCTCAAGATCGATAAGAAACTCAGGTGGAACAGATCTGTGCATAAACAAACAAAACAACAAGAACAGTATCTACCAAACGTAACACACAAGTCAAGTTCTCAAAAATCTCAAATAAAACGAAAAACACCAAAAAGATCCCCGGCAACGGCGCCAAAAATTGATGCGTGTTTTAGCACAGGGGTATAATAGAATCAGAATACGCACAGGTCATCAATCACAATATAAAACGTAAGTACGAGTATCGATCCACATAGATCTTTGGGTCATTCGTTTCAAGGTTTAAGATTAAAGAGAGTCTAGTAACAAGGGGGTTTTAAAGCATGAAATGACAAGAATTAAAGAGAAAGCAAGTAAACAGATTGTAAAAGACAAATTTGGGTGAGAACAGTGATGTTCTCGAGCACAAGGCTAAGAAAGGGTGTTGTAAAACAATGATAAACGGGCACATGGAATGAGCACAGGGTCCAACACAACACAAATCTCTTAGATCTAGGTTAAACTTGTTAATACGTGGTCAAGTGGTTACCAACAGTATCATTCTCCCACGTCTCCATGGCGAGAACGAATAAAAGCAAGGTGAAATAGCATCTCTGCGGACTTCCACCTAACTTGCACAGGTCTATGCATCGGAACAGGGTCACTCTGATCTCTCTAGAGTTCCGTACACATAAAGCAAGGTTAACAGCCATCTCTAGCTAATTATTTGCTTGACCTTGCAGTCTATATCCAGATCTTACCTATTTTCTCTCGAATTATAGACAAACCATGCATATATATCAAGGCCTTTAATATATAATGATCTCTTAAGCACAGATCTACAAGTTAACCACGTAAAAACAACTTAACAAAGATATTTAGAGCTCCAGCATTGCCTTCCCAGCTCACTCCATGCAAATAAAACTACTCACTACTCATAACAAAAGATCTATATCATAAACACCAAATAACATTCAAAATATAACTTTTGTATTAAAAGGATTCAAAGGGAATAGCTCCCTCCTTCACTGGCAGAATACCAAGGAAGAAGAGGAAGAAACCCAGAAAAACCGTACAAAAATTAAGAGAAAAACACAAAAAACTAACTTAAGAAAAGTTGGTGAAAATGATAAGGATAAAAAGTGTGTTGTTCAAGCAAGGGGAACATTCCCTTAAATAGACAAACAAAGGGATGCCCTAATAAATGGCAATCCCCAAAATACCCAGAAAAAGGACAAAGTTCTGACGCAATAACAGAAAGCAAAACAGGCGCGCATCCTAGTGACGTCACCAGCATGACACGGGTCTTCAAAAGCATATCTCCTCCCTGGCACAGGCTACTCTCCAAGCACAGACTGCTTCTTTCCCAGCTTTAGACTTTAAAATGTTTCTTTTCAGCACAGACTTCTCTCAACAAGCAATCAGACCTGCTCCAAAACATTTATAAGCAAACAAAACAAAAAAGAGATAAAAGATGCAAATAAATGCAATGAAACAGCCCTAAAAACTAACAAAATACCCGCACAGTCTGTGCACATCATTGCCATTTCTGAAACACGATTCCTTTCTCTGCCTCAACTCCTTAATTCCTCTGTAGTTTCTCATCTTGCAATTTCAAAATTGGAAGGCGATCATCCGGAGAAGTGATGAGCAGAGATAAGAGAGGGATCACGACGTTCTAGGTGGAAGACGACGACAGATTGATTTCGAGTCGGCGAACGACGGCGCTGGAGACAGTTGGATTTAGAAGAAGAGGGGCGAAGCCATAGGCATCCGCGCGTTTTCGTATGTGATTTTCATCAAAATGACGTAGTTTTGACTCTATCTCACCATAAGCACATTGTCTCACCATAAGACCTCTGTCTCACTTGAACTTGACTCTATAATCATATACAGAAAAATTAGTTGTAAGCAAATATTTTGATTATAAGGGCATTATTGGATGTCTTGAGTCTTAAAACTAAAGTGCTATATTGGAACACTAGTTTTGAGAACAATAGAGTCTTTGGTATATAATATCTTGAGATAATTATAGGGTTCTGTAGGTTTCATTAATTTTCTTTTTTTTGTTCTTGTTTCTTTAGTTAAATATCCTCTTTTCCCTAGATGCATGTATTATTAGGTGAATCATGTAAATTTCATTTTGCAGTTTACCTTATTTGAATCTCAATTGCTAACATTTAAATAAATGAAATACAAAAATGTTTTATCAAAAATTATTTAAATAATTTAACTATATGTTATTTTCCAAGAAAATTAAAGTGTACATTATTAGAGAACTGTTTAATGTTTCACACATAGTATTGAGAAGAAGATACAAATACTTATAAACAAGTATAACAGAAGGAAAATTCAAAATTAAAGAAATATTTTTGTTATGCAATTCAGTGTTAAAGAACAAAATGGTAAAAAATAAAAAATAAAAAAAATACTAAAATTATGAGATCATAGAAAAAATAAATAAATGAAACTTCTAGATTTTCTGCTTTTATTTTATTAATATGATTTCAATAAATTAGAAAAAAAAAAAAGAAAACTTCTATATTATTCTTGTACCAAATAATATAAATGCAAAACACTCAAGAACGGAGGTTTTTAGAACAAGTTTATTATTGCATCTTGTTTTATATAGAAATATTATATTTACTCTTTATATAGAAATATTTGTATTATTTTATATTTGCTTATTTAGGTGGATATTTTAGTTATGCTAGGAAAAGTTTTTCTAATTTGTGTATGATTCTTTATAAACTATATATACACATGCATCATGAATGAGAATTGAGAGGGTAATTTACCGCGAAATTTAACATGGTTTCAGAGCAGGTTTAAGATCATAATATCTAGCTTCCGCTAATTTGATGTCGACCTTCCAAAAGAAGAAGAAAAATAAAATCTTTTTTTAGTTGTTTGATCCGAACCCCAAAATCCAATTCTCTTCCTTTCGTTTTTTTAAATTTCTTTTTTTTTGAAACCTCCATAAAAATTTATGAGAGACCAAATTGAGCCAAGAACTTTCGTGAGAGTTCACGAGCGTGAGATTGAACCAAATACATTTTCATGCTTTTGAGGTGAGAATGACCAAAAACCTTTCACAAGAGTTTGTGAAAGGCAATTAAACCAAAAACCTTCGTGAGAGTTCATGAGGGTGAGACTGAACCAAACACCTTTATAAATTTATGAGGTGAGAATGACCAAAAACTTATCACAAGAGTTTATCAGAGCCGATTAAACCAAAAACCTTCACGAGAGTTCAAGAGCGGCGAGATTGAACTAAACACCTTTACAAGAATTGTGAGGTGAGATTAGTTGGAAAAAGAACCTTTTACTAGAGTTTGTGAAAGGCAATTCAACCGAAAACCTTTACAAAAGTTTGTGAATGATGAAAAGATTGTGTCAAGATCGTAATAAAGAAGAAGATGTTGATAAATTGAAGACCATGTCGAGATGACGTGAAGATGAAGATTATTATTTTAAGAGATCATTTTTTTTTTATACTTGAGAACATGATTTGTTAAATTTTATTTTTTTTTCCAAATCGAACGTTCGAGATCCTCACCTCCGACTTGAGGGAGGATATTGAGATATTTATGATATTATGAAAATAGTATCATGTGTTGTTAGGAGTCTAGTATTATGAGATATGATGGAAGACAAAAGAGTCAAGCCAGGTTTCCGAGCTCAAGAAAAAAAAGGAGCAGACGATGTTGCTTGAAGGTAAGATATTATTATTCGGGAAAATACAATTTGAGTTTTTGAAGCGCAAGTTGGACATTTGTGATTTGCATGGGTAAATTACACCATTGGTACCCAAACTATACCTTGTTTCCCAAACTGGTGGCGAATTTTTTTCCAAGCAGATATCCAAACTATCGATGACCTCCCAAACTATAACCTAGTGACATGTTCGTGACCGATCACCGCTGGTGAAAGCGAATTTGACTGAATTTTTGTTGACCTAATGGATCATTCTATGTAAAATACTAATTTACCCATGTAGTTTCTTCCTCCTTCTCTTCTTCCTCCTCTGTTTTCCACCATTATCCTTCTCTCTCATCATTTTTCTCTCTCTCCTCCACCTTCCTCATTCTCCACCACCATCCCCCTTCTCTCTCATCATTTTCTCTTTCCCTCCTCCTCACTCTTCTCTCTCCTTTTTCTTTTTTTTTCTTTCTCTTCTTCTCCTTTCTTTTTTTTTCATAATTTTCCAAATTCTATGGCTTCTCGGTCGGGATCTAAAACTTTCCAGATTTTGGGGGGTAAACGGACGAAATCTGGAATTTTCTAGATCCCGTTCGATTACCTGCTGGAAACTGGATAGTTCCTCCTAAAACGGAAACGCCCTCGCAGGATTCTGGAATTTCCAAAATTCGGCAGGGGCATTATCGGCAGGGATCTGGCATTTTCCAAATTTCGAGGCGTAACCAAACGAAATTTGGGTATTCCAGATCCCGGCCAGGGCTAGAACTGGCTGGAGTATTGAATACCCAGATTCTGACCGGTACATGCCTAGGCCGAAATATGGAACACACATATTCCGGCCAGGGCTGGAACCGACCAGAGTCTAGAATACCCAGATTCCAGCTGGTTCCAAATCTGGCAGAAGCCATAATCTGGATCATATCATTTTGTTCTTTTTTCTTAAAAAGTAAACGAAGAAGAAAGAAGAAGGAAGAAGAAAAAGGAAGAAGGAGGGAGGGTTATTTTAGTCATTTTACATAGGGTAGTCAATGGAGTCAATAAAAATTTGTCAAATTTGCATTGACCAAAGTTTAATGATCACTAGGTACTAGTTTGTGAGAGCAACGATAGTTTCGATATCCAGATGGGAAAAAACAATTTTAGGTACCAGTTTTGGGAAACATACCATAGTTTGGGTACCAAAAGTGTAATTTACCCTGATTTGCATGCTCCAACTTCAAGGAGGGTGTTAAAAGCCTAATTAGTCTACACATGAATATTATATTTAGTCTCTATAAAAATATTTGTATTGTTTTATATTTGACCTATTTAGGTGGACATCCTAATTATGGTAGGAAATATTTTCCTAGTTTGTGTAGAATTTTTTGTAAATTATATATACGTAAATAGTGAACGAGATTTGAAAGGAGAATTTATCGGGAAATTTAACAAACTTGTAGGATTTCCAAAAGCAATCAATGATGTTTGAAAAATCTTGACAAACATTCACTAAAATATGTTTGGGATTAGAGAAGAAACTAAAAGTTCAATTGAAAAAGATTACATAATCCCTCAATCCTTGAGAATCGTTTTAGACTCGAATGCTTAGGACCCGTTTTCACAGTTTAATTTTAGCAAAATTCAGTTCAATTCAACAAATTCAGTTTACGAAAATTTAACAAACATTCAACAAAATTCAGCTAATTTAACAAATTCAGTTTAGTTTACAAAGAACATATAATTTGTTCAATAATAGTAGTTTAGATGACTACGTAACTTGAGAAAGCAAATATATATATATATTTAGTTTGGACAACATTTAAACATTGTGTAATTTAAGCCATAGCTTTGACCTTTGACTTACTAACATGAGCTCATGAACTTTAAAACTTGACAGAATGGTACTTGAAGCTTACATTCATTGACATGATGGTCCTTTTAGCCGTTGATCAAGTAAAAATAACAAGCGATAATCTCAAAATGAAAATTTTTAAGAATTAAAGTTGTTTAGAACCATATTTTACATTGTACTGTAAATTTGATTTTACAATCACCATTTTTAAAACTCTCTCAAAACAATTTGTATCTCCTTAAAACAACACCTAAATGAATTCTTAAATTTCCTTAAAATATCATTTTCAAAAATCCTATATCAAAGGGTTTCCAACTATTAAAGCGGTAATTTATCGGTACTATGGACTATATTATTAGTAAAATGTAAAATTCAAGTATGACAATGTCAAGTTTTGAAGTTTAAAGATTATCATATTAGTGAATACAAAGTTTATAGCTATGGATATAATTTACCCCATAATTGTGAATTGATTAGTTAATATTTCTAAAAATAAAGAAAAGAAAAAACGATGAAATGGACAACGTAGTGCATTTTAATATGCTACGTATAGAATAAATTTTAATTTAAGTTGCTTGCTGTTAAATTATAGTAAGTAACTAATTTTGAAGTTGAAATTGATGCTGAATTAGCAGCAAAGGGAAAAATAATAGTTCCCAAATTGAGTAGCCAGGAGTGACTGGTTGATTGAATTAGGACTCCTATCCTAATAAAACTGTAATCCATATATGCTTAATAATGGCTAATTAAACAGTACAATTAGATCTTTCAAAAAAAAAAAAAAAAAAACTGTACAATTAGTTAATTAAAGAGATCATCATTTAAGAAGTTTTATTGATGTGTTCATTCATATATGGCAAATGACAAATTAATGGGTGACTTAAGTTGAATTTTTTCTTTTTTAAAAGTGGAAACTTGGCATAGAAAAATGATGTTTAGAAGATAAATCCCTTTCGGAGCACTTGGGTCAACAACCATGATATTATAACTTCTCCTCAAAATCCGGCGGTAGATGGGATGGGATCATCCTATTAATCTTCTATTTGCATATTCAAAGAATCATACTTCTAAAAGAAAAATCTTACTTCTCACCAATAAAAATTGGTCCAAGTGGTAAAAATTGGTCCAAGTAGTAAGTCACTTCATCTTCTATTTAAAAGGTTTGCGGTTCGAGTTTTCACTTCGTCAAAATTTAGCTCTTATTGGCAAGCAATTTGTAAACTCCATTGTAAACCCTCATCGAGATCTATGGTTTACCCTGACCTTGCAAGTGGATAAGCCTACCCAAAAAAGAATCTTACTTCTCAACCGTTGTAAATAATCATTCTTGTACTTTCTCTATATGGATTCGGTTAATGTTGTCCTTGTTGGAATTTCTGTGGATGGAAGGCTATAAACTTTTTTTTATGTCTTTGTAAAAATTTCTAGAATACACTCGGTTAACGGCGAATCTAGAGCAAAATTGTTGGGGCCGGATTTTATACCTAGACACCTAACAAAAAGTTATGTACGTCCTACTATTATATACTTCCTCTATCCTATTTGTCATTTTGTTTTGTACCAAATTATTTGACGTTCTATTTAGTTTTTTTCAACTTTACCTTTATAATGAATAGCTAAAAAATTTAAATATTAATTTCAAAAGGGTAATATAGTACTGTAAAAGTATTTTTATTGCTAATTATTGAGTTTTGTTTTTTAAACATTTGTGTAGAAATTAAACGACAAATGATAGGAGAGGAAGGACGTATTATGTATAGAATATATTTATTTTTTTTGGTGAAATATGTATAGAATATATTTACTTCACTTAGTTTCACATTTCATGTCTTTTAAAATGTAATTAATTATTGTAATTTAATGAATGGTAAACTGAAATTGATTTTATTGAATTTAAGTCAAAATAAACTGAATAACATATATTGAAATTTTTTTAGCCTAATATGTATAAATTAAAACGAAATGGCATGTATTAGTATTATGAAATAAAAAGTGAAAATATGGCATGTAATACAATAAGGAGGTTTTTTTTTTTTGACATAAACAAAATGGAGGTATTAATATTTAATATTTTTTCATACATGTTATTCATCGAACTCTTAAGACGGTGACCAACTGCAACCGATCTGAATCCTTTATCGAGGAAATCTTGGAGAGATATCGCTTCATGAGGACTTGTGTGCCAATGGGAAAATTTCCATTGATTTCGTTGATAATAACTCCCCTGAAACCTAGGGTTTCTATCGATCCCGAGTTGAAAAAAGAGCTTATATGACCTTGGGAGAATGCCCTTGTGAATAAAATTTTGGGAAGAAACCTAGGCTATATTGCTTGGAAAAGCGAGTTGATGAATCGTGGAAATCCATTGCGGTTTTACACTAATGGATTTAAGGCATGGATACTTCATGGTACAATTTGATAATGGTCTTGATCGGGAGGATGTGATTAATGATGGACCGTGGTTAGTCCAGGGGAATTATTTGATGGTATGGAGTTTGTCTGCAAATTTCAATCAGGCTAATATTGTGGCGCAATGCACAATGGTCTAGGTTTGTTTCCCAAATCTCACTATTTACTTTTATAAGGACGCGATTTAGTTGGGCATTGCTCGAACTACCGGTAAGCCTATTAAAGCATATGATAATACATCTCAAACTATTCGAGGTAAGTTCACTCATTTTTCTGTGGAACTGGATTTGCAAAAGTCATTGGTTGCTAGCTTTGGCCTTGACGGAGGTGATCAACAAGTTGAATATGAAGGGTTAGATGTTGCTAGTACAAATAATGGTTGTTACGGTTATCAAAAAGCCGCTTACGTGTTTTGTAGTGTCTTACATTTGAGTTCTTCGAAAGTAGTTCCAACGAATATGGATGTTGTTGAATCGAATGGACCTCAACCTGCAACGTTTGAGGCTAATGGTGTTGAAGGGACAAAGGGTACTATTAGCGAGCCTGCTGGTGTGATTCAGTCGGATGTTGAATATGGGAAAAATATGATTGTTCCATGGAGGAAGTATGTGAATAGAGGTCGGGGGTCAGGGGCATGTCAATCTGACTCGTCAAGATCTTAACCCAAAAAACTACCGGTAATCCCTTCGTTGGGCATGTTAATTAATAATCTGTTTTTTCTACCTCTAGTATTAGGGTCTTTGGTCAAAAGGTTCATGGAAATGTTTTTATGAGAGGTAAAAGTATTAGAGCACGTCGTGGTTGAGGGGGGGGGGGGGGGGGAGGAGAGGGGCACCATTCGGCTATTCGTGGGTTTGTCTCTTCTTCAAAATGGAGAAATAAGATTTTGTTTCATAACATTTTTTCTGCTTTAGACTTTAATGATTGTATGGATGTCGATTCAGAAATTGATGCTATTCAGAATCACCTGAATGAAACTAATAGCAGGGGTAAATGTACTTGAGTTGATTCACCAAATGGCCCCGTTGACCAAGGCAATATTGTTCTAAATACCAAAGTGCACAGTGGGGTTGAGCCCTCTTTTGAGAATATCCAAAGTAATGATATCGTTAATAGTGAGAAGGGAGGGCCCCAACCTCTCGTTGTCTAGTTTGTTTATCCTCATCGTTTGCTCTTATCTTTTTAATGAAGTTTATAACTTGGAATTATTTTGATGTTAGTGATACCGAATTTTAAAGGGCTCTTTGACATTTAGTTCATGTGCATAATCCTTATATAGTCATTTTACATGAAACTTGCCTTCCAATGTTAGGAAGTTAAACTTCCAAAATGTGGAGATTATTGAAAGGTTACTATACATGGAGGTGTCTTAATATCTTGAAGGTGAAGCGATGAGGATTAATGAAGACTCTTGACATATGTACTTCTTTTGCTAATTGGATCAATGACCTTAGCCTTGTGGATCTCGATTTTGTTAGATCTCAATATACTTGGTTCTATAGATCTTCTCCCCATACCAAGGTTGCGTGTAGGTTGGATAGTACTCTAGGGAACATTGAGTGGCGGCATCAATTCCTTGAAGCTGTAATTAGGCTTTTACCACATAATAATTCAGATCATATTCCTCTTATAATTGATCTCCGGGGTTCCTTTGAAATTAAAACAAAGGATTTGTTTCGGTTCCTTGCTGCATGGTTTTCTGATCCAAATTTTCTCATATTCCTCTTAGTGTGTAGTCCGCTATGCCTTGTGCGCGATGTTCTTAGGTTAGATGGTCCGCGCTCGAATATTCGGTGAGATTGTATTTGGAAGCTTCAAAATAGATGTTAATCGGGTCAGGAGGAGAATTGGCAACTCAAAGTTTTGTCCCAATTGTGCTAATTTGGAGACAATTCGTCACCTCTTGATGAATTATTTTCACTACAAGAAAAATCATGCTTATTATAAAAAAAATCCGTCAGAAAATGGCTAAATTCCATCGGTAAATTAACTTATTTGGTGGAAAATTGTGAGAAATGTTTTATACTGTTCTTATTTGGAGGAAAAATTGTGCCCGAGACGCAACATTCAGTTTTATCAATGTTGATTTGCAAACGTGGTTAGAAGATAATCTTAATCTAAATTTTATATGGAATGATATTAACTAGCCTATGATAGATGTTATTAGTTGAGGTTGTAATTATGTAATTATCACGGTTAGGGTTTGGTCTATGTTGTATATAAATACCGCTGCTATACTTAATAATACTTAAGTTGGTTCATATTCTTTATGGTACCAGAGCACAGAACAAAACCCTAAATCAATTTTTTTTTTCGGCCTACCATGGATTCCTCCAACTCCACTGCCGCTGCTCACATCTTCACAGCCACTACTTGTGGTGATTCCTCCTCTTCAACTGCTGCTAATAGCAATCCCGATTGGGTTTTTCACAATCCTTTCTCCAATATGTCCTTCTCCACCTTTGCTTCATCTTCTATGTCTTCTCAAACTACTCAACCTCTTGTTGTGCCTATTCCCCCTACTTCACTCCCACCTGCTTCAGCAGTTCATCCCCCCCTCACACCCTACTTATCCCTCGGTACCCTCCTTGCATAGTCAATTAACCGTGAAATTGACGTCCTCCAACTTTGTGATTTGGCGTGCTCAAGCCTTATCTGCTATTCGGGGAAGTGGTTTAGCGAATCATATTGATTCTTCTGTTGCTCCTCCACCGAAACTCCTCTCAGATAACTCTGTTAACCCCATATTTGCTGCTTGGGATCAAAAAGACCAGCAGGTCTTGAATGTATTGCTTAGCTCCGTATCGGAGTCGCTTCTCCCTCATATTGCTTCGGCTACCACAGCTTTGGAGGCTTGGAGTCGCTTCTCCCTCATATTGCTTCGGCTACCACAGCTTTGGAGGCTTGGAGTCGTCTCATCACCACCCATGCTTCTGGATCACGATCTCACATCAGAAACCTTAAAGCTACTCTGCAAAGTCTCACTCAAGGCACTGATGACATTTCGACCTTCTTGGTCAAAGCCAAATCTATACAGGATCAGTTGGCTGCCTATCAATATTTTTTGCGTGATGATGATTTTATTGATCAGATTTTGCAGGGTTTGGATGAAAAATATCATGCTTTTATTCTCCATATTGAGTCTAACCGAGAAGGACTGACATTTGACCACCTGTACGGCTTAATCTTGTCTGAAGAACGCCGTGTTACACGTCCACAGCCAGGACTCCTACCCACTCCCACTGCTCTCTATAGTCAGCGACCTCAACCTTCGAATCATGGTGCTAATCGGGGTCGTGGAGGTCGTTCTCGGTTCCACCGTGGAGGTCGTACGACCTTTTCTCCTAATCGGCAGCAGTCTGCCTTTTCGCAAGGGGGCAGTAGCTTTTCAGCGTCTCACCCGAGCGCCTATCCAACCTCCCCGGCTCAGTGTGAACATCTCACGTGTCACAAATGTCGAGGATTGGGTCACGTGGCTCGCAACTGTTCCTCACCGAGATTCAAATGTGACTTTCACACTCCACCTCAATCCCACATTGCCACCAGCCCCGCCTCCTCTCAGCCTTGGGTGTTGGACTCCGGCGCTACGCATCACTTGACTTCTGACCTTGGAAACCTTCAGCTCCATTCCGAGTACTCTGGCCCTGAGGAAGTTCAGATAGGTAATGGCTCTTATATTCCTATCAATCATATTGGTACATCCATGGTCTCTCTTGGTCAATCACATATTCGATTAAATAATGTTCTACATGTTCCTCGTACTTCCAATAATTTATTATCTGTTTTTGCACTAACGAATTCTAACCCTGTTTCCGTGGAATTTTTCTCTGATTCTTTTGTCATAAAGGACTTGGCAACGGGCATGATTCGATTCAAAGGCCAGAGTAACGACGGGTTATACTCCCTCTGCTTATCTGCTTCAAATAAAGTGTCAGCTCACGTAGCCAGTTTAGGAGTTTGGCATGATAGATTAGGACATGCTTCTTTTGATATTGTGAAACGTTTGTTATCCTCGAATAAAATTCCAGTTTTGAATAAAGATAGTTCTTTGTGTGCTTCTTGCTGCGTATCTAAGAGTCATAAATTGCCTTTTTCTCTATCCTCTCATGTTTCGCATGCCCCTCTTGAATTAATTTGTGTTGATGTTTGGGGTCCAGCGCCCGTTGTGTCTCTTGATGGATATAAATATTATGTTTTATTCCATGATCATTACACGAAGTATAATTGGGTTTACTTCTTAAAGCAAAAATCTGATGTGTATGAAATTTTTGTTCAGTTTCGTACTGTAGTTGAAAAGTTCTTTGACAAATCAATAAAAACCTTTCAGAGTGATGGTGGGGGTGAATTCATTAAACTTACTCCTTATTTTCGCACTCATGGTATTAGTCATCGTATGTCTTGTCCTTACACACCCGAACAAAATGGCATTGCTGAACGTAAACATAGGCATATTGTTGAACATGGACTTGCTTTATTAACTCGTGCACACTTACCCATTCGTTTTTGGACGTATGCTTTCGACACCTCTGTATATTTGATAAAGCACACTCCTCATGTCTCTCTTAAATTTGATACTCCGTTTCATTTACTTTTTGGGGATTTACCTGATTATGAATTTCTGCGTATCTTCGGTTGTTTATGTTTTCCCTGGTTGCGGCCATATGCTCAATCCAAATTGGATCCGCGTTCCAAAGCATGTATATTCCTTGGCTATAGCAAAATTCACAAGGGTTATAAATGCTTTGATCCGGTTTCGTTAAAAATCTTTGTCTCACATCACGTTTTGTTTGATAAGCAGGTGTTTCCAAGTCAAGGGTTAAGTGATAAAAGTACGTCGTTGAATCAGTCCTTACCCACTCAAGCCTCTCCACCTGTCTATCTTCGGCCCTATGACCCTATGCCACCACCTCCAATTAATCCTCCCACCATGTCTCCTGCCGCCACCCCCTCATCCCAACCTGTACCGCCTTCATCTTCCGATACCAACCCTATGTCTCCCCTTCCCCCCCCCCCCATCTCCTGCTCGCCCCACCTCTCCTCCCACCAACCTCACCTCGTCTCCACCCCACACCATCCCACCTTCATCCCCCATCGAACCTACTGCCTCCCCGTCCCCTTCTTCAACCCTGCCCGAACCAACCAGTGAACCCACCCATCAAATTCAACTTCAACCGTCTCCCTCCCCTATCCCCCCTCCTTCAACCACAAACCAACACACCATGGTCACTCGGTCCAAAACAGGTTCGCTAAAGCCCAAGCTCCCTCGAGCAATGCTCCATGCTCTCCCACCGACACCCAATTCTTATACGGAAGCGTCCAAATCTCCTGAATGGCGCACTGCTATGCAAAAATAATATGAAGCCTTGCGTAAAAATGGCACTTGGTCCCTCGTGCCTCGAGATCCTGGTGCTAACACTGTCCAGTGCCAGTGGCTTTTTAAAATTAAAGTTCATCCTGATGGAAAAGTTGAGCGGTATAAGGCTCGTCTGGTTGCTAAGGGATACACACAACGTCCTGGAGTTGATTATTTTGAGACGTATAGCCCGGTTGTGAAACCCGCCACAGTACGTTTATTGCTTGCTCTAGCTGTTTCTCTGAACTGGACTATTGTTCAACTTGACATCTCAAATGCATTCTTGTATGGTAACCTGAAGGAGGTTGTTTATATGGAACAACAACGTGGCTTTGTTGATACTTCCCGCCCGGATTTCGTTTATCATCTTCATAAATCACTTTATGGACTCAAACAAGCTCCCCGCATGTGGCATAAACGATTGACTGATGTCCTTCGCTTACTTGGGTTTCAGGGTTCTCGGTCCGACACCTCTCTCTTTTTCCTCCGCAAGTCTAACATTGTGATCCTGTGCTTGATATATGTTGATGACTTAGTTCTTCTCGGCTTCGACTCCTCTGTGGTAACGTCCATAATTACTCAACTCAAGCAACATTTTGATTTACGTGATCTAGGCCATTTGAACTATTTTTTGGGCGTTGAGGCTGAATGGTCCTCTAATGGTGTTCTTTTACATCAGTCGAAATACATATCAGATTTGTTGGCTAAGGCCAATATGGTTACGTGTAAAGGCATTGCTACACCTATGTGCACCAAGGAGGAATTTAGACTCACACTCGGTGAACCATTTTCAGACCCAACCCTTTATCGCACCATGCTTGGTAGTCTGCAGTACCTATCTTTCACTCGCCCTGACATCTCATTTGCTGTCAATAAGCTCGCTCAATTCATGCACGCCCCCACTCTTGTTCATTGGCAAGGCGTGAAACGCCTTCTTCGATACTTACAACAGACTAAATCATGTGGCATTTTCTTTCATCGTAAGTCTCCCTTCTTCCTTCACGGTTTTACTGATGCAGACTAGGCAGGCTGCCTTGACGATCGCAAATCCACCACTGGTTATGCCATTTTCTTGGGTAACACACTAATTTCGTGGGCCTCTAAGAAGCAACGGTTCGTTGCTCGGTCATCAACGGAAGCTGAATATCGAGCACTTGCCACATGTGCCTATGAGTTGGTTGGCTACAAATCATTCTCCAAAAGTTGGGGTTTCGGTTACCAAGTCCCCCTCGCTTGTTATGTGATAACATTTCGGCTACCTATCTCACTCTCAATCCCATCTTCCACCATCGAAGCAAGCATATTGAGGTTGATTTCTTCTTTGTGCGTGATCGTGTTGCTAATCATCTTCTTCGTGTTCAGTATATTCCTACTTTAGAGCCACTTGCAGATATTTTAACCAAACCCTTGTCTAAGGATCGTTTTCGTTTTCTTTGTAACAAGTTGAGCCTTTGTTCTTCCCCGGCTCAATTTGCGGGAGGGTGATAGATGTTATTAGTTGAGGTTGTAATTATATAATTATCACGGTTAGGGTTTGGTCTATGTTGTATATAAATACCGCTGCTATACTTAATAATACTTAAGTTGGCTCATATTCTTTAGCCTACACGTTTCTCTACGGTTTTTTGGTGGTTATGACATTGGAGGAATGATAAAAAAAAAATTAACTGTGGATGTCGAGATAAAGATGATGTTGATCTGGATTATTTGGTGGTTGTTTATATTATTACAGACAAGGGGCCGATGATATACATAGGTATTTATGAATTATTCAGGGTTGCAAAAATTCACTTCAGCAGAATTGGAATGTCAGAGTGCATCACCAGTATCACGAAGGCAACCGCGCAACTAATTGGTTTGCGAATTTCGCGATGTCTTTTCCTTAGGATCATCAAGAGTTTGATGCGCCTTCTACAAGGCTTTAGGTTCTCTTTGTCAGAGATTAATATAAAAGATGTTGTTAGCCTTAACTATTAGCTCGAGCTTTTAATTTAATCGGTTAAGTAACTAGTATCAGAGCCTCTGTGATTGAAATATTCTGAGTTCGATTCCTGATAAATATTTGTTGAATTGAACACACATGGTGGGTTAGCATGTGTTGTGCAAGCTTCAAATCCAAAGGTTATTCGCTTGAGGGGGGGTGTTTTAGAGATTAATATAAAAGATGTTGTTAGTCTTAACTATTCGTTCGAGCTTTTAGTTCAATCGGTTAAGTAACTTTCTGCTGATGCTCGAGGAGTTGGTGTTTTCCGTAGTGTTTGTGTGTAGTTCTTGAAAAATTCTACTGCCCTCCCAAAGTACAGTACTCCTTTAGAAATATAAAGCGCGACGGGTTGATTCGGAGGCTATTTAGAATATGATAAAACACAACGAGTTGATACGAGATTATTTAGCGTATAATAAAAAACATAAAATTTTATTTATCAATAAAGAAGAACCGTAATTTGGGAGTGGTCTAAAATCTTTTCACGGTGGTTATTTATTTCTGTGAATTTCTGGAGCCTTAACTCTTTGTCTTAAAAAAAATGGATTATTAAATGAAAAACAAAATAGCCATTTTGGAAGGAAAACAAATTTTCTTCTAAAAGCATTTGACTTTCGGAAATAGGGAAATTCAAAACTAAATATTTAGTTTAATTGTTTGAAATTTGTGTATCATAATTATTCCAAATTACATTCTGTAAGAAGTTGAAACGTGATGCTAACGTACAGAATTTAGTCTCTAGCTTCTCATTTATAAAATGGCACTTGTACTCATTTTATCAATAAATTTCCTTTAATAGCACCGTTAATTCATATTCAGAAATATTCAACTTCAGATCAGATTTAAATCATATATAAGTTTTCAAAATTATCCAAAAAATTCATTTTTATCTTTTAAGATGACATATTAAATTCTTCAACTATCAGAATGTAGATTTATTGAGTTCTTATTCAATGACGAGTTACTAAATTGACATTAAAATTAATATTTTTCAGATTCGTCAACTCAGTGTTACGTCATCGAATAAGGACTTAATAAGTCCACATTTTGATAGTTGAGGGACTTAATATGTCACATTTTAATAGTTGAGGGACCTAATAGGTCGTTTCCAAGATTGAAAGACTAAAATAATCTTTTTAAACAATTTCAAGACCTGGCATATAGTTTAGGCCTTCAGATTATAACTACACGAACAGAATAAGATACAAATCCACCGTGAAACATTAATTTAGTGCTCCAGATGTTATTTTTATCATGATAACACCATATTAACATATATATTTTTGGATTGGATTAGATTGAGTTAGAGTTGAGGCCCCGTCTGTAGTGAGAATGATGATTCTTCTCCTTATTCCTATCTTGATAGTAATTTCCATAAGAGAAAAATTGTAGTCTTCATCCGGTCTTCGTGGAGGATCAGATCTCACTCTTCATTTTTTAATAAAATTCTGTATATACATTAAAGAAATTTAAACATTTCTATATAACATTACAATTTAAGTCAAGTCTTATATATATGACATATACAAGAACTCAACATAGCTTAAATGAAGGGTTAGTTAAACAAATTATAGGTCAATCTTTAGAAAGTTACATAGATATCAAGAAATTGATACTTATATTCTCGTATAACTATTTTTTTTTTCATTACTCCCGTATAACTATTAATATTACAAATATATAAGTAGTAGAATTACAAGTGACGCCAAACACGAAAGATTCGATATACCACCTAATCAAACAAAATTATTGCGTATCATTTTTAAATTGTAATAAAATTATTTGATATTAACTCAAATATTGACGTGATATGAATATGAAAATATGAATTGTTTGAATTACGACTATTTGACACTTTGAATTTATGCTTGAATATATGACATACCTCAACTTTTCATTCTCATACTTTCGACATTGTTATTTATTGACACGACAATGAAAGTTTAACTTAGTGGTTCATGTCAATTTTAAAGATTAAGAAATTAGCAAATTAGGATTCCAAAACTTTAATATTGATGCGTATGATAAGTCGAATTATATAAGTTCTGGAGTCAAATGTTATAAAACGATAAGTTTAGGGGCTGAATATTTATTAGAGCTAAATGGAATGTGTAAATATATTAAAGAAATAATGGCCATCTCAAAAAAAAATAAAAATAATACTTGGACCCTCGCCCACTTAAATGGGAGAGCCAAAATCTCCAACCTGGATGGGTGGGACCCTAAACTATGTTAATCTAAAGGATTAATATATCTGAGTGTCTCGAACTTGTCTAAAATTTTTAATCATCCTTCTAAACTTTGCCACGTTACGGATAATTATTAGGTTGGTTTAAAAGTTACAAATAATTCTTTATACATCACAAAATTTCCGACTTATTGTATCATAAGCTTTTACCTATAATATATGCCACCTGAAATTTGTACATTTTGATCTATCGATTCCGAAATTATGATGCTATTTATTACATTATGACGAGTACATAAAATTATTTGTAACTTTTAAAAGTCAAGGGACAATTATAGTTTCAGGACAAGTTCAGATGGGTATGTATGTATTAAGCTTAATCTAAACAAATAAATTAAAGAAACTTGTTTGTATTAGTTGAACTAATATGTCCAAAGCACCCCACAAACTGAAATTAATACCAAACATACATACAACTTCTCCTAATTATTTCTTCTTCTTATTCTTCTCTAATCTCATCTATCTATCTCCCTTCCATTCAATTCAATTTAAATTCACCAACAATGGCTACTGAAGACTTCTCCTTCCCCACCTTCACAGATGCCTTGTCGTCCGCCGTGGATTCGCCTCCCTTATGGAGTTTATCTCCAGCTGTCTCTCCTGATTCTTCCCACTCTACTAAAACATCATCAAGAAATCAACAAGAAGAAGAATGCAAACCAGACAACTTCTTTCCAAGTGGAAATGATTCAAAAAGAAGAAAGAGCTTTTCATGGATAGAGAGATCATCATCATCATCAGCAGCAAGAGGCCATAAGAAAGGCTGCAAAGAAGATCAAGACAACAAGATGGACATGTTATGGGAAGATTTTAATGATGACTTAATAATATCTTCATTCAAGAAAAGAACAAGTTCAGATGATAGTTTTATCAATTATATGGGATCATGTGTTCACCTAAAATCATCATCAGCAGCAGCATCAACAGCAGCTAATAATAATTTAAGGTTGTCCAAGAATGGAAAATTACAACAACATAGGATGAATAACAAATCAAGAAGTAGTGGGTTTGTTATGTTCATCAAAGTATTGAAAAAACTTATTGTCTTCAATAAGAGCCATATGAATAATATTGTTCCAAGAAATCATTGCTCTGTTCATCCCAGGCACCCTCATCATGTAAAGCTCCCCTGGTGATGCTTAATTTGCTTAATTAAGTTGCTCATTAATTAATACTTTACTTACCGAAACACAGTCAGATTATGTATATATGGAGGATTTAAGCTTCATTTGCTTGATTTTCTTATTGTCTGCACAAGAGTATGCATTTTCTAGGCATGTATCTATATATATGGAGGAGAAGGATTACCAGTTTCATTTCCCCATATAATTTTTTCTTTTCTTTTGATGTGGAAGGGAGGATACTGTGCATTGGGTTCTAAATTATATTATAAATACGAGAGATTTTATTATACATTGAGGGTACGTAGTTGGAAAAATAGTGTATATTTTTTTTTTTTTACTCTACAAGTCTCTAGCAGCAATTCGTTAGGGAGTATTCTATAACTTTTTCATGTTAAAGTATAGTACGAAAGATTAATGAATCTTTTTTGATAATTGTAGAGTTGGAATTAATAAAGTTTCATTTGCTGCTCTTTCTGAATTGGGTCATAGAGAGTCTCATTTAGTATGAAGTATATATGTGGACTGCTCAATTAAAAGATCAACTTACACAATTAATTTATTTAAATTTTAATTCATATCTCTCATTACTTTATCAGAATATATACCTTATACACTTTAGTAACTTTGTTTTAAGTTGGTGTCATCAACCATGATGAAGGCAGGAAAAGTTCTCTAGGATCCACGCAAATGGGCTTCTAAATCGCCCATAACCTCAAACTTATCTAAAGGCCATAAAATGAGCCTAATGATGTACGTTGAATCTCCCTAGAGAATGTGGAATTATTGGTTAAGGATGATAAGTGCTACAACATTGTATCTTCGTGCAAATAGAATCTCGAGGAAATCGTTCTGAGGAAGAAAAGGGTAAAAGAGATCATTTAGGGAAAACAAGTTCTGAGAGGCTATAAATAACCCCCTCTAAGGGTATCACTCGAGGTAAGATAACTCAATATATATTCAATATCCATTTTCCTCCTATACGTATACTGACTTGACTACCGGAGGTCCCATAGTCGAATCCAAAGGTGCTTCCTACCGGTGCTCCCTACGGTAATCCAAATCCTTCATATGGCGTAGGAAAGAGTAGCAGTTATCATTTTGGTACAATGAGCTTGGACCCTAGCACCAGTGGCGGCTCCAACAATTTTGGGGCCCTAGGCAATTTTTATCCTAACTACTAATAATTTGTAAAATTAATTCAACAATTACATAGAATGGTTTAAATTTTGGTTATGCTTCTTAATTTGTTTGATTTTTTTTTTAAGTTTTTTAGGTGCAACTAATAATTTAAAAAATATATTTTTAATAAATTTATATCAACGACTCAAATCAGGACTTGAAAAATGAACGATGAAATATGAGCACATTGTCAAGACGTACGGTGCGGTGAGAAAATAGAATCTTAGAAAATGTCTAAGATGTGAGAAACAAGAGCAAAATTAATAAATTTTGGTTTAATATTGATGACTTGTTAAATTTAGTGTTAGTCAAAATTATGGTAAAAATGCGTTACTAGATTTCTTTTTATTAAAGAAGCACTTGTAGATTTTAAAAAGTGAAGTTGGCCCTTTTTTTAAATTAGTAATGGAAAAATATTGGGCCCGTATTATAAAGTCAAAGACATTTATAAGGCTGGATTCATCTAAACAAAAAAATTCTCATAAATAGGAATTGAGGTATAGGATTTTGGGACCCTTTTGTTTTGGGGGCCCTAGGCAATTGCCTAGGTTGACTGACACATGAGCCGGCCCTGCCTAGCACTTAGAAATCTCAAGTAAATAGGGTCCACATACATGGATCATACAATAGAGCAGATGCGACACCATTCTCTAGAACCTCTACGGTGCAAGGAGTGGATATTGATGGTGCGTCTTCAAACATATTCATGGATGAGGCAAGGTGTATTCTTAGGAATAATATTATTTAACTGTAACAAGCCTGGCGGTGGGAATTGAAGCTCAGATATAAGCCAAATCTAAAGCAAGAGTGTTGCACTGATGCTACCAGCGTCGACGAATCTACCTCTTAGGAACATAGTGCCAAGCTTTGTCAGTAGAGAAATAGCTCTCGAGGTAAGAAATAATGGTTTTTACTACTCACCATATTTTTTTCAATAATGGGTATATCATTGGACTGTAGTTGGAACCATACATACCCCAAACAAGAGGCGATCCACTAATGTCATATCCTATACCCTCGTATGTGATGGTCACAAGAGGAAAGTCCATGAGATTGCACATAGAAGATCTTGGATGTTTGATCCATAGCCGAGCCAAAGGCTCTTATAGGTACCAAAGGTTCAACTATTGAAAACTTAATCATTTTATTTTGAGTAAGTAAGGTCAAATTTAATCTACAGAAAATGGTAACGACTAACTCCGAATTAATTATTAAAATTGTTCTTGAAGTTACTGACAATTTATTTTGTTTAAGTTAGTTAGTCAGCATAACTTCACTCAGGAATATCCAGAGTTCGCTCGGCGCTCAGTATCAAGATGATACTAACCAAAGTGTAAAGAATCAACTCAGTATCAAGTTGATACTGACCCAAGTTTGAAGAACCAACTCAGTAGTCCATCAGAACTCAAAGTTGATGTTAGTAAAGTCAAGACAATGACTACTCCAAAGAATTGATCTCAGAAGATCATTTGAATTTGTGGAAAGAAACCAACTAGATAACAAGAATTTCCCAAATTGGTTAAGTCTAAAAACAGTCAACATTGCTGACCAGAAATCATTTCATGACTTACCTCGAAAATGACAAGTTTTGTTCTGCAACAAAATCTCTCTTTTGAAGTCATCAAAATAGAATGGGAAATGTTTAAATCAAGTTCCAAGTCGAAGATCACTTCCCTGCTTAAATGCAATGATAACATGGTGAGTCTAACGGAAGTTTGAGGATTTGAAATTCAAGATTGATGTCTAACGGATAGCTTGAAGAAAATCTATTTAAGGAGCTCTAGTTTGGAGAATGAAGACACGCCACACTTAAAAAACTATCTCAATCCTTCATTCTAAATTGTTTCAAAGCTCTTAATAAATTATTGTACACATTCATTGTAATAATTTGTGTACTGAGTCAGAAAGAGAGTGCGGGTATAGACAACTACTTGTTGTAAGTAGTTGTGGAAAAATAGCGAGAGTAGATTGAGGAGGGTACTTAATTTTTGTATTGAGTAACTGTAAAAGGCTTTTTCTCTACTTCGGAAAGAGATATTTAGTGGATTGAAAAATTTCAAGGGAAGGTAACTTGAGGACAAGAGTAGACATAAGGACAGTGACTGAACTTGGATAAAATTGTCATGTATTTCTATCCTTATGGTTTTTGCTTAACTTGCCTTGTTGCTGTTGAGTTATATATGTGTGCATGTTGATTATTGGGTATTGAACTACAAGTGGTATTGAATTGTTATATATGTGTTGAAGTAGTTTAGTCGGTATTGTGTTAAGTCTAGTTATTGAGTGTTGATTTAGTTCTAGCATTACTTGATCTAGCTGTCAAGCAATCAAGTCAGTAGCTACTAAGTTGTCTAAACTTTCGCTAAAGACACTCATACTAACTCATTGATACTTAGTATCAAAAGAACTATGTTGAGTATTTAACTATTGAGTAATTTTAGTTAGATAACACGAAAAAGAGTTTTATTACGCCATATTACTTTATTCACCCCCCCCCCCCCCCTCTAAAGTAGTTTATCCTATTTTTGGGACCTACAAGTGGTATTAAAGATGGATTTAGTAAAAAGATAAAACTATCTCGAGTTTAAAGTTCCCAACGAACACAAATAGTACTAGACACTTAATGAGACCACTCAAATCTTTCTTGAAGGATTGTTTATCCCCAGGATTCCTTTGTTCTTTGGGTCTAATTACACTTTTTGGAAAAATCGAATGAAGAATTTCCTTCAAGTCCAGAATATGAATGCTTGGTGATGTGCTGCCAATATGACTTTATATTCCATCTATCTTAGTTGAAGGTATTCCATTACCAAAATCAAAAGATGATTATGAAGGTAATGACTTTAGAATGCTTCAGAATAATGCTTCGGCTATAAATATGCTTCACTGCACTTGATGCTGCAAAATACAATAAGATTTCAGGTTGTGAGACATCAAAGAAAATTTGGAAGAAGCTTGAAGTAACCTATGAAGGTACCAACAAAGTAAAGGAATCTAAAATGAATGAAAACATGAGATTGTTCGAGCTATACGAGATGAAGGATAGTGAAGGCATTACTGACATGAATGCTAGATTCACTAACATCATAAATAAGCTCAAGAGGATTGGAAAACTGTTCTCTGAGGAAGAACATGCCAAGAAGATACTCATAAGCTTACCTGAAAGATAGAAAGCAAAGAAGACCACAATAGAAGAAGATCAAGATCTAATAACTTATAAGTATGCTGAGTTGATTAGATCACTCCTCACTAGTGAAATATCAATGAAGAACTTTGAGTTGAAAGAAATTTCAGAAGACAAGAAGTAGAGATCTATTGTGCTTAAGGTGAACTCAACTGGTGGTGACGCTTCTCTTAATGAAGAAGACGTTGCAATGATCACCAGGAATGTCAGAAAGTTCCTAAAGAAATGCGATGGTAAACACTTACAATAAGGCTGTGAAAACGTGTGACATAACTAAAAAAAAGATGCATACAAATTAAATGATAGACTCAAGAAGGAATCAAGTAGTGACATCACTTGCTTCGAGTTTCATCGACCTCGACATATCAAGGTAAGCTACCCGAAGCTCAAAAAAGAGAAGAAATATAGCAAAAAGGCTATGGTGGCTACGTGGAGTGACTCAAGATCATCAGCTAACTTAGAGTCGGATCTGGTGAAAAAGAAGAAGTATGCTTCATGGTCATTGATGATCATGAACCCAATATCGCTGAAGTTTTTGAGTCATCCTATGCATCATATTTGATGAAAACTTAAAGTCTCTAGGTAAGCCACTCCTCTGAAAATATTATGTGACTAATGTGGTATGTATGATCACATTGCAAGTATACATAGACATCGAATCAAGTATTATGATAAAGATATTAAGAAACTTGTTAAGTCTGACAAGTAAGGACCCAAAGCGATTTGGGTACATATGAAAACGTAATTGTCTTGCAAGTTGAAATGAGGTGAACTGTGGAGTCAAAACTATGGTATGTT
Source organism: Euphorbia peplus (assembly GCA_028411795.1). Lineage (NCBI taxonomy): Eukaryota > Viridiplantae > Streptophyta > Magnoliopsida > Malpighiales > Euphorbiaceae > Euphorbia > Euphorbia peplus. Next base: position 22,400,323 of record CP110844.1, read on the forward strand.
GACAGTGCGTGCTCAAGGCATATGACTGGTGATGAAACTCAATTCATCATATCGGAGCGTAAAAGGAATTGAAGCGTTACCTTCAGAGACAACGAGAAAGGTCAAATTGTTGGTTATGCATTGAAACTAATCTTACGCTTGATAATGTATCGCTCGAAGAACAATTAAAGTACAACCAGCTTAATATTGCTCAACTCTGTGATAAAAGAATAAAAGGTTATCTTTGATTCCTTTATATTTGCAAAGTAATTAACGGTATTTGAAATGAGGTTATTTTAACTACACCTAGAATTGAAAATATTTTCACGTTGGAGCTACAACCGGCAAGAACATGCCTTAATTTGGACAAGTGGGCTGCAAGCCTACTCGCGGGAGCGAGTTGGAGCATCTCTGGACAACGAGTTTGTAGCGGGCGCGAGTTTACTCCTCGCATGCGTGAGTCAAGCCATTTTAACTCTAAAATTGTGCAATTCTTCACCAACCTTTGTGATCTTTCATCGAAGCTTTGTCCTTATCATCACCAATCATTGTATCATTTCATTTTATGGATTAAGGCTACTCTTCATGCGGATAAACACATCTCTTCACCAAACAATACATCATTTCACTTATGGGTAGAAGCAACTCTTGATGTGGATAAAGATAACTCTTCACCAATTGCAACTGTCCATGATACACCACTTGAGGCCTATAAATAGAGTTTTATATGGATCATTTAAGCGTTCTTGAACGTGTTACAACCAACCTGTAAAACGTGGTGTATGTCACCTATGCATGGAATACACACGTTTACTCTATAGTTTTAGGAATCAAGTAAAATTATCCTATAAGTATATCAAAGTTGATTCGAAAGGATAATTTATCGAAAAGAAACAACGAGAAGATGCAAGCAATGCCGATCCGAGGATTGACTACCCTTTTAAGGAAGTGTAAAGGATTCACAACCCCTAGCTCTTCTTTTCTAAATGCTATTTAATTGTATCATTCTCGTTGAACTAGTTTGTCAATGTATCTTCATTGAATCGTATGATTAATATAGTATTCATTCTATGCTTAACATGATTTCTACTTCGAGTTTGTTTCTAACGAAGAGCCTTTGAGTTTATAATTACGGTGTTTATCTTATTCGATTGACGTAAAGAAATTTGGGAATCGAAAAAGATAAACTTTGAAAATCAACTTGAGTAACTTAGTTTTTACTCCAACTCGTGCGTTAATTCGACTAGTTGGATTAGAAGTTGATTTGGTTAAGTTTCTTAATTTTGAATCGAAAGATTAGATTATGATCGATTATTACTTTTAGAGGAATATATTGATTAGATAGTTTGGTTATGAACTTTAATGATATGTTCAAAGTTGTGACTTTGTTGGTGTATGAACATTTAGCTTAGATGATCTACTTAATGTTAATTTAGTTTAAAACTTAGATTATAAAACCAATATCTAATTATTGATTTCCTACAAACCTCGAGAAAACGAATAAAGTAAATAATGTATGTAAGTAAGTAATTAATGTTTTCCTGTGGGATCAAAATTTTATTACTACATGAGTGACTGTGTATACTTGCGAAAATCGCCCAACAATGGGCATATGCATATGCATGGTTATATGAGGGTATGGGTATAGGCATAGAGCAGAGCTAAACTAACTCCTCTTCTTGTTGGATGTTCATGGCAGTTTTGGCTTTCAAATTTGACTTTTGCACACTCTCACCACATGACCCATTTGGCCACATTGATTGCATTTGATATCTGATCTCGACCAACACTTATATTGTGGATGATTTGTCTTCTTACAATAAGGACAAGTTGGATGATTTCCATCAGAGACATTTCTTCTTCTCATTACTTTTGCTTATAGAGCTCCTTCTATAGAAACTTCTTGTCTCATAAGTCGTCTTATTTCTTGAGTCTGTAGCGCATTTAATAATTCTACCATGGTAATGTTTGTCAAATCTCTTGAATTTACAAGAGAATTGATAGTTGCTTCAAATTTTTCAGGATCAGTAACAATAATTGTTTGAATGATTCTTGAAGTAGGAAAATCAGTACCAAGTAGTTTCACCTAATTGGTAATGCTAAGAAGCCTATCTACATAATCTTGAATGGTCTCCGCCTTCTTCATTCTTTGTAATTCGAATTCATGAATCAAGTTGATTGCTTAAATTCCTTTGATCTTCTCGCTTCCTTCATATTCCTGCTTCAAAAAATCCCAAATCTCCTTCGCAGTCTATAATGTCATTATTCAATTAAAAATAACAGATGAGACTCAGTGAATCAAACCAATTTGGACTTCAATTTTCTGAGGTTCTTTTCCTTATGAGCTTTCATTTCAGCCATTGTTGGATTTGTCGATAATTCAGGTACTTCGTAAACATTCTCCATAGCTTCCCATAAATCATGGGCATCGAGGTAGGCTTCCATCTTCACGACCCACATTTGATAATTCGTTCTGTCAAATAATGGAGACGACATCGAAGAAGAGGAAGAAAAGTCTGAATCCGTATTTTGTGTTTGTGGTTGTGGTACCATTTTGTTGGTTTTCATGTTGGATTTAAGAAAAATATATTTCGAAAGAAATATGCTTAATTTCGAAGAGAACTCATGGTTATGGCACATAAGACTCGGCTATGTGAGCATGAAGCTTATGACCAAATTAGCTAAAGAAAATCTTGTTGAGCGATTGCCAAAACTCAAATTTGAAAAAGATCATTTATGCAAAGTATGTCAATATGCAAAGTAATTTAAAAATCTTTAAAAGAAAATTTTTTTTGACATCTAAGCAAAAATTGAGATTTACTTACCTCACTCCATTTTTTTTAAATCGACCTCTTATCTTATTCTTTCCGAATAAGATGGAGAAGACACTTGGTATTGGAACGCGACGAGGTCAAGTAAATTCAGTTTGAAGTTGGCTTACTTATTCAGGGTGAAAGATGATGATGATGATGATGATGATGATAGCAGGGATGGTGGTTCATTTGACTGGGATATTGTTTGAAAATTTTAAAATACAGAACGTACTTGATACTTCTTTTGGTTGGTGTTATACAATGTTATTCTCGTGAATGTGAATTGAGGACGACGACGAATCAGTGAGTCAAATAAATGACCAAACTGCTCAGCCTCAAAAACTATATTGCATATGTTAAGAGATTGTTTGAAATCTCGTACTCTTCGGCGTTGTTTTGTCCTCATTGCGCATCAAAGCATATTCTTTAATTTCGATTTAACTACTTGCAATTTTACTACTTGGGTGGAAGGAAATATTAATCTTCAATTCCAATGGAATAATTTAGAGTGGTCAACTATGTTTACTAGTGTTAGTGGTTATAGCGGTGAAGAAACGATAAAAAATTTAATGTGGATGATGGTGGTTCTTCTCTAGATAACATTTGATGAACCCTATGTGTTTTGGTTAGTTCAAACTGTTTCAGAAGATATTTAAATACATACAATTTATCTACTTATGATTATTGGCTAAATTTTTTTTCTTAAGTATTTGTATAAGATTCTCAGCATGTGCTGAATGAATACAAGGCTGCTTCCAAAATTCAACTCAGAAGATAAAGCTCAGTCAATCTTAGAAGCTCAAGTTCCAGAAGCAAGCTTTCTATTAATTTCTGAAAAAATCATTCAGATAAGACATAAGGAACTTTGAGTGATAACAGTTTCAGAGGACAAATCGTATATGTCCTGAAGCATTTAATGCACATGTCAGCTACATTTAATGCTAAGCGCCAAAACTCAAAAAGCTGATTTAAGCGTGTCTAGACTGCACACTATCAAACAAATCATGTTTGTTCCTTGTCTACCATTGGTTCAACTTAATGAAGAATTATTCCAGCTATCCTTATCCTCAATTCAAATCTGATGTATGTTTTGGATTAAAAGACAAGGATAATGGAATCAAATCTGTACTTGAAGACCGTTTGAAAAACAAGACAGAGAAACAGTTACAACTTTCTTTCAAGATTCAAATTGAAGCAACGATCATCTTCAAGTCCTATATATGTAGTAGCCCAGTTCAACATTGTGTACACACAGGCGAGTTTTGAGCTATCTTAACGCACTGCATTTTATTGAGAAAATATAGAGCATTCCATTCTTTCTCTTTTCTTATTTCAATTTGTAAAAGTGAGAGAGAGAAGAAAATACAAGTTCATAATAGAAATTGTAAACTGATATCGTTTGTGATAATCAGTTAGTTGAGAGAAAACCGCTTGAGGTTTGAGTTGGGTGAGAATTCCAGAAAACACAGTATAAGTTTTCTGGTGCAAATCCTTTAACTCTTATTGGGGTGGTTAGCACTTAGTGAGAAATTAGCTAGGTCTCTGTTGATGTAAAGGAGTTTTTGTACTTGCCATAGAAGTATTTATTAGTGGATTTGAAATCTCTCTTGAGTGATCTCACAGGGGACATGATGTAGTTACATAACTTCTGTGGTGAATCTGAATAAATGTGATGACTTCAAGAACTTATGGACTCTATCTCTCTATTCTATTCTACTTGTTATATTTGCTTCTGTACCGTTCAACATAGTTTAAGTGCTGAAACAGATTGTCTCTTTATTTCTGTCTTAGTTCAGAAGACAAACTATCTAGAAGATCTGTCAAACAGAACTTCTGTTGCTGAAAGACAGAAACTGTCTTAAGGCATAATTTATCTCAGAAGCGCTTCTTAAAGACTAACTTCTGAAAAGGATAAATTGGATTTTGTTCAAGTTTTTCATAAACTTGATTTTGGACGAGAAACCTATATTCACCCCCTGTAGGTAATTCTGATCTTATTAGGGCCAAAAACATTAGTTTTATCACTAATCAAGTTTTTGATTTTGCTAAGGCTATGGTTTGTTTGAAGTGCTCTTTGCAAGGAACTCCTTAAGTTACGAACATAATATGGAATCCCTTAGAAGCAGAATTGGTGAAGCTGATCAATACTGACCACATGAGTAAAGGCGCATGTGGGCTTATTCGTGATAATACTGATGTGTGGTTATGTGACTAGCTAGATCCATAAATTCAATGTTTTAAAAACCGGACCGAACGTTGAACCGACGCAACAAAAAGTTCAAGAATTCAATAAGTCCAACTGGTTCAACCGGTGATTTAACCAATTCAACCGATGTTTCAAACAAACCGAACACTCAATCAGTTCGTGGTTTGACCGATCGAATCGACCGGTCCGATCCGAATTTCATAACATTGCATAAATTACGCAATTTACTATTAATTCTATTTTTATAATATAATTAACTATTCACGTGGCTAGCTAGATCCAATTTTATAAATTTATGCATTTTCTTAAACAAAATTAATTGACAAGTTAATTGCATTGTTGAACCACATGCAATACTATTTTTTACACAAAAATATATCTATACAAATATAAAAGAAAAAACCTTTTATTTATTTATTGAGTTGAAAAAGTAAGATATATTATTCATCTTCTGAAAGCAATGGTTTTTGTACTTTTATTGTTCAACTTTCTCATCCTTTGACCTGATATTAAATTTTCAAATATATTCTTCACACGTAATTTTTACTCAATAGAAAAATCAATATTGAATATTTATATTATTATTAAAAGGAGTTCGAAAATGACACTTAATGTAATATTAGATAATTCGTCACGTGTCATTTTCTTAACTATTTAGAATTTTTAAAGCATTTTTATTTAATTATTATTATCAAAATAATATATTTGAAAATTATTGGATAAAAGATAAGGAGTTAAAAAGTGATAAATTAATAGTAATTATTATGAATTTATCAACTTCTCATTTCCTTATCCATTGTGTTTAAATTTTACATTTTGAATTAATATTTCATCCACAATTTAAAAAATTATAATCATAATTATATTTGTTATATATGTCGAGAATTTCATTGAAAATATATTTAAGAAAATATAGATTGATAAATGGTAAATTCGGTACATAAATTATATGTCTAATGTATAATATGTTAACTATTCAGTAACACTACCTAACATGTATTTAGTTTATTATATATAGAAAATTGCTGGAAAAATCGATTTTTAATTAAAAAATGCATAGGGTATTCAAATTTTTCAAAAATATAATTTTAATTTTAAAATAATTGATGAAATATTTTTTACAACCGTGCAATGCACGAGCTACAAAGCATAAAAGTTAATAGTTGAGTATTCATATACATTTTTTAATGATAATGAAATAAATTTTAAAGTTGTTTAATATAAATAGAGACAATGAAACAAGTAATATCTTCTTTTCAAACAAACAAGTAATATCTTATATTCTGAATTTTCAATTTGATGTTAACATATAAGAAGACTTTACAAACAAATCACTTAAAATATGTAAATAATTTATTCAATGTAACAAACTGAAAATTAATTAAGGTACTCAATCAATAGCACTGAGAAGATGAAAATACATAATCATTCTTTATTCCTAATTTTTAAAAAGCATGCTAATTATAAATGTACATATCAAATGAAGAGTATGGACATTCATAACTAGGTTGGCACATTCGAAGATCTTTATTCGAAAGAGAATTTGCATACTATTTGTAAGATTCCATAACAGCCCAAATACCACGAGCAAGACACGCAACACGGAAGTTCGAGAAACCAGCAGCAATTACCAAAGATTGAAATTGGTTAGCAGTTCTTTCTTTGCCACAAGGTTGCATTAACATTGTGTTATCCAGTCTTGAAACATATTGTGATGCTTTTGTTGTCTCTGGTTTCTCTGGCAATATTGCATTCATTACTATCAGTTTTCCATTTTCGGGCAATGCTTCGTATATATTCTTTAATACTTTTATTACATTTTCGTCACTCCAGTTATGACACGTATCCTGCAACGATATATGACATTAGTTTAAGGGGAGATTTTGCAATCTAAATTTAAGTTATACCGAATTTATATACGTACCTTAATCATAATAGCTTGTCCATTGGGAATGTTCGATAGCATATTACCACCGACATGTTGAATACCTGAATCCGAAAACAAATAAAAGATAGATATCAAAGTCATGACGTTAAACTTTTGTCAATTGAGACTTATTAATATATTTTCATTTCAATATGCATACATAGGAAATAAATATAATTGTCACACTCAAGTAGATGGTACGTAATTTCTTTAGTCCAAATCTAACATTTTGTGACTCTAAAATACATCTTAGCATGCGTTGAATTATTTCTCATTACTTAGGTGTTTTTATTCCAAACGTCACCTATTTGAGATGATTTGTTATTATTACTAAGAGTTTAGTTTAGGAGGATACTTCATCACGTGAGTTTGAATCATGTACAATACAAGCTCATTTTATTATGTGTTTTTAATTTAATAATAATTGAATAGAGTTGTCAAGACTCGAATTAAGGACCTTTTGATCTCTTTGAACTCGAAGCTAAAATTGATAATTAAGACTAATTATGGTTTATATTTAATTTATGATACATCTCCTCACTCGAATGCCCTTTAGGATTAAAGCATGTACAACATAAGCACATCCACGGTCAAATATTAATATAAAAGATGTTGTTAGCCTTAACTATCAGTTCTAGTTTTTAGTTCAACCGGTTAAGTAAGTAACATATATCATACCTTCTACAATCGAAAAGTCATGAGTTCGATTTCTAACAACCTCAATATATGTTAAAAGTACATGATGAGTTGAGTCTGTGTTGTGCACAGCCTAAGGAGCACTCGTGTGAAGGGTGTACCAAATATTAATACAAAAGATGCTGTTAGTCTTAGCTATCATCTCCATCTTTTGATTCCGGTAAGTAACATCCACCTTGTGTTTTTAATTCAGCAATAAATGGGGTTGTCAAACTCAAATTCAAGACTTTACAATCGCAGAGGTTTTTGATACCATATGAATGAACCAATTGAACTAAAAGCTTATAAGTTTATCGTTAAGGGCCGACGACATTTTTTATATTAATTTCTGGCGGTTACAGACTCTCTCGTATCAATTCTAACACTTTTAATCTACTATCACGCAAATATTGTTTGCTTTTGTACGATCCATAAACTTAAGCTACACGAATGTAAACGTATCATGCATGTTTAAATAGATATTTTACTAATATATCCTAATTTTAATATAAAAATCAGTTGATTATTGTTTCCATCGTCATGCCTTAATGCCTTCTTATCTTTGGCATTCCTATATCTTGATGCCACACACGAATAGGGTAGTTACATAAGTTCATTAGGTAGCTAGTTTTTCTCAACAAAGAAAAAATACTATGGAAGAATGAAAAGAAAAAAGTACCATGATATGATGGTGCAGATTGAGTAACATGAGGAAGATCATAATTAATGCCTCGGATGGAAGGATATTTAGAGATGATAATATTGAGAACAGTTCCATTTCCACCCCCAACATCAACAAGTGAAGTGATCCCATCAAAACCTTTATAAACATCTAAAACTTCCTTCATAACAATACTAGATAAAGCCCCCATTGCATCATTGAAAATCTTGTTGTATTCTTCATCTTTATTCATGTACTCAAATATTGACATCCCATGAACTTTCTTGAACATGCTCCCTCCTTCCACAATTGCATCCTTCATGTGAAACCTTCACCAATCATAGAATATATTCAGAAAACTAGATTTTACTCTATTGGGTGGAACCCGACATGTGTGATTCACTCGCGTTTAAAAAGTCGAGTTTGCTACAATATTTTGACCTATATGTACAAGAGATTCTAAAGCATTCAAGGAGTATATATATATATATATATATATATATATATATATATATACTGTATTAGTTATAAACTGAATTTCATATTTTTATTATACTTTAAATAACCCATCTACTCACCCGTTTATATTTATATTTTCAAGAAGCACAATGCTCCGAGAGCGCTTTAAATTTCATATGTAGGTGAAGTTCTACGGAGATGTACAACTTAAAAATACCACTACTATATATAATTCTTAATGGAACAAATTTAGAAATCTCAAAATATGGTACTACTTAAAAGTACATGGACATATGGGTCTATATTAGGGTCATTTAAGTTGCTAAAAAAAAATCTATATCAGTTAAGAGATTTTGTAATCTAAAAGTATCGTGAAATTTCTCCATTTGGTGGTCCAGAAGGAGCTTAATCTCAGACCACTTTGAAAAAGTTCCAAGATGAGAAGCCAAATATTTTTTTTTTAAAAATAGTTAATAAAGGTCAACGCCAATCTTGTGTATTTTTTCCAGATGGATGAAGACCCAAAAATGTGATCAACAAGTTTCGCTCCAAATTCACATGGTTTATATATATATGAAATAAAAAATATTGATGTTGATGGATCACTGCAGTAAATCACCCTAAGCGCTACTTGGTTGGCCAATCTCTCTTTTAAGACTAATCAGAAATTAGTTGAATAATTAAGAATAAGTTAGATTTTGAATAACTAAGCCCTCAAATCGATCAAAATTCAATTTTGAATGCGTAGATTGAGCCTAGGCGATCAGGCGTGTATCAAGTATATTCTAGTGTCAAAGAATAATATAAAAGATGATGTTAACCTTAACTATAAGCTTGAGCTTTTAGTTTAACCGGTCAAAGTAACACTTAGTACAAAAGGTCATCCATTATAATACTACCCTCACTAAAGCACGTTTAACTTTGGAGTCTGATTGTTATCAAAAAAAAAAAAACTTTGGAGTCTGATGGAACCGATGCATTAAGTATGTGGATTAAGATGCATACCAGACTTGGAGAGAAGCAGGATGAAAAGAAAGGGCAGATAAGGCAGAAAGAGACTGTTGCTCTGATCCATTAGACACAAAAAAGTTGCAGGCAGGTGTAAGGCAGTAGACATTTTCAAGACTACCATCTTGGGTTGTTCTTGAAGATGAAGAAAGTAGAGAATGAGAAGCAAACAGACGAAGCATACGGTCAATCATGGATGCTGCATCTTCATTTGTTTTGATTGCCACATTTGAAGCTATCTCATAGGCTGACACGTATGCATTTGGCCCTGATTTTGCTATGATGCTGAACAGATCAAGCTCCATTGCTGCTCTAAACACCATTGGCAACACATGTGAGGTTGAGAATAACATGGCATTTACACATGCTTCTTCCTTTTCCTTTTCTTCTAATTCTACTTGTTGTTTTTCTTGATGAATACTACCCATTTCTTTTCTCTTGTTTTTCTTAATTAATGAACCTTATCTTTCCATGTTTTGGTGTATATATAGATCAGAGGTTGTTCTTTTTTTTACTTGCCAAATATACCCTCAATTCTTTCAAGAAAGTACAAATTTGCCCCAACAATTAAAATAATGTAAATATTTTTTTTTAAGGGTGAATAATTTAAAGGTCTCTAACGTTTTGCGAAACACACTGTTTAGTCCCATCATTTTCAAAAACACACGAATAGGTCTCTAATGTTTTGCGAAACACACTGTTTAGTCCTTCCGTCTGTTTCTGGTGACCAATCTGTTAGTCGAAATGTAATTCAGTCAACATCCAATTTAAAAATAATTGGTACCCGGGTGAATAACACTTTCATTGGATGTTGATTGAAGTACATTTTGACTAACAGATTGGTCACCAGAAATAGACGGAAGGACTAAACAGTATGTTTCGCAAAACGTTAGGGACCTATTTGTGTGTTTTTGAAAATGATGAGACTAAACAGTGTGTTTCGCAAAACGTTAAGGACCTTTAAATTATTCACTTTTTTTAATGAATATTTGGTAAAGAAAATAATACAAATTTAGATGCCAGAAAAAAACACAACTAAACAAACTTAATTACCCTATCAACCTTTAAATAAAGCTGTCAATTGGTTGTAGTCCAATTGGTACATTCACCAATACATGTACGGGAGATTAAAGTTCGAATTCTGCTCTTTGCAATTTATAAAAATAAAAAAAAAACCTTTAAATAAAGCTTTCTCAAAATTATTTTTTATACATATTAAAGAAATAACTCAAAGAAACCTTAAAATTAATTGTTCAATAAAATTTGTCTTTTTGTAGGAAAATTTTTAAGCAATTTTTTATAGGACCTGTTCAATAATAATATATAATACATGGAATTATTTTTCTTTTAAATAGCCCAAGGAATCTTTTAAATAAATTATATTGAATAATAACTAGAGTTGAATTAAAATGTCCAACAGCCAGTCAAAGCGCGAAAGTTTGGTTGATGTAATTTTATTTTATTATTGTTGAAAATAAAGTTGAATAAATTTAGAACTTAGTTAATGGATGGATTCAAGTGTTGGATCTGTTGATACTTAGGTTAGGTGTTCAACTTCACAAATTGTATTGGGCCTTGGGGTTTTTCATTAATACTAATTCAACCATGATATGTTGAACTTTTAGTATATTTTATTATCTTGAAATACAAAAAGTTATTGTTTTAAAGAATAAGGCCTAAACCATATGCAAGTTTCTAAAGTTGTTTAAAAATGTCATTTTAGTTCTTCAATTTTAGGAACGATATATTAGGTCTCTCAACTATCAAAATGTGACCTATTAAGTCCCTCAACTATCAAAATATGGACTTATTGAATCCTTATTCGATGATGTGGCACGGAGTTGGCAAATGTGATGAATATTAATTTTAATGTCAACCCGGTGTCACGTCATCGAATAAGGACTTAATAAGTTCATACTTTGATAGATGAATGACCCAATAGGTCGTCTTCAAAGTTGAGGGACTAAAATGACTATTTTAGACAACTTTAAGGACCTATATATGGTTTAAGGCAAAGAATAGTGATATTCAATCAAATATGGATCTTCTTTGAGTTTGAAGTCTAGTTTAGTATAGTTTTTGAGAGTCTACAAATAGTTTTCTTAACTAAAAATAGTCTTTTTGATAAATGCAAAATTGAGAAAGTTGTAAAAGTAGAAAAAATTGCTTTTCAAAAGTAGAAAAAATTGTTTTAGCAAAAACTACAATTTCAACTTGTTAAAAAAATAATTGATATTGATATATTTATTTTATTAAAATAATCTTAACTTTTAATATGTTTTAATGAATACAAATTTTTTTATCTCTTGATTATCGAACACTTCATAGCTTTTGTCTAATAACTCGGAAATTATTTTCTGTAACAGGAAGTGATTTTCCCATAAGAATGCCAAAATTGCCTTATAATTTGCCCTTTTTTATCTTATCTCTTTAACAAAATTTAGTTTAGTTTAGAGCAACTTAGCTCAGTTTAGTTCAATTCAGTCATAAAGAACATGGCCTTAATGACTTCAAACTCTGGAAGAAGAAATTAAGAAAAAGGAAAAAGGGGAAAAATGAGTTTAAAATGATATTTTATTTTCTTCTACTTCAATAATATACTCATGACAAGTACTTCAAGTCCCTCGTAATGATCATCAAAAGTCTTGCAAAGTGGAAGGCACTCCTTCGCCCAATTCACCTCCAACGATCAAATTAGAATGACAAGTAAATATGAAAAATATGGAAATAGAAAGTATGATGTAAGAGAAGAGGAATATTTAGATTAATAGTGATGGTGTCTTTTTCCTTTCTATTTGGAATTATATAATGATCTCATATTTGCCTTAATGGAAGGCACATACTACTATTATACTCTTATCTTAGTGAGTAAGGGAATAACCGTCTTAGAGGATCTTTTGGTGTACGTATAGTACACTGATACCATATATATACCACGTGAACATATCTTGTCCACTACTTGCTTGAGATACTAAGGTTGTACGAGTGTCTTGAGCAGATGGATCCTCTATTTCTAAGTAGTGTTAACCCCTTAATAAGGTGAATCTTGTGGTCTCGTAGGTTATTCTTTGTAGTTCACCGAGATGGCCAACCAATATTGCTTTTTCCTGTTTAAAAACGACATATACCCCTTTTGGGCGGATCCAGTATCACGACTGCATTCTTTTGGGGTAAATTACACCATTGGATCCAAAACTATAGAATGTTTTGATCAAATTTGACCTAATTTTTTGTTAACTCCATAGGCCATCTATGTAAATAAATTACATTGACCCTATTTTCCTTCTTGTTATTCTCTCTCTTTCACCCTAACTTTTTTCTCTTCTTATTTTCTCTCTCTCCTCTTGGAAATTATTAAAGGGTTCAACCATGGTTCTTAAAACCGGACCGGCCGGTCGGATCGGGTCCAACCTGAACCGGAGGTCTAACCGGTCGGTTTATGTCCGGTTTTGTTAACAGATCAGAACCGCCCGTGAATCGGTCAACCGAAAAACCGGTGAACCCGGTTCCGGGCGGTTCAAAATTTTTTTTTAAAAAAAAACTAATTTATTAAAAAAGGAAAAACTAAAAGCATATTTAGATATTTTTTTAAGAAAGGAAAAAAAATTAATGAGAAAAATAAGTTTTTAATACTTCAAATTAAATATACTCTAAATTGACACTAGATTCAATGTATCAATACTAATTAATATTTATTAATTTCAAAAGAATTCAATTTCCAATACAAATCTTCTTGATATTCAATTCACATTTGTTATTTAAGATTATTTTTCAAAAAAAATATTTGACTATTATTGACATTAAAATTGCATTATTAGATTAAATATTTGAAGTTAAAGACGGATAGTATGGTAATTTTTATACTATTACGAACAAGATTTGACTCTTACAATTCGTATGGAATCACGATTCACAAAACTAGGATTTTGAGACACGAGTTGACTCTTGATTTAACAACTATGGTTATTAAGTTTGAACTTCAATTTGGTCTCTTAATTATTGATGGTTGAAGATATTTAAATAACTATCAAATATTAACTATTATTTTTTTTTCCAAATTGTTAAATTTGTTAATATAAAGCTCGATTTGACCCTTGAACTCCAATTAAAAAGCCACTCGACCCCCTAATCTATATAAAGCTTTGAATTGGCCCCTCATGTAATTAAAAGTGGAACTAATTAGCCCTTAGTTAATTCAAAACCAGTCTCACTATTGTATGTGAACTACACGCGCCTACATATCAACAACTAAGGGACTTAAATGAAAACTAATAAAATTATAACGGTCAAAATGAAATTTGTTGATAAAAAAATAAAATTAACCTTCTATCTCCCCTTCTTTTCGTTTCCCTTGTTCCCCTCTCACCATTTGCAATCTGAGTGCCGCTGCAACAACCACCAAGCCAGCCACCGTCGTCGGTCACCGTAGTTTTCCCGTTTTCCTTTTCTCTTCTTTGCTCTCCCTCGTCCTCTCTGTACTTCTACTTTTCTTGAATCAAATTTATACAATCCCAATTTTTCATTCATCTCCGCCATAGCTACATCAACTCTCACCGTCTCCGTAGCCGGTGTCATCGCCACCCCTCCGTGTCATTTTTTAATTTGATTTTCGAGGTTTGTTTGAGGTTAATGATTGAGTTTGATCTCTAGGATTTTGGTGGTTGATGCAAATATGAGATTTGAGTTATTTTTTTGTTAATGCTATTGAGTTGTAAATTGGTTTGACAGTGTACATAATTTTGTTGTTGTTTGGATTTTGGTGGGTTTATTATGTTGAATTAGAATTTCAATTTTGAGTTTTGGGTTGTTTAATTTTGTTGCTTTATGATTGAATATTTTAGTTTCAATAGTTTAGTAAGTTGAATTAGTAATTGATTTTGAGTTTGGGTTGTTTTATTTTGATGGTGTTTTTGCTGGATATTAGTATATTGATTTTGATTTTGAGTTTGGGTTTTATTTTGATGGTGATTTGGAGTTGTAGAGAGATCTTTTTCATGTAAACAATAGAGGAAGATGGTATTTTTGAATGGAAAAAATAGAACAGGGACTATTGATGATATTTATTTGGAGTTTTTTTGTAATTTTTATGTGTTTCACGCTCCACTTCTTCTCTCTCCTCCACGTCATGGGACACGTCAGTAATGAAGGGTTCAATAGTACCTTTTTTAATTATTTGAGGGGCCAATTCGGAGCTTTAGTCAAGTGACGTTTTAAATGAAGTTCAGGGACCAAATTGAGCATTAAGCTATTATTGATGGTTGAAGATATTTAAATAACTATCAAATATTAACTATTATTTTTTTTCCAAATTGTTAAATTTGTTAATATAATGTAAAATTTATTATTTATGAAAATTTAAAATCTTATAAAATTATCATATTACATATATATGACAGTTAATACATTGAACCCGATTCGATCCCGGTTGAATTCCGGTCAGACCTCGGTTCGTCGAACCGGCACCTTCACCGATTTGATGGCCAGTCCGGTTCTGAAAACCATGGGTTCAACACAAGTAAAGTTGAAGGATCTCATTAAATGTGTGACAAATGTATTGAAGGGTCGTTAAGTAAAGTTTAAAGTCGTTCACCCACTAATAATTTCCTCTCTCCTCCACCTTACCCTTTCACTCTTCTCTTTCATACATTTTTCTTTGGCTTAAACCATATGCAACCCTCTAAACTTGGTCAAAACAGTCACTTTGCCTTTCCAACTCCTAGGACGTCTTATTAGCCCCCTCAATATGTGAAAATAATACACTTAACCCCCTCAACTTGTATAAAATGATGCACTTAGCCCCCTATGTCCTATGTGACGTTGATGTGACAAAAATATTAAAGTAAAGAGAGAGTGAAGGGGTGAACAAAAGTAAGAAAAAAACCTTTAAAGTTTATTTTCTTTAATTTTCCATCTCCATCTTCTTTCCCTCTTTCTTTCTTTCCTTTAACAAAAAAAAAATTAAATAGCATTTCGGCGGTTGAATTTTGAAATTCCATATTTCAATTGCCAAAAATTCTAGATTTTGGCTGCCGGATTTTGGAATTCCATATTTCGGCCACCGGAATCTGGTCGCTAAATTTTGAAGTTCCAGAATCCGACCGCCAAATTTTGGAATTCCAGAATCCGGCGGCCGAATTCTGAAATTTCAGATGGAAGAAGAAGAAAAAGATGCAAAAAAGAAGAAATAAGAGAAATTAAATGACCAATTTTGAAATTTTGTAAGGATTAATTTTGTGGTTTTTAAGAGAGTGAATATGAGTGAAAATGAGGCAAAATGTATCACTATATACAAGTTGACGAGTCTAATAGGACGTCTCAAAAGTGATTTTTTTGATCAAGTATGGGGGTTGTATATGATTTAAGCCTTTTTTTATGCAGAATAAAATAACTGACTAACTCAAGACACAATATTTACATGGTTTGGCTAATTTTGCCTAATCCACGGGAGAGAAAATAATGACCTTGTTTGGGAACGGGATGTTAGCTGTTAGCTGTTTACCTTTTTGCATTAGCTGTTTTGACTAACTGTTTGTAAACATGTTTGGTAAAATTCAGCTGTTTGTAAATTAGTTGTTTGGATAAAATGACAATTAAGGACATTGATATTATTGTATAATATATGTAGTTAAAAGCTTAATAATTATTATAAAGTCTTTAATAATATAGAAAACGAAAAGAAAAAGATAGGAAATAAATAACCAATTTATATTAAATTACATAATAATAAAGTTACATAATTACGTCATTAATCCATAAACAAAATATTAATACATGTTTTTTTTAAAAAGTCATAAATAGAGGTTGCTAAAAAATATTAAATCAAGTAACTTCAAGAACCATGTAAAATTAAAAGGGTAAATGAGAGGAGAGAAGTTGTAAAATTAAAAGGGTAAATGAGAGTATTTTAGCCATTTACAAAAAATAGTGGAAACAGCTAATTCAAAAAGCTCCATTTACGAGCTCTTTTAAAAAGAACTTTTTAGGCTCAAAAGGCTCTCCCATAAAGCTTTTTGACAAACACCATAAAAATTGCCTAAAGGATAATTGAGCTCAAAAAGCTCTTTTTAGCTCAAAAGGCTCTTTGCCAAACACCCCCAATATTTATCATTGGAGTTGAAATAAATACAAGAGAATTTATAGAATCTCAAACCAAAGAATATTCCTACGAATTTCTAAACTCGAGTATCTCCCAAAAGTTTCAATAATTTCCATAGAGATTTTCTCCTAATCTCTACATTTCTACTCTTCTCTTTTGCTCCTACTCCTCATCTTTCTTCATCTTCATATGCCCTTTTATACCCAAAAACTTGATCCAATCAAGTGTGAAAATGTTAAGTCTTTGATGTCTATTTTGACACAATTAAATACAAAACAAAATACTTAAATGAGGTGGGTCTTGGCCAACACTTTTTTTTTTTTTTTTGACTTCTCTTCTTGGTTTTTCTTATTCTTTTATTTCTTTTTCTTTTCTATTTTATTTTCTTTTATTTTTATTTCTTTAATTTTGATTATTTTAAAATTGATGGTTAATTTCTGAATTCTGAAATTCATCGCCAATCTTTTCTTCTTCTTCTTCTTCTTCTTCTTCTTCTTGTTGTTGTTTGTGTCGTTAAAAAATGGAGGTGGAAATGACATGGAAAGGATCCATAAAACCTTCTTCCCCAACACCTCCTCACTTACAAACTTACAAAATCTCTCTTCTGGATCAATTTTCATCTCCCATTTACTTCTCCTTTTCTCTTTTCTATCCTCAAGCAAACCCTAACCCTAACCCTAACCCTAATCTCATCCAGCAAACCTCAATCACCCTCAAGCACTCATTATCCGAAACCTTATCCCGTTTCTATCCTCTCGCCGGAAAGATCAAAGACCGTAATTCAATCAACTGTGATGACGGCGGAGCATCCTACACACAAGCTCATGCTACCATTTCTCTCCCTGAATTTCTCCAACACCCCGATATCACAATGCTGCACAAATTAGTCCCCGACGTATCCCTTATCAATCGAAACCCTATCGGAGCAAATGTATTACTCATTCAAGAAACTACATTCTCTTGTGGCGGATTAGCAATCGGCATTTCAGTTTCACATACAGCCGCCGACGGAATCTCTCTCTCTTCCTTCATCAAAGCTTGGTCCGCGACAGCCTTCGAACAAATCGTGTATCCGGATCTTGATTCCCCGATAAGATTCCCGCTACACGAGGAGGGTGTCACAGGCATGGGGACTGCGTGGATGCCCTTTCTGAAGAAAGGAAAGCTAGCTGTACGGAGGCTTTTGTTTGATGCGAAAGCCGTTGCTCAGCTTAAGAAGAAAGTAAGAAGCTCAGAGCTCGAAAATCCTTCGAGGATCGAAGTTGTTTCTGCGGTTATAGCTAAGAGTTTAATGGCTGCTTCGAATGCAAAATCGATCGCGATCAATCATAATGTGAATATGCGGCCTAGGGCTAATCCCCCGTTACCAAATTGCTCGCTGGGGAACTTCATATGGACTGTTTGTGCGATTTGTGGTTCGACTGAGAACGAAAGGGAAATGGTATTGAAATTGAGGAATGCAATAAGGAAAATCGACGGGGGTTTTGTGGAGAAACTAGGGTTTGTGAGACTGAGTGAAGTAGTGAAAGAGATGGGGAATGCAATGGCAAAAGAGGAGGAGTTTATAATATTTAGTAGTTGGTGTAAATTTGGGTTATATGATATTGATTTTGGATGGGGGAAGCCTGTTTGGATGGCTCATTGTTCGTTGATTGATTCGCAAGAAATCACGTTTATGAACATGGCGTATCTCAATGATACGGTGAATGGAGGAGATGAAGTTGAAGTCTGGTTGTACGTGACTCAAGATGTTGCTGCAGTTATGGAGAGTGATGCTGAGCTTCTTCAATATGTTTCGGTTAACCCAAGTCCGTTGGAAGTCAGCCGGTCTTGATTACTTTGAATTCGGGGGAGTGGATCTTTTATGAACTTCCTTGTCCATCCTTTTTGTTCCAGGGTGGTTTGAGTGGTTAATGATAGAATTTTGCAATGTATATATTTGAATGTAATGGATTATATATGTATATACGTACTTCAACACATATACGTACTTCAACACATGCAACTAAACTATACATTTAAACAATTTATATACTCGAAAATACCCTCCAGTTTACAAATTTGCAATTCCTAGTTGCAAAGGAAAGAAACGATGTTTGAAATCGTGACGAAATTTTGGTATTATTACCCCTTCACTGAAACTCGAATCTGTACTCCACAATTAGAACTCAGACTCTGATTCTAGGTTCAACTATTGTTAAGAGCATATGAACCAACTTCCATCTCTATCAAACTACATTGGTAAAAAAAAATTCTTCATAACAACATTGTGTTGGGATTTGCCGAAAAATAATAATCAAGAATATGTTGTCATACATGCTTGTTTTCCCATCAAAATTTGTTACAAACAATCAAACATCCCATCGGTAAGAAAATTTAGTAGAAAACCCAAATCAGGGGTGAACGAAAATGATATATTGCTAGCAGAAATAATGGTACAACACATGGGTGTACTTGAAATGAAACAAAGAATAGCAAATGAAATTGGTAAAATAAAGATGATCATGTGTATTACTAGTTACTGCTTTCATAGACACCTATTCAATCGACCGAACACTTGCTGCAATCATCACCTGTGCCCCCAACAAATAACTTCGTATTTAAGCTCCCGTTTCTTCCAGTTTCATATTGCAGAACTTGAGGCATCATAACTTGTCAACTACAAACTTTGTGTGAAATCTCGAGGCATTTCAGGATATACACCATCATCTGGCAGTAGATGAGTATAGCCAAGACAAATGTACAGAAATAGGCCTCCAATAAAAATAAGGAGATGTCTCACATGTTTCATTCTGTTGCTTGTTGACCAAGACTATTTCGCTTCTCCTCTGACCTATGACGAAACAACTTTGCCATGGTTCTTCTCTCACAATCCTGCAGGCATTCAACATAAAATTTCAGAGAGAAAAACGATTATGTGAAATTCGAAAAGAATTTGGACACAATGAAAACTGCTATAGCAAATGAAAATTGGATAGAATCTTCACCTTGAACATGTGGAAAGAAAATGGTTTATCAGGATTACTCTTTCTCAGTTTCTGAAATGTATATGCAAAACTCAATTGATCACGAGGAGTAAAACGATCAACCTCATTGAACCAAAGACAGGAGAACAGGTTTGACATTGGTGTGTGGGCTCTAACAATTAAGGACCCTTCAGGCACATCTATATACAACAAAAGTGTCTTGTTAAGCAAAGGTGCAAAATTTTATCCAAAAAGGGGGGAAAAATCAAATACAAAAGATCTTACTGCTTGGAAGAAGCTTGTTCAGATCAGAAGCATCAAATTTCGTCAGTCCATCAGCCTGGTAGAAATTAAATTGCTCGTCTATAACAGTATGATTATACTTGTTCAATTTCTTGTTCTGTGCAACCTCTTCCCATACACAATGGCGATCGTAATGATTAGAAATTGCATATTCATGACCTTTTCGCCACAGTAAATATTCCAGAATCAGCATAGGGTCAAGTTGAAGACGTAATTTGCTATCCAACCATATTGAATACCTGAGAAGATATTGGTAAGCAAAATAGTTTAGATAACAAAGAAAGTTTTTTTTTTTTTTTCGTTCATCGACTCCATACACTTGCACATAGAGTGTTCAAGGACAGCCACATAGGCATTAGGAAGCAGCCATTCTGACCTTGAACTCAAAAGGTGCAAACTACACCCATTTGTTTTATGCATTAATGTTTTAACTGGATAGACGGAAGAAAGTGGAGTCTATGCAACCATTCTCTGAAACTCAATTACATCCCATCTGAGGGTAAGTAAAAAAAAACAGACATGCAAGTTTAATATTTATGATTGTCCTCCTGTCAAAAAATTCTCCCACATTGTAAATGACTTGCAGAAATGTATCTGCTCTTTTTTGCTCTATTTTTTTCTGTCTTTTCATTCAAGGTCATCCAAAGAGTAAGCAGCTTAAAATTGTTAAATCGACAGATATTGAAGCATACAATTTCATATAGCCAGGATACAGAAACCAAAAGCAAATGCATTACAGAC
This sequence comes from Euphorbia peplus, assembly GCA_028411795.1. NCBI lineage: Eukaryota > Viridiplantae > Streptophyta > Magnoliopsida > Malpighiales > Euphorbiaceae > Euphorbia > Euphorbia peplus. The sequence goes on from CP110844.1 coordinate 22,421,157, forward strand.
AACCATTTTACTCATAAGAGCTATGCTTACCTGGCAGAAGGGAAAAGCCGATGTGGCAACAATTTTGGTATTTTACCCACTCTGCGCATATCAGTATATGGAAGATTCTTCACTACCACAATCTTCCATAAACCAATAAAGCCTGATCTATCTGCCAAATGGCCTTCTGAAGAAAGCGTTTGTGATGTAATTTCATCCACGAACATAACAAAGCAAACATTTTTCCTCGATGAACGAGTGACCTGACAGGGGAAAGACATTTAGAATTAAAGTGAGCAGCCAGATGAAGAGAACAATTAGGTAATACAATAACCTTCATAATTGAGAAAGCATAATGCAATATTGGGGTAAGAAGAGAAAAGAAAAGGAGAAAAGAAACGTAAAGAAAACATTGCAACTGCAAAACACCATTAGATGCCAATGACCGAGCAAGCTTAGCAAACAAGATTCTAATATATTCACCAAATACCTTCCTTCAACTGTTCTTAAGCCATTTGAAGGAAGATATTGCCGACTCCAGGCAAATGGAAGACAATTTCTACCTAGCTTTCTTCACAATAAGAAGAGAAAATGAGTCTTCACCTATACATTGATCGGGTGTACCGTCATTAGAGGAGAGGAGGATGAATAAAGACAGAATGGATATAAGTAATCTTCAGTATATCATATTATTATAATCCAATCTATCCTTTGCATATGATATAGAACAACAATCCCTTGCCCATCATAAATTTTTTTCAAAAGAAATTAATTTTGTGTAGGTTCCAATTTTTGACTTGAAAGTTATTGAATTTCGCAGCGTGGTTGTCAAATATATGATTTGGAACTGTCAAGTATTCAAATGAACAACCATGGCAATTGAAACTAAAAGCTTCCAGATTCAAGGAAATATTACTAGCAAAAAAGGATAAGGTATATAGTCGATACCTATATTTTGGTTAAATCTAAGAACTTAATGTTTGTTCTATTGGCACATTCATTCAAGACATTCAAAGTAATCGTGGGGTAAAACTAATATAGCTACTATAAACAGGACAATTTGTCAACAACTTAAAATGCATAGCTCCATGGTGCCAAAATTCTTAATCATCAGGACTGATTTGATTTAAGCATGAAGGGATACAAAACATCCCAAAAGAAGAACAAGCCAAAGTAGGTCAATAGTTTTTTTCTTAATAAAAAAAAATAGATATTGAACAATTGAACCCAACTAAAAGAGTAAAGAACATGGTGAGGTGGCATCAATCCCCTTTCTTGAAGTTGATATGTAGGCAAAAATCCTTTATATGAAACTGCACAATGTTTGAAAACAACTTGCAAGGCCCAGCAACATGTAAGTATCTTCAAAATAAATTCAAATTTGAAATAAAATAAACCAAACAATCAGTATATTCTGCAGGAACTTCACTAAGTATCGACTTCATGACAAAATCAACATGTAGGCTGTTGAAAATTATATCAATAATTACAAATTCATGGTGACATTTTCAATACTCTAAAGACTGATAGATAGGTTCGCTCATACCTATTTGGATTAGGTTCGCTCATACCTATTTGGATTAGGTTCGCTCATACCTATTTGGATTTCTTTTTTTTTTTTATGGCATACCTATTTGGATTTCTTAATTTAAAAACAATCATTGTTTAAAAGAACAAATCATTTTTCGTTGTATTTAAAAAAAAAAAAAAACAGTGACTGGCATACAAATCAAAATGCATACCATTTTAGCTGTAGGTGATCTCAAGCGATCTGAATTTCCAAAGATGCAAGAGATAACAGCAATGTGGCATCTACTGATATAATTTGTATCATCTTCAGACAAATCAAATCCTGTACTTGGAGAACCTTCAGGACCCTTGACAAAGCCACAATTTATCTTTTGATCCTGTGCCAAAAATGATTCTTCTCGTTCCTGTAAGCTCTGATGCCCAGCAAATCTGGGTTCCCATTGGTCAATTCCATCGGGCTTCTCCTCCTTGTCAACATACTGCAAAGAAAATCTTGCGAATTTTCGACTTTCAAAAGGCTCCACAAGCTGAGAACTAGAATTTATCAACTTCATATCACATGAACCTGTCAAGCATCAATGAAAAATAATAAATAAAACAATAAACAAGGAATAAAAATATTCTAAGTCATGCGAAGCAAAAATCTCATACTGGAAAAGACTCAAAAAGCAAAGATTAAAATCATATCCTAATAGTAAAACCTGAATAAATTGTATATAGAGGCAAAAATATAGTACATGAGACAAAAATTTACATACAAAAACTGAAAGATAGAAAAGAAAGTTCTCTAGGAAAAAATAGAACATAGATCCTATCCTAAAATAACAAATATAACACCATAAAAAAGAGAACCATATCTCAAGATAAAGGAAGAAACAGAGATATAGTTTGCAAAACCAAATATGCAGGTATCGAACATTAAAAAAAAAGGGACAAAAAGCATGAAGATCCTTACCATGATGATTGAAAAGAGGATGTATGATAATATTAAGCATAAACCTTACCTACACTACTTGAATGATCAACAAGTCTAGATCTTAAATTTATCCCAGAATTTACATACAAAAGGCAAGCAGATTGGAAGGACAGTATCCCGTAACGAAATAACATAACAGAAAGAAGAAACCAACCCTGAACATGAAGAAAGAAACAGGGATCTGATAGGCAATACAAAACATGCAGTATTGCAGCTACTTGCCATTTGAAGTAAAGGACAAAATCAGATATTCTAGTGGGCCATTTTCTTGTAATAAATATGCTCCTGAAATTTATCTATACACACCCCCCCCCCCCCCCCCCCCCCCCCCACACACACACACACACACACACCATAGAATCCATTTTACAGTTCTCGAACTTACCTTCGATGCTCTCAAAAGAAACATAACACCAAAGAATCCACCTTAGATGTTACAATAGCTACAATAAGCAATATCACTTTTCAAAGAACAAACTCATTTCCCTTTCAGTTTTGATCTCCTAGCACCAGAGTATCCAACTTACAGGTCACAAGAGCTACAGTACAAGTAATACGGCCTTCCACAGAACAAATCATTAATCTTCCATTTTGCAAATGCTAAATAGGTTCCTTTGTTTTTAATTGTTTGCAGCCAACACTTGTACTGTACTTCATTTACTCATTGATCAATTGTTGATCACATTTCCAACATGAGGACCTAGCCTAACATCCCCACAATCAAATTTCTGGACCCTGGAAAAGATCCAACATTGTACCCCCAAGACAAGTTACAGTTCATAAAAATCAGAAGGATTAACAGTTCAATCCTATGAATGGAAAAACATAAATTTGCATTGCAAATAACCAAAATAAAACTCCCATAAAGGCTGCATGTAACATATCAATGCCAAGAAGGTCAAAAGGTAATTGACAATATCTTTTTTAGGCTTGAAAGTATAAAGGAATCCTCTCATTTACATCAGGCTAAATCTCTATTCTTTTAGGCCAGCAGAAGTGCCCGCAAAAACAACAGTCCTCACCATGATTGAGTTGTGAACAAAGAGGCTTTCGCGGGCAGTAGGAGCATGTAATTGAAACCATCAAAAGCAAAATGCACAAGAAAATATGCACCAGTTTTACATATTCTAGAGAAAAATTATAGAAACCTCCTATTCCCAAGACAGGCTTAGAAACCACTCCCCAGTCTAAACTAATCAGATGTGCCCGAACAGGATGGGAAAAAGGCAATGCCATATGACCACACTGGACAAAAGCACATCAAGAAGATATCCCATATTGCTAGACCTCATCTTTCACTTTGTAAAGAAATAAATAATAATAGTTTGCACATATGGGGATTATATATGGAGGAGAATGTATATCCCCATTGACCTACATCTCAATCCATTCTTCAGCATTAGGCTTCAACAAACCTCCTTATTTTAAACCCCTAAGCTATAGCTCCAAAACAGAAACCCACGTTCATCAAGCATAGCTTAGGAGCTATAGAATTTCAGCTCATCTCTTAGGTATTCCATTCAATGCGTAGCAAATCAGAAGCCACTTTTATATAAATCACATAATCAAACAGCAAATACACAAGAATGCAACATAGACCTCCACCGTAAAAATAATCCCATCACCTTTAAGTTTTAACAGCTAGACATCCAATAAAAATAACCAATATGTTTATCTAAAATGTATCCTTTAGGATTGACAAGTTATAAACTTACAGAACATTAAAATAAACATGAAGGATACATTTTAGGATTGAGCTGGTATAAAATTGCTCAAACCAAAGGAATGAAAGGAAAAAATACCAGAGTATTTCCGGCGCTTTGCTTTTCGTTTTGAATCTGAGCGTGATTTAGCTGTAGATTGAGCTCCATTTGAATGCACATTCTGAGAAATCTTTTCAATATGGTCCAAAATTTTTGTGGTTGAAGACTTCCTAGTCATATCTACTGAGACTTCATGATCATCCTTGGAAATGTTTTGATCCTTCTTTTCAGCATCATGGAGATCCGACAACTCTCTGCCATCATCATGGGTAATTCCTACAGCAGTCTGATCTCCGCTCACATGTTCAGAATCACCGTATTCATCCACATGCCGGTCATGTGAATCAATACCATCATCATATTCATTATCAATATCAACCAACTCACGATGATCTCCATGACCCTCATCTTCAAGAAGTTGTTTGTCATTGTCATCATTAGATAGGTGAACATTCTTTAGAGAGGCCTCGTACTCTTCCTCATACTTTTTTAATTCATTACGCCCATTTTCATTATACAAAGCAACTCCTCTTGAATCCAAACCCTTAGTTGAATCATCTCGAGTCTTCTCCTCCTCCTTATCATCCTTCACTTTCACCGGATCATACTTCCTTTCATGTTTAGCATCATCCTCACTGTAATCCCCATCCCTTCTCCTATCATCCTTATCCCAATACCTAGAATCCCGCCCATGAACTGAACCTTGTCCAAACCCAAGAACCTTAACATCTTCAGTTCGAGTAACATTCGCAAGAAAATCAATGTCATTATTCTTCATGAAATCATCATCATTATCGGTATGATCAATCGTCTCTGCACCAGTAGACACATCATCAAGCAAAATTAACAAGCGAGATCACGAGAACTCGATAAACTATTGAAATTCCAATTAAGTTAATGAATTGAAGAGTAAATCTGTAAAATCATTAGAAATGTAAACTAACCAAACCTTTACTATCTCCGGCGGCGAGGTAATAGTAAGCGAAAACAGTAACGACAAAGACGAAAGAGATGACGACGATAACAGCACCGATAAGGCAGCTGCTGGAAGCGCGTGCCTTATCGGATCGAGCCGATCTCCGAACACGAACTGGTTTATACTGTTGTTGTGATGGAGAAGCTCGAATACCAATGGAGACGTGATCCGACGCGCCGCCGTTTGAGTAATGATACCCAGATTGTCTATACTGCGCCATTCTTATCCTACTCCACCAGCATTGTATCGTATCAATTCAACATAAGCAAACTCCTAATTCTACTCTAATCAAAATTCAATTTAGGGTTTCTGATCCGGAACACGAACACTGATTTCAAGCGTGAGGTCACGATTTTACCGACGGAAAATTGATTTTGTAGAGACCGGCGGTGCTATGCCGGCGACGGTGGTGCATTTAAGCAAATTTTTAAGGCGGAGGGACGGATGGAATTACGTTAATACCCCTGATTCGGTCTTGTACCCGACCCGGATAAGTGTTTTTTTGTGTTCTTTTATGCTATTGGATAGATTATAGTAACTCATAATTAGAGAGTGTTGGATGATTATTATTATTACTTAAGAATGATTAATTAAGTTTTTGAGAGTTTGAGACAAAATGTTTTAATCTAAATGGAAGTTTCTTGTCTTTTCATTTTTGGTAACGTTTTCTTATTCTATATATTCATTTCTTCCCTATTTTAAGATGGTTAATTAAGATGATCAAATCAAATCATATTCTTAATAATTTTAAAAGTTGAGTATAGTTTTGTTTCTTTAAAAAGAAAATAAGAAAGAATAGTATTTGTTGTGTTTTCAACTTTGATTTAAAATTCTATGTTTTTGTTTTTCTATTTTTGGTGTTCATACGGCATCAAATAAGTGAAAGGTTTGTTTTAGTTACTAGATTTATTTATTTGAATGCAATAACTAAAGTTTTATAGCATTTTGTTTGGACGAAAATATGATAACTTGGCTTTGCAAGTTTTGATTGATCCTTGTTGGAAGTACGTCGTCGGTCGGCTCTCTGCCACTTGAGTCACTTCCAACGATCAAGTTTTGAATGATATCATGAAAATCATAAATATAAAGAAATATGGTAAAAAGAACAAAATAATTTTGGGAATATTAGAATGTACATTTTCCGTTTTCATTTGAGCTTGTATAGTAATCTCACCTTAGCCTAAATGGAGGATGATTTTTTCATTATGCCTTTTGGTTGGTCAGCAAGAGAATAATTGCTTTGGAAGGATCTTCCGTATGTACAAAGATTTGGCTGTTGTCACGTCATCCATTTTCTTCTTTTGTGACGTAAGTATGACGTGCGGATCGAACCATTTGAAGGACATGTTCAGTCAGGATCAAGGCGCTTTCTACCATGGGATATGACGCGTATATTGACTTCTCATGTTGTCCCCTCTTTGTTGGTCGATCTTTTATTTTCGGCGAAGCTATCCATTTCTCGATGGCGGATTCGTTTCCATGATGTCGTTCTCTTTTCAAGTTTGAATTAGAATTTTATATTTTTGTCTTTCTATTTTTAGTGTTCATAGCGCATCAATAATTGATAGGTTTGCTTTTATTTGAATGAAATATCTTTATTTCATTTAATTTTGTATGTTAGAAAAAAATTCATTAAATCTAATATGCCAATTTAATTAGCCCTCACGCGGTGAGATGTATTTTACTATTATGTTGACTAGCAAACAATTGGTAGTTATATGACATCGACAAATTTTAATACATACACAAAAATTAAAAATCGTATGTTTGTGTGAAATGACATTTATATAACATATGATTAACCGTCTTTTGTATCACACCCACTTTTCGATAAATTAAAGTACAAAAATCAACCATAATGATTTTATTGAATCAATTTTGCTAATAGATAACCAACTTCTTTAAATATATAAAAGCTGAGCAATGAAGTTGTCTCTCATGTTGCTAAGTAAGCAAATTAGATTATGTGTCAAAATTATATTAAAACAAACACCTTCTCATTTTATTTTTCCTTCTCCACCTCTTTCCACATTTAATCTATCAATAATTCCTAGTTAATGTCTTAATAACATTTCATTTACTTTTTTTTTTATTTAAATTTACGAAGATTATTCATTTGCTATTTAGCAAACCGCTGATACGATTTTTCACTATATATATCACAAACACTAAATTGTCATGTGCGGTCATTTACATTCTACACCCTTATCAAATAAATCAAGGTCGGGATCTTTGTTGTGGTTCAGAATGTTGGCGGATTGAAGAGAGTTGATGGATCAATTGTTGGCCTAGGCAACCGATTCTTGCAAGGTATTCTTTGATGTCGGTATGAAAGGCTTAATGCATATGTAGCCCCCTATACTTGGCCAAAAAAAACATTTTACCCCTCCAACTCCTGGGACGTTCTATTAGCCCCTTCAACTTGTCTAAAGTGATACATTTAACCCCATTTTCATCCATATTCACTCTCATTTAGGAGAGTGAACTACACTCTCCTAATAATTACAAAATCAATCATTAAAAAATTACAAAATTGGTCCTTTAAAGTTCTCTTATTTATTTATTTTTCATCTTATTTCTTTTTCTACTTCTTCCATCTGAAATTCTGGAATTCATCCGCCGGAAATCTGAAATCCAAACGCCAGATTCCAGAATTCCAGAATTTGGTGGCCATATTTATGGGGCCAAAATTTGGAATTTCTGAATTTTGCAGCTGGATTCTGGAAATTTAGTCGACTGGAATCTAGAATTTCAGAATCCGGTAGCCGAAATGCTCTTTAAATTATTTTTTTACAGAAAAGAGAGAAAGAGAAAAGAAGATGGAGATGGAAAATTAAATAAAATAAAATTTAAGGGTCTTTTTGATATTTTTCTTTTTCTTTTTCACCTCTCCACTCTCTTTATTTTAATATTTTTGTCACATCAGCGCCACATAGAACATAGGGGGCTAAAAGCATCATTTTATACAAGTTTGGTGTGGCCAAGTGTATCACTTTGCACAAATTGAGGGGGCTAATAGGACATCCCAGAAGTTGGGGGGCAAAGTGACTTTTTTGACCAAGTTTAGGGAGTTGCATATGCATTAAGCCCGGTATGAAATTATCATTTTGTCTTTTTCAAATCCCTCGATTTTGAATTGAATACAATGAGTATTTTGATTTTTGAATAGTCATATTTTGGCTGACGAAAAAGTTAACAAGGTAGCTAATTTGTGTATCATCTTTAACTCTGTTATTTTGTGTTTTTAATTAGATATGGTGGAGAGTAGCAGAGAGGTCACCGCCAAATTGAAATCATATTAGAGGTTTTGTCGCAATTGTAGAATAGTACAATTATCAACTAGAAAGTACCCCTTGCTTCGCTTCGGGTCTAAATTTGAAATCAACCATTAAAAGCCAACTTCTTGAATGTATCAAACACGTACATAAATTATATATTTTTTGTTTAATTTCTATAAATCAATCTGTAAGGAGTTCGTTCTTGCTTGATTTTTTTAAATCTTTCCTTTGTTTTCACCATTGGTGATTTAAATTCACTACTGATACAACTCGTTAAATAGTATAAACTAACAACTTTAGAATTTCATGCTTGAGTAATTTTTTAAACTTTCCGTTGTTTTCCCCATTGATAATCTAAATTAAACTAAGAACTTTAAAATATTGTTATACATAATTGTGCGTCAAATATATGTATCTTAACCGAATAGAAACCTAAAAGTCCGAAGCTGTCAGGCAAGAAGATGAAAAACAATGACTGGGTTTACTAAGTACATAAAGCTGGTAAGACATTGTTTGTAAATGATCTAAACATACAAAGTACATTAAGAAGTTAACTGAATGATAATTGTTGCAGTAGTTGGTCACCCTCTAGTTGGCAGGAGGCTGCAAAACCACAAACAAACTTGAGTCTGAGTATAAAGTTGTTAAAATGTAATGCACACGGAAAAACGTCGTAACTTACGACGAAAGCTCATTAGGGGGCTATACGTGTGGTGGGCTAGTGTCTGCGGTTTGATCTATTACATCGTCTACACTGTCATTTGCTTCAACTGCTTGCCTATTGAAATATGGATGGGGTCGGCCCAACCTACCAAGTGAATGACATTAGGTCAGCATAAAGATTTGTATGCATTTACTTTTTTAAAAGGTAATTGAGCAATATGTAAAAGGTAACTGAGCAGCGACGCACCGACGAAAAAGATCCATCACTGGAATTATTGGAGGGTTGAGATAAAAGCGGGAGGCATTGGTGGTCTCCAAAATGAAGACACCTACAATATAAGCGGTATTTTTTTTCTCTATTACCAATGTGATCAGTATACGAACGTTGAATGGAAAAAAGAGGGTACCATTTGTAATCTTCGGCAGCAATGATGCGGCAGCGAGCACCATTGGATAAAGAACACTGGGTGTAAATCCGCCTTCAAGCGGGAACCCAAGGGCATGACCTCCCATTAAAGTGACCGGCATTTCAGCAGAGCTAAAAAAATAAACACATCAAATGTGCAGCCGACATATTTGTTATGAATGTAACTTGTGTGCATAGATGCATAGTGAAGAGTAAAGACAATTAACATGGCAACCATGTACCTGTCTTCTACTACCACTACTGTGCGTACGGGGACATGTTCAGCACCAAAACGAACTTCTTCGATAGGACCAACCGAAGTAACAATTCCCATTATATCTAGTAGGACCACCAGCAAATTCGAAATCAGTTTTGAATATGAGAATTTAAATAAGTAAATAGTACATAGTAAATATATAGTGATCTAACCGGTAAAGAAATCGGTTATCCCATCTTGGTCTCTAATTGTCTTGAAAGAAAGAAAATCAAAGATATCATAAGAAATGCATGAGGAGCCTTCAGTAACCTCTATGGCCTGGGTACAATGGCATAGGTGCAGGCAAGATGCATTATTCGAAACACGGAGTCCCGATGCAGCAGGGTGTATGGTAAATCCCGTGATCGAGTAAAGGCCATTCTCGAGCAAAGTATCTTCAAATTTCGCAAATAGGTCATTCTTGATAGTTGCTTGGATAGAACCCCCCCTGGAAATATTAAGTGGTTTAGAAGACAGGGTTTTTGTACAGTGATACATGTAGTATATTACCTGTTTGTCAAGCAGCAGTAATTCAATGGCATGGACGGGACCTGCGCCTTCGTCCAAAGTAGTTTTCCATCTTCTTGCTACACGAACAATGAGTTTTGTATTTCTCCTTGTATTTAGTTTATACAATGGGGTGTAAGGCATCTTCAGTCTGTATCTGAGAGGAAGAAGAGCATGGATTAGGCTGCAGGTGGTCACATAACAGAATAAGAAACTAAAGAGTTACTATTTATGAAGCTTGTTAACTAAAAGTTAACTTTACTTCATGTCAGTATTTAGGTGAGAAGAAGAGAATAAACAGTGAGAATATTTAATGAGTAAGGACTTGCCTAACACCGGAAGGCTAAATAATAAAGCAAGTGGTTATTAAAAAATTATATAACTGATAGCATTAATTGTGAAGACAGGAGGAAACGGTGGTGGGAAAACTGAGTGAGTTGAAAAATGAATCCAACCATTTAAATTTAACAATTATGTGTGACAAATTATTAGTAGGAAAAGAATGTGAAAATACAATGCACTGACAAAGGGAGAAAATAATAACCCTTCCTAATTAATGCATCTGCTTGAAAAACACTGGTTCATTTTCTTTGGGTAAAACGCAATTTTTTGAAAAAAAAAAGTGCTTCAAAAAAGTTAATGCAAAGAAAACAAAGATCATGTAAATGAATTTTTGAACAAACAAATTTGTAGAGGAAACAGCAAGAAAATCCTATAAAATATGAATTGAATGAAATTTACCATTCATTATGAGACAGTAACCCACAAAAGGAAATACTAACCAAAACACAGATCAAATTCGAATCATAATGAAATTGGTACAGAGCCACTCAGTCCAAACAACCTGAACTCCACTATAAACAAACTTCACATATCCTGAACTCACCTCTACTTAGTTCACTATGTAAGGCCAAGAAATAATACCAAGTAGCTAATAAATGTCATTTTTTGGCAACATTAAGTGGGCACACCAACATTTAGTAAAGAAAGTGTTTGAGTTGAAAAAATGGCTAAAATATAATACAATATTAAGAAGAAATGACATTTCACTGACAGAAGGAAGAATAATAACCACTTTATAGTGGATTTTGCAATTTTAAAAAACAAACCGAGAAAAGTGGGGTAGGACCGCATGATCATTTAATTTACCCTAGAAAATTTCCAAATCCTGTAAGTTTTACTTGAAAGAAATGTCACATAAAAGTGGACCAAAAATAGCAAGTAAACCAACACTCCCCAAATCAGGACACCATGATCTCTGATATTCACTAATGCTTTAGATAAATGTTGTGGCAGTTTAAGGCAATTTTACAATTTCTTAAAAACAGACAGAGAGAACAAATCATTGATATGGTGATATCTTGTTAATTTCACGTGACAAACATTAATTTGAGCGACTAAAACTCAAATTAATTGTCTACGCCGATGTCTCCCCATATTAGGACACTATGAAATCTAACATTCACTAATGCTTTAGATAAATGTTGTCGCAGTTTAAGGCAATTTTTCAATTTCGTAAAAACAGACAGAGAGAACAAATAATTGATATGGTGATATCTTGTTAATTTCACTTGACAAACATTATTTTGAGCGACTAAAACTCAAATTTATTGTCTACGCTGATGTGTTGATCTAAATATCATATATATGAACAGATAATAACAAATGCAAACCACACAAAGTTTTACTTAATGAGATAAGTACTAATACTTCAACAAAGCATGGATTTGACTCACTATGGCCACTACAGCATGTACGATCAGAAATAACACGTAAGACTACAACTGTATTCCCCACTGAATAAACTGGAATCAGAAATAAGATGAGTGGCACAGATCACATTCTCTCAGTTGAAACAATAAATAAGTAATCTTACCCTTGTCAACCACAGAAAGGTGGAACAATTTTCCATCATGTATGGTATGAAGAGCGTCGACAATTGGTGTCTCAGTGGTAGCACGTTCAGCATCAGGAGTCATAACCTGCACATGAGATCAAAAATAGAGTAAACAATGGATATTCATTTACTGAAAGATGCAAATACCGGTATTATTTCTTGTCACAAATGCAATTAAGTATAGTACATATGTAAATTTTGTTTGGAGTAAATAAGTATGGAATAAACACAACTCTTTGTTATCATTTGGAACTTAAACAGCAGGTGGGAAACAAAATAGCAATTTCACAACACGAAAAAGACTATCCATCGAAGGCATGGCATCACTACAATGAAAGAAAAACGAATAAAGAGAAATGTTTATTCTCTAAGGTTGGCTTGGCATGGATACAATCCAAAGTATTTATAATTAGAGACATTTGAAACAGTATTAACAATGAAGCATTTTTATGTAAATCAAGACACAACAATTAAAAAGCATAATACCTTAAGGATGATTTTAACTTTAGCAATTAACTCAATCTGGGTGCAACCCCAACACCAATTACACCTACACGATTATTTCATCACATGAATACCAGAGTGTAACATTCAAGTCAATTCTCATCAAAGACTCATGCATGTAATAATCAATATAGCGTTTACCTCCATCTCAATAGAAGCCTAGCAGCACGTACATGTACAACAGTATCTCACCATACTAAGCGATAATCCCGACATGAGTAGCTTTCCCATTGGAGGTTATAGGAAAAGTGAACATAAATCGAATGAGAAAATTGAGTACAGAACACCGGAAAATCCAAATTATACACCAAAGCAAGAAGTGAACTAAAAGACATAAACTTGAATTTTGACCTGAACCCTGGATTTTAAAATAATAAGCCACAACCTGCACAACCATATTGTTCATGCTGCCTTTTTTTTAACCATAATATGAGGAATATCCACAGTGGCAATTTAAGAACTAATCCATCTTATCGATGCAAATGTCACGTCTTTCGAATTTAAACATGAGAATGAATGCCCTCAACAACAAACTGAGGCATAGTTGGCTTGAATTGCTTATACATCCTACTACACATTGTAAACACTATATACCAAATTTGTAAAGGTCTTATTTACTGCATCTTGAATACATAAAACCCACTGAGAACACAAATTCTGATACATCCTACTGCATATTCTAAACAACGTATACGAAATTTGTGAAGGCCTTATTCACTGCATCTTGAATACATAAACCACCTAGAATGCAAATTAATGTATAAGAATAGATAATTACTAAAATCATTTCTCACACCCTAACTAATGCCGATTGAAATGCCAAAAAACATGCTTTGGGTTATTGTTTAATATTTAAATGAAGGGAAAATTAATATCCCTGACCCCAACTTAAAACAAATGAAACTCCTGTAAAATGCAAGCAGTAATTTGAATCGAATACGAAAAATTAGAACCGCAAATACTGGGAAAAAAATCACAATAGAGGTAAAGATTAGAGAATTAGGTACTTAATTAAAGAGGAAGGGTCATCAACATTTCTAGAAAGCGAAGCTTCAAAGCCAAGCGGTGTCTGTATGTGAAATGAACTCCAGGTAAAAGGTCGCCCTCGAAGTCAATGAAGCTCTTGTCCGGTTGCATCCCCAAAAATTCAACATTAAGCTCATAGCTTATACGGAACTCGCGAAATGGGGTGGTAGGACCATAACAGAACAACACAAATCAGAATCAGCAGCTGAGATATGCCAGGAATGAGAACCAAAAGTAAAAAAAACAAAGGTAGTGAACAATTAAAAAGGAAAACACCTTCAGGAAGATGGGTAAGCGTTGACAATAGCGAGGAAGGGGAGTGAAGGAAAAGGAATTTAGGGATGAGACGAAGACTAAACATTCCAGGTATAACCCCACAAATGATGAGAATCGAGTAAACAAAGGCCACATCCTGCGAGTCCGATTGCATGAAACCCCTAGCAGCCCTCTATAGAAGCGGATTTGAAAAATGAATCGAAAATTCTAAAAATTCCAGGTAGGAGGAAGAAAGAGAGCTAAATAGAGTAAACAAAGAGTACAACCTGCGCCGGCACGATTGAATCTGCCCAGATCCGATCGCTAATACTTGGAAGCCCTTGGGAGCCTCTGCATCAAAACAACCCAAATTAGAAAAAAAAAGAATAAAAAAGAAAGAAGAAAGAGACCAAGGAAGAGGGCAACCGGAACTCCGTCCACTGAAATCCGCTGAAGCACAGAGGATTAAAATGGTCGACTGCGGGTCAACAAACGAAGATGAAGGTGAGTGTTGCCTGCAGAACCTGCAAAGACCAGAACACCCCCAAGAGAGAACAAACGGCGTCGTTTTTGTTCCGGACTGAGAGGACTGTTAAGTAATTGGCAAAGTGGGGTAGGACAACATGAGGAAGCCCATAAAACTTGGACTGTGGCAAATGGAGTCTCGTATAGTAGCCCAACAAAAGAAAGCTGAAATAAAGTGAGAGAAAGTACCTAAATGCCCCTAAAAGTAGCATGGAAAGGACAAAAAAACCCTTAAACAGGCGGTGAACAGTATCAAATATGAGGGATAAAATTAGAAAAATGATGAAAATTGGATGTTTTTTACTGTGGAGTTGCTTGCCTTTTAAAGGCTTTATATAATATGCAAATACACATTAGTTCCCTTTATTTTTAAATTATTATTAACTGAATTTGAATTTATGATAGGTTTGGGTTGAGGTTAGAGATTGTAAAATGATCAAAGGACATTCACAAAGCTTCCATCTCCCTTATACTTTGTTGTTTCTAACCTTTAATTTTCAAGTTTGTAGATATTGATATTCAATCAAGATTTTCTCTTCCATGCTTACAAGCGTCTTGATCCTAGAACATGATTCATAATATGATAGTTTGAATGCAAATAATGGGAGTACATTATTTTCGGGTTTTTTTTATGGAAAATTAGAGCTAAATTATTGACAGGAGACTTTGAATCTATGGTGGCAAATGTGGAGACGGAGCCAGCTCTAGCGGGAGGCGACATAGTCGGCTGCCTAGTGCACGAGTCTAAAGAGGCCTCCTATTTAGGTCTTCATTATGGATGAAACTAGGCTAGCTTCCAAAAATCAATTGACAATTCAATACATCTATTTGCATGTTTTTAAGTTACGATATTGTATTTGTAAAAAAGGTATACAATGACATGATTTTTCTATACAAAATTATATCAATCATATAGTTAATAACTATTTCGTTCTCTACAATTTATTCCAAAATTTTGATTTTTATTTAACATCTTTTGTTCAACGTTTAGGTCTTTTAAAATGTTGGAGTCGAATATGTGTGGAAACTAGGACATTTTAGAGTTTATCTAATAATTGGAGTTATATATGTAAGGGAATGATAACATGTGATTTTTCATCCTCAATAGCACGACTGGAATTTCGATACAAATGTGCAAGAATGTTCCATCACAATTATACATCATCTGCTCAACAAGTAACTGTACAAAAACGATAAAAGTAGGATTAACATATTATAGATTTTCCTAAATTCCTTTTTCATCAAATAAAAAATTAGTTAAAAAATAGCACATAACCCGATCGACTAGTTTGTGATCTATTAGTGATTAATGTCTATGCAGTTCACCATAACCTTCTTTCTTTTTCTTTTGACAAATCCATTGAAAGTTATAATTAAAAATATATAATATTAAGTTGGACTAGACATTGGAATGAGTTTCGATATAAATTCTGATGCTCGAGAATATTTAAGGAGAAAAAGTAGATGTATTACATGAGGTTTTGATTCCTATTGCTACATAGATTAAGATAAATGATATAAGATTACTGTGTCCTTAAAGATGTCATTGCTCCATAAAGCTTGAAAGCAATTTTTCGTGTTCGAGCTAAAAGTAATGTTAGGAAATGCGTTTTAGAATTGTTGGTTTTAGTAAAAGCTACAATTATATTTGTCATTTAATAATAATGTATTTTCTATTATTAAAATAACTTAACTTTCCACATATTTTAATAAGGTAAAAGCTAACGAGCGCCCAAAAGCGCTAGATGAGCATATAATGATCATTAACCATTTGATAGAAATAATAAATAATGTGGACTCATTATAACTTTAAGCATTAACTATTTCATAGAATTTAGTGAACATTAATTATTTGATTGCAATAATAAAGTGGAGTAATTATAATTATTTAATAATTTTATTGGTAATTATTATGGATTTTTTGGAGTTTATGATTGGGTTCGGTAGAATTTAAGTTTGGGTTCATGAGTTATGTTCGGGTATAGGGTTTGGGTCTTAGTAGGGTCAGGGATTGGATTTGGATTTGGGTTTCGGGTCAGGGTCAAGGTTAGGGTTAGGGTTATGGTTTCGGGTTTATATGTTGGTTTGGGTTAATTTTATGGTTTTAGGTCCGTCGGGTTTGGATTTGGATTTCGAGTTTATTTGTTTGTTTGGGTTAATATTTATAATTTTGGGTTCGGATTGATGATTTTGGTTCGGATTTAGAGTCGAGTTTGAGGATAATGTTTATTTGTTTGTTTGGGTTAATATTTATAATTTTGGGTTCGGGTTGATCATATTTTTCATCTTATTGTTAAATTTTTACGACTTTTATAATGTACATATCAAACACTAATTATCTTTTGCCTTTTTTGTGACATTACTTTCTCCCACATAAACTTTTTTCTTCACATCAATATCTTTTTTTATATATAACTTGTAAAGAACGAGATTTGATTCGTGACTTTCCATCCAAACATTGGTAGATATATCAACTGAACTGTTGCCTATTTCCACAACAATGTTGAGAGGCGGTAAGCATGGGTAAGTTACACCAGTGGTACGCAAACTATACTAACTTTTCTCAAAAAGATAATCAAATAAAATTTTATTCCAAAATCATACCAAAACTATTTATGACCCCCCAACTATGTCCAATTTACTTGCTATAGCTAATCAACAGAAGCTTGATCAATTTAATTTTACTCCGTTAACCATCCTATACAAAATGAAGGAGGAGAGACGATCGATTTAAAAAAAAAATAAAAGTCGAATGGAAACAAGCGGAAGAGCGGCCTAATGAAGAGGAAATTATTATACATTCCGAGTCCTTTAATAATTTTATTAAAGAACCCTCGATTAGATCCTTGACATGTGTTTAAGTAACCCCCAATTCGTGTGAAATTGCGGCTCACTTTTATGAGGTATTTCAATAAAGCTAAAGGACCCGAATCTCCTAATATAAACCCGTAATGAAATGAATAGTAACCAATGAAAGGGGGATAAATTACACCACAGGTACCTAAACTATGTCCATTTTCCAAAACTAGTACCTAAAAACTATTTGTTCACATCTAAGTACCTAAACTATTGATTACCTCTCAAATTGGCACCCAATGACCTCCTATAGCAGGTTTACTCTAAGTCAATGTCAAGTGAACGAAAGTCAATGAAAATTTGTTGACTTTTTGAATCCCTATAATAAAATGACTAAATTACCCCCTATCTTCATCTTCCTCCTCCCATCTCTCCCTTACTCTTTTTCTTTATGCATTTTTTTTTCTTCCTCTCTTATCTTTTTCAAATTACCTCCACCTTTCATCTTTTTTTCTTTAATTTCTTTTTAATAAACAAAAAAATAAATTCAAAAAAAAGAAGAAAGAAAGTCAGTTTTGGAATCTGGAAATCCAGATTCCAGCGACGTCCGGAATCTGGAATTTCCAGATTTCGATGGCCGCCGGAATCTGGCTGGAGGTTGGAAACTCCAGATTCCGGTTGATCTGGGATATGTAAATCCCAAGTCGCGCTCCAGATTCCAGCGCGATATGGGATTTCCAGATCCCAAGTCGCCGGGATCTGGAACTGGAGATCCCGGCGACTAGGGATCTGGAAATCCCAGGTCGCGCTGGAATCTGGAGCGTGACTTGGGATTTACATATCCCAGGTCGACCGGAAATATGGAGTTTCCAGATTCTGGCGGCCGCCCTCCAGATTCCAGAATTGACAAATGACTTTCTTTTTTTTTTTTTTTGGATTTTATTTTTTTGTCTAAAAAGAAATGAGAGAAAAAAAGAAAAAAGATGAAGGTTAGGGTAATTTGAAAAAGAAATGAAAGGAAAAGAGGAAGAAAAGAAAAATGGATAAAGAAGAAGAGTAAGGGAGGAGGAAGATGAATGTGGGGGAATTTAGACTTTTTATTTTAGGGAGTAAAAAAGTCAACAAATTTGCATTGACTTGTGATGACTTTGCATTGACTTGGGAGTAAACCTGCTATAAGAGGTGATTGGGTACCAATTTGGGAGGTTATCGGTAGTTTAGGGACTTAGATGTGAAAAAATAGTTTTTAGGTACCAATTTGTGAAAATGGATATAGTTTAGGTACATGTGGTGTAATTTACCCATGAAAGGGGTAAGCAAATATGTAGACCCAAACAAACAACATTGAAAGTAGTAGCTTTTGATTGATAAGGAGGGATATCATCTTGAGAAAAGCGTTCATCTTTCTATCTTGGCCACATTTTTCTTTCTTCCAACCTGCTTCAATCGGTAACTAACTCTCTTTATCTCATCTCTTTACGCCGAACTGAACTGCATGAAACTGAACTGGATTTGTCCATTTTAAATTTATTAAGGGCCTCGTTCTTTATAGTTTAACTGAACTGAATGAAACTGAACCAAACTGAATTGGCTGAATTTAGCAGAATCAACCGTGAAATTAAGCCTAAAAGAACAGGGCCTAAGTTAAGGGATGCATAAGCATCCTGTTGACTTGTGCTTCTTGCTGCTATGCTGTCTTCTGCACTTTGCTTGGACCTGAATTTTCTGGATCTGTTTCTATCTATATAATGGGTGTTTCCTTCTAAATAATATATTTTTTTTCCTCAATGTTACCTTTCTTATAAACATTCTTCTTATACATGTCATTTAATATGATCTTTACCTGTTAATTGTTCTTTGTTTCGTTGGTACCTCTTGTCAATTTGTTAAGTAGAATGTCATCTTCTTTACTGATCAGCTAACTTAGGTTTTTATCTGCATCTATGTCTTACCTAATCTCAGAGTTCGTTGCTTCGTGTTGACTCTTCAAGTAGACTAGGATTGGATTGGTGTCTTTTTGCCATTCTTTGTCTTTCAATGCAGTTGAGTCAAACTATATGCTAATTGACTGGTCATTTTCGGTGTTTACATTTCACCTAATGATAATTTTTCCTTGATTTGATTTAATTGAGCGGATTAGGAGTTCTTGTAGTGATAAATAGATTTCCTTTGGTTGGCTTATGAGCAAATATTGGATTCTTGGTCGAACAAAAGAAATTTGAAACGTTTATGGAGTTCTTTTTTTTCTCTAATAATAAGTATTCTTACTTACGATTTCAGCTTAAAGTTCAAATGCAAATTCAAGTTTTCTGATTACATGTTTTGTTGAACATTACTTGGTGTCCAAAGGTGTTCTGCTTTTCATTTTTTTATAATACAATATCAAACTTCTTGCTCTATAGACATGGCCCCTAGTCATTTGAGGAGTGATTTTTTTATAGGGTCTTCACTCTTCAGTATAATCTGGTAGGTTCTTGTTAACTAAAAACTGCGTTGTGTGCAAAGCACTATCATATATCTAGTTTCATTTCAAGTATACTTTTCCATTCTCAAGAGGGCTGGACCTAATATATTGACCATTCTATCACATACATGGAGAATAATTGCGTTCTTTATTTATCTTAAGAAAATTGTTTTCAAGCAGTATTCACTTTAATGATGCCAATTGTGCTGTTATGCTGTTTCTAATTGTGAGTGGAGACATTCCAAAGATTTCAATTTTTTATTTGTATTCTCGGTTTCGCCTGTTTTTCATTATTAAATATTCGGTGTTGTGGATTTCTAGATTTGAAGCATATCAAGAGAAAAGATCAAATGGACATATTTGCTTCTGCATTCCTTTATTACCCAAATTTTCTTGATCAGTTGAAAATGTTTTCTACTTCTTGTTGAAGAAAGGCTTCTAGTTCTAGGTAGTTGTTAGTTTTTCCATCAATTAATATCAAATTGTTTTGCGGAAACAGATCGTTGTTGAATTGTTTTCCATTAACTGAAATGTGGATCGTTATAGCTGGAAAGTTGATAGGAAAGAAAGATGGTACTTAAGTTTAATTCTTGGTGATGTTCTTATTGAATATGTTGGCCTAAATATGAGATAAAAACAAATTAGAAATATTTTAGCTTGTTCTTTGTATAGTACTATGCTGCATTGATGTAAGATCTCTAGGTTCTTTCTTACTGATAAAATGTAGATGCTTAATAAATATAATAGCGTCTTCCTGGTAAGTAATCATTAGGCTGCTGTAATTATAATAACTTAAACTTCACTGGCCACTTTTGGTTCTTCAGTTTCACCTTACAATACAGTTTCTTCATATGATTTAATTCAATGGATTAGGATTCATTTTAATAATTAATAGATTTAGTTTGGCTACCTATAAGCAATTATTGGACTCTTAATGTGAACGAAAATTTCATCTGGAGATAAACTTGGAATATGTATGGATGTGTGGTTTCAATAAACTGTCCAGTGTTTTCACAAGTTTCCCTCTTTTCCCTTTTCTGTAGAAGTTTCTTACTTACAATATGAACTCAAATTCAAATGCAAACTGAGGTTTTTAAATTACAGTCAATAACTGAAAATGTAGTCACTAGTGAAGTATCAGTGAAGGATTTTTATATTGGACAGGATGCTTTCATATTCTGACTTTAGAGGCATGTCATGGAAACTGAAAATTGTGGATTTATGACAGTCGGAAAGTTGATAGGAAAGAAATATGATGCATGAATTCAATTCTCATTCAAAATTGTGTCCTAGAATTGAGATAAAAATAGATGCAAAATATTTTAGCTTTTTATTCTTGCTATGCTATTTTGATGTAAGAATGCTAGGTTCTTTCTTATTGATAAACTTAAATGTTTAATAAACGCAATGCGTCTTTCTGGTAAGTTTAGCAGGCTGTCGTAATGATAATGAGAGCAGTTTGCAGCCCCTTTGTTGTTGTTTTGCCTGTTTCATTATAAAAATAGTGAAGCTTCTTTCAGTCTTTCATTTTGTTTGTGCATCTCAACTTCATTTGAAAAGTTTTTACTCTTTTTTTTTGCAGTAGAGGGATGCTAGGATCATCAGCTTCTCTGTTAACTTTTGATTCTGCAACACGTTTAAACTATTTACCTGTAAGTACTCTTTCAATTCTATGACACGCCACATTCAACTAACTGTAGCCTTTTAATAATAATTTGGAGCTCAAACTTTATTGTAGCCTGATGTTGCAACAGTATCGCCTAGTGTTACTCGGTTAAATGCGAATTCCTATGGTGCTTTTCAGTCGAATTTAATCCAAGGAGCCAGGGCTTCTTCTTTTTCCTCTAACAAGTGGATTGTACATTCATCAGCACAAGTGGATATACCGCCTTTGAGTGTGGAAGAAAAGAAGACATGGGAAGCATGCAGAGAAGCTCTGTCTGCATTCGAATTCAGTACGGAAGAGAAAGACAAGATGCTTGGAAAAGCATTTGGCCATGTGCATTCACCTTACTGGGGCGAAGAACGGAAACAAGAAGTTCCAAGATTTGAAAGTGTAAACGAAATATTAGATTATTTGAAGAATCTCGGGCTGTCAGATGTGGACCTCCAGAAACTGGTGAAAAAGTTTCCAGAAGTTCTTGGTTGCAGTCTCGAACAGGATTTGAAGAGTAACGTGAACATACTAGAAAAGGTTTGGGGGATAAAAGGGAAAACATTACGAAATCTTCTTCTTCGAAATCCAAAAGTATTAGGCTACAATATTGACTGCAAAGGAGACTGTAAGGCGCAATGCACACGTTGCTGGGTTCGGTTTTAGTTAGGGTTTAGATACTGTAAAATGTAAATGATTCTTTTACACAAACCACATTGTTCCTTGCTGTACATTTCCTTGTATGTCTATGTATATCACCATAAACCTATTCAGATGTGGTACCTAAATAAGAGGGGAGGGTACTCGTTTCGAGATAAATGTCGATATAAAACTAACAGATCTAGATGCCACTATGTAAGATTTCAAAACTAGATCCAACATAATAGTTGCAATAAAAATAAGCTTGAACACAAAAAGTTGGAATATATAGGTAACAAATCTTGGTCAAAATGAGATCTTTTAGTCAAGAAGGAGATTCTTGAACTACCAGAACTTCATGGATTTCGTTAACAAAGTAAAACAAGCACGAACTAACATAGGTTGTATGGAGGTACTAAAATCTGAAAAAAAGGATAGTAAGTCGACTCATGCTTTCATCTTTGTCTTTATGAACATTATGACACCTTATACAAAGTAAATGACCTCAAATTAACCATAGAAAACATTAAAATGTAAATGTCTAGAGATTGAAGCTATTTACATGAAACAACATTTAACATAAGACTCTATGTTTTTCGATTTTCCAAATTTATCATCTCTGTAGCTTTCTATTTCCTAATCAAAAGACACCAAAATGATTCCAAAACCAATAAATTGAGAATTACAAAGTTTAAAATATCATTTCAATCAGCTTTTATGATGGAGCATTACCTATAAGTAAAGTGATCAAGATCGAGTCTTACGTTTGAAAGTGTAAAATTGACTGGCTTTCATATTACATTTTGAAGTTTAGTGTTCACAATGTTACTATAACGAATAGAAAAAAAATTCAAAAAGTAAAATAAAAAAAAAAAGGAAATGTATAATACAATTAGAAGAAGAAAAGAAAAATGAAAATGATGTAAATTGGAGAGAAAATCAGAAATTGAGTTAAATTGATAGTTGAACAACTAAAAAAGAGAAAAACCAGTTGAATGTCTTAATCCTATCACAAAATGAAATAATAGAGTAGATGTCCAGCTAATGTAAAGCTGTAAATTAATCACAGACAAATTAAAATGGTGACATTATAGATTCACAAAATGGTAAGCTATAAAGGATACAACATACACTCAGCTTGTCCTCAAATTGGTGTCAAGTTGTTTGTTCCTTTTTCTTTTCTAACACAAGTCTTTCACTTCAAATAGACAGACTGCATAGCCACTCTTCTTTCATGACTAGTCAACTTGACTCTATCATTATCACTAAACAACCAAGAGAAGTCTGCTTTATCTCTTTCATTAATTTTCTGAAATCAGTTATGCTAATTTGATGTGTTTAATAGGTAGAGTTTTAACTTGTAACATTTCGGTTCAAAATCATGTAAATATTGTCTGTTCTGGCCAAATATATTGGACCGCATGGCTTCAAAATGTGTTATGTATGTATTAGATCCACATTTTACCTATAGAACTCGATTCTCTTGTAGGATTCAGTTCATTCATATCTCCAAGCCACCCGTCTACTTGGTAGTTGAAGTTAACTAAAGTAAGGTTATTTAGCTAACCAT
The DNA here is from genome assembly GCA_028411795.1 of Euphorbia peplus. NCBI lineage: Eukaryota > Viridiplantae > Streptophyta > Magnoliopsida > Malpighiales > Euphorbiaceae > Euphorbia > Euphorbia peplus. The sequence continues at coordinate 22,444,821 of CP110844.1, forward strand.
CCTTAAAAGCAAGGCTATTCTGAAGTTACTTAAATAACATGCTTGAAAAAGGGATTATTAGGAGGGCAGGAATTTTGGAGATCAATTAAAGGTTAAAAAACCTCCAAAAGCTTTCATTTTTAATTAGTTCCACCAATTCGGTGGAATTTGGAGGTTAAAATAATTAACCTCAGCTCTCCTTACTTTAATAAAATTTCTCAAAACTCCATCCAAGCAAAGCCTTATGATCGCTCCTTCTTACTCAGTGCAATTCTCTTAGGAAGCTACAGTAGCTCTTTCAAAACATCGAAATTTGTCTAAAGTGACAGTGTTGGAATAGAAAGCCTCGTAATGATAAAACATGTTTTAAAACCGTAAGGTGAAGTGTTAGATTTAGTCTGAAACATACAATATTTACATGTTATTAGACCAAACAAATATAGTTCTCAGTGCTTATCAAAAAAAATAATATAGTTTTCAGTATTTTATCAGTCTCACAAGCATTTTTGTGGCTCTAACATTGAAATACTCTTCTACGTACCCTAAACTTTTCGAAAGTTTTTTTTTTTTTTTTTTTTTTATCAATAATAACAATAGATAGGTCTGATGTGATTCTTATTCAATTAATGGAGGGTAAAAAAAATCTGTTTTAACCTGCTATTTTCGAAAGAGCACTGTATTTTAAGAATGCTCCAAATGTTATCATTTGACTAAATATTCCCAATTGTTTGAACGATATCGCCAATAATGATCTAAATATCATTAATATTTAATCATAAATTATACATCTATGTTAATTATTTTCAAGAGACTTGTAGTCATAGACTATGCTAGTACGTAGCATGATGCTGATTGACATTATTGCTATTGAGTAAAGCAATTGATTAACCAAATTTAGAGATAAAACAATGAATGAATGTTACTTAATTAATTACACTTTAACCCTAATGCTGATATTATTTTCTTGCTATCAATAAAGATCTTTCTCCACGAAAAAGACTTCAATTTCACGGAACTAGACAAAAAAAGGCTTAATACAAAAAGAGTAACCTAGCTAGGGTTTATAAGTGTTACATAAGATTATTAGTCCAAAAAAAAGAAGATGAAACGGAGCTATACGTTTCATTAATTATAATATGAACTGGAATAAGATGAGATGGATTCAGTTTCTTTTAACACCTAAAACACAATTTTACCCGAGCAATTGGTTATAGCCCAGTTGGTACAACCACTAATGCGTGGATGAGGAGATCAAAGATCGAATCCCACTCCTTACAAGTTATAAAAAGGAAAAAATAACACAAATTTACCCTCTATTATTAGCAAATTGGATCAATTTGAGTTATCATTCTAAAATGTAAATATTTTTGTTCTCTTACATATCATTTGATTAAAGAAATTATTTTACACATTTCATATTAGGCCCTGTTCTTTTTTGCTGAGTGAACTGAAATTGCTGAATAGAACTGAAATTGCTGAACTAAATGGCTGAATTGCACTGAAATTAACTGAAATTGTGGAAATGTGTTGAATATAAGTAAAAAAAAAACAAGACCTTAATTTTATTATTGAGTCCGAAATTAATATTTTTAAATTACTTAAACAATACACTTTTTGATCCAATCTGTATAGAATACAATATAATTTTCTTATTATATTTTTGGAATTATTTTTACATATATAAATGTTTATGATCTGTTATTTATAATTGTCAAACTGACACCAATGTATAAAGATGACATGTAATTGTTCCACGTTACCGATTATTAGGAGCAAAATTGCATCAATTTAGACATTAAAGATAAAATTGTTATAATTGTTTACACAAAAATTATAGAATACTCAAGAGTACATTATGCTCCCTAGCTAATTATATAAATAGATAACGTGATGCTATTAGAGGCTTTTAGGGTATGATAAAAAAACACAATCTTCTCTAAAACTAAGGAAGCACAAACTTCTCGGTGTATAATACATCAGTGTTTACATTAGACTTATTTTGCATCTTTTGCCATATTATATGTCAGAAATTAATTAAAGAAGTAAAAGCCAATGACATTAAAGCTGATAATAACTTAGTCACAGGTCACCTGCATCAAAGGATTAATTAATAAGGGAAGTTTTCTTTTCCTTTTTTTTTAAATTAATTAAAGAAAATTGACAATTGAATTGAGTAGTATAAATAGGAATGGAGATTGAAAAAAACATAACATGCATGCTCAACTAAATAATTGAATTTGTCTTGTGATTAATCTGTACGTGTTGGAATGATGATGCCTAAAATGAAGACTGCTCTCTTCTTTGCTCTGATCATTTGCTTCCATTTGGTCATAACTGAGGTACTCTAGCTCTCTTGTGATAACATAGATTCACCTTGTTGGTTCGGCTCGAAATAGAGCTGAATCGACTCAAGTCGTAGAATTCAAATTGTAAGAATCGTAATTATGTTTAGATACACCCTATAGGTTGTTCGTATATATCGAAACATATGCTCTTTGTTATATTATTGTTTAAGGATAAAATAAAACACCAAAAGGTTTTCAATAAAACACTCATATATACTATAGACAAGCGAGCATCCCATGTTAATGAATCATGTTTGTAGTTAATTATTATATACCAAGTAACTATATGTTACTTAGGAGTTTGAATTAATTTGGTCGGGTTTCAGGTGAATATTGTTGAGGCAGCTGCAACAATAGGTAAGATTTCATAATTCTGAATTGTAGTTGTCATGTACATACATGCATGCATGCATGATCATTGAATAATTTTTGCTTAAATAAATGAAGATTGCAGGGGGAAATGTGAGTACAGGTGCAGCAAAGCATCAAGGCAGAAGATGTGCATAAGAGCATGTAACACTTGCTGTGAGAGGTGTAATTGTGTGCCACCTGGTACCTCTGGCAATACAAATGTCTGTCCTTGCTATGCTAATATGAAGACCCACAATGGCAGGCTCAAGTGCCCTTAATTCATTTCTCATTTAATTACTATATCATCCTATATAAATAAATGAATGAATTAAATATGCCATGCAGCCTATATATCTCTATCTGTAGGATGTTTTCTATTTCCTTATACATGCATATATTTATTTGTAAGAACAAGGATGTGGCTACTATACTATATATTACCAATCTTGGATGAATAAAGATATATATTTTTATTTATAATAATACACAAATGAAACAGTATGGTTATTTCTTGTCTCTTATCCAATCAATCTTTAACATTTATTTTCTTACTCTATTCTTTGTCAACCAAACTGTTGGGCGTCTTCTTGACTTTACTAGCAAGTATACTAGGTCAGACAGTAGAAGTGTAAGCATACAAGTGTCGATCCCACAGGGAGTAAGTTAAGTGTATTAGAGATTTACAGAGGAACAGCTTGTTCTTATGCAGAACAGGTTGGTTCATTCAGTTTTGAGGTTGTTTGTAATTGTCACAGTTTGAAAACAGAATTTTAAAGGTTGTAATTCAATGGTTTGGAAGAGACAAGCCTGGTACAGTACTAACCAACAATTGCATATATGTTTATCCTTAATTTTAGATGAATGTTAAGTGAATTGAGTCAAGGTTTCTACTATGCACCTCACTTTGAGTCAACGGTCGTATTTTCCCAAAGATACTAAGAACTTACTAACACTTAATGGCCTGTTAAATGAGTTCTTTTCCAGCCTTAAACACGAGTAGCATTCCATAAATTATGAAAACCCTTGATACTAAGATCAATCGCGTCCCCGTAACCATGATCTTGCATGCATAATGATACTAAGTGAAGATAAACCGATCCCTCGTGAAATATCAACACTAAAATGGGAAACTGATATCATTAAGCACTCAAATGTGAAAATAACATTCATTAAACATTGGACAAACACACATACATTGCCGGTATTGACTGACCGGACTTGACTAAGGAGGACTACTCACTCATCATGTTGAGTGATAGCCCTTAAAGAAAAGAAAACTAAAAGAACAATGTAACCAAACTTAAAACGAGTACAGAAATGATAGAAAGAAGTGAACTGAGTATGGGATGATCAAACATGTCTTCCCATCTCAGTATTTAAAGACTTCAAACATACAAAGCAACAAAATCCTAAGTTATGACATTAACTCAAAGGAACGGACTGTTCTGGATAATAAGTCAAAGATGCCTTCCATAAAATATTGTTTTACTGAGTCAACTTCAGTTTTTCTTCAGAATTTGCACCCCACTACTTCTCTCTATGGTTGCCTTCTTCCCTCTCTCTCTTGCACGACTCTCCAATCCCAGCAGGCTGTTTCTGCTGCCTTTGGCTGTTTCTGCATGCATTTTTGGCATTTTCTCCTCAAAATGATGTCATGCTTATGTCAACTTCCACTACCTATATTTTAACTATCATCAGCAACAATAATACTCAAAAATACTTGGCTTAGGCTGAAATTAGTAAATAAAAGGTACTAAAATATAGTGTTTTGTGGAGTCAAATTTCGGCACATCACAAACAAGCAATCATGCATATTAATATTGAAGAAATTTTATATGTGCCGATTCATTGATAATGCAAGAGGCAAACAACACCAGAAGTAATTATCAAAACATATTTAACTTGCCTCTCTGGTAACGTATATGGATTTGATCAATATCCAACTATCTTATATCTCCAACAATTCGATCTCATCAAATTATTTATCATTCATATATATATGTTGGCGTTCTACTCTAATTATTTATGCTATCTCAAATTCCGCAATATAAAATATATAATTCAGGCTTAGTTTTTTATGCCTTATTAGAAATTTATTTCAGTAGTATTTAATTCAATTTCGTAGTATTCAGTTCAATTTAGCTAAGTTGAGTAATTTTCAATAAATTTAATAAATTAATTTAATCCAATAATTAATCATTAATTATATACTATATCGTATTTCATAGGTCTTATATAATGTTGCTATACATTGAACTTATAATGATTTTATTTACAAAATTTAACTTTAATCGTTACGTGACAACCACCTAAACGCCACGTGTCATTAATATCTAATAAAAAATAATGACACATGGCGTGTAGGTGGCTGCCATGTGGCGATTAAAGTCAATGGTCAAAGTTGACTTTTGCTCACATGACAGTCACATCATTTTTTTAGAGGTTCAAATTGATTAGAGTAACTTAATTGAGATAAAACTTAAAGTTGGATGACTTTATTGAGACAAATTGAAGTTGAGTGGCCAATTTGAGACAACCAGCAAAGTTGAGTGACCAATGGTGCATTTAACCCGAGTATCAAATGTACTGTAGTTAACTTTGGTCATTAGAAACTGAATTTCTTCCAAGAATATGACACGAGGGTTGGCATAAACTGTGGATCGAATGTGATTCGAGCTATGATGTCCATTTTATACGTGCTCGTACTAAGCATGGGCGTAGCCAGCCCAGTGCTTGGGTAGGCTAGAGCCCCCCGGTGCCGGAGTAGTCTTTGGCCGGAGTAGGAGTGGCCGGAAATAAGCCCCCCCATTGTTGGTGGCTGATGTACATGGAAGCCCCCCATAAACCTTAATTTTAATTCTGTTGGAGAAGAAGATAAAATTACTAATACCCATTATAAGCCCAGCTCATTATTTCTTTTAAAATAAGCCCACCACCAAATTTTTTGTCTTAAATTTTTTTAGCTTAGCCCCCCAAATTTAAATTCCTGACTACGCCACTGATTCTAAGCATGTTCCGTGAGAAGTTAGACCGATATAACTTCAATATTTGTCTCACCTATCGACTAAGGAAGTGGCAATTGCGCACATCTTCGAGGAAGGGAATCGTGGCTCTAGCTAAATAATGCGTGTGAGGAATTGAGGTGGTGGACACATTTTTGTAAAAAGTTTTGTTTCTGAAGACATATACCATGTAGTGCAATTTAGATTTGCTTTTCTTTTACTTTTTTATTTCTACATAATATGTCATTTCTACTCTGTTTCTTTAAAATAAAATTTGGGTAGGTTTTGGGTTGGTTTACTAGGATTGTTAATCTAGTTGGAGTATTCAGCCTCCATAGATTTGAACCGCTACCCGTTTTTATTAAAAAAAAAGTCTTCTTCTTTCTTGTACAAAACATATTAATTAAAGAGTTAATTAAGATGAAGTTTAAGAACTGTATAATAACATGATGAATCTACGAGCAGTATATTAAAGCTTAAGAAATTTATAATAACATGAGGAATCTACTCATCGTACATTAGCACAAAAACTTTGTAACTATTTGTCCTTCTTTTAATTTAATTAATTAAATTTTAGTGATACACATGGATTAACAAGTTTGGATATTAATTAATCATACTAATAGTATATGCATGTGAGAGCGCTCTAGATTTTCTCGGATCATGAATGAGTACGAGTTTATATACAATAATTTCCGACCAAGATTATAGAAAACATTGAGCTCAAATTGTTTCTAAAGTCACTAAAGTTTCCAAACAATCTTTAACTAAAATGCAGCAGCTCTGTCCACTATATTCATAGTTAATTACTTAAAGGAGGAGATGCCGCATAATTGACCATCGAGCCGCGAGCATAAGTACATTTATTAGATCACGAAACCAATATGATTAATCGAGTTTGTTTGAAATCTCGGTAGCTCGGACATGTTCACAAACTAAGATTATATCCTCAATGCGCTCGTAAGTCCTTCATTGAACTAAATTTGGTTTAAGAACTGTTTAAGAAAATAGAAAAAAAGACACAAGTGCAAAGCTTAGATCTAAAAGATCTTTATATCACCCCTTAAAGTTTGAGGACGAAGTTCATCCAACTAGCAGAGTATGCACTAGTGCGAGGGTTTTATATTCCTAGAAAAATTTTGTAATTTCAATTTTGTAAAAGTTCTTGTTGCATCAAACTTTAATTACCTCAAATTTCAGGTAAGACTTACGTGGTCCAATGGACCGGTAGTTGTAACTCGTAAATTCTAATAAATCGATACTGAAATTGCTAAAATTGTCCGTGTACCAAGGTACACATTACGTAGAATAAATTCCATATTACTCTTCCAGCTCAACTTATGTCCCTGTTTTTGTTTTTCCTAATTGTCTAATGAATGTTTAATATTCATTAGACAATTTTCATAATCAACTATAAAGATGCATGTATAGCACAAAATGGATTAATGAACTAGTAACCAATTTAAATACTGGCATTATATAAAGAATAAATTATTCCTCGCGCTTTAAGTAATACAACAATGTTCTTATTTCTTACTACAAGAAAAAGAAATAAAATTCAAGACAACACAGCTTGAATTTAAAATATGATTATTGATTAATAAAGCAACAATATTTAATGGAAAGATTATGATTTAAGGGCATTTAGGCCTGTTTCCATGGGTTCTTAGGCCTGCATAGCAAGGGCATGCATGGTGGTTGCCATAGGTACCAGGAGGCACACACTGGCATCTTGTGCAACATGTTCTGCACGCTCTATGGCATACGTTTTTCCTCGACGACTCCCTGCATCTTTTCGAGCATGCGTACCCACAATCTGACAGATTCACACATCAAAAATAAAAATCAGTAACGGAAGTTATATTACGAGTTTTACGTTATTTTAAGCATAGTTTTGATAAAAGATGGACATGTACTTACTAATCTTATTGTGGTGGTGATAATGTTTCTTGTCAATTTTGACTAGCTCACTTTCTTCAACCATCTGCATACAAAAGTTAGATAATCAATTTAACGAAATATAAAAATGCCGAGTTGAATAGAGGAAAACAAAAGGCTCACATTGGCATCGGCAGGAGAATTAGCAGCATCATCGACAAGCGAATGCCCCAGAAAAACCTGAAGGAGCAGCACAAAGATAACAAAACTGAAGAGTAGCTTCATGTTCAAAGTATAAAATGATAGTTTGGGATAGAAAAAGAAGTTAAGGGTATGTTTATAAGGGCAAAACAAAAGTAAAAAGGAGGACTCACATGGAGAAAATTAAATAGGTAAGTCACAGATAATGAGTTTAAGTGGCAGAGGGAAATGCTGAGTTGAGTGACAACAAGAAAATATTAATAAGTCTTTTTGGAAGCATCTATTTCACGTTCCATTTCATTTTTTGGGGTTATTTATGGGACTACTACAGCTGGATATTATTGATTCTATGGGTCATGTATTATAGACAGTGTAGGGATGGGATGGAGAGAGAGGGTAAGGTCCCCTCTCTTTATACTACCTTCTAAAGTTCCCCAAAACATGTCATGTAACTATTTTAGCTTCACAACAAGGGACCAACAGCCTGTATTTGGAACATCCCAGTTGCTTTTATGGCCTATCTATTGCCTCTTTCTGCCCCCTTTACCTTCTTTTTCGTTTCACCTTCTTAAACATAGATTTGTATCCTTTCGTGATTATTGAGAACGACCAAATATGATTTTGACATCTTATTGAGAAAAATGTGATTTATACAAGGCCTTCTTTTTATAATGGCCAGCAAGTTGAGGTTCAAAATCGTATCATCTCACGTATTCCAATTCTGGTTCGCGTGTTCGATATGGAATAGTAATTCTATAAAATATAGTTATTCTTACTCTTGTCATGGTTAACACTAATCAAAATTAGTTATTATTCATTGCTAAATTTCATCAACCAAACATATTCTTACAAATATCTATGAATAAATATCTATCCACAAAACAAACGGAAGAAAACCTTTCGGATGAAGATGAACCATATAGTAGCCTAAATTTTTCTCAACTTTTCTTGTTTGGGTACATGGAATTCTTCAATGATCATTAACTAACAGACTAGGTAACTTGCAGATTCACAATGACATATTACACAGCACCACATATTTTCTGTAGCTTAATAAGATAGCAACTTTATAGATGTAATTTGAATTTCCATTTTGGAAAAGAACATTACTTACAATAAAGCATTGCTCGCAAAAGTCATGACCTCTCATACCCCTCAAAAATCCAAGTCTAAGACTGCAGAGTTAAGCAAAACTGTCTTTATAAATCCACAGAGAGGTTACATGTATATCAAACAGATTTCGGAAGGAAATATTATCAACAAAAACCTCAAAGACAACTAACTAGTTTATGTCTTCTACCTACAATTATTATGCCTAGATCGCATGTTGGCAACAAAATGGTAGTCCGCCAAAGATACCGGCTATTTATTCCCCAAAGATGTTCTAGCCCATGGCGTACTTCTGGGTCCATGACCGGGCTGTTGTTTCATACTTGGCCCTATCAGTCTTGTACACTTGAGCAATCTCTGGCACCAAAGGGTCATCAGGGTTCGGATCTGTCAATAGGGAGCATATCGACAACAATACCTGCAAATTCACATCAACAAAACAATAGTTAAGTACAAATACAGACTAATTGACCAAGTTCCAACATGAACTTGTCATACTTGATCCCATTTTCCTTAAGACATCATAATCAATTTTTTCTTAAAGCAAGAAAAGAGCATCACAAAACAGTATAACTTAACCTAAAACTAGACATTTTTTCATAACCCCTTCGAACATATCTTAAGTTCTTAAGTTTAGAACGGAATTTCTACTCTCGTTCGTTCAAGTGCAATAAGCAAAAGGGATACCTTTGATACAGTAAGTGCAGGGCTCCATTGTTCTTTGAGAATGTCCAGGCATATACTTCCATTGCTGTTGATATTTGGGTGATAAACCTTTGTCTTGAAAGAAACCTGATAAAGAAAGTAATTTCTTTACTATAATAAAACTGTTATCAGCAGGAAGTTTTAATCTGTTGATTGGATGAATCGTGAAAATATAATACTAATTTGATAAACAAAAATTTCAAAACCAGTCGTGCACATTTGGAAAAGAATTCTATCTAGCTACTCTCTATTGACATTTAGCTTCTGATTGAATACTTTAATTCTTGAAAACAAGGAAGAGAGGGAAAGTATCATGAAAACAGAACATTAAAGAAAGACTTTGTATGATAGCTTCAAGAACTAACACACCCTTATGTAATTGTCATCAAAATTTTCAGGTCTCACAAAACTATAACAACAATTGTTGTCTTAAAACAACATTCTAGCCAAATATCTTCTGCCAGATTCTTGAAATGGTATATATTAAAGCAAAGAAAGAGCTAGATTAACTTCACTTGTCAAATATCTAATTAGCTCTTTAATAAACGTTTGAATCCCACCAAGGCAATACTTGGTGAAACAACAAGTATTACAATAATAACTTCAAAACATAACAATTCTTCACAATTTAACTTCAGGGGCACACACACCTGAGAGACGGACAAGGACCAATAGTAGTAGAAATATATATATATATATATGTAAGGAAAACTAATGGCACTCATCAGATATTCATTAAGAACATTTCGTATGTAAGAAGTGTATGGTTACCTTGGGGGGCTTGAAAGGGTAGTCAGGAGGAAAATGTATGGTTACCATGAACACACCCCCAGCATATGGACTATCTGCTGGACCCAAAATAGTTGCTTGCCAATGGAACATTTCATCCCCAACAGGACCTGTAATTTACATAAAATAATCAAAAATCATCTATTTGGCGCAAGAATTGTAACTTGAAGCTCAACCAGAGTAAAGAAACAAACCTGCACTGCATGAGTTTGGAGGATCTTTTTGCAAGTCTTTCAATTCCTTGTTAATCCGTTTAGAAGCCATTCTTACTCCTCTTTTTCAAAATTACTAAGAAACAACACAAAACCAAGGATGAGTTGTTGATTTTAGTAAAGCTACAACCTTTTTTCTCCTTCACATACAATATTTCTTTTTATTTATGGAATAAGGTGCAAAGACACTCTCATTCTCATTATCAGCAGAGTTAACAATATAACATCTGAAATCATAAATAGTAAAACTATACACTTAACTACAATTGTGGTCTAGGCAGATATGTCCCATTCCACTTCTGCATAATTTTATCACTCACACCAATAACAATCAAAAAGGAAAAATTAAAATTTTCAAAAGAACTTTCTGTATGGTGAAGGCATAAAATTATTTTCATAACTTTTTAATTTCTTCACGCGTGTGCATAAGCTTTTGATAATAGGCTCCACCAATAAAACAACAACAACAACAAAGCCTTATTCCTAAAATGATTCGGGATCCGCTAACATAAAGAATCGTAAAACTCAATTCTCTCTCACCACTCCGTACTTGTCACCACCATAAACTCATACCAATCTCAATCACCCTCTTCCAAGTTTGCTAGGCCTTCCAATATCTCTCATTGAGGAAGGAAAGGGAGAGGTTTTGATGATTTTATATCCAAGCCACCATAACACTCCAAATTTAGAATAAAAAACCTACCATGAAACTTTATTTCTTCCCAAAGAAAAAAAGTTTTAATCTTTAAACTTATTTTATCAACCCTAACCCCAAAACCTCCTCCCAAACAAACCCTTATTCCCAATACCCTAATGATTCCATTATATTTTCTCGTATGGCTAAACATCCATCGCAACATAAAAAGAAAAATTTGCCCCAAATTGCATTTATTCAACCACCAAATTAGCTGTATTTTATGATTTCACAGGAAAAAACGATAAATCAAACCCTAATGAGCGAATTAAAACAGAGTGATTACCAAATCAAACGATCACAATAATATATTAATCAGAGAATAAAGATAGTAGAAGCAAATATTTAGAGAATTATTAAACCTGATAATTTATGAATGAAACGAGAGATTAAGGTTGTGGTGTTGAATGTAGGTGACAGAAGCTAAGAGCGGGCAGTTTACAAAGCGCCATCTTGAGTTGTAATATATAGAGGAGAGTTGCCATGCCATGCACGCCAACTTAGAACCTTCTAGAATTCTTCTTCTCCTTATTACGACTCATTCTTCCATTTTGGGCCCCCTCATTGGCCCATTTAAGGAAGTCCAGAACACCCCTGTAAGCATCAAAACGTCGTCGTTCTTCTTTCAGGGCCATAAAATTATTTACATTTCAACATTCTTCCTTCCGTCCCATCTGTTGATTATTTTCTTCAATTCTCCATAGTTTGCAATCCTCAGAGGCAGTTATTGACGGCGGGGAACACTCACCGGAACTCTCCACTCTCCACCAACATGTAAGTTCCTTTCTTCATTTAAACCCTAACCCTAACCCTACCTAATTGATTTTGCACTTTACAATACAATGATGGGGAAGTTGTCATTTTTAGGTTAAGCTTATCAAAATATATCACAAACTCGCAATTCTTACATTTTTGCATATTGGGTGATGTGTTTTGAGCCCCTGTCATCCGGGGTCCTGCTTCCGCCACTGCCAGCAATGGACTTGATCCAAAGATTTTCTCTTTGCTACCTATTCAACCTCATTAGTTAGAATTTAAGTTTTTAGTAATTGGGTTGATAAGAGAACATTACATCTCGAAAAAATGACAAATCATGCTGAATATAGCAATCTTCCTGTCGTTTTTCCTACGGGTTCTTACTGCTGTTTTCGGTAGAGTAGTGAAACTTATGGCATTTTTCCTGTGAATGGTTGGAACTGTTTGCCTATGGCTCTTTATTTTTATTATTTAGATATCAAGTAATCGTATAGAGTAGTTAATTATAAGTTCCTATTATTACAATTCACAAACAGCTGTTTTACAGTCTTGATTTCCTCATCTCTTGGAGTGGTTCTTTGTATTTAGATTTCTATGTTTTTGGATATGAAGTGAGGCCTTGATATATTCAAGTTCTGTGGAAGGCTATGAATTGTAGAAGAGTTTCTCATTTTTCAGGGTAAAAGTAAGGATTAATTTAATAGTTTTCGGGGGGGACTGTGAATCATTTTTTCTGATTTTTTTTGTGGAAGATGGCTGCTATAAATTGTGACCAGATCCCACTTTCTTTAGTTGTGTTGTGTGGGTTTCTGCCTGTAATAACAATAATTAATTTTATAAACAAAAAATTGCAGAAAAAATGAAGAAGAAGCGCAGAGAGGACACATCCACTTCACCATCAAGCTCCGAGGATGATGATTCTGAAACCTCGGATGAAAGACGCAGCCGGAAACGGAAAGAACGACGAAGGAAAGATGGAAGTTCCAAGAGAGAGGAGGAGAGGAAGAAAGATAGGAGAGAAGAGAAGAGAAGAAAAAGGAGGGAGAGGAAAGATATAAAAAGAGATAAAAGGAGACGGAAATCAAGGAAGCATATGGATTATGATTCAGAATCTGGGTCAGAGTCGAAGTCGGAGTATGACTCGGAGGAGCTACAGAGAGAAAGATTAAAGCCGGAAGATGTAGTGAAAGGGATGTTGACAGAGTTTCCTAATATTGGACCTGACTTGAAGCAAGTAAGTATGCTTTTTTATGTCTTAGTGAACAATTAAGGGTATTTTTTTCCCCTTGAAGTTAATTCACTTGTTCTTGCATATACGCAGCTTCTCAAAATGATTGATGATGGTCAAGCTGTTAGCATAAAGGGCATTTTCGAGAGGTCTCTAACCAAGCATCTTAAGAAGCTTTTTGATTCATTGAATCTTAAGGAAAAGGGAGATGCTTTTTTTCTGCCTTCTAATTCTCCTTCAACTTTGGAGGTAGTTGGACCCCTTATTCAGATCCATGTAGAACCGAAAGAGGCTGAATGTAAACAGCTTTCAGATGACAATATGCCAGTACCGCCTCCAAGAGATGATGTTTGTGGTCCAAAGAAAAGGTTTAGAGATTTTTTTCCTCTTTGATATCTTGGTTCATAACTTTTGATATGTATTTCTTCTTCCATTTTTTCCTTTCTTTACTTTTCTTATGTGTGAATTCTATTTGATTGTTTCTCTCTAGTATGCTATATATGGTGTTTGCTCTTTGTATATGATAAGGTTTGGACATAGTATTTTGAGTGCCTTTGTTGGCAATTCAAATGTTGAGAATCTTCTTTAAAAAAAAATAAAAATGTTGAGAATCTTAGTCTGTGAAAAAGAACATCTTTAAGCCCATCATTTTTTTGATGTTTTTATTTGATTGCGCCATTGATCTTTCAATTTGACATAGCTAACCCTCGATCAACTATAATCACACATATTGCAGCCTTTCTTGCTAAATTAGTCAGATATGAATGTCTAGCTTAGTTAAAGGAGTGATCCTTGTTTGATTTACGAAATTGTGTTTTTGAAAGTTCGAAATAATGTTGTATAGTTTCTCTGTAGCCATAGCAGGTACAAAAAACTACTTTTGAACTGTTAAAAGTTGCGAATTCGAATGCACACGAAATGAATAATGTGTGTTAAGGAGTTGTTCAAAGCTGACTTTACTGGTAATTTGGGGCTTAATATGTTCAATCATATTAGATCAAGGGACAACGTGTGAAATTTGAAAGATCATAGGTTTAATTAGCAAATTTGAAAAGATCAGAGACCTCGTAATGCTTTACTTGAACTTCATGTAGTAATTGTTGAAATTCAGACCATCATGTATGTTTTGCTATGCATATCTTTACTCTTTCACCATGTTATGTCTTCTGTATGAGTAACAAGAACACTGTTTGCATTTTTTTTAAGGACGATTGGCCCTGAAATGCCATCAGCTGAGTTACTTGCTGCTGCAGCAAAGTTGACTGAAGCACAAACTGAGCTAAGGTACTTTTTCTTTGAAACTTTACTCGCTTTAGTTAAGCAAAAAAAATTCATCTGTTTGATTAGACTTAATATTTCGTTATGCAACTTATCAGTTTCAAATGATAATAAGCTATTCGGTGTAATTTAAAAGAAAAAAAAATTGATGGTTGATTTATGGATTTCCGTACATAACATTCCAGAGAAGCGGAGTTAGAAGAAGATGATGAGTTGTTTATTGGACCTCCCCCACCTGCTATGGTTATTGAAGCTGAATCAGCAAATGAGGCAGAACGTTTTGAAGAGGTGCTTGATTTTTTTTCTTTTGAATCTTGCTCCATATTTTGACTGCCTTTTATCTTATTTTCTATTAATGAGAATGTGTAGTTGTAGATTTTTGAATACGTTCAAACTCGAACAATTCATGGCTAGCATGATGAATCATGAACACTTCTCTCCCTCTTTGTCTAGGAGATTCTAAAGCTCCGAGATTTTTACTGGTTTTTATGGTGTAGATATATGATATTTCTTCTACTCATACTACATATTTATATATTGCTATCTTTTCAGTTCTATTTGGCTTGCATTATTCTATTTCAGAGAAAAATATTAGCTTCTTGTCTCCTGATTCCTTTGATATAAGAGTTAGGGGTTGCAAGAAGCTTTCTTTATATTTAATGGAAATGCTAATGTTCCTCTGTTGATATGCGCTTTATGGTTCTAATCATATAATTTGCCTGCCTGCCTGCCTCCGTGCTTGCTTTTTTTGTTTGTTTGTTTTTGTTTTACTTAAGTTTGGCTATCTTTTTTCTTCCTAAATCGTGATTTTGGATAGAGAGTAAATTTAGGCTTTCTGTGTTGTTTTCTTCTACTTCTGTCTGATGAAATCTTGATGCATATTGAGAAAAAGACTTATTTATGTTGCCTCTCTCCCTCCCTTATTTTTGGCATGATTTTCTTCATTCGACGTATTTCTAGTATTATTAATTTGTTAATTCCTTGTTCAGGTCACAAGAATAATGGGTGTTGAAGGTGATTCTCCATATGATGTTGTTGGAGTGAATCACAAAATGTCTCCAGAAAACATAAAGAAGAGGTGAAGTCTTTGATCATTATTGAAGTAATGCAACAAAAGTATATTTTTAGCTATTACATGAGGTGTTTGTTCCTTTCGTTTTCTTAATTTTTCTATTGAGAAATTGATTTGTTATTTATTGTTACCTCAAGCTTAAATAAGTTAGGATTATGTGACTTAGCAATCATGGTTTCAGACTTATAAGTTGTCAAGACTTGTGAGGTATGCTTAAGGTTGCTATTTACCCGAGAAATAAGAATGGGGCTTTTCCTAAGATGCTATGAGCCCGTTCCTTTAGTTGTCTATCTATCCATACTCGAGTAAATTGCTTTGAACTCTATGATGGTTTGTCACTCATCTTGCTTATTTTTTATTTCATCTATTAGATTCTCATTCTTGTACTTGGAGATCCTTACAAAATTGTCATCATAGATGGGGCAGTTAATATGCGTTTGCTTTTTATTTTTCCCCGTTTACTACAGCTTTTGTCAAATATGACTGTCGACTTTCTGTGAATTTGAGACGATGTTCATTACTGATGAACCATGGTATATTCTCTCTAGGTACTGGAAGATGTCTCTTTTGGTGCATCCAGACAAGTGTTCTCATCCCCAAGCACATCAAGCATTTATCAAACTAAATAAAGCATTTAAAGACTTGCAAGATCCCGATAAAGTAAGTTACTTGCATCCACATGGTTCCCAAGTACATTTATATTTTCTCTATCTGGCTTTCCTTTAGTAATTCAATGGCAAGTATTTGTGATCTGCTAAAACTTGGCGACGGTCTGCTTGAGATAAAAGCTCAAGTGCAGAAGTGAAAGAAGTTTTTTGGTAGCCTTTGATTTCTAGATTTGTTGGCTGGACTTATTTTGCATTGCTCGAGTTGAATTACTGTGATATGATGCTTTTACGGTTTTTTTTTCTTAGAATTAATCTGTGTCTCTGGCTCTCCTTTACTCTAATTGCATGACAAATATCCACATTTGTGATCTATTCCGCTAGGAAACAACTATGAAAGTTAGAGTGCTTTAACGGGTAGACAACTCAAGACTTCTAATATTCCTCTACAATTCTGATCTGACAAAGTTTAGATAATCTTCCCAGTTTTCTGCCTTAAATGGATAGATCCAACCAAAAGTTGCCCTGTGATTTTAAATCTTTCCAAGTAAGACCAGGTCTATCCACCAGTTGAAGGAAACTATACTTGTACAATGTACTTATATGGAGCAACCTATACATCTTTTGTTCTTAAAGAAGTTTTTGGAGGCAGAAGAAGCAATCACATGAAGTCTTTTTGAATGAGTCTAGGAAATAGCCCTTCCCCCCATCTCTCTTTTTCCGTTGTATCTAACAAATTCTAGTTTTGCATTTTGAGTTATGAAGTCCTCCCTTTTTCTTGGTTTCTTTTTGGATTTCCTTCTCTTTGCCTGGCAATTTTGCTCAACACTCACGATACCTCGTTTACATGCATTTAGTCTTCGTAGTGCTACTTCATTTTCCTGGCCATTGAGTTGTACTGATAATTCTTCGTGCGCTTGATCTCATATTTGATTTGTTAAATTTTATTGTGTCCTTGTTCCTTATTGAATAAATAACATGTTATAAACCTGTTCTTTGAATATCTCATCTTGATGGAATTGTCTGCTTTTGTAGCGAAAATTGCTGGATGATCAAATTAAACTCAAGGAGGAACAAGAAGCATTTAAGGTTTGTACTTGTACCAAAGCATTTGTCTTTGTGGCTTCTTAAACACACTTAATAGCCAAACAATTTTGCAGGTTGAGTTGAAAGCTATGCGTGAAGCTGCTCAATGGAGAAAATTACAAGGTATTTAATATCCTGTTTAGAATATTTTTGTTGTTGTAGTACCCTCAGGCCTCACCCCATACCCCATTTTTCTCCCTGCTTGTGAAGTTCAATTTGTATGTTATGGGTGAGGTATATTTTACTTTTTACTCTTTAAAATAGTATCGCTATTGTGTGTTTCATGTGATATAGTAGGTCAGAGATGATTTTCGGTGAAACTTTATGTGCTCTTAGATAGATGGAATTCTTGTTGAGAAAGTTCTGTAGGGCATAAATCACTTAACAGAAGATGTAAATGATATACCTAGCATCGAGTATGACTAAGAGGTTCTAGAAGATGTGCCCATGAGTTTTGATAGACTAGATTCTCAAACTATCTTAAGTAGAAGAGGAGCTAATTGTTGAAGTGACTAGATATTGTTTTACGTATTTTGACTTGTTCACTGGTAACTTTCCTGCAGAGATAATTTATATATTTTGCGAAATTGCGACTTAGAAAGTTGTTTTTGTGGCAGGTATATCAATGGAGGGTGATGACGAGCTCCTGGCCGAGATGGAAGTTAAAGTAGCCCCAACAAGAGATGAATGGATGACAACTCTGCCTCCTGAAAGGAAAGTAAGGCATTTACTAATAGAAAAAATGGAAACACCGCTTAATAAAGATTTACTGAACTTGTAGAACTCTTTATTGCAATATATGAATCCTAACCTCCATAATTATTTATTGTTCTCAGCCCGGAGGTATGCCCATGCATTCTACAACTTTCAGTAAGGGCACTAAAGAAGGGCGTGGTGACACTAGCGCTTGGACCGACACTCCAGTAGACAGAGCCCAAAAAGCAAAGATGAAGTTAGAATTAAGATAAAATGATTCTGTTTTTTTTTATTTGTGGTTACTATAATGTGCTAATTATTTGTATACTATGCCAGCTACTTGGAAGCATATAACGAAGCTGCTGCACTTGCTTCCAATGAAGAGGATAAGAAAAGGGGTAGTGCAGATGCTGAGTTGGTGGATAAATACAACAAAGCAAAGAGATCAAAAACTCTAGTAGAAAAACACCAAGAGGAGCGTGTAAAGCGTTCAAAGACAAAATCCAAGCAGCAGTCGCAGAAAGAAAAGGAAGAGTGGTCAGGCAAACACCCGTGGAAGCCATGGGATCGAGAGGCAGACCTTGTTGCTGGAAGGAAGAACATAAAATTGGATGCAGACAACATGGTTCAGGGTTTATCTTCTAGGTTTTCATCTGGAAACTTCCAGAGGAACTTCCTCTAATCCGTGAATGCTTGCTTGTGTTAATTATCTCACACCTTGTCTTCATGCATACAACAACAATGGAAAAGAAACATGTAAGAATCCGATATCTAACTTTTCCCAGATTTATACTAGAACATGCAGCTGACAAAATAATCTGTAATATGTAGATTCCCTTCTTTTCAAAAAGAAAAAGAAAAAAGAAAAAAGTAACAAAGTCCGCCTAATAATAATTGGTTAATCATATTTGTATTTTACCTTTTGATATGTTTTATCTGTAATTTATTTCAGTTCAGTTTAGTAATATTCAATCTATTTCAATGTATTCAGTTAAGTTCAAACAAAAAGAACACGACTTTAAACTCAAATGTTGCTTATAAATGTGGCTGATTATAATCGTTTGACTCACGTAAATCTTTTGGCATTTAGGAATTGACATTGGATTGGATAAATATTTCCCTTCCCTTCCCCATATAAGGATAATTTGAAGCCATTGTTAATTTCTATCATTGTTTCAAATTGTTCAAAATTACTAGGCTCTTTACAATTTTATTTTATTTGATAATATTTTCAAGCCATTGTTTAATTGTCTACCGAATTGACCTTTTAATTTTTGTTTCCTAACTAAAAATCTATACTTTTCCAATAAAAAGTTCTCAGTTTTCCCAAATGAAACATGGCCAACTTTGTCTAGATCTTAAAACAAGAAAAACAAGATGAATATATATAAAAATAAAATAAAATGCAAGGAACTCATTAACTAATAAAATGAAACCAAAAGATTTCGCAAAAAGTCCATCCTACTAAATAAATTTTAATTAGTACAGCTCCAGAAGATATGAATATATATTATCTTTAGTAAAGTAAGTGAAGATAATAAATTATTAGCAAAAGGACAAAAATATAGGATAAAACATGGAGGGACAAAAGGAATAAAAATAACAACTTTGGTTAAGTGACAAGAAAAGTCATTATCATTATCAACCTTAGTTTCTAGAATGTTTATGGTTTCTTGAAGTCCTTATCAAGCTTAGTTAACCCAAACTTTTTCTTGCCAATCTAGAAGCCAACACATAGAAAATAGCAAAAGCATATTTTGATGTGTGTTAATTAGTTGCCATAGCTAGTATTTTAATTCCAGTCATCAGTCGCTTGATTAAAAATAGAAAATCATTGGCTAATATGTGTTTGAATAAAAGATTTAGGACTTCATTGACAAAAGAATGAAATATTTAGGAGCTCAAGATGTGATTAAAAATTGAAAATCATTGGCTAACATGTTTTAATTGTTTGTAGTCGAATAATAGATATAATCTTATTGTTTTTAGAAGGTGATATTCTCGCAAATTGTATCCTTCTTTGAATTGTCAACTGACCTGCAAAACAATGTCGGAGATGGAGTTTTCGGGTAAAGCTCCGACGGGTAAAGCTCCGACGATCAAGTTAGTAACGGAATTTGAGAATAAAAATATTTTATATAGTTTTGAGTGTGTAACCTTTCTTCTTCTCTTTCTCCTCCTTTTATACTTGTTTTTTTCCCTCCATAACCATTTATAACTGTTATTTCGTAGAGATCATAGGAAGTGTTTGATAACTGCCTTTAGGCGGTTATATTGGCTAGTTGTACCGATTTTACTTGAAAAACGGGACTAACTTAATAAGTTTATTGGGGCTTTATTTACAATTGTAACCACGTCCAGTTTAATAACTTTTAGCTAGTTATTGAAAAGATTAATAAATCTTCGAATGAATGAAAGCGACAATTAATTAGTAAGCACAACCTCCCCTATATATGTTACTTATAGTGCCACAAACCGGCCATAAATAAGATTTTTATGAAGGGATCAAATGTCAAAATTATCCTTAAACTTCGTAGGATTATGTTTAAGGTATAATGGGTTAATTGAGCATCTAAAAAAAGGTTCAACTATGCTTTTTCATTATGATATTTCAACTAGGGAGAAAAAGACGAGAGTGGGATTTTTTCATCCGGATTTTCTTTCTACTCTTACTTTGTATGGTGTATTTTATTAGTTTCTCATTTTTGTTTTCGCAGATGTAACATTTATATTATTAATGGGCCATTTTCGTATTTACTTAAACCCTGTTTTTTTTAGCTAAACTGAATTGAATTGAATTGAATTATTGACTTATTTCTAATTAATCGTGTTTAATTTGGTGAACGGAACTGATTTGAACTGAAATGTGTTGATATATAAGTAAAAAAGTACATGGCCTTAGACAAAGTCGGAATTTAGCCGAGATTAATCGGATTTGTATTTTTTAAATTTTTATATATAATAATTAATTATTATGTAAATATAACTAAAGTTTTCGTTATATTATGTCAAAATAATAAATAAAAGATTTAAGACAGAAAAATATATATTTTTTTTATATTTGTTAGATTAATATTTTTTAAAATAAAATGTGACAATAAATAGAAATTAATAATAAAATATACAATAATATTACATTAATATTCTTAAAAAAAATATAAATTAAGTAATTGATTTTTTGGAAAAGAAAAAAATGGAATCTTGTAAAGCCACTTAGGCGTTGTTTTTTATGCTTTATCAGTAATTTATTTAAGTTCAATTCAGTAATTCCCCTTTAGCAAATGTATTTCAATTTAATTCAATTCAATCCATTTATATATCACAGTAATTTTAACATGGTCCATGACTGACCATGTTAATGTGATCAGTCACTGTTAGATCTGTATAATGATGTTAGATCTAACGATAATTAAAGTGACTGACCAAATTAATATGGTCAGTCATGGACCATGTGAAAATTACTGTATATATCAATACGGATTTTTCTATGGTTACTTTGTTATTTACAAAGTAACCATTACTTTATCCACTATCACCATTAAATGAGGATAGTGGATTTTCATCAAATGGTGATAAAAGTAAAGTAATGGTTATTTCAAAGTAACCATAGCCTAGATTCAATAATAAATAACGGAGCCTTAGCATTGTTCGAAGCCGCTCAAATGCCCTCCTAAAAGGCCCAAAGATCAGTTTACTGATTTATATTGATCGCCCAATTTAACTAATTCGTATACCAAACTTTCTACAAGTTATCAATAGGATATCGATTCCATCAGAGGCAAATTAAGTCGAAACTAATGAAAGTGATTTATTTATTTCATAATTTGTATTGATTTATATATTGTATGCAAAGGAAGATTGCATTAATGGACCCATATCATGCTATCAAACAAACAAATAATTAACCTAATCTCATAAAATCATTACTATCTGATGCGATCTACCGACTTCCCCTATTTTATTATTTTTGTTTTTCACACAATAAGGTTTTGCATAACTATTACCAACCATTAATTAATTTGTAATTAATTTATTGTAGTTTTCTTTGATCTATGATTAGCAATAGATACGTAGCTAATTGATTAGATCTTTTTTTAGCCAAATTAACTAGATCATTTTTTTTTTATGGACAAACTAACTAGATCATTTTAATTTCAAGACAGACAAATTTTCTCATGATTCCATTTTCAAAAGCTTAGAATAATAAATTATATATAGTGATAATTATCCAAATTAATTAATAATGGATAAAACAAAAAAGGGGCCTAACTTTATTGATAGTACTAATAATATATGATTGCAATCCACCAAGCAATCCCTTGGTGGTTATTACATTTCACTAGGGAGTGTGAGGTCATGAAATTAAACAGTGTGTTTCGCAAAACGTTAAAGATCTTTAAATTATTCACCCTATTATTTATTAAAAGAAAAATAAAAGCAATAGGTGTTTATAAAATGTTGCGTGTAAAAAGTGTTTGTATAAACTGCTGCTTTGAAACTGAGTCTTTTCACACATAGTATCAAGATTCAATTAGACCAATTGAGTTGTAAATAATAATAATAATAATAATAATAATAAATAATAATTTAGTTCAGTTTTTCATCCCCCCATATGTGTTCTTTTATAGCTATGTTTTGCTAATTTTTACTTTCGGTTAAGAGATTAATTTAATTACAGTTTTCTTTAGTATTGTGAGATTGTATCGCTTGCTTAGCCATTGTGGCTTAGACATTTAATCTCTAAGTGTTGTTTATTCTTTGAATGCTAACAGCCGCTTTTTCATAAGATTAAATTAACATATATGTGAATAAGTAAGGTTAGCTTAGCATTTCGCCTAAATGAACCACTCAAAATAACAATAAATATTGTGAATTGAGTAATTTTTGTATTTAGGAGTACTATAATTTGTTTCTGACAAACTCAAGTTTTCTTCTATCGTCACATTATAATAGAAAGGTAGTTGGATTAGTCGTGTTCAATAAATAAATGGTTTGCGAGTCGATGTTGCACATTTATACTAGACACACATGCTCTAGTTATGCCTATATATTTTTCTAACGTCTATAGAAAGATGCAAATGAATGTAGACATGAGTGAGACTAACGCCTTTTCTATTCAAGCACGGGTTTGTAAGCAAAGGGTAAGACAAGTGATTTGAAGCTTTGCTGATGTAACTCCGAATAGGGTCATTTGTTCGCTTGGGAGAAAGTCATCAGGGAGTGACCACCGAGGGCGAGATAGAATTTGGTATATGTCGGGGGTAGTTTGATGATGTTCGGGTTAACGTCTTTTGGAGTGTTGGGTAATGTGCGGGAAGTGGTTCATTTGTGAGGTAGGCTGAGAGACAAGGATTAGAATTGTGGATGTTTGAAATTTCTCATTGTGTCGTCTTCAATTTGGTCTAGGGCTCGGGAGGATATCACAGAGAACTTCCCTTGGTTATTCCATCGCTTTCTTTGAGGGGGGCTTGGTTCCCATTTCCGATTCTTTCTAGTTTATTCGACAGCCTCTTTGGTTGTCTTCTTCGTGGAGCTGGCTCGAGTTTAGGCATATATGCGATGATGTGTTGAGGTTTTGTGATTTCGGGTTGAGAATTGGGTTAGGTAGTGATTTGGAAATTTTGGACAGAGAAAAGGTGTTCACGTATAGATGAGGTATTTGATGTTTGACAACTTGTGTATGTATCCTAACCTAAAGTGTGCCTATGACATCTAGACGAATTGTACTTGTGGGACTATGGTACTTCGTATGAAATTCTCCTATTCATAACATCGATGCATATTTCCGCGTAAGACACGTGATAATGACAATGTCTATGCATGTGGGCCTTATTGTGTAGGATGGTGTGAAACGAAGGACCTGACGTATGACACTCTGAGGCTAGACACATACAGTCGGGCGAGGGGATATGTGCATTTATGCTTTGGAAGACGGGTGAATGTTGGATATTGTGTGTGTGTGTGTGTACGTGTGTGTGTGTGTGTGTGTGTGTGTGTGTCACGTTTAGGTAAGATGACGGTGGCGTCACGATTCCTATTTTAGTCTCTCGTGCATAGCCTATGTCGTGTGGTTTGGCGATGTACACTAATTTATACAGAAAATGTAAACCTATGACATTTATTTGTTTATTGTAGAACCAGATTCATGTTAGAAGTTAAAAAAACTTTCAAAATATATAGTTTTATGAATATATGACGTTTTGTTGAAACATAATTAGATTATTTTTTTTACTCAATTTTGTTTTGGAATGATTTTCTACTCAATTGATGAATATTGTTCATCAACAACCAAATTCTTAGTAAATCGATTTTATCTTGTACTACCCATAATATATTGTTAATTTTAAAAGGTTGTCACACATCAAATTAGTTGGGATTGTCACACATCAACAAGGGAACAAAAATGTGGTTTGTCGGTTATTTTTGGAAAGACTAAGTTAAATTCCCACTATATTTATAGATAATTGATCCATATGCTTATGGTAGTCCCTATCTAATAATGAGATAAATGTATATGTAAACCATAAATGTGGTCCTCAAATGTCCAATTGCTATGTTCCAGCAATGCCAACAAATGTTTATCATATGATGGGAGGATGAACATCAAAATTGTATGGTTTCTAAACGTTTTCATATGATATTTGTGATATGAACTTTCAATTATTTATAACTACAAAAAAGTTTCTTTATCCCCTCTATAGAAACAAAATATAATGTACTTGCATCCAGTTTTTGAGTGATGAAATACGTACCACTCGCTCCGAGCCCAAGAATTAGGATCGTTATACATCTATCCATTATATTTATATAAGTAAACGAAGGAAGAAAAGAACAATGTGAAGCGTGAAGCAGTTTGTACAAACAAGGATGGGGATATTTATAGGCACTGTTTTTTACGATTAAAATTTATTGAATTGAAAATTATTTAATTGGACTGAACTGAAAAATTATTGAATTAAAATGCGTTTACTAAAGAGAAATTACTAAAATTAGTGAACCAGACTGAATTTATCGACCTCAAATTATTGATAATGCATAAAGAACAAATTCTTATTTTTGAGATTATGAGTCAACTAAGCTTAGGATGCATAAAAATTTTGTTTTGTCGTATTTTTTATTTGTTGTATAATTTATTGAAACTAATATTTTGTCTCATCCTTTTTGTAGTACAGTATATTTTTCAATTCCAAAAATGTATCTTTTTGTAAAATCCTTTTTTAATTGTTTTATAATTTTTCAAAACTAACCTTTTTTCTCATTCTTCTTTAGTATAATTTTTCTATTCTTAATTTTAAAACTGTCCATTTTTGCTTACCTTTTTTTATTTCGTTACAATCAACGACCAACCCTTCTCTTTCAACATATATTTAACGTTTTGTTTATTATTTAGAAACAATTTCTTTGTGCAAGTTTATCTATACGATTTTAGGGTTGATCCTTCGAGCTTTCCTTGTGCTGTTTTTTCATTTGGAAAAATCACAATCTTTTTTTGTTTTACCTTTTTAAGGGTTAACTGTCATATATATTTTTTCTCTTTTTCAAATTCCAAAAATATCTGCTTTTGTCAAATCACTTATTTAAAATTGTCATATACTTTTGAGAACTATCCTCTTTGTCAAAAAAATTTAACAGTAATTGTTAAAAAAAAATAAAAAATCTATGTGATTTAATTAATTTTCAACTAAAGTTTTATGTATTATTTTTTGTAAAAATAAGAATTGTGGTTTCACATTTTTCTAAAAATGAGACATTTTTTTAAATAATTTTAATGATCTCAAAATAAATAAATAAAAATTGAAAAAATAAAGTTTTTTAGAATATCCGGTTTTTTTTGGACAAAATTATTTTTAAAGTTGTCAGTGGTGATTTTAATAGCGTCAATTAAAATAAGGCAAAAGCTAACGAGTGCCCCCGGGGCGTTAGATAAACATATAATGATCATTGATCATTTCATAGAAATAATAAATATATGAGCTCATTATGACTTTAAGCATTAATTATTTTATAGAATTTAGTAAACATTAATTATTTGATTGAAATAATAAAGTTGAATAATTATAAATTAATTATTTAATTATTTTTAATGCTAATTATTATGGATTTTTGGGGTTTATGATTGGGTTCGGTAGGGTTTAAGTTTGGGTTCATGGGTTAGGTTCGGATATAGGGTTTAGGTTTAGTAGGGGTTGGATTTGGATTTGGGTTTCGGGTTAGGGTTAAGATTAGTGTTTGGAGTTAGGGTCAGAGTTAGGGGGTAGGGTTAGGTTCAGGGTTAGGGTTTCGGGTTTATATGTTGGTTTGGGTTAATTTTATGGTTTTAGGTCTAGGTTGATGATTTAGGTTCGGGTTTGGATTTGGATTTCGGGTTTATATTTTTATTTGGGTTAATATTTTTGGTTTTGGGTTCGGGTTTAGAGTCGGGTTTTTAGGATAATGTTTAGGGTTTAAGTTCGGGTTTAGATTTATGTTTAGGTTCGAGTTTAGGGTTATATTTAAGTTCGGGTTTAGAGTTTATAATTTAGAGTCGGTGAATAATATTTATTTGAAATTTCATAATTAATGTTTGCACAAACATTTAAGTTCAATTAACAAGAAAAGTATTATTATTGAAGAATGAGTGTTATTTATTTCATCATTAATGACAATTATAAAACATATGTGTCTTATCTAGTCTTATCTAGCGCCCCGAGGCGCTCGTTAGCGGGATCGTTAAAATAATCTCGTTTTGCTAAAATGTGAAACCACAATCATTGTGTTATGAAAAAGTAAATCACAATCTTTTATCTGGAAATAAATGAAACAACATGTATTTTTTTAAAAAAATTATCCTTTTCTCAGATTGTCATATTTTTAACTTTGAGAAATTACATTTTGTTCACACTTCATTTTCGAAATTAGCATAGGATGTATGGTAGAACCTAAAGAGCAAAACAAAGATGATGAAGCACGAGGTTCCACTTGACAACGTAGAAATTACACCAAAGGAATCATACCTCTCCACAATCAAACAGAAAAAAAAAACCACAAGCAGTGAACAAATCAACAAAGGAAAGACATCTGACAAATACAAAGAGACAATGATGGATGGAATGAAGTGTGTAATAAAATGGATTGAAGCTCCAATGATCTGATTTTAAGTTTACTGATTCTCGAACGTTTGATCATTGCAGTCAATGTGTAATGCGCGTGAAATCATGAGCTGGAAAAAGAAAAGAGACGCTCTAGGTTTAAACAGAGAATCATCAGCAAACGAGTAGAAATTGAGAAAGCGAATCATCACAATTCGAGCAATAATAACAAATTAGGCGACCAACGTCTAGAGCTGAGATTGATGGCGTTAGGCCGGGAAGTTTTGATGCGTCGATCAACGGTGGAGCAAAAGCAATAGCAGCGACCATAGTTTGGTGAGGAAGAACATGCGACAATTTGTATTATCTAACTGTTCAATGTGTATGCTTCATATACTTTAGAAATAAAAAAAAAAATACTCTAAAATTGTTATTTTCAAAAGAGGAAGACATAATAAAGAGAAAGGAAGAGATATACTAAATTTACTGTATAATACCAGTTTAGATTTTTTCTTTTCCTGGATAAATACGAGTTTGGAATTATCAAACTCATTTTGATGTTGTTTTGAAAGAAAACAAAACTGTCAAAAAAAAAAAAAAACTAATCTTGAGGTGTTTTTCTTTTTTCTTTTTTTACCTTTTTATGTCTATCTCTTTCCATACTAATAAGTGTTAGTGCTCACATATTTGATATTTTCATTTTAGAAAATAGTAATGTTGGTTTAACATTACATAATACTTTAACTAATTTAAATTATATATGTGAAAATAAATAATAAAAAGATCAATTTAAAACTATATATATTAAATATAAAACCAAACATTGCACATACCGCGCAACGCGCCGGAGAAAAAATGGTTGATTGTGGAGAGAAAGTTTTGAAAATGATGATTTGAAAATCCAAAATTATGGTTCAATAGATTTCGTTCTTCTAAGCATGCAATTCCTATTCTTAGACTTTTCATTATCAAATCAATGTCAAATTTTGTTATTTTTGTTTGATCAATGGTAAAAAGGAGCAAATTTTGTTAGTACAATATGAAATTTTTGTTCCATAATGTTAAGGTTTGAAGTTCAACAACAATCATGTTAGTAACTTTAAAATTAATTGAGGAGACGACGGTTGCAGTTTACTCAAAATTAGCTTCTTTGCATAACTCTATGCAATTTCTATTATTGCTCATCACCTAAAAAGAATGGATGGTTGAAAGTAACAAGCAATGAGGTGCTAATTATATATCTTGAAATAGTACGAAATAAAACACTTGCCATTTTGCTTATGATTATAGTCATAACTCGGCTGAAAGAACAATGTGTTTCATAATTTTCAAGTTCGATGATGTAAATTTCTGTTTAATTTATTTTGTAAGAATTTTATCATTCTATTGTTGGCGCAATTATAGTCTACAAGTTTATTCTATTTATTTATTTCCAATTGTTCAACTTAATAAGAAAATAGCTAAATCATGCATACATTCGAGTTGCTTAACTTGCTTACATGCTAACTAGTAAAAGTAGTTGAATCATGCATACATTCGAGTTGCTTAACTTGCTTACATGCATGTTTCTGTAAATGGTGTCATATATTCTTCATGTTGGAAACCACCTTGCCTGTGATTTCCAAGGCTTATAAATGCATGTGATGGCGTATTATAACAATTATTTGAGTGGCGACTTTGTTGGACATAAACCATCCTAGCTTCAATCCCAACTATTTTAAGGGTGTGATCGGCTCTTAATGGCGTATTTTTTTTATTATTTCTTTTATATGTCTTCCTTCCAAATATTAACTCTAGCTTCAATCCCAACTATTTTAGCATTCAATAGCAGGCAAGCGTATGTCAAGTTGAAGACTCAACATACGCTTGGCTGCCATTGCAATTCTAAAATATAAAAATTAATGTTGGGATTGGGGTAGAGTTAATGTTTGGAAGGAAGACAGAAATAATAAAAAAATAGGCCATCGAGAGTCCAATCACACACCCTTAACTCCTCTAGACAACATGCATCGATTAGTTTTTCTCATCATCTCTTTCTAACTTCATCAAGGTAATTTGATCTCGATTTTCCTATCTTTTTTACTATGCAAAGTTTGTCAGTTTCGTATCAAATGCGAAATTTCATCTGCACATATTTTCACTCTATTCTTTTCTGTGGTTGTAGCTTTCTGATTGTATCTGAAATCTGTCATGTTAAAATCGATTCGCTATAAGGTTTGTCACTCTGTAATTTTGCTGCTTATGTTGTTAAGTTCCTTGAACTAACTCAAACATTGTTGATCTCATCCTTGCAGGTACAAGATTGAAGTAGTGGAAAGAAGATAAGGATAATCTTCGAACACTAGCAGTACAAAGCCCGAGGTTGTTTTGTTGTCGAGAAAGATTTAAGGGGTTTGGGAGGTTGCAAGGTATAGGGAGGTTCCCTGGCTCTGATGACGAAAAGGGTGGAGCACAACGAATGATGAAGGGCTTGAGTTCATCGGTACCTATGCTTTCAAGTGGCGCTGGAAGCTTCAGGGTCTCAAGCACGAGTTTGTGCAGCTGAAGAACAACAAATTGATGACATGTCAGTCCGTTCTTAGGAATCTGAATAGTTTTGGTTGTTTAAATCTTATAGCCTATTAGATTTTATAGATTATTATAACAAAGGTACTCAAGATTAAGTTTTCTTTGTCGAAATCTTATCATTGATTTCAATTGGATTTGTTGTTTAAATGAAATAGAGAGCTGTGTTGGCTCCGAGGAAGAAAATGGGACGAGTACGGGGAATGATGCAGGGCTTGAGATTTGAAAGTGAAATTTCCGATGTCTTTTACGTTTTCCATTCAGCAAGCTTTGTTCAATTTAGTATAATTTCATGTTCATACCTTATTGTCTACTTTTCACTTTTGTGTGCGTCTTGGTTGTTATTCTCCCTTATGCATGTTTCTCTCTTTGTTCTTTTTTCCCTCTTACTTGATCTTCTGTATTAATTTTACCCATCTTTCATTACATGAAATAGCTTCCTACTGAATTAAATGTTAATTTTTACACATTGAAATGTTTGTGTGTAATTCACATATAGCTCCACATTATTTTGATTTAACATTCTGATTTACTTGATTAAACCATCCACATTAACGAGTATCATTTCCTTCGTAAGTTTTGTACAACAAATTCAAAGAAATCTATTATGCAGCAATAAGTGTTGTGATAAAAAAACAAAATATTAACATGATGCTTAGATGGTGTAAAACCTCTTTTCCATATCACAGTTGCTTCTTTTGATTTATTTCTTTCCTTTGCTTTTGAGCAGTTGTATGTGGCGATGGGGTTCAAGTATGATAGTGCGAGAGGATGGAGTCATGGTGTAAGTATATGTCGGCCCCGTTTGGTAAACAGCTTTTTGAGGGATAATTAGAGGTTTGATCTGTTTTAGAGGTTTTGACCAATGAAAACTCTAATTAAGTGTTTGGTAAAAAAAGGTTTAAGATAGTTTTTGGGATGGAAAAGCTAATTTAGAAAAAGCCGTGAGCTTTTTCAATAACTATTTTGAAAGACTATTCTACCCCTAACTATTAAGCATATATTTACACGATTTTATAGTTGTTAATAACGTTTATTTGCTTGCATAAATATGAAATGAGTTTTGTTTTTAATTTCATTTTTTTAATCACATAGTTTATTTGATATGTTACGAATATCAAGTTCAAAAATCTGTGTTTTTATTTAACATTTAAAATGGTGATTAAGAATATAAATTTATTCTTTCCGAGGAAAAAGGATATAAATTAATTCATTTCAAAGAAAAATATAAATTAATTATTTAAAATTGTAAAAATAATATTTAAAAATGAAGAGATTTAAGTATACATTAGCCGAATGGGTGACATGATAATAATATTTTTTAGTTAATTATTGGTTCGACGTATATAGGACATGGTACGTCAGGCGTATTATAAAATTATCTCAAAAAAAGATGAATGTCCTTATTTGTCATTTTCACAAATAGCTAACAATCAGCTCAATTTTTTACCAAACAGATTTATACAAACCGCTAGTTAAATCAACTAATGGAATCAACTAACAACTAATCTAATCAGCTAACAGCTAATTCCCAAATAGAGTCGTAATCTTCAATTATTTTTTGTTAAATTAATTTCTCCCAAAGCATCGTGAGGGTTACTCCCTAGTTTTTATAATTTCAACACTCTCCGTTAAGTTGTCTCATCCCCATGGCTGATGCTTCAGTTAAAAAACTGAAGATAAAAGGAAATAAAGTTTGTAGTTTGGAAGTAATTCTTTTTTGTTATATTTTTATGTTTTATTTTGTAACGGTGAAATGTCATTCTCAGTGTTTGTGATAAAATAAATTATGAATCAGTTATGTATAAATTAATGCTTAAGGGATATTGTTAAAAATATTAGAACAAAAACTGCAATGATAACTTGGGGATATTAAAATAAAAAGGGAGAAGATAGATCCAAAAAGAAACAAAAAAGAAATGGTGCAGAAAGCTAGAGAACGTAAACTACAAAATACCAAACAAATCTTTTGCTAGCTCTGCGGTTGGAAGAACTCTCTACTGTATCCATATATTTATTATATTTATTCAGAAATTTATTTAAATTAATGTCGAATCTACGGAAAAGCAAATACTTAGATCTATAAAATTACAGATAAAGTGAGTGATTTTGCTATACATCTTATGTGTTAGTGGTCTGCAGGGCTAATAGTATAATGAGGACAATATGTAATATACATATAAATTATTCTTTTTTATTTAACTGATTTTCAATACCACAAGTATAAATTTTGCTATACATCTCATTTGGGTTGTTTAATTTGGATCGGTTCGGATATTCAAAAGGTTGGGTCAGATATTCAAAAGGTTGGGTCAATTGTTTGGGTGATTTAATGACTCATTAATTTTTGTTGACATGTGGCAAAAATTAATGATCTGGCATCCACGTGGCGTCCCCGGCGACTTTTGGTACCGGAAACCGGTCAGAAGGACAATGGATGAAACGTTAATAAAGTTTGATGAGTTTTGTGTTAAGAAATTGAGTTTTATGGCATTATGGTTCCTTTTCTGAAAGTTGAAGGACGCCGGATGTAGTTAACCCGAATATTCTCCTACCAAAGTCGGCTAGAGATTTCCTATATTTTCTTAGAAAAAGGAAATCATTTTAAGGAGGCTTGAATTTGTACCATTTGTAAACGTTAAATATATATAGGGAAAATTACAAAAAAAATTCTGTGGTTGCAAAAATTGTCAAATAAGTGATATTTGTTTTTTTTTTGACTAAAAAGTGATTGTAGTTATTTGTTTTGCCAAAAGCGTGATATTTTATTCAAAATACTATAGAAATGACAGTTAACAACCTCAAAAACGAAATGTTTCAAGAATTTGTGATATTCTAAGCAACTTTAATTCTTACACTTCTTAATTATAAGGTCATTTAGGTGTTGTTTTGTGAAAAGAGAGAAAATGAATGGTTAGAGAAAGAATTCCGAAAATGGTGATTCTGACAAATAAAAAGATATCATTCTATAGTAAATGATGTGATGTACTAAGCAACTTTAATTTTTGAATTTTTTTATTTTAAAGTTGTTAGCTGACATTTTTACGATATCCAAATAAAAAATCATACTTTTGGCATAACAAAAAAACCACATTCACTTTTTTTTTTGTCAAAAAGCAAACCACAATCACTTTTTTTGACAAATCTTGTAACCATAGAGTTTTTTCCTAGAATCCACCCGTAAATATATTACATTGTCTTACATGCACTTGTTTAGCGTGCACTTTCCAATAATAATAATAGGCGGCTCTGAAGTGGGAGTCGACATAGGCACCCGTCTAGAGCCTTTTGTTTCGAAGGACCTCCAATGGGAAATTCTACAATTGATTGAAATGAAATTGTCTAACATTTCAATAACCATTTAATTATCTTTTGTCTTTCCAATCGCCGTGTCTCAGACAAAAATAACAAGACGAGAGCCTCCAATTAGTTTAATTACTTCTCTTTTAATAATGTTTGAGATAAGTCATGAATTTAATTAGCTATATGGTCATTTGATGATAGCAAATTTAGTCTCCACATATATGAAACAACCCAATCTTAAACCTTTACCAATAAATGCAATTTCAAACCTTGTTAACTGATAGTCAGTCGAATCCTCTCCTCTGTAAGAAGGTTTTAGGTCTCGTTACTTCGTGCTCAAGTAATCACTGTTCTGTACTAAATAGGATTCCACGATGTTTAGCAACTCATATAACTAGGATTGTTTGTATATAAATATGTGCTCCCGTGTTAATAATAATCAAGTTCATTCCCGATATATACATTAACAAAATAACATATAGATTTACAATTTCATTAAAAATGCTAGAGGTTGAAGGATATAGTAAATATATGAAACTACAAATTTTAAAAAAATATAATGCATATTGAATACGTAATTTCTTTTATACGCCCAAAATTAGGGATTTCATTGTTAGTGAAATTTACAATTGGACTGTCGGATAACATTAAGTATAAGCTTGGATATGCTAAATATATTCATGAAATTAAATTTGTATTTTATGCAACAATAACATAAAATTATTAAGTAATTCGTTCTCATGTTTATATTACGAGATATTCTAAAGTGCTCTCAGAGTATATACACTATTGATTATAAATAAGGTTAATTTTAAATAATGCAAATAAAGGACTGTGGTTCGCATTATTTGCAGAATTAATGAAATAATAGATTTTATTGACGTGAACGAGGACATTTTTTTCTTGTAATATTTTTCTGACCTTTGACGAGTCAAGTTAGGATTAAGCTCAAAGGTGAGAAAAACATTTCGGCCAAAAGATGTCGTCGTTCACGTCAACAAAATCAACAAATTCTTTAATTCTACAAATAATGCAAATTACAGTCCTATAATTGTTCAAAAGCAAACCACAATCCTTTATTTTCAAAATCACTGTTGGGGGTAAATGTAATTTTTACATTTATTCACGTGTAAACTATAGCTTATTCTTATAGCCTATAGTCTTTATTTGTTATGGAAAATATGAGAGAAGAAAGTAAGATTTGAGGGAAAAAGAAATTGACAAAAGAGAGAATATTAGGAGAAGATTTGAGCTTTTGACTTAGTCTTTGTCAATTATGTAGGTGGGTTAGTGGAGATAATCGGTTGATTAAATGGAAATTCATTTTTTCCTTTTTAATTCATCTTTTTTATATACTAACTTGTCACATGAAGCGTCTTTTTGATTAAATTCATTGACGGGTCAAATCTCGAAGACACGTGATGAAATTTATATATTCGGAAACTAGACTTTCCCATCTTTTCAACGGTATTCACGGATTTCTCACGGGCGGAGCGAGCATCGATGAATGAATTTTTGAAGTCGTTTGAAGAAGCACGAAAAGGACAAATGCAGGAATTTTCTACATCGAGTTGAGGCCTACATTTGAGCAAGCACATTCACATTTTCCTTCAACAAAGTGGTGCATGAAGTTAGTGGGTAAATGTGTGGCTAGTGGGTGGAAATATGAGTGCCCTCCAAGTCAATTTTGCCTATAAATACCCCCTCCCATCTCTCATTTTAAGGCCCAACAAATCAAACAATCAAATCAATACAAAACATATCAAAATCAATCTTAATTTTTCTTTCTAAAGCTCTCTAAACTTCGGTCCTTAGTTCTTCAATTCCAACTCCGTTCTTGTCAATTTACAATCCCAATTTGTCTCTTACTCGACCCTTTTAAACCCGACAATCATTTCCAGCCATCCAACACCATTGTCAATCGAAGCAAGAAGTTAAGGCTCACCAATTCGGTTCAATTTCACATTTTTGTTATTTCCAATTTTTAGTTATTTGTTATCTTTTGTTAATTAACATTGATCACATTAATACTTTTGTTGGATATTTTGGTTTGTAATCATCTCTTTCATTTGTAACTTGACTTTATATTAATCAATAAAATTAAATTTTCTAAAGTTTGGTTTTGTTTATTGATTTCTTATTTTAAAGTTTACAAAGCATTTAATTGGTCCATTTTTTAGTCAAAGTTGTGCTGACCCCGACTAGGAACCCAAGGGAAACGTTTTCTCAATCCTTGTTTTTCCCGTCCAATCGTTTAGTTATTAGTTAAGTATCCATTAGGAATAGGCGCAACCCTTCACATTTTAAACCGCTTCCTAGAGCGTAGGTTGAGAACCAAATTCTCTGGCACGCCCGCATTTATTTCCACACGAGCCAAGGTTGAACGGAAATATTTTTGTTTCTCAAAAATATCGCTAACAATTTCTGGTACGCCCAGTGGGACCGAAAAAACCAAAAACAAAAAATACTTTTGTTTTTAAACATTAGCTTTCTTAAGCACTTTTTTTCTTTTGGCTTTGCCAACTTTAGAATTCAGCGAGGATTATCAAATAAAATTGATACATATTTTGGGTGGATTATTTTGTGCATATACAAAAATTATTTTATTTGAAAATCCTAAACAAAAATTTTATTTCACTCCGTTGACATTTTTGCTTTTCATTTATTTTCACAAACCTTTTTTGTTTTAACATTACTTGTCTAAAACGTGTTTCAATTTTTACTAAAAACTATTTAAATATTCAAAATCATTTTTCGCTAAGTTTATACCCGTAGGATGCCTCCAAAAGGAACAGGTAGGAAGACTGCGGATAACAACGATGATCATGGACAAGAAACCCACGATGAGATACCGCAAACTGGACGAGTAGCTGAAACGGTGAACCAATTTGAGGCTCACGGTGGGGGGTCGAACTCTTTAGAAAATGCAGGACTTCAGGCATTGCTTGAGAGATTAATATCTCACCAAATTGAGTCAGAAAGAAGGATTCGACAACAACAAGAGGAATCCGACAAGAGATGGACAAACATGTTTGCTCAATTTATGCAGGTCTTGAAACCCACAACTGAAACAACAAAAGAAGCAGGGAAAACCCCAGTTGTCCAGGAGAACATCAATATTGTTGATCTAACATCTGAGATCAACAAAATTCCAGAAAAATGTGCAGAGGCTATGATAAAAGCCAGTAGCAGTACGATGCAAAAGGAGAAGGAAAAATCGCATGTCAGTGATAGGTACAAACCACCTTCAACCCGAGAGGATAACACGAAGTTCAATGAACGAGGTGATCAGATTAGTCCGGATCGTGTTTATGCCTCTGTACCGACAATCGCTGCCCATTACAAGGCTCACATAGGGATCGGGAATCATAATAATTATTATGATGAATATCCTACCCGTAATCCGGGGGGTAAGACCCGTGATTTTTGCCAAAATAGAACTATACCTTTACAGGTTGATCCGATCAACGAAATGGACGACAGACAACGAATCAGGGATGTGGTACGAGAGATATACGGGCCTAACATGAGAGAAATTTATCGTCCAGAGTCACTTAAACCGTACCCTAGGCGGTTTGACATGCAGTACCCATTTCCCTATTACTTTAGAATTCCTGATTTTACACTGTTTTCAGGTGAAGAGGGTCAGTCCACAGTTGAGCATATTGCACGATTCACATTTCAATGTAGCGGACTTAGTTCGGAGCCTAATTTTGATATGTTCCGATTGCGTTTATTTGCTGGCTCACTTACGGGCGTAGCATTTTCGTGGTATGCTGGGTTACCTGCAGAGTCGATTGATAGTTGGAGACGTATGGAAGATGCATTCCATGCCCACTTTTATAGAACTGAGCCAGAAGTCAGTATTGCTGAATTAGCACGTATGGTTCAACGGCAGGGCGAATCTGTTGAGACCTACATTAACAAGTTCAAAAGAATGAGGCACAAATGTCGTGTCAACCTACCAGAAGTTGAATTTGTCAGGCTGGCTCAACGAGGTCTTAATTTTGAAAGTCGTAAGAAATTCCAAGGCATAGAATTTCGTGATTTCTATGACCTTATAGCAAAGGTAACTGAGTACGAAGAATTGATGCGTGAAGAGTACCGCCAGAAAAAGAGCACAGTTAGTAGTTATCATCAGGAGGCCGAGTCATATGAAACTGCAGCGGCTGAAGTGGTGGCTACGGGTTCTAGAGTTTGCCCAGTTCTAACCAAGAATTTGCAGGTACCAGAGGTGATAAAGAGGAACGAGAACATGCGGTATACATTCGACACCTCTAAAACAGAGGAGATTTTTGATTATCTCCTCAAGGAGGAATTCATTACTTTGCCATTCGGACACGTCCTTCCGAAGAAAGAGGAAATTCGGGGAAGAGCCTACTGCAAATACCATGACGCTTGGAGTCATAACACCTCATCTTGTTTTAGTTTTAAAAATGCTGTGCAGGATAGAATCAATCGAGGAATTTTTCAGTTCCCAGAGAAGAAAGAAAGCATGTTGATTGACGACGATCCATTTCCAGCCGTAGCCATGGTCAACGCCACCTCTTGGGAACTTAAGTCCAACAAGCAGAATACTATGAGTACCAGTCGCCATAAGTCTATTACGGCTCCAAAGACACGACAGGTTTGGATTCCAAAAGGGTCCCTACCACCAAGACAGATACAAGAAAAATCATGGAGGACTTGGGGGGGTAAGAATAAAAAGAAAATTGAAATACCCCAACATCCACCTAGATTTGTAGTACCACCAGCTACGGGGCCGAACGGTCAGTGGCGGGTGAACCAACATCAAAAATTTCTAAGGCCTCTCTCAAATAATCAGAAAAGAAAAATGAGAAAAAGAGAGGCCGGAAAAAGAAACAAAGATCAAATTGGACAGTTACATCCTAGCTTAACGCTAGGGGGGTAATTGTACGGCGGTGTTTTCGTGAATTGAAATAAGAAGAAGCGTTGGAATTGTGAGCTCGGAGGACACATCATATGGTTCTTTTCACTACTCTCAATTTATTCAACTTATTTTAGTTCACGATGTGTATTAGTAATTAGCATTTTAAAGTGTTTTAATTACATTATTCTCCTTTCTTGCTAAAAAAAAAAAAATAAAAAAAAAACACAAAAGACTTGAGAAAATAGCTACTTTAAAAAAAAAAAATTAAAAAAACGAGATCATTAACCGTAGCTAAAAAAAATATATATAAAAAAGAAAATAGAAGAAAGATTCAAATTAGTTTTGGTCAAGATTGTTTATTTGTCATCGTTTATCGATTGTAATTAATTAAATCAAGTACTAACATTAATCCTAGTATTTATTTGCTTTCGTTTTTCATCATGTTATTTTTTCTTATACTTACTTGTAAATATTTTTTGTTTTATTGTACCAGTGAGTTCACCATGTTTATTGTAAATAAATAAACGCTAGAAAATACATAAAAAAAATATAAATCCATGCATTCTTGAGCTTATACTTTACATTACCCGAAAGAAATAACAATAAAAAGAAAGCAATCGAGTCCGGGAATGTACCATCAAGAAATAAGCAAGGCTAAATGGTCCAGGATCGAGTCAATATATTCCATAGTGTATCGAAGACAATCAACCATGTCATCTTTTCGGGCCGAGACACTGCAAATTTTGATGCAATGGCGATTCGTCAACCGAAGTGAGCAGCCTAGCATATGGACAGTCTTGAGTAGCAGTCAGATTCGATCATAGACATAAAGAATTGTGGTTAAAAGAAGTCAACATAATTCAATTAACTTTCAAATGGAAATTGATCGGATGTAACTGCAACAAAGTGCAACTTTAACCGACCACAGAGTGATGCTAAGTCAAAGGAGAATGGCTCGAGTATCCTTCCATTCCAGACTTAACGAGGTCAACCCGAAGGCTAAAGCTCAGGTACGCGTGTTTTAACTTAAAATAAAAAAAAATATAAAAATGAAAGTCTGAATCTGCCCACGAAAAGAATTAAAAAAAAAAATACATTTAGAGGCAGGAAAAAAGATTTTCAGCAAAAGTAAAAAAAAAATATAAAAAAAAGTGCAGTGATATTCTTCTTGGTTTTTGTGTCACTTTTCTTTCTTACTAATCAAGAGACGTCAATCGCGGTTTTCAATTCATTTGCTTCATCCTATTCTTCAATTTCTACATTCAGTTCTTTAACCCTAGTGATATTCTTCTCAAACCAAACATCAAATTCCTTTTGTTTAATAATAGTGAACATTACCCAATCTTCAATTTAAGCTAATTCTCTCCATAACATTATTTACAATTGTTGTTCACTTATTTTCAAACATCCTCAGGTCCCCAAATTTCTATTTATAGAGAGATTTTCATCAGTTTTACAAGCATTAGTATCCAATCTTAAACAATCAAAACGTCGGAACCAAGCTTTTGGTTTTTATTTGATTTTTATCAAATCAAACCATCAAACAACTGTTCCTGACCAATCAATTTTACGATCTTACCACAACCTTTAGAAGCCTCTTTCGACAAAAATAAATATTCTATTGGGTTGGGTGCATAGGTAATTAAATTTTTTCTTTTTAGTTATAGTTGAAATTTGAGTGTGGATTTCATAGGTTTTTGTTTTTAATGATCTCAAATGGACTTTAAGAGTATTCATTGTGTTTTTGAGAGATTCAATATTTGAGTTCACGGTTGAGTCAGGGAATTGATCAGTCGGTTAAGATCTAATTCATTAGATTTTACGAGAGCGGTGAGAGATAGGATTAGAGTGAGCCGGGGGATATTCCAAAAAACATATTCTCTTATTACGCAATTTCATTACATAAAAGAGAAGGGGGGTAATTGTTGGGGGTAAATGTAATTTTTACATTTATTCACGTGTAAACTATAGCTTATTCTTATAGCCTATAGTCTTTATTTGTTATGGAAAATATGAGAGAAGAAAGTAAGATTTGAGGGAAAAAGAAATTGACAAAAGAGAGAATATTAGGAGAAGATTTGAGCTTTTGACTTAGTCTTTGTCAATTATGTAGGTGGGTTAGTGGAGATAATGGGTTGATTAAATGGAAATTCATTTTTTCCTTTTTAATTCATCTTTTTTATATACTAACTTGTCACATGAAGCGTCTTTTTGATTAAATTCATTGACGGGTCAAATCTCGAAGACACGTGATGAAATTTATATATTCGGAAACTAGACTTTCCCATCTTTTCAACGGTATTCACGGATTTCTCACGGGCGGAGCGAGCATCGATGAATGAATTTTTGAAGTCGTTTGAAGAAGCACGAAAAGGACAAATGCAGGAATTTTCTACATCAAGTTGAGGCCTACATTTGAGCAAGCACATTCACATTTTCCTTCAACAAAGTGGTGCATGAAGTTAGTGGGTAAATGTGTGGCTAGTGGGTGGAAATATGAGTGCCCTCCAAGTCAATTTTGCCTATAAATACCCCCTCCCATCTCTCATTTTAAGGCCCAACAAATCAAACAATCAAATCAATACAAAACATATCAAAATCAATCTTAATTTTTCTTTCTAAAGCTCTCTAAACTTCGGTCCTTAGTTCTTCAATTCCAACTCCGTTCTTGTCAATTTACAATCCCAATTTGTCTCTTACTCGACCCTTTTAAACCCGACAATCATTTCCAGCCATCCAACACCATTGTCAATCGAAGCAAGAAGTTAAGGCTCACCAATTCGGTTCAATTTCACATTTTTGTTATTTCCAATTTTTAGTTATTTGTTATCTTTTGTTAATTAACATTGATCACATTAATACTTTTGTTGGATTTTTTGGTTTGTAATCATCTCTTTCATTTGTAACTTGACTTTATATTAATCAATAAAATTAAATTTTCTAAAGTTTGGTTTTGTTTATTGATTTCTTATTTTAAAGTTTACAAAGCATTTAATTGGTCCATTTTTTAGTCAAAGTTGTGCTGACCCCGACTAGGAACCCAAGGGAAACGTTTTCTCAATCCTTGTTTTTCCCGTCCAATCGTTTAGTTATTAGTTAAGTATCCATTAGGAATAGGCGCAACCCTTCACATTTTAAACCGCTTCCTAGAGCGTAGGTTGAGAACCAAATTCTCTGGCACGCCCGCATTTATTTCCACACGAGCCAAGGTTGAACGGAAATATTTTTGTTTCTCAAAAATATCGCTAACAATCACGAAACCACATGGTACTTATCCGAAGTTAACCCTTATAAATAAAGCTCCATACTTTCTATTATAT
Organism: Euphorbia peplus; assembly: GCA_028411795.1. NCBI lineage: Eukaryota > Viridiplantae > Streptophyta > Magnoliopsida > Malpighiales > Euphorbiaceae > Euphorbia > Euphorbia peplus. The sequence goes on from CP110844.1 coordinate 22,485,955, forward strand.
CTTAAATAACCCCTATATCAACTTGTTCACTATTATAAATTTTAAAAAGCATTGTATTTCAAAAACGCTATAAATTTTCTCCTATTATACAGCGGCTGGGCAGAGAATAAGTAAACATTTATAAGCTATCCGATAAGATTAATTAAGAAGAAAAGAAGAAAGAATGTAAAGAAAGCTGCAGGGTGCAGTGGAAAAGGATGGACAGATCAGTGGAGAGTAACATAGAAACTTAAGCATTGGTTTGGAGGAGAACATATAATGATTAGCAAGCAATTCTGACACTGACAGGTAAGCATGGAATACACGTGTATAACAACTATTGGTGCCAAATGGCAAAGGGCGGCACACCAAACATAAAATGTGAAAAATAACAGACACAAGAAGAGAAGTTAATAGTAGTTAAAGTAAAGAGAAACACATAATAAAATTCTTAAATTAAGAAAAATATATAAACTTAGGGCGCAAAATAGCGGTGGGGGGTGGCGTGAAAATATGGTGTCACGCCGTCCAAACAAACAACCCTTTCATCTATCTGCCACCCCACGCGCAATCACTCAATAATATCCTTCAAAAAAAACTTGTATATATATTTTTTCTACTTTCATACTTCTTTCTCATCTCTTACTTATATTTATAAATCTCATACACCATATACCATATTCAATATTTACTATACTCCTCCCTCTTAATCTCTAGCTTCTTGTTTCTGTAACTTTCTCGCTTTTTAATTCGATTAGTTCAAGGTCGGTTCCGAAACGTACTCATCAGCATTTATTTCTGGTTTTTTTCTGTGAGTATGTCATTATGTGTGTTCAATATGCATGCTAATTATGTTTATACTTGTTTGTGTTTCTTGGTCTCAAGAGTGCTGTTCTTTCTTCCCTTACTAATGTTCCAATTGTTTGTTTTTTTTTTTTTTTTGTTTTAGACTAGAGTTAGATATTGGGATTTCAAGAATGCAATTGACTTGTAGGTACCATATTGCTCTAATGTTTGTTTTAATGGAAACAAGAGGGAGAAAAGAAACGGGAAAGAATGAGAAATTCTATTGGTTAAGAAATAAAACTAAACACTTGTCTGTTTTTGATTGATAAGTTCGATTGGACTGGAATTGTAGTAAAATTTCTCTCATTGGATTTGGGATTGATCGGAAATGATGTAAGCTAAAACGCAAACTTGAAACCTAGTTTAAGCGAGAAGTGGCTTATCCATAGTAAGTTAAAGCTTAATTAATTTTAATCATATGAATTATGATGGTGAATGAAGATTATGATATAATGGAACCTAGGATATTAATTAGTATAATTAGTAAAGTGGTGGGTGAGTGAAAACGTATGTCCACCACCAAATACAAGTGCACTACACTCAAAGGCAAAAACATAACATGGTTGATGCTTGATGGTTATGCCAGCAAAAGTCAAGCTTTTCAGCCTACTACTACTTTTGTCTTCAATATACTTTGTATTTTCATGCAATTTCTCTACTCTTTTATCTTACTTGCTAATTAACTCTTCAATGTTTTCTTTGGTGGGTGCCACTATTGGTCTGCCATTTTTAGTTGCAAAATATTCAGGACCATTCACATTTTCAGGACCCACTTAAGTAATTATGATCCCCCAAATTCTATGATCCCAGTTGATGAGGATTGGATTTTATTTTTATATCAATCATGACTATATAGATAGGGAAAATTAAACTAGCTAGTATATAATGGAACTTGATAGCATTTCAGTACAATGAAGAGTCATATAAGGACACTTTCCTTTGATTTTAGTCCTACGCTAAAGGGAGTCTTTAAGCTTGTCTTTTCTATTTTATCCTAAACTTATGGACTCTCTTACTTAACCAAGTTTATTTAATTATAGGATGATGTGATTCTTTTAATTTTATTAATTGATTGAAGCAATCTTTGTTGCTCTTATATATATTCATAAATGGATAAAATCACTTCTTTGTTGGTACTACTTATTCATTCATTCATTCATTCTCCTCCTTTTTTTTTCGATGGTGTCAGGATATCAGTGAAGATTAGTTTCGGGCAATGGAGTTAGAGTCATGCGTGCCACCGGGATTTAGGTTTCACCCAACGGAGGAAGAACTGGTAGGATTTTACCTCAAGAGGAAGATTAATTCGCTCAAATTTGATTTAGATGTTATTGTTGACATTGATCTTTACAAGATTGAGCCATGGGATATCCAAGGTAATCACTAACAAAAAGTTGCACTCATATAATTATATTATCTCTTTGAGCAGAATGTTTGTTGAAAACATATATTTTATCAGAAACATTAACTCAGTTTAAGACCTGCTGACAATTACTAACTGTTATTTCTATGAAATCTCTTAAAACATATTCTATCGTCTACTCTATTTTGTCTAATTCACTCTATTTCTCATTACTATATCTTTAAATATATAATTTCTACAATAATACTTTTCCAATCATCTAATTTATTTAAAATCCCAAAGAACATAATCCTTTAACAAATTATATGTTAATATGTAGTAAAACTTTTGTATCCACTCTTTTCCTTTTTTTCCTGCATGGTATGGATTCATCCCTGACTATTCAAATTTTTTTCATTGGCTCCAATCTTTTGGCTTGGAAAGATGAGGAGAAAATCCTACGACTTGTGTTTAGTTTTTGCACTCTAACAATAAAATTTTACCATTTTTTATAGCATGGATGTATCAAAACTTTTCCTTTTTTTAAAAAAAAAAGAACATTAGGAAAAGTTATTCCTTTATTTCTTTTTGTTCAGACTAATGTTTCATATCACATGAGTAGCACAAAGTCTTGATGCATGCTATTATGGTATAATGAGGGAACTAAAGTAAAACGAGTTAGTCTATAGTGGGAATGGACCTAAAACAAATGTGACTGAATTAGGTCCTCCTCTCTATTCAGTAGACCCATTTTTATTTTGCTTTTTAACAAAGTGAAAAATGTGTAAATTGTGGATGCATGGAAATTAGCTAATTGATATAAGTTAAATATTGTGAAATGGCAGCAAGATGCAAGCTAGGGTATGATGAACAGACAGAATGGTATTTCTTCAGCCATAAGGACAGGAAGTATCCGACCGGAACAAGAACAAATAGAGCAACAGCTGCCGGATTCTGGAAGGCCACGGGAAGGGATAAGGCCGTTCTTTCTAAGAACAAAATAATAGGGATGAGAAAGACCTTAGTTTTCTACAAGGGTCGTGCCCCTAATGGAAGGAAATCGGATTGGATCATGCATGAATATCGCCTCCAGACTTCCGAGCATGCTCCCCCTCAGGTATGTGAAAAGTTTAAAGTAATAGTTAAAGACCAAAAATTGACTTTTATTATCCTATCTTACTTAAATTTATGGAAATAGTTAAACTGGCAATGAAGCCGATAATAGATTTTATTATATCAAGGACCATGTGTCCAAGTCACAAATTTTCATTGGAAAACAATAGAAAAGATTACACCATTCTATCTAGAACATCACATCATTTACATCGAACGAATAATTTGATGTCTCATCACATACTTTAGCATTTAGAATTAATTTTTACGTTATAATCAAGGAATTATTTTTTACAGTCTAGGAGCGTGTATAAATAACGAGTCACAAATATATAATTATAATTATATCGTATTACTGTTATGTTATTCCACGTGTTATTGAATTATTCATCCGGTGGATGATTGTGCTCCTTAATAAAACATAGAGTTAAAATATTGTTGCTATTTGAAGTTTCAGTTTCAGCTTCTTAAGTTAAATAGAAAATATATGCTAATCTCTTAGAATATAAGTGTGTACAAACTTTCTAAGTTTGCTAAGTTTTATTAGTCAACTAGAACCATCAAAAAGTATACCCTTAGCTATATTAGGAGTTATTGTTGGATTTTCACCAAGGTTTTAATGAATCGTTATTTTGAGTCCTGTTAGACAAACTAAATCCAAAACCCTTAGATAAATTTATCACAAAATAATATAAAAGATGTTGTTAGCTTTAACTATCAGCTCGAGCTTTTAGTTCAGTCGGTTAAGTAACATAATATCAGAGCTTTTGTGATCTAAAGGTCCTGAGCTCAAGCTTTTAGTTCAGTCGGTTAAGTAACAAAATTTACCTTCTTAACTTAATCTCTAAAAGTATATTTGTTTTACACACCATCTGATTAATTAGATTGATATAAATGCAGGAAGAAGGATGGGTAGTGTGCAGAGCATTCAAGAAACCAATACCAAATCAAAGACCATGTTATGAATCATATAATAATCATCCTCATTATTATCTCAATAACACTAACACCCATTCTTTATCTAGACCTCCTCCTTTCTCAGATTCATTAACCCCTCTTAACCCAAGCCATATCACAACTAATTTACAACACTACCCCTTTGCCTCTGAACCAGATCATTTACTTTCAGACAATACATTTTTAGACAACAATAATAATCAGCTCATTCATGATCTCCCTCAACTAGATAGCCCTTCCACAAGTTTTCCTATCAATGAAGATTATGATGAAGAAAAGATCAGTCGCAACGATAATAAAACCCACTTCATAGACTGGAAAAATTTGGATACTTTACTTGGATCCCAAGTCAATGATTTCTCCAACCCTAATTTGCCATCCATAATGCCTCAATCCTATGATCTTGAAAATTATAACAACAGTGTAACCCAGTTTCTTGGTTGCTTTCCAGACTCATAACAACAAAAACAATAACACGAAACGCTTTTTCCGGATAGTTTGTTGTATACCCTTTTTTACCTTTCTTTTTAGTCAGTTCATAGAGCTCACGCCGCGAAATTCCCAACTTCACATTTGGAAGATAATCTCTTGTCCCTAAGTCTTTATCCACATCTCCGATCCTCCCATGAAGAGGTCTCATATTCGGTATGTGTATTTTTGGTTCAGACAATATATTATTTTAAATAAATACGAACTTTGTTTCTGGTGGAATGGAGATGGAGACAGAGATTTGGAAGAGAGGATTTTTTTTCTTCGACACCATTGATTGGGATATTAGCCATTTGGGAAGGTTTCATGTTGATGGGGAGGAAGAAGATAAATTTCTTGGAGTGATCTTGACTTGAATGTCTCTCCCAAATTGTGAAGATTAGTGAAGAGGGTGAAGCTTTTAATTCACCTTTTGGATCTTTTTCTTTATTTAAGTACATGTTTATTTCATATAATTGTAATTAATATTAATATTGCATGCATATCTACTTGTAATCTGGTCTCTTCTTTTTCATGATTAATGTTGCATTATTATCTACTAATCATAATGTTTCTCTAGCCGTCAGTTTTCTTCAATTCTGTATTTTTCTTTAAGATTCTTCCAATATTTTGTTTGTCGTGATACTGTTTTTTTTTTCTTTTTTGGTACATCTATAGATCAACTCCTTTGTCCGTTTATGTTTTCTTTTTCATTATTGGTAGAGCCGTCAATTGTTCACTCCTGCCATTATGGTCTTTTTATTTATTTATTTATTTATTCATTTTATCCTTATGTTGTACAGTTTTTTTGAAACAAAACTTTTTGTTGTATTGTTAATTATTAGTTTTGCAAATTCTACAAATAGGAAACTCATACCATCATCTTTTTATTCAAATAAACGGTTTGGTTCACTTCGCGTTCTCTAACCCCTTTTTCAACAACTTCTATTATTAGATGTTTTGATCAGTGAAGCTTATAACCGTGGTTCAAACATCTAATTGTACCTTAAATCTACCGATGAGGGCTAAGTTCATCATCAAGCTCAAATTATTTCTTCGTGTGTGGGATTTGTGCATCTAACATCCAATCTTTGGTTTTGGCTTCCACTAAATCTTTGGAAAAAATTTGCTCAATCATTCTATATTTATTTAACAGTGAAGTACGAAGAAAAAAAACCTTCTAGCATGCACAATTTGCAAAAGATCTCGTGATTTAGAATGATAAACATAGATATGTGGTACTTAGGGCCGTCTTAAACATATTATGGGCCTTGTGCTAAGTATAAATTTGGCTCCAATATTTTTAAGAAATTCAACTTTTATACAACAATTTTGAAAAGAGAATAAGATAATAATAAAATATCATTTCGTGTTTATAGAGAATCTAAAATTTCAAATTCTTTTCATATAATTAAAAAAATACTTTTGGATTTGGGTAATAAGGCTATGTGCTTTTGGTTGAACTGAACTGAAATTGCTGAATAGTACTGAAATTGTTGAACTGAACTAAACTGAAATTGCTGAATAGAACTGAAATTGTTGAACTGAATAGAAATTTCTGAACTGAATGGCTAAACTGAATTGAATTGCTAAATTAAACTTAAATTTCTGAACTGAACTGAAATTGCTGAGTATAGAACCAAAATTGTTGAACAGAACTGAACTGCAATTGCTGAAATGTGTTGAATAAAAATCTAAAAGAATAGAACTTACAAACAAAAAAAATAATAATTGAGGATGGGTCGTGTAATTAAGGTGCACTAGAAAAAAATTAAAAATGGGACCCCTTAAATTGGGGCCATGTGTTGTTGCACATGCAAATTTACAAGCTTGGTGGTATCTATTTACCTTAAACAAGTGTAAAAATTCAATCATGTTAAAATAGATGACGTTACCGAAAAAATTAAAATGTTAGAGAGACATTTCTAATTTATCAGTTTTAAACATAAAACTCGATTATCAAAGAGTTCTTAATCAATTTCATATGTATTAAAAATTTAGAATTTTAACTTTTTAAAAGCACTTTGTATATGTGAGACGTGAACGGACCATCAAATCTCTCATAAACAGCTTGACTCATTTATAGTACTAGTTTGGAACAAAAAGCACGACTTTTGATATCTCTTAATGTTTTGTCTAAGGCTTCAGGTAGAGGGGACAATATGACCAGTTCTAGTTGCAGCCGAGGTTCCGCTACAAAGAGCTGATTCTCCGGTTTCGGAAGATGCGTTGCTTCCTCCCCCTATCGGCCAGCTAATATAATATGCCCCGCCCAGTCTTCTCTTAGACCTTATTCTGCCCAAGCTCTCATAGCATAGCATTCGTATTTATTTCGAAAGCATATTTAGCTCCTTTCATGTTCTAGAATCAGGTAGCTCAGCATCTAATCTAGTGAAATAGCAGAAGGTAGGGCGCTAACAGCTACTTTCCTGGCTTTCAGCTTGAAGTTACTCGCCTATAGCAGTTTCAAACCTCAACCTCAACAGAATCGGGGTCAGATTGAGTAGTTATTGGGAATTTTCGGCCCGAGAGGGAAGAATCATATAAAATATTCTTCAGGAAGAAGAGACTTTACCAGCTCAACAGATGAAGGAGCGGGGTTAATAACAGAATCTGGAGACCATGGGGTACCTTGCTTAAATGTCATAGTATAGGATGTTTATCTCATATACTATGACATTTGCAGAAAAGTAATTGGTTGAAGGGATCTTAGCCAACAGATCCCGACCCTATAGACACCTGGGGCCTTGGTTTATCGATCTACTATATTACTATACAAAAAAGCTTCTGCGAATTCCCATAGTTTTCGATCAAAAGAGTGATAGCATGGGATACTGGCAGTGACCGAAGTGTGCTTTCTCACTTGGCTATCGACCCTCAAGATCAGACTAAGGAGGTGGGGGAATTCCTGTAGGACAGATCCTCTGTGAAAGAAGGCGAGTGTAGCCCTTAAATGAAACCATGTTTTTCGAAATGGTTACAATTTTCTCATGTTTGATGGATGGTCCAAGATGGATAGGCGCTTTTGAGTTTCCGGTATTTTATTATATATGATGGGAGGGAGACCCACTCCCATTGAACGAGGCCGGTAAGGTCCTTAATTAAGGCCCCTCTATGTCTATGGAACACCAATTGTCTTCTGTGGCCTGGCCCCCCTGTGCATCTAGACCTACTATTGATTGGTTCAACAGTTTCAAGGTCATCTGCTCGAAATGCTGCTTTCATTCTTGCCTCTGCGTGGTAAACCGGCTCTACGATAGTTCTTTTTCCACCACCAACCAGGCTTTTGAAGTCGTAAGAAAGCCCTAGTAAGGCTGGGCTGCATACTCCAGATCTTATAGGTTACAGTAGTGCCCCCCTTTTCCTTACGGTTTGTTTCATTTGCTTTCAAGTCTAGTGGAATCACGTATGATAGCTTTGCCCGGGATCACAAAACACTATTCAATTAGGTCACGAATTCTTACTCGCTTTCCTGTGCCCTATTCTCTCTGACCAAGGCGCTAGATCTTCTATCTATTCGATTGACCATCAAGCTAAGAATAATGCCCCACCTTCGACTGAGAGTTTCTTCGCCTACAAACTCTTCTTGCGTACTTTACTTATAGGCTTTACGCCGGATAGCCCATTTCCCTTAGGCTAGTTCATTCCCGGCTATAGCAGGAAACGGAACTAGTTGAATTAGCGAGGATCATTTCCTCAAAGCGGGTGCCCCTTAGGAGATGACTTACAGCCAAAGCTTCTCGCTCTTTCCCTTTCAAGTGCCCATACCTGAGACTTCTTTCCTGGCCTTCCTTTCTTTCGTTTCGGGTAAAGGGATTCAGAGCACGGGTATGTGTGTGTGTAAACATTGCCCTATGCTTTAATCAGAGACGGGATTGACCATTCATTCTTATAGATAGCACAGGAAAGTAAGAAGGTAAAGCTTCATTTAGTACGCTTCCTCAAGCACGGGAAAGAAAAAAAGCTAGCTCTTAGATGGGACGGGTAACTATCAATTAAGGGTGAGATCCGATTCATCTCTATCAATAACTTAACCGCCTTACCCCAATTCAACTCATTTGGTCCGAATTGGCAATAGGAAGAAGAGCATCTTTTTACTCCCCTAGGTAAGTAAGATAGCAGCTAAGACCGCTTCTTCCGCATCAATCGAATACCAGATCAGCCCCCCGCGGTACACCTACTATATGATCGTTGAATCACTGCCTTGTTCACTGAAATGCGAGAATCTCTTTTTCAAAGTTTAGAGCAAGCCCCTGCAGAACAGTCACTAAAATCAGATTGAAGCTGTCTAGTCTAGTTTCGTAGGGCGCCCGGCGCATCCTAACCTGATGCAATTGCGTTTGCTGCTCTTGCTGCAGTAGTGGTGCATGCGGCTGTCTTATTTGTTCTCCTACCTCGATGTGAGTTCGAGGCCTAAATTAGGCTTCATTCCATATAATAAGCCGAGTTTTCAACTCTGCTTGTGGGCTTCCTTACTTGATATTGCATGTGGTATTGTCACTAGGGTTTAATAGAATACCAAATCTAAATGTGCAGTTTTTTAGGTTTATCGTTCTTTCTTGTTGGAGAATAATTCTTTAAACCTTAATATTGTTTGTTTTAAAATAAAATAAAAAGTGTTATCAAATTGTTTGATTTTATGTCATCACTAAGAAGTTACCATGTTTGGTTCCATATGAATTTCGGCCTCGACATACAATTTCGTGTCAATAAAGTTGTAAATAATGACTTGTGGAATCGTCCCGGTCCCCAAAAGGATGCTTTTTTTACTGCACCAATATACTCTTTGTCATCTTCAATCCGACAAACAAAATATTGTGTAGACTTTTTGGTTAGAAGATCTAATTAAAACTTAGAAAAATGAAGGCTTAATACATCCACACCTCCTTGAATTATATTTTTTTCACCAGTTTACACCTTTAACTAATTTTGGGTTCAATTTTCCCCCTAATGTAATTTATAGCGGAACATATTCCCCTTTACTCAGACAATAACCAGTCACACAATGGAGAGTGGATTACAAGCGTATGTCATGTCATCAATTTTGAATGTAACTAAAAAAATATGTTTTTAGGGACTGGTTTGAAAAAAAAACCAAAAAATATGTATTAAGCCAATAATAAAACCCTCCCATTTTCCATTCTAGTTTCTCTGCAACATTTGCGGATCTCCCGGCTGCCGCCGCTCCGAATGTTTGGATGAGTCCAATTTTGAATGTTTAGATTCTTGATGAGTTGAATTTTTGGATAATTGACTTTTGTTATTGCTCATGGGTTTTTAATCTTGCTTAATTGTAAAATTATTAGATTTAGGTTAATTGATAATGTTGCATGAATTTATATACATGATTGAAGGGTTGAAATGGTGAGGAAGATAGTCTTTTTAAAAGAAGAAAAAGAAAATTGGGGCGGATGTGATTTTTTTTCAGGGACCAGAAAAATGGTTCTTGATATGAATTAGTCTTTTTTTTATATATATTTTTATGTATAAAATGAATTAATCTTTTTTTTTGGGGAGAAAATGAATTAATCTTTTAGAATAGTTTACTTATTTTATTTTTTAAGAGGAGTAAGCGAAAAAGATGGTAAAAAAGAAAAAAAAAAGTTGTAAGGACTATTAATTCAAAAGATTTAATGTGTATTTTTTTATCTCCACCTGCCTCTCTCTTCCATGTCACCTCATCAGTGAAAATGGGATAAAATGTTTCACTTTAAATTAATTCAAGGGGTAAAGAGAACTGATGTTCCTCGAGCCAATGCTACAAAAAGGTAATCATTAGAGGACAAGTGTACCCTGTTATTAAGTAATAATTCGGAGTTTAAGTCCGGGTATCGAATCCACGAGATTTATACTAATAAGTATCAAACTACTTATTTTCGGATTGTTATCTAAACGAATAGTATTTTAGAGTTTTGGTTGATTAATTATCTATTTCTATACTACAACACACAAACATTTTCTATACCCTATATATGAGAATGGTGATGGTAAGTTAATAAACAACAGAGTATAGAATTATCTTAAAATAAATCAAACTAACATTATTTTATGACAAGTATGAACATGTCAACACTCACTTTATTATTCAAAGACATTGATAAGTATAGAGAGTGTGCCACGAAGATCGTGTCCATCAGAAAGACATACCTTCAATAGAATATGTCTAGGGACTGTAATTTGGATTTTATTTGTTCTAGGATGTTCATGTGTTTGCATTATTGTTTGTTAGAATATCCTGTTTTGGAAATGTCATTGGCTTGTTTAAGATTTATTACTATATGGAAATTTATTTTTCTTTTTATGGTTTTATGTTGTTGTGTAATGTGTTACATGTCTAGAAGATTTTAAGACTATTAGTATAAACTAGTCGAAGACTCGTCCAATGCGCGAGATCTATAATATTATTAGAAAATTTGGCAATAAATTTTTTTAATTAGCTTTCAAACAATTTTCAAAAAATTATATCAATCTTTTATATATTTATGGACACAATTAGTGCTACATTTTACAAATTAATAGTAAACAAACATTATAAATGGTAATATACTATATGCGACCAATGTGAGATATCATCTACTTTGAGTCTGTATTCAGTATGCCCATGTCTAAACCATAAATTTATTATCATATCACAGTTACCATATAATTGTTTGATCGAAAGATGTTGATGATTGGAAGGAAATGAGATTCTACATTCGATTTTTATTAACTAAAACATGTTGAGATGCTGAAATACAAAGTATATAAAGTATCAGTCCCGTTCACATGCACATTAATGTGCATACACATTCACCCTAAGATTAATCTAATGGTCTAAAATTAATCTAATAAAATTTAAAATAAAAACCCTAGACACTAAAAACTAAACCCTAGACCCTAAATCATCAATCCTAGATACTAACATATGTGACGTGTCATCAAATTGTAAGTCTGGATTCCACGCCATCTAGGGTCGATGATTTAGGGTCTAGGGTTTAGTTTTTAGTGTCTAGGGTTTTTAGTTTAAATTGTATTAGATAAATTTTGGGCCATTAAATTAATCTTAGGGTGAATGTGTATGCAACGGGATTGTATAAATTATAATGGTATTCTAATAGTTGAAGTGGTCAACCATATAATGGAAACCAAGTCGATCAATCTATTGAAATAGAAGAAAACTATTGCTTATTAAATGCTAAACAAATGGGAATCGACTGAATACATTTCAAAATCTGAACTGATCAGTAGTTGAATCTCAGGAACTCAAGTTTATTATGGATTAAATTAAAATTCGGGTGGACTCTTTACCTTTTGAAGGCATTGAGCTGAATCCGATGGAGAAAAACTGCTAAGAATCGTAATCGATAATATAAGAAGTGATTTCGAGTGTACTGATCCTGCATTTGCAATCAGGGAAAATGTTATTGAACCTATGAAAAATTGGAATATAATTGACACTAAAAAGCAAAACATAAATTGAATTTAGAAAAAGAAAAGGTGGATGAGAGAATAGTAAACAATCCTACTTGGGATGAAGTGGTAAATTTTTTTCTTATCGATTGTAATTTACGATCAACTGCTTAAGACTTGAAAAATTATAAACACTAATACAGAAATGCTCATATGTGTCGCATTTTTTTAACTTGTATCGTCGCACTTTTGTGCAACACAACAAGGGATGGTCACAAAAAGTTATTGTTGCACTTAAGTGCGACATAAAAGATCAGTATTTTATATCGCACGTTAATTGAGCGCGACGTTACAGTCAATACTTCTTATGTCTCACATCTCAACAGATCGACGCTACAAACTTTAATTCTTATGTCGTGTTATTAGAATGCGCGACGCAACAGATGACTTTTTTATTGAAAAAAATTAAAACAAATTTGAATTGAATGAAGCTTTTTATTTTAATAAATTAAAATATATAAATTCGGTACACTACACATTTTCATGCTAGAAACAAAACAAAACAAAACTAAAACACATGATCGACTAAAACATGGATAACAACTATTGGTCATCAATGAAAGATAAAGAATCCATTAAAGAAATAGAGCCTGCCACAGTGACAATCAATGTTGAGAAAACTATAACAGAACAATAGTAGTAACTATTTACCGGTTCCTTCATCAAATCTCTCTTACATCTCATATTATAAAAAAATCTTAATTAAATTCCATAAAAATTAATTGGATTAGGCTTATCTCAAAATTCAAAATTGAAATTCCTTAATTGATAAACAGATATTAGTTTCTCTCTCAATCACAACATTAACATAACTTCATCATCATTAACCAATCTAAAAGTTCCAATTCGAGCAAAAAGTTAGAAAGATATCTGACATTTGTCTCCAGCGCGGCATTCTCTAATATCCTCGCAAGACCGCCATCTCCATCTTATCGTTAAGTTCAACATCTACGAAAAGCAATCTGATGATAATATGTAGAAGCATTTGAGAGAATCTTTCAGCATTATTAATGCTCTTGATACAAGAGGTCATAAGTTTATCTAAGTTCAAGTTGTTATTCATTCATTGCCAAATAGAAAGTGAATATTTCACAAGTAAAATGTGATAACTATCAAGAAAGAGAGCATGATACTATGATTGCAAAATTTTCAAAGGTAATTGGTACAAACTCACTTCTCAATTGAGCTTTTTGTATTAATGAATGTTCTTTTAGTTAAATTTAAAAACTCTACGAAATAATTGATTCAGATTTTATGGACCACGTGATATAGATCGTGACGCCTTCATCAAAATTCGACATGTACCCTTTGAATATATGTGAAAAATGACTCAAAAGTTGAAGTATGAGGTATGAATTCTTGTAAATTGTTTAAAGGTTAAATCTATCAAATATTCTTTTTTGAAAAAATATAAGATGAGTCTATATAGATTAAATTAATTCAAAAAAAGTGGTAACTTAAATTACTCCTAACTAATTTAATTAATTATAGAAATTTAGTTAATTAGGCAAACAAAGAACTAATTGATTATTAACACACATTTATCAATAGGTGAGGTGGGAAGATGAGGGTTTGTAAGAGGAAAATAAATAAGTTTGGGAGCTTGATTTCTTCATTCTCCCTCCTTCTAAAAAGCCTAAAACTGCTCTCCTATCGGCTTCTAGGGTTTTAAATTTTTTGGTTCCTGAGAAGGTCAACATATTCAAAAAATTCATACAAATCTATATAATTTCTAGGGTTTCATACATTTTTCAAAATTGTGGATCGGGTGAATGGTTTGATTTAGAAATAGGTATAGGAGGGGATTGGATGGCAGCAGCGAGGAATGTGATCGGCGATCGTGTAATGATGAGGGACGAAGAGGAAGCTAAAGAGGAGGAGGATGATTCGCCGTCCGGGAAGAAACCTAAGTCCGACAGATTCCCATTCTCTACTTGGGAATTGGGTACCGTTTTCGCAGTCTTTATATTCTTCTCTACCGGTCTTTGCTGCATTTATTTCACAATGCCTCCTTCTGTTTATGCCAATCTTAAGCTTCCTCGCTCTATTTCCGATCTTCGCACCCTCAAGTATGTATTTTGAGATGTTGGATTACATATTTGCATTGCTATTTGAGATTATTGTGTGAATAGATTACATGGATAATGATCTTGATGGTTGCATTTCATGTATGTTTCCGAGTGTATGCCATTTCGATCTGATTAATTTGTTAGATGTTGACTAGACACTCTTAAGGCAACCCCTTTTGAAATTATTTAAAAATGAGACCTAACTTGAACGATTAGATGCCGTTTCCAATAAACCTTGTATAGTTACTTTGGTTGTGTCTTAATGTCTCCAAATTTATATAGTGGCTAGCTAGCATGTTAACTGTTAGGTAATCTGTATTTGTGTTTCAGCTGAATTTTACTTATGGCGACCTACAATGATTATAATTTGTTTCAGAGATCATATTGGAACATATGCGAGCGATTATCCATCAGAGTTCATCCTGGGTTACTGCTCTACTTATATCTTCATGCAGACCTTCATGATCCCTGGTACTATTTTCATGTCATTGCTAGCAGGAGCTCTTTTTGGCGTTATTAGAGGACTTCTATTAGTTGTCTTCAATGCAACAGCTGGAGCCTCTTCATGCTATTTCTTGTCCAAGTTGATTGGCAGGCCTATAGTTAATTGGCTTTGGCCTGAAAAGTTGAGGCTTTTTCAGTCTGAGGTATTATTTCCTTGACATTGTCAAACTATTTTACATCAGTCAGTTGTACGGTACTTCTTGCCAGCTCTTTTAATGCTGTTCTGACCGATTTGTTCTTTCTTTCTATATTTTTACTCATTTTCAGATAGCTAAACGTAGGGAAAGGTTGCTGAACTATATGCTCTTTTTGAGAGTAACTCCAACATTGCCCAACCTCTTCATCAATTTGGCATCTCCAATCGTTGACATACCATTTCATGTTTTCTTTTTGGCTACTTTACTGGGGCTTATACCTGCATCATATGTTACTGTCAGGGTAAGTTCTTATAAGCTATAACCCTTTGGTTACAACGCCATGTTTGAAGTTTTCATTTTATTCCATCTATGTTCCTGTTCTACCCTATCTGGAGATTTTGTTTATTTCGTCTAGGAATCTTCGGTCATTTCTTAAGTGCTTGATATTAACTGTCCTTTGTTTCCGCTTATGACAATCCTTCTGATGCATGTAATTGTTAGTTTATGTCTTTGGAGTTTGGGATTACTAGGACTAGTTAGTAGCAATAGTAGTAAGGAAAGCTCATCAGAATCCTATTATTGCTAACAACGTATCATATGGTTTTTATGAAATATCATCACATCTTTAGCATAAGATGTTAAAACACTTTGGTTTCCTTGAAATGTTGGTGCATCAATGTATATTAGTTGCCACTTAATGCTCATTATGTTCTCTTCGTTTCTTGTTGTCTCATTCACTTACGAGCTTGACTTCATGTTTTTTATATTGCTTTCATGTGTCTAACAAGAGCTCTGTGATGTGGCTTTAGCCTTTGTTCTTGATTCTTAAAGGCAAAATGATAAATTGATAAGATTTTAACTGGGAAAAGTCAAAGTTTGGTCCCTATACGTTACACAGTCTGTTATTTTAGCCTTTGTATTTCAGTTTTAGCGTATTCTTCCATTGTACTTGGCATATTTATCATTTTAAAATCCGTGATTATGGTTAAAACATGTTCGCAACATTGATACAATTGTACACAGTCTGACTGCATGAAAAGCTAATGAAGTGTTGGCGTGAAATGTGCCAAAATTGAAGTACACAGATCAAATTGGCAAATTGTTTCAAGTACCATGCCCAAAGTTTAGCTTCTGTGGATTTTTGACAATTGGTGTTGGCTATATGTTTTCCAATATCAGAGTTAAAGAGTTCTGTTCTAGATTGCCAAATGACAGATTGTTCGTAGGGGTCTTGATATATTGAAATAGCAGACTAAAACTTCTCATCTTTATCAGTTTGGATGCCTCAATTTTTCACCATGTGCTTTTTTGTCATCAGGCTGGCCTTGCACTTGGGGATCTCAGGTCAGTGAAGGAGCTTTATGATTTTAAGACTTTGTTAATGCTATTCTTTATCGGGGCGCTCATCATATTCCCTACACTCCTGAAAAGAAAGCGAACATACGAGTGAAGATTTTGTTTGCGAGACCTCCCCCGTATTTGGCACCATGATTGAGATCTCAACCCCGAGCGAATTGCAGGATATATGAAGGTATGCAAAGTTGTATTAGAGGCTGATTACCAACTGCTGTTGTGATTAGATCTCCCATGTGATGTCACGGGTAAAAATAGATACAAATTTTTTGGTTCCGTTGAAGACAAACATAATATAGTTCTAATATAAATGTTCATTGAGATATCTCCCATTAAATGGATATTATAGGCAAGTGGGAGTCGAGAAAATATTCTAGAAAGCGTAAGCTGTCTTAAGATTCTCTCAACCTTTTGACTGAATCTTGAGGACAGCATATGTAGATTGTACTGTTGTAACAACTAATGTGTTGTAGTGCTTAATCATTCTATCAAATACGTTTGGATTCAAGATTACTTATTTTTTGGATTGGTGAGGAAACAAAGATATTTTCGCTTTTTTGCTTTCAGGATGATGAGTAATTCACAAGATATATAGCTGCTAGTACTACTAAATTTACATGCTGAGAAACGCAATTTTACAAAAAGAATTTGTGCAGTTTTCATTCATACCCTCGAACAAAGTTGTCAATAGAGCTACCTAGCATATGCCATCTCCAAGATAATGGTTTCCACAATATGAACTCATCTCAGAAGGATCTATTTATGTTGTTGATGATCATGCATGTTGGTACTGGAGCCATCAAATTAAAGATGCACGTTTCAAAATATGCAGCATTTGATGTACTTAAAGAAGAATGAATCATCTTTTAGACATCTAGATGATCTTGGTTCCAAAATTGAAAATGAAAAAAGTGATTATAAAAACAATTTGAAGATAAAAAAAATAGCACGCATAACATCTCATCTCATGAAAGATCTATGATGATGTAGTATTGCAAACTTGGACATATTTGAATAGAGGTGGAAATTCTAAGCTACTTCTAGGTCTCACAAAGGTGACCTTACGTCAGAATTTTACAAGCAGCATTATGTAAAGTTCCTCACATCTTATTGTAGAAGTAAGATCATTCTAAACTTTGTTCATTTCTTAAGTGTGACTAGTACCTTTTATCAATCTTGATGAGGAGCTAAGTGGGCTGTTCATATTTATTTTATTTGTATTATGGATTACGTCCGAGTATAGTATTGAGAGAATTACCTCCAAATTTCAACTCAGATTAGAAAATTACATCCAAATTTATTTGTGACGACAATCTCATGAAGACTGAAATTTGTAACAAAATGGACCTTGTCCAATTCCGACAAGGAATTGAACCTAGTTTCATAAGGAATTGAGTTGAAATTACCCAAAAGTAGAAAGTCAAAAAACAACTGTAGCTTTGTAGCTTGATAGATTTTCTGCTATTATTTTAAATCTTCGACTCTATATTTTGAGACTGGTTGAAAATCAAGCATATGAAATACCATTATTACGCTTAAAATAGAAAAATGCTCGTTCTAATTCTTCGATATCTAACCAGATATAATAAATTATTTGCAGAGATAAATAGACAAATACATGATTTGCATAGCTTTTCCTTTCCTTGACAAACTTTTAGACCCTATCTACTTTTCTTCTACACTCTGATTATTATACTGGATTCTTAAGATAAGGCGTCAAGTTCTACATAGAAATTAATCCAGCAGTGGGGTTCTTTGAAAAGAAGAATCTTCAAGATTAATTAAAAGCTACTAAAGCGCCTAAATCCAACTGCATAAATATATTCTTTTCCCTTTTATCAACAAATGTGTACTAAAAATCTTAGCAATAGTACATACATAATTCATGCAAGACAGCCTACAAAATTGAGTGAAGATTATGTCTAATACTGATTTCAATCCGCGGAAAACTTGCCGTTCTTTCCTACCTAACTTTCTGAAACTGTGATGTTATTTTAGTGGGGAGTTTCAAGCAGATTTCAACTTGGATGACGTTGAAGCAAGGTGGGAGAGGATTCTGTGTCCAACGAACATCAGGAAAACTCCCAAGAATCCAACCGCTTTCAATGTTGTGAAAAGATCCAACTGTCCACCAACAACAAACATAATATAACATCAATACAAATAGCTAAAGAGTAGAAACAATCTTCATAAATGGAGATTAATTGAATCGCATCTTATGATATCTGAAAATAAGTATATACAGATTAAGCAAGTTGAAAACTGACCTTGACCCAGAAAAGCACATAGAGCAAAAGAACTGCCGCAATTCCGAAATGGAAGAGGCCAGCAAATGTGGCAGGTACTGCTGAAGATGGAAAGTTCTTCAGGTTCACCCCTAAACGTAATAGCTGCAATACACAATAAAAAATAGTGTTCATATTAATTTAGACCAAAAAAAAAAGAACGAAATACGAAAAATTAACACACTGGAGGGGAAATTTCTAACTACGTCGAAATTATGCAAGAAGCGAATGCTAGTTGCACTTTCCTTGTATGAAAAAGTTTAGACTATTGACCATTTCACATGTTGAAAGTGGGTTTGCAGAAGAATGCTGTTTGGCCCAGAACAACAATATTCACATACATGCAACCGAAAGGTCTTTCAAAAAGTTTCACCGTTAACAATGTAAACAAGTTCTCATAGAAGAAGTATAACCAGCAATGATTGGAACCCTTAGTCAAATTTTCTATTCGAATCATATGCTTGTAAAAAAAGGAATAACACCAAAAAGCTCGCTTGGTTGCAAAATATCTACCAAAATTCAATATAAAACTTACCCCAATTAAAAATCCAATCAATGGGAGGAGCGTAAGACCCAAAAATGCAAAAGAGAGTTCCTGAGGTGGTAGCTTTTCTGGTACCCTGAAGATGTGGTTGATCTCTGCTTTTGGACCATATCTTGAGTATGGTTCAACTGGCTGTGTTGGCAGACGTGGTGCTTTTTCAGGTCGATCTGGCAGGTCTAGGTCAACATTACCAATGGCCTTCAAGAAAGAATTCTCCTGAAGAACATAAATTAATAAATAGGTGAGCAGCATGGGGCAAGGCAGGTTGTATCCCGTGTGAATGTATTATGTTTATATTCTGAACCAGGGCACCAAAAATATTTTTCATAATAACCATAACAATACAAGGAAACTAACCATGGAAGCATCGCCAACTGTAAGCTGAATGTCATATGTACCCGACAAGTAGAAAAATTTCTCAACCAATCCAAGAAAATCCTACATAAGAAATTGCAAAATATGGGGGAAAATGTCATTTTCAGACATAGAATGTGTTTAAATCAGGGAATGAACATGCAGAAATAATTTGAAAAGCCCTTGCATACAATGCAAAGCAAGAAAAATTTTTAGCCTCGAGGCCCTCAACTGCAACTAAAGAGGCATTTCCATCGTGGGCCCTTAGTGTTTATATACAAAAGTAAATTTAGAATTGCAACTTCAGGTAGTCAAGTTGCACATGAAACCAAACACTAATTATTTACTTCATGCAGTAGTTCAGGCACTCATAAACAACATATACAGATAAAGAAGGCAAAACAGAAGCAAAAAGAAAAAAGGATAACTTACAAGAATTACTTCAAACTTCTTTCCAGAGTTCCCAACCAAAAAGACATGTTCAACCTTGGACTCGTGTCTCAACTTAAGAATTGCCTGCAGAGCCAAGAACTTCTCAGCTAAATGCATACAAAATGTAACAGAAACAGCTGCAACACAAATTGAAGATATATCTGTAAACCTGGTGTGGCTTGAAGGAGCGACCAAGAGGAGTTGTCAACTGAAATGAGAGGCGCAGCTTTTGCAGGTGGTTTGCAGATAACGATACAAGATTTTCTCCAGTTAAATCAAGCCTACAATTATTGGAAGCTTACAGTCATATAGAGTGATAAAACCACAATCAGAAAATATGAAAACTAAGGAAAATGTTTCCCATGCCACAACATCTAATAGGCATAAACCATCTAGTCAACATAGTCAAACTAACATAGACATACTTCTTTTTTACTTCAACAGTCCCAAGATCGCTATCAAGTACTTCAACCTCAGCGTTGTCAATTTTTATAACTCCAGTGACAAACATCGGCACTCGAGTTTGTTTCTCTGTGGCATATACTTTTTTATGCTCAGGATCATGAAAAACCACCTACAAAAATTTAGGACGGCCATGTTTTATATGTATTGTAAGAGATCAAAGTGGCATTTGATGCATCAGAAGCGATCAAGAATACCTCATAAACAAAATTGTAACTTCCAACATCAACACTCTCTGGGAAAGCATCCAAGAAATAGACGTCATTTTCAGGGTCATACTTGAGTTCCTGTTCCATAAAATACAAGAAATGAACTTAGTTAAAGGAAGACAAATCCAATTGAAAGAGGATAATTTGTAGAAGCAAAAAGATAAGAGAATTAAAATACACTCAACAACTGCCAACTGAATCATTGCCACACCTGGTTTTCAATTATGGATGCACCCTTTGCACCAGAGCCTAAAACTTGGGCAAGGTTTACTGTCAGAGGAGGTCCTTTTGAACCAAGCACAGTATTCACCTTAACCTGGAAATTTTGCAAGGAAAATTTAAATAATAAACAATTTTTGAGCAGCATATATAATAATCATATAAAAGTAACATAGAAGACATGCATACAAGCTTCAGTTATGCAAGTCAAGAGAAATTACAAGAAATGCTGATCACTAATAAGATAAAATTAATCAAATAAAAGTTAAGAGAGAAAAAAACAGACCTACAACAGCTTTATGAAAATGAAAAAATCAGAAGGCCAAAGCACAACATATGAGTGAAGATATACCTTAATTGCATCCTTCTTGCTCAATGAAAGAATAGTTGAGGGAGGTGACAGAATCAAAGGAATGGAAACCCTGCACCATGAAGCAAAAGTTTAGCATCATCATATGAAAGAAAATAAGCTACAACCATATTTTTGACAGAAACAAAGAACAACCAAAGAAGCTTCAGTAGGATACAAAAGCTATATCAGAATATGCTTAAGGAAAAACTTCAAAAAAAAAAAGAACACTATTTACCAAATTCTTGCTGTTTTTTTTTTTTTTACAGAAAGCTACATTTCTTTGATGGAATTTATCACATTTCAGATTTCAAAATTCCCCAATCAGGCATATGATCATGATCATAGCTAAAATCTTAAATTTTACCTTCATATTAAACAAATTAATAACATCAATATTTATAACTTTTGAAGTATTAAAAAACGCTTGCCTATTGCTCTCCAAGAAAGCCAATGAATCTACTTGGTTAAATAAGTCTTTAGCGTCACCAGGAATATCAATGCTCAGGAAAAACTTTGCCAAACCAATCATTTTGTTGCTTTGAAGCTGTAAAGTCAAACAAAAATATTAGATGGAATAACCAAAGAAAACTAGTCGAAAATAACGCTAATGCATTGAATCATAACTGACATTTAAACTTCCCGAGGCAACAGCTGCAAAAGCTGCCAATCCTCTAACAACAGATGATGTAGTTGAAACTGAGCCATGTTGTTCTTGTGCGTCAACCAGTTTCTCATCAAAGTAAAAAGAGCCATCATCTACAATGATGGGATAAAGCTAAGTAAGCATGTTGCATAATAACATTGTAAAATAATACAACAAAGCCAAACTTTATATCATAGGATCTTTTAAATCAATAAGGTACAACAAAATCTGCCTGCAAATAAAGTTGGAAGATGGAACAAGTTGTTGTATTGTAGAAAATCCCACCCAGACAACCCAAACTTAAACACCCATACTAATTTGCTGTTTCATCCGAGATTAAGAGAAAAACATACAACTTTAGAGATGCTATTAAAAATCTTATAAATAAAGGGAATACCACTGAGAGGAAGGGTAACAGATTTCCATAATTATAGAATCCACTACCACCCCTCTTAATCAACAATTCCAGAAAAACAAAAGTAGCTTCTAAAATTGAAATTTGACGGTGTACGACCAGCAAATTACAAATACCAAAAAAAAATATTAACAATGGTACATCTACTAGCAGATAGTTACGAACATACCATACTTCTCAATGCTGTCAAGAAGCTTCAATATATCATTTTTAGTTGTACCAATCTGTAAACACAAGGAATTGTTAGACAAATTCATTAAATGTAAAAACAACTAAATTCAAAGATATTTGCAGATTATGATAACAATAAGGACGCTTCAGACAAAAAGCACTTGTACTGGGTAGATCAGGAATAAAACCATCATGAGCAAATTGTAATTTGTAAAAGCGAACGTTCTGTTTTCCTTTCCTTATAGCTCACAGTCTTTAAAAGGACAAACTGTTTGGCATTGGATATGCTGGTGGTTATGTAGCTAGAGCCAGAAATAACCCATTCTTTTAGGAAGAGAAGTTCACGAATAGATTAAACAAATTATTTGGACCTCCACAACAAAATCTCATTCAGAAAGAATATGATGGGTTCACACTTTTGACTTTGAATATATGCCTCACCTAATATGAGATCCTTAATAGGAAAGTAAAGCATGTAATAAGAAACAGTAATAACTTTGCAAACAAGAGCTCCATTTTTTAATTCTCACTGCAAAGAATGTTTATCATTAAAGTTAAATTCTAAATTATATTACAACATTTACTAGGAAAAAACACTACCAAAGGAGCCAACTGATTGCAACTACTCTGATACCGATAAGTAAAGCACCAAGAACTGGCTTCATTCCAACAAAACAAACAATAAAGTAGTTTCAACACTTCGCAATAGTTAAAAAGCATCCCCAATTACCAGAGTCTGATCAATCTCAGATGATGACAACGTGACCACTCCAGCAAGAGCTTCAAGTGCTAAACCTGAAAAGATGATCAGAAATAATTGAGTCAGTATGTGACATCCAAGAGCAGTGACTTCAGTGTGACAATGCCTACAAATTTTCTATTGGCAAAAGGATGAAATGGTAAGGGGTAGGGAAAGACCTAAGAAAACTTGGAAGAGGGTGATTGAGAGTGATATGGTCTATTCCAGATCGAGGAAAATATGTCAGTGGATAGAGCGGAGTGGAGGGAGAGAACTTATTTCACTGACACGACTAGATTTCATGGTTCATCATGATGGTTCATGTCAAATCATTTTGGGACTAAGGCTTTGTTGTTGGTGTATGCAAAACTTAACTATGGAATTTCCAAAGTTGTCCATCAATATTTGCAAACAAACAAATACTCACATTTAGCTGAATTTTGAGAGTGATATAAATTTTCAAACAGCTATGCAGTTTACAAGGGATCAAATGCATTAATAAGTTGTTGGAAGAAAGGAAAAGGCAAGAAAAGGAGGAAAACAGAATGTGGCTGTCGAACAACCATTCACTCATCACCTGCAGCAAAAGTACTGGAATCAGGTTTACTAGAACTGTAGCGCCATCTTCCATCACTCTGACTCAAAGCCTGCAATAATTTGTCAAAACAGAAAACTATGACAAAAGATACAACAATGATACTATACAGCTAGTTTTCATCAATACATAATACTTGCAATTTCACATAAACTAGCGTTCCTAACATAATATTTTCAGTTCCACATAAAGATCCATTACACAATCAAAACACACATATTAATGTAAAACCCATTTTCTTGAATTGGTGAGATCCCTGAATAGGGATATGAACACAAGCTAAAAAAGAACGACTCCCAATCCAGAAGTTTGCCACATCAGAAACAAGTTCCACAACAGGCACAAGTAATGCATATAATACCAACCTTGATTGAGCGAAAAATTCCCTCCGCGTCTTCAAGATAAACATCTTTAGAAATTTGATCCTACAGGCAAAGGACAAAAAAAAAAAAAGAATCCATGAATTTCAATGGAAAGCATAAAATAAGTACCAGCAATGATACAAGCCGCACCAATCAGCCAATTGAACTCAATCCCAAATGTAATAGAACTATAACAATTAGTATTGCAATACATTACTTACCTTGATAAGTGTCAAACCGCCAATTGAATAGTAGAAGTCAATCAATGTACTAGCACTGCTGACTGCAGCTTTAAGTTTTGAAACAATGCCCTTCCAAAGAACGTAAATCCCATGATCAGAAGTCAAGACATTTATCTTCAACTAGTTAACAAATAGGTAACACCTAGCCAGGTGAGAACAAACGAGATAAATCAAATAAATACCTGAAGAACTTCCTCACTGATCTGACATTTTAAAATTCCATTGACTTTTAATGCATGGAATAAGTTCTTCGGAGTTGAAGATGAGGAACCAAAGGTTTCCACTACAGATTTACATGCAGTTTTACTTATCTCTGCCTTTTTATCTATTCCAAGAACCTCAAATGTCCGGAGAGCCTCATAAGTTTCTTCTAAACTGTTGACAATTGACATCATATAGTTAGATAATTGTTTTATAATTATAATAAAAAAAATGGTAGAATTAGTACAAACCAGATAAAATATATGATATAATAGATTAAATTTCAACAGAGAAAAGTAAATTTTTCTCTAATAGCTCTAATAGCCATAGTTGTGAAAGGCGATTCAAGTCGATAAGGGTAAAAAATCGCCTTGAGGCGAGGCGAGACAAATGCAGTCGCCTTCTGCACGTGAAGCAACAAACAGAAAGTTCAAAAAACACAGAAAATAGCAGACAACAAATGCCTCCAATCCTCATCAAGATCAATAATATCAATTCTTCCACTTTTTCATCCTTAGAATTAGTGTCGAGGAGAGGTTGAAATTTGAAATTGAGATGAGATAAATGGAGAAAGGAAACAATTAATGAAATAGATTTGAAGAGAGTAGGGTTTAAGAACCTCGGAAAGGCAGCGAAGAGGTCCAAAGCAACAGATCGGTGAGAATCGGAGATCGGGCGGAAGATGGAAGCAGAAGAAGAAGCAGCGAATGCTAGGAGAAGCAGCAGAAGAAATCGAGCTACACTTGTGGCCATTCCTGCAATTGGATCGATGAAAGTGATGATCGGAGAAATAGAAACTAGGGTTAGAGATGAAGAGCGTACCTGCAATGCAAAAGATGAGAAATGGAAGTCGAGTGAGTGAGAGAGTCTTCGTATATCAAGACTTGAGATTTAGTTAGTCTCCCCCTACAAAATTATTGGGATTTTATTTTACCATATCGACTAAATTTACACCTAATGTTCTCGCTAAACTTTTGTTTTGGAGTTGACAGGTTAATAAATGTGAGAGATTAAAACGAATACTGAAATGAAAATATAAGTGATTGAAATAAAAGTTAAATGTTGAGTTTATTTGAGATTTGGTGGAATTAAATAAGAGGTTAATGGATGTAAATTAGTTAAAATGTTTACGTTATTCCATTAACTTCCGTTTTGGAGGTTAAGGTTTCGATATTAATGGATGTAAGATGTTAACTTTTATTATAACCTTTATTTAATCTTTTAAAAAACTCTCATACGAGATTAATTAAAAAAATTACATTTCATTATTGTCGTCAACCTCCATTAACTTCCTTCCAAACAAGAGCTAAACATTTGTCTCAAAACTTTATTTTTTTAAAAAAAAAAAAAACCATGTAAGCCAGATTGTTACAATTTAGAATAAACATACGTTGTTTGTTTATATGGTATTCAAAATTTTGACATTCGCTTTGTTTGTTATGATTTAAGTCCCGTTTGGCAATTAGCTGTTAGATGTTAGTTGTTAGCTGATTGCATTAATTGTTAGCTGATTCGATTAGCTGATTTGATTAGCTGTTTGTAAAACCTGTTCGGTAAAACTTAGCTGATTGTAAAAACCTGTTTGGTAAAACTTAGCTGTTTGTAAATAACTGTTTGTAAAAACCTGTTTGGTAAAACTTAGCTGATTGTAAATAGTTGTTTGTGCAAAATAACAAATAAGGACATTCATTATTTATAAATATTATTTTCATTTTTAATCATTAGGGTTAAAAAGGTCAATCAAATAAATACTACAAAAAGCTATATCAAAAAGCTCCTAAAAGTAGCTTTTTCTAAATTCGTTTTTTCATCTCAAAAACCTATTTTAAACATCTCTTTACCAAACACTTAATTAGAGTTTTCATTGGTTAAAACCTCTAAAAGAGGTCAAAACCTCTAATTATCCCTCAAAAAGCTGTTTACCAAACGGAGCCTTGATAATATTTACTCGCCTCCAATTTGGTCACATTTGTATTTTAATGGATGGAGTTGGATAACCTTTGCTATATAATGTCATTTCAAAATTATAGATTCGGAGTGGTGCTCACCTAGTCGATGATTGACCAAATACAATTTGGTCAATCACCATTTGATTAGGATCTAAGAGTAGAGATTCAAACCTAACAAATCACCTATTTTACTTTAATTATAAACAATGTTTTTTGTTTTTTTATTGTACTCTAGATAGTCCCGTATCAACCCGTCGTCAGTTTTTGACTAGGTGAGCACAACTGTATAGATTTGTTTCAATTAAAGTCTTAAATCTCCAAATATGTGGCACTTGAACTGGTTATGAAGTTGAATTGTATCTAATTTCCATCTATCAGGGAAATAAATGTCACTAAATTAAATACACATAAAGTATAAATATCACTAAGACAAAACATATAATTTTGGGAGGTTATTTAAATTAATATATTTAGTGGGCCATGGGAATCTAGATTTGGGAATCTACATATCAAAATAATAATAATAATTATTATTATTATTATGTGAAAGGGACAAGAAATGTTATTCAAAAATAAATGATCATGTGATGTTTTTTTGTTTCCCTTCTTTTACAAGATTTTTTTTTCTTTCAGACTTCAGACTCTTCCTCATTGGTATACATACCATTACGATAAAAGAAAGATTAAAAATTTGGAGAAAACCAAAATTCATTTTCTTCTAAATTTAGACATTTCTACTTTTCATTGACATTTTTTTTCCATTATCTAGACAAATAATGCGGAGGAAGATTAATTGAAAACCTTAAAATCAATGAGATCTCCCTACATTAATTGAACAAGCTTCATTAAAGTTCATAATATCTTCGACCTTCTCCTTAAATAAAAATAGGGATAAGTTTAAAAATAATGCCCGTGGTTTCGTGAATTTGTAATTAGAGGTCTGTGGTTTAACAGTTTGCATATAAAGGTATGTGGTATGAAGTTTTTTGCAAAATAAGGTATCATAAATTACAACTTTACGTTTCAATTCGATTGAAGTATATTTCGTATTTTTTAAGAAAATGTACATTTACATATCGATAAAACATATCATTTAATGACATTTCCCACTCTCAAATCGAAATCATAAATCATATTATGGACGTTTTACGTTCTTTTATAATTTGACGATTTACAGACTATTTTGACGTTTAAGTCCATTTTACAACTTGCAGTTCGATTTGAACGATCAATATTTTGTCAATGTAGAGATATAAGTCGTTTAAAAGATAAAAATATCATCAAAACTTAATAATGTGATTTCGGATACTCTGTTTTGTAAAAATACTCATACCACATTCCTCTATTTGCAAAACAAATCATACCACATACCTCTGTTTGCAAACTATTAAACCACAGACCCCTATTTGAAAATTGAGTAAACCGCGAGCATTATTTTTGAACTTATCCCATAAAAATATGTAGAGTTTGAAATTATCTTGAACAATTTAAAATTTTGAATTAAAACTAGTTGTTGTTGATTTTACAAATAGAGGTTTGTTGGTAGTGCCCGTCATATAGTTAGTGTTTGTCAAAATTGTGATGAAATACAAAATAACCTAAGCTTTTATTTTGGGTTGAGATGTTAACAAAAGTGAGAAAGGTGAGAATTGGAGTAGGTTAAACAAAGTAAGGAATCTAAAGGGAGTCGTGAAAATGAGAGTTAAAATTTTCAAAATATCAAGAACATTTCTCCAAAATGACTTCATCAAGACATAATCCACAACTGTTTTCCCACCAACTTCTGTTGCCCACTTGGTTTTGGTCCAATCATCAGATATAAACAACTTTCGCAAGTTAGACTTCAACTTATACATGCGTTGAAGTGTTAAAAAAGCAGTAGCAAATCTAGTCACATCGGGCCTTACAAGCTCCAAGTGTCCAAAGAATTTCCTCAACAAATTCACTAAACTTGGACGTGTATAAATATAAGAGTTCAACTGCATTACTCTCTTCACAGTTCTATTAATATACGACAACTTCATGATATCTTCCAACATCAAGTCCACACAATGGGTTGCACATGGAGTCTAGTACAAAATTTTCTTCTTTTTCATTAAATACGAGCCTAAAAAACAAAGTAAGATTAAGATTGAGAATTAGTATTACTGAAGTATAAATAACAAACTTGTTAAAACTAAAGAAGAATAAGTTTTACCCGCTAGTACATTTGCAGCCGCACTGTCGGTAATAAATTGAACCACATTGGTCTCTCCAATTCTTTCCACCATATCATCAAATAGCTCAAACAACTTTTGCCCGATTTTTGCATAATTGGAAGAATCAACGGATTCAATAAAAACAGTCCATTTGTGAGAATTTACAAGAAAAATAAATAAGGTCCGCTGCCTTTTGTCAGTCCAACCATCGGCCATAATTGAGCACCCATAAGTTTCCCATTCTTCTACAAATGATTATTTGATCCTTCACTTTCTTAACCTCTTATTTTAAAAGTGGGGCTCGAAGTTCATAAATGGTAGGTGGCTTCAATCCAACGCTATATTGTCCAACCGCCTTAAGCATCACATCAAAGCTAGGATAAGTTGCAACATTAAAAGGAATTGTTGCATCATACATCCACCTCGCTATATCAGCACAAGCTTTACCCCGTAACTCTTTTTTGCAAGCTTCATTAATCGTCGACTGTCTCATCTTTTTATCTTTCACTGCCTTTTCAGCATCAAGAGTGAAATACACATCCATCAGACCCTTTATCTTTGGTTTTTTTTGCCTTAAGCATGACTTTTGAAGATTCAGTCTCTCCAAGATCATCAAGTTGTGTCCATCATCACCAAAATCATCTAAATTGGTAATGTCTACCTCCTTATAAGCTTTAGTATCCATTTTGGCCTTGAGATATGCTTTAATTTCATCGAATACATGAGACGTGCATTCCTCACACTTTCGGACATCTTTTTTCCTTCAACAATATGGTATTTAGCTCGATTTATACCACCTTTAGAGACAAAGCCACAAAATTACACTTCAAATCATTTGTACTTGGTGGCCTAACTTCTTTCACATACTTCCAACAATGATTCTTTCATGTATTTCTTGCGGTTGAATTTGTATTAGAAGCACTACCACTCATGTTTTGAGTTAAGAGCTTACAAAGGTTTGAGAATCATTCAATTAAACAACTAAAATCGTTGACTTAACAATTATATTGCCCTTAAAGTCAACAACAAATATATGGTAAACATTAAACACCAAATATAGGATTAAGACCTTTCCCACTAACAATGTTGAGCATGAAAGAAAACATATTTCAGAAATTTGGGCAGCATAATACTAGAATTTTAAAATAAATTAGAGAATAAAGGATGAATGAAGCAAATATGAGACCATAAAAGAAAATATAGAAGAAGAAATGTGAAGTAAAAATCAGTGAGTTTGAGTAAGTGACAAACCTGATTTATGTGTTGGTTGTTGTTGAGAACTTAATTGATAGGAGTTGATGTTTCCCGGCCACCGGTCACCGGTGAAGGAGCTGAGGAGGAGATCAATGGAGAGGTAGAGAGTTGGAGGATCAGTATAAGAGGTCGGTAGAATTTGGGTTGGAGGCAGATGAAAACTTATCTATTTTGTCTTCATATCTCAATATAATAACCTAATTATTATTTTAATATTATTTTTTGGACCCTATTTTGTCCAAAAACACAAAAATACCCTTCTATTTTTCTAAAAAATTGCAAAGTTGGCTTTACCTGCAAAAGGCGTCACCTATCGCCTTTCTTCGCCCGTCGCCTTTCTGGAAAAGGCTACAGCCTTTTGCGAGTAAACCACATAGAAGCAAAAAAGGCTCTAAGTTTATCGCATGGGCCGCCTCTCGCTTGAGGCGAAGAAAGACGGCGCCTTTTTAAAATATGGCTGCTTCCTTGTCATAACTCCTAAATGGCTTCTTGAAGTTACTGCTTTTATCTCTTCTGAATTTCTTCTTAAACTTCCTAGCTGGCCTTACTAGCTCTTCATCTTCTGATGAGTCGGGTCCTTATGAAGCATCTTTCTTTCCTTTTGATATGTTTTTTAGCTTAAAGCCTTTCATGGATGTCTCATGTGTGGTGAGAGAACCAATGAGCTTATCATATCCATAATATCTCAGATCTTGAATTTTTGGAATATCAATTTTCCTAGCTTGCCATGATCTAGGTAAGCTTCTAAGGATTTTCTTCGCCTGGTCACCTTCAGAAATCTCCTTTCCTAATCTCTTTAGCTCATTGGCAATGTTAGTAAACATGGAATTCATATCAGAAATACTTTCTTTGTCATTCGTTTCAAACAACTCATAGATTCGTAGGTGCAGGTTGATCTTGGACTCTTTGACTTTGATGGTTCCTTTGTTGGCCCTAACAAGATCAGAATCACCTAGAGGGAGGGTGAATAGGTGTCTAAGCGGAAAACTGATAATTTTAAGTTTTTGGAGAAACTTAATTTCTCAGAGTCAAATTTCCTCAGAGTCAGAGGCTAGTTTAGTAAAACCGCTTCTGAGGGAAATTTTGCCTTAACACAGTTTAACTGTTTTCGGCAACAGAAGCTCTGAGTTAGAAAACTTCTGGACAGTCTTCTGAACAAAGACAGAGATATAAAGAGTAAATCTATTTCAGCACTAAACAAAAGCAAGTACACAGAAGCAATAATAACAAGTAAAAGGAAGGGAGAAAGAGATTCAGGAGATCCTGATGAACAATTCGATTTATCCAAGTTCGCCACAGAAGTCCTGTGACTACGTCTTGTCCTCTGTGATCGCAGTCACCAGAGATTTTAAATCTACTATTCATAACTTTTATGGCAAGTTCAGAAGCTCCTTTACATCAACAAAACACTAAGCTAATTTCTCACTTGGTTCTGACTAGCCTAGAATGAGTTAAAGGATTTCCACCAGAACAACAACAATCATGTTTTCTGGAATTCTCACCCAACTCAAACCTTAACTAGATTTCTCTCAAATCTAACTGAGTATCACAAAGGATACCAGTTTACAAGATTCCTATTATGAACTTGTGTTTCTTCACTCTCTCACTATAACAAAGTCTAAACTATGAAAGCTTGAGAATGGAAAAGGTTGCTCTGTTTTGCTTGTTAAAACAGTGCGTTAAGATTTTGCTCGTTAATCACGTGTATGATGTACTGGAGCTTGGCTACTATTTATAGTGCTTTGGAGATGACCGTTGTTTGAATTTGAATCTTCAATGAGTGACATCAGTTGTTGTAGCTGTTAATTTGTCACTTCTTCAAGCGGTCTTCAAACACTTTGATTCCGTTAACCTTGTTCTTTAACTAAATCCGGTAAGAGATTTCAAATCAAGGATAAGGTTGACTGGAATTTTACTTCATTTAGATCGGCAAAGGGTAGACAAGGAAATGGTTGTTTTGCTTGAGGCAGACATGCACGCTCCATCAAAACAACTTTTTGAACTTTTGGCGCCTTGCATTAAATGCAGAAGTCAGAGCATTAAATGCTAGATAAATCTCGTGACTAGCGCTTCTGAGTTCTTCATTTCATTTGTCTAAGCTTCTGATCGTAATGGAATATCTTCTTATTGCTTCTAAACCTCTGAGGAGAGCTTTGACAGTCTTTAGAGAAAATCTTCAGAGCGGAGCATCCAGCTTCTGAGCTTTATACTTCTGACTTCAATAAAACTTCTCTTCTGAGTCTTCAAGGCAATCCAGAACTACTTCATTCAGTGTTTGCTGAGAAACTTATACACTACTTAACAAAAATTGTTAGTCAACATTGAAAAGTATATAAGCAAGAGTATAAATTCATCTTCTGAAACGTTTGGACATAATCAAAACATGTAGGGTTCATCATTCTCCCCCATTTTGGTTATGGACAAACCGTGGTCCATAAGGTAAAATTACTTAACTAAAACATAGAGTTTAGAAAGCAACTTCCTGTTTGTTTTGTTTTTAAGAACTCTGATGAAAATATCTCCCCCATTTTAGTGTAAATGGTGAACTCCAACAATCTGTATTGTCTAAAGGAAAGGCTTAAGATCAAGTTGTTAGATTTAGTGGGAAACGATCAGAGTAACAAACAAACACAATATAATTATAGGAGTACACAGTGGTGTTAGTAAAGGGGTCAGACACAATGAGATGGATAATTCAATGAATATATAAAATAGTCAGAAGATGTACAAGATATGATCAAAACAGAAAACAAGGAAAAGCAACAAAGTCCTAAGACAAGCTACCCAACCCAGAACCTAAAGCTAAGAAGCTTAAGTCCTATTGTCTTTGAGTTTGATCATCTGTTGGTTTACGTCTCTTCTGAGTATTTCCAGAATCATCTCCTTCATTCTGTCTCTTCGTACCAGAACTAAGACCACCCTGCTGTGCAGTCTTCTCCCCCGTTTGGCCTAACCGAACACCCAGAGCACCTTGTCTCCTCAAATTTTCTTGATTCTTGACGGCAGAAGAAAATTGAGTCTGACTTGGTCGCACAAAATGAACTAATTCCATGCTTCTTCTGAAATCAGCGTCGACAGCAACCAAATGTTCAACAGTATCACCAGACATGGGACGCACTTTGTTTGCATCTTGAATCAGAACCTTAATGGCAAGATGATTTGCATACATAGCCTTGGTGAACTCTTCATTCTGAATATAGGTCTGATAACGATTAAACCTATATGCATTATGCAGAATTTTCTCTTGTTCCTTAGCTTGATTATGCAAAACCTTCAGAAACTCAGTTATTTCAGCAATTTGAGCATTTTGTGCCTTAACGGATGATTCAATGCTCTCAAGTCTGTTGTTGAGATCAGGAGTGATGTCATAGACAATTCGAGCAGCTCTAGAAGATGATAAACCTTGAGCAGAAGATTTCACTTCTCTCAGAATATGATTGGCAGTGCTTTGCAGATCATCCATCTTCGCAGGAATACCTTTACCCTGAGACTCAAAAGTCTCATTAGCTTCCATGACTTCTTGTGTCAGAATCTCTAGAGACTCGTTGATATTTTTGCCAGAAGCAAAAGTTATATTCTCCAGAGTGGGCAAAGTCAAAGCTAACTGTCTCAACTTGAATAATTCATCATATGTAGCAAGATGAAGTGTGGAGAGATTGTTGACGTACACAGAGGGATCCTGCATCCTCAGCATATACATGAGTTGCAAGTTTTGAGACCTCAATTGCTGAAGCTCTTGCATCATAGCAACTTGAGCAATCATATCAGGAGCAGAAAATCTATGTCCCATAAGAGCAGATCTTCCAAACAAATCATCAGAGTCACCCTGACTCATTCTTCTCAACTCTTCAACAATTGGGGTGGCAGCTCATGAGAGAGTAGGATCTCTCCCAATAAATCCTTTTCCTCCAAAATAGGATTCTTTCTCATGCTGATTCATCTTAAAACTGAGAAAGTCATGATTAGATGAAAGACCGGCAAAAGAAGAAGTGAAAATAGAAGAGGTTAAAGGATCAGACACAGGAGGTGCAAATCCAGAAGTTGAAGGAGGAGGTATAGAAGTAATGGAGGAAGGAGCAGAAGTTGTTTGAGTAGAAGGTATGGTAAATGATGAAGTAGTAGAGGGAAAAGAAAAAGTGGAAGATGTATTTAGAGAGGGAGTAGTGAAAGTAGTTGTGGAGTCTGAGAAAATGGGAGTTGTGGAAAAATTAACTTCTGAATAGGATCCAGAAGATGGAGTAGATTTAAGAGGTACAACTTCAGAGGTTGAAGTTGTAGAAGGAATGATAGATTCAGAGGCATCAACTTCTGTGACAGAAGGAGATGCAGAAGTATGTGGTGGAGGAGGAGGAGAGTTATGTCCAGGAGATGGTATAACCTGTTCAGGAGCAAGAAGGAGAGTATCTTCAGGAGCAGAGACTTGTACATTCTCCGCAACATTAGGATCAAAAGAAGCCAGAGGTTTGGTGAAGATATAAGCCATTCTGTCAATCACCTCAGAGGCATTCCTATTCCTTTCATTACTTCTTCCTTGTCCAAGAAGGACATCATCCATGAAGTGCTCATTATCAACATTTTGAGCAAAAACTCTAGCACCTTCCAGCACATTCTTTGGATCTTCATGCTCAGGAGATGAGTCATTAGACACATTTTCAATGATAGGAGCACCAGCATCATTGAAATGTTCCTCATCATCATCCATGTGAGTATCTTCCTCATCACTCACAATCTTTCCTATAACTGCTTCTCCAGCATCAGCAGTCACATCCTCAAGGATAGGATCAGGATGAAACTCAAAATCAG
The DNA here is from genome assembly GCA_028411795.1 of Euphorbia peplus. Classification (NCBI taxonomy): domain Eukaryota; kingdom Viridiplantae; phylum Streptophyta; class Magnoliopsida; order Malpighiales; family Euphorbiaceae; genus Euphorbia; species Euphorbia peplus. The sequence continues at coordinate 22,520,601 of CP110844.1, forward strand.
ATCTCCTCATAGGCTTTCTCATAGCAGCAGAAGACTTAGTTCTGAAAGTCTTCTTTCTTGTCAGAGGAACATCTTCCTCAGCAGCCCTAGCTCTCTTGTTCATGTCGACATCAGCCCTCTTGTTCATATCAACATCAGCTTTCTTGTTCATGTCAACATCGGCTTTCTTATTCATCTCAACTTGCTGAATGACAACATTGAGTTTAACAGCCATGAGCTCTTCTTCAATTTCTTGTGCTGTCTTCTCAGCAGCCTCACTAGGCATCTCAGCACTTACCTTCCCAGAAGGGGCAACACTAATCTTAGTTTGCATTAAGTTAGGTACAACTTCAATAATAGGGTTCTTCTCAACAATAAGTTCAATAGAACTACTGACCTTCTTCTTACCCTTGTTCTTCTTGGAGCCCTTCTAATCATCTTTCAAAACATTCTTGTGAACTTCTCTAATCACCAGAGGAGCAAAAGTAGGACCCTTCTTCGATGGCAACTGATCAAAAACTAACTTGCTCAGAGGACCAAACATAATAGGAACACTTCTACTTCTGATGGCATCTGCTGGAATAACAACACCAACAGCCTCAAATACTCTGGTCAGCAGGGAACCATAAGCCAAGGTTCCATTGGGTTTCAAACTCTTCATCTGTCTCAGTATCATTGCCGAGAGATTAATCTTCTTCTCATGCATCAGATGATACATAAAAACCCTCTCCCTGTTGGAGACACAATTAACTCCTCCTGACTTAGGCAGGAACACATTAGTGGTGAGATAATGTGCCCACCTCTGATGCTAAGGCAGCCATGTGGCATAAGTCTCCTTAACATTCAGGTCAGGTCTTCCCCAAGTTGAATCATCAAAAGCTTCAGCAGATCCATCATCCCCAATATAACCCCTTCATCAGAAGTGCCAAGAATGGCATCCAAAGAGGCTCTTGAGACTTCAACATCCACGCCAAGAACCACAGAACGTAGAACATCAAATTCATCAGATCGATGAAAAGAGTTCTTGTAAAACTCAGTGACAAGGACATGATAGATGACTTCATCCAACGAGGCGAATGAAATCCAATTTAGTGTTGAAAGCCATTTGGAAATTGGAAAGGCGCTAAGGCATTGTTCATCAAGGAATCTCGAGGGAAAAACCTTGGAAGGGTTAAGTGTAACTTTGGATTCAAAGAGACGAGTGATAGTGAGTTGTTCTAGAGCCATTTGGGAATTAGGTTTTAAAATGGAGAGAAAGAAATTAGAGATTGTAGAACAGACAAAATCTAGGGATTCTAATGCAAAAGAGAAAATGAGAGAAATAATTTGCTAAGTTATGGAAACCTCTTATTTATACCCAAAAAAATAAAATAACAAACTGTTCCAATTCAAAAGGTGCACGAACACTGTTAAAAGGGGAACACGTTACCGTTATCTTCAGAAAAGGCGCAGTAAAAAGCATTAATTACACGCACGCATAAACTAAGAATTAATTACCATAATTATCTTTAATCGTGCTTAAGAATCTCAAACATTTAGCATTTAAGAGAATAAAGCAAGTAATTAACAGATAAGTTACTGAAGAGGGTTAGTCATACCTATGCCTTCACGCAGACCTCTGAAAGGTGTACTAGCTAGAGGCTTAGTAAATATATCAGCAAGGTTGTCTTCTGAGGGCAAGTAAATAAGAATAATATCCTTCTTTAGAACATGGTCTCTCAGAAAATGATGCCTGATGTGAACATGCTTCATCCTGCTGTGTTGAATGGGATTCTTTGAAAGGTCAATAGCACTCTTGTTATCACAGTTGATTGTAATTGTTCCAAGAGTGACTCCATAGTCAGCAATTTGTTGCTTTATCCAGAGCATCTGAGAAACACAACTTCCAGAAGCAACATACTCAGCTTCAGCAGTTGAGAGAGCCACAGAGGTTTGTTTCTTACTATGCCAGGAGACTAGACACTCCCCCAGAAAATGACAACCACCAGAAGTGCCGACTCTCTTCAATTTATCTCTACCATAGTCAGAGTATGTGTATCCTACAGGAGTAAAATATGTACTACAAGGATATCACAAACCAGCTTCTGGTGTGCCTTTAAGATATCTGAGAATTCTTTTGACATCAACATCATGAATCTCCTTTGGTTTAGCCTGATATCTAGCACAGAAGTACACAGCAAAATGTATATATGGCCTGCTGGCAGTTAGATATAAAAGAGAACCAATCATGCCTCTGTAGGTTTTTATGTCTACAGGTTTACCAGCTTTCTCTTCATCATCAAAATCTTTGCTGACATCCATGGGAATGTCAACAGCATTAGAGTCTGACATGCCAAATTTCTTTAGCACTTCTCTAGTATACTTGGCTTGATTGATAAACACACCATCATTACTTTGCTTGATCTGAAGTCATAAGAAGAAGGTTAGTTCTCCCATCATAGACATTTCAAATTCAGCCTTCATGTGGTCACTGAACTCCCTGCACAAAGATTCATTAGTAGCACCAAATATAATATCATCAACATATACCTGAGCTAAAAGGATATCTTTGTTCTTTCTCAGAGTAAACAGAGTTGTATCAACACAGCCTCTGACAAATCCCTTAGATAGAAGGAACTTTCTCAGTCTCTCATACCAAGCTTTGGGAGCTTGTTTCAGTCCATACAAGGCTTTCTTCAGCTTATACACATGATCAGGAAACTTAGGATCTTCAAAACCAGGAGGTTGAGACACATAGACTTCCTCATCAATGTAACCATTCAAGAATGCAATTTTCACATCCATTTGAAAGAGCTTGAATCATTTGTATGATGCAAAAGCACATAAGATTCTAATGGCTTCCAATCTTGCAACAGGAGCAAAAGTTTCACCATAATCTATGCCTTCTTGCTGACTGTAACCTTGAGCAACAAGTCTTGCCTTGTTCCTCACAACATTTCCAAACTCATCAAGCTTGTTTTTCAGAAACCATCTTGTGCCAACAACCTTTTTGTTGCTAGGTCTGGGAACCAAAACCCAAACTTCTGACCTTTTAAACTGGTCAAGTTCTTCTTGCATTGCCATTAACCAACACTCATCATCTTCAGCTTCATAGTAGTCTTTGGGTTCCAATAGTGACACAAAAGCCACATTACCCATGTACCTTCTGAGCTGAGCTTTGGTCATGACATGATTATGAACAGAGTCAATAATATTCTCCAAGGGGTGATTCCTAGGAGCTCTAACTTCTCTTGGTACATCCAATGTATCTTCTGAAACTTGTTCATCATTTGGTGAATCATATATAGGAACATCATCTGGAAGGAAGTTGACTTCTGGAGTAGGATTCTCTTATGGAACTTGTTCAGCGACAGGAGGAACCACTTCAACAGCTCTGGGAGAGACATCTTCTCTATCAACAGGAGATGTCACTTTAGGAGCTTGAACTATATCTTCTTCAGGGTTAGTTTCATCAAACTGTACATGAACAGATTCATCTAAAGTTTGAGTCCTCTTATTAAAAACCCTATATGCTTTACTATGTGTTGAGTAACCAAGAAAAATGGCCTCATCTGCCTTTGAATCAAACTTTGAAAGATATTCTTTTGTATTCAAAACATAACACTTACAACCAAAGGTTCTGAAATAACCTATTTTAGGCTTTCGACCTTTCCAGAGTTCATAGGGAGTTTTGTTCAAGATGATTCTGATAAGCACTCTATTCAGAACATAGCAGGCTGTGTTAACAGCTTCTCCCCAAAAGTACTTTGGAAGCCTTCTGTCATTGATCATAGTTCTGGCAATTTCAACCAGAGTTCTGTTCTTCCTTTCAACAACCCCATTTTGCTGAGGAGTTCGAGGAGCAGAGAAATTATGATCAATTCCTTTGGTTTCACAGAATTCTTCAAACTGGAAGTTCTTGAATTCTCCACCATTATCACTTCTGATATGGACAACCTTTTCATTCCTTTCATTCTCAAGTTTCTTTACAAGAATTGAGAAACATCCAAGTGACTCATCTTTGCTAGACAACAAAATAACCCAAGTGAATCTTGAATAGTCATCTACTATGACAAATGCATACTTCTTTCCACCCATGCTCATTGGTTGAACCGGGCCAAAAAGATCCATATGAAGTAACTCCAAAGGTCTCTTAGTTGAAATGGTTTCTTAGTTTTAAAGGAGCTTCTGGATTGTTTTCCAAATTGACATGCATTACACAAATGATTCTTTTTAAAACTAATTTCAGGCAGACCCTCAACCAATTGATATCTAGCTACTTTGGCCAGAAGGTCCATGCTCACATGAGCAAGTCTTCTATGCAAGAGCCAGGAGGTATCCTCTTTGGACATCAAACATATATTTTTACAGAGATTCTCAAGGTTCAGCATAAAAACATTTTCTACTCTAGGAGCAGTTAGAATTACTTCCCTTGACTTACTGTCCAAGATTTTACATCCAGAGGAGCTGAAAACAACATCTCTAACTTTATCACACAGTTGTGCAACACTCAGGAGGTTGAACTTCAGGCCTCTGACTAGGGAGACATCTTCGATCGGAGGATTAGTTCCAATTGATCCGGAACCAAGAATCCTTCCTTTCTGAGCATCTCCAAAGCTGATTTTACCACCTCATTTAGGTTCAAATGTGATGAATGACTTCTCATCACCTGTCATATGCCTTAAGCACCCACTGTCAATGTACCACAGCTTCGACATTGATGGAGCACTCAGAGCCACATGCAACACAATCAATTAGTGACAAGTACCCAATCCTTATTGGGTCCTTCATTGTTAGATTTATCTTCAGCAGGTTTTAGTGATATCTCAAATTGCAAGAGGTTTTTAATGTGATACTTGCAATCCTTCAACCAGTGACCATCACTCTTGCAAAGCTTGCAAAAGGGAGGGTTCTTGGATCTTTCCCTTTGCTTCTTGGGAGCTTTCTTCCTCTTCTGAGAGGGTATAACATCTTCAGAGTCTATAGCAGCACTCTCAGAGGTACCAACATCAGGAGGAGAAGAGATATCGTTCAGAAGAGAGGGAGTGACAGGTTTCTTCTTCTTCTGGGGTTTATCACTTCCCAGAGGCAGCTTTTCCTCGCCTTTGGCTTTGGGGCCATCAAAAGGAGTGCTGAACTGTTTACACATTTTTTCTTCTAACACTTTCATGTCAAAATAGATTTGAGTATACCTAAGAAACTTGTCAGCCTCACTTTTGTCCAATTTCCTCTTAAGGTATTTGAACATACTGTATAGTTCTTCAAGAGAATCACAGATATCTAGTTCGTGTGAGTTTTTTACCTCAGAATCATATGTTACTTCAGGAGGTGCGGAAGTTTCTCTTGTGACATCTTCAGAAGTGGGCTCTTCAATAACCATGAAACAAATCTGAGCTTGCTCTTCCTTTTCTTCAGGATCACTGCTGGTCTCAGAGTCTGACCATGCAGCCATCATAGCTTTCTTGAACTTTCTCTTTATCTTTCTTCAGCTCTGGGCAATTAGACTTAATGTGCCCTGGTTGCTGACATCCATAGCAAACAATAGGCTTGCTGGGATCTCTCTTGGATTTTTCACCAGAATCAGGAGTCTTCTTATCAAAGCTCCTGAAAGGCTTCTTGTAGTTTCCATCTCTACCTTTCCTAAAGGCTTTCTTGAACTTTCTGGTCAGCATAGCCAGTTCCTCATCTTTAGAGGACTCTTCAGAAGATTCTGCCTTCAAGACTAATCCCCTCTTTCCTTCTGACTTTTCTCTGAAGTCATGATTTTTCATAGACATCTCATGGGTGATTAGTGAACCAATAAGCTCATCATATAGATAATAGCTTAAGTCCTGAACTTCTTCAATAGCAGTCTTCTTGGCTTGCCAAGACCTTGGTAAGCTTCTGATAATCTTCTTCACTCTTTCTGATTCTTCAATATCCTTACCCAAACCCTTTAGATCATTGACTATTTTGGTGAATCTGGAATTCATGTCTGAAATCGATTCCTTCTCAAACATTTCAAATAGCTCATAACTTCTTATGAGTTGATTGATCTTGGATTGCTTCACTTTGCCTGTTCCTTCATAAGTTACTTCAAGCTTGTTCCAAATATCCTTTGCTGTTTCACAAGAAGAAACTTTGTTATATTCAGTAGCAGAAAGTGCACAATGCAGCATGTTTATTGCTGAAGCATTAGTTTTGAGTTTCTTTAGGATATCATTAGTGTATTCCCTATGAGGTATTACAATATTCCCTAGACCAACTTCCATTCTGACTGGAATGTAGTCACCATCTGTGATAACGTTCCAAGCACTCATATTCTGGGCTTGAATGAAATACATCATTCTTTTCTTCCAGTAAGAGTAGTTGTCACCATTAAACAATGGAGGTTTAGTTGTGGAAGCACCCTCTGGAATCATTTAGTAAGAGGAAGTCTCAGGTAGATTTCTACCGGCCATCTCTATTGATTCTGATGGATCTTACACTTAGATTGTTAGATCTTAGTAAATAAAACAAAGTGACCTTCGCTCTGATACCACTTGTTGGCCCTAACAAGATCAGAATCACCTAGAGGGAGGTGAATAGGTGTCTAAGCGGAAAACTGATAATTTTAAGTTTTTGGAGAAACTTAATTTCTCAGAGTCAAATTTCCTCAGAGTCAGAGGCTAGTTTAGTAAAACCGCTTTTGAGGGAAATTCTGCCTTAACACATTTTAACTGTTTTCGGCAACAGAAGCTCTGAGTTAGAGAACTTCAGGACAGTCTTCTAAACAAAGACAGAGATATAAAGAGTAAATCTGTTTCAGCACTAAACAAAAGCAAGTACACAGAAGTAATAATAACAAGTAAAAGGAAGGGAGAAAGAGATTCAGGAGATCCTGATGAACAATTCGATTTATCCAAGTTCACCACAGAAGTCCTGTGACTACGTCTTGTCCTCTGTGATCGCAGTCACCAGAGATTTTAAATCTACTATTCAGAACTTTTATGGCAAGTTCAGAAGCTCCTTTACATCAACAAAACACTAAGCTAATTTCTCACTTGGTTCTGACTAGCCTAGAATGAGTTAAAGGATTTCCACCAGAACAACAACAATCCTGTTTTCTGGAATTCTCACCCAACTCAAACCTTAACTAGATTTCTCTCAAATCTAACTGAGTATCACAAAGGATACCATGTTGGCCCTAACAAGAACAGAATCACCTAGAGGGGGGTGAATAGGTGTCTAAGTTGTAAACTGAAGTTTTCTAAGTTTTTTAAGAAACTTAAAATTCAGAGTCAAATTTCCTCAGAGTCAGAAGCTAGCTTAAGGAAGTTGCTTCTGAGAGAAATTCTGCCTAAACACAGTTAGACTGTTTTCAGCAACAGAAGTTCTGATTTGAGAACTTCTGGACAGTCTTCTGAACAAAGACAATGATATTTTTAGAGAAAATCTGTTTCAGCACTAAATATGAACAAGTACTCAGAAGCAAAAATAACAAGTATAAGAGGGAGAAAGAAGTTCAGGAGATCCTGAGTGAACAATTCGATTTATCCAAGTTCGCCACAGAAGTCCTGTGACTACGTCTTGTCCCCTGAGGTCGCAGCCTACAGAGATTTTATAAATCCACTATTCAGAACTTTTATGGCAAGTTCAGAAGCTCCTTTACATCAACAGAACTTAAGCTAATTTCTCACTTAGTTCTGACTAGCCTAAAAAGAGTTAAAGGATTTCCACCAGAACAAACAATACTCTGTTTTCTGGATTTCTCACCCAACTCTAATCTCAACTAGATTTCTCTCTTTAAATCTAACTGAAGATCACAAACGATCTCAGTTTACAAGATTCCTATTATGAACTTGTTTTTCTTCACTCTCTCACTTTAACTAAGACTATGCTAAGAAAGTTTGAGAATGGAAAAGAATGCTCTGTTTTCCTTGTTAACACAGTGCGTTGAGATTTTGCTCGATGATCACGCGCGTGTTGATGCAGTGGAGCAAGGCTACTATTTATAGTGTATGAAGATGACCGTTGGTGAGTTTGAATCTTCAAAGGAGATGACATCAGTTGTTGTAGCCGTTAGTTTGTCAAATCTTCAAACGGTCTTCAAACACTTTGATTCCGTTATCCTTGTTCTTTAACTAAATCCGGTAAGTGATTTGAAATCAAGGATGAGGATGACAGAATCATTCTTCAATTGGATCAACAAAGGGTAGACAAGGAATTTCTGGTTTCTTTTGAACAGACAAGCGCGCTCCATTAAAACAGCTTTTTGAACTTTTGGCGCCTTGCATTGAATGCAAGTGTCAGAGCATTAAATGCTCAAACAGAACCCGTGACTTAGCTTTCAGAAGCTAACTTCCAGATGTCTAGACTTCTGATCACAATTGGCAAAGCTTCTGAATGCAAAGAACTTCTGAAGAGAGCTTTAGCAGACTTCGGCTTCAGAGCGGAATATCCAGCTTCTGAGTAAATGAAACTCTGACTTCAGCAAACCGATCTTCTGAGTTCTTTAGGCAATCCAGAAATGATTCATTCAGCACCTGCTGAGCAACTTACACAAAGACTAAGAATAAAAATTATTAGTCAATAGAAAACTATATGTAAGGTACTGTTGAGTTTTCATCTTCTGAAACGTTTGAACATAATCAAAATACTTAGGGTTCATCATTCTCCCCCATTTTGGTTATGGACAAACCGTGGTCAGAAGGTAAAAAGAAAACATGAGGTTTAGAAAAAGAACTTCCTGATGCAAATGTTTCATAACTTCTGAGTAAATTAACTCCCCCATTTTAGTGTAAATGGTGAACTTCAGCAATCTGTAGAGACTTAAAAAGACTTAAGATCAAGTTGTTAGATTTTAAAAGAAGTGTAATTTACTAAGTCAAAACAGAAACAAAAGCAAGAAGTAAGAAGTCAGATATGCAAGAGAATATAGAAAAGGTTCAGTGTATATAAAATCAGTCAGGAGACAACCAAGGAAACAAAATAATCAGAAGAGCAAGTCCTAAGACAAAGACTACCCAACCCAGAACCTAGCTAAGAAGCTTGAGTCCTATAGATTACATGTTCCTAGGTTTCTTCTGAGGAGGAACAACACTGGAACCTTCAGCACCACTAGCTCTTTTCTGACCAGACTTCTCCCCCGTTTGACCAGAACCAAGAGCAACACCAAGAGCACCCTGAGACTTCAACTTTTGCTGAACATTCAGAGAAGTCTGATATTGCTGAGGAGTTGGTCTCACAGTATTGATCATATCCATTCGTCTTCTGAAGTCATCATCAATGGTCTTCATATGATCAAAGGTCTGACCAGACATAGGTCTCTGTCTCTGAACATCATCCAGAAGGAGCTTGATCAACCTGTTGTTAGCATACACAGCAGCAGTGAGATGCTCATTCTGAATATAAGTCTGTCCTCGAACAAACCTATAGCAGTTGTGAAGAGTCTTTTCTTGTTCACGTGCTTGAGTGTGCATAACCTTCAGAAGTTCAGTGAGCTCAGCAATCTGTGCATTCTGAGCAGTGACAGCAGACTCAATGTTGGAGAGTCGGTTGTTGAGATCAGGAGTGATGTCATATACAATCTTGGCAGCTCCTGAAGATGAAGAACCTTGAGCAGAAGATTTCACTTCTCTCAGAATGTGATTTGCAGTACTTTGCAGGTCTTCAATCTTACTAGGGAGCATCTTCTCATGAGCCTCATAATGCTCGTTTGCTTCCTTGACTTCTTCTGTCAATATCTCCAAATTCTCATTGACCTTCAGAGAAGAAGCAAGAGCAATGTTATCCAGAGAGGGAAGAGTCAGAGCTAATTCTCTCAATTTGTACAGCTCTTCATACGTAGCTAGATGAAGTGTAGAAAGATTGCGTATGTAGACAGAGGGGTCCTGCATTTGGAGCATAGTCATGAGCTGCAGGTCCTGAGCTTTCAAAGAATGTAATACTTGCAGCACAATGCCCTGAGCATACATGTCAGCAGCAGAAGTCCTTTGCCCTATACCAGCAAATCTATTCAGCAGTTCATCTGAGCCACTCTGACTCATTCGTCTCAACTCCTCAACACTAGGAGCACCACCAGCTTCGGATATACCAGAAGCTCTGCCTATGAATCCAAAACTACCAAATCTGGTATCCAGATCATCCCGATTCATGTGTTTGCGCAGGAAGTCATAGTTGGATGACAACCCAGCAAAGCACGAAGTAGTGGAGGAGGTAGTTAAGGGATCACACACAGGAGGTGTATGTCCAGAGGTTGAAGGAGGAGGGACAGAAGTTTGAGGAGAAGGAATAGTATGTGGAGAGGAGGAAGAAATAGGATTTGTACAAGGAGGTAAAGTTGAAGGAATGGAAAAAGGTATTGACAAAGGTATGGAAAGAGGAGGAGCAGTAATTCCAGAAGTTGGAAAAACGGCAGAAAAAGATAGAGAAGAAGTAGTGGAAGTAGAAATGGAATCAGTGAAAATTGGTCCAGAGGACAGATTCACTTCTGAATAGGATCCAGAAGGAAGAGTAGATGGAGGAGGGACAACCTCAGATGTTGAAGTTGTCAGAGGAATGAAAGTCTGAGATTCACTAACTTCTGTGACAGAAGGTAGTGAGGGAGATGGAGGAGGAGTAAGAATGGGAGATGAGATAACCTGTTCAGAGGCATTAGGATCAAAAGTTGAAATCGGCTCAGCATATAAATGAGCCATTCTGAACAGCGTTTCAGAGGCATCCCTTTCACCAGGGTTTCTTCCTTGATTCAGAAGAACATTGTCAATGAAGTGTTCATTGTCAACATTCTCAACAAACTGTTTAGCACCTTCAAGAACCTCTTCATCATCTGGTTCACTCTCTTCTGACAGCTCTTCAATCGTAGGAGCGTCAACATCCTCTTCATCAGAAATCTCTGACAGCTCTTTATCAGCAGCTTCCGGTTCCTGAGTAACAGGATCCTCCAATTCAGCACTTGAGGCAACAACGAAGTCCTTCTTCTTCAGAACCCTTCGTCTTGCCACAGCCTTCTTCCCAATTCTGGTAGTGAGAGTGACATTCTCAATAATTCGAGAGGACAGAGAGACATTATCAAGATTCTCTTCTTCCTCTGAAGTCTCAACTACCTTTGAGAACTCAGCATTCTCAAGATTAGCAGCACATTCTAAAAGTTTGGCATCGGCCTTAGCCTTTGCAGCAATTTCACGCTCAGCAGCTAACTTGTCTTCAGCTTCTTTCTTCCTTCTTTTCTCTTCAGCAAGAGCCAGAACTCTTGCAACCTTTTCAGCTTCAGCAGCCTTCTCTTTCTCAGCAAGGCGTGCTTCCTCAGCATCCTGAGCTTCTTTCTCAGGAACATCCTTTGGCTTCTCAGCAACAATCTTGCCAGAAGGTTCAACACTGATTGTTGTTTGAACCATTGTGGGAAGAGGTTCTGAGACAACCACCTTCTCAACATTCAGGACCAACTTACTTGATCCCTTCTTTCCCTTGCCCTTCTTGGCAGCAATCTTTCCTTTCTGAACAGATGCATCCACAATTTCCTTCTGAGCAATACTCACAGAGGAGCCCTTCTCATTCTTCTTCGGAGTAACACCAAAACTCAGGTTCCTGAAGGTATGCATCTTCAGAACCGTACTCCTACTAGTAACACCTTCTCCTGAAATAACCACAGAGGCTGCCTCAAACAACCTTGTCAGGAGTGAGCCATATGCTAATGCACTCACGGTCGTTACATTCTTCATCTGCCTTATCAGCATGGCAGGCAAATTGATCTTCTTCTGGTTGACCAGATGCCACATAAATACTCTTTCTCTGTTGGAAACACAATTGACTCCTCCAGCCTTCGGAAGGAAAACATTTGTAGTCAAATAGTGTGCCCACCTCTGGTGCTGAGTCAACCAGGTGGCATAAGTTTCCTTGGCACTCAGATATGGCCTAGCCCAGTTGGCTTCTGAAAAACCATCTGCTGAACCATCATCTCCAATGATGATTCCTTCATCATCAATCCCTATCACTTGAGAAATGGAAGCCCTGCTGACTTCGATTTCAACTTCCCCAACCACAGAGTGAAGAACATCCTCCTCATTAGAAAAGAAATGGAGGTTCTTATAGAATTCTGTAACTAACTTAGGATAAATGAATTCTTCGAGAGAAACGAAAGAATTCCAGTTTTGAGCGCTAAGCCAGTGAGAGATTGGTTCAGTCGATTTGACAACATCATCTAGGAACCTAGAGGTGAAAACCCTAGATTCACTAACTTTCTTTCGTGATTCATCAGAGAAGATGTGTGTGACAGTGATTTCTTGAGCCATTTTGAAGATTTAGGAAATTAGGTTAGGATTTTAGAGAGAATAAGACACAGAAAGTCTGTGGAAATTCTAATGGCAAAGAAAGTGAGAGTAAAAAGTTCTAAGTATGGAAAACCCTTATTTATACCCAAACACAGAAACCGTTCCAATTCAAAAAGCAAATACACACCGTTTAAAGGGGAACAGATAACCGTTAACTACAGAACAGCGCCGTAATAAGCAGTAAATAACGCATGCTTTCAAGTCAAATCATGATTAGAATTTATTATAACTAAATTATCTTAAACGATCAAACACTTAAGATACTCAGAGACAATAATTCTAAGTTATTGAAGGGGATAAGTCATACCAATGCCTTCTCGTAAGTTGCTGAAAGACATACCAGCCAGAGGCTTAGTAAACATGTCAGCAAGATTTTCTTCAGAGGGAACATGAGTAATGATAATATCCTTCTTCAGAACATGATCTCTTAAGAAGTGATGCCTAATATGAACATGCTTCATCCTGCTGTGCTGAATAGGATTCTTTGACAGATCAATTGCACTTTTGTTATCACAGTAGATTGTAATTGTTCCAGGGATGACTCCATAGTCAGCAATTTGTTGCTTGATCCAGAGCATCTGAGAAACACAACTTCCAGCAGCAACATACTCAGCTTCAGCAGTTGAGAGAGCCACAGAGGTTTGCTTCTTGCTATGCCAGGAGACTAGGCACTCCCCCAGAAAATGACAACCACCAGAAGTGCTGACCCTTTTCAATTTATCTCTACCATAGTCAGAGTCTGTATATCCTATAGGAGTAAAATCAGAACTACAGGGATACCACAAACCAGCTTCTGGTGTGCCTTTAAGATATCTGAGAATTCTTTTGACAGCAACATCATGAATTTCTCTTGGCTTTGACTGATATCTAGCACAAAAACACACAGCAAAATGTATATCTGGCCTGCTGGCTGTTAGGTACAAAAGAGAGCCAATCATACCTCTGTAGGTTTTTATATCTACAGGTTTACCAGCTTTCTCTTCATCATCAATGTCTTTGCTGACATCCATTGGAATATCAACAGCATTAGAGTCCATCATGCCAAATTTCTTCAGCACTTCTCTAGTGTACTTGGCTTGATTGATAAACACACCATCATTACTTTGCTTGATCTGAAGTCCTAAGAAGAAGGTTAATTCTCCCATCATAGACATTTCAAACTCAGCCTTCATGTGGTCACTGAACTCTCTGCACAAAGATTCATTAGTAGCACCAAATATAATATCATCAACATATACCTGAGCTATAAGGATATCCTTGTTCTTCTTCAGAGTGAACAGAGTTGTATCAACACAGCCTCTGACAAAACCCTTAGACAGAAGGAACTTTGTCAGTCTCTCATACCAAGCTCTGGGAGCTTGTTTCAGTCCATACAAAGCTTTCTTCAGCTTGTACACATGATCAGGAAACTTAGGATCTTCAAAACCAGGAGGTTGAGACACATAGACTTCCTCATCAATGTAACCATTCAAGAATGCACTTTTCACATCCATTTGAAAGAGCTTGAAACCTTTGTATGATGCAAAAGCACATAAGATTCTAATGGCTTCTAATCTTGCAACAGGAGCAAAAGTTTCACCATAATCTATGCCTTCTTGCTGACTGTAACCTTGAGCAACAAGTCTTGCCTTGTTCCTCACAACATTTCCAAATTCATCAAGCTTGTTCTTCAGAACCCATCTAGTTCCAACAACCTTTATGTTGTTAGGTCTGGGAACCAAAGTCCAAACTTCTGACCTTTTGAACTGGTCAAGTTCTTCTTGCATTGCCATTAACCAGGAGTCATCGTCAGCTGCTTCATAGAAGTCCTTGGGTTCCAGAAGTGACACAAAAGCCACATTCCCCATGTATCTTCTGAGCTGAGCTCTGGTCATGACAGGATTATGAACAGAGTCAATGATGTTCTCTAAGGAATGATTCCTATGAGCTCTAACTTCTCTTGGTACATCCAATGAGTCTTCTGAAACCTGTTCATCATTTGTTGAATCATAAATAGGAGCATCTTCTGGAAGGAAGTTGACTTCTGGAGTAGGATTCTCTTCTTGAGCTTGTTCAGCAACAGGAGGAACCACTTCAGCAGCTCTGGGAGAAACATCTTCTTCTTCAACAGGAGATGTAACTTCAGGAGCTTGAACTACATCTTCATCAGGAGCTCTACTATCTGCAGGGTTAGTCTCATCAAACTGTACATGAACAGATTCATCTAAAGTTTGAGTCCTCTTATTAAAAACCCTATATGCTTTACTATGTGTTGAGTAACCAAGAAAAATGGCCTCATCTGCCTTTGAATCAAACTTTGAAAGATATTCTTTTGTATTCAAAACATAACACTTACAACCAAAGGTTCTGAAATAACCTATTTTAGGCTTTCGACCTTTCCAGAGTTCATAAGGGGTCTTGTTCAGAATGCTTCTGATTAGCACTCTATTCAGAACATAGCAAGCTGTGTTCACAGCTTCTCCCCAAAAGTACTTAGGAAGCCTTCTTTCATTGATCATAGTTCTGGCTATCTCAACCAGAGTTCTATTCTTCCTTTCAACTACCCCATTTTGTTGAGGAGTTCTGGGAGCAGAAAAGTTATGATCAATTCCCTTGGTTTCACAGAATTCTTCAAACATAAAGTTTTTGAATTCTCCACCATTATCACTTCTGATATGGACAACCTTTTCATTCCTTTCATTCTCAAGTTTCTTTATCAGAACTGAGAAACATCCAAGTGACTCATCTTTTCTAGACAGCAAGATGACCCAAGTGAATCTTGAATAGTCATCCACAATGACAAAGGCATACTTCTTTCCACCCATGCTCATTGGTTGAACAGGACCAAAAAGATCCATATGAAGTAGTTCCAAAGGTCTTTTAGTTGAAATGACTTTCTTAGTTTTAAAAGAGCTTCTGGATTGTTTACCAGATTGGCAAGCATTGCATAAATGGTTCTTTTTAAAACTAATTTCAGGCAGACCCTCAACCAATTGATTTCTAGCTACTTTGGCCAGAAGATCCATGCTAACATGAGCAAGTCTTCTATGCCAGAGCCAGGAGGTATCCTCTTTGGACATCAAGCATATATTTTTGCAGAGATTCTCAAGGTTCAGCATGAAAACATTTTCAACTCTAGGAGCAGTTAGAATAACTTCCCTTGACTTACTGTCCAAAATTTTACATCCAGAGGAGCTGAAGACAACATCTCTACCTTTATCACACAGTTGTGCAACACTCAGGAGATTGAACTTCAGGCCTCTGACTAGGGAGACATCTTCGATCGGAGGGTTGGTTCCTATGGATCCAGAACCAAGTATCCTTCCTTTCTGAGCATCTCCAAAGCTGACTTTTCCACCTCTTTTAGGATCAAATGTGATGAATGCTTTTTCATCACCTGTCATATGCCTTGAGCACCCACTGTCAATGTACCACAGCTTTGACATTGATGGAGCACTCAGAGCCACCTGCAACACAATCAATTAGTGACAGGTACCCAATCCTTATTGGGTCCTTCAGAGTTAGATTTTTCTTCAGCAGGTTTTAATGATATCTTAGATTGCAAGAGGTTTTTAATGTGGTACTTGCAATCCTTTAACCAGTGACCATCACTCTTGCAGAGCTTGCAAAAGGGAGGGTTCTTGGATCTTTCCCTTTGCTTCCTGGGAGATTTCTTCTTCTTCTGAGAAGGTCCAACATCTTCAGAGGCTATACCAGCACTCTCAGAGGTTCCAACATCAGGAGGAGAAGCTATCTCTTTCAGAAGAGAGGGAGTGACAGGTTTCTTCTTCTTCTGGGGTTTATCACTTCCCAGAGGCAGCTTTTCTTTGCCTTTGACCTTAGAGTCATTAGCAGAAGTGCTGAACTGTTTACACAGTTTTTCTTCTAACACTTTCATGTCAGAATAAACTTGAGTAAACCTAAGAAACTTGTCAGCCTCACTCTTGTCCAATTTCCTTTTCAGGTACTTGAACATACTATAGAATTCTTCAAGAGAATCAAAGATATTTTGTTCAGAAGATATGTTTACCTCAGAATCATAGGTAGCTTCAGGAGGTGCGGAAGTTTCTCCTGTGACATCTTCAGAGGTTGGCTCATCAATAGCCATAAAACAGATCTGAGCTTGCTCTTCCTTTTCTTCAGGATCACTGCTGGTCTCAGAGTCTGACCAAGCAGCCAGCATAGCTTTCTTGAACTTCTTCTTATCTTTCTTCAGCTCCGGAAAGTTAGGCTTAATGTGCCCCGGTTGCTGACATCCATAGCACACAATTGGCTTGTTTGGATCTCTCTTGAACTTTTCACCAGAATCAGGAGTTTTCTTATCAAAGCTCCTGAAAGGCTTCTTGTAGTTTCCACCTCTGCCTTTTCTAAAGGCCTTCTTGAACTTCCTGGTCAGCATAGCCAGTTCCTCATCTTCAGAGGATTCATCAGAAGATTCTGCTTTAAGGACTACTCTTTTTCCTTCTGACCTTTCTCTCAGGTCATGATTCTTGATTGCCATCTCATGAGTAATCAATGAGCCAATGAGTTCATCATACTCATAGAAGCTTAAGTCCTGAACTTCTTCGATAGCAGTCTTCTTGGCTTGCCACGACCTTGGTAAGCTTCTGAGAATCTTCCTTACTTTTTCAGATTCTTCAATATCCTTTCCCAAACTCTTCAAGTCATTGACAATCTTGGTGAACCTAGAATTCATACTTGAGATGGATTCTTTGTCAAGCATTTCAAATAACTCGTAGTCTCTCATCAACTGATTGACTTTAGATTGCTTCACTTTTCCTGTTCCTTCGTAAGTGACTTCTAGCTTGTTCCAAATATCCTTTGCTGTTTCACAAGAAGACACTTTGTTATACTCAGTAGCAGAAAGTGCACAATGCAGCATATTTATTGCTGAAGCATTCGTTTGGAGTTTTTTAAGGATTTCATCTGTATATTCCACTTGAGGGATAACAACATGTCCTAAACAAGCTTCCATCCTAGTTGGGATGAAATCACCATTAGTGATAACTATCCATGCACTCATATTCTGAGCTTGGATAAAATACATCATTCTCTTTTTCCAGTAAGAGTAGTTATCACCATTAAATAGTGGAGGTCTAGTTGTGGAGGAACCCTCTGGAACAATGAAATGAGAGGAATTCTCAGGTTGGTGTCTACTAGCCATCTCTATTGATTCTGATAGGATCTTACACTTAGATTGTTAGATCTTTAGTAAATATACGAAGTGACCTTCGCTCTGATACCACTTGTTGGCCCTAACAAGAACAGAATCACCTAGAGGGGGGTGACTAGGTGTCTAAGTTGTAAACTGAAGTTTTCTAAGTTTTTTAAGAAACTTAAAATTCAGAGTCAAATTTCCTCAGAGTCAGAAGCTAGCTTAAGGAAGTTGCTTCTGAGAGAAATTCTGCCTAAACACAGTTAGACTGTTTTCAGCAACAGAAGTTCTGATTTGAGAACTTCTGGACAGTCTTCTGAACAAAGACAATGATATTTTTAGAGAAAATCTGTTTCAGCACTAAATATGAACAAGTACTCAGAAGCAAAAATAACAAGTATAAGAGGGAGAAAGAAGTTCAGGAGATCCTGAGTGAACAATTCGATTTATCCAAGTTCGCCACAGAAGTCCTGTGACTACGTCTTGTCCCTTGAGGTCGCAGCCTACAGAGATTTTATAAATCCACTATTCAGAACTTTTATGGCAAGTTCAGAAGCTCCTTTACATCAACAGAACTTAAGCTAATTTCTCACTTAGTTCTAACTAGCCTAAAAAGAGTTAAAGGATTTCCACCAGAACAAACAATACTCTGTTTTCTGGATTTCTCACCCAACTCTAATCTCAACTAGATTTCTCTCTTTAAATCTAACTGAAGATCACAAACGATCTCAGTTTACAAGATTCCTATTATGAACTTGTTTTTCTTCACTCTCTCACTTTAACTAAGACTATGCTAAGAAAGTTTGAGAATGGAAAAGAATGCTCTGTTTTCCTTGTTAACACAGTGCGTTGAGATTTTGCTCGATGATCACGCGCGTGTTGATGCAGTGGAGCAAGGCTACTATTTATAGTGTATGAAGATGACCGTTGGTGAGTTTGAATCTTCAAAGGAGATGACATCAGTTGTTGTAGCCGTTAGTTTGTCAAATCTTCAAACGGTCTTCAAACACTTTGATTCCGTTATCCTTGTTCTTTAACTAAATCCGGTAAGTGATTTGAAATCAAGGATGAGGATGACAGAATCATTCTTCAATTGGATCAACAAAGGGTAGACAAGGAATTTCTGGTTTCTTTTGAACAGACAAGCGCGCTCCATTAAAACAGCTTTTTGAACTTTTGGCGCCTTGCATTGAATGCAAGTGTCAGAGCATTAAATGCTCAAACAGAACCCGTGACTTAGCTTTCAGAAGCTAACTTCCAGATGTCTAGACTTCTGATCACAATTGGCAAAGCTTCTGAATGCAAAGAACTTCTGAAGAGAGCTTTAGCAGACTTCGGCTTCAGAGCGGAATATCCAGCTTCTGAGTAAATGAAACTCTGACTTCAGCAAACCGATCTTCTGAGTTCTTTAGGCAATCCAGAAATGATTCATTCAGCACCTGCTGAGCAACTTACACAAAGACTAAGAATAAAAATTATTAGTCAATAGAAAACTATATGTAAGGTACTGTTGAGTTTTCATCTTCTGAAACGTTTGAACATAATCAAAATACTTAGGGTTCATCATACCAGTTTACAAGATTCCTATTATGAACTTGTGTTTCTTCGCTCTCTCACTATAACAAAGTCTAAACTATGAAAGCTTGAGAATGGAAAAGGTTGCTCTGTTTTGCTTGTTAAAACAGTGCGTTAAGATTTTGCTCGTTAATCGCGTGTATGATGTAGTGGAGCTTGGCTACTATTTATAGTGCTTTGGAGATGACCGTTGTTTGAATTTGAATCTTCAATGAGTGACATTAGTTGTTGTAGCCGTTAATCTGTCACTTCTTCAAATGGTCTTCAAACACTTTGATTCCGTTAACCTTGTTCTTTAACTAAATCTGGTAAGAGATTTCAAATCAAGGATAAGGTTGACTGGAATTCTACTTCATTTAGATCGGCAAAGGGTAGACAAGGAAATGGTTGTTTTGCTTGAGGCAGACATGCGCGCTCCATCAAAACAGCTTTTTGAACTTTTGGCGCCTTGCATTAAATGCAGAAGTCAGAGCATTAAATGCTAGATAAATCTCGTGACTAGCGCTTCTGAGTTCTTCATTTCATTTTTCTAAGCTTCTGATCGTAATGGAATATCTTCTGATTGCTTCTAAACCTCTGAGGAGAGCTTTAACAGTCTTCAGAGAAAATCTTCAGAGTGGAGCATCCAGCTTCTGAGCTTTATACTTCTGACTTCAATAAAACTTCTCTTCTGAGTCTTCAAGGCAATCCAGAATTAATTCATTTAGCGTTTGCTGAGAAACTTATACACTACTTAACAAAAATTGTTAGTCAACATTGAAAAGTATATAAGCAAAAGTATAAATTCATCTTCTGAAACGTTTGGACATAATCAAAACATGTAGGGTTCATCATCCTTAATAGGTGACCTCCAGCTTGTCCTATATTTCCTGTCGCAACCTGAATTTTACAGTAGGATTTATGACGCTATTTGCCCAAAAAAAATTCTGTTTCTAAACTGTTAGTTTTAGAGTCGCCACCAACCAATAATAAGGCATGATTGGACGTCGAAATTAAGGTAAATTTAAGGGATAATGAGGTCTGCGAAATAAAGATCTAGGGTTCATTTTGTCGGTTACTGTGGGAATTTTGAATGAATTTTAACTATAGAAATTACAAATGTGAAATTGAAATGGTTGAAAATTTATTGTGGTAATTGTGGAGAGTAATAATAGGAAAGCTATAAATTGAGTGATTAATATTTGTGTGAAATATAAATCACTAATTTATTAGCATGTATGTCACTAGGGCTGGGCACGGTCCGGTCCAATCCGGAGATTCAAGAATCTCAAAAATTCGATTGAAGTTCGGAGATTACGAAATAGAAATCTCCAAGCTTGGATTGAAATATTAAATCTCCAAGATTGGATTGATCCAAAAACTTCGGTCCAATCCGGTTCAGAGATTCGGAGATTCAGTCTAAGTACAATCCGGTTCAGTCTGATACAGTTATTTGATGAACCCTAAGTGTTTTGATTATGTCCAAACGTTTCAGAAGATGAAATTTGAATATTCCTTACATACGCTTTAATGTTGACTAACATTTTTTTTAAGTATGTATGTAAGTTTCTCAGCAGGTGGTGAATGAAGAATCTCTGGATTGCTTGGAAGACTCAGAAGAAACGAGAAAGCTGAAGACAGTTTCCTAAATGTTCAGAAGCTGGATACTCCGCTCTGAAGCTATCAAAGTCTGTTAAAGCTCTCCTCAGAGGTCCATTGCAATCAGAAGATATTTCCTCCCAATTTGATCAGAAGTTTAGACTAAAGGAATTAGCTTTCAGAAGCTAAGTCACGGGTTCTGTTTAGCATTTATTGCTCTGACAATTGCATTTAATGCAAGGCGCCAAAAGTTCAAAAAGCTGTTTTGAAGGAGCGCGCTTGTCTACTCAAAACAAAACCAGAATTTCCTTGTCTACCCCTTGTTGATCCAATTGAAGAATGTCTCCAGTCAACCTTTTCTTCAACTTCAAATCACTTACCAGATTTAGTTAAAGAACAAGGTTAACGGAATCAAAGTGTTTGAAGACCGTTTGAAGACTTGACAGATTAACGGCTACTACAACTGATGTCACTTCTTTGAAGATTCAAATTCACCAACGGTCATCCTCATTCACTATAAATAGTAGCCAAGCCCACTGCATCAACTATGCGTGATAATCGAGCAAAATCTCAACGCACTGTTCTATTCAAGAAAACAGAGCACCTTTTCCATTCTCAATCTTTCTTAGCATAGTGTTAGTTAAAGAGAGAGAGTGAAGAAAAACAAGTTCATAATAGGAATCTTGTAAACTGATATCGTTTGTGATATTCAGTTAGATTTAGAGAGAAATCTAGTTGAGATTAGAGTTGGGTGAGAAATCCAGAAAACAGAGTGTTGTTATTCTGGTGGAAATCCTTTAACTCTTTTTAGGCTAGTCAGAACTAAGTGAGAAATTAGCTTATGTTCTGTTGATGTAAAGGAGCTTCTGAACTTGCCATAAAAGTTCTGAATAGTAGATTTCAAATCTCTGGTGGCTGCGACCTCAGGGGACAAGACGTAGTCACAGGACTTCTGTGGCGAACTTGGATAAATCGAATTGTTCATCAGGATCTCCTGAACTCCTTTCTCCCTCTTATACTTGTTTACTTGCTTCTGTGTACTTGCTTATATTTAGTGGTGAAACAGATTTACTCTTTACATCATTGCCTTTGTTCAGAAGACTGTCCAGAAGTTTGTTAACTCTGAACTTCTGTTGCTGAAAACAGTCTATCTGTGTTTAGGCAGAATTTCCCTCAGAAGCTGCTTCCTTAAGCTAGCCTCTGACTCTGAGGAAATTTGACTCTGAAAAATAAGTTTCTCAAAAAATTTAGAAAATTTCAGTTTAGGACTTAGACACCTATTCACCCCCCTCTAGGTGATTCTATTCTTGTTAGGGCCAACATTATTCGGTTATTCGGATAATTATTCTAAAATACTAAATAAATATTAAAATTTACAAGATACTAAAAAATCAAATTAGTTTAGCAAAATAAATATTCTTAATTAAAATAAATACAATACCATATTAATTGTATAACGAAATAGAACTATTAGTAAATTAAATTGTTATAAAAGAAATCTAAATCTTGCTGACTTGAGTCTTCATCGAACTCTTCATTCTAATTGCAAGATCAATCAACTCATTTTCACTGAAAATAAAATGATAAATATCATTAAAACAAATAATGAATAATAGTTTTTCACTCAAACAAAAATAATGAACTATCAAAAAGTTAAAAAGAATAGAATGGTTACCCGAACATGTTTGCTTGATATTGAAAAATCTCAACAATCCAATTGAAATATAGATTTAAGAGATTCTGCAACTTCAGGATCTGAACTAATCTCTGCAAATAGATAATATTTATGGAAAAAAAGTTATAAACCAAATTAATATTCACAATAAACGTTAAACTAAAATAATAAATATAAATAAAATTTCTAAGAAATATTACCATGTTCAATAGCTTCAAGATCATCAAGTTCTTCTTCATATTTGAAAGCTGAAGTTGAAGTTTTAAGCCAATCTTGACAACAAATCAACACCGCAGCAGTAGCAGGAGTTAAAGAACTTCTAAATTGATCTAAAGTTCTTCCACTCGTGCTGAATGTAGATTCAGAAGCCACAATTGAACATTGAATTGCAGAAACGTCTTTCGCAACTTGAGATAAAGCAGGATATCTAAGAGAATTAACCTTCCACCACAGTAGAAGATCAAAATCAACTACATATTTCTCAGGTAACTCATTGATATATCTCTCCCAATCTCCCTCAGTTACCACATTATCTTTGTCAACATTCAAAAAATAATCATCAATATCCTCATCAATTTCATCATCCATCTTATCAACCTTAGAAATTTGTGCTCCAAGATCCACATTTTTCACTTTATACTCATCTAATAATGCAATAATAATGTTTGTGACTTGCCCCACCAACTCTTTAGCATCATTCTCACCATAAAATTCAGTGTATTTAACCATCAAATACTTCATTTTATACCTGGGGTCTAAAACCACTACTACAAAAAGCATCATATTCATTGTGTCAAGAGAACCCCAATATTTATCAAATTTTGCTCTCATCCGAATTCCCATGTATTCCAAAGAAGGATTTTTACTATTTTCACACAATGTAATATCCTTGAGAATTTTCATCACCTCGGGAAAATAAAGGCTGGATGTTGAGTATGCTGAGCCAGATAATTTACAAGTTATGTCATAAAACCTTTTCAAAAACCTACTGAGATTCTTGATATTCAACCAATCACTCTCAACAAGAATATCATTCACAAATTCCTCTCCATATTTCTTATCAAGGTCTTCTAACTTGTTAAATGCTTTTTGATATACTAATGCAACATCCAACATCATATATGTGTTATTCCACCTAGTAGGACAATCTAAACACAATGCTCTTGTATACTTAATGTTTGATGACTCGCAACAACGTTTAAACATAGCAAGTCTTTGAGGGCTATTGCGAATGTACTTAACTGCAGCTCTAATTCTTTTGATTGATTCATCTACAAGTTGAAGACCATCTTTGACAATCAAGTTAAGAATGTGGGAACATCTCATATGAAAAGAAACTCCATCCAACACAAGTGCATTTTTTTTAATCAATTTTTTCTTCAATTGTTCAACCGCAACATCATTAGCTGAAGCATTATCAACAGTTATGCACATGACCCTAGTCAATCCCCACTCTTCCATGCAAGCACTAATAACATTAGCAAGATGAATCCCCTTATGACTTTCTATCACACAAAAGTTCAAAATTTTCTTTTGCACACACCATTCACCATCAACAAAATGAGCAGTTAAACACATGTATGACAAATTTTGGAGACTTGTCCAAGTATCAATAGTGAAAGAAACTCTTTGACATTGAGAATTGATTAAAAGTTTCATTTTCATTTTTTCTTTGTTGAACAAAGAAAAACAATACCTAGTAATGGTTCTCCTTGAAGGAATTTTGAATTCTGGAAGATTGTTAGCACAAAACTCCTTAAACCCACGTTTCTCAACTGTCCTAAATGGCAATTCATCTATTATAATCATTCTCACCAAATCTCCTCTACAAACTTCCTGATCAAAACGATGACAAACTAATTTTGGTTTCTTATTATCATCTGGCTTGGTGAAAACTAAAATTGGTTGAGATTTATCTTTATTGTTTTGTGCTTCAACTAAATCTTCTTTAAGCGGAAAATGTTTGCAAGTCACTCTTAAATGTCTCCATAGACTTGAAGTACCTTTCTCACTTTTTCCTTGATAATTTCCATGACACCAAATAAAAGTTACTCACCCAGTAAAAACACCTTGTCAATCACGAAGTTTTGTAAAATGTTCCCAAACATGAGATCTAGACTTATTATCTTCTTGAGAAAAAAATGCATCACCTGTTGGAGATGGAGAAGAGCCAACAATGTCATTTTGGATGTTTGGCCCGCTGATACTGACATTATCACCATTTGATTGAGGTCGTGGTGGTAGCATAGAGGTGAATGTAACATTATCCGTCAATGAACTATCATAAGATGATTTTCGCTTTTTACATGAAGACGACATGTTCCTACATTACAAGAAAAGTAATTATATTTTGTATTAATATATACTCCATCCGTCCAACTTTGATAGGCAATATTTTCATTTCACGGGAATTAAGAAAATTAGTTAAATGGGTATATCTTTAGCCTAATACCCTTATTTATTTTGTTAACTAAAAAATGTGAGAAATAAGTATACTCCACTATTGAAATACTCAACTAATAAAGTTGGACAAAATTAAATATGATTGCATTTTTCAAGTTTTCTATTAAAAATAAAAGTTCAATTTTATTTTCACTATTGAGTTAGGCGGCAAGAATTTGACAAAATTTCCAAACTAAACATTTTACAATCTAATTTAAATTTTAAAATTACCATGATCACCGCCACTAAAATTGGACCAATTTTTTTTTGATTTAGTCCCACCAATTTTTTGATTTAGTCCCGCCAATTATGGTTATAAAAACCATACATTAGGAAAGTTTGAACTAAAATGCTACAACTATGGAAAATACTCTAAATACAAATTTCTTTCCAACTTTGAACTAAACACCCAATCTTACTTTTGATTTAAACCTTTTGCCTACAGAACAATTAAGTTCTTCACCAAATGATTTTTCCACCATTCCAACAAATACCAATTCAAACAAAAAGAAAAACCCCACCCCTTCCATTAAAAATAATATTGTTGAGGCATTACTAAAGGAGCAAATAGATGGCAAATTGTCAAAAGGAAAAAAAATCAGAATTGCCAAATTTTTCTCTATATCAGTGAGATCATTGGAACGCCTATGGAGAGAAGCAAAAAAGGTCTTAGCAAATCATAGCCTACCTAATTTTACATCCAATCTTGTGAAAAGAGTAGGCCGTAAGAGAGTGGAGATTAACATGGAAAGCTTGAAAACAATTCCTTTGCGACGTCGTACAAACATTCGATCACTTTCAACGGCTTTGGAGCTTCCAAAATCAACTGTCCACTTACGAATCAAAGAAGGTAACATTCGTCCTCACACAAATGCAATAAAGCCAAGTATTTTAGAACAAAACATTCGATCCAGGTTAGAATTTTGCTTATCAATGGTTGATAAAGATAATCTCAATACTTCACCTTCGTTCATTAACATGCATGATAGAGTGCACATTGATGAAAAGTGGTTTTGTATCTCCAAAACATCTCAAAAATATTACCTACATCCTGAAGAAAAAGAGCCATATCGAACATGCAAAAGTAAGCGTTTTATTACTAAGATAATGTTTTTAGCTGCCGTTGCTCGTCCTCGTACGGATTCCGATTCTGGAATGTCATTTGATGGGAAAATTGGAATATGGCCATTAGTTTACAAAGAAGCGGCTAAGCGGAATAGCCGAAATCGAAGTGCTGGGACGGTTGTAACAAAACCGATTTTGTCTGCGACTAAAGAAGTTATTCGTTCATTTATGATTGACAAAGTTTTACCTTCTATTAAGGAAAAATGGCCAAGTTTTAGTCCAAAAACTATTTTTATTCAACAAGATAATGCTAGACCACATCTAGATGTTAGCGATGTCGATTTCATTGAAGCGGCTAAAGGAGATGGTTTTGATATCAAACTATATTGTCAACCTCCTAACAGTCCTGATATGAATGTTTTAGACCTTGGTTTTTTCAGAGCTATTGAATCTATGCAACATCAAGAGGCCCCAACAAATATTGACGAGTTCATTTTAGCGGTTGAAAAAGCGTTTGAAATATTTCCAAAAGAAGAGCTTAATAATGTGTTTTTGACATTACAATCTTGCATGGTTGAAGTAATGAGAAATGTTGGTGGGAACAATTATAAAACTCCACATATGAAAAAGCATGTGCTAATGAGGAGAGGAGAACTTCCTGATGTAATTGAGTTTGATATAGAGATACTCAATCAAGCCAAGGCTGTACTAAGTGAATATTGTCCCCGTGCAAGAATTGAAGAAGAAAACTCAAGTGAAATGGACTTCTAAAATTGTTACAAGTGATTTTTTCTTTAAGATGTTAAGTTGTGATTATCAATTACTCTAAACAAATGGACGCCTTGTTTGATTATGTTTTTTTATTTATCTTAGTGAATTCATTTAATATCATTATATGTTAAGCACTTTAATTGAGTTTAACCAATATACTAATTGCAGAAACGTTTGAATGTTTTTATTTTCTGGAAAAAATTTCCATATATTGTTCAAATTAATGAAAAAGATCTTAAATGAAATTGAAAACTAAAAGAAATGAACATTAAATCACCATTTTAAAGATAAACATAAAATTCAAACTATTGCATCAAACTACAACCATGCATAAAATCAATTTTTTAAAGATAAACATAAATTTCAACAAGAGTTACTTATCATCATGGTTGAAAAACTTCGGCAATAATATCTTTAACATTGTAGTGACTTCTACATCACGTTCTTGGGCGGGAGAGATAAAACCATCTTCTTTTGGTAGAGAATTCAAATCGAGATCCAATTTTGTGTTTTTGCTTTGATTATCTTCTTTCATCTCGCAATTGTAAAACTTTGGCATTAATATCTTTAACATGGAAGTGATTTCTCGATCACGTTCTTGAGCCGAAGAGATAAATCCATCATCTTTTGGAGGAAGATTCAAATTAAGAACTGACTTTGATTTCCAGATTTGATTATTTGTCTTCAAATTGGAATTTTGATTATCTCCCTCCATTTTAAGATTCTTTAATCTTAAGTTTTTTTTTTTTGCTTTCCAAAGGGTTTTAATTTGTTCAAATAAGAAGGCCAAGGGTTCAGAGGTTTAATTACAAGCAATTTTAAGTTTCTTGATATTTGAAGGGGTGGATAAAATTAATTGTAAGTATTAAAAACTCTTACTCGTAAATCAAAGAAGAATAAGTTTGACTAATTAATGGCAAGTGATAAGAGTAGTTATTGACAAGGGTATTTTGATATATTTATCATTAACTAACAACTAAAAATGGAAAAATGTCTATCTTTTTTGGACACCTAAAATGGAAATATTGCCTATCAAAGTTGGACGGAGGGAGTATATCACAATATAATTATTCTATATATGCAGAATCATTTCCTCAAAAGCTTCAAACGAACCATTTGCTAGTCACTGAAACCGGCACCAAATTAGTCCACACACAAAACAGTGATCATAATTTAACAGTCAAATAGCAAAGGGGTTCAAGCACATTTGAACCCGTCAAGGCATTGAATAGAGTTAAGGATTAGAAATTACCTTAAGAGACCGAAATAGAAGCAGACCCTTTTAAAACACTGTCGGGATCAACTGGAATCCGGTCCGGTCCCTTTTCCCGGCCAGCTTAGGTACGGACCAAAAGAAGAGGAAGAGAGGTAGAAATGATAGATTAAAACCTCGATCGAGTTTCAAACAAAATGGAGCGTTTAGGTATGGAAATAGGGATTCATAATATGATTAAAATACCCTGATAGCGGAAATCCGAAAGGAAAGCCATAGATTTGGTGCTTAGGGTTAGAAAGATAGAAGCTAGGGTTGAGAGGAGGAGAGGCGGTGTACAAAGAAGAGGAAGAGAGGCAGAAATGGTGGGTTTTAGGATGACAAACGAAAAATAGGAGAGTCTTGGGTTTGGGCCTTAGGTGTTTAAAAATAAAGCCTAAAATGGTTAATTAGGATTAATGTCGCCACTCTTATAATTCAAAAAATATCAAATAAATAAGTATAGAAATTAGGATTTTTAGTAGAAGCCTTTAATTAGAAGTGTAATTATGATCTTAGAATAAATTTTATCAAATAACTAAGATTAGTTTCAATTGCCATGTTTTCATTGGAGTCAATTGCAACCGGTCCATAATAAATTTTCTCTAATACCGCATTAATTTTCAATTAATATACGACAATAAATAATTCAAACCCCAGACAAGAATAACCTGAGATGACAAAATTGAAGATAATAAAAAAAGAGTAACGCACACACGACCCTGGGGTAGGAATCGAAAATATCAACCGCTCTTTTAACAAATTCATCCCACATACTTATATACACTATTTGAATTGCAGAGATTAGGGCAATGAGGGAAAGATTGGGAAATTCTAAAAATCGTTGACCCTTAGGTTCTTATTCTTTCGCAAAATTATCCAATCGGAGAAATTAAAATAGAAAATGTGAATGAGAAAGAGAGATCAATAGACAAAACTTATGGATTCTTCGAGGGAGATTAGTGTTGTCGATTTTCTGGAGACCAACCATAAAGAACCTTATTTCAACGAATAGAAAGAGTATTATCTCACAAGAAAGAAAAAACAAATGCAAGTTGAGGAGTTGGAGGTTTAGAGATTTGAATGAAAATGTGAGGCGGCGGTGACTTCTGTATAGAATTAGGGTTATAGAAAGGTAAAAAGAGAGGGTAAGACTTTTTTCCTACTAATAAGAGAGGTTAAGAGTGGGAACGGATAGAAAGGTATTATGATAAAATGATTTTTTATTATATTATTAAGGACAAACATGGGTGTAGTCTTGGAGAAAATCTAAGAATATAGAAAAATAAACATTGTACATTTATCTATATTTGTTAGAATTAATTTAGAATTTTGGTAATATGATTATATATATACGTATAAAATGCCATTATTATATTAAACTATGGAGTTATATATTGATGACAAATTGGATTAAAGTGAGCCCCTAGGCAATTAAATAATATAGTCTAATAAGAATTGGAGAAAATTGGAGAGAGAATAGATCAAGATTCAATGCCTTAGCCTAAACCGTTGGTCTTGTATTTATAGCTTTGGAATCTTAAGTTCATTCTGCTTGTGGGACCGTCCGTAGGTGTGACACGGTTCGAATATATGGGGATCGAATACTTTCTCTGGTCGAGATACATTCATGCTGCTGTGTTCGAGGGTGACGAACACGATAGCCTATGTCGAAGGCTGTCTGTACAGCGTGTTAGGCTAAGTAATTTAATGGGCTTGACCGGGCCCATGGCGTTTGGGCTTAAGTTTTGGGTTTTGTCATCATATATTAAAACATGAATTGGTTTTTAATCCCTCCACCTTATGGGAGAAAAATATTAAAACATAAATTTAATACCAATAAATCATCGGTTATTTCAATCCAATTCGGTCCAGTCCAATCCAATCCAGTTTTCGGTCCAGTTCGGGTAAATTTCGGTCCAGTTCGGTCCAATTTGTTGACGAAAGTCAACGGTCCAGTTCAGTCCGGTTTTTTTTTTAAAAAGTCAACAGTTCGGATCAGTCTCAGATATTTTCAATCGGATATTCGGTCCAATTCGGTTCTCCAAATTTTTTGCCCAGCCCTATATGTCACTATAAATGCTTCAATAGTTTTTTGTAATTATATAAAAACAAGAAATAGAATCAACAAAGAATTAAAGTGGAGCGAACAAAGGAGCGAGAGAACATTTATTTATTTACTTTATCAAAATGAAATTAGTGCTTTTACAAAGGAAAGAGAGAGAGTAATAAAATAAAGAGGTGCAATACCTTTATTCAGTTATTCATACACCTGCTCCTTCAAAGCCGAAAGCAGCGGAGCCTAGCCTTTCACATGATTCGTGAAAACAGAACGAGAACTGCTCCTGCTTTTTTATTTATAAAAGAGAATATCTCTTTCAACTCTAGTGGTCACATGCAACAATCAAGAAAGAAACAAGCATTTAACAAGAAAGCATCAACCATTTAAATGGATTCATTGAGTTCATCTTTCTTTTAAAGCATTTACATTCTTTATTTAGTTTATTGTGCAAGCTACCTTAATTGTTGTTCAACTAGAGTGAATGTTGCATTTTATATCATCTATTAGAAGCTAAGTTTCCGTTGCGGCTCCAACAGTTATGTTAGGGAAGAAAACCTTGAATAATCACCCTACCCTGCCCAAAAATAGTGCTAAAAGATAAGATTTTCGTTTAAATTCGTTTGATTTATGATGGTTTTTGTAACCGTCTAATTTGCGTTTCTATAACGTAGGCACATAAGAAATCAGTTCGCTCTAGTTCTAATTTAGCTTCGATAATATTGTATTATTACCTCTATGACATACAGATACCAATTAAGTAATCAAACTTCAATAGTTCTAATAACATTAGATCAGTTTGACATAGAGTTACCAATTAATTCATTAAATTTAATTAATTTCATATAGAAAATTATGAATTTTCGCCAGCTTAAATTTATCCGTTTTGGAAGGATATTGGATTGCTATTAAACCAAGTAATGTACAAGTTGAATTTAAGAGTTTTTGAAAGTTAATGATTAACTTTAAAAAGGAGTTTAGACCAAATGAAAATGAAATAAGTCAACAATAAGTTGAATAAATGGGTATGTGTAAAAACTAAAACATCTTATACAAATAAATAAAACAAGACAAACAAGAATAAAAAAAGTCTCTACTTACCTGATAAAAAGAACACAAGTTATAGGGTTGTATTCTATGACGCACCGACACAGACACTAGAAACGACAATTTTCAAAAACATGAGACACGGACACGGTGGGAACACGACAAATTTTTTATAGTTAATTATATATATATATATATATATATATATATATATATATATATACACACTCACAAATCATTCATAAAAAATAATAAAAAAACAAACCACAAATAAATTAATATTCATAATAAAACACAACACAACTAATATTCATAATAAAACATAACACCCGTAAACTCCATAACAAATTAACATTCCAACTACAACTACTTAATCTTCGATACAATCATCTATTTCATCTCCTTCATCTGCAAATACAATTCTCTCAATTGCGGGTTCATCAAGTGATAAATTTGCAACTTCAAGATTCCCCGCACCACTTGGTATTTCAATAGCGTCTCCACCAATATCCCTTATTTTTGTGGTCCCTCCTCTTATGGTTGTGTCTTTCTAGAAAGAAGATGCAAGTTAGTTTTAACAAACACTAGATCCTCCGCACGTTTAGGAGTTATCTTGCTTCTTCTCATAGAGTGGATAAAGGAATAAGTGCTCAAATTTCATTCACGACAAGAAAATGAAGTTGGTTGACCAAAAAGTTTGATTGCAATAGATTTATGCATAAGAGTGCATGTTCCATGGATAAGCCACCAAAAGGATGGATCCTATTAACTCTTGTCAACAATGGAATTATACTCACCAAACTCGCCACACATAAATGAAAACTTGACGTATTCAACCAAGACGTGTTGTCAGCTGACACAGAATGGCTGCAGCAGAAGTTTCATGCTGAAGAATCTGCTTTGTTGTTTCTGCCTCACTCTGATTTGAGGAATGGCTTTCATTTTCACCGCTAGGTCTTGCAGAATGATAATTACCAAGAATAACTGAAATGACAAAAAAGTGCAAAAGGAAAAAGAGATATTATGCATCACAAATGATTACAAAGATCCAAACTATTCTAAAATATAAAGAAAATCATTTCAATTGAAAAACTCTGAGCTTTGTATTGAGTTACGGGTCTTTGAACCTTGAAATCAAGAAGTAAATCTTATTTTTTTCCGACCTAGCTTACCTATAATGAAAACTAATTGATGTAGAAAACTGGAGCTCATTAGAGAGAACTCCTGACCTCTGAATTTGCTTTTCAAGTAATGCTTACTTTATTAATAATAAATGGTTCCCTTTTATAGGAGTACAAAAGGCAGAATTGAACTAGGACTCCTGCTCCTAGAATTCAAACTTCCGAACTAAAAAGACAGGCCCTTGAACCTTGAAACCAGGAAATAAATCTTCCTTCTTTTTCTTTCGCCCTAATATGATTAGAATCAATTAAGGCAGCTCATTAGAGAGAAACTCCGATCTCTAGAGCTCATTAAATACAACAATGGAAGTTAAATTCTCATAAAAAAAAAGAACATATACAACCTGCAGCTGAAATATAACTGTACATATTTAATCAGTATTCTCACAGGATGCAGTTTCAAACACACATATTATACAACATGTAAATTAGAAATAGCAACACAACATTTCTAAACATACTCCTAACTCTTTCTACTGACTTAATTTTCTCCTCCTCTTCAACGAGCTTCACTTTCAGCCTATTGTCATCCTCTTTGACATCTTCAACTTCAAATCTTACCAAATCTAGCTCCTTTTGAAGGGTCTCATTCAGCTTCGTCACCGCAGAAATCCTTTCAATTACCCAATCATCAGCCTATAAGAAAAACTTGCATCCCTGAACCATATTATAACACAACATGTTCATTGACCAAATTGCTCAAAAGCCCAATTGCATCCCTAAATTGCTCAAAAGTCAACTGTATTTTAATGTCATATCTAAATGAAGAGGGCAACAAATAGCTCAAGATCAACAATATAAATAACTGTTCTACAGCCTAAATTTAGCCCCAAATTGCTCAAAAGCCCAATTGCATCCCTAAATTGCTCAAAAGCCAACTGCATTTTAATGTAATATCTAAATGAAGAGGGCAACGAAATAGCTCAAGATCAACAATATAAATAATTGTTCTACAGCCTAAATTTATCCCCAAAATTAAAAATTTACAGCTTTATGGTGTATAAGTAAGATAGATAACTCACATTAGTCATTGAAGAGCATCTCCAAAATAGCCTATTTGGGTTTAATGGAGTCCGTGAAACAATTAGCTTTGCAGGATTTCCACATTCACAATAAATAATGTGGCTGCGAGAAGTTTGAGACTTATTTCCTGATTCACCACTGGACGACATTTATAAGGCGTGAGGCAGCCCTAAAAGATGGCAATAAACACAAACTGAATCAGGTAGTATTAAACCCAAAAAACGAAACTTAGATAATGAATGCATAACAATTCACAATACTCAAAATACTAACAACATTTATACCCAACTGGAACTATTATTTGCAGTTTTGGAGTCTTTAGTATAGGTATTATTATAAAATGAAACTAATCGAAAATTAAACTAACCAAATCAATTACATACAAGCCGACGGTGGAAGGAGAAAGAGGTGGCGAAAGAGCAACAACGGTGGAGCAGAAGTAGTGGCGGTGGATAGATCGGATAAGGAGAAAAGGAGGTGGGTGGCAGACTGCCGGTGGAGAAGGAGAAAAGTGAAAACCCTAAATCTAATCTAATGTATTTACTGAGTTACTTATAACTTAAACTTATTAGGTTATATAAAGTAATTATCTAAACAATTGCAAGGATTTTACTTGATTTTCCTACGGTCGTTTGCATTTGGAAAATACCGTTTAAAACACTTGTTCTTTCCATTAGTAATCTCAACATCATTTTGTGGAGCTACAACAACACTACTTTCAAGCCACTCACTTGTGTAGTACCTAGTAGAAGATTAATAATTAAACTTCTATAAAATAAATAAATTTTAAATTAAACTAATTATATATAAGAAATTATATAGTTACCTATGATTCAAGGAATGTGCCAAGTAATGTAGTGGAGTGTTGCTTTTGTTTCAACGAGACACTAAAATGGGGTGAATCACATCATAAAATGTTGAAGAGTCAGAATCATTTTTTTACTCGTGTTTGAATATCACATTCTTTACATTTTCAATCATGTCCCACATGTCATAGATCAAGTGAATACATGGTTTGTTGGTGTCGACAATTCTCAACATGGTGTAGATAGGGTTGGTGAAGTCAAATATGTATCTAATTTTGTCCCACCTAGCATCATCTGTCACTTTCTACTTGAAAAATCTAGCTTTCACTCTATCTTCATCCTTTAAATTTTCCCATTTATCACTAATGACCATAAGTGTAAGACTACACTTAAGCTCTATCATCCTTTTAAGCATCACAACTACCGAAGCAAAACCTGTAGGTGCAACCGATAGCATTTTTAATGAAGAAACTTCATTATAAGTTTCATTACTCAAGCTAAGATTAGTAATGAAATTTTTCATTCCAAATGCATCATTTGCAACTTCCGCTATCCAACTACATTCACTATACGCTTCTTCATTAGTGATTGTATCATTTGGCGCACAAATTTTGTTCAAAGCCAAATTAAGGATATGAACTACACATGGTGTCCAATAAATGTGTGGAAATTCATTTTCCACTAACAACCCCGCAGCTTTACAAACTGGAGCATTATCGATGATCACTTGAACAACATGTGCTTCTCTCACAGCTCTAATTTGTTCCTTAAGAATATTAGCAATGAAAAACTTATCTTTAACATCTCCCTCACAATTCACGGCTCTCAAAAACTTAGCTCCACCATTCGTCGTAGCCATGATATTGATGATCGGCCTTTTTTGAGCATCTGACCATCCAACACTAACTATACTCAAGCCATTCTCCACTCATTTAGTTTTAACTGGTACCAATCGTCTCTCGACGGCCGCTCTCTCATTTTCCAATAAAGTAGTTTGCAACATATTGTATCCGGGAGGCAAATAACCAATTACATTGGAATTGGCTGCCATTAGGGGTGTGCATCGGTACGGTTTAAACCGCAAATCGAACCGAACCGCAATAAATTTCAATTTTCGGTTCCCTTTTTTTACATTTCGGTTTGGACTCGGTTTGTGTTTTTAAAGGTATTCGGTGTTCGATTCGGTTCGGTTTTACAAAAAACACCGAAAAAATTGAACCGAACCGATTATTAAACTTCTCCATAAATCATGATACATAACCGTTCATATTAGTATTTATCTTAATCTTTCCCCTTTAAAAAAAAGCCCTATCTTCTTCTTATTTGAAATTACTTCTCCTAATTGAAGACTTCTCATATTTATGAGTGATATATAATATGCAAGTTAGTTGAAAAATACAATTTTTTAAAATTTATTCACTAATTCGGTTTAAAAGCGAACCAAATCAAATTTTTTGGTTCTGTTCAGTGTCGGTTTAAGCACTTATTCGGTTTTCGTTCGGTTTAAAATTTTAGTACTAATTCGGTATTCGGTTTATTCAGTTTGGTTCGGTTTTGTACCGATGCAAACCCCTAGCTGCCATTGTGTAAGAACTCACAAAGTATGGGTTCCTAGCAAGAGGAAATGGCAACCCGAACGAGGAGAGCATCTTGCAATTTCATAGTGCAATTGTTCCATTCGTTCATTTTTCGCTAACTTCTCCAAAGTACTATTGATTAATGATTTTCTCTTCCGTTGCTCAAAAGGTGGTTCTACTCCAGCCACCCTAAAATTACATGTTTTGGCAGTACCACCTAAAGGGATTTTCAATGTGGCACTCTTAGAAGTAGGAACCGCAAAAGGATGTGATTTAGCTTTCGCCTTTCTTGTATCTTCTTCATCACACTGTTTTTGCACTTTCTCATTATCTGCTCCTTTTAATGTGTCACAAATTCGAATATCGTTATTTGGAACCTTCAACAAGTGAGCTTTGACTCGAGAAGTGAACCAGAATAATCAACTTTGCAATAATTACATTTGAATCTCACGTTGGCTCCTCTCTTATTTTCATGTTTCCAAATCTCCGACTGGAATCTTCCCTTTGGAGGGGGCTTTGAAGTAACATTGGAGCTAACAGAACTTGTTGAACTTGCCGACAAAGATTCCATGAATCTTATTAAAAGAACAGCCTACAAGCAAAAGTCTCACGAGCAACAATTTATGGTTGTGTTTGGTATTGCTATTGCAGAAAGCTACAATAGCTTTTGGCCCAAAAGCAGGTTTATAGTGTTTGGCAAAGATCAAAAGCATCTTTTTCTAACAGTGCTTTTTGGTTAAAAGTTGCTTTTACTAAAAGCAGGGCCCCCCATGCTTTTGAAAAACCTGATTTCTCAGCTTTTGCTGATAACAATTAATTTTAAAATTTTGACAAAAATATCCAAAAGTCTTACTCCATCTGTCCCAAAATATTTGTCGTTTAAGACATATGCACATAAATTAAGAAAGTTAATTAATGATGTTTTTTATAAAGAAAAATACCTTTTTACCCCCATATTAATAGAAAACGTTTATGGCTAGATAACTTGTATTTTAATCCATAATTTATCAAGTGGCCGTGTCTCATGGAGTTCTCAAAAGTTTGGAGCAAACCACCAAATTAAATTTGTTTAAATTTGGATTCATGGTTTTAATTTGGCGGAAACTAAATTTTTTGAAACAAAAAAATTAACTATAAATTGAACCTTCTTTTTCTTTGATCAACAAAACAAACTTCATAGAAATTGATTTGGGTACATGAAGTTTTGGATAGGAGGATGCCATTGTTAGAAATTGATTTGAACCAGCCGCACAATTCGAATATACTCGACCTCAATGAATTTCCAAATTCTCCACCGTTAGAAATGACGAATGATCGTAACTCGGATGATGAACTTGAATTGGAAGTGGAAAACTTTGAAGAATTTGGTATGTAAAATCATTCATTTATCCTTTTTTTCTTTACTTTACTGTATTAGAATTAACCCTTTCTACTAAAAATTAATGGTACCAAAGTTACATGAGATGTGGATGGTGGTTTAAGATGAAAAGCAATATTAACATTACCATTTTTGTTTTTTTGAAGTGACACTGAAATTTTTTTATAGATGAAAATATTGGCAGAGATGAAGGTGATGAACATATTGAAACACAATCACATTAGGGCAAGAAGTATTTGGTTTTAAATGACCGACAATGTCAAGCTATATATGAAATGTTGCTACAAAAGAGTATTGATGAAAAACTAAAAAATGATGCGACAAAAATAGTGGCAACATCATTTTCAGTTCATATACGTACTGTTCAACGTATTTGGAAAAGAGCAAAAGATAGTTGTGCAGTTGTTGATATCTCATATCAAAGGGAAAAAATTATGGTCGAAAGAGAAAGGAATTTGATGTTGAAGCAATAAGTAATGTGCCTTTCTATAAACGGACAACTCTTCAAGCATTAGCTTCTTCTATAAGTTCAAGCAAGACTACTTTGAATAGGCGTGTGAAATCAGGGGAAATTCGACGACACTCAAATGCTATAAAGCCTTTTTTGAAGGAAGAAAATAAACTATCGAGATTGGAGTTTTGTTTGTCGATGCTTGATGGAAGTACTATACCACATGATCCGACTTTCAAAGGCATGTATAATGTTGTTCATATAGACGAAAAATGGTTTTTCATAACTAAAAGAGCAGAAAGGTACTACTTACTTCCAGCTGAAGAGGAACCCGTGCGAACTTGTAAGAGCAAATTTTTTATCGTAAAAGTCATGTTTTTGGTTGCTATTGCTCGTTCTAGGTTTGATGCACAAAGAAAATAAATTTTTTCTAGAAATATTGGAGTTTTTCCTCGGTCACGAAAGTGCCTGCTAAAAGAAGTAGCATTAACAGACCCGTAGGAACTGTGGAAACAAAACCTTTAACTTCAGTGACTACGGAAGTGGTAAAATCATACTTGATTAAAAAAGTATTACCTGCCATTCGAGAAAAATGGCTGATAGAGGATAGAAATTATCCAATATTTATTCAACAAGACAATGCTAAAACACATATTCCAGATAACGATGAAGATTTCTGTCGAGCAGCCACACAAGATGGGTTTGATATCCATTTAACTTTTCAACCTCCAAATTCCCCTCTTGGCGCGTCTTGCACCTGGGTTTTGTTAGGTGAGGCCGCGGACGAGGGGCGCGACAGGCGAGCTCCCGCGCCGTTCCCCCGAGCACCCTGATTTAAATGTTCTAGATCTTGGATTTTTTGCTGGTATTCAGGCATTGCAAAGTAAGGAGCCACAAGAAACTGCTGATGATTGATGAACCCTATGTGTTTTGATTATGTCCAAACGTTTCAGAAGATGAAAACTTAATACTCCCTTACATATAGTTTACTGTTGACTAATATTTTTGTTTACTTAGTCTATGTGTAAGTTACTCAGCAGGTGCTGAATGAATCATTTCTGAATTGCCTAAAGGACTCAGAAGATCTGTTTGCTGAAGTCAGAGTTTCAATAATTCAGAAGCTGGATACTCCGCTCTGAAGCCGAAGTCTGCTAAAGCTCTCCTCAGAAGTTCTTTGCAATCAGAAGTTTTGCCAATTTGATCAGAAGTATAGACAACTGGAAATTAGCTTCTGAAAGCTTAGTCACGGGTTCTGTTTGAGCATTTAATGCTCTGACACTTGCATTCAATGCAAGGCGCCAAAAGCTCAAAAAGCTGTTTTAATGGAGCGCGCTTGTCTGTTCAAAAGAAACCAGAATTTCCTTGTCTACCCTTTGTTGATCCAATTGAAGAATGATTCCAGTCAACCTCATCTTTGATTTCAAATCACTTACCGGATTGAGTTAAAGAACAAGGATAACGGAATCAAAGTGTTTGAAGACCGTTTGAAGACTTGACAAATTAACGGCTACAACAACTGATGTCATCTCTTTTGAAGATTCAAACTCACCAACGGTCATCTTCATTCACTATAAATAGTAGCCAAGCTCCAAAGCATCAAGACACGCATGATCATCGAGCAAAATCTCAACGCACTGTTTCAACAAGAAAAATAGAGCAACATTTTCCATTCTCAATCTTTCTTAGCATAGTCTTAGTTAAAGTGAGAGAGTGAAGAAAAACAAGTTCATAATAGGAATCTTGTAAACTGATATCGTTTGTGATATTCAGTTAGATTTAGAGAGAAATCTAGTTGAGATTAGAGTTGGGTGAGAAATCCAGAAAACAGAGTATTGTTTGTTCTGGTGGAAATCCTTTAACTCTTTTTAGGCTAGTTAGAACTAAGTGAGAAATTAGCTTAAGTTCTGTTGATGTAAAGGAGCTTCTGAACTTGCCATAAAAGTTCTGAATAGTGGATTTATAAAATCTCTGTAGGCTGCGACCTCAGGGGACAAGACGTAGTCACAGGACTTCTGTGGCGAACTTGGATAAATCGAATTGTTCAATCAGGATCTCCTGAACTTCTTTCTCCCTCTTATACTTATTATTTTTGCCTCTGTGTACTTGTTTATATTTAGTGTTGAAACAGATTTTCTCTAAAGTATCATTGTCTTTGTTCAGAAGACTGTCCAGAAGTTCTCAAATCAGAACTTCTGTTGCTGAAAACAGTCAAACTGTGTTTAGGCAGAATTTCCCTCAGAAGCAACTTCTGTAAGCTAGCTTCTGACTCTGAGGAAATTTGACTCTAAAAAACAAGTTTCCCGAAAAACTTAGAATTTTTCAGTTTTCAACTTTGACACATATTCACCCCCCTCTAGGTGATTCTGTTCTTGATAGGGCCAACAAGTGGTATCAGAGCGGAGGTCACTTCGCATATTTACTAAAGATCTAACAATCTAAGTGTAAGATCCTATCAGAATCAATAGAGATGGCTAGTAGACACCAGCCTGAGAATTCTTCTCACTTCATAGTTCCAGAAGGTTCTTCCACTACTAGACCTCCATTATTTAATGGCAACAACTACTCATACTGGAAGAAAAGGATGATGTACTTCATCCAAGCTCAGAACATGAGTGCTTGGTATGTCATCACTAATGGTGATTTCATTCCTACCAGAATGGAACAAGGTTTAGGGAATGTTGTTATTCCTCAAAGAGAATACACAGATGACATTCTAAAAAAACTCCAAACTAATGCTTCAGCAATAAATATGTTGCATTGTGCACTCACAGCTACTGAATATAACAAAGTTTCCTATTGTGAAACTGCACAGGATATTTGGAACAAGCTAGAAGTCACATATGAAGGAACAGGAAAAGTGAAGCAATCTAAAGTCAACCAACTCATGAGAGAATATGAGTTATTTGAAATGCTTGATAAAGAATCTATTTCAGATATGAACTCTAGATTCACCAAGATAGTCAATGACTTGAAGAGTTTAGGAAAAGACATTGAAGAATCTGATCGAGTGAAGAAGATTGTCAGAAGCTTACCAAGGTCTTGGCAAGCCAAGAAGACTGCTATTGAAGAAGTTCAGGATTTGAGCTATTACTTGTATGATGAGCTCATTGGGTCTCTAATTACCCATGAGATGTCATTAAAGAATCATGACCTAAGAGAAAGGTCAGAAGGAAAAAGAGTAGTCCTGAAAGCAGAATCTTCTGAAGAATCCTCTGAAGATGAGGAACTGGCTATGCTGACCAGGAAGTTCAAGAAGGCCTTTAGAAAAGGCAGAGGTGGAAACTACAAGAAGCCTTTCAGGAGCTTTGACAAGAAAACTCCTGATTCTGGTGAAAAGGTCAAGAGAGATCCAAACAAGCCTATTGTGTGCTATGGATGTCAGCAACCGAGGCACATTAAGCCTAACTGCCCGGAGCTGAAGAAAGACAAGAAAAAGTTCAAGAAAGCTATGCTGGCTGCCTGGTCAGACTCTGAGACCAGCAGTGATCCTGAAGAAAAGGAAGAGCAAGCTCAGATTTGTTTTATGGCTATTGATGAGCCAACTTCTGAAGATGTAACAGGAGAAACTTCCGCACCTCCTGAAGCTACATATGATTCCGAGGTAAACATATCTTCTGAACAAAATATCTTTGATTCTCTTGAAGAACTCTATAGTATGTTCAAGTACCTGAAAAGGAAACTGGACAAGAGTGAGGCTGACAAGTTTCTTAGGTTTACTCAAGTTTATTCTGACATAAAAGTGTTAGAAGAAAAACTGTGTAAACAGTTCAGCACTCCTGCTGATGGCTCTAAAGCCAAAGGCAAGGAAAAGCTGCCTCTTGAAAGTGATAAACTCCAGAAGAAGAAGAAACCTGTCACTCCCTCTCTTCTGAAAGAGATAGCTTCTCCTCCTGATGTTGGCACCTCTGAGAGTGCTGCTGTAGCCTCTGAAGATGTTAAACCTTCTCAGAAGAAGAAGAAATCTCCTAAGAAGCAAAGGGAAAGATCCAAGAACCCTTCCTTTTGCAAGCTTTGCAAGAGTGATGGTCATTGGTTGAAGGATTGCAAGTATCATATTAAAAACCTCTTGCAATCTGAGATATCATTAAAACCTGCTGAAGAGAAATCTAACAATGAAGGACCCAATAAGGATTGGGTACCTGTCATTAATTGATTGTGTTGCAGGTGGCTCTGAGTGCTCCATCAATGTCAAAGCTGTGGTACATTGACAGTGGGTGCTCAAGGCATATGACAGGTGATGAAAAAGCATTCATCACATTTGATCCTAAAAGAGGTGGAAAAGTCAGCTTTGGAGATGCTCAAAAAGGAAGGATACTTTGTTCTGGATCTATAGGAACTAATCCTCCGATCGAAGATGTCTCCCTAGTCAGAGGCCTGAAGTTCAATCTCCTGAGTGTTGCACAACTGTGTGATAAAGGTAGAGATGTTGTCTTCAGCTTCTCTGGATGTAAAATCTTGGACAGTAAGTCAAGGGAAGTTATTCTAACTGCTCCTAGAGTTGAAAATGTTTTCATGCTGAATCTTGAGAAGCTTTGCAAAAATATATGCTTGATGTCCAAAGAGGATACCTCCTGGCTCTGGCATAGAAGACTTGCTCATGTGAGCATGGACCTTCTGGCCAAAGTAGCTAGAAATCAATTGGTTGAGGGTCTGCCTGAAATTAGTTTTAAAAAGAATCATTTATGCAATGCTTGTCAATCTGGTAAACAATCCAGAAGCTCTTTTAAAACTAAGAAAGTCATTTCAACTAAAAGACCTTTGGAATTACTTCATATGGATCTTTTTGGCCCTGTTCAACCAATGAGCATGGTGGAAAGAAGTATGCCTTTGTCATTGTAGATGACTATTCAAGATTCACTTGGGTCATCTTGCTGTCTAGCAAAGATGAGTCACTTGGATGTTTCTCAGTTCTGATAAAGAAACTTGAGAATGAAAGGAATGAAAAGGTTGTTCATATCAGAAGTGATAATGGTGGAGAATTCAAAAACTTTAGGTTTGAAGAATTCTGTGAAACCAAGGGAATTGATTATAACTTTTCTGCTCCCAGAACTCCTCAACAAAATGGGGTAGTTGAAAGGAAGAATAGAACTCTGGTTGAGATAGCCAGAACTATGATCAATGAAAGAAGGCTTCCTAAGTACTTTTGGGGAGAAGCTGTGAACACAGCTTGCTATGTTCTGAATAGAGTGCTAATCAGAAGCATTCTGAACAAAACCCCTTATGAACTCTGGAAAGGTCGAAAGCCTAAAATAGGGTATTTCAGAACCTTTGGTTGTAAGTGTTATGTTTTGAATACAAAAGAATATCTTTCAAAGTTTGATTCAAAGGCAGATGAGGCCATTTTTCTTAGTTACTCAACACATAGTAAAGCATATAGGGTTTTTAATAAGAGGACTCAAACTTTAGATGAATCTGTTCATGTACAGTTTGATGAGACTAACCCTGCAGATAGTAGAGCTCCTGATGAAGATGTAGTTCAAGCTCCTGAAGTTACATCTCCTGATGAAGAAGAAGATGTTTCTCCCAGAGCTGCTGAAGTGGTTCCTCCTGTTGCTGAACAAGCTCAAGAAGTGAATCCTACTCCAGAAGTCAACTTCCTCCCAAAAGATGCTCCTATATATGATTCAACAAATGATGAACAGGTTTCAGAAGACTCATTGGATGTACCAAGAGAAGTTAGAACTCATAGGAATCATTCCTTAGAGAACATAATTGACTCTGTTCATAATCCTGTCATGACCAGAGCTCAGCTCAGAAGATACATGGGGAATGTGGCTTTTGTGTCACTTCTGGAACCCAAGGACTTCTATGAAGCTGCTGATGATGACTCCTGGTTAATGGCAATGCAAGAAGAACTTGACCAGTTCAAAAGGTCAGAAGTTTGGACTTTGGTTCCCAGACCTAACAACATAAAAGTTGTTGGAACTAGATGGGTTCTGAAGAACA
This sequence comes from Euphorbia peplus, assembly GCA_028411795.1. NCBI lineage: Eukaryota > Viridiplantae > Streptophyta > Magnoliopsida > Malpighiales > Euphorbiaceae > Euphorbia > Euphorbia peplus. The sequence continues at coordinate 22,563,809 of CP110844.1, forward strand.
AGCTTGATGAATTTGGAAATGTTGTGAGGAACAAGGCAAGACTTGTTGCTCAAGGTTACAGTCAGCAAGAAGGCATAGATTATGGTGAAACTTTTGCTCCTGTTGCAAGATTGGAAGCCATTAGAATCTTATGTGCTTTTGCATCATACAAAGGTTTTAAGCTCTTTCAAATGGATGTGAAAAGTGCATTCTTGAATGGTTACATTGATGAGGAAGTCTATGTGTCTCAACCCCCTGGTTTTGAAGATCCTAAGTTTCCTGATCATGTGTACAAGCTGAAGAAAGCATTGTATGGACTGAAACAAGCTCCCAGAGCTTGGTATGAGAGAATGACAAAGTTCCTTCTGTCTAAGGGATTTGTCAGAGGCTGTGTTGATACAACTCTGTTCACTCTGAAGAAGAACAAGGATATCCTTATAGCTCAGGTATATGTTGATGATATTATATTTGGTGCTACTAATGAATCTTTGTGCAGAGAGTTCAGTGACCACATGAAGGCTGAGTTTGAAATGTCTATGATGGGAGAATTAACCTTCTTCTTAGGACTTTAGATCAAGCAAAGTAATGATGGTGTGTTTATCAATCAAGCCAAGTACACTAGAGAAGTGCTGAAGAAATTTGGCATGATGGACTCTAATGTTGTTGATATTCCAATGGATGTCAGCAAAGACATTGATGATGAAGAGAAAGCTGGTAAACCTGTAGATATAAAAACCTACAGAGGTATGATTGGTTCTCTTTTATACCTAACAGCCAGCAGGCTAGATATACATTTTGCTGTGTGTTTTTGTGCTAGATATCAATCAAAGCCAAGAGAGATTCATGATGTTGCTGTCAAAAGAATTCTCAGATATCTTCTAGGCACACCAGAAGCTGGTTTGTGGTATCCCTGTAGTTCTGATTTCACTCCTATAGGATACACAGACTCTGACTATGGTAGAGATAAATTGAAAAGGGTCAGCACTTCTGGTGGTTGTCATTTTCTGGGGGAGTGCCTAGTCTCCTGGCATAGCAAGAAGCAAACCTCTGTGGCTCTCTCAACTGCTGAAGCTGAGTATGTTGCTGCTGGAAGTTATGTTTCTCAGATGCTCTGGATCAAGCAACAAATTGCTGACTATGGAGTCATCCCTGGAACAATTACAATCTACTGTGATAACAAAAGTGCTATTGATCTTTCAAAGAATCCCATTCAGCACAGCAGGATGAAGCATGTTCATATTAGGCATCACTTTCTGAGAGATCATGTTCTGAAGAAGGATATTATCATTACTCATGTTCCCTCTGAAGAGAATCTTGCTGACATGTTTACTAAGCCTCTGGCTGGTAATTCCTTCAGCAACTTACGAGAAGGCATTGGTATGACTTATCCACTTCAGTAATTTAGTTTAATTATTTCTGTGTGTCTTAAGTGATTAATCGTTTGAGATAATTAAGTGATAATTAATTCTAATCATGATTTGACATCTAAGCATGCGTTATCTACTGCATTTTACGGCGCTGTTCTGTGGTTAACGGTTATCTGTTCCCTTTTAAACAGTGTGTATTTGCTTTTTGAATTGGAACGGTTTCCTTGTTTGGGTATAAATAGGAGTTTTCCATACTTAGAAATTTTCTTACTCTCATTTTCCTTGCTATTAGATTTTCTTTTCTCTCTGTGTTTTCTTCTTCTCAAAACTTAACCTATTTCCCAAAATCCTTCTTCAATGGCTCAAGAAATCACTGTCACTCACATCTTTTCAACCGAATCTAAGAAGAAAGTTAGCGAATCTAGGGTATTCACCTCTAGGTTCCTAGATGATGAAGTTAAATCCACTGAACCTATCTCAAAATGGCTTAGCGCTCAAAACTAGAATTCTTTCGTTTCTCTCGATGAATTCATTTACCCTAAGTTAGTCACCGAATTCTATCAGAACCTCCATTTCTTTTCTAATGAGGAGGATGTTCTACACTCAGAAGTCGGAGAAATTGAGATTGAGGTCAGCAGGGCTTCTATCTCTCAAGTGATCGGTATTGATGATGAAGGAATCATCATAGGTGATGATGGTTCAGCAGATGGTTTTACAGAAGCTAATTGGGCCAGACCAGATCTAAGTGCCAAGGAAACTTATGCCACTTGGCTTACTCAGCACCAGAGGTGGGCACACTATCTTACAACCAACGTGTTCCTTTCGAAAGCTGGAGGAGTTAATGGTGTTTCCAACAGAGAAAGGGTGTTTATGTGGCATCTGGTCAATCAGAAGAAGATCAATTTACCTGCCATGCTGATAAGGCAGATGAAGAATGTGACTACCGTGAGTGCATTAGCATATGGCTCACTCCTGACTAGGCTGTTTGAGGCAGCATCTGTTGTGGTTTCAGGAGAAGGTGTTACAAGTAGGAGTACGATTCTGAAGATGCATACCTTTGGTGTGACTCCGAAGAAGAATGAGAAGGGCTCCTCTGTGAGTATTGCTCAGAAGGAAATTGTTGAGACGGCTGTTCAGAAAGGAAAGAATGCTGCCAAGAAGGGCAAGGGAAAGAAAGGATCAAGTAAGTTGGTCCTGACTGTTGAGAAAGTGGTTGTCTCAGAACCTCTTCCCACTTTGGTTCAAACAACAATCAGTGTTGAACCATCTGGCAAGATCGTTGCTGAGAAACCTAAGGATGTTCCTGAGAAGGAAGCTCAGGATGCTGAGGACGCACGCCTTGCTGAAAGAGAGAGGGCTGCTGAAGCTGAGAAGGTTGCAAGGGTTGTGGCTCTTGCTGATAAGAAAAGAAAGCAGAAGGAAGCTGAGGATAAGTTAGCAGCTGAAAGAGAAATTGCTGCAAAGGCTAAGGCCGATGCAAGACTTATAGCATGTGCTGCTGAACTTAAGGATGCAGAGTTCTCAAAGGAAGTTGAGGCTTCAGAAGAAGGAGAGAAACTTGAGAATATCTCTTTGTCCTCTCGGATACTTGAGAATATCTCTCTCTCCACCAGGATTGGAAAGAAGGCTGTTGCAAAACGAAGGTCGCTGAGGAAAAAGGTCTTCGTTCTTGCCCCCAATGCTGAATTAGAGGATCCTGTTGTTGAGGAACCGGAAGCTGCTGATGAAGACATGTTGGAGATGTCTGCTGAAGAGGATGTTGATGCTCCTCTAATTGAAGAGCTGTCAGAAGAGAGTGAACCAGAAGATGAAGAGGTTCTTCAGGGTGCAAAACAATTTGTTGAGAATGTTGATGATGAAAACTTCATTGACAACATTCTTCTGAATCAAGGAAGAAACCCTGGTGATAGGGATGCCTCTGAAACACTGATCAAAATGGCTCATATCTTTGCTGAGCCCATTTCTATGTTTGATCCAAACGCCTCTGAACAGGTTATCTCATCTCCCACTATCTCTCCCCATCCATCTCCTTCACTACCTTCTGTCACAGAAGTTGGTGATTCTCACACTTCCATTCCCCCTACAACTTCAACTTCTGAGGTTGTACCCCCACCAATTATTCCTCCTTCTGGATCTTTTTCAGAAGTGAATCTAAACACTGCTCCAATTTTCACAGATTCCATAGCCACATCCACTTCCTCCTCCATGCATACTTCCTCTGTAAGTCCATCAATTGGATTTACTGCTCCATCTTTCTCACTACCATCCACACTACCTCCCATCTCAACCTCACATTCAATCCCTTCCTCAACAACTTCAATCCCTCCACTCTCAACCTCTGGACATGCACCCCATGTGTGTGATCCCTTAACTACCTCCTCCACTACTTCTTGTTTTGCTGGGTTGTCATCCAATTATGACTTCCTACGCAAACACATGAATCGAGATGATTTGGATACCAGATTTGGTAGTTTTGGTTTCATAGGCAGAGCTTCTGGTGTATCCGAAGCTGGTGGTGCTCCCAGTGTTGAGGAGTTGAGAAGAATGAGTCAGAGTGGCTCTGATGAATTGCTGAATAAATTTGCTGGTATGGGGCAAAGGACTTCTGCTGCTGACATGTATGCTCAGGGCATTGTGCTGCAAGAATTACATTCCTTGAAAGCTCAGAACCTGCAGCTCATGACTATGCTTCAAATGCAGGACCCTTCTGTCTACATACGCAATATTTCTACACTTCATCTAGCTACCTATGAAGAGCTGTACAAGTTAAGAGAATTAGCTCTGACTCTTCCTTCATTGGACAACATTGCTCTTGCTTCTTCTCTGAAGGTCAATGAGAATTTGGAGATATTGACAGAATTTGGTGATTCTGTTCTTGATATGATCAATGCTGTTGTTATGGCATTTACTGATTTTCCTACATACAATTCTGATTATATCTTTCTACGCTTGCAATTATGCATGATAAGAATCATGCAAACCAAAGGCTCGCATCACTATAAAATTCCATGTATATACAAGGCGAGGTTGGAACGTCGAGGTGAACTCCCTGCTCGGATCAAATGTGCTGCTAATTTGGTACAAGAAGTAATTCAATATCTAAATCCATAAGTTTAGTTTCATCATTTCTGATAGTACACATTTTGGTTGATATTGTTATGGGTCCAGCCCATATTTGAGGCCCATTTCTTTGCTAAACTTGGTGAGCAAGTTGTGCATTGGGAGAAGTGTTTTTCCAGCTATATAGCATTGGGAGAAGTGCTAGAGAGCAAGCAAGAGAGAGCCATACTCCACATTTTATTTCTGCACATTTTTACCTTGAGCAGCCCCACGAACTTCAGATTACTTCCAATCCAACCTTCACTTTCTTGTGATTTTCGGACACAGCCTTCCAGACATCTTGATCTTCAGTTTTCAACGGTTGAGATCAGTTTTTGAGGTCAGGAAGAGGGTCTCGTGAGTGGATCTGTTTGCTACTGATTTTCGTGCTTTGTTGTGGGTATTTTTTATTCTCTATGTAGATCTCTTATTCTTGTTGTTGGTGGGTTGTAACCTTGTGTAAAACATTGTTGGGTTTGCTTTGCCCCCAATTTTATAATAAGAGAATTATAGGGTGGACTCCTTAAACGTCCCGTGGTTTTTACTCTTCACATCAGAGAGGTTTTCCACGTATAAATCCCGTGTTGATTGATTACATCCTCGTGGTTATCTTTTGTTGTTTTGATATTGGATCTAGGTGATAAACCCTTAGAGTTTTGATTATGTCCAAACGTTTTAGAAGATGAAAATTAAAATAGTCTTATATACTTTTCAATGTTGACTAACAATTTTTGTTAAGTATTGTAGAAGATTTTCTCAGCAGGTGCTGAATGAAGAATCTCTGGTTTGCTTATTGAACTCAGAAGATAACAGAAGATGAAGACAGAGGATATCGTTCAGATGTTGGAAGATACACTCTGAAGCTTTTGAAGCCTGTTGAAGCATATCTCAGAAGTTCTACAAGCAAACAGAAGACAAAGCTTACTAAGATCAGAAGCGCTATAAAGGGTTATGAACTCTCAGAAGTTCTAAGTCACGGGTTTGATTAAGCATTTAATGCTCTGACAAACTTGCATTTAATGCAAGGCGCCAAAAGTTCAAAAAGCTGTTTGAGAGGCGCGCATGTTCACTACAAACAAGACCTGTTTCTTCACACCCATAAGTTGTTGATCCAATTCAAGCAAACTCCAGTCAAACCCATTCTTTATCTTAAAATCACTTACCGGATTTAGCTAAAGAACAAGTTTGACAGGATCAAAGTGTTTTGAGACCGTTAAAGAAATGACAGATTAACGGCTACAAACATCAACGTCATTTTTGAGGATTCAAACTTCTCCAACGGTCATCTACTCAACACTATAAATAGTAGCACAACTCCACTGCATCAAACACAGATGATCATAGAGCAAAAATCTCAACTCGCTGTTTAACTCAAGAAAACAGAGCACACTTTCCATTCTCAATCTTTTCTTAGCATAGCTATTGTAATAGAGAGAGAGTGAAGAAAAACAAGTTCATAATAGGAATATTGTAAACTGATATCGTTTGTGATATTCAGTTAGATTTAAAGAGAGAAATCTAGTTGAGATTAGAGTTGGGTGAGAAATCTAGAAAACAGAGTGTTGTTGTTCTGGTGGAAATCCTTTAACTCTTTTTAGGCTAGTGAGAACTAAGTGAGAAATTAGCTTAAGTTTTGTTGATGTAAAGGAGCTTCTGAACTTGCCATAAAAGTTCTGAATAGTTGATTTAAAATCTCTGGCGGCTGCGACCACATGGGACAAGACGTAGTCACAAGACTTCTGTGGCGAACTTGGATAAATCGATTTGTTCTCAGGATCTCCTGAATCTCTTTCTCCCTTCCTTATACTTGTTAAATTGCTTCTGTGTACTTGCTTTATATTTAGTGCTGAAACAGATTTACTCTTAAAGTCATAGTCTTTGTTCAGAAGACTGTCCAGAAGTTCTTAACTCAGAACTTCTGTTGCTTAAAAGGACAGAAACTGTCTTAAGGCAGAATTTCCCTCAGAGGCTTCTTCACTAAGCTTGCCTCTGACTCTGAGGAAATTTGACTCTGAGAAATTGAGTTTCTCAAAAACTTGAAATTATCAGTTTTCTATTGAAACACTTATTCACCCCCCTCTAGGTGATTCTGTTCTTGTTAGGGCCAACACTAGGTTCTTTTGGGTTGATTGTCTTTGAGAGAAGATCTTAGGGTATTGTAATTGTTATTCCTCGTGTTTTGGGGTTTTGTTATTTCCCCTTCAACTGGTATCAGAGCACTAAGGTTATTTAAGAGCTATGGAGTCGACTAGTAGTAGTAACTCTATGGTTAAATTGACATCAACCAATTATTCTATATGGAGACCTATGATGGAAGATTTGCTATATTGCAAAGATTGTTTGATCCAATTGATGCATATATTAAAGAGGATGGTGGTGTGTCTAGACCGACTCAACCGGAGAAGATGGAAGATCGAGAATGGGAAAAGCTTAAAAGAAAAGCTTTGGGGACTATTAGACAATGGGTTGATATTAGCATCTTCAACCATGTGTCTCATGAGTCCGACCCGTATGATCTTTAGAAGAAACTTCAAGGTCTTTATGAAAGGAAGACCGCTCATAACAAGGCCTCGTTGATTAAAAGGCTTGTTAATTTGAAGTTGAAGAGTGGAAAGTCAGCTTCTGAGCATCTCAGTGACTTTCAAGATATCATCAACAAACTCACTACTATGAAGATTTTTCTTGATGATGAGTTGCAGGCATTATTTTTGTTGAGTTCGTTGTCGGATAGTTGGGAAACTCTTGTTGTGACTATGAGCAACTCCGCTCCGGATGGTGTACTTTCTTTAGATGTGATTAAAGATAGTATGTTTAATGAAGAGATCTGAAGAAGGGAGATGGGAGCTGATAATTCTCAAGCTTTTGTTGTTGAGAACAGAGGAAGAGGCAAGAGCAGAGGTCCAAGGCGGCGTGGTAACTCAAGGGGTAGGTCCAAGTCCTGAGATGCGAAAGAGCTTATGGTATGTCATCACTGCAACAAGCCGGGTCATGTAAAGAAGTTTTGCTACCGGTGGAAAAGAGAACAAGCTGGAAAGAAACCAGAATCTCAGAGTGAGGAAGATGATAAAAATACTGCAACCATCACTTGTAAAGCTGATGAAGGTGTTTCTTTGATTCGCGCGACTGGCAAGTGTCACCATGTTGATCGTACAGATTTAGAATGGCTTATTGATACATGAGCTTCTTACCATTGTGTTCCGAGGAGGGAATACTTTTTAAGCTACAAATCTGGAGATTTTGGTAGTGTCAAGATGGGTAATCAGAGTTCCGCAAGCATTGTTGGTATGGGTGATATTCGGGTGAAGACAGGAGTTGGGTGCGTGCTTACTTTGAGGAATGTGCGACACATTCCAGATTTGCGCCTCAATTTGTTTTCCGCAAATGTCCTTGATGAAGAAGGATTCAGGCATACTTTCGGTGATGCCAAGTGGAAGTTGTCGAAAGGTTCTTTGACAGTAGCTCGTGGCGAGTTGTGTTGCTCTTTGTATAAGACATACTTGAGTGTATGTTCTGGTGAGCTAAATGCTGTGAGTGATAAAGATGTTAGTTTATGGCATGCTAGGTTAAATCACATCGGTCAAGACCGAATGAAACGTCTAGCTAAAGAAGGTTTACTAGGTAGTATACGAAATGTTGAATTACCACCTTGTGGACCTTGCCTAAAAGGAAAAATGCATCGAAAACCATTTGGTAAAGGTACTAGGGAAAAATTTCTATTACAATTAATACATTATGATGTATGTGGTCCAATGAACGTGAGGACAAGGCATGGCGCCTACTACTTCATCACTTTCATAGATGACTGTACTAGGTATGGTCAAATCTACTTGATGGCTCACAAGTCTGAGGCACTAGGTTGCTTTAGAAAGTTTATGAACCTTGTTGAGAACCAACTAGACAGAAAGATCAAAGTTCTAAGAACCGACAGAGGTCGGGAATACCTCTTTGAGGAATTCAAGACTTTGTGCGATGAAAAGGGAATTGAACATTAGTTGTCCATTCCATATACTCCGCATCAAAATGGTGTTGCCGAAAGGAGAAACAAAACTCTTCTCGATATGGTCAGGTCTATGATGCCTCAAGCAAGTTTACCCATTTCCTATTGGGGAGATGCCTTGCTAACAACCACATATGTACTTAATTGAGTATCCTCCAAGACTGTCACTTCCACTCCTTATGAATTGTGGACAGGCCACAAACCCGACCTAAGTATGCATAGGCCATGGGGTTGCACTATTTTCACTCATGATACTTCAAGCAAATTTGAGAAATTAGGCCCAAGAGGTAAGAATTGTGTCTTTATAAGATACCCTGAAGTATCCAAAGGATATGTCCTAGTGGGAGAAAACGAAGAAGGTCGCGTTACTGAAATCGAATCCCGAAATGTAGTATTCTTGGAAACCAAATTTCCTACCATTGGACAAGTGGACAAAGATCAACCCTTGTTTGAGGAACTTGATTCTAACGAACCTCTCCATTCGAGTGGGAGGAATAGTGAGGAAAATGTAATTGATCCGGACAATGGTCTAGATCAAGATCCTATTCTTAATCATGATAAAGAAATGGATCATATCCCTCATAACGTTTCGAATGTGACGGTTCCTAATGCAAGTGGGAGCGAGTTTTCTGACTCGAATGGGAATACGGAACTTAGCATAAAAGATAGGATTCCTGGTTATGATGAATATATGAGACATGTTTATCAAGACTGAGAGGAATCGTGTCAAACAAAACGACAATGGGTCAAGCACCGTCGATTGGGTATCGAAGGCAAATCTCTTTATATCACCCCAAGTGATGAAGCTGTGCCTAAAAATGTTAGTGACGCTCTCTCTTGTCCCAAAAAAGATAAATGGAAGAAAGCAATGGAAGAAGAAATGGATTCCATGAAAGTCAACCAAGTTTGGGAACTGGTTGATATGCCTAAGGGAAGAAAAGCTATTAAAAGCAAGTGGGTTCTTAAAGTAAAGCGAAGGGCTGACAACAGTATCGAAAGATACAAAGCTCGCCTGGTCGCTAAAGGCTTCACAACACATGAAGGGATAGACTATGAGGAGACCTTCTCACTTGTTGTGAGGTTTACATCTATCAGGCTAATACTGGCAACTGTTGCAAGTTTAGACCTAGAGCTACATCAAATGGATGTGAAGACTGCTTTTCTCAATGGAGAATTGAACAAAGAAATCTACATGGAACAACCTGTAGGTTTTGTCGTACCAGGATACGAACAAAAGGTTTGCAAGTTGATTAAATCAATTTATGGCCTCAAACAGTCCTCAAAGCAATGGTATATTCGATTTCATAATCAGATGATCTCGAACGACTTCAAGATACTTGAAGAGGACCATTGCGCATATATACAACACTCAGGTAAAAAAAACTTCATTATGTCTCTATATGTAGATAACATCCTCATAGCAGGAAATGACATTGCTTTTGTGAACTAAATCAAATCTTGGTTAAGCTCAAGTTTTGAGATGAAAGATATGGGTGAAGCCCGCATACATTTTTGGAGTTAAGATTACAAGAAATCGTTCAAAGAAGTTGTTGGCATTGTCTCAAGAGACTTATATCAACAAAGTAATTGAACGCTTTGCTATAAACCCATAGACAACCCAATGACTAAAGATGTCACCCTAACTACTGAAATATGTCCCCAAACACAAAAGGAAAAGGAACGAATGAAAACAGTTCCTTATGCAAGCGTCGTAGGTAGTCTTATGTATGCAATGTTGTGTACTAGACCCGATATCTGTCACGCTGTTGGGATGGTGAGCAGATATTAATCCAATCCTGGACAAGCACATTGGACCGCAGTTAAAAGGATATTGAGATATCTTAGAGGTACTGTGGATTATTCTCTATGCCATCAAGGCAAAGATCTAAATCTTAGAGGATACACGGATGCTGATTGGGTAGGTGACTTGGATGAGAGAAAATCCACATCTGGCTACGTTTTCTTGCTTGGCAATGGTGCCATCTCATGGAGTCGCAAGAAACAGACATGTGTAGCACTATCCACAATGGAGGCAGAGTACGTTTCGTACTCGTCAATAGTTTAAGAGGCGGTGTGGTTGAATAGGTTCCTAAACCACATTGGTGTGAGCAACTCTGTCACTCCAGTCATAGTTAACAACGATGATCAATCTGCTATTGCTTTCGCTAAGGATCAAAGGTTCCATAGCAAAGCCAAACATATAGAGATAAGGTATCACTTCGTTAGGGACTTAATCGCACGTAAAGAAGTCAGTGTGAAATACATTCCCACTCATGACATGGTTGCTGATCCCCTTACCAAACCTTTCAAGAAAGATGTTTATGTCAAACATATTAGATCCCAAGGTTTGAGAAGTATCTAAGTTGTACTTCTATCTTTTCAATGTTAAATGAACTTGAATTATCAATAAAGGTTTTAAGAATTGTTTACAATACACGAGTGTGAATGTTTATTTCCTTAATATTTGGTATTATTGAAAAATGCATGTTAGAAAGATAAGTAGCTCACTCACACGAGTGTTTACCCTTGTTTTGTCATATGTGACTGATAGAAGGATGAGGCCGCTTTTGAACATACGAGAGCATGTTCCAATAGCAGTAGAGGCCGTTTTGTAGAGAGGATGAAAGCAATTTCATCATGGTACAAGATAACCACATATACCTCGAGTATATGTAACAAATTAAGATGTAATCTGATAGGCAAGTTTGTGATGACTTAATGCCTTCTGTGTTTACAGCCAGGAGCGATCATTGCAAGTAATGAACTAAAGTCAAATGTTTTGGCACATCTGGACCTATGCTTCTGTATGGTGTTTAAATTCAGGTACATGCTCTTCCATAAGTCGAATTGAACACCGTGGCACATGTATATGACACTGTGTGCTCAGCGACCACAAGATGGAAAAACGCAGATCTCGCCTTTTCCTAGTGTGAGACTTACATCTTGGAATTATGATTTCTTGAGAATAATTATCCTTATGACTTTCGGTTTATTCCAAGAAGTATATTATGATGTAGCTACCTTGGAAAGGGTAATCCTGAGATTGATGTGATAATTCCAACCAAAATGAGCTAACTTGGATAAGCGAATCAGACTATGATGGAAGGAATACAACAAGAAGGAACGATATCCATGGAGTTCACATCTTGAGATATTATGACTTTCACCGTCCGAACACTTGTGCTTATGAGCATATTTGTGAAATCAGATGAACTGTTGAGATCGAAGTTATGACAGTGGATGTGAAAAGGAATCTGAGATAATGCATACACCATAGATGATCCATGTTCAAGTCTAAAGGCTACATATCTCCAACAAGTATATAGTCCCAAGCTTGAAACATGCACATCGAGCAGTTATATATCTCCAACGAGTATATAGCACTTGAGCTCTCGATAGTATGCTGGTCGCACATACTATTTGCAATACAAGTCAAAGATTGAGATAAATGTTTTGGAATTAGTTGCAGGATCCTTTGCCTCCGTCCTCGGTTAGTAGTCAGAGCCTTCACTTCAGATCATCAATGCATCCTCCAATCATCTTTTCAAACCTTTTGATATGTGGCTCTCTCTTTGGCATTCCTACGCCCCTGGATAACCGCTTTTCTCGCCAGAATTTACAGACTCTAGAGGGGATGGAACATGCGTTTAGGTAAGATTCTCAAAAGTTTGATTTCCGTGTCTTGGTTTGGTGCTTTGCATATTTCTGATTGGGTTTGTGTTGGAGAATTTTTTGTGCTTTGTTCTTAGGCAGATCTGCTAACGTCGGACTTCTCTCCTTCGGATCCTCCCTTCAAACATGTAAATGTCTTTGTTTTGTTTCCTTTTTATCTTATGAACATTGTTCGTCTGTTAACATTAATTTCATCTTTGTTTGGTTGTAGGTCAGCTCAACTATGATTTGGTCGGTTTCTCTTTTGCCTAGGCTTCAATATAGTTTTAGATGTTTATAATGTTTTTTAACTAACGAGATGTTCTCATCTTTTCGTAGATCTTGCATTACAATTGTTACTGAGATCTGGCTCGATCTTCTGGAACATGCTTTTTTCAATCTCCAAAATGTAAACTTAGAGCTTTTCATGTCAACATTGTTTTTATATTTCTATCCGTCTTAACTCGAGTTTTTGTTAGCCTTTGTTTTGTGACTGCGGTTACTGGGACTTTTTCTTATTGACGATTAGAAGCACAAAGGGCCATGATTTTATTACAGAAACTTCCTGTAGTGCATATCGAAATTCCTTTTTATGGTAGTGATTCTGCTGGTGTTATATTGTTAACATGTTATACCATTCAGATTGTCCTTTATGTATTTTAGATATACATGCACATCAGTAATGTATATGTGTCCCCCAACAAATTAGCGGCTAAAGTGATATTTGAATGCTTAAGATTTGGAGTTAAATCCCTTTACAATTCTAATAAAAAAATATTTGACAGTAATTTAGTTATGGTTGTGCATTGACCGACCTTCCAAAATTAGTGAATGACCTTTTTATACCTGCGATTCCATAATAAATGTCTTATTGTCACATTAGAACTTCATAGTTTTGCTTGAACAACCATAATCTCACCAAAATATTAGAATGTTAATTTTTGTTGTTCTTACTCTTTTAAAATCAGTTTTTTTTCTGGAAAGTTTGAATGCTATTGTTTCAATTTATAGTTTTATCATTCCTAAGCGTAATTGATTAGTTGATGCTACCATTCTTTTACATTTTACGTTTTCCTGAATGGTGCTTCTCTCTATTTTTCAGGTTCCTTAAATAGAGGTTTTCATGAAGAAGTGGAGGAAGTGGACGGGCAAAGCATCAACAACACGTCTGAAAGTGGTTTTCATATCAAAGTTGAAGAAGTGTCCAATTTAAAGGTGAGATGCCTAAATTTTTTTAAAGATCCTGGATTTGCTGACTATGTATTTCCCTAATCTTTGTTTGTATTCATCTTTGTATTAGCATAAGTGACGTATGATTCTTGATGTAAGCAACATCAACTTTTTAATTTAGGACTCAGCAGATACATAATTTCTCTAATTTGATGTTTTTGCAAGGTTTCGACATTGTTCTAGAGATGCTTCAAAGAAAAAGGCAACAAAAAATGTAAGGTAACACCTTTGTGCTTTTCTTTTTGGTTATTTTTCTTTTGGTAGGGTTTCTCTTTGGTTATTCATCCATGCTATTTTCAACTCTGATTCATTTTGTTCTCATGCTTTCTTATCTAATTTGTCTTCAAATATTCTCCTTTTTCATTACTGCCTGTTTACTTTTATTTTTACTTTTATTTTGTAGATAGTTACTACCATCTTCATATTGGATCTTGATGTTTACTCAAATCAACCTGTTTGTGTTGTGAATTAATCCTTATAATGGTAATTCACTCCGCGCTCTTTTCATTTTGCTACTCTCATATCCATATTGTCGCCTCACTATTATTAATTAATGAAATTAAATAGTTGCGTGTGACCCATATCTATGCAGTGCCTACTTGGGTTTGACCTTAATTATATATGCAGTTATTAATTAATGAAATAAATAGTTGTGTAATCCATGTCTAATTGTTCTGATTTGTTTTTGCAGGCACCTATGGGGCTCTCGAATTCAAAGATGTACGGCGTGCTAATAAATGTCATTTATAGGTCCGCGAAGTTGTGTGGGGTTTTGAATTTAGGGACATATAGTGTGCTAACAAAGGCCAGTTACATGTTCGTAATATTGTGCCCAAGCTACGAACTTCTATTATTATGCATACTAAATGAGTCCTTTTGAATAATTGAGCTAAATAACTAGATTTAAAAAGTAGAAGATGGGATGCTCCATTATAGGGTAGAAGCTGACTAAAATAAGTAGTGTAACAAACTTTGAACTCATAGGAATTAGATCGTAGATGTGAATTATTTTTTTCCTACTAAAATTAGTAGTGTAACAGCTCAACCGACATGGAGTGATATTGAATATTCAAAGATTTGGATCAATTTGCTTATATGTTTTCCGATGCCTTCTATTTTCATACATTTTTTTAAAATTTTTTTGATCATTTTTCTTAAGTTTGTTTTGTACATGTTGGTTCTTCTCATTGGGGTTGCAAGATAAATACTCCATTCGTCCCATAACTATGTGCACAAATGAGTTTACACACTAAATAAGAAAACATTAAATACTATGGTTGTTTTACTTATATGCCCTCAATTAATGTAGTGTTTTAATGAAAAAACATTTAATGCATTCTATATTTAGTAACTTCAACCATAATAAATAAGGGTATATTAGTAAAATGAGGGTTAGTTGGTAGTTATGTGCACATTTTATGGGATAAAAAAATTAGTTATTTTGCACATAGTTTTGGGACGGAGGGAGTATATGATAACATAAACTCATTAGCCCAATGATTTATCTACTTGCAATTAACAAATCTGTTTCTGATACATGAAGGTTTGGCTCATGAAAGTCTGAATTTATTGTCAATAATATAAATAGTAGCATGCTTACAAGAAAAAGGAATAACCTAGTTCTTTTGCAAGTGAAACTATTTCTAAGTGTTGTTACCAAGTCTTTAGCATATTTAAATTCTAAAATAGAGCAACCATAATGTAATTATATTGTTAATAATCAAAGTTCGTTTTAATTTCTTTTTGCACAAGATTTACTTTTCTTTTCATAACAAAATGTCTACTATGATTTTCTCCATCCAAATGTCATTTTCTAACACTTTATAATTTATACAGGTTGTTAGCAACCAAATTGTTACAACTACCTACTATTTGCGCAACTATTTTATTTTACATTGATGTTTAATTTTCCTTCAATCTTGCATTTGTTCTAGTGAATCATAAATGTTTATGTCGTTTCCAATAACAGATCAAAAAACAGTAATACCGAAATCATATTGATGCTCTATTTCAAATTTCTTTGTCGTGAACCCGATGCTCTATTTCAAATTTCTTATTGATTTGTAGAGAATGATGTTTGGTATTTCACAGGTTTAAAGTATTCTTATTGGTGTTGTATTTATCTGTTTCAGTTTGTTGTTGGTAGATTCAAGCACGTATAATCAATAAGAAATTGAGATGAGGTGGTTCGTTAGGCTTTGAGGATGCGGAATTCCATGGCTGGGCCACAATAGGTAATTGACTTTACTTTTCTATGAGATGGATTTAAAAAGAGGGCCAACAAAAAGAACCAAATAGGAAAAAAATAAAATAGAATTGAAGCAAAACGTTAGGCTTTTACGGACCTTCAACAACATTCATGCTAGTAGTTAGTACATGTTGCTATGCATTTGCAATGACAAACCAACATAGTCGTATTACGTCGAACTTAAGAACCTACCCTCATTATTTGTTATGTAGCTTCATCAATTTCTTATTTAATGTGCTTTTCATATTGTCGTTCATTGTTTGTGTTGCATGTATAGGCTTTTTACCCTCTTTAGTCTTTTCCACGACTCACTATCTCATGTATAGCCTTCTGCACGATCATGTCGAGTTTTCCTAAAAAGGAATTCAAATTCACAATGCTCAATAGACTGCTATTACTTAAAGTATTCATATTGGTGTTGTATTTATCTGTTTCAATTTTTTAAACTTACCCTGATCAGTCCCTAATTAACTATTATAAGTTTAATTATTTCTTCAAATATGCAGATACAAATTGCCATTTGACATTCTGCCGTGTCTACTATCAGAGGATTACTTAGATTTTATCAGAAGTCAGAACAAATCGGTGGTTGCTTAGTTGTTAATGTTGTGGTGTTACTCTTAAAATTGAAAAGACATCAATGGAGAAACCCCTTATGGACTTCTGCTCACTCTGTTTGTTGTTTAGCCGGGTTCAGTTTCCTTAAAGGTAGATCATTACTTATTTCTTTTCCATTGTCTTAATTTTAGTTTTAGCTTTCTTTAGAGTTGATATTTTGTGAACAAAATGATAGTTTGGCATGTTTGGATAATGCGGTTCTATCCATTTAGTTAGCTGCTCATGTTTGAGCTTGTAGCGTGTTTAATAAGTTTCTCCATTGTTGGGTTCAGTCTCTTTATATTTGGCATGAAGTCAGATTCGATTTGTTAATTGGCCGCACATACTCACAATGTTAAATATGTATCTCGGGTTAAATTGAACGATTGCCTTATTCCTTGGTCTCATATATCCTGTGGTTAAGATAAATTTTTTGTTTTGAGTTTAATTAATCAATGTTGTACTATTGGCATATTTTGGTGAAAGCATTTCATTTTAGTTGGCATTCATTTGGATGCTTGGCATGTTGAAAATGGAGCTGTTTAATTTTGATTTTCGTCTATTTATGATTTTATTCGCCGATTTTGCTTGCATGGGTGGCCGGTGCTGCTATTGCACTTATATTTGTGTATTTTTTTGTGAAATTTAATGGGAGCTGAACAAGAGAAACCGTATTCTTTTTAAAATTGTTTTGGTGTTTGCTGATTCGGTTTGAATTGAGGATAGATTTTCGGTTCTTGCGGTCATAATGTGTTTTGATTTGTTTTTGAGTTAAATGAACGGTACATTATAAAATGGAACTGAGTCTGTAGTTTGTCTTTATCGTGTTCGGCCGCCAAAAGTCGTGTTTTTGTGGGTTCAAAAATTGAGTTAGTTTCTGCTTTTTCTTTTTTGCTTCTATTGCCTTTATGCTTGATCTTTTGAACTTCATGCCCTCCATTACCATCTGTTTAAATTGCAGCGTTTTGTAAATAATTTTGTCTTTGTTTTTCCTTTCAAACTCCCAAAATTGAGATTGTTGAATCTGCATTGTCCAAAGAAGTGTGGATTATGTTTGCAATAAGAGATGTGTGTTTGGATTGGAGCAGGAACATAGCTGGGGTGGGCGGCACAGAGGCATTAATGATGCATTTAGCTTTGCGGTAAGTTTCTTATTCAACCTGTAATTTATAATTTTCTGTGTTGGGCGGTCATTTTTTGGTTTGCTCATTTTAAATTTTGAGTGGTCGTTTCTAGCTGCTCACATTATTGAAGCAAAATAAACATTATTAAACCAATATGAAGACTTCTAGCTTTCTTGAATTTCGAGGATTTAGTGAATAATGTCTGGCTAGGAATGTTTTCTGTTGACATGCGCTTAATTGTTGCGGTGGTTACATTGTTTGGCTTTGAGTCTTATTACTTTACATGTTATCTTAAGCTGTTGCGAATGGTTTTAGTTCATATTTCGTGGTTGCAAGTGGCAGTTAGGCACATTTCGATTTTAGTTATGAAATGTTGAAAGCATTTTGAGGTTTTGAAATTTCACATGATTGGGTTTAGTTTTAGTCAAGAATGTGGTTACATTTCTGTGTTTATTGTTGATGGTGGGTTTATTCCAAATACTAGAATAAATTTATTATTTGATTTCCATTCAATGCCTCTCTATAATCTGACAGTATAGTGGGTCCCAAACAAATTATAAAACCCCCAGCTCTCCATTAATTGTTGTATGTTGCAGTCAGGTTTAGCTATAAATAGTTGCATTAATTACATTCTCCAATGCAATTTAATACTAAAGCATGTTTGTTAGGTTGGTGGGTATCCAAATTGTATCGGCGGTTGCAAATTTGGGGAAAATTCATCATCATTTTTGCTTCCACTAAGGAGCCCTATTCACTTGGGGTTTCTGTTACATTAATAAAAGTTAACTGACAGCTTTTACCCTTTCCATTTAACCATCAGTTAACCCTGTGGTAACCGAACTAAACCCTTGCATTTTCCTTCTTTGATCCCAAGCTTCAATTGATGGTTGCACATAATTCTAAAAAACTTTTTACAAGTTTACCATAAATAGAACTTTCCTCACTATATTTAGGGTCTCATTAAATGTAGCACCCCATCCTATTAAATGTAGCACCTACCAACCTTTTCATTTCAAAAATACCCCTTATTTACCAGTTTTCTCCTCTGCGTACAACACTTCATTTTTTTTCTTTTTTTTGAATATCTTCTTTCTGCTGCTTCATATTTTCTTTACTTTTTTTTTTGGAGCTTGCTGGTGGAGGAACGGGGACGTTGGTGGATCGACGGGATGACGGGATGCGACACCGGCGACATCAGGTTGACTGGAGACGAGCGGGTGCGAAGGGAAACCCGACGGTGGCTGATGTGCGCGAAGGAGGCCGGGACGAGCTGGAGCGACGTCGCCGGAATGGAACGACGGCGGCGGTGGCCCCAGGCACGGACGGACGGAGGAAAACCGACTAGTGTAGAGGCAGAATGCGGCTGAGATTGCAAAGAACCACTTGGCAGAAGGTGAGATGCAGTTTGAACGCCCGATTCAATATCACCGGAAATATCGGTCGTATGAACGGATACAGACCCATCATAAAGGAATTCCGGCCAATGATCGGGATTGAATGGAGGATTGTAATTATGTGTAGGTGGATTTGGTGCATGATTATTGTTGATAATAAACGCAGGTGGTGCGGACATTGCCGAGGAGGCAGGATCGGTGAAATAGGCGTGGGAGGTGGCAGAGGAATCGTGACGATTCTCTGTCGGAGCAGAGCTAGAGTGGGAGGCGGCCGGATTTTGACCGGGAAGCGGAAGCAATGGAGGTTCAGAACCTAAATTAAATAAAAACTTTTTATAATTTTAATTTTTGTCAAAAAAACATTAAATATTATAGCAAGGGTAGTTTGGTAAGTCCACAAAGAAAAAGTGAAAAAGTAGAATTAAAAAATATAAAAAGGGGCTATGTATAATAGAAAGGGGGGCTATGTTTAAGAGTTCACTATAATTAATTGTTCATGCTTGGTATTGAAGGAAATCATTCCTATTAACTGATGAATCTTATAAGGTAAAAAAAAGGAACTCATTTAATGGTTTCTTACTTGGTTTGTGCATTTATAAGCATAGTTTTTTCAATTATGTCTGTCATAATGCTAATGGATTTTTTTTCTACAGATGTTCACAATTCTTATTCCCATTGCTGATTATCTTTCGCGATTGTTGGAGAGGTTAGATTTGCCGCCTGTGGCATACGATGAGACAAAAGATGAAGCGACTGGATTGACTATTTGCACTACGACTATTTATTTTTGAAAGACACGAAATCGCGGACGAATGTTCAGTGCCAGTAGTCCAGACGGACCAACAAGCGCCGGGCACTTAACAGCTTCTGCTACTGTTCACTATTTGAAAGAGGAATCCCACTTTGTTGTTGTGGACGGTAACCACCACAAATTGGCTGCTTTCAAGGGCACGAACGTAGATCCCTCGCCTGGACACGAAACTCATGCTTCTTCAATGATAGAAGATATCTCAAATCCAGGAGCCTTTGTCGACTTCTGTGCGACTGAGAACCTCCGCTTTGGTACTGGTTCGTCATGTTTCGCGGCAAATGCATCCACCAACTCAGGAAAAGACAAGGCTGTGAAAACTAATGAAATGGAATCTGCTTCTGTTGCAGTGAGGAAGAGCTCACCCACCTGTTTATCTCCAGAAGTGCCAGCCGCTAAGAAATTAAAAGGTCTCGAAGGTTCTCTTTTTGACAAGGAAGCTAGAACTTATGTCAAGACAACCTACAACGACCCCATTCAGGAGAATAGGGGGGCCCTAAAAAAACAAGTGGAACAGCTTATTCGCCAGAATGCCAAGCTACAAGGGAACCTTATCGAATTCAAGCTGAAGTCAACACATTTTCGGGACACTAAAGCAATGTACCTGCAAATAACACGAGCTTTCTTTGCGGACTTCGGGTAAAATGAAGTTGCTGATGTGCCATTTAATCGCAAGTAAGAAACTTCTTCTTAGTTTGTTACGTTTCCCTTTTTCGTCGTTTTGTTTGTTTATTTTATGTTCCTGAACCATTCTATTGTCAGTGTTTCTCGAATGTCGTTAACAAGTGCTTCTCACTGTTAAACAACATGCCGCCTCTTCCTGAAGGACTCGATTATTGTGAAGGACCATAGGGTAAGTGGTACATTATAATACCTCTCTTTGATGATCCAAATTGTGTACATGCGCTGTAAAAACCGAAGAAATTCAAATTATATTTAATCAAGTAGTTAAGCTTGGACATTCTAACGTTCTTTCATCTCATGTTCATGCAAGGTGTTGGGTGGACAAGGGCCGGTTAGCATGTGGACATTTGCGAACACAATTTTGAATTATGTGCTTGCGAAAGGTTGTTGTGGAAGTGTTTGTTATATTATTATGTTGTTTAATGTTGACTCACGATGCGCATCTTTTTGGGAGTTATAGTCAATATGTTTGTGTAGATTGGTCAAATGTAATATGTGTTATATATCGTGCGGTCATTTTGGAAATTCAATGTAACTGTATTTTCTAAAAAATACAAGTGCTTTTTTGTTTGGTCTTCAAATTATGTTTAGGCCTTTTTTCGGCTTTGGTATTTTCCATACAAATATAAGAGTCTTGCGTGCAACATTTAAGGGCGCTTTAAACGCGCATTGTATGGACAAAATGCGCATTTTGCTAGATAGTGCATATATTGAATCGAGCCTTTCTTATTTTATTTTTAACGCCTCCCCAAAAAATAAAACTAGACACTGACCATCCTTCCTTGCATTTTGTAGGGATGGACATAGTATCTTTCTCATGTCGTTTACTCAACATCTGGCTTTTGTATTGGGCAGTAACACAATTTAGGGTATGAAACCACTTCACCGCAAACAAAACTTTGAGGCATTTTATATATAAAAAAACAAATATGTTTGTAGAGCAAACTTCATGCACCCCACACGCTTCTTAAACTATTCTAGAAAGGGGTAGTCGACTCAGCCGTTCAATTTGTCTATTATAGACGAAACCATGGTTTCTACAAACTTATCTTCTGGCAAATTTTTTATCTAGATTGGAATGACATATGGGAAAACCAACGAGGCATGCTTTCGCAGTCGATAGGTAGAGAATTGCATATTTTAAAAATTAAAACAATAACGATCCACTGCAAATCAAATAATGGTTTAAACTTGTTTGCTTTACAGTTTTACTGCTCTCACAAATTATATCCATCCTCCTCAATTATTCTGTAAATGCTCCAACTTTCATGCATTTAGGCAATTAGAGAAGCAAACTGTGGTATGTTTCTTAAATTTGTTGTTTTGTCCATTGCTTAGATTTTATATGCATTAGGTAACTAATTTTAGCATTTACTTTGGCTGCAGGGTCAAGAGCTTAGCTAATCAACAAGCCATTTGGTGTGTTTCTTTTAGTTCGTAATGATTACAAGCAGTGAAAATGAGTTTAGATTCTAATGCAAATATGTGTTTTGCAGCATTCTTAGCAGGATCCACACAAAGGATTCGATGCTTATGAAGGTCAATAGTTTTTCAAAAGATCAGTTACTTTAAAAATATAATACCTTTAGCTTCAATTTACATTTCATGCTTACTAACTACCTTTGTTCTCTAATCGTTTCAGAGGCCTCCCCGAAACGCTTGTTGACTTTGCTGTTGCAAAACAATTGGTACGATATTATACACTGCATCATTTTCTTGATTTGTTGATAGATCTTTGCCTAATATTTATCAACTTTGGTTCTGCAGGATTGACTTAACAACGATTTTCACTGTACGAGGTATTTTACATTTAACTTGCAATTCAGTTAGATTTTACAAAGCATATAATATATGGTAATATGAGAATGCAATTTTCTGGCTCTATAAAATAGCCATTAGGATTACCTTTTTTAAACGATAGTAGTTAATTAGTTTTTGCCTGAATCATTGGTAATCAGATGGTGATAGTTGAAATCCCTTTGCTAGCAATACTTCGCGAAATATTTGCTGCCATGGAATTCCCAATCTTCGCTGAAACCGTTAGACTAGAAAACTGTGAGGATCCATACTACTGTTGTATCCGTGTACCTGAAATAAACAAACATGAATGTATCTACTGTTGGCCCTATTAAGAACAGAATCACCTAGAGGGGGGTGAATAGGTGTCAAAGTTGAAAACTGAAAATTTCTAAGTTTTTCGGGAAACTTAATTTTCAGAGTCAAATTTCCTCAGAGTCAGAAGCTAGCTTACAGAAGTTACTTCTGAGGGAAATTCTGCCTAAACTCAGTTAGACTGTTTTCAGCAACAGAAGTTCTGATTTGAGAACTTCTGGACAGTCTTCTGAACAAAGACAATGATACTTTAGAGAAAATCTGTTTCAGCACTAAATATGAACAAGTACACAGAGGCAAAAATAACAAGTATAAGAGGGAGAAAGAAGTTCAGGAGATCCTGATTGAACAATTCGATTTATCCAAGTTCGCCACAGAAGTCCTGTGACTACGTCTTGTCCCCTGAGGTCGCAGCCTACAGAGATTTTATAAATCCACTATTCAGAACTTTTATGGCAAGTTCAGAAGCTCCTTTACATCAACAGAACTTAAGCTAATTTCTCACTTAGTTCTGACTAGCCTAAAAAGAGTTAAAGGATTTCCACCAGAACAAACAACAACTCTGTTTTCTGGATTTCTCACCCAACTCTAATCTCAACTAGATTTCTCTCTTTAAATCTAACTGAGGATCACAAACGATCTCAGTTTACAAGATTCCTATTATGAACTTGTTTTTCTTCACTCTCTCACTTTAACTAAGACTATGCTAAGAAAGATTGAGAATGGGAAGTGTTGCTCTGTTTTTCTAGTTAGAACAGTGCGTTGAGATTTTGCTCGATGATCATGCGTCTCTTGATGCATTGGAGCTTGGCTACTATTTATAGTGAGTGAAGATGACCGTTGGTGAGTTTGAAACTTCAAAGGAGATGACATCAAATGTTGTAGCCGTTAATTTGTCAAATCTTCAAACGGTCTTCAAACACTTTGATTCCGTTATCCTTGTTCTTTAACTAAATCCGGTAAGTGATTTGAAATCAAAGACGAGGTTGACTGGAATCATTCTTCAATTGGATCAACAAAGGGTAGACATGGAAATTCTGGTTTCTTTTAAACAGACAGGCGCGCTCCACCAAAACAGCTTTTTGAACTTTTGGCGCCTTGCATTAAATGCACTTGTCAGAGCATTAAATGCTATCCAGAACCCGTGACTTTAGCTTTCAGAAGCTAATTTCCAGTTGACTAGACTTCTGATCACAATTGGCAAAACTTCTGATTGCAAGGAACTTCTGAGGAGAGCTGTAGCAGACTTCGGCTTCAGAGCGGAGGAATCCAGCTTCTGAATTGTTGAAACTCTGACTTCAGCAACTGATCTTCTGAGTTCTTTAGGCAATCTAGAAACGATTCATTCAGCAACTGCTGAGAAACTTACACATAGACTAAAGCAAAAGTATTAGTCAACAATAAACTATATGTAAGATAGTATTAGGTTATCATCTTCTGAAACGTTTGGTCATAATCAAAACACTTAGGATTCATCATCTACCCCTCATTTGAGTTCTCCGGATGGAGCTCAACGAGTTTTGACGATGCTAGAAATGTAGTTGCAAGGCTAATCCTGGAACACATGCTTCCCCTTCACGAAATTGAAATGATCAATTTTAGCTTTGTTAAGATAAAAGCCTTTACCCAAAAAAAATGCTCGACGCTGCTGAAACAGTTGGTACCAAAAGGATTTTGGTCCTCAACCGTAAATATATGCAGCTGAGGGACATGTACGATTCAATCATGCAACTATTGCAAACCATGAATTCAATTCTCTCTAGGGAAGAAGCGTCGCCATTTGCAGCTAATGAATAAACTTTCCATTGGTATTAGATATGTGTTTCTACCCCGTTTCAAATAAATTCATGTTTTCCCATTCAACGTTAAGTTTCTTTTACTTTCAAAATATTGTTGTCTTTTTCATAACGTGTATTAACAGTGTGAAATGCAATCCTGTGCTTTATCATTCTACCTAATGTCGTTCAAGTTCCATGAATTCCTTAACACTTAATCCTTCGTACGTACCTGAGTTTATGACCCCCTCACAGTATTTTGCTATATAAATTTGCGTTATCTTTCTGTGAATGGCAGATGCCTACTTTCAGCGTTTCATTCGAAATTATATTGCGACATGCTTTGGCACAAATAGGCTCACCTCCTCCCCGATTCAAATTCGACCCCACCCAGGCTGGTGTGCATAGGTGCAAGGTCTTTTACACATTCCGAGATGTGCAATCCCAGGAACACCCATTGGACGTATGCGCCAGCAGTTCCGTTAGTCAGGCTGATTCAAAGAAAAAGGCTTTCTATGCCGCTTTAGATGAGTTACGCCGTCTGCATGGGTTTACAGTTGTTGATTTCAACTATCCTTGCTTGCAATGAGCTAAGTCAGAATATCGTTCTCACTTTAAAATAATTAAAGAAACCATTTTGGCTCCCTACGCCAACCTTTTATCGTCTTATACAACTTTGAAAAAAAGACTAACGGCCGCAAGCGACGTCGTTAGCTGACTCCATCATATACTAGATAGAATTAACCGTTTGTTCGGTTGACATAAGACCAGCTGTAATTGTAGAATTTCTTTTATGTAGAACCTTTATTGTACTAAGTTCAAAATTTAATAAAGTTAAATAATCTTAATAATAAATTTCACAAATGTTGTTAGGGTTCGTTTTAGTCTCACTTAACACTCAAGTTTAACTTTTCATTTACAACACTGCAGATGGCTTCATCCTCGAGTCCGTTGTTAACCTGTGAGGAATTAGTTGACATTCCAATTTAAGTAAACTTTGTTACCACAACTCATTTTCAAAAATTAAAAAAATAAATTCAATAGGTATGTAAGCTAACAATAGCTTTGTGCACACAGATTTACCTGATGTGCTTGGCCACAAAGACAAAGAACAGTTCGTCTACTAACATCCCTCGCAAATGCGTTTGCCACTCAAAAAACTTAGACTCCAACGAAGAATGTCATGCTCAAGAAAATCAAACCAAATCTTCCTTAGTATCCATTTAAATTTGTGTTGACTCTTCTTTGCGTACCATTTACACGGATACCGACTTCATAAGCAGTTAGTAACGAAACTCAAACAAATTAATTTTGTTGTCTTCCATTTAGGTGACGCGTACACTAACAACTGCAATGTGTTGTCAAGACATAAAATGCTCCAGGATGGGAACTCCTTCTATGAAATGCTTGTTTTGTCAGGCTCCGTATTGGAGGGAGGAAGCGATTAAGAGCACTGCCTTTCAGTCAATCCCTGAATTTAATAAATGCTGCAAAAAAGGACTCATTCAATTAGAAACCCCTTTTCCCATCCCATCTTACCTTGCATCACTATTGTGTCCCATAACAAACCCACACTACACAAAATTCATGGACAACATCCGTGTCTACAATTCAATGTTTGCCTTCACTTACATGGGCGCCAAAATTGATAGTAGTGTCAACAAACAGAAAGGTCGTTTCATTTTTAAGATATCCGGACAAAAGCACCATTAATGGGTGCCCTTCTTCCACCTCCAAATGAAACACAATCAAATGTCGCTGCGATCTGAAATATATTCTGGCCTTAGAGATGCTTTCTTCAATGGCAACCATGATGGTTCACAGTTAGGGAAGAAGATCATTTTACCGTCAACATACACAGGAGGTCCTCAGTATATGTTAGAGCACTACCAGGATGCTATGGCAATATGTCGCTTTTATGGAAATCCTTGTTTTTTTCATAACTTTTACCTGTAATCCCATGTGGCCTGAAATCACCGAAACGTTGAAACATTCTCCAAATTTGAAAACAGAAAACAGACCAGATATAGTTGCACATGTGTTTAAGATGAAAATTGAAGCCCTTATGGATGACTTAAAAAAGAAAAACATTTTTGGAAAAACAAATGGTCATCTTTACACTGTTGAATTTGAAAAACGTGGTTTGCGACACATTCACTGTCTCATATGGACATACCATCAACATAAAAAAATAACTCCTCAAGAGATAGATGTTGTTATTAGTGCACAACTACTCGACCCAAAACGTGAACCCGTTGGTTTCAAAGCTGTGACAAAGTACATGGTGCATGGCCCATGTGGTTCCAATTTCCTACTTAATGGATATGGGATTCGCGAACCAAAATGTGGTTTCCTCGAAAGAAAGGAATGTCTCTAGGTCGATTGACGTATGTTCATCCAAATTCAGGAGAACTCTATTACTTACAGATGTTGTCAAATTTCGTCAAAGGGCCTTGCAATTTCCAAGAGATTAGGACATTTTCTGGTGTTGTCCATGCTACATTCCAGAGCATCTACGAGGCATATGGATTATTAGCAAATGACGATGAATGGCATGTTGCACTTAAAGAAGCTGCATTTACAGGCTCTGCAAAACAGATCATAAATCTATTTGTTATCATTGTTATTTTTTGCGCGGTTGCTGACCCGAATAAATTGTTCAATGCCTTCTATGCTAATTTCAGCGAAGACATTGAGCACGAGATCCTTCAGCAACTTTCTCTACCCCCAAACTTCCTTGTTTCAAATCATATCAAAAACTATGTACTTCATGACCTTGAAAAGACATTTAACCGCCACAGATATTCATTGGCTGATTTTCACCTCTTAATGCCATCCTTAGATTTGCCAAACGTTTTACAAAATCGTTTGATTGTCGAAGAACAGGGTTACGACATCTTGCAGTTGCATGACAAGCATAAAGAAATGTTTGCAACTCTAAATTCAGAACAACTGCATATTTATACAAGCATTACTGAAACATTAGGCACTGAAACAAAGCAAACATTTTTCTTATATGGTCATGGCGGTACTGGGAAAACTTATCTTTATGAGACAATAATATCTAGACTGAGATCAGAGGGAAAACTTGTATTAATAGTAGCGTCATCTGGCATTGCTGCTTTGCTACTTCTAGGCGACCGTACCGCTCACTCTCGATTTAAAATGCCATTAGATATTACTCCGAGCTCGACGTGTAACATTAAAAAGGGTACAAACCTTGCTGTTGAGTCCAAAATGTACTTAATTTAGCTATGTATTTCATATATATTTTCATAACATTTCATATAGTTTTAGCTCATTTGGCTTAGAAATATCTAGGTTAGGGGTAATTTCATTACTTTGTGTTTGTTTTGATGTTCAGAGATTAATCTAGTGAAAACATAGCAATTTGATGTTAGTTTGAGCCAAAAATGAGCAAAAAAAGTCATAAAAGTTCATGCAAAGAAGTTATGTGCAAGCTTAAGTTGGAAAATCGAAGAAAAAGCTCGAATTCTCCATCCTACAGCTCGCGCTCCAGAGACAACTTTTGTCTCTAGCGCGCCCTGTGTAATTCAGGGTGTCTCGAGCGCGCCCCATATTGTCTCTAGCGCGCCGAGACACAGATTCTCCAAGAAGCTGATTTTCGTCGTTCTTATCTATACAACTCTTTCGAAAGGTCGTGTATCTTTCCAATGGACACGACCACTCCCTAAAGGTTGTAACCGTTCGGAACACACCTCTTGATGCCTATAAATACACCATTGACCTTTGAAATTCAAGATGGTTGATCACATATACAACAAAGAAACGCTAAATACTTACTTACACTTCCCGTAAACCTTTACCCGTAAATTTGCCCAATACACATAGTTCCAGCCGTGTATTTAGATCAGAAACACAGTAAGATTTTGTTCCTTTCATAAGGCATTGTAGTTTAGATCTAGAAATTGACTTCTTTCATCCGTTCTCAAAGAAAAGACGAGCAAGAACGCCCCAAGGCTTGACACACCTTCCAAGAAGAGTAAAAAGGATTGACGCTCCTATTTTTCCTTGTCGTAGTTCTGTTTAACTTTGATTTTCTGTTTATATATTGTATGAATACGATATTGAGTTTATTAAGAGATTAATGTTCTTCACAAGATTATGTTCTTGAAAGTTAAATTGTAGGTATGCATGTTTAGTATGAAATTTACATCAAGTGGATTGCTGAATTTAGTTTGCTAATATATATATCATTAACTTATGATCTTAGTGATACGAATAGGTTCGGTTGCTTAGATTGTAATCTAGTTTACTTACGTGATTGTAGTTGGTTAGAAGGAATTGATACGAATAGGTTCGGTTAGTTCTTATAATTGATGTTCGTGTAAGGATAACTTATTTGCATGTATCGAGAGATCGGAATAAGTTAGTAAGATTAGATTGATCATTTTGAAGTTGCTTAATATTGTGTTTATGTGCTTAAGTGAATTGGTGTCTTTGCCTTTAGAATGAATAGAAATCCAAACATGTGCGTTCAGTGAATTGAAGTATATGTTATACGTGAATGGTACAGTAAGTTGTGTTTTATTCAACCAAATCAATAAAAATTATCGTTTTAACTATTTATGAAAAGAAAACGAACGCGAATAATAGAAAGTTTAAATACATTGTTCCATCTCTGTGGGTACGATCTTTTATTACTATATGCGAAACTGTCCAGTTGCAGAAATAACGCAACACTTGCCGATCTTATTAAAGAGAGAACTCTTATTATTTGGGATGAAGCTCCTATGTGTAATCGTTCGTTCTTTGAGGCATTAGATCGCTCCCTTAGAGATATTTTGTCGGACACAAATCCACAGGCACGGGAATTTCCATTTCGGAAGAAGCCTATCATTCTAGGCGGAGACTTTCGACAGATCTTGCATGTGGTTCCTAAAAGTTCTAAAGAGAACATTCTAGACGCCTCAGTAACAAATTCTTATATGTGGCAACATTTCAAAAAATTTCAATTAAAAACCAACATGCGTCTATCCGAAACATCACAAACCTTTAAACACGGAGAGTATACAACCTTCTTGGCATGGCTCCTCGCATTAGGCGACAATACTATCCATGTACGTAGTAACACGACTGTTGACAACGACAATAATTGGATTGACTTGCCAGAACATCTGACACTTCCGCTGTCTTTAGACTCTATATCTGTTGTTGTATTCGGCACTTACCCCGACTTACTCTTAAATTATAAGAAACTAGCTTAATGCAATAGCGAGCTATAGTGACACCCCGCAATGAAACTGCTAAAGCAATTAACGACCATGTACTTAGCTTAATTCCCACTACACACCTTACTTATTATCGTAGTGATTCCATGTGTAAAACTACCACTAATTATGAAGAATTTGAAACCTTATATCCAATTGAATTCTTGAATTCGATTAATCTGCACGGCATTCCAAACCATGAACTTTGTTTGAAACTAAACACGCCAGTGATGCTTTTACAAAACATCAATCCAGCGATTGGTTTGTGTGGTGGCACGAGATTGGTTATACTTTAAATGGGTGATAAGGTAATTGAGGCGAGCATATTGACCAGATCCTTTGCTGGAGAACTAGTTTTTACTCCGAGGATCATGCTTTACCACAGCGATAAGAAACTACCTTTTACCCCACAACGGAGGCAGTTTCCGCTTCGAATATGCTATTGTGTGACAATAAACAAGAGCAAAGGGAAGACTTTAAAACAAGTAGGGCTCTACTTAAATGAACCAGTGTTCACCTGTGGACAATTGTACGTTGCTTTATCTCGCGTAACAAAAAGCTGCTACTCAAAATTGTTATTGCCGATACTGCATTTGTCACTACTATAGAAGATAAAACAACACATGAAGCTAGGGACACCCCTTTAACAAAAAATGTTGTGTACACCGAAAGTTTTGAAGCTCTGTGAATTCTTTTTACAACATAAGTGTCATTTGCACTAAACGACTGCAACAGATTGGCTTTTATTACAAAATTCTTTGGTATGTTGTTTTAAAGTCTTCACTGATTTGCTCTTTTTGTTATTTGTGCAGGTACATCTATGGAGTTCACTTCACTTGCACATATAATAGCTGGAAGCAAAAATGTCCGGATACGTGTGCGGGTAGCTAGGTTTTTGGATTTTATTAACCCTCGAAATGCAAGTCAAATTTTCAGCTACGAACTATTTCTGATAGATAACGAGGTAAATTTATAAGGTTTAAGTAACGATTTTCGCCATATGTTGACTTCTGTTTGACAATACAGGGCAACACCATACCAGCAAGCGTTCCTAACGAAGCTGCTGACAAGTTGCGACCAATCCTTTTGGAAGGAAATGTATACTACATTTCTGGGTTTACCGTCCTTACAGCGCACTTAAACTATCGTATCGCAACTCACCCATGTCGCATCCGACTTCCTTCAAATGCATACATCAAGCTGATCGAAAAAGACACAGGAGACATTCCTTACGACACTTTCAACTTCTTAACTTTCAGTGAAGTTAAAGAACGTGTTGGCTTAATCGATTATGTTATTGGTATGCTCACTTTTTAGATGTCGCCCTTACACTATTTGCCTGTATGTTTAGAGTTCAAACTGTAATTGATGCAACAACACATATTGGATGCAAATTTTGTGGGTCGAGCTTAGGCATTAGTTTCGATTATCATGGCCATTTTCTTTTTAAAAGTTGTTAGCAGAGCATATGTGTAAATGTGATAGTGAATTGTTTGAGTGCTTTTTTTTTGCATCTAGCAGATACATATGGGCTAGTGACGGGCCTTGGTAACATGGAGCGAGTGTGAGCTCTTGATCAAACAAAGCATAAATGTTCTATCTTTATTGAAGATTCCAGGTTGAACTCTCAAACATTTCCTTCTTTTTTGCATGCTTCTATTGATGCACTAATGATTAAACATATTGGATGCTTTGTCATTTCCAGAGGAGTACGTTGTGGCAAGTAGTGACAGCAAACTAGTGTCCCTAGCTGTTGTAGCTGTAATAGCCAAACCATATAACGGTACAACCAGTAACCTACATTAATGTTTCTAACCTACTGGGATTACTTGACAGCTTCGTGCAACATGCAGATGGTTTCACACTTAACAGCACGGCAGGCACCAAGTTGTTCGTTAATCCCGAGATCCCATAAATAACATCTTTCCTAACACGGTAAGCCATTTGAAAAAAATAATTCCATTAAATTTTATAGTCATTAGTACCCAAATTGTAGCTTTCAAAACCTTCCAACTTTGTTATAGGATTGTCGAGCCGTACCTCTTGCTCCACAAGACTGCACCTCTATTTGATGATGGAGTTAATATTGAAGATGAAAAAGAAACAAATCAGAAAACTGTTGATGAGCTATTGCAGGTTGACATACACACTGACGAGGTATTTTTATTAGAAAATTCAGTGAGTAATTTTGGAACGTCTAAATTGTAGATACTAAAAATGAAACAATTCGTGTTTCAGGAAATTAAATTCACCTGCGCAACTACTATCATACAAATTGACCATGAAGAAGGATGGTGGTATAGGGTATGTCCCCATTGCAAAATCAGCGTCCAAACTATGGTGTAAAAACTGTCGATTTATCGACGCCCTACATGTTACATAGTATTTTTACCTATGCCATTTGTTCTGGATTAAAATTTGTTAGCTTTATCCCTGTGTAGCTGAACTACTTAACAAATAGACTTGTTGTTGTTGTTGTCAACCATATATAGGTATCGAGTTCGTCTAATTGTTGAAGATGCAACTGGCATTACTTCTTTTGTATTGCTCGGACGTCTGGCAGCTGATCTAATAGGCGTTCCGGCCCAAACGCTTGTTGCTGGATTCAATGACAGGCACGACGTACCACCTATGATGAGCAAGCTATACAAGCAGAAAAGAATTTTTCAGATCAAACTCAGCAACTTGGTTGAAGACCCCGCAAATATCTATTTCAAGATCGTGTACATTTTCAAAGACCCCTTAGTAACTCCCAAAAAAGAAATGTCAAGTCTCATCTCAGCCCGATCAACACATTTGACCGTCCCTTCGGCAAACCGAACCACCACACCACCTGCCCAGCGAGCATTGCTATTTGACCATTCAGAGCCACCTTCAGCTCCAACGGATGGGGTTGACACTCCTTCTAAACGACGCTGCAAAGAGTATGGTCTCCGTAAACTTACCTCTAAACATCTCAACTAAATGTTTCTTTTCTAGCTGTAATTTTTTTTTTTTTTTTTGGGCCATGCCGGGACTTCTGGCTAGAAATAATTGCACCCTCAAAACCGAACAAAAGCTGTCGAGGGAACGCAATTTCTAATACTTATTTCAATTTAGCTTAATGCTTTCCAAATTTTTTTGGCTTTAACCTAAAACAATGATACAATTTAATTTTTGTTCGGTTTGTAAACTAATTTCGATAATATTTGGTATTTCAACTATTTAATTTGTTTATGAAATGTTATCCTAAGTAAATCCCTCCCTCGCTCTTGCAAGCCCGAAACGCATCGAGGGTGTCCCTCTGGTTACTACTTTAAAATAGATTGGAAGTGCATAATTTTGTTTTGGGTACTAGTAAATTTAGGCGTATTTAGTAGAAATATGAGAAGTTGGAGGATAGGAGTGCAATTGAAAGAAATAATGGATAGGATAAGCCCACACATGCGCAAGATAGATAGATAGAGAGAGCAGTTAGTTTCCATTCCAACAATGGCTTCCTCCTCTGCTACACTCTCTCTCTGCTCTTCCTTCACTACTCAATGCACAGTTTCAAACTTTCTTCCTAAATTCACATTTCTCTCTAACCCTAACCCTAACCCTAATTTTGGGTCTCTCTCCAAATCCCCCAATTTTATTTCTCCTCCTCTCTTATCCACAAGACCTTCTTTTTTCCCCACTCCCAAATCATCTGAATCCGAGACCCCTGTCCTCGAAGTTGAGGCTGAAGCACCCGAACCTGAACCCGAACCTGCTCCGGTCGTTGAGGTTGCCAATGATGAACCCAAACGTCCAGACGTTTTTGCTGTTGTTATGGTGAGTTATCATTTGGATTCTTTTTAAATGTTCAATCTTTATCTCACATTTTGCTAACTCGGAAGCTACATTGATATAGAAAACAAGTTAGTTAGGCTCCGCTAAGATGATATCTGACCAATGGTTGAGCAATATTGGAAGCCCGAGTGGACGTGTTCAATGTCCCACATTGCTAACTTGGAAGCTAGATCGACTGACTTCTTAAATATAGCAGGCAACATTATCCACATTATGCTTAAGGTGCCTTTTGGAATTAGTTACGCTTTGCTAAGATGGTATCAGAGCCATGGTTGAGCAATGTTGGGAGACCCTGATTATTGGCGTCCATCGCCAAATGAGGTAGGCGTGAGGGGACTTGTTAGAATGTCCCATGTTGCTAACTTGGAAGCTAAATTGACTTCTTAAATATAGCAAACAATATTATCCCTTAAAGGTGCCTACCTTTTGGGGTTAGTTAGGCTTTGCAAAGAGCGGTTGTGGTATAACGTTTGTTTTTGCTATCCTGATGTTGCAATCTCCAATTATATGGATGTTTACCCAAGGATATCTATGAATTTATCTGGGTTTTGCTTTGTGTTACAGATAGGGGGGCGCCAGTATATTGTGATTCCGGGTCGGTTTCTTTATGTTCAGAGGTTGAAAGGTGCAAGTGTTAATGATAAGGTATGAGTTTTTGTTATATATATTTTGTAGGGGATTTTGATGAAGGTTGTTGCAGTATCAATGATATGATATATGGTTTGCTTGTGTTGATTTTTAGCCTTACGAACCTTTACTAGCATGTATCTTGCTGTCATGTTAAGTTCTAAAGATATGAAAATAACTTTAAAAAATAAAGAATTAATACATCAGATGCTCGTTGAGCTTGGCCAAAAAAGTAGATTAGCTTCCTCTACTTATAAAGTGTCTCGTTAGTTCTGTGAACTTACTTAAAGTTACATAGTTAGCTCCTGAAGTGCATGAGGAAGAATAAGAGTGGATTTTGGGAAATTGTAAAATATATCACTTTATACAAGTTTATGGAACAAGTACATCAGTTTAAATAAGTTTGGGTGGCCAATGGATCATTTTAAAGAAATTTAAGTGGCAAATAGACCACTTTAAGCAAGTTCAAGGAGTTGACAAGACACTCAATAAGTTCAGGGGTCCAATTTGCTTCTTTTTTTTTTTTTTTTTTTTCCGACCAAGTTCAAGGGCTTCTGATGTATTAAGGCAAACATAAACAATAAATTATGGATACATATCAAAATATATACTAGAAATGTATCAGGAGGATGTGACAAATGTAGTACTACTACATACTATTGATATGATTAGTTCACTTACGCAAACTAGCAATGCGACATAAACTGACCCACATCTAATTATGAGGTTGTCCAAACCTAACTTGATGATGCACTAATTGTGTTTCTAGGCGCTTCATAGAGTGCCTTTCTTGCTCAATGATCAGTCAATGACACCTCTGCCCATGAAAACTATAAATGATTCACATGGAAAATATATTGTAGATGCTGAGGGAGCTATTGACCGAGTAAAATCCTGGGAGTTCAACACATAGCGGCTAGAGAAAGAAAGATGCAGAGATCTGTTCTCCTAGAAATTGTAATGCATAGCCAATTTTCTGCAAAGAATTTAAGTGTTTAAAGACAATAATTAATGCTAGAAACGGATTAATCGCAAGCACCCTATAACTATTGCAGTTAATACATATGCGGTGGAATTAAGTGAGAGGAAGAGAGGAGTTCAAAGAGTAACCTATTAGAAAAATGGTCAATTTTAGTATCTATGACAGTTTACAGGCTGTTGTGATCAAGCGCGTTTGTTGACTCACTAGGACGACAAAATCCTTACCTCTTTTGATGTTTTTAGTGACGATGAATGTATTCCAGTGACTAACATAGAGATTAAGTTTTCCTAAATGTACGTGTTGAATAGAAGCTCATAGTTGCACAGACATCCGTGTGTGGAAGGTTTAAACCACTTAGTTATTTTGTCTTTCACTTTGGGATCTTCAGATGAGGATAACCTGGCAGTTTTTAGGTCCAAATTGCTTCCTGTCAAAGGGGTTTGCAGTAGACGTGCCATATGGCCTCATGAGTCATTTAAATTGTATTTGCTATCTCACCATGCATGAAATTTCGACAGACCTTTGAACAGGAAAATGATTGCCCAGAATTTTTGTGCATCAACCTTGCAGTTGTAGAGAGTGTTGAAAAATGACTTTCAACTTAATCTTTCTCGTTCTATAATAACTCTTGAACTCTCCAAGATGTAATTTGAAGAGATAATTTTTCACTGGAATTCTTAGCTGAGTCCTCCATCGTTGTAAATGGTTGCAATTTTTAATAACTCAGGGTATCAATTTCCTTCTCAGTTTACTTAACGTGCGTGTATGAATGAACATAAAACGATTAAGCATTAAATATTGTATCTGCTAGTTGCCTTAGACATTTATAGTTTGATTTAAGAGTTTGAATGCTGTCTGCTCAGTTAAAATGTATGATGTTTGTGTTCATGTACAGGTCGCATTGAACAAGGTTCTGCTTGTGGGAACAAGAGAAAAAATCTATATTGGGAAACCAGTGGTAACCAATGCTGTCGTTCATGCTGTTATTGAAGAACAGGTAGTTTCATTACCTAATGCTGTACATTATTTTGTTCACATTCCTTCCAACTTTACTTCTGTCGTGTGTAGAGAACTTAATACTGATATATTTTTGATACAGGGATTGAATGATAAAGTTATAGTCTTTAAGTATAAGAAGAAGAAAAACTATCGGAGAAATATTGGTCACCGACAGGTATTAGCTGCTATTCTTATTACTGTTTCACTTGCTTGCTGTGGCTTGTCGTAATAACCTTTCCGAATTAGTAATCAAAATTAAAACTATTTTCTATGTTACATCTATTTTTCTTCAATTATATTTAAAGATTTATGCATAAATTCTTTCACTTGATCTATCAGCCATAAGATCGGAATTTTACTTGCATACTTAAAAGACACAATTGGTCAAATCAACGTGTAATAATAATTGTGCTTTACAAATATGTGCCTCATTAGACTCAGGAAAGGAAACTTTTCTACTACTTTTTGTTCTTCTATTGATCAAGGTCAAAATACATCTTAAATCTTTTAGCCCAATGATGGTCAAGATTAGAAAGTAAAATCGTGCTTTTGTCTGGACGGCGATAGCAGTTGATCAGGAGTTTGAATATCCTATTTGATCCTTGCTGATTTTATAGAAATGGAAGTAAACAAAATTACAGAAACCGGTAGTAAACTGTATGCATATTCCATAAGTAGTCAAGATTATCTTTTGTTCTATGTGTAGTTTGATTGATATGGCAATGCATATATACTTGTTGTGGAGTTTTGATGTGGTGATGACTGATTGACTATGCAGCCAAATTCACGAATAAAGATAACGGGCATTACAGGCTACGAAGACTTTCCTGCAGCAACCATTGACACTTCCCTTGACCCATAGAATTCTTCTTGTAGAGCATACTCGAAGTTCCATCTTCAAGTTCTTTTCTATTTTCGGTCGTTCTCTGTTGTATGTGGTTTCCTTTACAGGGTAGTGTTTACTGTTTAGATATATTAATGTACGTATTATCTATATTGGATAGCCAAGCTGAATAGATTTGTTTCTGACCAGCATTTGCCCTTTGCATTTCTGTTTAGTCTTCCTTCTCTGGTGATTGGTCAATCAGTAAATTTCTGATAATTTCAAATTTAATTAAGGGGCCAAATAAATTTATTCTGAAACCAAAACTAAGGTATTACACGACCAGTTTCTGTCTACATAAGTCTAAGCAATGAAAATTCTGCAATAAGCATAAGATCAAAAAATAGGTGGAAATTGAATTGATTTTGGTTGGCATGTTTTTTTTTTTTTCTGAATATCTCAGGTTTACAGTAGAATTTGCTCTCTTTTTTTCCTTCCCGGAGCAGTGTTTATATCTTAAAACAAGGATAGAATTAATGTATCTACTCAGTTTGGCAATTAGTGGTTGGCAGTTAGATGATTAGATCAATTTGAAGAGAGAGTGAGGGAGTTGAGACCATTCCGTGAGAGGCAACCTCCGGTGTGGATGGAGGATTATGTTAGTGGTGAAGAATTAGAGGAGGATGAAGTTCATATGGCATCTGAAATGTCTTCTGATCCGTATTTCAAGCTAATATTGAAAAAACTAATATTAACAAGCTATACTAAGTAATTATTAAACAAATTCAAAAAGTATATGTTCACAAAAAAAGCAGAGTTTTAGGATGAAAATATTGAATGTAAATTAGTAATTTATAAGTCTTAAGTAATATTTTATTGGTCTTAGTGAAAAGTGTTGAAGAACATATGAAAAGACCTCAATATAACATCAAGCTGCTTCCTTGTATTATATGTTTATGATATAAATTAATATTGGTTAATTAGAAAGAAAATGAAGAATTTAATTAAAAGAACAGTCCACATATTTTCCCAAGTTCTAAGTTGTAGCCATTCATGATCAGATGGAAATTGTGTTTGATTAATTGCGTGATGGAAATGGGTAACTGTAGTTGTTTCAGCAGCAAAGAAAACGTTGCTGAGAGTTTCGGGTTCAAGAGAAAAGGTTTCGGGGTTCGAGTAAACAACAAAGAGCGAAAGTGCTTAGCAACTGCTCTTTGAATCTATCTATAAAAGTTGCTCTCGGTTGGGACTCGAAAGTCAAAACTACTTGTAATATACATCATTCTTAAACAAAAGATAGTATTATTCCAAAAGCTTTTGGTCTATACTATACTATAGTCATATATGTCAATCAAGACTTATAATAAAAAGAATGAATAGCAGAAATCAACCAAAGAAAATGGGAGAAAATGTCAATGCATTTGAAATTGATTTACTTTGACAAAAGTTACTTCTAAATTCTAATGCAGCAGTTACAAAATTCTTGGGATAGCTGACTTTTTTTTTTATTTCATACCCAGTATATCAGCTTTATAAAAACTAAAGCAACAAAATCCTACCATGCTAACAAAATTCATAAAAATAAATAGAAATCATAGCTTTGACAACTTAGCTGCAGCATTCCTCTTTTCCTCGTACAGCGAATTGCTAAACTACACAAAAGAAATCAAGCATTTGGTGTCTCACTTCTTTCTGGATCCGGAATTCCCAAGGCATCCGCTAAATGAATGTTGAGACTGCTTCTCATAGTTCTGCTTATACCAACCGCTGCTTCATCTCCTGTTCTCATCATTGCTGTGAACTCCGCATAATCTATTCTTCCATCCTGGAAAACACCATTCACAGATTTCAAATTGCTACCCACATAAACATACAATGTATTGCCAATATATTATGCATCTTGCGTATCATACTTCTCTGAGAAGAGGTTTCGAAGTAACAGAAATATTTTTCATGACTTAGTAACTCATCGAGTTGAGTACATTTGAAAAAGACAATACCATATCCATATGTATTCCTAAAATGTAGAAATAAATAATCACTGACTTGCAGAAATGAAAGTTCAATTTCCAACCTCTAAAATGTAAACAAACCTTCAAGTATATAGTAACATATGTATTGAGCAACATCGTTTCTTGATGGATTTTAAGAGGCAGACCTAGGTATTTAGAAAATATGGTCATGCTCCCTAAAGTAGCTCTGTTTTCTCAACAGAGTGATACATGTACTCGACATGAATACCGCTATATACATAACAAATTAGGTCTGCAGAAAGCATCATTACCTCTAGCAAGGGTTGACAGGAAAGATTAACCAAAAATATTATCCAAGTGACGGTGATAGATTAATACAAACTCACAAAGTTAAGGGAATTAAAGAACATGTAAAAGACTTCATAGAACTTAGTGTATGAGCATGAAAAGACTTACATTGTCTTGATCAATTTCTTTGATCATATCATCAAGATTGAGTTCATCTAGGCCGAAGTCTTTGCAAGCTTGTTGCAATTCATCAACTGTTATGTAGCCACTACCATCCTTGTCGAAATAGGCGAATGCTGTATGCAAGTTCTCTTCCCTCTCCATTTTATTCAAGTGCAAAGTAGCAGCAATAAATTCACCATAGTCTATTGATCCACTATTGTCTATATCCGCCTGTAGAAATGTCCCATGTAAGAACAGAAATCACTGAAGTTAATCAAGTAGCAGTATAAAAAATATATATTTATTCGAACATTCTAATAAACCAATTACCGCCTCCATTAGAGACTTGATTTCTGATTCCATCAACTGAGAACCCACTCTCTTCAGACCCTCTTTAAGTTCCTCAAATGTAATCGTACCACTGTTGTCTGTATCAATCATTTTAAACAACTCTTTCAAACCACCTATCTCTTCTTCAGATAGTCTTTCTGCGATAACCTGTTAAAAAGATTATCTCATTTCAACAACCAAGTGGATAATTGACCAAATATACTTCCATAGAAAGAGTAAACACATTGCTAAAGTATGGTCAAAACTATAAAATCACAAAATTTCTATGTAAAATA
The DNA here is from genome assembly GCA_028411795.1 of Euphorbia peplus. Classification (NCBI taxonomy): domain Eukaryota; kingdom Viridiplantae; phylum Streptophyta; class Magnoliopsida; order Malpighiales; family Euphorbiaceae; genus Euphorbia; species Euphorbia peplus. The sequence goes on from CP110844.1 coordinate 22,603,398, forward strand.
TTACATTCACAAAAAATCTAAGCAGCCTATGAAAATGGTTTTCAACCAAACTTCTAGAAGAAAAACTTCATTTAAACGCAATTACTCTTCTTCTTCAACAATTAATGTTATTAGTTTGTTATCATAAATTCTCATGTAAGTTTATCCAATTATACTGAAAGTAACTCTGTCTATAGGTGGATTAGTAAGTGTACATCAAATAACTATTGCAAAATACAATATAATAAAAGATCATAATAGGAACGCATGGATAAAAACATACACGTAATGCCATCTTTTTAAGTTTATTCATTGCTGAGAATTTCTTCAGGCGTGACAAAACTGCAGAATCCAGAGGTTTATCAGGAGTTTCGTCATTCACAATCCATGGGTGACCTACGACAAACAGATTCCGCCAGTGTCAATTTATAACAGATAACGAAGATCCCCTACCATAAGAATTAATTTGGTCATAACAATAATGAAAGTACTAACATAATACTTCATGAGCAGAAATCCTTGATCTTGGATCCCGCTCAAGCATCTTTCGAATCAAATCTTTTGCGCTATCTGAGATCGTGGGCCATGGCTCAGATTCAAAATCCAATTTGCCTCTCAAGATCAGTTTGAAAATTCCTGATTCATTTTCTGCAATAAGGGAGAAAAAAAAATATAAAGTTCACATGAAACGAAAAAAAGAAGATGAAAGAAAATATAGATGCATCTCTACAACTGCTGAGAGATACCTGCCCAAAAAGGAGGAACCCCAGTTAACAAGATGTAAAGTATAACTCCTGCACTCCAGACATCAATTTCAGGTCCATAATGCTTGAGCAGAACCTCAGGTGCAACATAATATGGACTCCCAACGACGTCCGAAAACCGTTGTCCTGAAGAAAGAGTATACAACAATTGAGCCATTGAAAAGTTAAATATATTAGAAAAATGAAGTTCCATAGATGTTTTCAATTACTGTAAGCAATAACTTTTACAGGGAAGCAATCACTCATTTTAAGCATGCCAAGTATGCTAGCAATTCTTGATACTTAAACTGTATTTGAAACATATGATAGAGTCAATTTACCAAAAAAAACAGATAACAGAATCAAAAACATAGAGCAACACTAAAATCAACTTTCTGGCCATGGAAAATTCTTATGAAGTTAAAAAAAAAAAAAAAGGACAAACGGAATGAAATAAAATACTGTTAGAGATCAATATATAAACCATAACTAACCCTTAACCATCAGCTCGAGCTTTCAGTTCAACTGGTTAAATAGCATGTTAACAGTGGGATGGGCCTGTGTTATGCACACTACACGCCTAAAGGCCAAAAGCCATTTGCTTGTGAGCGGGTGTGTTAGAGATCAATATATAAACCATAATTAATCCTTAAATATCAGCTCAAACTATTAGTTCAATCGATTAAATAACAAGTAGCAAATGAACTTGTTCTAAAAAAAAAGTGGAAATGCCCCAAACACAAAGTAGCAGATTAGAATCATATAAAGGCAAACAACAACATAAAGGTAGATTGTTCCAATACAACCCCACAAATGCCCAAATGACCAATCGGATCCCAATTCAACTCTTTTTTTCATAAATTGCAAAGTAGCAGGATTCGAACCCTGTTCTCCTCACTCACACATTATTGAGTCAACCAATTGGGCTACAATCAATTAGCTGATCCAATTCAACTCGAGGTTCATGATTCACAAAAAGAAAAAGAAAAGTCAAATGGAAAGAAATAAATTATATTCTTCTAATAGATCATATACAAGAATTAACAAGAATAAATCTAGCATACAATTCACAAGAAACAAATTCAAAACAAGAATTAAAAAAACGAAAAGGCAAACCTGGCTTATAAAAGATAGAAAGGCCAAAATCAGTAGTCTTAAGATGAGCATCATCATCAGGAAGATCAAACAAGAAATTCTCAGGCTTAAGATCTCTATGCATAACACCTAAAGAATGACAAGCCTCAACAACACCAACAATAGTCTTAATCAACTTAGCAGCCTCCTTTTCGCTATAATGACCTTTCGCTACAATCTTATCGAAAAGCTCTCCCCCGGCGCAAAGCTCCATAACCAAATGAACAAACATAGAATCTTCATATGTTCCTTTGATTTGGACCACATTTGGATGCTCAGAAAGATGGTGCATGATCTGAATCTCCCTCCATACATCTTCATAATCTTCTTTACAAAGAAGCTTACGCTTCGGGATTGATTTGCAAGCGAATTGTTTGTTAGTAGCTTTGTTGGTACATAGATATGTGGTGCCGAATTGGCCTTGACCCAGTTTCTTGCCGATCAGGTAATGATCACGTAATCTTGAGGTTTGATATGGAAGAACAGAACGTGCTGATCTTGGTCTTGCTGATGCTGATGCTGATGCTGATGCTGATGATTCATTCTTCATCTGATCTTGCTTTTCTTGGAACAATTCTTGAATGCTTTTTCTTCTTCTTGTTTTTTTTTTTTTTTTGTTAATGGTAAAGAAATGTAAGCGCCATGTTAATCTGAGATTTGTTTGATTAATTAATTGTTTGTTTGATTAATTAATTAATTTAATCTAATATTTTTTTTTTTCAGGTGTGGGGATCCACTATACTTGGATTGATTTCATCTATGTGGGGTTGGGTTGTGGCTATAATCACAATAACTGGTTAGGAACGACATTGGGCCCACCAAACATAATGTTAATTAAATTTACGCGATAGAATTGATTTTTTTTAAGATAATTACCAATGTTTTGAAACCCGACCGGGATATCAAACCGAATTTTAATATGGAACATGGATCGATCAAATAGTCCGAATTGATCGAACCGAATGACGTAATAATTAAATAATATTATAAATATTAACTATATAATAATATTAAATAAAATTAATATTAAAAAGACAAGTTATCACAAAATTAAAGTTTTAAAATCATAAAAATATATACAACAATTATATTTTATATTAATAAAAATGAAACACTAAGATAAAATAATCACATTATTTAATATAATGTGAAAAAATTTCATAAAACAAAATTAAAGATGATATTCAATTATAAAAATATATTTCGTATTTATATAAAAAAAATATATATATTTCATATAATAAAGTTGTATAATAAATAAAGAAGAAACTGAAAAATATAAAGTGATAGACCTGGGACATGGTTTCCATTTGTGCACATTCGATAATCTCAGCGATAGAGACCGGGTTATTCGTGACGGGCCTTGGATGGTACAGGGACATTATCTAACGGTTCGCACTTGGACACCAGAATTTTCACCATCAGCAACAGTTGTAGGCTCCACAATTGTCTGGGCAAGATTTCCTGAACTTCCCCTGCAATTTTATGAAGAAGATGGTTTGATGCTAATTGGGAACTCATTTGGGAGAGCAATTAAAGTGGACAAGAACACATCTCAAGCAACTCGAGGTAAATTTGCTCGTGTATGTGTGGAGATAGATTTATCTAAACCTATAGTTCCCCAATTCTTGTTGAATGGAATCTGTTATCATATAGAATATGAAGGCTTGTATGCCGCGTGCCATAAATGTAGCAGATATGGTCATGCCAAAGAGGCCTGCCCTTATAATTCTATCAGTTTACAGGACACAACAGTGAATAACTCAAACTCATCGATTCCAGCTGTTGAGGCTAGTAACATCCAGGATGGCCCAGGGAACTCTTCAGTAAGTAAAAATGGAGAAAACACGGCACAAGGGAGCAACTATAGAGATTGGGTTTGTGTCCCAAAAAGACAATACAACCCCAAAAAGAAGCAAATGGATGTGAACCAGAATTATCATAGCAGCCCAAAAGAGAACGAAGTTAAGAAGAACAACTCCACCCCAACCATTGCTCCACGCGAACAAAAGGGGAAGTCTGCTGCAGTTTCTTCCCATCCCATCAATCCAGGATTCAAATTTGTGGCTACAAAATCCAAAGGAACTTCTGCTTCTAGGCCTCCCCCTCATTTTCCTGACTTATTTTCTCATAACATCTTTGGTGACTTAGCTGATGACGTTCCTGACTCGTCAATGGATGTCGATAGAGCCCTTAAAGACAAGGAAAATGCAATGACCACAGAGCTATCTCCCGGACGCATCAAACGTTACAGAGAAAGCTACCATGTCAATGAACCACTAGCCAATAGGGATATGAACATTTTAATCATAGAAGAAGGGCAAACCTCTGCTTTTGGAAATCAACCGAATGGGTACAATATTGGTAGGCCTGAGACGGCTTCTAAGGCGTCAATATAAGCAGATACTTTTTGTTCCTTAATCTATTGTTTTATGGATTGTTTATCTTGGAATGTTCGAGGGGCGGCCAATAGGGCGACGCGCCTTCACCTTAAAGATTTGTTGAGATTTCATAAGCCTTCAGTGTTTGTGTTACTGGAAACGAAAGTGAGTGGTCCAAATGCCCAAAAGATTGCAGATAGTTTTAAAGGCTGGAATTGTGTTCGCTCTGAAGCCCAAGGTCGTTCTGGGGGAATCTGGGTTTTTTGGAGGAGTTCGGAAGTTCAGATTCGAGTGATCCAGGTTCACCATCAGTTTGTTCACTGTGAGATAACCCAAAATGGAAAATTCTTATGTCTTTCTTCCTTCATTTATGCCTCGCCTTGTCTCTCTGACAGGAATACTCTTTGGGATAACTTAATTCTACTGAGCAACAACATCAATGTGCCTTGGTTTCTGATTGGAGACTTCAATGATATTGGTAGTTTGGATGATCAGAGGGGTGGTAGTCAACGTTATAACAAGAGATCGATCAATCACAAAGCTCAGATGGATGACTGTGGTTTAATTGACATAGGCTTCTTAGGTGCCAGGTTTACTTGGAGACGTCGTTTTCTTTCTGTCAGGTTGGATAAGGCATATGGTAATGTGCATAGTAGGACCTCTTTCCCTGAAGCTTCAGTTATAAATCTTCCTTACCACCAGTCCGATCATGCCCCAATACTTTTTAAAATGAATAGCTTGGTGGGCCAAAAAGCTCTCCGCCCTTTCCGTTATCTTATGGCTTGGGAAGATCATAGCGATTTTAAAAATGTTGTTCGACATGCCTGGGCAAATCTCACGAGTCCAGTTCTAGCAGCAACTGTTTTCAAAAGCAATGTCACGAAGTGGAATTGGGAGGTTTTTGGAAATATCTTTTCTAGGAAGCACATGATACTCAAACGGTTGGCAGGTGTTCAACGAGCTATCAGTGAAGGATGTAATGATTACTTATTTCTGCTTGAAAGATCCTTACAGAATGAACTGATCGCTGTTTTACGACAGGAAGAGTTGTTATGGTTTCAGAAATCGAGGAAGCAATGGCTCACTGAAGGAGACCGAAATACCAAATACTTCCACCTTTCAACCATCATTAGGCGTATACAGAATAAAATTGAGGCGATCCAGTTAAACAATGGAAACTGGATTTATGATTTGAACGATATTCGATCTCACGCCTTCAACTTTTATAAGAATCTTTTCCTCGAGGATCAGCCTCGTTCTTTTGTAAGTTGTAACACTACCATCTCTTTCCCTCATTTATCCGACTGCGAGTCTAATGATATTTTCAGGCCAGTTTCTGTGGAGGATATCTGTCAGGCGCTGTTTGATATGAGTCTGAATAAGGCTCCAGGCATCGATGGTTTACCCGCAGCTTTCTATCAAAGACATTGGGGAATTGTCAAGGAAACCTTGTGCTCTTTTGTCCTCAATTGTTTCTCGGGAATAGAAGACATTGCCTCTGTTAACCAAACTCTTCTAGTGCTTATTCCTAAAATTGCTAATCCTGTCTCTTTTCTGCAGTTCCGTCCTATTAGCCTCTGCAACGTCATGTACAAGCTAATTACGAAGATTATTGCCAATAGATTGCAGTTGCTGCTTCCAAAAATTATTGCCCCGACTCAATGCAACTTTGTTCCTGGAAGACAAATGATTGACAATATTGTTGTGGCTCAAGAGGTGATCCATTCTATGAGACGCAAGAAAGGCAAAAAAGGCTATGTGGCAATCAAAATTGATCTAGAGAAAGCTTATGATAGATTGAATTGGGACTTTGTGGTAGAGTCTATAAAACACGCTAATATCCCTGTTTTTTGGCAAAATATTGTTAACAAATGCTTATCCACCAGTTCTATGCAGGTCTTGATTAATGGAGAAATGACTGATGGTTTTATTCCTTCGCGACGAGTGAGACAAGGCGATCCTATCTCTCCGTACATCTTTGTTCTCTGTATGGCTAGGCTGGATCACCTGCTTAAAGATGTTGTGGACTCCAAGAAACTGAAATCGATTAAATTAGTTCGTGATGGGCCAAATATTAGTCATCTTTTCTTTGCTAATGATATTATGATCTTCCTGGAAGCCGATGTGTCTCAGATCTTGCAATTTATGGAAATTATGGATTTATTTTGTGCTTCTTCCGGTCAGAAGATTAATCTCCAGAAGTCCAAACTGTGTGTCTCTAAAAATGTGTCAGATAGTCTTGCTAGAAGCTTGAGTGATGCCTGCAACATTCCTCTAACGAACTGCCTCGGCAAGTATTTAGGGGTTCCTCTTCTCCATGACAGAGTGAAATTATCCACCTTTGCTGAAATTGTTAACAGGATGCAGTCTAAGTTGAGCTCTTGGAAAGCTAACTCCCTCTCTTTGGCTGGTAGAGCTACTCTTGTGCAATCTGTTACCTCGGCTGCCCCAAACCATATTATGCAGACCAATATGCTCCCTTCTGGGGTCTTGAATAAGATGGACAAAATGAATAGAAATTTTATTTGGGGAAACAAAGATCAAAAACAGAAAATTCATTTAGTTCCTTGGGAGACTATTTGCAAGCCCAAAGATTTAGGGGGAATAGGTATTCGTCAAGCTCGAGACAATAACAAAGTTCTCTTGATGAAGCTCCTTTGGCGGATTTGGAAAGAACCAAATTCCTTTTGGGTCTCGGTCCTAACTTCAAAATACAAGAGAGATATGATTTTTGGGGGAGACAAGATCTTGACCAATAATCGTTCTTTCTTATGGCGGAGTATTCATGAAGTTTTCCAAGATTTCTTTTCTGGTTTGGCCTGGAGCATTGGAGAAGGCAAATTAGTGTCGTTTTGGGATGATATTTGGCTTGATGATCTGAAGATGAGAGAAGCTGCAATTACCTCGATTCCGAGCGAACTATCCGACTACAAAGTGGCTGATTTTTTAAGGGCAGATGGTCAATGGAATTGGGATATGCTGGAGAATCTGTTTGATGAGAATGTGTTGCTGCGTCTACATTGTATAATGTGGAAAAGAGAAGAGGAGCTGAGAGACATACCTAGATGGAGATCATCGTCTTCTGGGATCTTTTCGTGTAAAGCGGCCTATAACTTGTTGATTAATAGAGACAGAGAGGATGAGTCTAACAAGGTTTTTAAGGTGCTTTGGAAACTAAAAATTCCCCAACGCCTTAAAACCTTCGCTTGGTTGGCTGTTCATGGTCGTTTACTCACTAACTTGGAGAGACAAAGACGCCATCTTATAGATAGTGGCTATTGCACCAGGTGCAATCAAGCAGATGAAAGCGTGTGCCATGTTATTCGTGATTGCCCTTTGAGTGCGAATTTGTGGCGTGATCTTCTTCCTCAAGATTTCTGTCATAAACTCTTTAATTTGAATAGTGTTAATTGGTTCGCCGAAAGCCTTTGTAAGTCAGATGATTTTTTCCAAGTCGGTAATTGGCGTTTGAAATTTGTGGTAACAGCTTCGATTATTTGGGAATGGCGGAACAAAGCTATTTTCCAACATGATTTTGTTCTCCCAAGGGATAAATGTGACAATATTCGTAGGAGATGGGATGAGATTGAGAGGGGTTGGTCAGAAGATTTAAATGCTCGGTCCAATGTCGAGAAACTTGAAGTTTGGATTCGTTGGAAAGAGCCGAAGACCGGATGGTGGAAGCTGAACTCAGACGGTTCGAGGAATGTTGAGACGAATTCTATTGCAGCTGGTGGTGTTATTCGAGATGGGGAAGGAAAGTGGTGCAGTGGTTTCGTTCACAATATAGGTAAAGGTAGCTCGTTTGAGGCAGAACTTTGGGGTGTTTTATCTGGTCTTAAATTGGCTATTGATCTCCGAATCAATAAATTGATGGTGGAAGCAGATTGTATGGAGGTCGTCAACATGATTAATAACGAGTGTCATATGCATCATCCCTCCAGAATTTTAATTCGAAATATTTAGAGACTCTTGAGCAAGTTTGAAGCGGTTCAGATTATTCATATTCACCGCGAAGGAAATAGAGTTGCAGACCGCTTGGCGAGAAAAGCGCATGACAGCGCTTTGGGATTGAATAGCCTGCCTGAAGCTCCTGTTGAAGTCATTTCTCTGCTTCACGAAGATAATTTGGGAGTCTGTTTCCTAAGATTTATTGCTACCTAGTGTAACATTCCCTCTCTGTTTTTTTCTTTTTTTTTCTTTTCTTTGTTCCAGTTTACCAAAAAAATAAAATATAAAGTCACAAAAAAGAAAAAAGGACATAATAATATAATATATAAAAAAAAGCAAACAAGATTACTCAAGTACTTGAGTTGCCTAGTGGTTAGAAGTGTGTTTCTTGATGGTGGAGGCTAGGGTTCAAACTTCAATCCTTGGCAAAAGCAATTTTTTTGAATTATAAATGAGGAATGCATATTTCCATATTAAAAGTCAAAACCGGGGTCAATCCGGGTACCGGTTCGACTGCCGGGTTGCGGGTTGATTCTGGTTCTCTCCGAGTTGTTGAACAGTAGTAAACCCAGCATTTTCAAACCGGATACTGATCCGGTTCTCGATCGAACCGTCCGGTTCGGTTCGAGTTTTAAAACATTGATAATTACTTAAAATGCAGTATATGGTATGACACGTTTACATATTTAGACTACTTTAATTTACGTTTATTGAACTATACACTTTCAATTTAGTTTACTAAGTTAGTTCCAAAAATTTGCAGCGATGTTCCTTGTTCTTCCTCATTTGCCTCATCTGCTCACCACTTTGCTCCATCGATGCCGGTGGTGGAATCTGGCAACATAAGCTATGCCATTTCTTACCTCATCCTCCACTTCTCCCTATCGATCCCCCATTACACTTTGTTTTTTTCTTTAGCGATACGGCGAAACCGAAAATTCATCCTTCTTCTCCTTCTTCTTCTTCTTCTTCCTTTTCATCTCATTCCCTTTCCGGTCAACACACATAGCACGTCTTTCCCAATTTATCCCCTTCATCTCCAGAAGTTAAAAAAGGTCAGTCATAGTGGTTTTAATGGTGAGTGATATGTCATTGTTCTCTCAATTGCTCAATTTTTCTGCTTCATATTATCTATATTCATCTCGATCTGAAATCCTGAACGTTTTTCTTCCACATTCAACTCTTACTCTTGCCCTCTCACTCTTCTTCTTTTGTGTTTCCTTCTCCACCGTACTATATTTTTCGATTTCGGCGAGTATTGTAGCCTAGTGCCAACATAATATATTTTTACAATATTTTTACCATTTATAGTATATTCAATCGAGACCTTTTTGAGAAACAACAAAATCGAATCTAAATCAACATTATTTATATGTTTTTTCTTTTCTTTTTATCCGATTGATGAACAATAAGTGAAGTTTATTTATTGTGAAATAATGCGCAGATAAATTTCTCTAACAAGGAACATGTTTTTTCGTTGTATTTTGTGCTGTCAAGGTGTCGTAGTTTTTTTCATTTATTTTATCAGCAAAACAGTAAAACTTGAAACTAGATATGATGTTTATTCTTAATCCTTTTTTCTACTCTTTTCTTTTCCCTTTCTATGTTGTTTCTTATTTTAGACATTAGTAGATATGTTATTCTTCTCTTCCTCATCACTAGATTTCGCTGCCGTCTATCAATGAACCCTCTGTGATGTCAATTGATGAAACTGTCAGTTGTCGTCGTTATCGTTGATTCACCCCTATTTGCTTACATTTTTCGTTGTTTGCTTGTCGTCAATCAATTTAACTTACATTTGTTGTCATTGCAGTTGTTGTTCTTCTCACCCAATTACTTGCCATTTACTTGCTATTGTTGCACTATGTTTGTCGTCGATTATAGATGGGAAGACGAAAACAATGGAATAACAGTAAAGGGGGAAGGAGCTACGGGAAAACAAGAACAAAAGCAGGAAGAAAATAAGAGGGAAGTGAAGGGGATGTGAGAAGTGTTATGTGATGTTTTCAAATGAGGGATATTTTTGTCCCAAAGCCTTGAAAGTATCTAATTTGGTACACGTAAGTCAAAGTAGTCTAGATATGTAAACGCGTGATATGCCTAATTATTACGTGAATTTCCACCTCTTTTCTAGCCTTATTTACTGTGTTTTATCCTTTCTCACGAGGATTTTTTTCATATTAAGCTCAAAGCTGCGAAGTAAAGGAAAATATGGACTTTGAAGGCTACATGGCGGTTTTTGGCCATTTCAGGTCTGCTGGAGTATGCAGGGTATGACCCAGATGTTGGAATCTGATCAACGATCAGAGACGCGCAGCGGAAGCGAGAAAAATGATTTAAAACATCATTGATCAGATTACTTTGATCTTTATCGTTGCCTCAATGTTATTTACTTAATTAAGGTGATAAACTACTTTAGTCACTCACATGGAATCCCTCTGCGAGAGATGGACGAACCGCACGATCGGAGGTTCCGCCAATATCACGTGCACAACACTTCAGACGACGAGTCCTCGAAATAGGCACGAAGAACGATGAACAAATCTCCAGACACCTCCTGCAGTAGTCGGCCGAATGGGGTCAGAGCTATGAAGCACCGACACGGGTGCGGACATAGGTGCGGACACGGGTGCGGACACGGGTGCGGACACGGGACACGGCACTTTTCAAAAACATGAGATACGGACACGGCGGGGACACGGAAAATTTTAATATTTTTAATTTATATAGGCAACACATAAAATTCATAACAAAACATAAAAATTAACTAAATCCACACAAATAAGTTGAGGTTTTGAATTGAAGAAATTGCGCATGGAGAAAGGATTTTAGGTTTACATATTTGGGGATTCTGTTCTTCAATAATGCGCAGACAGCACAGTTGGGCTTATGTTTTTTGTTGAAGTTGGGTTGGGCTGGGCTTATGTTTGTCTTCTACAGAAAAAAAACCCTAAAATTTTAATTAAAAAACATTTATTGCCGAGTCCAGGCGAGTCCGACCTGGTTTGACCGAGTCCGACTCACGGGACACGTTGACTGCCGAGTCCGGGACGAGTCCGGCCGAGTCGCGAGTCCCCGCGAGTCGGACACGGGTGCGGCACCCTCCTAGACGTGTCGTGCTTCATAGGGTCAGAGGGAATTAGGGTTTTCTATTTTTCTGTGTCAGAAAGTCTAGGGTTTCAATCGATTAGGATTAATTTATAGTGTGTCGACTAATTACAGTTTTAGTACCTGTATTAATTTAATTAATCTGATTGTACCACAATAGAATACAATAGATTCAATTAACATCAATTAGGTTATAATTAATCACACACTAACCCCTAAAGAAAATCTAATTAATCAATCGCTTAATTAATTAACCCGATTGAATAATTAATCCCTCCAAACAATCAATTAACTTGTTCCAATCAGAACAATTAATCAATTAACATTATTAGTTAATACCTAATAATAAGTTCATCATAAATACACTACATGTATTAGTTCTCCGAGTAAAAGTCTCAGTGTCTAGTGTGCACGATCCTGTGGGCCATAATCAATTAGCTCAATGACTGATAGAGAGTTGCCTAGACCATATCAGTCACCAATTGATTACAGTGTTAGTCCATCTCATACAGATAGATACCCTGTAGTATTCTCTAATATATCTTACCAAGCATATCGATATATCAAACATGAGGCATGGTGGACGTCATCCTCTACAGCTTGAGATATTTCTCGATCAAGAGTTAACTGAAGAACAGATAAGTAACCAGCTTATCTGAGTGTGGCCACACATTTCTCAGTTCAACTCATCGAGTGGCCTAATGATATCATCTCACTTATAGGGTGAGTGGTAATCCCTTCACTTCAACTATCAGTATGAATAAGTTCACTGACTAGACTAATCATACCCGTATTTGGCATCCTTTTACAGACCTGTTAGGCGTATGTCAAATCTAATCAGATTCCTCATTCAATACTATATTAAAATCAGGTCGACAGATAGAAGAGATCTACATTTATAGAAGGGCAATGACACTCCCACCATGTGCCTTCTAAAGCGGATCGACCAAGTCCCGTATTGGTCATACGTACCTACAAACATATCATGTACTCGTGTACACATCCTGTTTATAAAAGCTTTACGTTCTATTCATTCCCATGAGTAGAACTAGCTTATGGTTATTTATGATATACAATCAATGGATACTTCATACAGTACATATAATACAAGATATATTAACTGAATGAATTAATGCCTTTTATTCCATAAATCAATTGTATAGTACAATCAACAAAAGTACAATACAATAACAAATAACTATGCCTAGAACTAGGGCACACCAACACCTGAGATTGAGCCGCATTGCGGAGCAACTGACAACATATGTTACCTCATAGGGTTCGAAAACCGGTGCTTACACCTGTGTTACCTCAAGTTTCTTCCAAATTTCCTTTGTTGACTCGGAACCTAAAATCTTATTGAACTTGACAACATCAAGTGCACAATGACAATGTAACATATTAATAGCAGACGCATAATGTTGAAGCATTTTATAGTCATTCTCATTATAATCATCTTCCTCTTTTGGTACAACAATACCATCCACCATAGAAGAAGGGATATGCGGACCATTTTTTATACTCAGCCATGCATTTACATTAGATGCCTTAATGAAATTCAACATTCTATTCTTCTAGAAGGTATAGTTAGATCCAAATAGTAGTGGAGTTCTGGTAGTAGACAGACTTTTAGGCAGTATATGTGTAGATTCATTACCAGGTAAGCGTCTAGTGCTATTTGTGGCCATTTTAGGATCTTTAAACTTGTGATTGTTAAATCTATGTATTGAGCAAAGCTTGGATACCACATGTTAGTCCCGCTTTAAAGTACTCTAGAGGGTCCAGGGGGGGGGTGTGAGTCCAATGACTCACAAATCAGATCGTTGATTTTACGCATAAGTACTAGAGTTAGGTACTGACTTAAACAATATAGTAAAACAATTACGCTAGTAAGTCAGCAACATGCACACAACTCAATAACAGTAAGATACAAGATATATCTAAAGTGCTAAAGGATAGAAATACTCAGCAATTTATCAAGGTTCAGTCACTCCATGTGCCTACGTCCTGTCCCCAAGGTACCTTTCCTTGAGATTTCTGAATCCACTAAATATCTCTTTCAAGGCAGAGAAACCGACCTTTTACAACAGCTCAGTATAGCAATTGTGTACCTTCCTCAATCTACTCTCGCTATCTTCCACAACTACTTACACCAAGTAGATGTCTTCTAGCCAGTAAAGATTTAGATAATATCTAAATTGTTTTCCTCTTTTTCTGGCTCAGTTCATAGTATGAATACAAGTGTACAGATTACTAGCGAGCTATTATAGAACTATTCAAAGATGAGAGTTGAGAATGAGTTCTTGCTTTTAGTGCTAACTGTTGTGTTGGTGTGTTTTCCTTCTTCACGCGCTGCTCCTTTTATAGAGGATTAGAAGAGCTAGCCATTATGACTTGATCTTCAGTTTGAATCTTGAATCTTCAATCTTCTCGCTTGAAATCTTTTCGTTAGAGTGGAACGTTGTTACAACAATTCAAGGTATCTGATATGATCTTGGAATGCGATTGAGTTGATAAGATTTCCTTAATTGCGTTTGCAGAAAAGAAAACTTGTAGCATACGAAAATTTCCATTTTCGATTACTGTAAGGACTTACTTTCCGAACAACTTTAATTTTTAGTCATTTTAGGAAGTTTTCTCTTGAGTTCTTCAACAGAGACTTCCTTCTAATCCAGTGGATATATGCTAGGTTCAGAAATCAAAGACACTGATGGCTAGACTTGGCATACTCCACAACTCTGCTGGGATGTTGGGTTGCTTTCTTCGAGACCGGACATCAAAGGCTTGCGGGGCTTGAGACTTCAAGTCAATATCAATAAGTGATACTAAGTCATGTGTTGAACTCCAATAGAACGTTGTAATTACTACTGTCTTATCATCAATAAACAATTAGTAACTTTTTTGTTGGATTAATATATTTTACCAACGAATTAGGAGTTACCATTTTCCATATACTTTTAAGTAGTGATTTGACATTCTTTAAAACTAAGAGAATTGAGTTTCCAACAAACCATGTGATACTTTACAAGTTAAAATTTTATAATCATGTACCTATTCTTCTATCAAATTCTTCTATTGTTCCAACATTCTATTATATGCATATAAACATCAGTTCAAATATAAGAGTAATTCCAACTCACTAATGCTTCTATTATACAACTTCGTTTAATCAAAAGTATTTATTACGTGTTTTTCCCTCAGTTGCGATCTTCATGTCCTCCATCGATCGCATAATCTTAAATTCTCCATTAATTGCAAAATTTCAAATAATAGGATAACTCTGTTATTCCAAACTAATCCTCCATTATTCCAACAAACTTCTTCTTTTATTCCAAAAGAAATCTTCCCTTATTTTCTTTTGTTATTGTTTTTGTTTTATTTTATTCTTCATTTTAAATTGCATAAATAGAAGGTCCCTACTTAATTCTCTTTTAGTTTGTTATTGAATTCTTGTATTATTCCAACAAAATTCTTATGTTCTTCAAAAAGTCTTCCCTATTATTCCAAAAGTCTTTCCTCGGGCGGTTTTAAAATTGTTCGAATAACAAACAAGTGTTCTATTTGGAACAAACAAGTATTTTCTTGGAAAAAATAAACATTATGTTGAAAAAATAAGCATTTTGTTGGAATAAATATATTGTTGGAAGAATAGAGTATCTTTTTTGGAACAATAGAAGCATTAGAGCACTAAATTTTTTCTTACCAAACACAAATAGATCTCAAAATGACCGCCTAATTAATACAAGTCCATCGTTATAAAAAATTTCGAAAAATAAGACCGGAAGAATGTGTTTTAAAGAAAAGAATTAAAACTTTGTTCTCTCTCTAGAGATGACATCAGCGCTGACATTATCCTCCTCCTTCCCTTTCCTACGTGTCATGCTTTTCATTTATTTACAAGTTTGTCACGTTCCCCTATTTAGTCACTAAACTGTCATCGCATTGTCACACCATAAAAGTTGTCTAGTGACGATGCATCAGTTATTTCTTATTAAAAAATCTTTTCCCCGCTATCCTCAACTCCGATTTTAAATATTTTTATATCGATGGAATCGTATTAATGAGACCTTCATTTTGAGATCCATGAAGCTCAGGTAAAAACGATGTTTTAAAATTCAGAACATATATCTTTAATGTTAGAACATGCTATGATTTCACCTATTTTTCAATATGGTATCCTAAATAATACTATATATGTCCTAAACTGTATAGTTTATATTCTAAAAGGCCAACATAATGTTCTAAAAAAATCTTTGGATATCTGGATCACATTTGCATTATGATTTATAATATATCAAATTCATAACTCATGTTCTAAAAAATATAACGTATGTTCTAAATTAATAAATATGTTTCATAAATTACCGTTAGCTATGTTCTAAATTATAGAGTCCGTGTTCTAAACAATGTTACACGTGTTCGAAAAATTACAATCTCTGCTTTGAAAGTAAAGTACACTGATCTAAACAATGTTAAATATGTTCTAAATTTTATAGCCCGTGTTCTAAACAATGTTACATAATTTCAATATGACAAGAATTAATTGAGTCTCACTATATAATAAAAATAATATAATTCCGTCAATGTATGCCAATCTAGGTGGGTTAATTAACACATCTTCCTTTTAAAGTTTGAACAAGAGATTATGCCATAATTTCCCAGTTGTTCGTTACCAAACAAAAATGTCGCTAACATTTGACGTATAAAGAAAGAGTAATGATCGTTTATCAGTTACCCATTGGCCTAAAATGCACATTTATATGGAAATTAAGAACTGAAAGTCACAAGTAGAATCCAAAAGCACGAGACTTTATGAGAGGCTCATGACTTCCAAGTACCCTCAGTTGGGATCTTCCAATGTGTCCCACGCAAAAGATGAGTCACCACACCAAGGGTATATGTATATTTATTTAGTCGTCATACCATGCAACTTTAAATTAATTAATATTGCATTCCAGGTCGATTCATCCTATTCCCAGATGCCCCATGGAGCTGATATGTCTGACTGGGAACAATTTGAATAATGCCTGGTTGTTCTGCAATCACAACATTCAAGTATGTCATTTTTGTTAGCTACTAAACTTCCACTCTAATCACTTTGAATAATTTAGTGGATCATCACTGGTACTAAGAAATTAAAATATGTAACACATCATAAATTCAATTTCTAAATTTAGAAAGTATTTGAAAGATAAACAATGATTAAGATGATCTCTTGTTATACATTTGAATGCCTCTCATATCCAAAAGGACCAAAACTGTCTAGATTTTCGTTAAGCAAATATACATGATATGGTTGGTTGATTCAACATTAAATATAATCTTTCATATGATATAAATAAAATCCCAACTCACTACGTTGGTATCTCTCTTAAAAAGGAAGACTATATCATATATACAAAAACCCTACACGAAAATTATTAGATATGTAATTGTAAAAACATTCACATCCAAAACCATTTCACAAAACGAGGTTTTTCAATTTTCATTAATACCATATTATTAAAGTCAAAATGCTATATCAACGAACAGTAACACTATTAGCTAAATTACTTTATTTGTTTAATTTGTTAACCACATGCGTCATAAAAAAAAATTCCTCTACATATTTATAAAATTTAAAAATTATTGAAGAAGAAAGGCGACGAATATAAGAGATGCTTACTTTTCAATCGTTGAACCTGCTCAGGGGTGAGCTTGGCTGAGAAGCCACAGGCAGCCGTATTGTAGCTATGTATCAAAGAACCTTTGGCAGCCTCCTCGCTTCAATATTTAAAATTATAAGTTAAAAGGTTAAATATCATAACACATAAAATAAAATATCATTTTGGTTTGTAAGGTTATCCATTACCGACAATAGTGGTATATGATAAAATTACAAAAGAAAAAAAAAAGTACCTGCCGAGGAGTTTGGAAAGGGTACGGAGATGATAAGCCTCAGGCGCTTCCTTCTGTGGCCTCTCGGTGTAGACTATGTGAACCTTAGCTCCGGAATCAGGACCGGATTCTGCCATTTTTATAACAAAAACCAGCAAAATCAAACAAGACAATAATGAACTAATTTGGAGACTCTCCATTTTTGTTATTTTAGTAGAAATTAAGTGAAGCAAATGTGAAGTAATTAAGAAAAGGTGATGATAATAAATAAAGTAGAGTAGGCAGTATGTATTTATATTTATTTACTAGGAGCGTTGTTGGCTCCGTGTTTATTTGGATCCTTTTTCTCGGCAATGCATATGCTCTCTTGCCATTTCTTTTCTTTTTGAATATATATTTATTTTGGTGAAGCACAAGTTTAGGCATTTTGGAAAATTTCTCCAACTTTAAACTTGAGATGAGATCTATTCATTTGTCATATTATGAGATCTATTAACTACGTGGCACTTGATTTTAAACCAATATTCTATCATGCTTCCTACTACTTTACAATTATGTGATCTCACAAATTTAGTACTTACTTGTTTATTGTAATAAAATCTATGTCTTAGGTGATTTTTTGGTTTGAGACTTTCTAAACACCAGTTAGCTAAAGCGCTTCTTAATTACTATAAGAAACTATTTTGTTGATGAGCTTAAAATGGTACTATTTTGTACATTCAGATATAACTCTAATTTTTATGGCTTAAATTTAATAAAATTCACTTCAGTTCACCTTAGCAAATTTATAAAACATTCAGCAAAATTCAGCCAATTTAATTTAATTGAATTCAACTATAAAAAATAGGACCTATCTTTTTAAAAAACTTTAAGCCTATTTCATTACAGTATTCCTTATTGATTACATGAATATGACTTAAATAGTTGGATTTCAGAAATTAGGGAGCTGGAGCAAACTTCCGTAGATATGAATTGCTTTATCTTTTTTCTCTTATTTCATCTTGGCCCATAAATTGTCAGGACACAAGTTTTATTTGGGTAAATAAAGTAAATAAATGAAAACAAATTATTAAAGCAAATGGACCTTTATGAAGGGACAATTTATTATAAGGTCTAGGTCCTTTAACTTTTAAAGGACACACTCTAGGTCATAAGACACGTGTCAAAGATCTAATGAGACGTCTTCTAAGTAGAGGATTAGACCCGCTAATAATTCCTCTTATGAAGGTCTCTGTGGTGTAGATTGCAAAAAGTAAAGCTAAAATAATTCATCGCCTAAGGTGGAGCCTTTTAATGTATGTACGTTTAAGAAGAAATCATAAAGCATCAATCCTCATAAACACACTGAGTTAGCTTCATAAAGAGAAGAGAAGAGAAGCACAAATAAGAGAACCAAAGCTTTAAGCACAAAATACATTGCAGTATAAACATAACACAACACACACTTGTTCTTCATAGGACAATTCTACATTTATTCAGCCAGAAAAAAAAAAGAGCCTTCTTACACATGCAGTTTCTTAATGTATACGCCCAATGCCACCAGGCCTGGCTCCATGAAGCTGATATGTCTCGCTCCGAACTACTTGAAGAACACCTGGTTGTCCTACAATTACATCACAAAACATACAAGCATAACCCTTCATTTCTTAACTTATATCCTCAATTTATTGTCATTTTGATCCCCAGAATTCCCAAGCTTAATTACATCAAAACATACAGAAATGAAAATAAAGAAAAGGTAGATTGCAATTGAAATACAAGTGAATTTAGAATCCATCTATAATAATTTTTCAAGAATACCAGCTAGAGAGAAATGGTAAAGAATTTCTAAAAATCCTAGATTTGGAGGAAGATAAATCACTCAAAGACACAAACAAACAGCATATGTAAAATGAACTGCACTATAAAATTAAGGCATAAAGCATCAGGTGTGCACATTGCCTAAAAAACGGATAGGCTCCTTGAACTTATAATATAGTGCCTCATTGATTAGTGTTCTGAACTTGTTTAAAGTGGTCTACTGACCATATAAATTTATTTGAAGTGACTTATTCTATGTTGAACTTGCTAACAGTGTCCCATTGATCCCCAAGCTGGATTAAACCAATATACATTTCAGTTTCTCAAAATCTCTCTGCTTCCAACACATTGACTTAGGGGATTAATCTTTGTTATATTCACGGACAAGGTCGGCCGAAACAGTTTTTAAAACCATGTTCAAGATGTATCAAGACCTAAATTAATCATATCCGGTCCATCACAAATTCAAAATACAAGGAAATGAAATCAACTTTTGATGTTCACTTCAATTTGCTGCTAATTCCCTAGCTATACAATTCCACTAATTTTATAGCAGAATGCATCATAAAATAACATAATCCCAAATTTCCAGAAAAGCCCAAACCATACTGAAACTCTCTAAATTTGTCCATTTTGGTCGCTTTGTTCCCAAAACAAGGGACGACCTATTTACCCTGAACTATTTAAAAATGTATCTATTGAGATCATGTTTTGAGTATAACGGAAATAATTTTGACCCGGTGTTTGGACACGCAACCATAATATGGACTTCGCATTGATACGTGGCATTTGAATGGAACACTATAAACGACACGGCCATACAAGCGTATGTGAAGCTAATTATAAATAGTTCATTTAGTCTTTTCGAAATTAATATTATGGCACGACAAAATCGGGCCAATAGATATTCTGTAAAATAATCTTCATTCAAATATCACGTCTCATATGTGAAGTCAATGTTACGGTGCGTGTCCAACACCGCGTAAAAAATGTTTCCGTATAGTTACACTTTTAAATAGTTGAAGGGCAAATAGATCATATGTGAAGTTCAGGAGGACAAAGTGACCAAAATGAACAAGTTTACGGAGCTCGGTTGAAGAAAAAAAGGAAGAGGAAATGGTTCTTACTGGAGAGGCGGTCGACCTGGTCAGGAGTGAGCTTAGCCGAGAAGCCACTAGCAGCCGTTTTATAGCTGTATCCCAAAGCATCTTTGGCAGCCTCATCACTACAATTCAAATTACAATAATTTAATAATAAAAAAAAACTAAAAAGATTGAAAAGGATGGATGAATCATCATCACCTGCCGAGGAGGGAGGAAAGGATGCGAAGATGATAGGCCTCGGGCTCTTCATCCGATGGCCTCTCGGTGTACACGATATGTACGGCGGCTTCCGACGAATCAGCCGCCGGATTTACAGGAAGCGGTTCAGCCATTTTCAAGAAAAGGAAGATGAGTAGAAAGGTGGCAGTCAAAAATGTTAACAATGAGGATTGGATTCTCCGCATATCTAATTCTGATTCTGAGACTGGAAAATAATTTATGTAGGGACCCCTAAATTTATATTATTGGGCTTCAAGAGCTATATAAGGGGTTTACTGATTCAAGCCGGTCCAATAATTATGGTATTTAAATCCCTCTTAGTCGTTGTTGTGAATGATCGATTTGCAGATCTTCCTATCAAACGCAGTCTCATGTTACTACTGCACCAACTAACGATTGGTATTGATAAGGAACTATATAGGTATAATGAAAAAACAAAAAAAAACTATTTATAATTAAAGTAAAATAGGTGATTTCATTAGGTTTTAATTTCCACCATTATATTCTAATTTAATGTTAATTAACCAAATTTTATTTGGTCAGTTATCGACTGAGTGAACACCACTCATAAAGAGTCGGCTTATTTACAAATCCATTATATTCAGTTTAATTCAATTAAGCAAATCCAACAAAGTTTATTCAATAAATAGTTTAATTCAGTTCAGCAAATTTTAACTAAAAAAGAAGTAAGTCTAAATCTTTACATGGATATAAAAAAAAATTATGTTACATGTATATTTAAAAAAAAGAAATTTTTTGTCAAAAGTGCCTATCTACTCACAAGATCAGGATAAACTATAGATAGCTATGCTTTAAAATCAAATATGCATGAATTACACTCATATCTTATTTACTTTTCTGTCAAGATGAAGAGTCTGAGGTTTAATAATTTTTTTAAAAAAAATGACATTTTGAATTAATGCTATAAAACATAGTGCTAACGATCTTAAAATGAAATTTTAAGAATTAAAATTATTATTTTTCATGAAACCACATTTTTTATTTTCGAAAATCACCATTTTTGGATTTCTTGCTTTGAACATTAATTTTTTCTCTCAAACGAAAGTATACGAAGGCAACTAGTTGCACAAGAAAGAAGAACAAGTTCTTTTCGATGAAATATCACACCAAAGACCAACATTGAATAGCTAAGACTATATATTTTTCTCATACTATCAAGATTTGTCAAGAGCTCTATGAATTGAAGTGCATAAAATCTAGAAGAGCAGAAAAACATTGTAACAAGTAAAATTGAGGTGGATATAGTTTTGAAAATTTTCTTCAATTGCAATCTCGTCTGTAACAAGTCCTCGAAATTGTATGGAATTGTTAATACTGTTACTAAGGTTGAAGTTGAAGTAGTAGACAGTCTGTTAGTCATCTCCAAACGAGAATTTGTAAGAATAACAACGTGTATGGAACTTTTGAATTTTGGCTTCAAGCTTAAAAAATTCATAGTCTAGCTGCAAAATTCAAAACAATGGCACTTTGAGGAGAGAAAGTAGATATAAAGAAAAACCGAGCATATATGTATTTGATCTTTGAACTCTACTGAGTTCATTCTGTACTATGTACATTCATCATCTTTTATTATCACTATCTGTGAGGGAAATTGTAATAGGCAACAAATCTTTCATGTCATCATGTGTATGGTGTCCTCCATTTGACACAGAAGTCCAGTGCCTAAAACAATTCGCAGTCATTCAAATCGATGATATGTTTTTTTTTTTATTTAAGATAATACTGTTGGTCAGTTAAATCGGTAATGCATTAGTAGACCACATTAATGGCATAAACACACAATGTTTCACATACAGAAGCACAATAGATCCAAAGCTTTAAGCACAAAATACATAGGCAGCACGAACATGAGAACACAGCACAGACTTGTTTGTATAAAGGATGAAATATACTACGTTTATTCAGTCTTATGGAGCTTTCATATGCGACTTAACGAAGACGCCCCCCAGGCTTTGCTGGATGAAGCTGATATGTCTTGCTGGGAACAACTTGAAGAACACCTGGTTCTCCTGCAAATAACACCATTAACATTATCAGCTTGAGAGAATACAAATGACTTCGGAATTTTACTAAATGCTGCATACATTCGTACACCGTGAATGGTTTCTCATGGAACTTCCAGAAAAATCCTCTAAAATCAGATATTAAGAAACATAGCAAGAGTATGATATGTAACATATTGTTATATCCGAAGCTAATTGGTTTGATAAATCTAGAGTAGAAGAGCACCTGATCCAAAAATCTGATTCATTTGATAAACTTATTTAAAGTAATATACTATGATTAAATCTTCAAAAATTTAATGAATCGCACTCGCAACTTACAAAGTATCTTATCACTTGTTTAAAGTGACATGATTAAATCTCTAAAATCTACGTGGGAGAGGATTCACACATATTAAAAGGTACGAGTGCAGGAGGTCAGAATAGATGATTATAAGCGAATTCAATAATAGTGAGACAGTATGCAAATTCAAAATGACAATAGGCTTTTCCGAACAAGTTTGTTTCACCAAGATCAATCTCAAACATGCGAATCAAACCACTTGTACAACAACACAAACAGCCTATATAACTTGAATTCCAATATAAAATCATGTCCGCTACATCACAAATTCATAAAACACTATCAATCTCCTCGTTACGGTCCAAATTACTTTGATTTTTCTTGCAGATTACATCAACAAATTAATATAATTCGATATGAAAAGCTTACTTGAGAGGCGGTCAACTTGTTCAGGGGTGAGCTTAGCTGAAAAACCACTGGCAGCCGTCTTGTAGCTGTAAACCAGAGCATCCTTGGCAGCCTCATCGCTACAATAATTCAATAATAAAAAAGCAAAATCTATTACTCTCTCCGTCTCATATTTTTTATTTTTCTTGTTTTCTAATATGCATATACATGTTAATTAATTATTTTCACATACACTCGTACATAAGTGAGTCTACGATGAAAGATGAAATACCTGCCGAGGAGGGAGGAAAGAGTGCGGAGATGATAGGCCTCAGGCTCTTCATCCGTAGGCTTCTCAGTGTAGACAATATGAACGGAGGAGGGATTAGCAGATTCAGCCATTTCGATAGTGAAAATTAGTAGAGAGATCGAAATTAGAGATAATAAAAACGATGATGACAATTGGGTTCTCCGCATCTCTGATTTTTATTCTGATTTGATAATTTAATAACTTGCTTATTAAGATATTTCGGAAACGCTACACGCCAAAATTGGGTCCATCTCCAATCGGTATAAACTAGATACAACCTCCGCTCCTTCCAAATACCTAAGTATTGTCATTTTTTCATTTTTACAGATATAAAATTTGTAATTTAACTTGGTGTAAATAAAATATTGTGGTTTAAATAAAATTAAGGAAATAATGACGTGAACGAAAATAGATTTTATCTAAAAAGTTTTTGAGATTAACTTATACATAACTGTTCAAACATTTAAAAAAATATTTGAACAAAACACCTCATAATTTAAATCATGAAAATTAATTGTTTTCTTAATTATGTAAATAATGCAAACTACAATTTTTTATTTACTTAAAGACAAATTTATTTGTAAAATTGTGAGCTTACAAATTACTTATTTGAAATTATTATTATTAGTTTTTTAATATACAGATGTAGTAACAAGATATTTATTTTATTTTATTTTTCCTTGCGTGTATATTGGAAACAACGACAAAGAAGATGACCAAGGCCCACCCCAATTGACTAGCACCTGAAAAGAATAAATAAATAAAAATGCATATTGATATTATCAATTGGCCCAAACCCAATTGCTCGTAGCTTTACTTTGCACCAGGGGCTTATTTAGTACCTCCGTCTGTAAAAATTACTCCTGTAATTTTATTTCAGCTCTCTGCTCGTGAAATTCAAAAGAAAACATGATAAACTGTAAATTCGTCGAAAATTTCTAAAAAAGTGTCGAAATATATTAAATTTTAATGAAAATCTGAAAAAAGTACGCCTTAAATCTATAATTTTTGTTTGAAATTTGCATTTTTCATAAAAAAAAATCGCATTTATTTCCTATTTTGACAGTATACGTTAACAACAATGAAAATTTGCACTCTGAATTAAAAAAAAAAAACTCAAGTGTAAAACCAAAAAGATTCTAAGTGTAAACAGCCCCCTAACATATTTGATCTAATTAATATTAATTTTTTAAAAACACAAGGATATCATTTTATAATATTCAATTTCATTTTTTGAATCATCGGCTAACGTTAGCCATTGTAGCAATAAGTATGAAGTATAAGTTGTGCGCGAAAGGAGGTGCGGCAAAGTGAGAAAAAAAAAAGCATGTGTGTGCAACAAAAATAAAATAAAAAATAAGTATGCTTAAATATTCAACCCTAACTTACTTAAAAATGCAATTTTAATTTTTACTGTCTCTTTCTTGTTTTTCAAGTTGATTTAAACATGATATGAGAATTAGCGTACCAATTCATATTGATCCGAAAATAACATGTTAACCGTGTCACATTCAAGTTGTATCTTCAACCTCGTATACGTGTCATTTTGCCACCTCTAGAAAATAACCAGCCTAGACACCTGTCGAATAGTAATCAACTGTAGACAATATAAAATTGACAATACTGTTCCTTTTTTCTTTCAATCAACAACTTCTCAACAATATCACCTCCTTGTTTGTACAGTGACTTATACACGCAATAACTTCTAAATTGCTCCAAATCGGTCCCTTCGGAGTAACTTACAATAATTGCTTTAAATTACAACATTTCTTTTCAGAATAATTAATATTGCACTTTACATTCATTTATCAAATTTAAATTTGCAAAATGAAATACAAGGATTGCCGGTTGAGATACTCAGCGAAATAAGCCAAAAAAAAGAAACTCATGACACGGGATCTTATTTTCTCATTCATCCATGTCAGCGTTCATGATCATGGCAGCAAGAAGAAGGGGAAGAGGCATACCAAGAAAAATTAAAGACATTTCCATAATATTAAACCATATATCTTAGTTTAATGGCAAGTATAATGACTATATACTCAGCAGGTTCATTTCACCTTTCTTTGCACTAGAAATATAGGCAGTGATTAATCGTTATTCAATAAATTCAGAATAAGTTAGATTCTCTATTCGTTAGAATATCACTAATATTTGATATTCTTCGTCATTCTTTCTAGAATCAATATTTGTGTTATGACAAAATACTAGGAAAACTGAACTAGGACAACAAAAAGTGGGAGTGGCATTGTCATTGGGTATAAAAAAGTAGGGAATAAATATGTACCTTAACGCATAGAAACTGTCTTCCAAGTATGCAATATAACGGGAAGCTGATCACATCACACAATCGGGTCTTGAGCCCGAGTTTACGAAGACCATAACTCATTCATAGAATGCAACTGACTAAAATCTGTAGACTTTAAGGACATCTTATAGAGCTCCCTCAGCTTTCCAATATCAGGCTTGTTAGACGATGAAGTCAACTGTACAGCAGCTGTAGAAGATCTATCTGTATTTCCAGAAACTACAGAGGACAACATATTCTTCAAAAGTTTCTGTAAATGAACCCAAAATCTGCCATGTATCTCTGGATAATCACTTGCAAATGAATCAGAAATTGTTTCTGATATATGCCGACCTTCAAGCATGCGGGATAGGGATGATTCAAGCATCTGAAACAATAGATCAAATTTGCCAGTTCGTTTTAATATTAAAAAGGATAATACACACTGCTATGCCAACTTCGGAAGCTAAATGCAAAATAAGTTTCAAATTGCAGCATCTTTTCTAAGGCATTTAGTTAAACTGAAGCATTCCTGAATTATAGCTAGACTGGAATATACTTCATCAGTAGCAATATTATTTCCAGTTATTCAAATCTCAAATAAGGCCATCCTCTGGCTCTTTTTGATTTCACACGTTTTGTTGCAAGCACCCATAAATGCGCATCCAATGCGGTAATGTTATAGCATTGTCAAACTGGACAAGTCTTAATAAGTAGCATTGATGAACTATATGCAAATCAAAGTTTATGTGATTTTTGAAAGACTACTTTCTTTTCCAAGAAAAACATTAATATCAGGAAATATTCACAAAATGCATTACTATAATTGCTCGATTTAAATATTTCTATTGTTCCTACTCAATAACTATAGCTGGTCATGGAAGATTCAGAATTTGGCCATTGAGATCATGAAAGCAAATATTTATGTTCCATAACATGCTCCTTCTATGTTTGAAAGAATGTCATGCAAGATTTTTATTTTTTTTCTTTTTGTTAAACTAAAAGTAGTCATTTTATAAACTTAAAGAGAACATTTAATATTTTGTTCCAAGTATACCCTTATATTTAATGTTGATTCCACTTAAATATACAAATCGATTGGCATTCTCAAATATTTATAGGGATATTCTAGTACAATAACACTATAATTAAGACATATTGATGACATTCTTAATCCATGCCCAAAACCCAAAACTATAAATTGACTTCTTTCATAAACAGGAGGAAGTACTAACTTGAGTATAAAGATTCTACAGATAATCAACGTGTCTTTCTGAAAAACTCAGACTTTGACCCTCAAATTGGAAGATATCAATTATATGTTGCTACTAAAAGAAAAATGTAACATATGCGTGTGTGTGTGTGTGTGTGCGTGTGCAAGCTATTGCGATTATAGAACAGATAGGTGCAAGAACTTACCGCATGCGAGTGCAAGGCTAAAGAGAGGCTTAACAAAAGAGCTGATCTTTGTGTCAAAATAGTTAGATACATGGAGGGATGTGTGGTTGGACCGTAAAATTCCATTGCTTTTTGCCAGTTTCTCTCAGCCAATGAAGCATATTGCTTTACCCGATGCAAAATACTATTTTCATTTTTAGAGAAGTTGCTTTTATTATGATCTGACTCCAAAAATTTCAGACACGAATCCCTTTGGTAGCAAGCAAGCTGAAAGTATGCAAATGCAGCTTCCTGTTTACGCAAATCACCAAGAGATTCATACACAGACAACGCCTCCCTGATGGCATCATTGGCTGAAATCTCATGCTTCCTGAGTTCTCTCCTGTTTCTCCTGTGACCAGGTCTTATACGAACAGCTACTTTATCTTCCAAAGCTCCATTCTCATAAATTTCTGCAGTTACATCTTCTCTTGCCAAGAGCATTCCAAGCCTCAAGTATGTATGAGCATATTGAGTACATGCTTCATTTTTCAGGCTGTTTGATACTAAGTTGTCCTCTTTTGTGATAGCATTCAGTTCTGACTTTGCTGCGCCATAATATCGAAGTGATTCACGGTATTCTATTTTTGCAGTGTCCAGAGCTTGTTTGCAAGCATCCTGGAATACAGCTTGTGACTTAAGATTTTCATATTTTGCTATTAACTCTTCAGCCAATGCCCGCCTACCATGGCCCAAGTTACAATTGATTAATATTATGTTACAATGATCAGAAACTTCTCTAAATGCAGTTATCGCATCTGCAAATGCATGTTCAGCGTTAGTCAACTCCTTTCTTTCAAGCCTATCTCGACCCAGTTCATTGCAAACCCACCCTATCTTTTTAATTATCGACTCTACTTCTGCTGAACCTGATGGAACTCCAACCAAAGCATCTATAGCTTCATCATAACAAATTAGAGCAGTAGAAAGATTCTGTTCTGCATCACCAACAACGGGATCCCTAGTATACCTGAATATACCCCCAATTCTCATTTGAGGTTTATCTTTTGATGTGGTTTCACTTTGACATGGTATTGCAACTCCCGCTTCATGAATTTCCTGACCAACCCCACCTCCATTGTTAGAATTAGTAGCTACGGAACACTGTGCGATGGTCTCTATACAAGGATCAGATTCTCCTTTGGGTGGGGAACTGGCACTCTTGGCATGGGATCTTTTTCCATGCTTCCTGCCATGCACTACAGAGGGTTTATTTCCGCTGCTGCTGCTGGCACTGCTACCACTGCTTGCCCTATCACTCTGGCAGCTGCAATTCACTAAGGAACACGAACTGCAATTCTCAATATACTTACCCAGCTTCGTCTTTAATCTTTGAACTTCCTTCACAACCTCAGATGACATTCTCAATTCTTTGGCAGAAGATTTTGTGTCTGGTTGTGTACTGTCTTCTTTACTCTTAATGAAATGAAACTCAACGTAAACATCCCCAACCAGGGTCCAAGCCTTTGACCAGAAGAGGGACGTGGCAGAGATTCGCTCCAATGCAAGAGAATCGTCATTAACACTGTGTTTTACTTCTGCATCGCCAATGTATGATATTGCTTTCTTTTTTTTGTCAATGCATTTTAATCCAGGCGAATATTTAATCATTGAAGAAAGAAACCTTGTATCCTCCAAATGCTGTGGCATTGATCCATAAACCGTACATGCTAGTTCTACTACCTTCAGGGTTTGATGCAACTGGTTATCCTCCTTATAAGCTTGTCCGAGTGCCAAATAAGATTCTCCAAGCAGGAGAACAAGTTTCCACATTTTGTGATCTATTTTAGATGTTGGTAACCATTCTAGGATATCACAAACTTCAATACAGTCAGAGTCACCACAAGCACAAAGAGAAAGGTTCATTGATGAATGTGGTCTATCAGGAAAACTGCTTACTTCATCAAGCAACTCCACTTCAGTACCTTGTATTTGGCGCATCCATCTAAGAGACTTAATAGCTTGAGAAACATGATGTATTGCAGCCAATTTAGAAGATATTGGATCAGCTACAGTTTGGACCACACATGGGGTTTCTGGGGATTCTGGGGATGTTTTGGACACTGCAAAATCTTCATCACAATTTGAACTAGTTGGAGATCCTCCCGAATCATCAGATTCTGTCTCACAAGATGACAACAACTTTCTGGAATCAGATAAATTTGCCTCCAAAGTCATTTTTACTGAAGCTTCTGATATTGTATAAGAACAATTTTTTCCATCCTCACTCAATCTGTCTTCTGGAACTGATGAGGAGAGATTCTCATAAACAACTGACTCGGAGATACTAGAGGAAGAGTCCAAGGATTCTACTGGAACCGTAACTTCACATTCTGAAAGAAATGATTCAGATGGAAAAGTTAATCCCAGCTCTTCATCATCATTCAAAAGGAGTCTTGCATATTGCTCATGAGCTAATGCACGTACCACCTGTTTGATCACTAATATCAGGTCTACACCCAAATATGACGAGAAAAAAGAACTTACATATATATGTCAAGAGAGAAAGAACAACTTATTTCCACATACCAGATGATCTGGCTCATCCAGAAATTCCAAACATTTTCTGAAGAATCTAACACACCTAGACCTGTTATTAGATGCCTGTAAAGAAAGATTAACAATTATAAGACATCACAATGCATTAGGGTATAAGCACCAGAGTCTTATTTACTCCATACCAACGAAAGGGAGAGCCTGTGAGCAATACGATAAAGGAGAGTTCCCAGAGAAAACAAGGAATTGCTTCTCCCTCTATACAATAAAGAAGGGAGAGGACTTGAGCTATCATCACAGTTATTGGACGCATGGCTCTTGGGAATAATAGAAAGATCAAAAAGTTGAATCACATCTTCTCCAGCACTTTTATACAACTGAAAAAGTAGACAAAGTAGCAAAAAATAAATAAATAAAAGAACTGTTCACAAATGAATTGCAGAAAAAAGACCTTTTAAAACATAAAACTGGAACTATGTATACCCAGTAAGCACCAGGATCTTGCTCGCAGTTTTCTTGAAGGAACCTCAGAACAGTGAGACCATTTTGCTGCACAACTTGGGGATGAAAAGCTGGAGTACCATCTTCAGAAATGCCTTTCAAAAGAAATATATCATCTGTTTTAAGTAGCTCATATCCCTGAACAACACCATTTCGATGATAACAGATGGCCAACTCAGGTACACTTGCCATAACATTGTCAAGCCAGGCTTCAAGCCATGTTAGAGGAGTGACCTATGTATAATAAGCACAGGGGAACAGCCCAATTTAATTTTGCTATGCACAAAGCAACATAAAGTAAATAGAAGTTTGTCATCCCATCACCTGTCGTGTTACATCCCATAGATGCAAGCTTACAGAAACATATTTTTCGTTGCTAAATAGAAGCAAGTCACTGCCTAGAAGCATGCGGAAATTGTGAAATTGCCAAAATAAAACCCTTAGAAATCCGTCATTACTGATTCTTTTATGTTTTTCAGATTCTTGTACAGAACATCTGGGCTTTTCACCAATATGCGAGGCTTTCTTCACAGGATGATGGTCCTTATTTTTATCATTCTTTTTACTTTCCCAAACATAGCCATCTGGTTTAACCTGTGTATACTCTGAAAAATTGTTGTTTTCTTCATTTACAGAAGTGCTATCACTCTGGCCCACAAAATTGGATGTACAAGCCCCACGAAGCACAGATGAGTTTGATTGCTCCTCTGATGTAGAATGGTGCATAGGTGGGCAATCACAAGCCTCCATTCTCACAGAATGCATTGCAAAATTCAAAAATAAAGACTGGTCTGCACATTTTGATTGGTTTTTGTGTCGTCTGACCAGCTTTTCTCCCTCTTCCACATCAGGCCTGTGTGAAATAACATATTCAAAATGTTGAAAGACTTACAAGATAAAAAATGAAATTGAGGTTATAGAGCTACAAACCCAGTATTTAGAACAAGCGTCTGCCCAACTCGACGAACTGCAATTGATAATCGACCCTTAGAATATGGCATTTTGAATATCTGCTTCAGAATGTCAGTAGGAGCTATCACATCTATCTCATCCCCATATTCTGCCAAGCCAGATACAGCTAAGGCTTCACATTTCCTAGTAAGATTAGATGAAACAGCATCTCCTTCCCAAGGTAGCTCTGCAACATATAAGCACAACTCTATAATTCAAATGCCACAACATCAAGACAAGGAAGACATATAAGAAATACAGTTACCGCTCAAGTAAAATCAAATATACAAAAAAAATTCAAAATAAATCTTGTTCAAATAGAGCACATTTCCTTCGAGAAGCTGAAGACAAGTTCAGCAGCATAACAACCAGAAAGCCTCAACAAATTCTCCAGACGAAAAACAGCACTCTCGATAACCAAATAGAAATAAGTTAGGGTACACCATTTTCTAACTTCTATTTATATGGCAGCCAGTGATCCACCATCAGTGATGCAAAATCCACAAAGCTCTAGAACTTCTAAATTAGCATGACTTAATTGGCGACCCAATATCAGCATAACAAAAGCCCATATTCACATAAGTTCGGAAGACATCATTGTGAACCATGCTGTTGCCACAACACAGTATGAGAATAGAAGCAGCTCTCATATGCAGTGTCTAAAAAAAATTTAAAACCAACTCACTGCAATCTAGAATAATAGTAATAAAAAAAAGTCTGAACTTTGAAAAGCCAATATGCCTACTTTGGCTAGGCTTAATTTAGATTTAAAACTGTTATCCTCTATAATCAAGCTTCTGTAGTATAAGCGGCAAGAAATTTGTTAACTTTCAAACATTGTGCATTCATAAAATTCGTTACATACCAGGTTTACCTCAATGGGACATACATAGGAAGATCATGCTTTCAACACCCAACCTCTTCAATTCCCACATTTATCAGCAAAATAACAATAACAGTAACAGTAAAAGATATTAATATTGTTACACCAACAATCTGATAACTGAGTTAGTCTCATGACATGCACATTGCATTTCTTCATAGCAATGGAACTAAAGTAAACTTCAAAAAAATAAAAAGGTTTCTAATCCAAAATTCTAGATGTGAATTTACCAGTCCAAGTAGTAATTATTGTTCCAGTAGAAGTGAACAAGCTGTTTACTCATATTGTAATTAAAAGTTTTAAATAGCATATAAAAGGATGAACTGTGTGCAGTTTATTTTGTCTATTTATTCTTATGATGTTGGGTATGCAAACAAACCATGTTCAACCTTATGCAAGCGCAAAGATTAAAAACATTTTTCAAATACACCATATGAAGAAATGAAGCATTTTTCTACAATTACAAAATCCTTATATCCGATGTCTAACAACAATTTAACCGCTACTAAAGAAGCGGTACACATTTAAGCACATTAGCCTCACTAATTTCATAACATTTCCACAACAACTTAAGCACATATCTAAACCATACCTCCAGTAGCCTTAGAGTGTACAGCAGAAACGGGAAGAACCTTCTCGGGCAAGTTAGCAACAACAGGAAGCGTATTTAAGTCGGTCTCCGCAGGAATCATCCGGTATCGAGGTGCAGTCACCCTGCTCAACCAAAAACACAACAAATGAAGCACATATCTATACTATTACTAACACAAGCAAACTTAGAATGAGAAAATTTAGAAAAAATTACGTGTTTTCGCGTCGAGAAGGTATGAGAGCGGAATTGAAAGCGTGGAAGGAATTATCAGTAGGGACAGGAATGGAACCGCAGAGAAAACCAACTGGTTTAGGTCTTGCAATTTCCAATCTCCCAATACATTTTGGCTCCATTGAGAAGGAGCCGTTGCTGGAGCTTGATGGTGATGATGGAGGTGATGGTTTCTCCATGAAGTTCAAATTTGAAATTCCGGTATGTTAGTTTTGTTGAATGCTTGATTAGGCGCTTCTTCTTCTTCGATTTTCTTCTGGAAACCACTAGAACTCCATTGATAGAGTGTTTTTCAAGTGGAAATTAAACCCATAGAGGATGGGCTTAGCCTTATTCTTTGAGCTCTCTAGCCCATCTATTGAATTTTATTGGAAAACTTATGCCCATTGTAGTGTAATGACCTGGTTTGGAGTGGATGGCATCGAAGCAGGAAGATATGGTACAAGGAGCGGTCTAAAGGGATAGCGATATGAATAGGTATGAACTGAATCACACATCGGAAATAAAGAGGGGATGATTGAGGTTTTTTAAGTGATATGTGGACTTCATACATGTATGACGCGTTTTAAAGCCGTAAGCCCATGGTGATGAATTTGGGCCAGAGCGGATAATATATGTATGGTATTAAGGCTGAGTGTTACATTTTGCAATGGATAAGCTCGCAAGTTGTATCATTCTCATATTGTTATCCATTCATTTTGAAACTACCTGTATCCATTTCATACACTAATGAGTAAAACCTTTGAAATCTCATACTGTTATCGTTTAGATAGTGGGTATCTGTGGATATCTTTACCATTTATAGATAATCGATTCTAATAAATTACATATTAAAC
The DNA here is from genome assembly GCA_028411795.1 of Euphorbia peplus. Classification (NCBI taxonomy): domain Eukaryota; kingdom Viridiplantae; phylum Streptophyta; class Magnoliopsida; order Malpighiales; family Euphorbiaceae; genus Euphorbia; species Euphorbia peplus. The sequence continues at coordinate 22,636,911 of CP110844.1, forward strand.
AAGAAACGTAATTTGAAGAAACTTTTGATAAATAATTTATACACTAATTTAACAAATATTCCAAACAATCAATGTTTGGGGATGAAAAGAAGGGAAATGATGACAACAACTACTACTCGCCATTCCATCGATGAGAACTACAATTGGCAATACCAAGTATGAACTGATGAGCAGAACCTTGAAGGAGTACACATGTTGGACAAAATTGGTGAAGAACTTTACTATGAGATCACAAGTGCCATGAGAGACGATGGACTCCGGATTAACATGGATTGAAAAGTGACAACAAGCCCATGTTAGCTCTAGCATATTAGCCAAAGCTATGCTTACAAATTTCAAACATCCCCTCTTTTAGAAAAGTATAGTGGGATCGACAACCTAGTGATCCATGTTAAGAACTTCTAATGCACTATGGAAACCATTGTTGCTTTTAATGTAGAAGTAATCAAGTGTAGGTTTTTCCTTGCCACTCCCTACAAGACTATAATCGAATGATATGAACACTTAATCTCTTGGTACGATAGAGAACTTGAACTATATGCCAGACACATTTGTCCTCTATTTTATCATATCCATTCCGCAACATAAAATTGTTGGTTCAAATATGACTATATAAAGACTAAAGGAGGTGAATATGATTTATTGTCACTTTAAAAGCAATAATATACTTTTAAAAGATTTGCCTATTAAATAATTAACAGTATAAAAAGGTTTTATGGAAGATACAGTTGATTATATAAAACAAGAGTATAAGGAGTTTAAAGCACAATTAATCAAACAAGCAAGTATAGATGGATTAAACAGTTATAAACTTTACAAGTGATTAAATGACAATAATTAAAGAGATAGGAATAAAAAGATAAGACTCAGAGCATTTATCATGGTTCGATCTCCTTATGAGTCTATCCCAGTTTCTAAGAGAACCTCTTGAGATTTTCCACTATCGGATTTCTTTACGGGAATAAATCAAGCCTGAAAAGCAGTCCTCACAATCCGAAACCCTGCTAGCAAATACCTCTCCTAGTATTTGTTCTCTCAAAATTCCAAGTATCCGAGTAACTTCCCCTCGGTTTTTCACGAGCTTTGTTGAGAAACTTATGACACTTTTCAAGGCTGAGTGTTAACATCTCTTAAGCTTACGGGTGCTTAAGAACTCATATACTTTCAAGGCTAAGTATGAACATCTCTTAAGTTTACGGGTGCTTAAGAACTTTTTACACCTTTTTCGAAATCTAGTGATAAACCCAGATTAAACCCCACCATTTAATCTTTACAATATCTTTTTGAATGATAGAAATAACACTCAAACTCTCAAGGTACAATTAAAGGAAATATTAATCAAAGCTTTAAGAAATTCCTCAGTTGATAGCTTTAATTCTCGGTGTACTTTCCTTGCCTTCAACGGCTGATCCTCCAATGCTTTTATACAAGATTAGCATACTCAAGATTATAGCTTTTGCACTTTTCTTTTTGAATGGAAGAAGATGAAGTAGCCGTTGGAGGAGTAGTCTTATCAAAAGCCATCTTATACATTGTAGTTTTTTAAAATTTAGTTGGACCTGGTCAAACTTGGTCTAACCTGTGTTGACCAATGTAACGACTAGAGATTTTAACAGTGGGAAAGGAAGAATAGAGTGAGAGGAAGATGAGAATAGGGAAGAAGAGAGAGTAGAGACTAGAGAAATGGAGAGAAAAGATAAGGTTTAAGGAAGATAATTGATTGATAATTCATTTGATAATTCTCAAGTACATGACATGGCCTTATAGCAGATAGTTCTGCTAAGGTGTCATGTTAGTACAATCACCAACACTAGCTGACAAACTACAATGAATACAAAAAGCTAACTCCAAAATAACAATTACAAGGATAAGTAATAACATACTTACTACCCAATAGTTGAAATAGCAAGATAACGGATAGCTAGATTAACTAAATTGAAGAGGCATAATCTTCTTAGGATAGTCGTGACAATACTCCCTCCTTCAAAGCATTCTTGTCCCCAAGAATGTAAAAAGAACGGTAAACTACTTGTCCCACTGATTGAAACTTTCTGGAATTTCCCATTGCTTGGTCCTCCTAAGTGGCATCCAGGCTGACATCCTCTTCCATGGAATTCGTACCTGATAGTGAAGTCAAATGGGTTCAGTAACCGAAACAAACAAGCCGTATTGAGCCATTTTTCTGGGTTATATTTGTTAGCAGCATCACCCCATAGGAATTTCATTCTATCCAATGCATAAGATTTGTAAGCTAACCCATTTCCTTGCTTAACACTAAAACATTCTGATAGAGAATGATTAGATAAGCAAACTTCATCAGCTAGAACGAGTGGATAGAATCTGAGTGTTTCTATCAGAGCAACAAGATTATAATTCATCTTTCCAATTGCTTCCTCTTCAATATTGGCTGCCAATTCCTTTCCATGTACAACAGAATGCTGGTAGAGAACATAGATAAACCAAGAGAATATCGCTTTTATTGTGTCTTTTCCAGCAGTCACAAAGTTAAAAATTCTACCCTTTAAGAATGTTGTCTTCCCTGCTTCATTCAATCTACACATGTTGTCAAAAGCAACTCCAAACACGACCTTCAATATAGAATCCAAGGTGCACTTCGTAACCCGTTCCTTATTCAGGTATGGAGAAAGTTTAGCAATCATTAAATCAGGACAAGGTTTGAGCATATTCATAAATGTATCTTCCTTATTCCTCATCTTTTTCAGCAAAACTTATGCCAAGCCATCACAAGCAGTTGCATTTTCGGAGGATGAATAACTCAATCCAAATCTGCCATTTACGCTTCTCTTTTTCTCATCATTGCAGTCAACATCATCTCGAACCCATGTAAACACTAATAGAACCCGGTCATTTAACACTCCGACCCCTCAAGTCAGCTTGTTGAGGTTGTTATCTTCCACAAGCTTCTTTTTCCCTCTTTCAAACTGATACAATGAACGACAAGCATCAACATTTACTTCAAAAGGAAAGCTTACTGAGTTTATATTGACATATTTCAATTTCAGAAGCCCTTCATAATGGCCAAAACACACTAAAAATTCATCATGAACCAGGAAGGTGCCCATTGGTTCATAATGTAGAATTTTAGCCTTCTTTGGTAACTCAACTTTCACCACTTTGTCTTCTATAATTGTTATACCTTTACCTAGTGTTGTTTCCGCACCAATTAGACAAAAATTGCCATTACCAACATCAATAACACGACAAAAACAGCCTACCTGATTATGCAAAACAACAATGTAATGGGAACTTGTCCGTACGTACTTTTGTAGCAGATTTTGCTGATGTAACAGTTCTTCAAAACAATGAAGATACATTTTAACATGCCATATCCCATTAGCTATATGATGCACATCTGAAACTGCATCAGATTCATCAATTCTTCTGTCTAGAGTTTCTGTAATCCAAGCCACCCTAACAAGTAGATGACTATTCCTTGCGTACTCACTTCCTCTTCCTAATAGTTTCTCCACAAGAATTACTCCCGCCTTCAAAACATTCTTGCCCCCCAAGAATGTAACAATGAAATTGCATCTTTGAACCATAATTTATTTGGTACTCTTGAAGAGAGTGAAATTAGGTCAGGATCACGAAAAGCATTCATAGCCAAATTGTAGCCAATGTCGAGGCAAAAGGTTTTGGTTTCTTTTAAGGCAATGGATATAGCTTTGTGATTCACAATTTTTTTTATCTTCAATACCAAACAGATAAAACATCATGTTAGTTTCGGGAGTTGCAGGTCCAAGATGATGTAATTATTGGATGTATGAAAATTAGAGTAGGTTTCAAATGGTTTGGAGTGGTGGTTGGAGATCTGAAAATCGGATTCAGTCCAACGAGGGTTTTAGTGAAGGAATGGTTAGTTTGGGGCGATTGTTTTGGTGTTAGGGGAGACCTAAATGTAGGATTGGGCTTAGAAGCCTCAATCACATCACTGAGAGGTATATCCTGAAAGTGAGCTTGCTTAGAAAGATCGGTGGATTGGTATGGACATGATTCCAACTGATTTTCAGGTTTCAGATTCTCATTGAAATAGGAATCAATAAGGTTGGGGTTTACCTTCACTATTCCATATTGCACTTGGTTCCTGGTGGTCTGTTTCATTAGGGAAGACTGCTTTTCTTCTGATGTACCCTTCTCTATTGGAAGATTAACAACTCCTACAGAATATGTTTTCTTGGAGTTGGTAACTTGCTCCAAGATTTCTTTAGTTTTCCCTTACAAACTGGAAAATGTTGGCTCTGGTTTCTGCTCAGGCTTTTCAGCAAACACTTGGGGTGCAATTGAAGAAGCATCGGAAACTTGTTTATATTCTCGAATTGATTGAGCCAATTTTGTTAAAGAATCGCAGATTCGTTCATAACTATCTTTTTGTTTCTTGCGATACAACTCCCACTCTTCATTGTACTTTTGTTGCCGCTCGTGACCCTCTCTGCGGTATCGCTCCATTTTCTGTTCAAAATCCTCCATGACTGAAGCGGGTAGATCTGGTTTTTCAACGGGAATTTTTGATCGAAATTGATCAAGGAACGGATAGCTCTGATACCAATTGTCACGGGCATAGAGTCTCACGCAGAGGTTTCGCCCGTGCGGCACCCCGACTCTTTCGAATGAGCTCGAGGTCAGCCTTTCCGTCTCCGATGCGCACTGGTTTTCGCCCTCCCTTGGGCTCATCAGGGAAGCGGGATCAGCTTCCGAACTAGCGTAGTGCACAGTGGTCGCCCATCCGTCGTAATCACGCCTACGAGGGTCGACTCAAGATCAGGACGCCAACTGAATCGCACGTGTGATAGGGATGAAATATCCCTATCTTTTCGGGTTATTTACGATGTAATTAAATGTTATTTTATTACTTTTAGTATAGTTTTAAGTCTTTTTATTATACTTTGTGAACAAATTAATTCTCAATCACTTAGTTTGAATTTATCTCCGTAAAAGCACTATTTTCACCGGAAATCGTCAAAGTAACCCATGTTTATTTTGTTTATAGGTTTTACTTCAAAGATAAAAATTATCCATGGTGAAAGACAACTTCCAGACATGATTAGAGGTGTTTTTGTGCTAATAAAGAGCTAAGAGACAAGGAGTTTTGCAAATAATTCAAGGAAAAGTCAATCTGCCCAGAAATTGCTCTTGACACGGGTCGTGTCAAAGTTCCACACGGTCCGTGTCAGGACAAAAATGGTCCACACGGTTTGATTTCAAGGGCGTGTAAATGGTGTTCACACGACTAATGGAGGACACGACCCCGTGTCAAAAGGGACACGATCCGTGTCACAAAGGAGACATTTAATTTGCGCGGCGTTTTAATTAGCAAAAATCCAACTTGTCGAGTAATTAATGCGACACGACCCCGTGTCAAGGGACACGCCCAAGGACACGCCTGAGCTGATTAAAGTCATTTTAATGCATTTTTGCCTTGACACGGCGTGTCAAGTGGCCCACACGACCCGTGTCAAGCTTTATTCTGCACTTCGATGAGATTTTCAAGCATGTGTTTTGAGGATTCACACTTGTTCACAAAGCCAACTTTTCTGTATAAATATGGGGGTTCTCTAGCCAGAAAGGGGATCCCTCTCCACTTGTGTTTAATCCCTCTTTACTTGTATTAAGTTTTCATTTAGTTGTAATTCTCTCCATTTAGTTGTTTAAAGAGGTGATCCGAGTACAATCCGTATTCCATTTCCCCTCTTTGTAAACTTGTAATCCATTCTCGTTCCATCAATACAAAGTCACTAAATATTTCCTCCATCTTTCATCCATTCTATTCAAATCTACAAGTTGGCAAAGAGTTCCTCTCCGAGGACATAAGCGACGATCGTGTGTCCGGTGTAGTGCGATAAAAGGGAGTAGCTAAACTTTTATCTCGCTAAACTAGTTGTGACCCGTCTATGTGCTAGACTCGGTAGTATCATATTATTTCTTTACATAGTTTATACAATAGTTTTGTATAAATTAGTATATTTGATTCATCATCATCATATGCTTCTCTTATGTTTATTTATGAATACTTGATATGAACTTGACATTTCTACCGGATTTATATAGGTGTTGCCCCCATCGGAAGTGACGAGCCGGAAACCGTAGATATTGACAACATCACGGAACTTAAAGGGCCCTAATTTCTAAGTCCATTGGAGACACTTAACCTTGAAATTATAGGATTAATTAAGTGTGTACCTACGAGTTCATACGTGTTGATAAAACATCATAAAAGCTAGCTATGATGGTTTGAGTAATCTTAAGGCTATTTTATCTTTATTATTGTATAAAACTTACCATCACCATTTCATGCTAAGGAATATGGAAAGTATTTGTGCGTTGTAGTATAGGAGTAGTTAATTAATAAATCCAAAACTCTAAAGTATAAATTCGCTTAGATAACAACCCGAAACCAAGTAGTTTGATACTTATTGGTATAAATCCCGTGGATTCGATACCCGGACTTAAACCCCGGATTATTACTTGACAACGATAGGGTACACTTGTCCTCTAATTGTAGGCCTTTTTGTAGCACTAGCTCGAGGCCGCATCAAGTTTTTGGCGCCGTTGCCGGGGATTTATCTTCTAGTAACTATTGAACGAAATGTTTTCATTGTTAAACTAAGCATTATTTTTGTAAATAGTTTTTCTAATGATCCTTCTTTTGCGAGGTTATGGCCAATGTTGGAAGCAAGGAGTTGTTTAGGCATCATTTGCTTAACCTCCTATCCACTCACGAAGATCAATCCGATGAATTGTATGCTTCCATCAAGGAATTATGCATACAAAAGGGGTTTGTAGTTGAATCGGTTACAAAGACCGAGTCGGTTGACCGGGTTGAGGAAACGATATCATGTGACGCTCTAAGCAATGAGGAAACTTCACGTTTGGAGCAACCCAAAGATGTCGTTGAGGAGCCCATCCAACTTGAGCTCTCCAAGGAGGATCATCAAATAGAAGAGTTTGTGTTTGCTCCATATTTTGAGGTTTTTGTTTTCTTTAAGTTACCGAAAGAATCAAAGAGGGAGCAAACTAAACTTTTTCATACTTCCTTCCATTTTTACTTTTTCCTCTTAATAATAAATTTCTATGAAACTAAAAAATTATTTTGTAGGAACGGAATGTTTATTCAAGAATTTGAATGGCTAACGCGAGAGGTGGCATACTCGTAGTACGAGGATCCATGTCGAGCTCGCCGACTTTAAAGCAGCGCTTCTTGGGAGGCAACCCAAGCCGAAATAAAAGTTTTCATTTTTTAAAAATAATAAAAATAAGAAAAAAAAAATGAAAAATGACAAAAAGGCAACAATGAAAGTCGAGCTATTCCGACTATAAACATAGCATCGGTTTGGTTCTCTCGTCCTTTGTAGTTTTACTAACTTCTTGTTTTGTGTTTTATTTTTGCTGCTTGTCATATTTTGTCTTAATTTTGTGTATTTTTGTTGAAGGACCCGAGAGCTTCTCCGACCACGTGAAAGTCGAGCTATTCCGACTATAAACATAGCATTGGTTTGGTTTTTCCGTTCTTTGTAGTTTTATTAACTCTTTGTTTTGTGTTTTATTTTTGCTGCTTGTCATATTTCGTTTCATTTTTATTAATTTTTGTAAAGTCGTCGACCTCTTTTGGAGACTTCACAACTACCCGAGATACGCTTTTAGCACTACCTCGTGTCATTGTGAAACCTCTATGAGGTAAGGTACTTAACCGACCCACAAATGATATCACTATGGTTACATCAAGTGTGGATTGGTCAAGTAACCTTTTCTCGGTCGAATGTGCGACCTCGGTGTGCGATTAACTTTTTGATTCGTGTGAAAAATTGTAATTCTGGGCTGTTTTTAGCCCTGACACGGCGTGTCCCCTGTTTGACACGGACCGTGTCATGCGTTTGACTTGTTTATTGAGTCTGTTGACCTGTGACACGGGGCGTGTGGCGCACGTGTCGATTGACACGCCCCTTCCAATTCATTAATTCAGTACAGGTGAAAAATGTGGTTTCTAGGAGGGTTTGGCCGTGACACGCCGTGTCCCCTGTTTGACACGGTCCGTGTTAGAATTGTTGACTCAATTTGGCCTCTTGACACGGCGTGTTCCACTTTGACACGCCGTGTCATTTAATTGGAGTATTTATTTTAGCAAAAAATAATCGACACGGCGCGTGTCCCCCGTTGACACGCCCCGTGTGGGGTTCTTACCGTTGTATTTTTACAACGGTTAGATTTGACACGATCCGTGTCCCCTATCCACACGGTCCGTGTCCCCTATCCACACGGTCCGTGTCAACCCCCTGGAACTGCTAGTTTCAAAAACTAGCCGTTTTTTGACCGTTTGGGGTAATTTTTGGGGCTATAAATACCCCCAATTCACCCCATAAAATTCACACTATCAATTCTCTTCATCTCTACTATTTTCTATAGCTATTTTTCATTTCTTTGAGTCGTTTTTGCTCCCGTTTTTCATATTTTGACCCTATATCCAAAATTCTCATCCCATTTTTGTGTTCTTATTCTCATGGCTCGCCAAAAACAAACCGCTACACCACCATCCCGCCGTGCTATACGAGGAAGGAGTTCGACTCAACCTCCAAATGCCGAAGAGGAAAATCAAGTTCTGAACCAACGAAGTCGGGAATTAGGGGCTTGGTTTAATCTTCCGACCGTCGAGCAAGGTAGGCGCTTCCAATTGATGCGTGAATTAAGTTGCCTCGCCTTTTTGGGATTCGATCTCATGTTCCTCACTACGGTTCCATGGGGAGCCCAAGTTCGATCCGCTTTTGATTCTTTGGGGTGGCTCGCTTTGCAAGATCGAGCATTCATCGTTCATCCTCGGGTATGTGTTGAATTCTTTTCTACTTTAACACTTAGTGAGGGAGCATTGCAATTTTCTTTGGGCAATCAAGTATATACATTGCCACGTGATTCTTTTAATCAAGTGGTACCGACAATATTGCCCGGTCCTCACGAGTTTGTGGAGGAAGAATACAACCATATTAATTTTTGGCACACCATCTCCAACGATACCGGATTTACACTTACCGACCTCCGCTCTAAACATATTCAAGATCCGGTAATGTGGTGGCTTCATCGTTTCATTTCCTTCAACTTCACGGGTAAAACGGAAGGTAACAAAGTATCCGCCGATGAACTTACTATGCTTTATTGTATTCGTAAGCATATGCGCTATGACTTTGGTTCTTATTTGTGGAAAAAGTTAATAGGGATGAACAAGCGCCCAAAAGCAAATATTGGGCTTGGATGGATCGTGACTATTATTGCGAGCAATGTTGCTCCACGGGTTCTTGAAGGCAATGGTGTAGTGGTACGACCACGTGCTCTAAACAAGGATTCCGTTAGAGGAATCACTTTTGGTGGTCCGGTTACAAATAGGGTGGAACCCGAAGATGTTTTTGAGGAGCAACACGAAGAGGTTGGAGGAGGCAATGATCAATATGAACCCCAACCTTATCATCACACCGGTCCGAACCAATGGGATGAGGCCGGGGCAAGAGAATGGAGGCCATGGCAACAAGGTCCGACAAATGAGCAAATCTTTGCTCAAAACGAGCAAATTTTACAATGGCAACAACAAGCAAATTCCCGCTTTGACAACTTGGAGAATTTCGCTTCCTACTATTGTGGCCAAAATCAATGGCCTTATCCACCACCACCTCCATCTCCTCCGGCGGTTTGAGGGAGTTTTCTTTTTCCTTTCGCTTTCTACTTTTATGCAATTTTGGGAGTAATTGCATTTTAAAAGCGGAGGAAGGGCGAAAGCACTCCCGATTTATCTTTAATTGCTTTCTAGTATAGATTTTTATGTTTTCTAGACTAGTTTTTATTTTTGTATCGAAAAAAATTGTCAAAATACCAAAAAAATAAAATAGTTGAAAATCAAGTAATACAAAAAAATTTTAGTTTAGTTACATTGTTAATTAATCTACCTCTCCCAAATTTAAGTTTTCGTACTTACCTCATAAAAAATAAAAATTCAATTTTCGAACTTAAACACCTAGTTTAAGTGAGAACCCGAAAAAGTTAAGATTTTCACTAAGGTATTAGATTAAATTTGCTAAGTTAATTGTAATTAACTAGTTCTTTGATTAATTTAAATGGCATGAACGATAAAATGGATTTGATAGGAAGAAAAGTTTGAAAACACACTAAAACCCGAATGTGAGATTCTAGAGCCAAAAGACTAAGCGAACATCAAAAAGCTTAGATAGGTTTTTGTGTGAAACTTTCACTAAATTTTTGAGTCATGGAGTTTGCATCTAATACCGAATAACATCCTTAGCTAAAAATATAACTAACATTAGACGATGAAGTTCCTTTTAGGTTTTCTTCTAACGACATTTTTGCTACTAACTCACCAAACACCTTAGTTAGCATAAACACTTTAACACACTAAATTGTCAACTAACTTTGTTTAGCACTAATTGTGGCAAGTCAACAAAAGAGAATGCACTTGATAAATAGCTTGATATTCCTAAAATGGGTTTTATTAGTCTCAAATCATTCACTTTGTGCTCAAATGAGTCAAAACTCTTCATCAAAGAAAGAAAGATTAGAGAAGAGAAAAAGTAAGAAGAGAAATAAAAAGAAAAGAAAATTTGCGATTGACTAAATTCTCAAAGTTTTTTCATGGTCACCTCGACTATGTTCTCAAAAAGTACTTCATGAAAAGACACAAACTTATATAAGCTATTAAATATTTTTTATCTCTTTTGTCACAATTAGGTCATTTGTTGACCGCTAAACTTGACCTAAATAGACCACTTACATACCCGTACTCTAACCAAGTTATAACCCTTTTTGAGGAAATTTTTGTTAATGTTAGAGTTTTTAGCTAATATTTGGATGACAATGCAAACTCAACTTGAATCATAATTTAGTGTCAAAGTCGAGAGTAAACACCAAGTCGCCAAATGATGAGTGATTGAGTGAACTACCTTTGCGAGGTGTTGATAACTTTCTTCCATTAGTAAACACGTTTTAATTGAGCATGCCACCTTAAATTAATCAATGAACTAGTCAATTAGGATTTACTTATTGAGTTTTCTCTTTTTGTGAATTTCTTTTCCATGCTTTTAGGGCTTCTACCAAACTTGGGAGTTTGAGTCGGATTACGGATTTTTAGTTTACTTGAGGACAAGTAAAGCTTTAAGCGTGGGGAAGTTGATAGGGATGAAATATCCCTATCTTTTCGGGTTATTTACGATGTAATTAAATGTTATTTTATTACTTTTAGTATAGTTTTAAGTCTTTTTATTATACTTTGTGAACAAATTAATTCTCAATCACTTAGTTTGAATTTATCTCCGTAAAAGCACTATTTTCACCGGAAATCGTCAAAGTAACCCATGTTTATTTTGTTTATAGGTTTTACTTCAAAGATAAAAATTATCCATGGTGAAAGACAACTTCCAGACATGATTAGAGGTGTTTTTGTGCTAATAAAGAGCTAAGAGACAAGGAGTTTTGCAAATAATTCAAGGAAAAGTCAATCTGCCCAGAAATTGCTCTTGACACGGGTCGTGTCAAAGTTCCACACGGTCCGTGTCAGGACAAAAATGGTCCACACGGTTTGATTTCAAGGGCGTGTAAATGGTGTTCACACGACTAATGGAGGACACGACCCCGTGTCAAAAGGGACACGATCCGTGTCACAAAGGAGACATTTAATTTGCGCAGCGTTTTAATTAGCAAAAATCCAACTTGTCGAGTAATTAATGCGACACGACCCCGTGTCAAGGGACACGCCCAAGGACACGCCTGAGCTGATTAAAGTCATTTTAATGCATTTTTGCCTTGACACGGCGTGTCAAGTGGCCCACACGACCCGTGTCAAGCTTTATTCTGCACTTCGATGAGATTTTCAAGCATGTGTTTTGAGGATTCACACTTGTTCACAAAGCCAACTTTTCTGTATAAATATGGGGGTTCTCTAGCCAGAAAGGGGATCCCTCTCCACTTGTGTTTAATCCCTCTTTACTTGTATTAAGTTTTCATTTAGTTGTAATTCTCTCCATTTAGTTGTTTAAAGAGGTGATCCGAGTACAATCCGTATTCCATTTCCCCTCTTTGTAAACTTGTAATCCATTCTCGTTCCATCAATACAAAGTCACTAAATATTTCCTCCATCTTTCATCCATTCTATTCAAATCTACAAGTTGGCAAAGAGTTCCTCTCCGAGGACATAAGCGACGATCGTGTGTCCGGTGTAGTGCGATAAAAGGGAGTAGCTAAACTTTTATCTCGCTAAACTAGTTGTGACCCGTCTATGTGCTAGACTCGGTAGTATCATATTATTTCTTTACATAGTTTATACAATAGTTTTGTATAAATTAGTATATTTGATTCATCATCATCATATGCTTCTCTTATGTTTATTTATGAATACTTGATATGAACTTGACATTTCTACCGGATTTATATAGGTGTTGCCCCCATCGGAAGTGACGAGCCGGAAACCGTAGATATTGACAACATCACGGAACTTAAAGGGCCCTAATTTCTAAGTCCATTGGAGACACTTAACCTTGAAATTATAGGACTAATTAAGTGTGTACCTACGAGTTCATACGTGTTGATAAAACATCATAAAAGCTAGCTATGATGGTTTGAGTAATCTTAAGGCTATTTTATCTTTATTATTGTATAAAACTTACCATCACCATTTCATGCTAAGGAATATGGAAAGTATTTGTGCGTTGTAGTATAGGAGTAGTTAATTAATAAATCCAAAACTCTAAAGTATAAATTCGCTTAGATAACAACCCGAAACCAAGTAGTTTGATACTTATTGGTATAAATCCCGTGGATTCGATACCCGGACTTAAACCCCGGATTATTACTTGACAACGATAGGGTACACTTGTCCTCTAATTGTAGGCCTTTTTGTAGCACTAGCTCGAGGCCGCATCAACGTGCTCTTAGTTAATGCTAATCTGGTCCCGCCTTTTACAAGCTAAACCAGTGGCATTTTACTCTGTTCTGCGCGTCACGAATGCGGGGCATGATATTTTACTGCACCCAATTCGTACAACGTCCTCGTGCACGACTTTAACGCGCCTTCCAGGATACGTATGCACATTCCCTTCCCAACCTTCCAAGTCCGTCACCTTTTCTCATTAAGGTGAGAGCTTCTCTCGCTCGATTCGTTCACATGGCTTCATCCTTCGACACTCTCTTGACATTCATCCCTCGCCACCGAATCCGGTATCCACTTGGACACAAACAAGGAGCAACGGCCATCTCTCGTGCCGCCTCCTTCAACAAGGCGAATCGTTTCGCTGGCTGCCCCTACCTACTTGTACTCCTTCCCAGGGTTCGCCATCTCGAGAGCCTCCCAAGAGCACACCACTTGCGAATCTTTCGCCACCGCGGCTGACGAAGCGCTTGGTAAGTAGCCCAGCTAGCATACTATCAGCTCTGATACCAATGTAACGACTAGAGAATTTAACAGTAGGAAAGGAAGAATAGAGTGAGAGGAAGATGAGAATAGGGAAGAAAAGAGAGTAGAGACTAGAGAAATGGAGAGAAAAGATAAGGTTTAAGGATGATAATTGATTGATAATTCATTTGATAATTCTCAAGTACATGACAGGGTCTTATATAGCAGAAAGTTCTGCTAAGGTGTCCTATTAGTACAATCACCAACACTAGCTGACAAACGACAATGAATACAAAAAACTAACTGCCAAAATAACAACTACAAGGATAAGTAATAACATACTCTACTACCCAATAGTTGAAATAGCAAGATAACAGATAGCTAGATTAACTAAATTGAAGAGGCATAGTCTTCTTAGGATAGTCGTGACAACCAACGTTGACTGGTCACTAGCAGGTAATTTGGACCTTAACGAAAGGTCATCGATAGTTTGGCAACTTGTGGCGTGTAATACCTACGTGCTTTTTAGGGCAAGTGTACCCATCGCTCAAGTAATAAAGTGAGTATTTTAGACTCGGATTATCGTACCCAAGGGATCGGGCGAAGCTAAAGTTACTAACTTTCAGTCTCAAAGATCTAATAAAGTCACAAGTAATGGTTTTGAGTGATTAAAACTAAGAATATAAAGCAGGGTATAATAACAACAATATTTAAAGGCACACAGGCTACAAGTGGCTGGATCTGGATCATAGGCTACTGGATCTGGGTTGCTGGTAATAGCAAAGACTAAACTAACAGTAAAGGGTTGGTCTTTCCCACAAATATCTCATCCTAGCTCGTTTCCAAGCCTAAGAGTTGATAACTTAGTAGATCTAGCAAAGTTATTTGGTCTAGATCTACTAAGGAATGTGTTGTCTTAGGGTTTTACTAAAAAGTTTCCTTAAATAGTAAATAACCAACATACAAATATAGCAAGATTTCTCTAGACTACAAAAGCATGCATCTTTAGATCTAATCCGTATAGTAAACCACGAGATAGCTCATTTCTAAGCTCCACTAATGATTTTAGGAGGTTTGTTTGCAACCAATCCTCACCCGAAGCATAGATCTAAGAAAACCAAAGCTAGAATAATATTACCATAAGTAGAAACCTTTCCCAAAGCCACGATCCTTCACCTTTCACTCGCGGCCCATGCTAAGAGACTACTCACACATCAAGAGTGAGTTCATCGTCTCCATGGAAATGTAAAAACTAAAGCTTGAAACCATTAATCTAAGGAAGAAGAAGAGATTCGGATTTCAAAGTTGTAAAAACAACTTTGAAAGACTAAAGAAATATTACTATAAATGGAATTAAGTAAAAAGAAAGTTGTTGCAAAGTTAAAAGTTGACTAACATAAAAATAGTGTTATATCATAAAGCACACTTCACACTTTTTCACACACAAAAGCAAAAGAAAACATTGCCTTATATAGGGAGACAATGGTGGCAACCCTAAAAAGGCAAAAGACTAAAATGACCCTTAAAGTTTAGGTCACAAATATCCTTAAAAACTGAAATGAAAATATTCAAATTGTTGATAAAATTAACAGAATTGCCACTAGGGCTAGGTGGCATTCCACCCCTACAATTCTTCTTGCACAGCCTCCTCTACTTCACGGCCGCAGCCTGCATCAAACACTGCCTGGTTCACAGCCTTTGCGCTTCTGCAGTCCGAAAGTAGTCTACACAGCTCCAATTTGCCTACAAGGCCTTCAATGCCTAGATTCACCTTTTGTTTGCAATAGTGAGCGAAATCTGCACTAAACCTTTATGAGCAAGACTTTCAAGGATAAAAACATGCAAGAATAGAAGCTAAAAAGAGTGGAAAACTACGTAAATATTAGGCCTATCACAACTCGGTTGGGAAAAATTTTTATTTAGGTATCAGTTTGGAAAAAATGGAATAGCTTGGATACCAATTAGTTATGTATTATAGTTTCTCCACATGTTTCTCATTTCAAGCTCAATGTTTCATATGTAAATCTGTTTGATGCATGCGATGGTTTGTATAATGCTCAACATTTCACAAACATGCAGTTTGAGTTTTGAGCAAGTACACGACTATGAAATGGATTTTACAGGATCAGATTTTGAGGATTCGTAATTCAAGCCACTGAACATTGAGCAAGAGAGTTTTGAACAGAAATATATTAATTAGCATTTAATAAGAACTCAGCTTCATGATCCTTTACATTTTAGTTGCTGCATTTTGCCAACTTTACAACAACCATGAAGTAAAATTCATATCTTTCATTTGAAGAATTACAGTTAGAGGCCCTAAAACATATCTCAAGAAAGAAAAACAAGAAATGACTTTAGTCAAACTCGTGGTCCTTACGGACTCTCATGCTTTAATTCGCCTTAAAGCGAGGTACGCTAATAACCGATACCCCACGAACATGAATAGAAGAATGCAGACACAAACTCCAGGGCTAATTTTCCCTACATCCTCTTCGACAAACTTGCAACTTGCTTTGTCATGCCCATGGACACTCGAGCAACCCAATAACGATGAAAGCTCTTTCCCTTCTCCGTATTGGATGCTTATCAGCAGATTATAGTTGTAAAATGTAGTTGAAACGTACTTAATCCAAGCCATACAAGATGGTACCTTATGCACATAATATCCGCCCGTTAGAACAAATGCTAACATTGTCACTGTCACTATAGTCGAAGCTTGTTTTGCATCCATGATTGCCGCACCTAGAGCAAGACCGAGCCCTTGGGAGACCAGCACATAACCGAGCAGAACCAACAGAGTCAAGAGAAACGAAACCAAATCGGGTTTCAATCCCGCCATCCAGTACGTCACCGTGAGAAAAATGGTGGGGAGGATGAGCTCCATTGGCAAATCTCCTACTATCCGTGACATGAAATATGAAGACAGAGTATACATACCGGACGCTTTTTCCTTCATAAAGATAGCTCGATCTTGTGGGAAAGCAAAGACAGCGTTAAAAGAAGGGAAAACTCCCCAGAAGATTGACATGAAAAAAAAGAGCCCTAAGCGGTCCTGAATGTCCCGAAAATCAGAGTGCCACCACATTAGGCCAGCTAGTATAGCAGCTGTGACTACTTGGAAAACTCGAAGAGTATTGAATGCCTCGTGTTTTCGTTCTTTGAGGCTTCTTTGAAGAAGAATGCTGAATTGGTTGAACCATACGGCTAGACTTATTCCATTACAGCATCTCGTTGGTTTCGGAGAATGGCTTTCAATTACAGCTCCATCTTTCGCAGGAGTTACGGTTGTTTCCATACATGCAGCTCTCACTCTTGGAGCTAACAAGTTGTTGTATGAAGCAGCTAGAGATTGCTTTACGTTCGGCTTATCTCTTTCGCTTACGCCTTCCTTGTGACCAACACCTGCATTAAATCAATCAGTAATGTTAAGAATCATTTCTAGAAGATTTCATGTAAGGAACAGAACTTGAGCAAATTAAGTCATATTTTGTCATGAAGTTTTCGTTTGTAGTGACCGTTATCCTGAGGCTTGAAAACCGTTTTACTCAAAATTTTAAATTGATTAAGTCGTCGTGCTAGAGATAACAAAGCTAAATTTGAGTCTTATCTATCAGCTTAAAATAAACGTCCAGGTCACTTTCAAATTTCCGAATTGAATCATTGGCGGAGAACAAAGTATTTTGGGTTGAATAGGTGCACTTGACAAAGTGAAAGGTTGAAGGCATCTTAAATCTATTTTCCTAGCCGTTCATTAATGTCCTTAAAATATTATATTTAGAATTTACAAAGCAGCCTTAAAGCTAAGTATCTATTTTTCAAGCATGCTGGCCCTCTAAAATAAAAATTATTGTGGCTAATTTTAGTTTAATCAAGAATCAATTTGAGCAGCTGGAAACCAAATTAAATTTCAAAAAAGCAAACCAGTTCATGAATCATTGCCAGAACAAAAAAATAAATGATTCTAATTAATAAATGTGCTACAAGGGACATATAAGCATGGAATAATGAACTTTAGATGATTTTACATCATGAAAGGTAGGGACGAATTAAGCAATTGCCTACCTTTGATTATAATTAAGAATATTAGAATAATGCATTAGCATAGTAATTAAACTGAGGATATTATTATGGTATACTAAATATCTTCAAAAATATCAATAAAAAAGAAACGTTAGCTAATTAAATTCCAAGAAAAAGATTAAAAAATTAAAAGACCTCTTACGTAACGTGCACACCATTGGACCGTCAACACAATAAAAATGTACTAGAATTAGTAGGAAACGCACAATTAGATTAAGAAATTGAATTAGACTAATTAAGTTAATGGAACAAGATTTAGTGGTATGTAATTAGCATAAGCAATGTAATGAATAAGAAAAAGCTGACCAATGTTTGTGGTTAAGGTGGGAGTCCACTATAAATTGTTGGTGCTTCCATTTTAATTAGGTTTTGGCCACCACTTCATTTCTTTACATATTTTTTAATTAAATGTCAATTATTTTTTAGTGTTTCTTTTTACATAAAAAATCAAATACACTTTTGTAACTTTTTAGTGAGAAAAAGAAAAAGAAAAAACTCGTGGAAAATATAAAGTAACCCAACACGTGTTAATCCTCAAGACATACCAAGTTCAAGATTTGCAAAAAAGATGTCTAAAGAGAGGAAAAAAGAGGGGGGGAAGAATAAGTTTTTGATGACTAAATAATGATCAAGTTTTAGAAAATGCTAGTGCCAAATCATGCCATGTGTAACATCGCATATGGGTTGCTTTTGCCACTCATTTAGATGTTAAAAAGTGACTAAAGACAGATAGCAAGACTAATTTTGTTCATGCTACTACAAAAATGATGAAAAGATATACATGAATAGGAAAATCACTATTGGTACCAAATGGCTTTGCTAAGGATCAAAGAAATTGGGCACTATCTAATCTAATATTCCACCGTCACTAATCACTTGTCAAAATCCTAAGTTTAATATGTATTAAATAATTAATAATATCAATTGAGGGTCGAAAAAGTATTTAAAGTTGATATTTAAGATCGATTTTTAGCTTAAGTTGAATTTTGAGTATCAATTCAATTTTCAAGTCGATACACATTTTAATAAATTTTAAGTATTTTAATTATATCAGAATCCATCCGTCAAATTAGTTTACTTAAAAAGCTTAATTGATAGCTAAAGTTTTTTTGTTTTTTTTTTTGTTAACTTGGAAACAATTTTGATCTTTGATTCATAATAATCTCAACAAAACCTCTAAATATTTTGTACTACATATGATAAATGCAACCAAAATTTGACATTGAAAGTTGGTTGATGTATTATTGAGTGGAAGAAAAGTCTTTTTGAGATTTATTTTATTTTTTTATTACTTGGTATTATTTTTCAAGAGAAGAAGTTAGATCAAGTTTAAGCAGTCAAATCAATTTGGTCAACATAATGTCCCAAAAATCTAAAAATCAAGAGACTAATCATCAACTTGTGATACTAATAATGCAACACCATTTAAGTTTGACTAATTAGTAAGTGCATCTAAAATGTGTTTGGTTATTCTCTAATTTGGAAGAGTCATGCTATAATTACTAACTCCCTAGGGTCAGCACAAATTAAGAGGCAATTATTGAAAAAAAAAAAATTCGATAAAACATTAGTGTTTACTGCCCAAAAAGAAACTTGGGGATTATGTCAAATAAAAGTGTGGATAAGGATGAGGTTAACTTTAAAAAATAAATTAAAAAGTAGAAAAGATGAAAAATTAATAAAAAGAAAGGACAAATCAACCACATTTATTTTTATAAGGACTATATTGCATTTCAATAGATATGGGTTGCTTTAAATTAAAAGAAAATTTGTGGGACTATTTTTTTCCAAGAACTTGTCCAATAAAAATGTTGTGATTCTCCACTCAAAAACTTTTGCCACATATATCTCAACCTTTATATATCTAATTTAAAAAGAGAAAAAAAAGAAACATTGAGATGTTTTTTTGGGGTAGCCACTTATCTATCAGCTAATTATACACAAAGATGCATAGTTAAATAACCTAATAATTAACACTAATTTATCAAGTGCGGACAATTAATATGATGCAATACTTTCCAATTAGTGCTCATATCTTAGTAATTAAATTAAGTAAAACATATGGTATCAAACGTGATCAATGCCGTCACTAAATACTTAATATCCAAATCAAAGACAAGTAGAAGAAGAATCACAATCGATCTTTTTTGGGATTTTTATTGTAGAATAGACATAGCCCAAACAAAGAAGGTTTGAAAACAATTGACAACATGCATCTAGTCAAAGTGCACTTAATTAGCCTACACTACTTGCCATTTGCATTTAATTAAGTGATTAGTGACAAAACCCCACCAATAATAATATGTCTTTAACCAAATAATGGTAACAACACTAGACGTATAGGAATAGTACTTCTTATGCGTCTAGCTAGATTAAAGTTCCTTCATTTGTAGAGCTCTTGATATATTTTCATTTAGATATGCTCATATAATGACAAAGTTGTCTCCTTTATTGGAGCAAATAGTAGAAGAAGAGTAAAGAAAGACCAAGAAATTCAAGTGGTTTCTACTAAGGTGTGCTCAATAATATATCTTAGAAATCATCATAAAAGAAAATATATCTTAAGAGTCATAAAATGGTTGAGACTTAATTGTTTAGCTCTATAAAAATCAGAAAAGAAAATAGAAAATTAGAAACAACAAATTTTTAACACCGAGAGATAATATAAAGAATTAAAGACAAACAACGTGTACATAGACCTTAACCAACCAAATGAATTTAGTCAGACACCGTTTTTTTCTAAATCTTAAGATAATTCTTATATACACCATGTAATTTAAATCTAATGGTGACTGACCAAATTTAACTTACTAATCAAAATCGTGTTTGCAACACTGTTAAAGATCAAATAGGACAATGTAAAAGGTTTCCATGGGTTTCCCATAAATTGTCAACAAAATGTAACACAATGTATTAACCTATCATGTAATCCAAATTGTTGACGACTCGAAGATGATCACATTGATTTGTAGGTTCATTATCATTATTTTATAGGATGTGATGGGAAGGGTCCACCTTCCATACTCCTCTACAATATGTTTGTTTTTGTAAGGGTCCTATCCTACATATGTTGGGTCCCATAATATCAAATTCAGGCCAAAACTTGAAAAAAAGCAATTGCATATATTCCTTTTATCACCTTATAAAATCACTCACAACCTCTATTTATTCTTACTAATAAACATCCACTAATCTACACCTTAAAGAGGACCAATCTTTTTTCTTTTTATTAAAGTTGAAGGTTCAATTTAAGTAAGAGTGGTGCTCACCTAGTTTATAATAAACCAAATACAATTTGCTCAATCACTATTAGATTAAAATCTAAGGGTGGAAATTAGCCTGATAATTTCATTAGGTTCTAATCTCCACCCTTAGATTTTGATCTATTAGTAATGGTAATCGACCAAATTGTATTTGATCAATCATTGACTAGACGAGTACAACTAACGTATTAATTTAAATGAAATCTGTTTCAACTTGATCTTGAAACAACTTAATTTACACCAAGTTTTCAATGAAGGTGCAGTTTCTCCCCCATCTTAAATGGTAGTTGTAATAAGGGGACACAAGTGTCTACATCTACAACAAAAGTCATCTCATCTCATCTCCTCTAGTTTATAGACACCCACATAAATCACACCCACCTCTTCAGTGTTTAATATACACGCGCCTAAACTCACTAGTCATCTTAAAAAACCATGTAAACATGGGCCACCAATAGAGAGGCACGCACCACGTAAAGCGCGTGGAGAAATAGGTGAAAAATGAAACATGGGAGTGGAAAACCAGACGCAACCATAAACATGGGAGAACATGAGTGGTGTGTTGTTTGCTAAAAGCAAAAACACTCTTTAATTATCATTATTTTCCGCACCACGTAGAGGTAAAAAACAGACATTGATAAAGGTTTGCAGTGAAATTTATATATTGTCTATCAATAAAAGGCTAAATTTTAACGAAGCGAAAACTCGAATTTCAAACCTTTCAATTAAAAGATTGAGTGACTTACACTTGAACCAACTCTTATTTACCAAATTTATTGATCAAATATATTAAAATTTCATATAATTATTTTAACTCAGGGAGAAAATTCTTAAGTCGAATTTAGGTTCAGAAAATGACTTATAAACGATTTACATGTCGCTTTTGCTATGAGGATCCAAATAATGACATAAAAACATCGAACCTAAGTAAGAAGACTACAGTGAGTTATTTTCTTACTATTGAAATTCATGAATCAATTATGGTTCGTTTATGAATCAATTATCTTTTCTTTTGTAAAAGTTAAGGATTAAACTTAAACTACTAAGTTTAGTATATTTAAATAGATTGATATTTTTCACCGGTCATATCCTTCGAAAAAAGAAAAGAACCTGCAACCTTAATAGATTTTCATTTTATTTAAAGTAAAGCACATGCCATCTCTTTCCATCTCATCTCATCCCATCAATAAAATAATATCTAGACCACCACCTCATACCATCATCCCTTCTCACAACTCCAATTTACTTTTTAAAAAAACATATCCACATTTATCCAAATTCTTATTTATTGTTTGGGTAATGAAAAAGATGGCTAGATTGCTTGGATAATGAAATTACTTAGCTGGATAGTGGTGGTTTAATAAAACAAACAAATAAGTATTCTTATTTCGTGCATTAAATCCAAATTGAAAGCAAAAATTTTAGGTAAGATTAAAAAAATAAATATTCTTTTACAATTAAAAGCTTAAATTGATAGTTAAAATAACATTTTTTAAATTAATTTCTGACATTTTTTTACTGTTTATAAATTAGATTTATAGAGGAATATTGTTTTGTTACTATTGAGAAATATCTTTGGTTACATGTGAGGTGTGAATGTTTTAGAATTTTCAATCTAGAAACAATAGAGAAGTAAAGATCATTTCTACAGCTAATAGATACTAATTAATGCTCCCAAGTGGGTCAGTGTACCCTCTGTTACTTTTTGTACATGTCCTAGATCCATATTTTTAATTTATTCACTTTCATCCCTAAATTTATCAAGTATGGAGAAGCATATACCTCCAATTCAATTTCTATCATCAACACAGCAAAATCCTAACCTCACGGACCATGCTCTCTCCATTCCTACAACTTGTATACAAAATTATCACTCTCAAAATGTACAATACGGATATGTTTTGACGGAAATGCAAAGACAATTATTATTACAGTAAATATGCATTCCTTATATATTGTGTTTTTGTCATAATTCAAACACTGCATCAACTTTATAGTCTAAAAGACTGTTCAATGAAAGTTGCTTACCATAAAAGAGAAAAAGCCTAAAATACTACGACAAGAATATATTTGGTTCGAAAAAGTAAATCTAATATGTAATCCAATATTTTTTATCTCGTTTTTACTATGCTCAGCAATTATTAAACGTAAAATAATTAATTAAAATTTGTGGTGTATATATGCTTCTAAACTATTAATAATGCAACAATCAATGATCAATAGACCAAAATATAAATCCGTCAAGTCAACAAAACAGTGTCTTGACAACAAAATACAGTTAAGCGACAGTGAACGAGTCAACTCACCCAAATAAATTAATCATAACAACAAGAATTAAGATATTTTCACGGCACAACATGCTATAACTATTAAGATTTAGAATTTGTAATTTAGAGTATCGTGTTCATTTATAAAAACAAGAATCGAGATATTGTCACGTACCATTAGCGAGATCAAGGAGAAAATCGGCAGGATTCATCGGAAAAGACGGCGAGTACCCTACTGATTCAAAGTAACTCATCGCTTCACTTCCTTTCCCAAAATACAAACACCTTCCTTCACTCAAAACCAAAACTGAGTCAAACATCTGATAAACTCGGCTCGACGGCTGATGCATTGACGTCACCACCGTCTTCCCTTTCTGAGCCAATGATCCCAAAGTCATCACCAGCCGATACGCCGCCGTTGCATCCAAACCCGACGTCGGTTCATCAAGAATCAATAAACTAGGGTTTATCAGCATTTCATGAGCTATACTAACCCTCTTTCTTTCCCCGCCGGAAATTCCACGTATAAAAGTATTTCCAATGATGGTATCCTCGCATTTCGTTAACCCTAACTCGTTTATCACTGACTCAGCGACGGAAATCTTTTCTTGTTTGGATATAGATTTTGGAAGGCGGAGTAAAGAACAGAACACTAGGGTTTCACGGACGGTGAGATGGGGATAAAGAACGTCGTCTTGAGAGACAAATCCGGTGCGTTTTAATGTTTGTTTGTTTAGTTTTTTGTTGTTTGCTAATACTGTTCCGGCGAGTCCGTTTCCTTGGAGTCTTCCGGCGAGTGTGTTTAACAGCGTTGATTTTCCACTTCCAGAGGGTCCAAGAACGGCCAGGATTTCTCCCGGAGAAACCATTCCGGTGACTCCATTCAAGATGGTACGTTCTTGACTCGCCGGTTGTGGTTTCTTTTGGCCGAAAATTCCACCTATGTTACAGCTTTTGCGTCGCTCCTCGAACTTCACTCTATAGCCGACGTCAATGAACTGCATGAATTTTTGTTTAAAAGAAAAAGTCAAAGGAGGAGTCAAAGTGAGTCAACTCGGGGTCAGAAGATTAAATAAAAAGAAATGAATGAATGGATGCATACCTTGAGAGTAATAGGATAAGAAGAAGACAAGAGTGAAGAAGGGAGATGAAAACGTGAATCTCGAGAGCAAAGATCTCTGGGTTGATCTGAGCCGTCCATATTATTAGGGGCAGTGGTGGTGTCCATTAGATGATGATAGTATTAATGAGTGATTTAGGGAAAGAAAAAAAGTTTGGTAAAATAGAGAGGGAAAAATGAATGGAAAATAGAGGGATAGAGAAAGAAGGAAGAAGGGGTATATATGTAGGGGGAAAGGTGGGGAAGGCGTGACACGTGTAAAGAAAAGGCCAACTCAAGAAAAGAAACGTGGCAGGTTTAGGAGGCAGTTGGCAGCTTTTTAAACCTAAGTGGTGCAAAGTTGAAATAGAAAATACATACAATGTACATAAAATTAGGGTATAAAGGGATGGATAGATGGCCAATTGCTACTCATTATACTATAATTTTTTTGGGTTAATTACGTTTTAGAAATTGTGATTTCATTTTTTTCGTAAATAAGTCTTTAACAATTTGTTTTTGAGTAACAAAAGATCTTTTGCAAATAGTTAAGAAATGAATTGTTACGTTCTGATGACTTGTGTGAGGTCATATTTTCACGCAAAATATATTTTTAGTTTTTACTTATAAAAAATAAATATGGTGAAATATTTGGACAAAAATATTCTTAAACATGTTAAGAGAATATACGATTTTGTTACTTTTACAAACAATTTATTTCATAATTATCATTTTGCTAAAAGTAAATTAGAAAAATTTATCATTAGGGAGGGGCACTAGTAATTGTGCTGTTTATAGGTTGGATGAATAATTGTTGCATTGGAAGATAATTGATTCCATTATCATTCTAGAAAAGGGAAAAGAAAAAACGACCGTGCGATTAGGAGGGTTCAACATGTTCTTTTTTAAGTTTTTTTATTGACCTAACATGCCAATCTTAAATTCTGTGAAAATCTATGTGCATACTACAGTATAAAATAAACATATGTTTGACCACAGCCTAAAATTAATTGTCAACCAATTTTTAAATAGATTAATATTTAATATTATATATCTCAACCTAATCTAGTTTGTTGTATTTGTTTAGTATCTTATTACGGGGCTACGGGGCGATTGTTTGAGAGATTTGAGTTTTGGTGGTGAGATTGGAGTAACTTAAATGCAAAAATGACTAAACAACTTTCATTCATTTTTAAAATTTTTAAACGTGTCATTCTTTACCTTTTTCCTCCTTCCTCCTTCCAACGAGCACAGGCTAAACTTCGATCCTAACCAACCTCTCCATCACAACCGCCTTCTTCTCCAACGGCTACGATCTCACTTGGGCCCACTCCACCACATCCTCACCCCTAACCCAATCTTGTTTCAAATACCTCTCTTCCGAACTCCGCTCCCTAATCTTCTATCTCATCTCCCTCCCCGACGATCGTCGCCGTCACCGGCCACATATCTGTCGCTCGACTGGGACCTAGCACTTTCAGGAGGCTCCCGGCAGGCTCAACACCAACCTCCATAACAGACCGAAAGGTTTTTAAAAAAACTTGAATATCGAAAAACAAGCAAAGAAGAAGTGTTAGCACCCAATATTTTATATATCCACATGGACCAAGGGAAGCTCTCCTCGAAGCCATGTAGGCCTAGATGACTTGATCAATGAGTCATTGTTGTGTATAAATGAGTGATGAAACACTAGCAAGTGCACTAGACAAGTAATAAAGTGATAAGTTATCGTCTCCACATGGATAAAACAGTTTCAAGCTATTCTCTTTACTAAGACAAAACAGTCTGGTGGTTGGTCTAAATTGATTGATTGATTTTAAACTAATTATTTCTACTTTTAAGCTAAGGTTGTCACTGAGCATGAAATAATAATTTAAGAGATAACTGTAATGTAAAGAGCATGTGTAAAGCACAGCCAAAACTGATGGTAAACAAGCACACAATTCCTTCATACAAATCAACCATGTTTATTATAAATCTAGGGTCTCTTTCACTTTCCTCACTTGGGTCAGGTCTCCCATGTTCCCAAGATTCTTTATACTTATACAAAATAATTCTCCTTCAGATTGCACAAGGATAAGCAATTTGAACAAGAAAACATCTTATCATTTAAAGTAAGAACCCCTAGCATGCATCTACTCATGTCTCCAATAATAAATACATGTGTTCAATAATCTTTCTATTGCCTAATCCGAGTCTCCTCCACAATTAAACAACTGATAATATAAGTTAGCTAGGCTTATATATGAATGGAACACTTATAGAACAATCAAAACAAACATGACTTCATTAATATTAGGGAAAAGATAAGCTTACAAACCACCAGCCGAAAGACTGGCATTCCACCTTGAGTGACTACTCACTCATTGTCAAGTCTAAAATTTCAAAGGAATGAAAAAAGCTAAGAACAGGTTCTTCTTGGCCTCGAATGAGACTTCCATAGAAACTACTACTACTACTGGAAATGAAACTATAATTAAGATTAATAATGATAAGAGTGATCTTTAAAACAATACTCACGCAGGAGTATTTATACAAGAAAGAAAACATAAACAAATGGAGATGCTCCTTGGAATCTGACTGTTCTTGGGCAGACTGTTCTCCAGCTGAAGAAGACAACTACAGAGAAAGACAAAACAACCTGCAGAAAAGACAAAAGCACAAAAAGACAAACTCCATACTCCATAGGCTTGATATCGTCCATTGTCATTCTGAGTCGCCCTAAAATCTTTTTGGGGCATATATTGAGGGCCGACCCGTTGTCTACCATGACGCAAGACAAGGGCTTTCCTCTTATCTCTACTTGTAGGAACAATGCCCTGTTGTGAGTAGTTCCTTCGGCTGGGAGATCTTCTTTTGTGAAGGATATCTCGGTTGCTGGCTCTCGTACCCCTTGTACCACATAACACAGCTCCATTGGCGTTATTGTCGGGACTGTTGGAACAGTTGAGAGATTCTCGATAAACACGTCCCGATGTTCTTTTGATGACACCAAGAGTTCCCATACTGACATTTCCATCGGCATCTTCGCCAATTGTTTGGCTATCATTCCTTTTTCGCTCGTGTTCGGGTTATTCTCTTCCCAGAGCTCATGGCTGGATCGAATTCTTGTGTTCTTGGTGCGGGTTGGAATACTCACCATGATCTGGTGACGTGGCTAACTACTACTTTTTCTTGTTCTTCTGTGGGTTAGTCATCCGATGAGTTTGACCACCAATTGCTAGCTTCCTTAGGGGACCTCCTAATTCTTCCCCGGAGGCAAGCCATGACCTGGGCGGGGGTGTATCCTGATTGCACCATGTTCTCTGATAAG
Source organism: Euphorbia peplus (assembly GCA_028411795.1). Taxonomy (NCBI): domain Eukaryota; kingdom Viridiplantae; phylum Streptophyta; class Magnoliopsida; order Malpighiales; family Euphorbiaceae; genus Euphorbia; species Euphorbia peplus. The sequence goes on from CP110844.1 coordinate 22,664,329, forward strand.
TACGAGGAGAAGAAGGCTACTGGAGTGTGTGCCTTTGGTATCCCGTCGATGCGTCTTAAGACTTCCTCCTCCGTAAGTCCTGAGTCGACCATCATAGTCCTTGGTGGAGGACCTCGCGATAGTCGGGTAGGGGGTTTTTCTTGGTGCTTGGGGCTTTGGGGGCTTCTATTTCCTCTTCTTCAATCACCCTCATGATTTCTTTCTGCAATGCCTCGCATTTGACGGTGGGATGTGTGAATACTTGGTGGTAATCACAGAACTTCTCCAAGTTATCTGTCGATTTGATGATTATCGGTTGTCTAACATGGGAGATCTTTCATTCGTGGGCTAGGCGATCAAATGCCTTCTTGAGATTACTGTTCAGATGAATCACGTTAACTCCTAAAGAGGCTCATCGGTACTCAATATACTGCGTCCCTTGTTATCTCGGAATGTGACTTCTAGCAAGTGCACTAGGTACAAGTAATAAAATGATAAGTAGATTATCGTCTCCACAGGGATTGAGATGAAAAGCTTAACTGAAAAACCTTATGAAACAATCTGTTCATGTGACAAGTAACATCATTATCATGGTTGTGGTTGTTTTCTGTAATACCTAAGTGACAATAAGCTAAAGCAAGCAGATTTAACAATAAAAATGGTAGAAAATGGTGATTTAACACAATATCTAAAAGGAATAAGCCAAGCCTAGCACGGATCTAATGGTTGCAGCCTCTTTTCTCATACTTAATCATGAATGTTTTACAGATATTAGGTCAATGTATCTACTTAAAGTTCACTTGATTCAAATGGTCATATCCTCAAGATTCTAAGCATTACTAACATCCCAAAGGCCTTTAAGATGCGTTCTTAACTTGCATAATCATGAAGTAGCATCTCATTTGCATGAAAACCCTTGATATACATCAGTCAAATGGTCATATCAGACATACATGTTTATATGAAGGACAATCAAGTATAAAAGCAATGGTCATGACAATTATACATACTGTAATAGGTTGTTAAGACCTGAAATCTATTGAACTCCATTAAACCCCATAATAACTACAAACATTCATTCATAAATAAGATAGAGTGGCTTACAAACACCAGCCCTAAAGCCGGCTTGGCTCGTAAAGAGTACTACTCACTCATTGTGAGCTTGACAACATAAATAACTACAATGAATCCCATTAATGGAGCCTTAACTTTGAAATCTAGAGGTTGAAGATGAAGTTCAGATCTAAGATCTGATTCTAATGGTTTTACCAAAGTCCCCCTTTTCTCCTCTAACAGTTCTCAACTTAAAGGAATAAAGGAAGATTAAAATACTAATTAAGTACAACATTAGGTAGACTGTTCCAGCAGGAATACAAGATATTTTCTATTAAACAACAATAGAATTATGTCCTTGTGATCTTCCAAAAGGCAAAGCTTCTTCAGTAAGCTTCCAATCTCCAATTTGGCTGACTTTCTCCCCCTGTTCTCCTTTATTTGACTTCTACTTTTCCACCAGCAAGTTGCTTTCTACTGTAGCGGGCTGCTTCTGGTCAGCTGCTCTAATAAAGTAAACAAATCTACAAAGAGGCTTATAAGTCCTTAAATAATAACAATTACAACCCATTAAACCCAATTAATAGTGAATTAATGTATGATTATTGGAGTCAAATACGAGCTCATCATCCCTCGTCCTCCCGAGGTCAGTTCCGATTCGTTGTTTTGTGCGTGTTTTCCCTCCCATACGTAGTTCTAGGGACTTGATTGAGAACTTGTCTCTCGACCTTCTGAACTATCTGGAAGAGGTCTTCGAACGTCTTGAAAGTTTGGTATTGGATTACCTACCTGACCCGGGGTAATGCTCCACTGGCTAGGCATTCATTCAAGTCACCTTCTAGAGGTTTGACAGCTAATTTTCCTGCTACTGGCAACCATCTGTTGCCATGGTAGGCATCAAACCTTTCCCCCAAATTCTGCTTAAGGGCGGCTAGGTCGGCCCATTTGTACTTTTGCAGGGTGTTGATCTCATATTCTTTGGTGAAGGCTGCCAACAGCTCATCCTAGTTCCCTTGGATACTGAATTTCAGACTGTTGTACCATTCTAAGGCATATCCCTCGAGTGAGAAGGCAAACAGTCTCGTCGCCTGTTTCAGATCTAGGGGAGATAGGTTTATGAGGTTAGCAAAATGCTTGATGTGTCCAGCGGGATCTCCTTTCCCACTGAATTAGATGAAAGTTGGGACGACGAACCATGGTTATCCGTTGGGCTTCAGATAAGATGCCAATGTCTTGATGGCTGGTGTCACTGCTCCCTTCTTTGCTTTCGATGTGCTCTATGATGTAATCCAGCTTTATATCCGAAACAATCTGTTCCTTCGGCTTTTCTGATCAGTGTGATCCTTCTGATTCTGACTCCGGTCTCTCTGGGTTCTTTAGGTGTTTGGCTAGGACTTTCTAGCACCCCTTTTCAATGGCCTGGTCCATCATCATCTGGTATTCTGGTGATTGCAGCATGGACGCTAAAGCTTTGGCGATCTCAGTGACAGTGTCTGAAGCGTTATTTGGCCCTGCCATTTGTTTTTCCTTTGAGTCGGACGAGCTCGTAATACATAATTCTTCCAGTTCGGCGACCAGTTCTGCCCTAACCCACCTTCGGTTCGTCTTTGTCCACGGTCGTCCTATATAGACAAAGATCGTATGAGTCTCCCATTTTTTCTGATCCGTATGATGTATGTATGCATGAACGTATAAGTCTTTTCCCGCTTTTCGGCTTACTGGACCCAATTTAGAAGTATTACCTTATAAATGTACAATCACGAAGGTAATGCATCTAAATAGGGTCTTGAATTTTTGTGAATACGAGGAGTCGAGTCACTGTATGGTTTTCGGAGAATTTGATCTTGACAGTGAGTCATCTCTTCGTGTTTTATTAGCCGGTATATTCTAGTCTGGGCACCTTTTCGATTTAGATCAGTATTATGTTGCATCCTTCAAAACTGCTTTTCTATTTGTAGAAGTGGACGTTTGTGACAACGTTCTTTGTCGGGTTGCAACGAGATAGTTTTCTAAATTGAAGAGATGTCTGGACAACGGTCTTTGGACTTTCTAAATGCTTCATTATGCATGGATCATAGGTCAGCGAACCATCAACATGCAAAATCAGTGCTCCCTCTCAAACTTCACGTGGTATAGTCCCTACCATATGTGGGTTTCTTTTGACATCTTTCCTTTCGGAGTCAAAACGCTCTCATAAATGTGATTTATTTCATGTTTGGGGGTAGTTCCTAGGGAAAATATCTAAGGTGACTATATGAGGCTTCGTTCTCCTTGATAGTACAAAAAGTGTTCGCATAGCAAGATATACCTAGCACCTCCCTATTTAAGGGTTTTGATCAGTGTGTCAACTGTACGAGGCTATAAGCGGTGTTACAGATCGACCTATGCGTTCTTTAAAGGAAACGACAGTAAGCGCGACCCGCAACACACATTGATAGTCGGGATTTTTCTTTTATGTAGCATGATACTCACACACCCAAAAAACAGTAAGCCATAGACTGTCAAAACGCTTCGGTTGTATCCCAATTTTTATTTTTCATAAAATAATTTAAAAAATAGTTTTATAAAAAGTGAAAACTAAATATACATCATTCTATCAATAAACCAACTTCAAGAAATCGTACGTTGAAGTCAACTTAGTATTAACAGTAAAATATATTTTTGGTCCCCAGCAGAGTCGCCACTGTGAGCAGAAACGAGCGCTTATAGCGGCTTTAGCCTTCTTTGACTAGAGTCGCCACCCGGCCGACCGGGAAAATGTGCAAACAGATTTATGTACACATTATTTTGAAAACCAGAGATTTTATATACGTTCGTGGATATAACTTATTACTTCCGACATTCTAGGCCCTAGAGGATCTTTATTGCAATTTAATTCATTATTGTCTTGTATTTATTGTTATCACACAACATATTTAAAATACACAAACATTTGTACGGTAAACCGCCAGGTGACACAGTAAAAACCATGGCCGGCTCCAGAATTTTGGAGGCCTTAGGTAGGTTATATTTCTTTTTTCTCGTATAATTTTAACAAATATTAAGTTTAATATCATTTAAACCTTACAAATGCCAACTAGTAAAATGAATAGTATATTAGTAACTATAGTTTATAATCATATATCAACCTTGTTATATTAAATAAAATGAAAATAATAAATAACCTAGACCCAATAAATTATTGAGAGTTAAAGTTTGGGGTGCAACACGAGAACTTCCCAGAAGGTCATCCATCTTAGTACTATCTTCTCGCTTTAGTATGCACAAAATCTCTAATTAAGTACGTATAATCCAATTCAGCTAAAATTTGTTTCTCAACTGACAACATGACCAAGTCGTTCAATCTTGTGGCCTGATTGAACTAAGATAATTATTTATAAAATTTAACTTGGAGAAATTTCTTTTCGTACTAGCTATTTTCAATATGATCTTGGAAACAATCCAAAGTATTAGGAAAGCAAGATGCAAACTCTTGATGTATTCACTTCAATTGGTATGGATAAGTTAAATGGTAATGATTTTTTAGCAAATTCAATTTTTAAAATAACTCAAGTCCATCAATATTTGAAGTGTTTCCATCTTTCGAAAAAAATATCAATCGTAGCACAAGCATGCTTCATTTTCTCATCTTCCATAACTCTCAACTTGCTTAAGTTAAATAATAATCCAAAAATATCTTATATCGAGAGGTATTTTATATGTATTTTAAAACAAATATTAGATATACAAAAGCCCTAATAATACTACACTAAATTAAAAATATGAGGCCCTCAAACTTAGGAGGCCCTAGGCGTCCGCCTGGGTGAACTCCCCCCAGCACCGGTCCTGGTAAAAATCTCAGAAATTTACCCGTGTTGCGTGCCAGCGGGATGCTTGCAAACTAGTACTCGTCGAAGAACGGAGCCGGAGAGAGGAACTTTGGGCCGGAGATGCATAGGGCGTACTCCTGGTGACTGATAGGAAGGATTCCGAGTGAATCCTTCGAACTTTGAAAGACTGCGTTTGCTTTTAGCAGGGCCGAGAGCAGTGCTGGGATTTGGACTTTAGTGATGATAAATGGGTAAGATTATGAATATTGGATGGTGACAAGAGTATTTTAGGTGTCGTGACGACTTTAAGGAGCAGGGATGTTTTATGAGGCAAAACTTCAGTATTTGAGCGATTCTTTTATATCAAAGGCAACTTAAGGCACCTTTTATCAGATGCAACTTATCAGAGGCAGCTTATCGGGTTAAGAATCGCTCGAAAACCGAGAGAGAAGTGAGAGAAGAGAAGGAATTGTTGATGTTGAAATGAGAGAATTCGGCCTCCTTATATAGATTTGGATGGTGACCGTACGGTCACACTTATGGAGACCGTACGATCTCCATAAGTCCTATCTGAGATCTATTTTTGGATCTCAGACGTACCTTGAGAAATGCCCGGCCAAAGGTTTTAAGTTGTTTGTCTTTTAGCAACACGTGGCAGATGAGGATAAGGACCATACTGCCACGTGTGGTGAACATACGGTCTTGATGATGGTGACCGTAAGGTCATTATTACTACGATCACTGGTAAAAAATGTGGAGACCGTATGAAGTGAATATGATAGAGGACGTTGTCACAAGCTTGAGGGTGTCAATCTTGTGTTCCCGAGGTGCGGGTAGAAGGAGTTATGACTCCGGAGAGTCGGTATGTTCATTAATGAGTACTAGCACTTGCGCGACTGGCAGAACGAGAAGCTCGAAAATTTCTTTCGTCATTGGGTTCGAAAAGCAGTGCTTACAATTAGCTTTGACCCCCTTCTAACTAATGATGATGCCCAAATATTTACCAGATCGTGCACATAAAAGTGCACTTTTTTGGGTTAAGCTTTATATCATATTTCATCAACACTTCCAGTACCTCCTTAATTTCTTGCAGATGGTGTTATATCTTATTGTTTTTTATGATCTATCATCAACGTAGATAGAGAATTTTTTGCTAACCTTATTAGAGAATATTATGTTCATCATCCTCTAGTAGACATCTCCTGCATTTTTTAAACCAAATCGCATCACCTTAAAGAAATAAGTGGCTTGATGGATGATTAAAGATGTCTTAATCTCGTGAATAGGCTCCATATAAATCTGGTGATAGCTTGACTTAACGTCCGGGATGGAGAGTGCTTCATATCTTGATGTGCCATCTGCTAACACATAAATAATTGGCAAAGGATACATGTCTTTTGGACAGGCTTTGTTGAGGTTTGTGAAATCAAGGAACATCTAATATGTGTCGTTAGGTTTCTTCACTAGTACCACTTTTGCCAACCACTCTGGTATGTAACCTTGCTGATTGCGTCTAACTTCATGAGGTCAACTATCGCTTCTTCTATTGCTTTCTTCATGTTTGGGGCATGAATTATTTTCTTCTGCTGGACTGTAACCGCATTTTTGTCTACATTAAGCTTATTTGTTAGCACATTTAGACTTGTACCAAGGAATACCTCGGTCGGACGTACAAAATCAGACTCACATTGTGTTAAGACATCAATAATTGCCTTATGTACCTCACGGGTTACCGTTGTAGCCATAGTGGATTGAGATGGGATATATCCATCATAGGTATGCATGCGATTATCAGAATTAGGCATATATCCATCATAGGTATGCATGCAATTATCTGAAAAGGGTGTAGGGTGTGTTGTCGATGACATTAAAACCATACTATCCAACAACTGTTTCAACCTTTCTGATGCGGCTTGACTCATTTGTTGAGCCAACATGCCCTCCGTTTTTTATGAACTCTTCTTCGCTAAGATCATGAAGATCATGAATTGCTTATCGGAATGCCTAAAATATCTATGTTTGTTGTTGTTAAATCTATCATCGAATCGTTTGGAGCTTCTAGCACACTCATTGCGGAAAAAACATTCGTCGAGTCGCACCAATGATACCATGCGCAAAAATCCTCTTCTTGGAGCCCTCAGAACCCTACAAAACAGAGCTGATGAGGTGATCACCAGTAAGATCTGCGACACTTAAGTCAATAAACCAAAGACTTTAGAACGTAAGAATTACTAGATTGTGAATGTACGTTTATAAGTATTATGTTGTATGTATATTTATAAGTATTATGTTGTATGTATCCTAGTAGGATTTGAATCCTTCTTTAGTTGACTAGAAGAGATATACTTCTAGTTTAGGTAGGAAGTTAGTTACCTTGATCATGAAGGTGTTCTAGATGAAATAGGATTCTCGAATAGCCTAAGTGACTGACTGAATAACTAATTCACAAACATGATGTGTCCTTTTATGCCTTAAGCGGGCGCATTCATTCGGGAGGATCCAAGCTCGATACGAATAACAATGAGATCTCTTATGAGATGTCCAGTGGGCTTACTATGGGCCGCCCTGGGCCCAATATATAATTCTCGTTGTTATCAATGGCATCTAGCCAGTTAGAAATCTTTTAGTTGGAAGGAGTTTCTCCCACCATCTCGCTCCAATATTTTGTAAAAGGCCATTCAAAATTTCCTCACAACCAAGGACATGTTGTAGGAAAAAAGATATGTGATGGCTTTCCGATGCTCTTTTTGCTTATCTGACACCGAGTACTACAATCACATGCTCGTTGGTTGCATGTTTTCCGAGGCTATTTGGACTGCAATTAAAGGAATATTTAGGGAATGTTTGAATTGCTCCATCACTCTTCTTAATCTTATTGAAACGACTTCTTTGATCAAGTTGAGTTCGTCAATAAAAGCTCTTTGGATTGGCTATATTGTTACATCAATATACATTATTTATTGGGTGAAAAATGAACACATTACTAATGGTATTATTTCTTCAATTAACGAAGCATTCAGAATCTTGTGGAAATCGATTGAGTATAGCATTTTCAGAATCAAGTGCATCCGCAACATCGTTCATAACACAAAAATCTTGGCCAAATTTGTTATTTAAGAAATTTTGACCTACCAAATCGAGTTCAATAAGTTATATGGAGAAGTCCTCCTCAATCTTGGTATAAGGTTAACACTAGGATACTTTAGCACGGGATGACGATATCTTAAGAAGCTGTTATGGGTTCCATATGCTTCGTTTGCTCTGCCTCTTGATAATAGAGACATCTTCCTTACTGATTTGATTGCAACCATATATGCCATTCGTAGAGCTGTGGAATTCCATTGGTCGTCTCTTTTCCTTGAGAGTAACTCCATCTATTTGGTGAAGTTCCTCAAATGTTAGAATAAAGATGTTCATTGCGAGCTTCTTTCAATTGGTTGGAGTTGCTAGATATGTTTGGATACATCATATTTATTATAAAGGAAATGTTCTTGTAAATTGCCTATTGAAATTTGTTATGTCTCATAATACTTTGACTTGGAAGAATTCCGCTCCTTGCTTTTCTGCAACCCTTAATTTGTTTACCACAACACATGTAGGATATGTTTGGATGTTTTTTACCCCTAAACCACCACGGCTAAAACGCTCACTACAAATACAAACTAAATATTTCAAATAATAAAAATTAATTTTAAAATGCTTTACTCTATTAGTTTTAATTAAAACTTTATAAACAAAATTTTGACGCTTTATATATTTAACGACAAATCCGTGCATTGCACGTGATAAGGACTAGTTATAATTAAACTCCCCTTTAATTTAGTAATTTAATCCAAATATTTGGAAGAACGTAGATTGTTTGGGAGCCAATTTTAAGGGTATGACTTATGGATCTATCCACTTGGAGTAATATCTAAACTTTGCTTAAAAGGTTTCTACCAATTCCATTTTCAAAAGATTTTGTTATAAATGAATGATTTCTCCACGAGGGAAAGAACTTTATTACTACTATTTTTTTATGGGTACTGATATATATATATATATATATATATATATATATATATATATATATATATATATCCCAATGGACTCTATATAAGAATCTCATCTTCCTACCAATCAAATGCATATAATGAAACTTGTTAAAGTTTTCAAAATTAATAAAAACATAAATTTGTTGATAAAAAACTATGTACTTGGTTATTAAATTAACATTTAATAAAAACTATCCATATCCCTAACTCGTTGACACCGTGTGGCGCTTACGAATCCCTCTAGACGCAAACCAGCCAAGGGATATTGCTCACAAGGTCTGCAATAGCAAGACACAATGGTTAGACATCCACAATATATAGTACTTGTGTATCAAGGCAAGCATTTCACATATATCACATAGATAGGCAACAAACATTCACACGCAAAGACACACATCACATAAGACACCGAACATGAATATTGCCCGAAGGCTTCCATTGATAATCACGAGATACAACTATAGAATGAGAGGGTCTCACCCATAGTAGTAGGGGAGAACCTACTAGAGATGATGACATCCTAAGCCAAACTAGTACCTGGTCCATCTCTTATCAATTTAATTAAATACGTCTAATTTTAAAAATAAAAAATACAAGATTTAGAGAAATTTTGTAACACTTCTGAATATAACTCCCATAAATTTAAATAAATGTATGCACGTTTACATTATACCTAAATAGTTCAAAAATTAACCCGTCTCATATGTATTTTTAAAATACATGTACGATGAGTTAATTCTTAACATATTCTCTTAGATATAAATACTTGTTTTTATATTTTATTATATCCTAAGTAATACAAGCATTAATCCGTCGTACATGTATTGTTAAAAAGTACCATAATTACGGTATATACTAAATTTTCTTAAAAATCTATAGCAAACTATGAGCATTAACAAATAACTTTATCAAAATCCAAAAATTTGCAATAAATGCTTATTTCATACTAATACTTTATTTTATTGAAAATATGAGAGAATGTATCAATCATTAATGTTTATATACAATATTTAGAATTGTAATTCTTTTAAAAAAACACACATTTAAAATAGTAGGGAGGGGTTCAGGTGTGACACTTTTGAGGTGGTGTGACAAAAATTTTAATGTGTGACAATAGGTGGGAATTGTGTAATTAAATGGAAAAAGATGACATAATATGAGGGGCATACACGTGTATGGTGAGGGGAGGGGGCTGATGATGTCAGCGTTGATGTCATCACAAGAGAGAGAAAAGTCTTTTATTTCTTTCCTTTAAATTACATTTTCCCGATGATCCCGAACTCGGTTTTCGAAAATTTTTATACCGTTGGACTCGTATTAATTAGCCGGTCATTTTGAGATCCATTGTGGTCAAATAAAAACTTTTTTGAAAATATTCCAAAATATAGACCAGAATATTCCAAAAGGCATAATACAATATTCCAAAACGCATACTACAATATTCCACACATAATTTATTCATTTAATCACTTTCATAATTTATTGGGACTAAACTGTGCGAAATTTGGACTTAGTCTGAGAATTAAAGTTTCTTAAAATTACAATATACGTTTTCTGGAATTTTTTTCAGAATTTTCTGGGCAATTTTTGAATTTTTTATCCATTTAATCACTTTCATAATTTATTGGGACTAAACTGCACAGAATTTGGGCTTAGTCCGAGAATTAAAGTTTCTTAGAATTACAATATACATTTTCTGGAATTTTTCCTGAATTTTCTGGGCAATTTTTGAATTTTTTATCCATTTAATCACTTTCATAATTTTGTTAGGACTAAACTGTGCGGAATTTGGGCTTAGTCCGAGAATTAAAGTTTTTTAGAATTACCATATACATTTTCTGGAATTTTTCAAGAATTTTCTGGGCAATTTTGTGAATTTTGTATCCATTTAAACACGACGGTTGATACGATACTACCTAGGGTATAATAAAAAAACAAAAAACACGACGGGTTGATACGAGACTACCTAGGGTGTAATAAAAAAAAAAGAAAAAACACAAATAAAAACGATTTGAGATCCATTGTGGTCAAATAAAAACGAATTTTTTCATTTTGGAATATTCCAAAATACAGACCTGAATATTCCAAAAGGCATAGTACGATATTTCAAAACTTATCAACGATATTCCAAAACTTATCAACGATTTGAGATCCATTGTGGTCAAATAAAAACGATTGTTTTCATTTTAGAATATTTGGTAATGACTTTTGGAATATTCGCATGTTTTGTTTGGAATATTAATGTATTCTGATATCAACATGTTTTTTGGATTATAGTTTTCTTTTGAGACATTTAGGATCTGATTTTGGAATATTAGAGAGATATAGACATAACATGTCACCTCTTTTCTTTTTATAAACCGTCTTGAATTGTAGAAATTTTAATAAAAAATTCAAAAATTGCTCAGAAAATTCTGAAAAAATTCGAGAAAATGTATATTGTAATTCTAAGAAACTTTAATTCTCGGACTAAATTCAAATTCCGCACAGTTTCGTCCCAATAAATTATTAAAGTGATTAAATGAATAAAAATCAAAAAAATCTGAAAAAAAATCATTTTTATTTGCACAAAATGGATCTCAAAATGACCGTCTAATTAATACGAATCCAACAATATAAAAAATTTCGAAAACCAAGTTCGGAATCATCGGAAAAATGTATTTTAAATAAAGGAAATAAAACTTTTTTCTCTCTCTTGTGGTGACATCAACGCTGACATCACCTTCATCCTCCTCCATTTTTTCATGCTTGTAAGGCTTTTTTATATATTTACAAGTTTGCCACCTTCTTCTAGTCAATTACTAAATTGTCCCTATTATCACACCATTAAAGTTCGCATTGGATCCCTCCCCTAAAATAGTAATTATTATTTGTCTTCAAAATACAGGAGGATAAATGAGTAATTAATACCTATACAATCATTTGGGTTATATCATTTGATTTGTTTTTTTTTTTTTTTTTCCTAGTTTTAGGATATGTGAGTTTCATTTTTTAACTTTGATTTGATATAATATTATCTCTTGATAAACTTGCCTCTGTAACATATATACAATTCACGATGTCAACTACTCCATATTAATTTTAGGACAGCTTTTTATAAGGCTTTGAATTTAGCAAATTAATTAAATCGTAATTTGTGTTTCCAAAATCCTGGTGTATAGAATGCCATGCCAATTAACGTGTGATATTAATGTTTACTAAGTTTGAAAAGTGTATCTATATTATCATAAGTTTGATGATAGCTAATTAACAAATGAGAATACCAGAATTTCGAACTTTGATCTCGTGTTCTAAGAAACTTTCATATACTTAGAGTAGTCTGCAACATTTTAAAGATTTCAGGTATCGAATGAAAAAACAAAAAAATGATTAAATGTTGAGGACAATTAATAGACTACGGGATATATAGTAAGTCATACTCATGTACACTTTAATGACCAAATTATAATTAGTCATTAAATATTAGATTTCATCATACAGCTTTATAATTAAGGAAAAGAAAACTAAAATGTCATCGAGTTATGGTATTTCTTGAAAATATAAAGGACGACAGGTTCATACGGGGTACACATTATGGAGTCCCGGGCCTTATAATTAAGGAAAAGAAAAACTAAAATGCCATCCAAAAGATTCTGACTCCCATGCTGCTTGACTAGCAGCATACACATTATATGGAGTCTTCACTTTGGTACCCTGTAATCGCCCGGTTTGCCTAGTGATTGCCTATGCTGGTGTCAGATATATGCAAAGCGCATGAGGGCATGCTTCTCTTATTTTGGGGGTGATAGTGCTCTATGAGCCATTTTGGGGGTAACCTGCTTGTTCTACATGTGCTGAGTTGTTGTGATTGCTCCATAATGTTAAAGTTTATCTGATGTTGTCCTTAAGTCTTGTTTTAGTTTGTTTTTAGGAAGTTTATTTTGTAATTTTCTAGTTTGTCAAGTTTTTAGTTGTTCTAGTTGTTCAAAGCTGCATGGTGAGAATGTAGCTTGTTTGTTCTGATTAATGGAAATTTAGTTTGTTTATTAGTGTTTGAGCATTTGCTCTGTTTTCTTTCTTTTATTTTTGTGGAACAACTGCATTGCTTAGATAGACAACACATGTCTTGCAAATTTGGTTAAAAATTGAACTTAAGTGCAAAACCCAGTGAGCATTAGAGGCAAGGAGAAATAATATGTTCATCACACCAGACTTGTTTATTAGGAGATGGAGAATAGTGTGCCTCTGGCCAGACTTGTTAAACACTGAGTGAGCTTGCTTGAACAATGGGAATGTGATCAATGAGTGCAATTGTTTGCTCTGGTAGCCTGAAGTCAATCATAAGACCTTGAATAGAGTCAAGAAGATAAGGGCACTAGGACTAGATTTAAGATGTTCACTATAGGTTTACTTTTAGTTTTAAACTTGTAACTTAGGCTGTTCACCCTTGTACATTGTGTCTTTCTCATTGTAGTTTAGCCCATCCTAGCCAAAAGCGTTCTTGTGTCTGCCACATCTTTGTCCTTCTTCCCTCAATGTTATGTTTGTCTTTCTCTTGTTCCTGTTGAGTTTTTCAAAAAGTTGGAACAAGAGGGAAAACCAAAGTTCTTCATTTTAAAATCTTTCAAATTGAGTAGTCAGTCATTAAATCAATAACCCATTTGATTCTTTGTAGAGATCAATCAGATCAATTCAAATCTGGTTGTTCTTCTACCTTTGCAAAAAGAGAACTCCTATCTTTTATGTTGTTTCAATCTCAGCTTTGCTTAATCTGTTATCAAATAGTTCTCTTCCTTGCTCGAATAAAAAAAATATACTATGTTATTTGGGTTATGATTGCCTGTTCTTCATAAGGAATCTATTATCTTCCTTGCTTTTCATGGTTAAATAAACCAACTTCTAAGCTTCAAATCCAGTTGTTAGCACAACTTCATTATCTTTGCTAACTTGTGTATAAGTTCTTGAAAGCTCAACTTTGTCTTTGTCTTATCTTTTATTTTTCTTTTACCTCAGTTTTCCTTTTACTTCTTTACCCGTTCGCATTATAATCGTGTCTAAGACCCTTTGATTGATTATAATTCAAGCATTTGACTTTAGACCGAATTGCAAACTCTTGTTCCTCAACCGTTCTTGCAAGCTGCTGTGGGAATTAAACACTTAGTCTAAACGCCTGGAGTGAAAGTGAGTGTAGTCCTGGGCAGTTAATAGCCAAGTTGTTCTCTTGTGCATAAATATACAAAGATGCTCTAAGAATTGATTATGATAAGTTTTAACCATGTTGTTCCACTTTGAGTCTAGGATTTTTCCTTTTCTTGTGTCTGTGTTGCTTGAGGACAAGCAAGTGCTATTTTGGGGGTATTTGATGAGTCCATGATGTGAAGAGTGCTTGGCGTGAAGTGGGAAGAAGAGAAAAAGATATTACTTTATTGTTTTTTCTGTGTAGTGAACAGTTGAGTCACTGTTCATCTGTTGTACCTTTTATACCTGCTTTGATCTTGTCCGTTTATCTTCTTTTCAATTTTCAAGGAAAGCCTTACCTTTTTGCGAAGTAGGAACTTAGGGAAGATAAAGGAGAAGATCATAGAAGACTTTAGTAGTTAACTTTTACTTTTCATTAATTGTAATTTTCAGTTTTAGAGAGAGAAGTAGTAGTTTAATTTAGTTCTTCCTTCTCTCCTTTTTGTATTCAAGTTTGAACTCATTTCTGTGAATTTATTTCCAGCTTCAATCTATTGCATTTATTCATTATCTTCTTAAATGCTTGCTTAAAATTCTATGGAGTTTGTTGTGAGAACAGTTAAGGCGATGTGTGAGTAGTTCTTCTACAGGCTAAGGCCGGCCTAGGAGCTGGCGAAAGTAAGTTAATTCCTCTCTTTCTTTTGACATGATAATACTTGTTGGTTGATAAATGGAGTAATATTTCATCTAAGCTCTTGCTAACCTTAGTAATCAGTGCAATAACCTAGGAAAGCTCCGAAGTTAAGAAGCGGATCTACCATTTAATGCATGTTACTACTTCAAACCTGAGTTTGACATGTTAAGGGTTTATATTTCTCTGATTTATAATGCTTTCCTATTCCTAATGCTTAGATGTGCTTTAAATGAAACCTCGGATTCTGTGCATCTATAGATCTCAAGAAGGTAACCTTCTGACTTGAGTGTATCGAGAGGAAAGAGACCCTAAATCTAAGCAATCAAGACTTCATGTATGTTTAAAAAAGAGAACACTTGCTTTTGTCTGTTCTAGTTGTGCCTATGCATGTTCTTTAAATGATTGGAGTTAATTTCGTGTTTGTTCTAGTTATATCAGTTTGTAGTTACTCTTCATTACTGTTCATTGTAGAAATAGCTTAAAAATCTCTCATTGACTGTGCTTTAACATTAGAACAACTGTTGATCATTTTATTCTCTGTGGAATACGATAATTTACTTTTCCTGTACTACTTGCGTCCTGGTCCTCTTGCCAATGTCCACATCACATTTTGACACAACAGGCTCAAAACCCAATATCGTTATTTTAGTAGTTGTGAGCGAAAACAAGCGCTCATAGCGGCTTTAGCCGTCTTTGACTAGAGTCGCCACCTAGCCGACCGAGAAAATGTATGAACCAGTTTATGTACCGATTGCCTTTGAAAACCAAATATTCCATATACGTTCGTGGATACAACTTATTAGTTCTGACAATCTAGGTCGTATAGGATCTTTAATGCAACCTAATTCATTATTGTCTTATATTTATGGTTATCACACAAAAGTATTAAAATGCTCAAATATTTGTATGGTAAACCGTTGGGTGGCATGGTAAAAACCCTCAGAAGCTTACCCTTGTAGTGTGCCAGTGGGATCCTTGCAAGCGAGTACTCGTCGAGAGCGGGGCCGAGCGGACAGAACTTCGGGGTCGGAGAGGCATATGGGACATGCTTCTAACGATAGACTTTGGACTTTGCGGTTTTGGGGGAACCTTGACTTGGATGACTTGGATGCACCTATTCTCGAGGAGGATGAAAGTGCCGAGATGGCTTAGGAGCACTTATCCTCAACTCACATCCTTGAATGGTTCTATAATAGGTCATTAGTAATTTGTACACTGTAACTCTTACTGTGTACTGAGTCAGAAAGAGAAAAACAATTTAGATTCTATCTTAACCTTTACTGACTAGAAGATAACTACTTAGTGCAACTAGTTGTGGAAGATAGCGAGAGTAGATTAAGAAAGGTATTCAATTGATGTACTGAGCTATTGTAAAAGGCCGGTTTCTCTGCCTTGAAAGAGATATTTAGTGGATTTAGAAATCCCAAGGGAAGGCACCTTGGGGACATGATGTAGCCACAGGGTGTGACCGAACCTGGATAAATTGTTGAGTATTTATATCCTTTATTACTTTACATATATCTTGCATCTACTATTGGTGAGCTTATTATACGTTGTTGTAAGCACTGGTTTTCGAACCCAATGACGAATGCAATTTTCGAGCTCCTCGTTCTACTAGTCGCGTAAGTGCCAATACTCATTAAGGAATAGACCAACTCTCCATAATCATAACTCACTCCTCCCACGTGTCATTAACATATTCAATGACACGTAAAACAGCTTTTTAAGTCCCCTAGACAAAGGCCCAATCAACTCTGCTCAAAATAAAACTCAATCACACAGGGATCAGCACATAGTCCAACTTGGAGGCCAATTTAGATCCCCTTAGGGTCGGAATTAGGAAAAACTTAAAACATGACAGTTGTAGATCTACGGCTTAGCTTTCTAAAAAAACATTTTAGGGGTCTAAATGAGCTCATATGAAGAAGGTATGGCCAAAATACTAAATTATGTCAAAATAGGACTCCATTAGGCTAAGTCTGGGACCATACTGTGAGCGAAAGTGGTCGCTCATAGCGGCTTTAGCCTTCTTTGACTAGAGTCGCCACCCGGCCGACCGGGAAAAGTGTACGAACCGGTGTTTGTACCGATTGTTTTGAAAACCAGAGATTCTATTTACGTTCGTGGATACAACTTATTTATTCCGATATTCGAGAACCCAGAGGATCTTTAATGCAACCTAACAGCTTTTTGTCTTCACATTTATGATTTTCACACAAGAATAAGTAAATGCGCAAGTATTTGTGCGGTAAACCGCGGGGTGACACGGTACTAAACCCTCAGAAGCTTACCCTCGTCGCGTGCCAGTGATTGCTCGCGGACTGATGCTCGTTGAAGAACGGAGACCTTTTCTGGGAGGAACCTCGAGGAACCGGAATTGCGTGTGCGTTCTCCGGTGTGGTAACTGGAAACAGGACTTAGTCGACCCTAGCGAGACTGCGAGTGATGCCTGGATTGGAAACTCTTGATAATAGGGGTAGTGTTTTTGGTGGTTAGGAAGACCTTTTCTGAGAACATTTGAAGAAAGTACTCTCAAGCTCGGACTCTAGCAATTCTTTTCTGTATCAGAGGCAACTTTAGGCAACTCGGAGGCAACTTTATCAGAGGCAACTTATATCGGGTCAAGAATTGCTTTAGAACGAGCTAGAGAGAGAAGATAATGAGTGTTTGTTGGTGAATTGAATGAGAAATCCGGAGGGTTTATATAGGTTTCCTTGTGACCGTACGGTCACAAGGTTGTGACCGTACGGTCACTGTTTAGTGACCGTACGGTCACTGGCTTCGCCCGTCTCAGATCTAAATTTGGATCTGAGCCGGACGTTACCCGACACCCGGCCAATGTCGTTTGGAAGCTTGTACACGTGTCACTTTCTCATTGGACCGCTCAGCCACGTGGCAGATAAGGATTGGGTCGCTATCTGCCACGTGGCGGTGACCGTACGGTCAGATGTATGTGACCGTACGGTCTTTGATGAATAGTTCTTGTGACCGTATATTCTTTTGTGATCAAGGATTTTCTCATAAGCATGAAAGTGCCACACTCATGGTCCCAAGGAGCGGGCGGAAGAGGTTATGGTACTGAAAAGGCGATCCGTTCTACGACGAGCATCAGTATTCGAGCAGCCGGCGCGACGAGGAGCTTATAGTTTGCTTTCATCATCGGGTTCGAAAACCAGTGCTCACAGTTTGCCCCTCGCTTCTTTGGGAGTGACTAAGGTGGTTACATTGTCTCGTAAGACCCGTCGGACAGTCTCAATGAAGCGAAACGAGTCATACTGCGTGTGTGCTAGTGTTTTTAAAGTGGGTTTAGAGAACTTACATGTAGTTCTGGCCTACGGCATCAGATCTTCTATAATCTTTCAGTAAGGCCGGCTAACTGTTTTTCTGTAGCCTTTAATCGCGCCTCGAGCATGACTTGAGGACTTTTTGGCAGCTTCCGTAGTTTCTGCCGTGACGCCTCGGGGTTGACCCGGGGATTTTGGTATCCTTTTGTAGTTTTTCTTCATAGTACCTCGGGCACGACCCGAGGGTTAGTAACTTCTTGTAGCTCTGTTTGTCGACCTTTTTTCCTTAGATGGTGTTGGACACTTTGTCCTACCAGTCTTATCTGAATGCTGATAGTCTTGTCCTAGGGCCGATCTGCTGTGTCCCAGTATTTTTCTCTTCCGCTCTTGATCAGTGACTGACCTAAGAGCCCCTGGCGGCATTCTTCCGTGACCTGAGTCGTGCCCCATTCTGGTATTGCCCCAGCGGAGTTCCTAGTTCCTAGTATTTTGATGCGTCCAGGGGTTCGGGGATGCCCCAACGTACTACTTCGGTGGCCGTCGGGTGTGTTCCTACGCTCTTTGTAGTCCTTCGGGGTTCTGATCTTTTGACAACCTGGAAACCGGGTGGCGCCCCAGCCTACCGCCAGTCGAGCGATGCCCCGGTATACTGCTGGCCTAGTGATGCCCCAACAGAGACACGCATCCTTCCTCGGGGGTGAGATGGCCAATGGGAAATAAACATTTTTATGACGGTCGGTCATGCTACATGATTGCAAGTGATCGAGGAGAAGGTTCTATGGATGCATGTAGGTTCACACTTGCGAAATTTGACTGGATAACACACAATGCATGCGACTGGATGCATAGACACGTGACAAGGGATGAACTCACATGATATGGAGTCTAGCTAGAACATAGGGTTTGCATGTGTGTGACTTTGATGTAAGTGAAGGGACGCCCTATTAGGTGGACTTCTAACGACTTATAACGATCTAAAACCCGAAGTGTGTGTGACTCAATGTGTGTGTGTACAAGGGGATGTCTGACTTATGTGATATGTCCCTTACGGAATTCAGCTAGATGACCTAAGGTGTCTAATGTGTGCGTGCAACTAGACCTTTGGACATGTGATTGTGTGCAGACTAGGGGGGTGTCTAATCTTATGACTCCTAGGACACGTGGTATGTATGAGTGAGTGTGTGGACACGTGACTGGGGAACCTAAACGACTTTTGGCCCTTAATTGGGTGACTCCAAGGTTTTGGCTAGATGTGAGGTTAGGTTTATGGTTACTCTCTTGGGGGATGTAAGCAAAGGTTTTGAGTTGGATGAAGGAGGTGAGGTCTATGTAGGTGTTTCAAGGGTGCAGGAAAGGGCTTTTATGAGGAGAGAAAGGGTTTGGGTTTGGATGGTGGAGGTGATGCTTATCGAGGCTGTAGGGTAGGTTTTGTGAAGGGTGCAAGAATTTAGGGTTGGATGATGGAAGCGAGGGTTGTGGAGGTTCTTTGATGAGGATAGGGTGTGAGAGACCATCAAGGGTTCGTGTAGCTTTTAGGTTGTCAGGGTAAGGACCAAGACGTTCGAATGCAACTTCCGATGATGTTTTCGTGATTGCCCCTAGGGTGAGGTGTTTTATTGCTCTTACTGTTGCCTAAGATGACCCTACGAGTTGTCAACTTAGCGAGCTGTCTTTATTGTTGCCTAGGTCGCTCTCTCGAGTTTTCAACCTAGCAGGCTTTCTTTCTTTTGGCCTTGATTGTTGCCTAGATCTAGTTTTTGAGTTTTCTTGATCTAGCGGGTCTTTTCTGTTTTCTCAAACCCTAGAGGAGTCGGCTAGTGTTTTGAACGGAGTGTACATATTCCATCGTCTAAGTTCTTGATTTCTCTGTGTCAACATGACTTATGGCATCCTAGAATACGCATAGCTGATAGACTCTTAGAACTGACATTTAGACTCACTATCATAAGCACCTAGACTAGTTAACATATGCGTAAATGTTTCATGTATATCTAGCATGAATGTGCCCCTATCATTAATCTGTCCTAGTTGGCCACCTCTCATCTTCTTGTGACGATGGTTTGCCCCTTGTAGTGAGGATTCTTCCGTGGTTTCTTTCGCGGGGATGAAACCGCGAATCCTAATGCTGCCATCTTATTCTCGGAAGCGTGCAAGTGATTCTTGTGATGAAATCCTAGTGTCTCCATTGTTCTCCTTGGTGTAGACCTTGTCACAACCTTCTGTATGGATCACGTCTTAGTAAGATGTCTCTATGACCTCGGGACATCATCTGCTTCGCCTTTTCATGAGGCTTTGATATGGAAATGCCGTTGCTCCCTTTGAGGTTTTGCGGGCGGGATCCATTTTCGAGCTATAAGCTTCTCCGAAGGATGACTTCGATTCTCCTTTTTGCTTCTCCCTTCATCCATGGGCACATCCGCTGTTGAGTGTAGGAAGGGAAATCTGAGGACTTCATGGATTTAATTCTGAAGGCTGATGGACCTCGGTTCATGGAGACACTACGAGTACTTGGACGCTCCATCTTGACTTTTGCGCACTGTCCTAGTTCCTTAGAGCGAGGTCTCTTCCTTTTACAGGGCTCCGAAGGAGATGTGATCCATTAATTCCTCCTTCTTATGTTGTTTCTTCATCTCGCGGGGTACGTCGTAGCCGGGGCCGCTTCTCTAGATGTGGTTCACTTTCTCATAGTCGAGGGCATATTCATACTAGATACACATGCTCTAATTATGCGTATATCTTCCTAACATCTATTTGAAAGATGCAAATGAATGTAGACACGAGTGAGCTAAACGCTTTTCCATCCAAGCACGGGTCTGTAAACATGGTGTTAGGGTAAGTGGGATAGAGCCTTGTTGATGCCTTATCATGTTGCTCCATTCTTCGTCTGATGGGATGTCCTTGATGCGACGTTTGCGACCTAGAGTTTCTCCATGATTCCTCTTTGGGGTGTATCCTTAGCGTTTCGAGCCACTAGGTATTAATTGATTTTGGGTTCGAATAAGGTCTTTTGTTTGCTCTGAAGTGAGATGGGGTGCGGCATATGTCGGGATAGTTCAGTGAAGTTTGGGGTAATACGTAGGTAGGTTGAGGGTGAAGGCTCGCGACATCTTTCATTTGGGTTAGCGTTTGAGAGGATATCATGGAGAACTTCCTTGGGTCGTCCAACTCTTCGTTTGGTCCCTACCTCTGATTCTTCCTTGTTGGTCTGACGGTCTTCTTGATGGGAGCTGGCTTGGGTTCAGGTGTGTTGTGGTCTTGTGATTTCAGTTCGGTCAGGTAGTGATTTAGGAGTTTTGGACAAAGAGAGGCGTTCACATATAGGAGGGGTTTCTGATGTTTGGACAACTTGTGTGTGTGCCCTGATCTAAAGTGTGCCTACGACATCTAGGTGAGTTATACTTTTGGGATTACGGTACCTCGTCTGTCATTTTCCTATATCCTCTGCCCCGGTATCGATGCGTATGTATGCCTAAGACACGTGACAATGTGCATGCATGTAGACCCTATTACGTAGGATGGCTCGAAACAAGTAACCTAGCGTACGACACTCTAAAGGTAGACACACCCGAAAGACACAAACCTAGCAGGTAAGGGGACACACACATTTATACTTTGGACATCGTGTGTGTGTGTGACACGTCTATGTAGGATGACGGTGGTGTCACCGTTCCTATTTTAGCCTATCGTGTGTATCCTATGTGTGGTTTGACGATGTACGCTAATCCGTACGGGTGATGATTGACATGTATATGAAATGGATGCATATTACAGTTTAGACCCTAGACAGATGATGATAGACAATAATCACGACTCTTGGCTATAGGGTATAGTGGCGACAAATATACACGTGTTGATTGACTCTATGCTAAATGACATTATTGACACGTCGTTTATTTCTCGAGTGGGAAATGCTCGTGCGACAACCCTATCTTACACTGGTTTGGACGACTCAACATGACAATGGACCACATGGACTCACGGGACATCGTGCCCCTACTTTGGTTCAAACAATCATTTATGACCTGGAAATGGGGCTTCTTGCGCCTTTTCCGAAGCGTAATGATTCCAACGTCCCATTTCGCTTCAAAAACTCTGATAGTGCATGTTTGATCTAACAAGTCACATCGTTGTGATGGTATAGCCCTCATTTTACATGAAATGACTAAAGTGTTCCTTGCGATGTGGAACGGACGGCGCAACACCGTATTTCATGTATATGGACAAGTATCATAACGTTATGTCCTTTTAGGTCTCATAATTATCTCAAGGTGACATTTGTTCGGTTTAAGGAATTAACCTTTGGGGTCGTACAACTTCGTCATGTGAAATATAATAAATTTCTTCTCGAATCGAAACAGACGCCGTGATGACGTATTTCACATGACAAAGTGAGCGACATCGTTGGTCGGTCCGTTAGACCCTACAAACGACATGACACGCTTAGACCTAGCATAGATGTTCTCAATATTTGTTTGACTTAAGGAATCGACTTTTAGGGTTGATTCGTTAACCCTACAAATGGAATGATGACTTGACGTGGTTTGACACGTGATACTATAACCTAGTCAAGGATTTCGTCGTTATGGTCTATGCGAATTTCTTTTTTTTTTTTTTTTTTCTTTTTTTATTTATTTTTTTTTATCGTTTATTAGTCCGGCACGATATTGACCTGTGTGGACTGACCAGGCGGTGTGCCCTTAGACTCAAGACAAACCCCAAAACTCTTTTTGGGAGGAGCATGGGACAAAGTATCATCATTGGTCCACCGCGATATTGACTTGAATGGACTTCACCGGGCGGTGTGCCTTTAGACTCAAGAGGAACCCTAAACTCCTTTTCGGGAGGAGCACAAGACAATGTGTGTTTGGTTCAACAGGTTAAATCGTTACACCGGTATGGTTTTATCCTACATTAAAGCGTCTTTCGTAATCTGCGACCTACGGCTTCGTATGGCACCCGTTTTGACTTAAGGGGGCGATGTTTGTGACGCCATGATTTTATCTCACGAGATTGAGTTTCTTTATGAAATGGAACAGATGACATAACGTCGTGTTTCGTGTGATAAAATGTCTGGCGTAACAGGGTGCCCCCTTACTTCAAAGGAGTGTCATAGAAATCGGATTTTTCCTAGGTTAAGGCTACATCTAACATATGTACAAATAGAGGTAAGCGATCAAACATTTAGTGTAGGCATTCATGCGTAAACGTCACTCCCTCTCAATCTTCACGTGGTACGTCTCTGTCCTAGGTGGGTTTCTTTTGACATCTTTCCCTTCGAAGTCAAAGCGCTCTCGTTGACGTGATTTATTTCATGTTTTGGGGGTAGTTCTTAGGGGAAATATCTAGGCTGACTATATGAGGCTTCAGTCTCGTTTGATAGTACAAAAGGGTTCCCACAGCAAGATATACCTAGCGCCTCCCCATTTAAGGGTTTTGAGCAGCGTGTCGACGGTACGAGGCTGTGGGTGGTGTTACAGATCGACCTATGTGTCCCTTAAAGGAAACGACAGTAAGCACGACCCGTAACACACGTTGACCATTTGGGATTTTTGTTTTATGCAGTATGAGAAAGCAATAACTCTGTTGTACAGAACTAGACTGTCAGAATTCTTCGGTTGTATCCCATTTTTTACTTTTATAAAACGATTTGAGAAATAATTTTACAAATAGTGAAAACCAAACTTACATCCTCCTATTAATAAATTAACTTCAAGAAAATCGTACGTTGAAGTTAACTTACAATAGTAGAATATATTTTTGGTCCCCAGCAGAGTCGCCACTGTGAGCGAAAGTGGTCGCTCATAGCGGCTTTAGCCTTCTTTGACTAGAGTCGCCACCCGGCCGACCGGGAAAAGTGTACGAATCGGTGTTTGTACCGATTGTTTTGAAAACCAGAGATTCTATTTACGTTCGTGGATACAACTTATTTATTCCGACATTCCAGAACCCAGAGGATCTTTAATGCAACCTAACAGCTTTTTGTCTTCACATTTATGATTTTCACACAAGAATAAGTAAATGCGCAAGTATTTGTGCGGTAAACCGCTGGGTGACACGGTACTAAACCCTCAGAAGTTTACCCTCGTCGCGTGCCAGTGATTGGTCGCGGACTGATGCTCGTTGAAGAACGGAGACCTTTTCTGGGAGGAACCTCGAGGAACCGGAATTGCGTGTGCGTTCTCCGGTGTGGTAACTGGAAACATGACTTAGTCGACCCTAGCGAGACTGCGAGTGATGCCTGGATTGGAAACTCTTGATAATAGGGGTAGTGTTTTTGGTGGTCAGGAAGACCTTTTCTGAGAACATTTGAAGAAAGTACTCTTAAGCTCGGACTCTAGCAATTCTTTTCTGTATCAGAGGCAACTTTAGGCAACTCGGAGGCAACTTTATCAGAGGCAACTTATATCGGGTCAAGAATTGCTTTAGAACGAGCTAGAGAGAGAAGAGAATGAGTGTTTGTTGGTGAATTGAATGAGAAATCCGGAGGGTTTATTTAGGTTTCCTTGTTGTGACCGTATGGTCACTGTTTAGTGACCGTACGATCACTGGCTTCGCCCGTCTCAGATCTAAATTTGGATCCGAGCCGGACGTTACCCGACACCCGGCCAATGTCGTTTGGAAGCTTGTACACGTGTCACTTTCTCATTGGACCGCTCAGCCACGTGGCAGATAAGGATTGGGTCGCTATCTGCCACGTGGCGGTGACCGTACGGTCAGATGTATGTGACCGTACGGTCTCAACCAATAGTGTTGTGACCGTATATTCTTTTGTGATTAAGGATTTTCTCATAAGCATGAAAGTGCCACATTCATGGTCCCGAGGAGCGGGCGGAACAGGTTATGGTCCCGAAAAGGCGATCCGTTCTACGACGAGCATCAGTATTCGAGCAGCCGGCGCGACGAGGAGCTCATAGTTTGCTTTCATCATCGGGTTCGAAAACCAGTGCTCACACATACGGTCTCCATCCCCAAGACAAGATCGTACGGTCTCCATCACAAGAATTGTATAGTCTCCACCATAAGAACCGTACGGTCATCCTACATGTCCATACGGTCCTTATCCTTATCCTCCACGTGTCGAAAAAGGCCAAAAAACATTGGTCGGACCTTTAAAGACCCGGCCGGGCCTTTATAAAGGCCCATCTGAGATCCAAAAATAGATCTTAGACGGGATTTATGGAGACCGTATGGTCTCCATATGGGTGACGGTACGGTCACCACTCAAGCCTATATAAGGAGTCTGAATTCCTCAATTCAAACCATCAACAATTCCTTGCTTTCCGCCATTTTCTCTCAGTTTTTGAGCGCTTGTTGGCTCGATAAGTTGCCTCTGATAAGTTGCGTAAGAAAGTCGTCTTTGATATAAAAGAATCGCTCAAATACCGAGGTTGTGCCTCCAAAAACACCCACGCTCCAAAAAGTCCTCACGACACCAAAAATACCCTTATCATCCTCCAATATTCATAATTCCATTCATTTCTATCTCTAAATTCCCGATGTAGCTCTCTTCTCCGCAAAAGAGCCTACACAATCTCCAAATAAACTTCACAAAAGTCCGAAGGATTCCCCCAGAATCCCTTCTCTCAAGTTACTAGGAGTACGTCCCCGACGCCTCTCCAACCCAAAAGCTTCGTTTACCTGGCTCCGTTCTTCGACGAGTACTAGCTTGCAAGCATTCTACTGGCACGCTACGAGGGTAAGCTTCTGAGGGTTTTTACCGTGTCACCCAACGGTTTACCGTATAAATGTTTGTGTTTTTAAAATATTTTGTGTGATAACAATAAATATAAGACAATAATAAATTAGGTTGCATTAAAGATCCTCTAGGGCCTAGAATGTCGAAACTAATAAGTTGTATCCACGAACGTAAATAGAATCTCTGATTTTCAAACAATCGGTACATACAATGTTTCGTACATTTTCCCAGTCGGCCGGGTGGCGACTATAGTCAAAGAAGGCCAAAGCTGCTATGAGCGCCCGTTTACGCTCACAGTTGTGTGTATGATGTACTGACTTAGTATCTTGAACTGCTTTATTGCTTTATCTAAGTCAGTACCTAAGTCTAGTACTTCTATGTAAAGTCAACTGCCTGATTCGAGAGTCCTTGTACTCAGTATAGAAATCAGCTAGTGAAGTGAGTGTCAATCCAAGACCTCCTGCTGACTCACTGGTACCAAGTACCAACACACTTACTGAGTATCTCCTGACCAGGACATTGAGTAAAAGAAGAAGAATTGTTTATTGGCCATAGTTAGTCTATTCACCCTCCCCTTTAGAGTACTTTACAGTTAATCGAGACTAATATCTTGCTTATTGCTTACTGAGTTATATATGAGTGCATGTTTAGTACTGATTGTTAAACTATTTAGTTATACTTTGTGATTTACTTTGTGCTAAGTAAATTTAGTCAGTACCAAGTTTAGTCATCTTGTGATGAGTTAGCATACGCTTAGTTGTATATCAGTAAGATATTAAGTGGTCTAGAATTCCGTCAAAGACACTCTTGTTTGCTCACCGATATCAAGTAACAAAAGCATTCTTACTCAGTTTTTTTTTTACTAGGGCAATAAGATAATAGGAAAGAATTTTTAATACCTCATCCACTCTCTAAAGTATTTCATAGTTTATACGGGACTAAAAGACTAGTCTATCATATTGGGGCTTTTGTCGTTGGCCTGACGGATACAATCTACCTAAAAGCTCATTTACAATTTATACTGCTATCAAGTATTGACAATAATTTTTGCAACAATATTAAGGTCTCAATAAATATCAATCATGAAATTTTTCTTAAATTAGAAGTCCTAAAAACCAAAATTATAGGCCCTTTAAACTGACGGTCGTAGGCGGCCGTCTAAATGGACTCCATTTAAAGTTGGCTCTTATTTGCACTTTAATTATTACTTTGCACTTTGGTTTACTCACTAGCGCAGCTGCATACGCTTTATGAAGTATGTCATAACTTTTTTTTTTCTCTTTCTCTTACATCTAGTTATTTTTATTTTCCGAAAGATTCTTACATCTAAGCTAATTACTCCATCCATTTTAAAATAATTATCGCATTTTGGTTAAAATGTTTTATTTCGAAGTAATTGTCATATTTGGTTTCTCATGAAATTTTGTACTACTGGAATCATTTTAAGTTTTCAATATATATTGATTGGTTCAATTTTAAAAGCGCAACAAATTTTTATTTTTTTTAAAAAGGTGCAACAAAAATAATAATTATTATTAAAGAATGTTAAAGGGTACCATAGTTTATTCAACATAAATTTAATACTGATTTTTGGATGTGTGATTTTGTCAAATATAACAAGTATTTGTTAAACTAACTTATTCTTAGAGTCTTCCCGGTTCAAACCCAAGAATTTTGGCACATTCAATCATCTCACATAGATGATGTATCTCTATCAGTAATCAGCACTTATCATGCAACGAAGGAAGTAACAAATTATTGATTAAAAATGTGTATTGATAATATGGAGATTATAAAATTCCATTATACTGCCATATAAATTCAATAAACCCATAATGATCCATCCAAAAAAAAAAACCCATAATGAAATGAACTCTACTCTACTCTTCGGAACATAACACTCGTACATGTGTACATCACTTTATTCAACATTCAACGAATATGAAATACTTTACTGCAAGATTTCTTGAAATCAATCAATTTGTCATCATTTTGTTTAGTGAGAAGAAAGATATTGCCAGTTATAGAAAAGCTAGAACTGGTTTCCATCTTTATCAATTTTTAGGAAATTTACAAGTAAATAATATTCTAATATTCTATCTAGGAGTGCCCTAATTTAAAGCTATAATTTTATCTCACAAAACAAAAGTGGTGATAAAATTCTACTTTCTATAATTAATGAGTATCATATGTGCGTCACTTATTTCATAAACTAAATAAGGTGTAGGCTATGGTCACTTTGTTTTTCCTCTACTTTGTTTGTACTTTGTCCTATCCACCATTAGATTAGGTTTTAACCCATGATCTAATGGTGGATAAAACAAAGTAATGGTTACTTTGTGAAAAACAAAGTGACCCTAGAATTTCCCACTAAATATAATATTATTCTTTTTTCCGCTTTCAAAAAATATAATTGTTTTTTCTAAATACAATATAATTTCTTTAATATATCCTATACAAATTTATTTCCTAAAGATAGGATCATGTGAGACAAAATCATTATGGAAAGATTTTTTTTAGTGTGAGACAATTAAAAAGTGGTGGCATTTTTGAAATTTTAAAAACATGGAGGGTCATTATTGAAGGGAAGAGGAGGTGATGTCAGCGCTGATGTCACATCTGGAGAGAGAAAAAGTTTTTATTAATTTATTTAAAATGCATTTTCCCGCTCTTTCCGAACTCATTTTTCAAAAAAAATTATACCACTGAACTCGTATTAATTAGGCGGTCATTTTGAGATCCATTGTTGTTATTTATAAACGATTTTTATTTTTTTTATTTTTGTTCCAAATTGGATACTCGGTTGTTCCAACAGAATACTACATTTGTTCCACCAGACTACTACATTTGTTCCAGCAGAATATTTTCATTTTTTTTTTTAAATGCACTTTGGAAGTGTAAAAAAATGTAGTATTCTGGTGGAACAATTGGAGTAGTCCGGTGGAACAAATATAGTATTCTGTTGGAACAATTATATAAAAAAAATCATTTATAAATAACAAAAATTGATCTCAAAATGACCCCCTAATTAATACGAGTTCACTGGTATAATTTTTTTTGAAAAATGAGTTCGAAAAGAGCGGGAAAATGCATTTTAAAACAAATAATTAAAATTCTTTCTCTCTCCAGAGGTGACATCAGCTCTGACATCACCTCCTCTTCCTTCCCTTCAATTCACGCATGAGGGGTGTTCCTTTAATAACAAATTTGCCACATTTCTCTATTGAATTACAAAAATACCAGTTGTCTCACCATAGTGTCAAATACAAATAATCCTTACTTCAAAATTTAATTTTAAAAATTAAGTTAATATAATAATAAGAGCCCCTTAAAAGTTATCTAGGGCTACTCTCAAAAAAAAAAAAAGTTATCTAGGGCTGTTTAAATTTTGTAACTTTAAGAGCAAGACTCAATGGCCCAGCCCTTAATATCTTCCTTTATCTCCTCGCCCATCATGAGATATTTTTCTCCATTAGCTAATCATAGTATCCACATTTTTATGGGATTTTGCAACAGTCTTGTAATTTACGCTAGTTCCGGTGTGTTCAAACATTCAACTACATAGATACGTATTAAATGCTCATGTATCGGGTGAATTGAATTGGACACTCAATTAGTGTATTGCCATTTTCTACATTACTGAAAACTGTTAAATTGAAATAATATTTCATCCCTTTCTTATTCAAACCTTTTTGATATCCACAAGAAATCTTAGCCAAAGTAAAAGTACAATCCATCGACCCAAGCAATAATACAACTTCCTATCTATACATGTTAATATTTTTTGTTACAAAAAGTTTAGCTAAGGGTAGGCATACCACTCGCAAGACTAGGACAAATCACAGATCTCGATGAGAATTTACAGTGGAGTTTACAGATCTATACATGCTATTGACCCCCTTCCTACCTCTTCTCAAATTGAAGCATGCAAATCACAAATGTCTAACTTTTCATTAAAAATGTAAATTGTGTTATTTTATTTCTCAATGCTTTGATAAAAATATCTGCAAGTTTTACTTAAGTAGGAAGATAGGACGGTGAAATTACTCCATCTTTAATCGCATCACACCAAAAATGACAGTATGCTTCAATATGTTTGGTGTGATCATGAAAAACAAGATTGTTGCAATATACAATGCGGATTGATCTATTAACTTTGAACTTTCAACATTCTTAATTTATCCCATTTTAAAGATTTTCTTACTGCTCAAGAAGGCTAAACAAAATTAAAACAATCCTAATAAGAATATATTTCTTGCAATCTATTAAAAGAATTGTCTAGAGACCTGCATGAGGTAAACCTATGGTGAATTTAAAAAACGAAAACATATGAGATTTTGTTACTCAATCAACATCTATATTATTTATATACCCTCCCTAACTAGCTACAAGTATGCATAATTAAGTGCAAAACTACGATTCTCATCCAAAGAGCTACACAATGACGAATAAGTCATAAAATACGGATGATAAATTTCAACTGTCAAATTATAAAGTATATAGTAGAATCTCCATATAGAAATACTACTGAACTATTTGTATAATAATTGGGACGTTATTCCTATATAGAGTTTGGTACCGAACAAAAAAAAAAAACACTTAAAGTTCATAAATGGTAAATATAATTAGTTACAAATGACATAATAGTTTAGTTTTCAACATACAGAAAATTAGAAGAGTTTATGAAAAAAATGATAAATATTTATAGTTACAAGTTGAATTTTGCATTCCAACTCATACATAATTTCAATAAATTTTTAAAATATTTTATAAGTTTTGTTTAAATCCTTAATATATGTATATAAATATTCCTATATAAAGGTATTGTTTCTAAAGCTGGGACTTGAATAATGTATAACAATAAACATTTGGGAGCTTATTCTCATTTACAACCGGACAAAGTTAGAACCGAATTTTTTTTATAACAAAATAAAGATTATTTCTATAAAGTATTTTTTTTTTTTGGTTAAATTTCTATAAAGTATTCTTATATAGAGGTTCTACTGTATATAACATTTTTTTGGTTATTCTTCTACTTAAACACGTTTTATAAAATCATGTCAGTTGAATAACAATTTTAAAGCTCCAAACTTGACGAGTTCAAGTGTCGAATAGATATGGATGTTATTATAGAGTCCTGCTCACCTACACCTTAATGACCAAACTTTTTTTTGATCATCAAGCATTAAATTGAAATTTATTTTTTGACTATATCCTAAATGGTTCTTTTATTAATCCCTCGTCCTTTATATTTTAGAAAAGTATCATAATATGATGACATTCTAAATAGTTTTTTTTTAATTATAAAATTTAGGATTTAATGCTTAAATATAATTTGATCACTAAAGTGTAGGTGAGCGTAAATGTGTTACCATATTTGACAAATTGAAGGAGTATTGAAACAAATTTAATATGATGCATCACTAAATTACAGAATTTGGTTGAAATCAAAATTCCAATATTCTTTATTAGTATCATTGCTTTAAAACTGTAAATAGGAAATTAAGTGGAGCATGAGCATACGCACCAAGCCGCTTAAGTTATGAAACATGACACGTCTTTCTGTGATCCACACGAGAATAAAGCTGACCGGAATCGTGGCTTTTCCGGCAGAATCTTCGACGGTGGACACGTCACATTGTTTCCGTTATTCATTTATCCTAGCTTTGGCTAACGTCACAACGCAACTTTATTGACGGTGACGTAAAGACTAATCCACGTTGGTCAACGTAACGGCCCCGGCTCCCACTCACTCTCTCGCTTCCTTTGGGCCGTCAGGGATAACGGTGGCAGTGTCTGTGATATTATTAGTCACCGCACTGGGTTTGGGTGGGGCGACGGACATGGTGACGCGTGTCCGTTGAAGCTTAGAATCACGTGATTCCTCCACTCCTTTACTACGATTTTAATAATTTTAATATCATATTGTGAATCAAGAAAATAACGTTTCCACTTTAATTTGTGTTTTCGATTTTCTTTCTCTCCGTTGAATTCATGCATGAGTTGCGTAAAAAATGAGATAAAATTTATTAGGATTAATTTGATAACATATTGTTCAATTTTTGTTTGGGTGGCAATGGAGTTGGGCAAATGCGAAAACCATTCTATCCGATCAAAGAAGGCGGAAAATAATCGAACTATTTGAGTGTGAGGGTGCATATAGGGGAAACTTTATCCCCGAAAGTTAAATTTGGGCGGGACTGGAGATCACTATCCCGAACAGTGAGGAGTCCTGAACCTCCACCGAATGAAAACCGGTAGAAATTTGAAACTATATAATTAAAATTTACTTTTTTTTACTAAATATCTAAATAAATTTGGGTAATCTAATGTTATAAGCATGTTTTTTTGTCTTTCAATTTGTTGAAATTTTAAATTTTCGCCACAAGCATCATATATATATTTGTTTGTTATTTAATTTTGTGAATTTGACAATTTTAGTGTTTGAAATGGTTGATCTTTTATGATTTTTTTATAGAAATTTTTGAATTCATTCTATAAATATTGTGTTAATTGTGATAATCTATAAACAAGTAATTTTATTGATTAATTTTGGTATTTAAACTTTGAATTATTTTGTGTGTCTAGGATTCTCCGAAAACCGTGGGTAACCGCACGGGAATATGTGGGGTTAAAAAAGTTACCGAAACTCTTTTTGGGATTAACCAAAACCGATCCCCAAAAAGTTGGGTGCGGAAACGCAGTCCTACCACCAAATCATATTGTTGCCACCCTAGTTTTTGTGGTTTATTTTTTAAAAGAAAAAGGAAGTTTATAAAATATATTGTTTGCACAATTTAAGAAACGTTCAAATTTGCTATTGTGGGTGAGTATATTAATTTTTTCTCAGATCTTTCATGAGTTTGCTTAGGATTTAAAATCAAATGCCTAAAAAATTTGGTGAAAAGAATCCCCTCGAATATATTATCAGAATCAATATTTTTTTATTTATTTTGCAAACAATGTATTTCACAGACCCCTTTTTGTTCAAAAACTTCAAAAACTTTTAAAATAAAAATTAAAATCCCAAAATTTAATGCAAAATTAAACTAATTTATTAATGTTCATAAAATTAAATATATCTTGACACATGATATACTATGGTTACATTGTTCATAACAATTTAACCATCATTTTGTGCACTATCACCATTAAATAAGTTCTGGAGAATTTGATTCGATGATAATAATGACAAAGTAATTGTTACTTAAAAGTAACCATAACCTACATCGGTAAATAATACATTAATTTACTTAACTTATCCATTGGTCGACCTTGGGCCTATGATCCACATTTGGAGAGAACCAAAAATATATATGGCGAAAATATAAAGATTAAATAAACTTTAATTTCTGAAGGCCCATAAATTCTAAATGTTGGGGTTTAAAAAGGCCTGTAAAAAAGAGACCCACTTAATTCTTATTTATAAACACTAAAAAAGCCCCCTAAATCTAAATGTTATCTACAAGGAGACCAAAATCTCAGATAAATACTTCATGTTGTTGGGCCTAATCCAGTAATTTTTACAGGATCAAATCACACTGGACCTAAATAAGTATTAGTGTCCTTCACTTTGCAAAATTAATTTCTAATTTGGAAAATAAACCCTACTGGACTATGCAACGACAGAAATAGACTAAAATAAGAATTAGAAAAGAGAGTAGTTTCTACAATACCCAAAGAGAATATGTACTTCATACCCATTTATCACCTCAGTTTCAAAGGAATTATTTATGATTGATGACACAAATGGTATAAAAGCGATTCCAACGTAAATAAATTGTGGAACACTCTTTTTTATTGTTAGTTTTGTTAAACATATATTTGGTTAACTTTTTTTTTTTTGAGAGACATATATTTGGTGAACTTAGTAATCCGTATAATATAATCTCCTTAATGAAGTATTTTTTTTTTTCATATGTTACTTTTACTAAATTAACACATTATTTTGACCATTATTACCATTGAACGAATGAGATGGAAGTTGATCTGATAATAGATAAAATAAATTAACAAAAAAACAAAGTCACCTTCACATTTTTAAAAATCTATATATCTATATAAAAGAGGAGCTCATTTTCCTTCACCACAATCATCCACCTCATCAAAAGATGAGGTGTCAACACCACATTTTTTCACATTTTTAACAATTTTTAAATATATATTCTATCTAAATTACAAAAATTTAAATGCATTGAAACAAGATATTAATGTCCAAAAGATTGTAACTCTTGCTTTCATAATTAACATAGCATGACCCTTCATTTTCTTAACGTTTTAATAAGTGCTATTTCATCACTTAAACTAATAGAACTTTTCTATATAAACTATTCATTTGGATCTTGAACCTTATATCAAGATAATGGTGGCTTCGTAATAATAAGAAAGAGTGGTGATACTTATTGCTATTGTTTGTCTTCATTTCAAGAGCACATAAAGGTTGTATATTGAGGCTGTCATTTTAGTGAGAAGAAACATATGGTAATATTTTCTTTGTCACTATTTGGTTTACCGAAACACCTACTAATATATATGCATGTTTTCTCATATGTGTTGTGAGTTTCTATGGAATTTGAATGCTTAGTTTTCTTTTTCTTTCTTCAATTATTGCTTTTATCATCCCCGTCTATTTCTAAATTATTTGTAAGATTTCTAGATTTAGCTTTCATCATGACTAATTGTGACTATTTTTACCTCGGGAGAATTATATTTGATATTTAGAGGTGACTAAAAAGATTTTGAGATAATTCAGATTGGCTCAAAAGCTGGATAGACCAATGACCTTAATCCTTGCATGCAATTAAGGAGGCGATTAGTCCTAAAATCTTGAGGGTCTTCTATAAGTTTCAAATTTGGATTCAATCTCAATTTTTAGCGATGGAAGAGAAGATGGTGTTTGCTAACTGAGTTGGTTAACTTAATGCAGTCTTAAGGAGTGAGGGAGGAGCGCTAAATATGAAGCAAGTGATGTTAAAATCGTATTTGATGAAAATTTTGTTCAACTAAGCTTTTTATGAGTAACTTAGAGACTTTACAAGTTTTCCCTAAGTTGAATAAATAAAATAACGATTTAGATTTAAGACCATCGTATCTTTCTCATATATGCAATGTCTAATTACAAAGTGTACCATAAAAATTAAAATTATAATATTAGCTTGGATATATATTATTGTTAAAATATAGTTCGATGAAAATATAATTATTTATCATAATTGTTTTGAAATCAAATTTTCTTATCACTATTAATTGGATTAAATTTTATACCACTATGATGGAATAAAAAAAGTAATAATTAGTTTGTAAAATAAACACAAAAATTAGGAAGATGCATTCTCTTCCATTTCATAAACATTAAAGTAATATATGATCTAAAAACCAAACAGAAAAACCTTATATTGTACGTAACATAGTTGTTAATATTTTACCAAGCTGATGTTCAACTATATTTATAGGTGACTTGGCATATAAAAAATTATAATTATTCAAAAGAATCGCAAAACATTCAATTTATTATTTTAGCCCATAATTCAATAACTTATTTTAATAATATGCATATAATAAATAAAACCATTCAAATTTACTTTTAATTGCAATTTTAAGAATATTTTAAAAATTTTAGTTAAAGATTTGAAATTTCTATATATAAGTAAGTTTACCCGTACAACGCACGGGCTATATACTAGTATTTTATATAACGATACATTTTAAATATTTTCATAATTGTTATATAAATGCACAATTTTATTTTTTTACCCCTGAATTGTCAAGATTGACCACAGTGTATCCACCAACCTCTTTTAAATTATAGAAACGATTCTACTTTTGAATTATTATCGGTGCGTGGCATTGAAACCGGTTCTCCAAGGACCGGTTTTGTGCAATTTTTGAAACCGAATCCTGGAATACCGGTTTCACTTTAACTCTCATCAGAAAAGAGCATTATAGAGGTAAATATTTTAAACTTAGCGGCATAAGTGTGAAAATTTCGAGATTTAGCATTTTTTGGTATCCGATAAAAGTTGGACTTGAAAATGTAAGCTGGGCTCTGAAAAAAAAAAAGAAATATTTGGCCGATTTGGTCCGCTAGGCCGTTTTGGGCCGCCTTGATCCGCTTAGGCGGTCTGTTCCCTAATACAGAAAATCGAGTCGTTGTAAAACACTGATATTCACCTACACTTTAATGACCAAATTATATTTGGTGATTGACTATTAGATTTAATCTTCCGATTCTTTCATTAAGGAAAAAAAATCTAAAATGCTCTCGGATTACGGTACTCGTTGAAAATATAAAAGATGGCATGTTGATATCAACACTATTTAGAGTATATTAAAAAACATTAATCTCCAATGACGAAAATATAGTTTGGTTATTAAAGTGTGAGTGAGCAGTACTGTATTTGGATTTAATAATTTTTCTCTTGAATCATCTTCAACATCCATAATCATTCATCATTAATTCATATTACATTTTTATGTAACAAATAATTAAGATATTGATGTTTTTCCATCTTAAATGTTATTATTACCATTATTTTTATTATAAATATAATGTATAGTTAATTGAATTTATAGTTTTTTGTATTGAATAAAAAGGAAAGAAACAGGAAAATGTAAATCCGACTAGTCCCCGCCTAGGCTACGACTAGACTTCAGAGGTCTTGGCCAGCCTGAGAGCGCCTTGCAATTTTGAAAATATGAGTGTGCCTGTATTCAAATATTTATATAATAGAACGCGCGACTCTATCTTTATTCCAGATTTTCTTAATTATTTCATACGAAAATTACCTTCGTTATTCTTGGATTAATAATAAATAAATAGATAATCTTTAGACATTGCCTCCAAAATTTACAAAAGCTCTATTCCAGTAAAAATAATCTCTCGTTTGTAAATTAGAACATGTTAAAGGAATAGAAAGTTTGCAGAAATAATAAATACAATTCAATTCTATCATATCCCTTGAAATAAGGATCTGGTGTTTTACTTAGGTGAAAGGAGTAAATAGGCCTGAGATTAGTGTTCTCAATTCCATCCATATATGTTATAATCATCTTGTAAATTTATGTTTCCTGGATCGTCATTGTTGACCTTTGAGTGGAAGAAAGTTATATGAGCACCTATAATGAGGGATGATCATCAATTTGTCATTGAAAGGTTATCGATCAATCTATTAGAATTGGTTCATTTATTTCAGTTGGTTATCTTTACTGTCTATCTAACTCTGTTTTACAAAAACACTTCGTATAAAGTCTAACATCTTTACATACTTTCATATTGAATAATGAACTATTACAACCATATATAGACTACATAGTTGAATGTAAGTAGGAATATAATTAGAATACTAGAGATAGGATCAGGTGAGACAATGCCATTATAGAGAGACTTTTTTGAGTGTGAGACAATTAAAAAGTGGTGGCATTTTTGAAATTTTAAAAACATGGAGAGGTATTATTGAAGGGAAGAGAAGGTGATGTCAGCGCTGATGTCACATCTGGAGAGAGAAAAAGTTTTATTATTTTATTTAAAATGCATTTTCCCGCTCTTTCCGAACTCATTTTTCAAAAAAAATTATACCACTGAACTCGTATTAATTAGGTGGTCATTTTGAGATCCATTGTTGTTATTTATAGACGATTTTTATTTTTTTTATTTTTGTTCCAAATTGGATACTCGGTTGTTCCAACAGACTACTACATTTGTTCCAGCAGAATATTTTCATTATTTTTTTTAAATGCACTCTGAAAGTGTAAAAAAATGTAGTATTCTGGTGGAACAATTGGAGTAGTCCGGTGGAACAAATATAGTATTCTGCTGGAACAATTATAAAAAACTAAAAAATAAATAAAAATCGTCTGTAAATAACAAAAATGGATCTCAAAATGA
Source organism: Euphorbia peplus (assembly GCA_028411795.1). Taxonomy (NCBI): domain Eukaryota; kingdom Viridiplantae; phylum Streptophyta; class Magnoliopsida; order Malpighiales; family Euphorbiaceae; genus Euphorbia; species Euphorbia peplus. Next base: position 22,701,919 of record CP110844.1, read on the forward strand.
CCCCATAATTATTACGAGTTCACTGGTATAATTTTTTTTTTTGAAAAATGAGTTCGGAAAGAGCGGAAAAATACATTTTAAAGAAAATAATTAAAATTCTTTCTCTCTCCAGAGGTGATATCAACGCTGACATCACATCCTCTTCCTTCCCTTCAATTCACGCATGAGGGGTGTTCCTTTAATTACAAGTTTGCCACCATCCCCTATTGAATTACAAAAATACCCCTTGTCTCACCATAAAAACTAGTCTCATCCTAAACCCTTGTCTCATTTGAACTTGACTCTAGAATACTAATAGTAAATAAATAAATGCAACCCAACTAGGAATAATGTCCAGACAATAATATGAATCCTATAGTATATAATTTATATTTATTATTACTTCATTTGCCCTCCTCCTCAAGCTGAACAAGGAGTCTCATGAACTGTCAGCTTGCACCAAATAAACAGAAAAGGGCCCTCGGCTCGAAGAAGAGAAAACATCGATCTCATGCCACTAGTAAACAAACGGTAAACTACCATTATAAAATCACAAAAAATTCAATTTGCACTCATAATCTATGCAGAATAGTTAACTAATCAAATGCATTGATCTTTTATCGCTAATGGAATGTAATTCCTTGATCGATTTCATAACCCTAACCGGGTATGTATACACAAGTCAACCTATACAAAATGTAACTAAATCAAATACATGAATATATCTGTATCTATATTCTATTACACCTCCTCAATCACAAGTGGGAGGAGGGCGAACACTAAGATTGCACCGAAAATCATCAAATAAAACAGATGGCAGACCTTTGGTGAAAATATCAGCAATTTGATACCGAGAGGGAACATGAAGAACCCGAACCTGACCACGGGCAACTTTTCCGCGAATAAAATGAATATCTATCTCAATATGCTTGGTCCGTTGATGTTGAACTGGATTACCCGAGAGGTAGATCGCACTTCCATTGTCACAATAGACTAAGGTAGCCTTGTGAATAGGACATTGAAGTTCAAGAAGCAAGTTTCGGAGCCAACAAGATTCATAAACGAAGTTTGCCACCCCTCTGTATTCGACCTCAACATAGATCGAGATAAAGTCGGCTGACGTTTAGATGACCAAGATATAAGATTGTCACCTAAGAACACACATTAACCAGAAGTAGAGCTGCGAGTATCAAGACAACCCCCCCTCCCACAATCAACATTAGTATAAGAAATCAAAGTGTCTGTCGTCGAAGGAGAAAGATGAAGACCAAAATGCAGAGTACCTTGGATGTAACGCAAAATGCGTTAAAGAGAATTGGGATGAGGTTGCATCGACACGTGCATAAATGAACACACCTTCTACACCGCATACGAGATATTGGGACGTGTAAAAGTCAAATACTAAAAAGCACATGCTAGACTCCGATAGTGAGAGCGATCATCAACAGGACTACTCGAATCGGCAGTGAGTTTGGGCTTAGAATCAACAAGAGTACTGACCGGCTTACACGAAGTCATACCAGCCCTCTCAATAATATCGGCAACATATTTCCTCTTAGATAGAAACAAACCCCAGAATGTCGAGTAACCGAGATGCCCAAGAAAGAATGTAACTAACCCAGATCCTTCATAGCAAATTCATACCCTAGGAGATCCATAATAGTCTGACGAAGTTTATCAGAAGAAGCAGTGAGAATAGTGCCATCCACACAGAGCAGTTAATATGCCATATGAGAGCCATGTCTATAGATGAACAAAGAGTTATCAAACTTCCTATTGATGAAACCCAAACTAGATACATAATCAACAAACGTCTACACCACGCATGTGGGGCTTGCTTAAGACTGTACAAAGACTTATTGAGAAGACACACATGATTAAGAAACCGAGGATCCCAATCACACATTGGTTGATGCATATAAACCGTCTCATTTAACTCTCCATGCCAAAAAGCATTCTTGACATCGAGCTGATGAAGTGGCCACCCTTTAGACAAAGCCAAACTGAGAACAAGATGAATAGTCGTAGGCTTGACCACTGGACTAAACATCTCACCACAATCCACACCAACCTGCTGAGTTTTTCCATCACCTACAAGACGGGCTTTATGCCTCTCAAAAGAACCATCATCACGCTCTTTACGAGCAAAAGTCTACATACAACGAATAATATTAGTATTTTCCTGCGGGGATATCAACACCCACGTCGTATTCTTAATGAGTGCATGATATTTGTCATCCATGGCCATTTTCTAATTTGGGTGACGGAGGGCGGAAACGGGTGTGTGCGGTAAAGGGGATTTGGATTGAGTATGAAGAGCCTATTTGGGATTAGGTTTGACAATACCTCTTTAACTACGGATTTGTGGTCTAGACACTACATGAGGAGGCATGGAAGGGGTGGGGATAGGAATAGTTGCGTCAGAGACGGCAGACTAGCTGGGGAAGGTAGCAGTGGGTTCGAGAGCGCCATCGGCAGAGGAGCGAGTGGGAGTTGGAGTGGGGTTGATGGTGGGCCAAAGGAGGGGTGTGAATGATATGTGCCATAGGGTGGATGGGGTTAGCGGCTGGGCCGAAGAAGAAGGAGGGGGAGAGTGGGCCGTGATGAACCCTAAGTGTTTTGATTATGTCCAAACGTTTCAGAAGATGATAACCTAATACTATCTTACATATAGTTTATTGTTGACTAATATTTTTGTTTTAGTCTATGTGTAAATTTCTCAGCAGTTGCTGAATGAATCACTTTTGGATTGCCTAAAGGACTCAGAAGATCTGTTTGCTAAAGTCAGAGTTTCAACAATTCAGAAGCTGGATTCCTCCGCTCTGAAGCCGAAGTCTGCTAAAGCTCTCCTCAGAAGTTCTTTGCAATCAGAAGTTTTGCCAATTTGATCAGAAGTCTAGACAACTGAAAATTAGCTTCTGAAAGCTAAAGTCACGGGTTCTGGATAGCATTTAATGCTCTGACAAGTGCATTTAATGCAAGGCGCCAAAAGTTCAAAAAGCTGTTTTGATGGAGCGCGCCTGTCTGTTTAAAAGAAACCACAATTTCCTTGTCTACCCTTTGTTGATCCAATTGAAGAATGATTCCTGTCTTCCTCATCCTTGATTTCAAATCACTTACCGGATTAAGTTAAAGAACAAGGATAACGGAATCAAAGTGTTTGAAGACCGTTTGAAGATTTGACAAATTAACGGCTACAACAACTGATGTCATCTTCATTGAAGTTTCAAACTCTCCAACGGTCATCTTCACTCACTATAAATAGTAGCCAAGCTCCAATGCATCAAGACACGCATGATCATCGAGCAAAATCTCAACGCACTGTTCTAACTAGAAAAACAGAGCAACACTTCTCATTCTCAATCTTTCTTAGCATAGTCTTAGTTAAAGTGAGAGAGTGAAGAAAAACAAGTTCATAATAGGAATCTTGTAAACTGATATCGTTTGTGATATTCAGTTAGATTTAAAGAGAAAAATCTAGTTGAGATTAGAGTTGGGTGAGAAATCCAGAAAACAGAGTATTGTTTGTTCTGGTGGAAATCCTTTAACTCTTTTTAGGCTAATCAGAACTAAGTGAGAAATTAGCTTAAGTTCTGTTGATGTAAAGGAGCTTCTGAACTTGCCATAAAATTTCTGAATAGTGGATTTATAAAATCTCTGTAGGCTGCGACCTCAGGGGACAAGACGTAGTCACAGGACTTCTGTGGCGAACTTGGATAAATCGAATTGTTCAATCAGGATCTCCTGAACTTCTTTCTCCCTCTTATACTTGTTATTTTTGCCTCTGTGTACTTGTTCATATTTAGTGCTGAAACAGATTTTCTCTAAAGTATCTTTGTCTTTGTTCAGAAGACTGTCCAGAAGTTTTTCAATCAGAACTTCTGTTGCTGAAAACAGTCTAACTGTGTTTAAGCAGAATTTCCCTCAGAAGCAACTTCTGTAAGCTAGCTTCTGACTCTGAGGAAATTTGACTCTGAAAATTAAGTTTCTCGAAAAACTTAGAAATTTTCAGTTTTCAACTTTGACACCTATTCACCCCCCTCTAGGTGATTCTGTTCTTGATAGGGCCAACAAGTGGTATCAGAGCGAAGGTCATTTCGTATATTTACTAAAGATCTAACAATCTAAGTGTAAGATCCTATCAGAATCAATAGAGATGGCTAGTAGACACCAGCCTGAGAATTCTTCTCACTTCATAGTTCCAGAAGGTTCTTCTACTACTAGACCTCCATTATTCAATGGCAACAACTACTCATACTGGAAGAAGAGGATGATGTACTTCATCCAAGCTCAGAACATGAGTGCTTGGTATGTCATCACTGATGGTGATTTCATTCCGACCAGAATGGAACAAGGTTTAGGGAATGTTGTTATTCCTCAGAGAGAATACACAGATGACATTCTAAAAAAACTCCAAACTAATGCTTCAGCAATAAATATGTTGCATTGTGCACTTACAGCTACTGAATATAACAAAGTTTCCTCTTGTGAAACAGCACAGGATATTTGGAACAAGCTAGAAGTCACATATGAAGGAACAGGAAAAGTGAAGCAATCTAAAGTCAATCAACTCATGAGAGAATATGAGTTATTTGAAATGCTTGATAAAGAATCTATTTCAGATATGAACTCTAGATTCACCAAGATAGTCAATGACTTGAAGAGTTTAGGAAAGGATATTGAAGAATCTGATCGAGTGAAGAAGATTGTCAGAAGCTTACCAAGGTCTTGGCAAGCCAAGAAGACTGCTATTGAAGAGGTTCAGGATTTGAGCTATTACCTGTATGATGAGCTCATTGGGTCCTTAATTACTCATGAGATGTCATTAAAGAATCATGACCTAAGAGAAAGGTCAGAAGGAAAAAGAGTTGTCCTGAAAGCAGAATCTTCTGAAGAATCCTCTGAAGATGAGGAACTGGCTATGCTGACCAGGAAGTTCAAGAAGGCCTTTAGGAAAAGCAGAGGTGGAAACTACAAGAAGCCTTTCAGGAGCTTTGATAAGAAAACTCCTGATTCTGGTGAAAAGTTCAAGAGAGATCCAAACAAGCCAATTGTGTGCTATGGATGTCAGCAACCGGGGCACATTAAGCCTAACTGCCCGGAGCTGAAGAAAGATAAGAAAAAGTTCAAGAAAGCTATGCTGGCTGCCTGGTCAGACTCTGAGACCAGCAGTGATCCTGAAGAAAAGGAAGAGCAAGCTCAGATTTGTTTTATGGCTATTGATGAACCAACTTCAGAAGATGTCACAGGAGAAACTTCCGCACCTCCTGAAGCTACATATGATTCCGAGGTAAACATATCTTCTGAACAAAATATCTTTGATTCTCTTGAAGAACTCTATAGTATGTTCAAGTACCTGAAAAGGAAATTGGACAAGAGTGAGGCTGACAAGTTTCTTAGGTTTACTCAAGTTTTTTCTGACATGAAAGTGTTAGAAGAAAAACTGTGTAAACAGTTCAGCACTCCTGCTGATGGCTCTAAAGTCAAAGGCAAGGAAAAGCTGCCTCTGGGAAGTGATAAACCCCAGAAGAAGAAGAAACCTGTCACTCCCTCTCTTCTGAAAGAGATAGCTTCTCCTCCTGACGTTGGAACCTCTGAGAGTGCTAGTATAGCCTCTGAAGATGTTGGTTCTTCTCAGAAGAAGAAGAAATCTCCCAGGAAGCAAAGGGAAAGATCCAAGAATCCTCCCTTTTGCAAACTTTGCAAGAGTGATGGTCACTGGTTAAAGGATTGCAAGTACCATATTAAAAACCTCTTGCAATCTGAGATATCATTAAAACCTGCTGAAGAGAAATCTAACTCTGAAGGACCCAATAAGGATTGGGTACCTGTCACTAATTGATTGTGTTACAGGTGGCTCTGAGTGCTCCATCAATGTCAAAGCTGTGGTACATTGACAGTGGGTGCTCAAGGCATATGACAGGTGATGAAAAAGCATTCATCACATTTGATCCTAAAAGAGGTGGAAAAGTCAGCTTTGGAGATGCTCAGAAAGGAAGGATACTTGGTTCTGGATCCATAGGAACTAATCCTCCGATCGAAGATGTCTCCCTAGTCAGAGGCCTGAAGTTCAATCTCCTGAGTGTTGCACAACTGTGTGATAAAGGTAGAGATGTTGTCTTCAGCTCCTCTGGATGTAAAATCTTGGACAGTAAGTCAAGGGAAGTTATTCTAACTGCTCCTAGAGTTGAAAATGTTTTCATGCTGAATCTTGAGAATCTTTGCAAAAATATATGCTTGATGTCCAAAGAGGATACCTCCTGGCTCTGGCATAGAAGACTTGCTCATGTGAGCATGGACCTTCTGGCCAAAGTAGCTAGAAATCAATTGGTTGAGGGTCTGCCTGAAATTAGTTTTAAAAAGAACCATTTATGCAATGCTTGCCAATCTGGTAAACAATCTAGAAGCTCTTTTAAAACTAAGAAAGTCATTTCAACTAAAAGACCTTTGGAATTACTTCATATGGATCTTTTTGGCCCTGTTCAACCAATGAGCATGGGTGGAAAGAAGTATGCCTTTGTCATTATAGATGACTATTCAAGATTCACTTGGGTCATCTTGCTGTCTAGCAAAGATGAGTCACTTGGATGTTTCTCAGTTCTGATAAAGAAACTTGAGAATGAAAGGAATGAAAAGGTTGTCCATATCAGAAGTGATAATGGTGGAGAATTCAAAAACTTTAGGTTTGAAGAATTCTGTGAAACCAAGGGAATTGATCACAACTTTTCTGCTCCCAGAACTCCTCAACAAAATGGGGTAGTTGAAAGGAAGAATAGAACTCTGGTTGAGATAGCCAGAACTATGATCAATGAAAAAAGGCTTCCTAAGTACTTTTGGGGAGAAGCTGTGAACACAGCTTGCTATGTTCTGAATAGAGTGCTAATCAGAAGCATTCTGAACAAGACCCCTTATGAACTCTAGAAAGGTCGAAAGCCTAAAATAGGTTATTTCAGAACCTTTGGTTGTAAGTGTTATGTTTTGAATACAAAAGAATATCTTTCAAAGTTTGATTCAAAGGCAGATGAGGCCATTTTTCTTGGTTACTCAACACATAGTAAAGCATATAGGGTTTTTAATAAGAGGACTCAAACTTTAGATGAATCTGTTCATGTACAGTTTGATGAGACTAACCCTGCAGATAGTAGAGCTCCTGATGAAGATGCAGTTCAAGCTCCTAAAGTTACATCTCCTGTTGAAGAAGAAGATGTTTCTCCCAGAGCTGCTGAAGTGGTTCCTCCTGTTGCTGAACAAGCTCAAGATGAGAATCCTACTCCAGAAGTCAACTTCCTTCCAGAAGATGCTCCTATATATGATTCAACAAATGATGAACAGGTTTCAGAAGACTCATTGGATGTACCTAGAGAAGTTAGAACTCACAGGAATCATTCCTTAGAGAACATAATTGACTCTGTACATAATCCTGTCATGACCAGAGCTCAGCTCAGAAGATACATGGGGAATGTGGCTTTTGTGTCACTTCTTGAACCCAAGGACTTCTATGAAGCTGCTGATGATGACTCCTGGTTAATGGCAATGCAAGAAGAACTTGACCAGTTCAAAAGGTCAGAAGTTTGGACTTTGGTTCCCAGACCTAACAACATAAAGGTTGTTGGAACTAGATGGGTTCTGAAGAACAAGCTTGATGAATTTGGAAATGTTGTGAGGAACAAGGCAAGACTTGTTGCTCAAGGTTACAGTCAGCAAGAAGGCATAGATTATGGTGAAACTTTTGCTCCTGTTGCAAGATTAGAAGCCATTAGAATCTTATGTGCTTTTGCATCATACAAAGGTTTTAAGCTCTTTCAAATGGATGTGAAAAGTGCATTCTTGAATGGTTACATTGATGAGGAAGTCTATGTGTCTCAACCTCCTGGTTTTGAAGATCCTAAGTTTCCTGATCATGTATTTAAGCTGAAGAAAGCATTGTATGGACTGAAACAAGCTCCCAGAGCTTGGTATGAGAGACTGACAAAGTTCCTTCTGTCTAAGGGATTTGTCAGAGGCTGTGTTGATACAACTCTGTTCACTCTGAAGAAGAACAAGGATATCCTTATAGCTCAGGTATATGTTGATGATATTATATTTGGTGCTACTAATGAATCTTTGTGCAGAGAGTTCAGTGACCACATGAAGGCTGAGTTTGAAATGTCTATGATGGGAGAATTAACCTTCTTCTTAGGACTTCTGATCAAGCAAAGTAATGATGGTGTGTTTATCAATCAAGCCAAGTACACTAGAGAAGTGCTGAAGAAATTTGGCATGATGGACTCTAATGCTGTTGATATTCCAATGGATGTCAGCAAAGACATTGATGATGAAGAGAAAGCTGGTAAACCTGTAGATATAAAAACCTACAGAGGTATGATTGGTTCTCTTTTATACCTAACCGCCAGCAGGCCAGATATACATTTTGCTGTGTGTTTTTGTGCTAGATATCAATCAAAGCCAAGAGAAATTCATGATGTTGCTGTCAAAAGAATTCTCAGATATCTTAAAGGCACACCAGAAGCTCGTTTGTGGTATCCCTGTAGTTCTGATTTCACTCCTATAGGATACACAGACTCTGACTATGGTAGAGATAAATTGAAAAGGGTCAGCACTTCTGGTGGTTGTCATTTTCTGGGGGAATGCCTAGTCTCCTGGCATAGCAAGAAGCAAACCTCTGTGGCTCTCTCAACTGCTGAAGCTGAGTATGTTGCTGCTGGAAGTTGTGTTTCTCAGATGCTCTGGATCAAGCAACAAATTGCTGACTATGGAGTCATCCCTGGAACTATTACAATCTACTGTGATAACAAGAGTGCAATTGATCTTTCAAAGAATCCTATTCAGCACAGCAGGATGAAGCATGTTCATATTAGGCATCACTTTCTGAGAGATCATGTTCTGAAGAAGGATATTATCATTACTCATGTTCCCTCTGAAGAGAATCTTGCTGACATGTTTACTAAGCCTCTGGCTGGTATGTCTTTCAGCAACTTACGAGAAGGCATTGGTATGACTTATCCACTTCAATAACTTAGATTAATTATTTCTGTATGTCTTAAGTGATTAATCGTTTGAGATAATTAAGCTGTAATTAATTCTAATCATGATTTGACTTGAAAGCATGCGTTATCTTCTGCCATATTACGGCGCTGTTCTGTGGTTAACGGTTATCTGTTCCCTTTTAAACGGTGTGTATTTTGCTTTTTGAATTGGAACGGTTTCTGTGTTTGGGTATAAATAAGGGTTTTCCATACTTAGAAGTTTTTACTCTCATTTTCTTTGACCATTAGAATTTCCATAGATTTTTCTGTGTTCTCTTCTCTCTAAAATCTTAACCTAATTTCTTATATCTTCAAAAATGGCTCAAGAAATCACTGTCACTCACATCTTCTCCACTGAATCACAAAAGAAGGTTAGCGAATCTAGGGTATTCACCTCTAGGTTCCTAGATGATGAAGTTAAATCGACTGAACCTATTTCTCACTGGCTTAGCGCTCAAAACTGGAATTCATTCGTCTCTCTCGATGAATTCATTTATCCTAAGTTAGTTACAGAATTCTATCAGAACCTTCATTTCTTTTCTAATGAGGAGGATGTCCTACACTCTGAAGTCGGGGAAGTTGAGATCGAAGTCAGCAGGGCTTCCATTTCTCAAGTGATAGGGATTGATGATGAAGGAATCATCATTGGTGATGATGGTTCAGCAGATGGTTTTACTGAAGCCAACTGGGCTAGGCCAGATCTGAATGCCAAGGAAACGTATGCCACCTGGTTAACTCAGCACCAGAGGTGGGCACACTATTTGACTACAAATGTCTTTCTTCCGAAGGCTGGAGGAGTCAATGGGGTTTCCAACAGGGAAAGGGTTTTCATGTGGCATCTGGTCAACCAGAAGAAAATTAATTTACCTGCCATGCTGATAAGGCAGATGAAGAATGTAACGACCGTGAGTGCATTAGCATATGGCTCACTCCTGACGAGGTTGTTTGAGGCAGCCTCTGTTGTTGTTTCAGGAGAAGGTGTTACTAGTAGGAGCACGGTTCTGAAGATGCATACCTTCAGGAACCTGAGTTTTGGTGTGACTCCGAAGAAGATTGAGAAGGGCTCCTCTGTGAGTATTGCTCAGAAGGAAATTATGGAAGCTACTGTGCAGAAAGGAAAGAATGCTGCCAAGAAGGGCAAGGGAAAGAAGGGATCAAGTAAGTTGGTCCTGTCTGTTGAGAAGGTGGTTGTCTCAGAACCTCTTCCCACGATGGTTCAAACAACAATCACTGTTGAACCCTCTGGCAAGATTGTTGCTGAGAAGCCAAAGGATGTTCCTGAGAAAGATGCTCAGGGTGCTGAGGAAGCACGCCTTGCTGAGAAAGAAAAGGCTGCTGAAGCTGAAAAAGTTGCAAGAGTTGTGGCTCTTGCTGAAGAGAAAAGAAAGAAGAAGGAAGCGGAGGATCAGTTAGCTGCTGAAAGAGAAATTGCTGCAAAGGCTAAGGCCGATGCAAGACTTATAGCATGTGCTGCTGAACTTCAGGATGCGGAGTTCTCAAAGGAAGTTGAGGCTTCAGAAGAAGGAGATAATCTTGAGAATATCTCTCTGTCCTCTCGGATATTTGAGAATATCTCTCTCTCTACCAGGATTGGGAAGAAGGCTGTTGCAAAACGAAGGTTGCTGAGGAAAAAGGACTTCATTGTTGCCTCCAGTGCTGAATTAGAGGATCCTGTTACTCAGGAACCGGAAGCTGCTGATAAAGACTTGTCAGAGATGTCTGATGAAGAGAATGTTGATGCTCCTCTGATTGAAGAGCTGTCAGAAGAGAGTGAACCAGAAGATGAAGAGGTTCTTCAGAATGCAAAACAATTTGTTGAGAATGTTGATGATGAAAACTTCATTGACAACATTCTTCTGAATCAAGGAAGAAACCCTGGTGAAAGGGACGCCTCTGAAACACTGATCAGGATGGCTCACATCTTTGCTGAGCCCATCTCAATGTTTGATCCAAACTCTGACCAGGTCATCTCTTCTCCCATTCTTACTCCTCATCAATCTCCTTCACTCCCTTCTGTCACAGAAGTGAGTGGTTCCCAAACTTCCATTCCTCTTACAACTTCAACCTCTGAGGTTGTACCTCCTTCAATCATTCCTCCTTCTGGATCCTTTTCAGAAGTGAATTTAAACACTGCTCCCATTTTCACAGACTCTATATCCACATCCACTACCTCTTCTATTCCCTCCTCCTCTGTAAGTCCATCAATTGGATTTACTGCTCCATCTTTCTCACTACCATCTACTTTACCTTCCTTTTCCCCTACCCTTTCTTCCTCTACCACCAATGCCATCCCTTCCTCAAACACTCAAATTCCTCCTCTCTCAACTTCTGGACATACACCTCCTGTGTGTGATCCCTTAACTACCTCCTCCACTACTTCTTGTTTTGCTGGGTTGTCATCCAACTATGACTTCCTGCGCAAACACATGAATCGGGATGATCTGGATACCAGGTTTGGTAGTTTTGGCTTCATGGGCAGAGCTTCTGGTGTATCCGAAGCTGGTGGTGCTCCTAGTGTTGAGGAGTTGAGACGAATGAGTCAGAGTGGCTCTGATGAACTGCTGAATAGATTTGCTGGTATTGGGCAAAGGACTTCTGCTGCTGACATGTATGCTCAGGGCATTGTGCTACAAGAATTACATTCTTTGAAAGCTCAGAACCTGCAGCTCATGACTATGCTTCAAATGCAGGATCCTTCTGTCTACATACGCAATCTTTCTACACTTCATCTAGCTACCTATGAAGAGCTGTACAAATTGAGAGAACTAGCTCTGACTCTTCCTTCATTGGATAATATTGCTCTTGCTTCTTCTCAGAAGGTCAATGAGAATCTGGAGATATTGACAGAAGAAGTCAAGGAAGCAAACGAGCATTATGAGGCTCATGAGAAGATGCTCCCAAGTAAGATTGATGACCTGCAAAGTGCTGCAAATCACATTCTGAGAGAAGTGAAATCTTCTGCTCAAGGTTCATCATCTTCCGGGGCTGCTAAGATTGTATATGACATCACTCCTGATCTCAACAATCGACTCTCCAACATTGAGTCTGCTGTATCTGCTCAGAACGCACAGATTGCTGAGCTTACTGAACTTCTGAAGGTTATGCACACTCAAGCACGTGAACAAGAGAAGACTCTTCACAATTGTTATAGGTTTGTTCGTGGACAGACTTATATTCAGAATGAGCATCTTACTGCTGCTGTGTATGCTAACAATAGGTTGATCAAGCTCCTTCTGGAAGATGTTCAGAGACAGCGACCTATGTCTGGTCAGACCTTTGATCATATGAAGACCATTGATGATGACTTCAGAAGAAGAATGGATATGATCAATTCTGTGAGACCAACTACTCAGCAATACCAGACTGCACTGGATGTTCAGCAAAAATTGAAATCTCAGGGTGCTCTGGGTGTTGCTCTTGGTTCTGGTCAAACGGGGGAGAAGTCTGGTCAGAAGAGATCAAGTGCTGCTGAAGGTTCTAGTGTTGTTCCTCCTCCTCAGAAGAAACCTAGGAACTTGTAATCTTTTAGGACTTATGCTTTTTAGCTAGGTTCTGGGTTGGGTAGTTTTTGTCTTAGGACTCTTTCTGCTCTTCTGATTATTTTGTTCCTTATGCTGTCTTCTGAATGAATTTTTTACACACTGAATCTTTCTTATACTCTCTTGCGTATCTGACTTCTTACTCTTGCTTATGTTTCTGTCTTGACTTAGTAAATTACACTTCATCAAATCTAACAACTTGATCTTAAGTCTTTCTTTAAGTCTATACAGATTGCTGAAGTTCACCATTTACACTAAAATGGGGGAGTTAATTTACTCAGAAGTTATGAAACATTTGCATCAGGAAGTCTTTTTCTAAACCTCATGTTTTCTTTTTCCTTCTGACCACGGTTTGTCCATAACCAAAATGGGGGAGAATGATGAACCCTAAGTGTTTTGATTATGTCCAAACGTTTCAGAAGATGATAACCTAATACTATCTTACATACAGTTTATTGTTGACTAATATTTTTGTTTTAGTCTATGTGTAAGTTTCTCAGCAGTTGCTGAATGAATCACTTTTGGATTGCCTAAAGGACTCAGAAGATCTGTTTGCTAAAGTCAGAGTTTCAACAATTCAGAAGCTGGATTCCTCCGCTCTGAAGCCGAAGTCTGCTAAAGCTCTCCTCAGAAGTTCTTTGCAATCAGAAGTTTTGCCAATTTGATCAGAAGTCTAGACAACTGAAAATTAGCTTCTGAAAGCTAAAGTCACGGGTTCTGGATAGCATTTAATGCTCTGACAAGTGCATTTAATGCAAGGCGCCAAAAGTTCAAAAAGCTGTTTTGATGGAGCGCGCCTGTCTGTTTAAAAGAAACCAGAATTTCCTTGTCTACCCTTTGTTGATCCAATTGAAGAATGATTCCTGTCTTCCTCATCCTTGATTTCAAATCACTTACCGGATTAAGTTAAAGAACAAGGATAACGGAATCAAAGTGTTTGAAGACCGTTTGAAGATTTGACAAATTAACGGCTACAACAACTGATGTCATCTTCATTGAAGTTTCAAACTCTCCAACGGTCATCTTCACTCACTATAAATAGTAGCCAAGCTCCAATGCATCAAGACACGCATGATCATCGAGCAAAATCTCAACGCACTGTTCTAACTAGAAAAACAGAGCAACACTTCCCATTCTCAATCTTTCTTAGCATAGTCTTAGTTAAAGTGAGAGAGTGAAGAAAAACAAGTTCATAATAGGAATCTTGTAAACTGATATCGTTTGTGATATTCAGTTAGATTTAAAGAGAAAAATCTAGTTGAGATTAGAGTTGGGTGAGAAATCCAGAAAACAGAGTATTGTTTGTTCTGGTGGAAATCCTTTAACTCTTTTTAGGTTAGTCAGAACTAAGTGAGAAATTAGCTTAAGTTCTGTTGATGTAAAGGAGCTTCTGAACTTGCCATAAAAGTTATGAATAGTGGATTTATAAAATCTCTGTAGGCTGCGACCTCAGGGGACAAGACGTAGTCACAGGACTTCTGTGGCGAACTTGGATAAATCGAATTGTTCAATCAGGATCTCCTGAACTTCTTTCTCCCTCTTATACTTGTTATTTTTGCCTCTGTGTACTTGTTCATATTTAGTGCTGAAACAGATTTTCTCTAAAGTATCTTTGTCTTTGTTCAGAAGACTGTCCAGAAGTTTTTCAATCAGAACTTCTGTTGCTGAAAACAGTCTAACTGTGTTTAAGCAGAATTTCCCTCAGAAGCAACTTCTGTAAGCTAGCTTCTGACTCTGAGGAAATTTGACTCTGAAAATTAAGTTTCCCGAAAAACTTAGAAATTTTCAGTTTTCAACTTTGACACCTATTCACCCCCCTCTAGGTGATTCTGTTCTTGATAGGGCCAACAGGCCGGGAGAGGGGTGTGGGCCTGGGTAGTAGGGTGAGGTAGTGAAAAGAGTTGGGACAAGAGGATAGATGGGGCCTAGGTGGGTCTGTGGGGCTGGGATTCTTGGGACAGAGACGAGGAAGCAGTAGAAGGTGAGAGAAGTTTGGGTAAATGATGGAGAACGTAGGGATGGATGGCCAAGTAAAAAAAGTTATAATTAAGGGAAGGAGAAGAACAACTATTAGAAAACGGAAACACATTTTTATCGAATAACACATGTCGACTACTAAAATCTGTATTTAACAACAAATCAAAGCGTTTGTGCCCATGATGATTCAAAGGATAACCCCAGAAAACACAAGGAGTAGATCGAGGTTGGAGTTTCCTAAAAGTGGTTGACGAAAAAAAAGGATAACATAAACATCCGAAGACACGAAGATGAGAATAAAAGGGGAGACGATAATAGAAAAGAGATAAAGAAGTATGAAAAGAGAGACGTTTGTTGGGACGAATGTTGAGGAGATAAGTAGACATATGCAACACATGATGCAAAAAATGTGGCGGAATAGAAGCATGTGCAAGAAGTGTGCGAACAACATTATTAGTTGTGCAAATCGTACGTTCCGCCTTGCCATTTTAAGACGAAGTATACGAACAAGAGAAACAAAACATAATACCATTATCCCAACAATATTCATGAAAGAGACGATTATCAAATCCCTTGCCATTATCACATTGAAAAGTCTTAATGTTACGCTTAAAATGCGTATGGATAAAATTACAAAATTGAATGAACGTCGGTAAAAACAGAGATTTTTTAGACCACGGAAAAGTCCATACATAATTTGTGTAATCATCCAACAATAGCATATACTACTTATGACCAGATGGACTTAAAACAGGAGAAGTTCAAAGATCACAATGAATAATGTCAAAAGGCAAATAAGTGCAAGAATTCAAAGTACCAAATGGTAAAGCAACGTGTTTTCCCAAAGAACACGCATGACATAAAGAACTAGAGATAGTCTTATTACATTTAATCAGTTTATTTTTGCAAAGAGAATCTAAAACTAGTCGACTTAGATGACCCAAACAATCATGCCACAATGAAGAAGAGAAAACATCAAAAGCAGAGGGTGAAGAAACCGATGATAGAGTGGTCACATGATAAAGAGCCCATTGACTATCACATTGCATTGTAGTAGTTCCCGTCTATAAATCCTTCATAGAAAAACCAAACAAATCAACTTCAGATAAACATGATTATCTGTGGTAAATTTACGAATGGAAACTAAATTCTTAATTATTTGGGGTGCATGCAAGACATTGTTTCACATTAAGGGTGGATTAGGAGCGGGAAGTTTGGAATTTCCGATACCACAAATTGGAATAAAATTTCCTATAAAAATACCATGGTGATTATTCAATAAAGAATAAGACGAGAGGTTACCTGAGGAGGAGAGATGAGAACTTGCACCCGTGTCCATGAACCAGTTCAAATTTGGTGGCAAGCTCCATAGTGTACGAAACCAAATCGATATCAGTAGCTATCGGAGTGGAAGCCATGTAAGCTTGATGAGATGGATGAGGCCCAAGTAAACGCAACTGAGAGAAGTGGACACGAGGGGCTACTGGACGAGCTAAAGCAACCGTTGGGTAAGGGCAAGGGGGATATGCCCACGGACTGGGCCAGGCCCATGGTGGTTGTTGACTGGAGTGAGGCCATGGAGAAGAAACATGCCTATAAGAGTAACCTGCATCCTATGCACCATACTACTGCTGCCCAGGATGAGACCGGCCACCCCGTCGACCGCCGCGACCACAAGGATTCCAACCAGATGATCGCTGGCCCCGGTTGGACGGAATAAAGTTAGTGTTAGGAGGAGAAGACTCTACTATCGTCGAGGAGGAAGAAGCATCAAGCGCGACGTTCGATGAAACAGTAAGTTTCTTAGCAAAACTCGCTGCTTCAAGAACCAGCATTGATCGTACTTGATAAAACAGCGGTAAGAGACCACTTTGCCGAATTAATTTGCCCACGCCATTATATGCATCGGTTAAACATGCCTCGAGTTGCAAAACTAATCGATAGTTATTAACCGGAGAGCCGACATTCTTCAACTGATCCGCCAAAATCTTAAGTCTTTGGCAATATGAGGATGCATTGGGAAAATCAGACATGATGAACCCTAAGTGTTTTGATTATGTCCAAACGTTTCTGAAGATGAAGTTTAATTTTTGCTTATATACTTATCAATGTTGATTAACAATTTTTGTTAAGTTTTTGTATAAGTTTTCTCAGCAGGTGCTGAAAGAAGAAACTCTGGATTGTTTAAAGAACTCAGAAGAGAAGCATAATTGAAGACTGAAGTTAAAGCTCAGAAGCTGGGTGCTCCGCTCTGAAGAACCTCATAAGTTGATAAAGGTCTCCTCAACGTTCAACTACAACCAGAAGTCATTCCATTTGATCAGAAGTTTAGACAAAAGGAATAAAGAGCTCAGAAGCTCTAGTCACGGGTTTTGTTAAGCATTTAATGCTCTGACATCTGCATTTAATGCAAGGCGCCAAAAGTTCAAAAAGCTGTTTTGAAGGAGCGCGCATGTTTGCTACAAACAAAACCAGATTTTCCTTGTCTACCCTTTGTTGATCCAAATGAAGTAAAATTCCAGTCAACCTCATCTTTGATTTCAAATCACTTACCGGATTAAGTTAAAGAACAAGGTTAACGAAATCAAAGTGTTTGAAGACCGTTTGAAGAAATGACAGATTAACGGTTACAACAACTGATGTCATCAATTGAAGATTCAAATTTAAACAACGGTCATCTACAAGACACTATAAATAGTAGCCAAGCTCCATTGAGAAGATACACGCGATTATCAAACTAAAATCTCAACGCACTGTTTTAACAAGCAAAACAGAGCATCATTTTCCATTCTCAATCTTTCTTAGTTTAGTCTTTGTAAAAGTGAGAGAGTGAAGAAAAACAAGTTCATAATAGGAATCTTGTAAACTGATATCGTTTGTGATATTCAGTTAGATTTTGAGAGAAATCTAGTTAAGGTTTGAGTTGGGTGAGAATTCCAGAAAGTAGGATTGTTGTTGTTCTGGTGGAAATCCTTTAAATCTTTCTAGGCTAGTGAGAACTAAGTGAGAAATCAGCTTAAGTTATGTTGATGTAAAGGAGCTTCTGAACTTGCCATAAAAGTTCTGAATAGTGGATTTAAAATCTCTGCAGACTGCGATCACTGGGGACAGGACGTAGTCACATGACTTATGTGGCGAACCTGGACAAATCGAACTGTTCATCAGGACCTCCTGAATCTCGTTCTCCCTTTCTTTAACTTGTTATTTTGCTTCTGTGTATTTGCTGTGTATTTAGTGCTGAAATAGATTTACTCTTTATCTCATTGTCTTTGTTCAGAAGACTGTCCAGAAGTTCTCTAACTCAGAACTTCTGTTGGTAAAAAGCAGTTAACTGCTAGAAGGCAGAATTTCACTGAGAGGCTGCTTCATTAAGCTTGCTTCTGACTCTGAGGAATTTGGACTCTAAAAACTGAGTTTCTCTAAAAACTCTAAGTTTTTCAGTTTCCGAATTTGACACTTTTCACCCCCCTCTAGGTGATTCTGATCTTGTTAGGACCAACAAGACATATCAATTGAAGAAAAATCTTATTCAAGACTCCGCCAGAGAATGACGATTATCTTGAAAGAGATCCTTAAGACAGGACCAGATAACCAAAGCCAGTAAACCAGGTTGCATGACGGTTTCAACCAAGTCATGAGAGATTGTGGCATAGAGCCACTGTAATACTTTTGCATCAAGTAAAGGCCATAGTTCACCATCAGGAGAAACTTCCGGCGCTTTACCCTTGTTGGACGGATCGGGAATGATGTGAAAAAGGACAAGGTGAGACGTAGAATGAATATTCTTAAATAGTCCTGCCCACGTCATGTAGAGAACATTTTCCAGCTCTAGGGTAATAGGGATATGAGTCTTGATGTGTGACATCGTAAGGGCGGGATGAAAAGAAGAGTTAGATTACGGGGTGAAGATTTTGAGCCATCGGCCATGGTAGAGAGAGAAGAGAAGAAGAAGAATCAGAAAGAAGGAGCGGAAGAGAGAGAGGATCGAGTTTAGGCTAATGATACCATAATGGAATGTAATTCCTTAATCGATTTCATAACCCTAACCGGGTATATATACACAAGTCAACCTATACAAAAGGTAACTAAATCAAATGCATAAATAGATCCTTATCTATATTCTATATTCTAATAGTAGCATCACTCCTTGATGCGTCCATTTCTTGAATAATTTTCAGCGTGCACAAACTTATGCTTTACCGTCAATTTCAACCAAAAAACTTTATGGTTACCAAGACAAACCAACAAAATTTTAAAGAAAGAGTTAGTGGGACACAAATTTGATGAAAGGAATGTACAAAATGAAGAGTGATAATACCGAGAATTATAAAAGGGCTAGTGATGGTCCACAACTATTGTTAAGCCCATTTAAGCTCAACATGTATCATTCTCAAATGTCCTTCGCATAGGTCCTTTGTTGCATAAAGGTCCTTTCTCGCACGGGATCGGATCCGCTTGGAAGATGTAACCCGAATGAAACATATCCTGATTAGGAATAAGTAAATATGTCAGTTCACCAAGCTATTTAGGAGTCTAATCCTAATAGGATACCTTCTAACATAGGGTAAAGGGAAATCCTAGATAAGCTAGAAGAAGAACTGATCTCTTATAAATCTGATAAAATGATAACTTTGTGAATCTTGAAAGAGTCCTCTCTTGCTAGAACCTGTAAAACAATACCGGCGACTGGATATCGCTGGGTAATTCTCCGATGCTAAAGTCAGTCTTTGTGGGTAGTTTGCTTTGCAAGTAATATGGACATGAAAATCTAAACCATATCGTAATGACTCCTTTATACACACGAGGATGCTTCATTTGTAAGAGGATGCAAACCCTTCCGCCAATGAGAAGATGCTGGATCTGACCCCACCGCCGCTGCCTGACTTTTTGTTTGACAAAAAGAGGGAAGTTGGTCTTGAGTTACGTAGAAGTCATTGCACGAATTATGTGCCTATCACCCATGGATGGACGACTTGGTGTGCAAAATCCCAGCCGAGCACTTGACGCCTAATCTCTGCCCGCAGGATCATTTTTTTAATTCACTTTACCCAAGTGGAGATGGGCTTTACTTACCCTCTGGCGGATGACGTGGCATCTTTGCTCAATCGCTTAAATTTGGCTCCCGCACAGCTGCATCCAAACGCCTGGGCGGATATCACGCTCAACTGCTTCCTCTGCCAGTGCCTTCACTTCCCTTTCAACTTTCACATCTTCATGAGCTTCCATTCGCTGAAGCGAAACAAGGACGGTACTTATACATTCGTTCGTTCGAAAAACTATGCGCCTTTCTATGATAAAATAAACAAGTTCCATAATTAGGACAATGCATTCTTCTTTGTTAACTACCAAAAGACGCGGATGTTAACTTCTACAGATTCTTCTTCCGGCCTTCAATCACAGCTCCCAAGGAGAAACCTAACCCCTCGGAGCAACATGTGGTCGATTGCCTCAAGCGGGTAGACGCGTTAATGTGGACGTATGAGCAGGCTCTAAATATGATGTGTAGGCCCTAACAAGAACAGAATCACCTAGAGGGGGGTGAATAGGTGTTTCAATAGAAAACTGATATTTTCGAGTTTTTAATGAAACTCAATTTTTCAGAGTCAATAATCCTCAGAGTCAGAAGCAAGTTTATTGAAGTAGCCTCTGAGGGATAATCTGCCTTAAGACAGGTTCTGTCTTTTCAGCAACAGAAGTTCTGAGTTAAGAGCTTCTGGACAGTCTTCTGAACACAGACTTGTGACTTTGAGGGGAAAATCTGTTTCAGCACTAAATATGATACAAGTACACAGAGACAGTTAACAAGTATAAGGAAGGGAGAAAGAGATTCAGGGGATCCTGATGAACAGTTCAATTTATCCAAGTTCGCCACAGAAGTCCTGTGACTACGTCTTGTCCTCTGAGGTCGCAGCCTCCAGAGATTTTATAAATCCACTATTCAGAACTTTTATGGCAAGTTCAGAAGCTCCTTTACATCAACAGAACTTAAGCTAATTTCTCACTTAGTTCTGACTAGCCTAAAATGAGTTAAAGGATTTTCACCAGAACAACAATACTCTGTTTTCTGGATTTCTCACCCAACTCAAATCTCAACTAGATTTCTCTCTTTTAAATCTAACTGAAGATCACAAACGATCTCAGTTTACAAGATTTCTATTATGAACTTGTTTTTCTTCACTCTCTCACAGTTACAATAGCTATGCTAAGAAAAGATTGAGAATGGAAAGTGTGCTCTGTTTTCTTGAGTATAACAGTGCGTTGAGATTTTTGCTCTATGATCACACACGTAGTTGATGCAGTGGAGCTTTGCTACTATTTATAGTGTTGAGTAGATGACCGTTGAGGAGTTTTGAATCTTCAAGGATGACAAAGATGAAAGTAGCCGTTAATCTTGTCAGCTTCTTCGAACGGTCTTAAAACACTCAATCCTGTCAACTTTGTACTTTAACCTAATCCGGTATGGGATTAAAATAAAGATGATGGAGTTGACTGAATTTGAAGATTGATTTAGATTAGAGAGAAACGATAAAGGAAACAGGTTTTGTTTGTAGTGAACAGGCGCGTCCTTCAAACAGCTTTTTGAACTTTTGGCGCCTCGTATTAAATGCAACTGACAAAGCATTAAATGCTTAACTAAACCCGTGATAACGAACTTCTGATGTTCGCATTCCCTCTTAGCGCTTCTGATCCAAACAACCTTAGTCTTCTGTTTGCAAAAGAGAACTTCTGACAAAAGCTTTAGGCAGACAATCAAAACTTCAGAGCGGTTGATCCAGCTTCTGAAAAAGTATTTCTGTCTTCAGCTTCCTTAATCTTCTGAGTTCAATAGGCAAGCAGGAATTCTTCATTCAGCATCTGCTGAGAAAAACTTATACAATACTTAACAAAAATTGTTAGTCAACATTGAAAAGTACATAAGTTAATTTTCATTTTCATCTTCTGAAACGTTTGGACATAATCAAAATACTTAGGGTTCATCATTCTCCCCCATTTTGGTTATGGACAAACAATGGTCCAGAAGGTAAAGATTACTTAGAAAACTTAAAAGTTTAGAAAGTAACTTCCTGTTGGTTATAGTTTTTATAACTTCTGAGCAACTTAACTCCCCCATTTTAGTGTAAATGGTGAACTTCAGCAAATCTGGAACTTAGAAAACTTAAGATCAAGTTATTTAAAGATTGTGAAGTAAGTTACTAAGTTAGAAAAACACATAAGCAAGCAGTAATATATAAGTAGACAGAATGTGTAGAAAGTTCAAGTAGTATAAATAATCAGAGGAACAAAGAAGAAACATGTCAGAAGCATAAAAGTGAATAACTTAACAAGAAGCTACCCAACCCAGAACCTATGACTAAGATTCTTAAGCTCTATGAATTTGACTATGTGTTTCTAGGCTTCTTCTGAAAAGGAGGAACTCCACCACTTGAACTGACATTAGCACCAGATCTCTTTAAACCAGAACCAGAACTTGGACCACCACCCTGCTGAGCAGGTTTCTCCCCCATTTGACCATAAACAACAGGCCTTCCCAGAGCTCCTTGAGACATTAACTTCTGTTGAACTTGAAGAGCAGTGTCGAGCTGATGTTTAGTTGGCCTTAAAGCATTGAGTTGATCTATTTTCTGTTTGAATTCAGCCTCAAGCTTTTTCATTTCAGGAAGAGACGGTCCAGTCTGAGGTCTTTGCTTCTGAGCATCTTCCAGGAGCAACTTTATAGCTTGGTTGTTCAAATAGACAGCAGCAGTCAGATATTCATTTTGAAGATAAGTCTGCCCACGAACAAACCGATAATTGTTGTGCAGAATCTTCTCATGCTCTTTGGACTGAGAATGCAGAACCTTCATGAATTCAGTGAGTTCAGCAATTTGTGCATTCTGAGCATGTACAAGAGATTCTATGCTCTGGAGACGGTTATTGAGATCAGGAGAAAAATCTTCCACTACTTTGGCAGCCCCAGAAGAAGATGGACCTTGAGCAGAAGATTTCACTTCTCTCAGAACATGATTAATTGTACTTTATAGGTCATCAATCTTCGCCGGGAGAACCTTCTCTTGAGATTCAAAATGTTCATTAGCTTCTCTAACCTCTTGCTGGAGAATGCTGAGATGTTCATTCACATTGCTAGCAGAAGCATGAGCAATATTCTCAAGTGTAGGAAGGGTCAGAGCCAACTGCCTTAGCTTATAAAACTCATCATAAGCAGCTAGGTGAAGTGTTGACAAATTCTGAATGAACACAGAGGGATTTTGCATTTGAAGCATTGTCATCAACTGTAGATTCTGTGCCTTCAGAGCTTGAATTTCTTGGAGCACCATACCCTGTGCATATAGGTCAGCAGCAGGAGTCCTTTGCCCAAGATTAGCTAAATTGTGCAACAATCCATCAGAGCCACTTTGGCTCATTCTTCTCAAATCCTCAAAAGATGGGACACCACCAGCTGCTGAAACAGCAGGAGCTCTATGAGGAATCCCAAAACTACCAAAATTTGCAGCCATCTCATCTCGATTCAGGTGATTGAACAGATATTCATAGTTGGTACGAATACCAGCATAGATAGGAGGAGTGGATGTATTGGAAGTTGTTAAGGGATCACACACAGGAGGTGTATGTCCAGAGGATGAGAGTGGAGGCATTGTAGATGTGGAGGAAGGAGCATTCTGAGTAGTCAGAGGAGGGAGAGAGGAGAGTATGGTAGTTGGTATAGAAGATGGAGGAGTGGAGATTGAAGTTGTAAGTCCAAAAGATGGAAGCACAACCTCTGATGGAAGTGATTGGGAAGATGACATAATAACAGAATCAGAAAATAAGGGAGCTGTGTTAATATTTACCTCTGAATAGGATCCAGAGGAAAGAATGGTTCTGAAAAGCATATCCTCAGATGTTGAGGGTATGGGAGGAATTTGAAACGTAGATGCACTTACCTCTGAGACAGAAGTAGGTACAGAGGATGGTTGGGAAGAATGAATAGGAGATGGAGCAGGAGTATGAGATGGAGATGGTAAAGCTTGATCAGAAGTGTTCTGACCTTCAGGAACATTTGGGTCAAAGGAGCTAATAGGGTTGGCATCAAGATGAGCCATCTTTTCAATAGTGATCCTAGCATCCCTTTCACCAGGATTCCTGCCTTGACCCAGAAGGACATTGTCCATGAAATCGTCGTTATCAACAGTTTCAGCAAACTCCTTAGCATTTTTAAGGACGATTTCAGGAGGAATCACTTCTTCATCACTATCCTCTGAGAGTTCTTGAATAGTGGGAGCACCAAAATCTCCTTCTGATGCATCCAGCATATCTTCATCAAGAAATTCCTCTTCAGAAGGAATAGCATCTTCCAGCTCAGCACACTCAACAAATAAGTCCTTTTTGTTCAGGACCCTTCTATGTGCAGCTTTCTTCCTTCTCATGCCTTGTGAGAGTGGAATTTCCCTCTCATCATTAACCTCTTCAGCAACTTCTGAAAGAACAACATCACTGTCCAAAAGGGCAGCAGCTTCTTCCAGTCTGGCATCTTCCTTAGCTTTTGCCAGAGCTAATCTTTCTTCTGCCAATTTCTCAGCAACCTCAGCAGCTTCCTTTTCTCTTCTGGTTAACTCAGCCAGAGAGACAATTCTTTCCTGTTCTTTTTCAGCTTCAGCAGCCCTTGCTAGTTCAGCAAGTCTGCTCTTCTCAGCTTCCTCTGCTACTTTCTTTGCAGCTTCACTTGGTTTTTCAGCAACCACCTTACCAGAAGGTTCAACATTGATGGTAGCTTGAACCATAGAGGGAGGAGGTTCTGAAGTGACAATCTTCTCCACAGTAACAACCAACTTACTTGGCTTCTTCTTTCCTTTGCCCCCTTTGGCAACAGTCTTTCCCTTCTGCTCAACAACCTTCACATTTTCCTTCTGACTTACAACCACAGAGGAACCAGCACCTTCTGGCTTCTTAGGCACAATACTGTGTTGTAATTTGGTCAGAGGGATAAGTTTGATGGGAGTGCTTTTGCTGGTAACCCCTTCACCAGAAATCTCTATTCCAGCAGATTCAAAAAGCCTGGTCAGAAGAGAACCATAGGCCAAAGCACTACCAACCTTCACATTCTTCATCTGCCTTATAATCATGGCAGGAAGGTTGATCTTCTTTTCGTTCATTAAATGGTACATGAACACTCTCTCTCTGTTAGAAACTCCATTAACAGCCCCAGATTTCGGAAGGAACACATTTGTGGTTAAGTAGTGTGCCCACCTCTGATGCTGTGTCAACCAGGTGGCATAGGTTTCTTTTGCGCTCTGAACTGGCTTAGCCCAGTTCACTTCTGAAAAACCTTCAGCAGACCCATCATCCCCAATGATAATTCCCTCATCATCAATGCTAATGGCTTGGGAGATAGAAGCCCTGCTGACCTCAAAATCAACACCATCTATCACAGAGTGTACAACATCCTCCTCATCAGATCTAAAGTGGAGGTTCTGATAGAACTCAGTTACCATCTTGGGATAGAAGAAATCATTCAAGGAAACAAATGAGTTCCAGTTTTGCGAACTTATCCATTTAGATATGGGTACGGTGGATTTGACTTCATCATCTAAGAACCTAGAGGTGAAAACCCTAGATTCGCTAAGAATCTCATCATCAGCTAAGATGTGTGTGATAGTGACTTGAGGAACATTTTCTTGAGCCATTTTAGAGAAAGAAAGTGAGAAATGTAGGTTAAGTAGAAAGATTGCAGAAAATTGCAAAGAAAATTCTAGCTATGAAATCTGGAGAGCAAAAGATTTTCGAGTGAAAAGAAACTAAGTATGGAAACCCCTTATTTATATCCAAACAGTGATCGCTTCCTATTCAAAAAGTAACTAACTACCGTTTAAAAAGGAACCAGTTACCGTTAACAACAGAACGGCGCAGTAATAGCATTAAATGTAGACAACTTTAATTCAAAATCATGATTATCCTTAAACATGCTTAATTAATTCAAACACATGGCAGTTAAGAATTAATAGGGCAGTTAAAGATAAGTTATTGAAGTTGATAAGTCATACCAATGCCTTCTCGTAGACTTCTGAAAGGATTATAAGCCAGAGGCTTAGTAAACATGTCAGCAAGGTTATCTTCAGAGGAGACATGAGTGATGAGTATATCTTTCTTCAGAACATGATCTCTCAGAAAATGATGTCTAATATGAACATGCTTCATTCTGCTGTGTTGTATGGGATTTTTGGAAAGGTCAATTGCACTCTTGTTGTCACAGAAGATAGTCATTGTTCCAGGAGTGATTCCATAGTCAGCAATTTGTTGCTTTATCCAGAGCATCTGAGAAACACAACTTCCAGCAGCAACATACTCAGCTTCAGCAGTTGAGAGAGCCACAGATGTTTGCTTCTTACTATGCCAGGAGACAAGACATTCCCCCAGAAAGTGACATCCACCAGAGGTGCTGACTCTTTTCAACTTGTCTCTACCATAGTCAGAGTCTGTGTATCCTACAGGAGTAAAGTTAGTACTACAAGGATACCACAAACCAGCTTCTGAAGTGCCCTTGAGATATCTGAGAATTCTTTTGACAGCAATGTCATGAATCTCCTTTGGATTAGCTTGATACCTAGCACAAAAGCACACAGCAAAATGTATATCTGGCCTGCTGGCTGTTAGATATAGGAGTGAGCCAATCATACCTCTGTAGGTTTTAATATCTACAGGTTTACCAGCTTTCTCTTCATCATCAAAGTCTTTGCTGACATCCATGGGGATATCAACAGCATTAGATTCCAACATGCCAAACTTCTTTAGCACTTCTCTAGTATACTTGGCTTGATTGATAAACACACCATCATTACTTTGCTTGATTTGAAGTCCTAGGAAGAAGGTTAACTCTCCCATCATAGACATCTCAAACTCAGCTTTCATGTGATTGCTGAACTCTCTGCACAAAGATTCATTAGTAGCACCAAATATCATATCATCAACATATACCTGAGCTAAGAGGATATCTTTGTTTTTCTTCAGAGTGAACAGAGTTGTGTCAACACAGCCTCTGACAAATCCTTTAGAGATAAGGAACTTTGTCAATCTTTCATACCAAGCTCTGGGAGCTTGTTTCAGTCCATACAAGGCCTTCTTCAGCTTGTACACATGATTTGGGAACTTAGGATCTTCAAAACCGGGAGGTTGAGACACATAAACTTCTTCATCAATGTAACCATTCAAGAATGCACTTTTCACATCCATTTGAAAGAGCTTGAAACCTTTGTATGATGCAAAAGCACATAAGATTCTAATGGCTTCCAACCTTGCAACAGGAGCAAAGGTTTCACCATAATCTATGCCTTCTTGCTGACTGTAACCTTGAGCAACAAGTCTTGCCTTGTTTCTCACAACATTTCCAAATTCATCAAGCTTGTTTTTCAGAACCCATCTTGTACCAACAACCTTCTTATTGTTAGGTCTGGGGACTAAAATCCAAACTTCTGACCTTCTGAACTGATCAAGTTCATCTTGCATTGCCATTAACCAGGATTCATCTTCCTCAGCCTCATAGAAGTCCTTGGGTTCAAGAAGTGACACAAAGGCTACATTCCCCATATATCTTCTGACCTGAGCTCTGGTCATGACAGGATTATGAACAGAGTCAATTACATTCTCCAAGGGGTGATTCCTAGGAGCTCTAACTTCTCTTGGTATATCCAATGTATCTTCTGAAACTTGTTCATCATTTGTTGAATCATATATAGGAGCATCTTCTGGAAGAAAGTTAACTTCTGTAGTTGGATGTTCTTCTGAAACATGTTCAGCAGGAGAATCAACTTCAGCAGCTTTAGGAATAACATCTTCAACAGGAGGAGATGATATTTCAGGAGCTTGAACTTCATCTTCTTCAGAGGCTTTACTATCTGCAGGGTTAGTCTCATCAAACTTTACATGAATGGATTCATCTAAAGTTTGAGTCCTCTTATTAAAAACCCTATATGCTTTACTATGTGTTGAGTAGCCAAGAAAAATAGCTTCATCTGCCTTAGAATCAAATTTTGAAAGATGTTCTTTTGTATTCAGAACATAACATTTACAACCAAAGGTTCTGAAATAACCTATCTTAGGCTTTCTTCCTTTCCAGAGTTCATAGGGAGTTTTGTTCAAGATACTTCTGATGAGAACTCTATTCAGAACATAACAAGCTGTGTTAACAGCTTCTCCCCAGAAGTACTTTGGAAGCCTTCTTTCATTGATCATGGTTCTGGCTATTTCCACCAGAGTTCTATTCTTCCTTTCAACTACCCCATTTTGTTGAGGAGTTCTGGGAGCAGAGAAGTTATGATCAATGCCTTTGATTTCACAGAATTCTTCAAACTTAAAAATCTTGAATTCTCCACCATTATCACTTCTCATATGGACTACCTTTTCATTCCTTTCATTCTCAAGTTTCTTAATCAGAACTGAGAAGCATCCAAGTGATTCATCTTTGCTAGAGAGCAAGATGACCCAAGTGAATCTTGAATAGTCATCTACTATGACTAAGGCATACTTCTTTCCACCCATGCTCATTGGTTGAACAGGGCCAAAAAGATCCATATGAAGTAATTCTAAAGGTCTTTTAGTTGAAATGACTTTCTTAGTTTTAAAAGAACTTCTGGATTGTTTACCAGATTGACACGCAGTACATAAATGGTCCTTTTTAAAACTTATTTCAGGCAGACCCTCAACCAATTGATATCTAGCTACTTTGGTCAGAAGATCCATGCTAACATGAGCAAGTCTTCTATGCCAGAGCCAGGAGGTATCCTCTTTGGACATCAAGCATATATTTTTGCAAAGATTCTCAAGGTTCAGCATGAAAACATTTTCTACTCTAGGAGCAGTTAGAATAACTTCCCTTGACTTACTGTCCAAGATTTTACATCCAGAGGTGCTGAAGATTACATCTCTACCTTTATCACACAGTTGTGCAACACTCAGGAGATTGAACTTCAGACCTCTGACTAGGGAGACATCTTCGATTGGAGGATTGGTTCCAATGGATCCAGAACCAAGGATTCTTCCTTTCTGAGCATCTCCAAAGCTGACTTTACCACCTCTTTTAGGTACAAATGTGATGAATGTTTTTTCATCACCTGTCATATGCCTTGAGCACCCACTGTCAATGTACCACAGCTTTGACATTAATGGAGCACTCAGAGCAACCTGCAGCACAATCAATTAGTGACAGGTACCCAATCCTTATTGGGTCCTTCAGAGTTAGATTCAGCTTCTACAGGTTTTTCTGATATTTCAGATTGCAAGAGGTTCTTAATGTGGTACTTGCAATCTTTCAACCAATGTCCTTCTTTCTTACACAATTTGCAAGAAGGAGGGTTCTTGGATCTTTCCCTTTGCTTCTTAGGAGCATTCTTCTTCTTCTGGGAAGGTATTACTTCTGAGGTTCCCACTTCAGAGGTTCCCACTTCAGGAGGAGAAGAGATCTCTTTCAGAAGAGAGGAAGTGACAGATTTCTTCTTCTGAGGTTTATCATTCCTCAGAGGCAGTTTTTCCTTACCTTTGAGTTTTGAGTCATCGGAGGAAGAGCTGAATTGTTTACTTAGTTTATCTTCCAATATTTTCATATCAGCATAAACTTGAGTAAACCTAAGAAATTTGTCAGCCTCGCTTTTGTCCAACTTCCTCTTTAGGTACTTGAACATGCTATATAATTCTTCAAGAGAATCAAAGATATTTTGTTCAGAGGATATGTTTACCTCGGAGTCATAGTTTGCTTCAGGAGGTGCGGAAGTTTCTCCTGTGACATCTTCAGAGGATGGCTCATCAATAGCCATGAAACATATCTGGGCTTGCTCTTCCTTCTCTTCAGGATCACTGCTGGTCTCAGAGTCTGACCAAGCAGCCATCATAGCTTTCTTGAACTTTTTCTTATCTTTCTTCAGCTCTGGGCAGTTAGGCTTAATGTGCCCAGGTTGCTGACATCCATAGCACACAATGGGCTTGTTTGGATCTCTCTTGGTTTTATCACCGAAGTCAGAAGTCTTCTTCTCAAAACTTCTGAATGGCTTCTTGTAGTTTCCACCTTTGCCTTTTCTAAAGGCT
Organism: Euphorbia peplus; assembly: GCA_028411795.1. NCBI lineage: Eukaryota > Viridiplantae > Streptophyta > Magnoliopsida > Malpighiales > Euphorbiaceae > Euphorbia > Euphorbia peplus. The sequence goes on from CP110844.1 coordinate 22,731,488, forward strand.
CTTTTGAACTTCCTGGTCAGCATGGCCAATTCTTCATCTTCTGATGATTCTTCAGAAGACTCTGCCTTCAGAACTACTTGTCTCTTTCCTTCTGACCTTTCTCTTAGGTCATGATTTTTTAGTGACATCTCATGGGTGATTAGGGACCCAATGAGTTCATCATACAAGTAAAAGCTCAAGTCCTGAACTTCTTCAATGGCAGTCTTCTTGGCTTGCCAAGACCTTGGTAAGCTTCTAACAATCTTCTTTACTCTTTCAGACTCTTCAATGTCTCTGCCCAAACTCTTTAAGTCATTGACTATCTTGGTGAATCTAGAATTCATTTCTGAAATAGATTCTTTGTCAAGCATTTCAAATAACTCATATTCTCTCATGAGTTGGTTGACTTTGGACTGCTTCACTTTTCCTGTTCCTTCATATGTGACTTCCAGCTTGTTCCATATATCCTGTGCAGTTTCACAAGAAGAAACTTTGTTATATTCAGTGGCTGTAAGTGCACAATGCAACATATTTATTGCTGAAGCGTTTGTTTGGAGCTTTTTCAGAATTTCATCTGAATATTCTCTCTGAGGGATAATGACATTCCCTAGACCTGGTTCCATTCTGGTAGGAATGAAATCTCCATCTGTAATGACAAACCAAGCACTCATGTTCTGAGCTTGAATGAAGTACATCATTCTCTTTTTCCAGTAGGAATAATTGTCACCATTGAATAATGGAGGTCTAGTTGTAGAGGATCCCTCTGGGACAATGAAGTGAGAAGAATTCTCAGGCTGGTGTCTACTAGCCATCTCTATTGATTCTGATAGGATCTTACACTTAGATTGTTAGATCTTTAGTAAATATACGAAGTGACCTTCGCTCTGATACCACTTGTTGGCCCTAACAAGAACAGAATCACCTAGAGGGGGGTGAATAGGTGTTTCAATAGAAAACTGATATTTTCGAGTTTTTAATGAAACTCAATTTTTCAGAGTCAATAATCCTCAGAGTCAGAAGCAAGTTTATTGAAGTAGCCTCTGAGGGATAATCTGCCTTAAGACAGGTTCTGTCTTTTCAGCAACAGAAGTTCTGAGTTAAGAGCTTCTGGACAGTCTTCTGAACACAGACTTGTGACTTTGAGGGGAAAATCTGTTTCAGCACTAAATATGATACAAGTACACAGAGACAGTTAACAAGTATAAGGAAGGGAGAAAGAGATTCAGGGGATCCTGATGAACAGTTCAATTTATCCAAGTTCGCCACAGAAGTCCTGTGACTACGTCTTGTCCTCTGAGGTTGCAGCCTCCAGAGATTTTATAAATCCACTATTCAGAACTTTTATGGCAAGTTCAGAAGCTCCTTTACATCAACAGAACTTAAGCTAAGTTCTCACTTAGTTCTGACTAGCCTAAAATGAGTTAAAGGATTTTCACCAGAACAACAATACTCTGTTTTCTGGATTTCTCACCCAACTCAAATCTCAACTAGATTTCTCTCTTTTAAATCTAACTGAAGATCACAAACGATCTCATTTTACAAGATTTCTATTATGAACTTGTTTTTCTTCACTCTCTCACAGTTACAATAGCTATGCTAAGAAAAGATTGAGAATGGAAAGTGTGCTCTGTTTTCTTGAGTATAACAGTGCGTTGAGATTTTTGCTCTATGATCACACACGTAGTTGATGCAGTGGAGCTTTGCTACTATTTATAGTGTTGAGTAGATGACCGTTGAGGAGTTTTGAATCTTCAAGGATGACAAAGATGAAAGTAGCCGTTAATCTTGTCAGCTTCTTCGAACGGTCTTAAAACACTCAATCCTGTCAACTTTGTACTTTAACCTAATCCGGTATGGGATTAAAATAAAGATGATGGAGTTGACTGAATTTGAAGATTGATTTAGATTAGAGAGAAATGATAAAGGAAATAGGTTTTGTTTGTAGTGAACAGGCGCGTCCTTCAAACAGCTTTTTGAACTTTTGGCGCCTCGTATTAAATGCAACCGACAAAGCATTAAATGCTTAACTAAACCCGTGATAACGAACTTCTGATGTTCGCATTCCCTCTTAGCGCTTCTGATCCAAACAACCTTAGTCTTCTGTTTGCAAAAGAGAACTTCTGACAAAAGCTTTAGGCAGACAATCAAAACTTCAGAGCGGTTGATCCAGCTTCTGAAAAAGTATTTCTGTCTTCAGCTTCCTTAATCTTCTGAGTTCAATAGGCAAGCATGAATTCTTCATTCAGCATCTGCTGAGAAAAACTTATACAATACTTAACAAAAATTGTTAGTCAACATTGAAAAGTACATAAGTTAATTTTCATTTTCATCTTCTGAAACGTTTGGACATAATCAAAATACTTAGGGTTCATCATGATGAGTTGTAAAGTTGCTATAGCGGACATGAAGGGGAACGACATGCTACTGTTCCCTTATCGTCTCTGGGTAAATGTTATCCTTTTTATTCTCACTTCTTCCTTCTCATTTTTTCTTTCGCCCTTGCAGGGGGGTTGATAATATTGCGAAACTTGCTGCAGAACGCGAGAAGAGGCCAGGAAGGCCAAGAAATTGGTGAAAATGGGTGCCAGTCCTTCTTCTCCGTCATGCAAAAGAGGGCCGATGACCCGTCTTTGGAGACTGCGGATCCCAAGGGTCCTAGGACGACGTCTGCTGCTCCCGCCACTAACGCACCCGCTCAAGATGCGCCTGCTCAATAGGTATGCGCCGTTTTCCTTTTGTGGCTATGTTTAGGAGATGCTTTTATGACTTTATTGTTGATGTCTTACTCAGGCGGAGCCAGACATGACGAGGTGGTGGATCTCTAGGTGGGGTACGACCATCTCGTACTGCGGTCACGATTTGGTCGCTTGCGTGGTTAATGCCATTGCTAAGCTTCCTTCCGCCATGAGACATCAGAAGACTTTTGTTGAGGTGGCGACTGAAGCCATCCAGAAGCGGGCCATCGAGGTATAGTGTTTGTCCTTTTGATGTTCCTTTCTTTTTTCCTTTCTTTCTCTTTCCTTCTAACTTTGTTTTTGTTAATTCAGATCCCACTCTGTTTAAACAAAATCGGAAAAGATAAGTGAAAATGATATGATTGTGGTTTGACCAATTTTTATATAGATGAATGATGTTTTACTTTTTCTCAAAAATGAGTTTATCATATTTTACATTTTAAAAAATTTATATATAAAAACAATTTGATTAAGAGACATATAATTTTTGGAAGAATTAAGTATTAGTTTGTGATAATATGACATATTAACCATGTGATGATATGACAAATTAGCTTGTTTCTTTGTTAAAATGGTATAATAGAATGCTAACTTTTAATTTTAAGCGACATTAGTCTGTAGTGATAATATAATCAATTAACTTTGATAATATGATCAATTAACATATTTTCTTTTGTTAAATTGGCATAGTAAAATATTAACATTCAATAATTTGACATATTGATTAGATGATATACCTTAAATAATATTAGTCAAAGCATTGTTGCTAACTTCGGAAAAAAAACATAAAATTCATACTTTTCAATTTGTATATCAAAGGTTGCATTTCTTCTTTTCCGTAAAATTGGTACATACTTATAAATGTGAAATCATGAAAGTTTTTTCTTTTTTATTTTTTTTCTTTTTTTGAAAAGCTGAAATCGTAAAGGTATTTATTTCTTCTTTTCCCTAAAATTAAGTTTTTCAGTTAGCTTTTCGTATAGCCATAGCTTAGCTTGGTGTTCCTCCAACTCGGAATAGAACAAACTTTCTATTATGTTAGCCTAAAATAATATTTCTTTCTAAAATAATACTTTCAATTATCTTAGCTAAATTTTTTTGTCAAAAGAAAAAAATTGCTAATTTCATTAAAAATTAAATTATGTTTTCGTTTTTAATTTAATTAAGTATTTAACATTTTAGGTAAAGAGAACAAATGTCTTTCTCTAGCACAAGACAAAATTAAAATTGGCTACATTATCCTCAAAATGGAAGCCCAATCTTGATTATTAGTTTGTTTTTGTACATCGCTTTGATTATTATTTTTTTTGGGATTTTATAGAACGAAAACAAATGAACAAACATCAGATCCACTTAGTCCCAGACATCTCAATCAACCCTAGCTACACTGAATTAGTTAATTGCAATCGGCACTTAGATTATTATTACTTCAGTATTGTATGCTAATTCATTTTGGATAGAACGTTTTTGGAGTTTTCCCTAATCTTTTTGATCTAAAGGAAAGATTGGTGAATTTTTCCTTAATCTAGAGAAAGTATTTCGTCCACACTTTCATATTTCAGGAATAAACTGAATTAACAATTTTTTTGGAAAAAGTTTAACATAATGTACTGTTATGTGTTTGATATATACTAACGGGTTATCTTCTACTCTAGCATGTCTCACGTTTAGATTTAATGATTTCTTGATATGTGTTACGCCTCTCATGGAGGCTATGTCCGGCCAAATGGCTAAGCGGGTTCCAACGTGACATAACAATCGTCTTAATTAGTTATTATTAATTAATTGTATTTTTGGTTATTTAGAAGTATTTTCTTATTAAGAGTTATTTATTATATAGGGTTTTATTATTGTAGGGGGAATCGGTATTATAAATACCTAGACTCTTGTTATAATTTAGAATGCTTAATCAATAATATTTTCTAGTTTTCTTTCTCTTAATTCTTCTAAATTATTTGGAGCTGCCACTCGCTCGAAAAGTGTGGGTTTGATCAACCGTCTTGATCGTATCGATTAGTGCTTTCATTGAGAGAATGGAACACTTAATCGTGTTTCGCTTACTAAAGGAACATCTTGATGTCTTAACCTTGAAATTTGAAGGGCTTGCTACAGAATTCTATGCAGCAAAGTTCGACGATCCTGAAAAAGCGCTTTCTAAACTAATTCAAAAGGGTTCAGTGGCTGGATACCATGCCGAATTTGAAAAATTGATCAATCACATTACGGGAATTAACGAATCATTGTTGATTTCATTTTATACAACAGGCTTGAAAGCCGTCCATACAAATAAAAGTATTAATCGTTACTCTTGAGACACTCAAGAAGGCTTTTTCATTAGCTTTGATTTATGAAGCTCCAATTAAAGATGGTGAATTGACAAGATCAAATATTTGAGAAAAATTGATTAGTCAATCTAATCCCCAATCTGAAGGGCCAACATCACCACTCAAAAGAAATGATTCACCATTATTAATAGAAGAGGACCAACAAACAATAATTCCTTTTGGAACTGATAGTAAAGTTTGTTACTATAAGCACCGGTTTTCAGACCCCGTGATGAAAGCTATTTTGAGCTCCCCGAACTTCCAATCGAAGCAAGCGCCAATACTCGTTAAAGAACAATGATGAACCCTAAGTGTTTTGATTATATCCAAGCGTTTCAGAAGATGTACTTTGACTTTTACTTATATACTTTTCAATATTGACTAACAATTTTTGTTAAGTTTTGTATAAGTTTTCTCAGCAGGTGCTGAAGGAAGAAACTCTGGATTGCCTAGAAGACTCAGAAGAGAAGAATAGCTGAAGACAGAAGATAAAACTTAGAAGCTGGATGCCTCGCTCTGAAGACCTTTTGAAGACTGTTAAAGCTCGCCACAAAAGTTTAGAAGCAACCAGAAACAATTCCATTCGATCAGAAGCTTAGACAAAAGGAATAATGAACTCAGAAGCGCTAGTCACGGGTTTCACTTTGCATTTAATGCTCTGACATTTGCATTTAATGCAAGGCGCCAAAAGTTCAAAAAGTTGTTTTGATGGAGCGCGCATGTCCACTTCAAACAAAACCATCATTTTTCTTGTCTACCCTTTGTTGATCCAAATGAAGCAAATTTCCAGTCAACCTTATCTTTGATTTCAAATCACTTATCGGATTAAGTTAAAGAACAAGGTTAACAGAATCAAAGTGTTTTTGAAGACCGTTTGAAGAAATGACAGATTAACGGCTACAACAAACTGATGTCATCAATTGAAGATTCAAATTCAAACAACGGTCATCTCCAAACACTATAAATAGTAGCCAAGCTCAACTGTGTTCCACACACGCGATTATCGAGCAAAAATCTCAACGCACTGTTTTAACAAGCAAAATAGAGCATCTATTTTCCATTCTCAATCTTTCTTAGTTTTTGACTTTGTTATAGTGAGAGAGTGAAGAAAAACAAGTTCATAATAGGAATCTTGTAAACCGATATCGTTTGTGATATTCAGTTAGATTTTGAGAGAAATCTAGTTAAGGTTTGAGTTGGGTGAGAATTTCAGGAAACAGGATTGTTGTTGTTCTGGTGGAAATCCTTTAACTCATTCTAGGCTAGTCAGAACTAAGTGAGAAATTAGTTTAAGTTCTGTTGATGTAAAGGAGCTTCTGAACTTGCCATAAAAGTTCTGAATAGTGGATTTGAAATCTCTGCTGACTGCGATCACAGAGGACAGGACGTAGTCACAGGACTTCTGTGGCGAACCTGGATAAATCGAACTGTTCATCATGACCTCTTGAATCTCTTTCTCCCTTCCTTATACTTGTTATTTGCTTTTGTGTACTTGCTGAATGTTTAGTGTTGAAACAGATTTACTCTTTATCTCACTGTCTTTGTTCAGAAGACTGTCCAGAAGTTCTGTCTAAACACAACTTCTGTTGCTTTAAGGCAAAATCTGCTTAAAGGCAGAATTTCTCTCAGAGGCTACTTCATTACGCTTGCCTCTGAGGAAATTTGACTCTGAAAAATTAAGTTTCTCTAAAAACTTAAAATTATCAGTTTTCAACTTAGACACCTATTCACCCTCCTCTAGGTGATTCTAATCTTGTTAGGGCCAACAAACAGAACGACTCTCTAGATTCATAACTCACTCCCCCCGCTACCTGGGAACGTGTGATTGACACCCTCCATGACACGTAAAATATCTTTTTAAGTCTCGCAAACAAAGGTATGTGCAAGTTTGCTCAAAATAAAACTATGTCTTATAAACTTCAACACATTGTCCCACTTGGAGGCTAATTTAGACCCTCTTAGACTCCGAATTTGGAAAAACCTAAAACATGGAAGTTATCACCTTATGTCTTATATTTCCAACGCATCTTGAATCAATCCAATTGGAGTTCATATGAATAAGTTATGCCCAAAATACTAAACTCTATCAAAACTGGGATGTGTATGGCTAAATGTCCAGAACCGTACGGTCTCCACATAGAAGACCATACGGTCACCATATTAAGACTGTATGGTTCTTATTCTACAAAATCGTACGGTACATCTCGGGTGTCGGTGGATGAAAATGGGAACTTGACGGTGCCTTTTTGAAGACAGTACGGTCCCTATCTTTTTAAAATTATTCTTATGACGCGTTAGAAGATATGATTTTCAATGGAACCCATGAGTCTCTCGTTAGCTGCAAAGCTGATATTTGGAAAAGTATCCAAAGTTAGTGCCAATTGCTTGATTTTGACCATTTCTTCCATACTTACCAATTGCAGCCGAGCCATCCTTTGAGTGAATGTAGATGGATCGTAAAGGGTCAACATTTATATGAGTTGATGATTCTGAGCTTTCAAGTAGGGCAACTCCTGAAGGACAACATGAATTTGCTACCATATCCTTATAGCTTTCCTTGCTAGAAAGTCGAAACTAGCAAACCTAAAAAACAAATCTCTAGCATAACACTGAGCCATATTCCTCAAGGTCTTAGAAATAGGTACATGACCAGCTTTTGGAGGGGCAGAAAATTTTCTCTCTATGAACCCAAAATGGCCAAAAACATCTCTCATTTCTCTTTTGTTGATCCCACTTTGCATGAAGTCATAGTTGGCTCTAAGTCCAACAAAGGAGAAAGCATGATTATTTGTGGAAGGTAAAGGGGTGGAAGTTGGTACAAAAGTTTGGGGTAAAGATGAAGGAGGAGGAAAGGTTGTAGGACATAAAGTGGAGGAGTTGAATTTACAGAGTTTGTAAGGATATGAGTTGTAAAATGATTATCTTTTGTGTGAGGTACATAAGTAGAAGGAAGTGAAGTTTCAGGAGGAGCTCTACTTTCTGTAACAAAAGGTAGTAAGGATGAATGTTTTGGAGAATCAGGAGGAATTGATGAAGATGAGGGAGTATTGGATAAAGTTAAATTCATGAGTGCTTTGGCATTAATAGGATTATCTCTGTAACATTGTCAAAAGGTTAAGAGGATTCGTTGTACACATCTTCACACTCACTTTCAGAAGGAATAGATCCACTAGGGAATTCCTTCAGGTTTGCATTTAGCTCGGTCAGCTTCATCAATGAGATCATCAACAGACTTCTTATTAGTTGTTTCTTCTTATTGCTTCTCAGTCTCATTAGCAACATCCTTTGTTAAGTCCTTGATAGATTCATCAAAACCAGTTGTTCATCTTTCAAGTCCTTACTTGGAACTTCTACTTCTTCTTTTTCTCTTTTAAGATCCTCATCTTCAGGATCTTTCTCAATGAGCTCAAGAGATATTGGTTTACGAATCCTTTCTCTCTCGGCCATTTCCTTCTTTCTCTTGGGTTTCAGAGGTTGTTCCTCTAAAACAGGTTCATCTTCAACACCTTTCTCATGAGTTCGCTTCAAAACTCTTCCTATCACAATAGAAGTATCTTTCTGTGTTCCTGCCTTTTTTACTTTGATGTTCAACTTTCCTTGTTTGGCTTCAGTAATCAAAGTGCTCTATTAGTCTCGGTTAACTGTAAAGTACTCTAGAAGGGTTGGGCGAGGGGTGATTAGAGTAACTATGACAAATTAAAAAATCTTCCTTTACTTATTGTCTTGCTCAGGAGGAATTCAGTAAGTGTACTACTGCTACTTGGTATAGTAAGTCAGCAGGAGTGTAGTAGAGGAACACTTTGACAACTCACTTCACTAAATGATTTGTCTACTGAGTACAGTGACTAACAAATCAGGCAGTTGACTTTACACATGAATACTAGACTAGGTACTGGCTTTAACAACATAGTAAGATAATTAGTTAAAGAGTCAGTACAACATGCACACAACATATAATAAGCTGAGTAACAGTAAGATGTCATATATATGTAAAGTGCTAAAGGATAGAAATACTCAACGATTTATCTAAGTTCAGTCACTCCATGTGCCTATGTCATGTCCTCAAGGTACCGTCCCTTGAGATTTGTGAATCCACTAAAAATATCTTTTAAGGCAGAGAAACCGACATCTTACAATAGAATAGCACATCAATTGAGTACCTTCCTCAATATACTCTATCTATCTTCCGCAACTACTTACACCTAGTAGCTTTCTTCTACTAAGTAACGATTTAGATAGAATCTAAATTGTTTTTCTCTCTTTTCTGACCCAGTCTACAGTATGGTTACAAGTGTACAATTTACTAAGGAGCTATTATAGAACTATTCAATAATAAGAGTTGAGAATTAGTTCTTGTTTTGAGTGCTAATCTTTGTGTTGGCGTGTCTTCCTTCTTTAAACACTTTCCCTTTTATAGAGGATTAGTAGACCTAGCCGTTGTGACTTGATCTACAATTTGAGTATTGAATCTTCAATCTTCTCGCTTGAAATCTTTCCGTTAGAGATAGGAAAGTTGACGTTACAACACTTCAAGGTATCTGATATGATCTTGGAAGGCGATTGAGTTGATAAGATTTTTTCATTTGTTTTTGCAGAAAATAGAAACTTGTAGCAGACAAAGATATCCATTTTCGGGAACTGTCACGATGTGCTTTCCAGACAACTTTAATATTTAGCCATTTTGGGAAGTTTTCTCTTGAGTTCTTCAAAGGAGACTTCCTTCTAATATCTAGGGGATATATTGGGTTCAGGACATTGAAGACGCCACTGGTTAATCTTGGCATATCAAGTTCATAATTCTGCTGGGCTACTGAGTTGATTTCTTCAAAGCACGACAACAAAGTCTTGATGTGCTTGAGACTTCAAGTCAGTATCATATAGTGATACTGAGTCATGTGTTGAACTCCAATAAAACTTTCTACTTACTAATATCTTAACATCAATAAACAGTTAGTAACTTCTTGCATGATTAATATAATTTACCAACGAATTAAGAGTTACCATTTTCCATATGCTCATTTGACATTGTTCAAAACTTAAAGAATTGAGTTTCCAACACTCTAAACAAGAGAAGGTTTTATCTTTCTTAATTTAGCATCTGAGATATCAATCTCACCATCTTTGTCTTCTTTTCCCTTACCACCCTTGCTTCTGGTGACTTACTTGGTTTCTTCCTCTCAACAACAACTCTCTTTACACTTTTCATAGACTTGACATCAGCAAAGTGATTGGTAATCCTCTAATGGAGATCTCATTCTCCAGGATCCTAAAAGATGCGAGTTAGAAGGGAGCCAAAAGCCATAGTGCTTTCGAGTCCTACATTTTTTAATTTATTTAGATTTTGACATGTTGAACTTCTTCAACACTTCCTTTGTATACTTGGCTTGGTTGATAAAGATACCATAATTACTCTGCTTGAATTGAAGACTTAGGAAGAATGTTAGCTCTCCCATCATAGACATCTCAAACTATGTTTTCATGCGATGACTAAATTTCCTGCATAAAGATTCATCAATAGCACCAAATATAATATCATCCACATATATTTGAGCAAGTAGAATCTCTTTGCCCCACCTCTGAATAAAAAGAATGGTATCAACACAGCCTCTGACAAAACCCTTAGTCAGGAGAAACTTTGTCAACCTATCATACCAAGCTCCGGGAGCTTGCTTAAATCCATACAAATCCTTCTTAAGCTTATCGACATTATCAAGAAACTTAGGCTCTTCAAAACTAGGAGGTTGAGAAACATAAACTTCGTCATCAATAATTCCATTCAGGAATGCTCTTTTTACACCCATCTGGAAAAGCTTAAGCCCCTTATGGGAAGCAAAAGCACATAGTATTCTAATGGCTTCCAACCTTGCTACAGGAGCAAAAGTTTCACCATAATCTATGCCCCTTGGGCTACCAATCTGGCTTTGTTCCTGACAACATTTTCATGTTTATCAAGCTTGTTCTTCAGTACCCATTTGGTACCAACTAACTTCTTTCCTTTTGGTCTTTGGAACTAAAGACCAAACATCAGACCTTTTAAACTGGTCAAGTTCTTCTTGCATTGCCATTAATCAATGCTCATCACCATCAGCTTCATAGAAATTCTTAGGTTCTGAAAGTGACACAAAAGCCACATTCCTCATGAATCTTCTGAGCTAGGCTCTGGTTATGACAGAATTATGAACAAAATCAAGGATGTTCTCCTGGGGGTCGTTCCTGGGAGCTCTTATCTTTCTTGGAACATCAAGTACTTCTTTTGAAACATGTTCATCATTATTGCTTTCAGTATCATCACTCATTGGAGTGAAGTCAACAGAAGGAACTACATCAGTAGCAATTGGAGAAGCTATATCAACAACAACTGGAACTTCATCTTCTTTAGAGGCTCTACTATATGCTGGACTGAACTGAATTGAAGTGCATTTACTGAATAGAAATGATTGAACTGATACTACTAAAATGAACTGAAGTGAAATAAATTACTAATAAGACATAAATAATAGAGCCTTAGTAAATATATAGCTTTCAATATGTATTTCAAAATTTCAACTTTTATGAATTTATGAATTTTCAAAAAGTAATAAATGATATTTTATATTTATAAAAAAATAACAAACAACTCACTAAATTCAAAATTGATGTATCGATAAAGGCAAATACTGTGGTATATACTGTTGGTGCAAGTTTTTTATTTATGAAGTCCAAAAATTTATAATTGATATAATCTATTGTTTACCCATTTGATATAATCAATTTTTGAATAATTAAGAAGTTACTGAAAACGATCAAACAAAAATAAAAGGTCATTTGTAATTTTTGGATAAGAATAAATAATCATTTATGACGTTTCAACAAAAATAAAGACTTATTTGTTACTTTTCGACAAGTATATAAAGTTATATGTAATGTCTGAAAATTCACAGTATTAGTGGACGAAATTAGGAAAAAAAAGTGTGTATTAAGCCTAAGTCGTTTTCTCTTCCACACCATTTATCATTCATCAATCGCGTGGGACCCTTGTGTAAATTCATAATCTCTTTTTTAACCTTCTATGTCCTTCACATAATTACATTAATTAAGCTACTTATACCACACAAATAACTCTCCAACTTTCTTACATTCCTCTCTCTATATATATTGAGAAGCAAAGTAATCAAGGGAAAAAAATTAAATAAATAAAACTTACTAGAAATATGTCTCTTCCTTTCTCTAAACCTATGAATTCCTCAACATCTCATCAAATTGACCGTGCCCAAAATGTTACTAAAGAATGTGACATCACATTTCCGGCCACCAGGAACGTTTCCTCAAGGCGAACTTCATCAATCTCCTCCTCATCTTCCTTCTCGTCGTGCTCGTCTTCCAATTTTCCCGATGAGTTTCCATCTAGTCCGGCCACCCCGCTTCGATTTTCGGGTGTTCCATTTTCGTGGGAGCATTTGCCAGGAATTCCGAAAAAGTCAAGTCATAAAAAGAAAGATCAGTCAACATTGAAAAAGGTACTTCCTTTGCCTCCTCAGGTGTCCAAACGGTTCAATTTAGATGAAATTAGACACCAAAAAAACGTCTCGGGTGAAAGTTTCGGTATGGATCCTTTTTTTGCTGCTTTAGTTGAATGTTCAAAGGAAGAAGATCATCATATGATTAGTACAAAAGTGTCAAGAAGCATTACCGACAGATTTGGTTTCATAAATCTGTACACTTCTTGTAAAAGAACTTGTGTTATTTCTGAGTCAATTGTACATCTTCCAAGATCAAGAACAGCTTATAATTTGATTAATCGAGATTCACACTAATCATCATCAGCACGAGCAGCAGCATTGATCATAATTTTCTTGGATTATGTTGATGTTCTTCTAGAAAAGGTATCTAAATTTGGTGTTGTTTTGCTTTTGTTTTCTTGTTTTTTTCTTGAAGTACAAGAAGGGCAAATATGCCTGTAGAAGCATATTTTAAGTTATTGTAATATGTTAATATAATACAAAACTTTTGGAATAGTGCTTACTTATTTAGTCCACTTCACTCCTTAAGCGCTGAAATTCACAACACCGTCCCGTTAATCTAACGTTGGTTCACCGAGATCGTCTCATGGATCCAACTGCTCAAGAAATTTTATGTCAATTTCCTCAATCTAAAATTAAATAACATACACTTAAAAGAAAAACCCTAAAATTGTTATCTAGTTTCATAGATTATTTTTCTCGCATATTTTGTTATCGTTGTTATCTTGCTATAGCTAGTCATTTTTGAAGATATTGATGTACTAAATATTAAACTATACATGTTTTGTATTTTAAAATCTTTCATATTACTTTTAGATAATATAATTCAAATTTTAATTGTATTTTTAAAATATTTTATTTTTTAAACTTTTAATAATATCAAAAGACAACTCTAATTATATTTTGAATGTCATATCCATCCAATTTAGTACCTAAATGTTCTTACAAGCTTAATTGTATACAATCAACAATGTGGACTGCTTAATTGTATTTTGAAAAAAGCACATAAGTGATTTAGATTTAATTGTTTATAGAATTTCTAACTTATATGACAAAAGTTTGTGTGTTATGAAATAATGCGATGATAGATGTTGGCTGTATGTCATGTGATGCAATGAGAGAATATGGAGTGAAGGTTACATTTGGCCATGTGGGAACAAGGTCATGGACCACTTTAGACATTGACAGCTTTAATTTCATTATTTTTTAGTATAGTTTTTATTTGTTAAATTAGTAGGCAAATAAATTGATAGTTTATATTTCCTATTTTGGCTCCATTATTGGGATGTGAATAGCAGGTAAATTCAGCTGCCAATTGTCCAATTTGTTGAGAAATTTATTATTATTATTATTATAGGTTACACTGTAACAGATTCCTAGTGCTATTTTTTAATCTAATAGCCATTAAGTATAGTTTAAGAAAATAAAAGATCAACATGCCCGTCCGTTAAAATAATTAAAGAAGTGATCATTTAACCATGCAATTATGAAATCAGAATTCGCATGTTACTAAAATACTCAGTGGAGGAGAATTGTCTCTTGAGAGAAATGCATCCGGCTCGGATTAGACTAGTGTTAATTGTCGGCTTAAAATACTAGATATTTTACATAAAAAGTTGAAAGGAATTTTATTTTTTTGTTTAAAGGAGCAAGAAAATGAAATTATTCAATGCTTAAATTTCATTAATTGCTAATGATCGTATCATACAAAATTATTTCCAACACCCAAAGATGCAAGAAAATTAATTAGCACATATTTTTTAAAAAAAATAAAAATTGAACAATAGTTCTTACATTAAAATAATAAAGAAAAACTAGTTATGATGTAATTCGAATTTGTAACCTCTTTAATTATAAGTAGAGTTTCAGGACATTAGGCGAAAACTTTCGCCACAAATTAATTAGCATATTTAATAGGGTTACTTAGTTTTAAATTTTATGAGAAATTCATCTATTTGGGCCAAATGAAATTAATTTTAGGTTTAATTTCAAATAAGTTTTTTGTGGTTTCGCGTTTTGCCAAATAAAGGACTGTGGTTTGTTTGAGCAAATAAATGACTGTGGTTTGCCTTATTTGTCGAATTAAGGAAATGATCGATTTTCTTGACATAATCGAGGACATTTGTATCCTAAATATTTTATCAAACCTTTGACCAGTTATGCAGGAGTTAAGTTCAAAGGTCAAAAAATAATTTCAGACAATAAATGTTCTCGTTTACGTCAACAAAATCGAGTATTTTCTTAATTCTACTAATAATGCAAACCACATTCCTTTATTTGCTCAAAGACAAATCACAATTTGCAAAACGCTAAATCACATAACACTTATTTAAAATTAACCCTAAAATTTATTGGTTACTTATTTGATCTGGAAATTTAATATTTTAATTAACACATAAAATTATTCATAAAAGTCAGGGATTCGTGTTTTAAATTAAAATCTAACAAATTGACAATTTAAAAAATAATTCTTTTTATGTTCAATTTTCTTTTCATCTATATGGGGCAGGTTGTCAATGGACAATCCACAAAATATCTCCCTCCATTGAGAGTCAATCCAAATAATAATTTTCGATTAATATATATCTATATTATATACTATGTCACAATATATATCATGATCAAAATGATCTTTTTGGTCTCAAATCTTCATTTCCTACCAACTTCCTTAATTCATTTGCTAGGACTACTAATTATATTACTTTCTTCAACAGTTTCTAAGAAAGTGATCCACGAACAAATAATTAGTGGTATCATATGTAAAACATCATAATTAACTTAGAAATATATCAATTATTTTTGTCTGAAAGTCGGTGGTAGGGTGCTTGCAAGAAATAATGTGATAGACTACTTGATAACTTTCTCGGATTCATAATCTTTGAGTAGGGTTCAATTCAGGTGCTATTTATAATAGAAATTATAAATATATGTAATTTAATTGATTGATTTGCAACCATTCGGACACCAAATTAGTATTCCTTTTCATATTTATAACCTTAAAATCTTTTGAATTTTACAATATTTTCTCTTTTTAGCCTCCTATTTATACCTTAAATTTTTAAAATGGAAATTTATTTATATTTTTTTGACAAAAAAAAATGCATTACATAACTAAATGTTATTTCTCCAACACGGTTTTAACTTCACTTGTATAACCAAAACAAAACAAAATAAATCAATACTGTTGGTTATATATAATTGAATGTGCCAAATAATAAGAATAGTTAAGTCAACCATAGTAAAGTAAAATAAAAGTTATTCAAGGACTTAAATAGCATAAACATATATAAAATTTAATTGTAACTAAAAAATTGGGAAAAAACAAAACGAGAAATGCTGAAATTTCAGTGACTTGATCAACAAAAGTGAATGTGAAATTCATCTACTATAGTGTCATTGGTGATTAGAACAAAGAATATGAAAATGTACAAAATGAATTATTAGCAATAGGTCTACAATGAACATAATAATGTATGTCAACTTTTAATTTCATTTTCTCCTAAAAACTACTCTTTATTTACTCCCTTGTTATTTGTAAAATATAAATGTACCAAAGAATCATTATAAAAACAAAATTGAAAGAATAAAGTCAAAAGGGCCATGACAACTACACTGGCCATAGTGATAGATTAGCATCAATAATATGTTTTATAGTAAAAGATTAGCATTAATTATATAGATATATAGACATGGAGTTGACCCTCGTCACACATATTTATATATTTTTGTGTGCTATATATATTACGACAAGTGTTTCCTAATAATATAAGTAATTGAAATGTATAAACTTATTTATATGCAAGTGAAATGCATAGAAAAATAATCAAAACTTATGTATATTTATATTGCTTAGTGTCTGGTTGTTGGGATAGGCTCATAATTACAAAGTTGAAATACATTGATCAATGATTAAGCCTGAAGCAACTCAAAGCAAGTGAGACCATTAATGTGATTATTAACCACACTCACTAGTCTTCTTGTGTTTTCTTCATATGGGTTATACATGAATGTAAATTTTATTGTGGAAAAGAATTCAGGAAACTAACCTTTTTTTGGTTATATATATATATAAAAGGGTTCACTCTCAATAGTTTACCCATCTATAAATACTACAATTACAATCATTAATTGGATTAAATATTTAACGGGTAATTTTTAAAGAGGTTATTAATTACTATTTTGATTTTTTCAAATTTATAATAATTAACATTATTTTCTATAGTAACCATAGATGGGTAATACCCACTGAAAAATATTATATATAATAGTAAATTTATTCCGTTCTATTTAATAGATGGGCTGAGCTCTAGGTAATTTGCGAACAAAATTTCTGTAAAAGTTAGGCTAAGTTAGTAAAGAACCTGACTAGTAATTTGCGATGCTAAATCTTAAACATTGTATATAAATCCTACCTTTCAAATATGGAGATATATGTTTATTTCAAAGAGATTTGGAGGATTCCTTGTCCGATTATGTTTTGCGTAATCAGAAATCATTGAAGAACAAGGCACGAATGATGTGGTTACCTAGTGATTGGTCCACCCACTATAGTAGAATCTTTACTAGACGGATCCTTAATTAGTTGTCAAAGCCGATTAGAAAGACCATTCTATATCAGAGTGGTGACTTTGGAGATGACAAGGACGAACCGCCTTAGCACGGATGTTCAGATGAACGCCACATGTTCATTTTATTTAGTTGAACATTAGATGTCCCCCATAAGATCAGACCAATGCTCTAAGCTTCTCAAATCCTCAAGTGATTCGTCTGTAATATCTGAATCTTTCTAAGCTTTCACTAGTAGAAGTGTGTGCTAGCTCTTTTCTGATTAGATGTTATGTTGTATAATTTGTAGACAACCTTATTAGATTAATGATTATCTCACGAGTTAGATTGATTACGGTTTACTAACTGAACATATCCTAGATTAATAAAACATAAGTAATGAACAATTTAATCATCCAATAACATGAACATATATGAAGAATATTCATTTCATAATATTGTAATTGTCATAGCATTCATACAAATGTAACGGAAATTCAAAGAATATAAGAACTATAACTAAGAAGGAAAAGAGGGTTGTCAATTCTTTTACTCTTCCTCGTAAGGTGTATCAAGCCTCGTGGCGTTCATGCTCGTCTTCTCCTCGATGAATCGATGAAAGAAGTCTATCTCTCGATCAACACTATAATGCCATGGAATCTGGAATGAACGGTGTAAGGTGTATAGTGTTTACGAATTCTCCGAAGAGAATTCGGTGGAACAAATGGGCGTAACTTCGGTGTATTGCATTAAGAAAAGCTTATTAAACTGGTGTAGGATGGACTATATTCATAAACTCGTTCCAAGAGACATGTTTAATGGTAAAGGACACGTTCTTTGGTAAACGAAACATTCCTTGGCAAAGGATGTGACTTATAGTAATTATAGAAACACCTTTTGGGAAAGGATATATGGCTAATGGTGATCGGAGATGTTCTTTGGATGATAGAGTATGACTTTTGGTGTTTCGGGATAAGATTTCACGTTTTTTAGCATGTTAATCGCGCCAAAGACGAGATAGTCACACCCGAGACACAAGATTTATGGGATAGAAAACTCTGTGTTGCGCTCGAGACATGTTCAACCAAAAACTCCATGAAATTACAAACACTTCGATTGCGCCATAGACACTCCCTTTTCTCTGGCGCGACCAGGCTTAGGGAAACCCTTTTAAGCCTCGTCTCGTCCCAGACGACTTGATCTCGTGAGCGATGATTCTTTCTTGACGCATCTTGAAAACACAAATACAAAGGTAAATTACCCCTAACCTAGATAAATATAAGCAAAATAGATTGATTTCTCATGAATATGAAGCTTAAACGCCTTGAAATATAAGTATATTTTGGACTTATCACAACCATTAATCTATTGTTCATTTGTCTTCTTTAATACTTGCCTTACATTCTATGTGAAGTTTGGTGCGAGATCAATGAAGATGAGGCATGAGTAGTTCTACAGGCTAGGGCCAGCTAAAGAGCTTGAAAAAGTATGCATAAATTTCTCTCTTTTTTGCATAAATGCTCTTGTTGGTTATAAAATGGTGTTTTAAATGTATATAAGGCTTTTCTTTACTAAGTATCAGTGAAGTAACCTAGGAGACCTTCAAAGTTAGGAGACAGATCTACCATTTAATGCATGTTTTTCATTAGACATGAGTTTAACATGTTAGGGATTTTTAGCTCCTAGATCTAGAATGCTCTTCTATTCTTAATGGTAAGATGTGCTTTGCTAGAGACCTCGAATATCGTGCATCTATAGATCTCAAGGAGGTGACCATCCGACTTGAGTATAGTTAAGTGATTAGAAACCTTGAACGTATGATTAAAGACTTTATGTACGTTTGAAGATATAAATGCTTAGGGGTGAGCAAAACCGAACCGAAATCCGAAATCCGATCAAACCGAACCTAATCAATTCGAACCATTTTCTATTTGGTTTGGTTAGGTTTTTATTTTTTGGCTATTTCGATTTTCAATTCGGTTCGGTTTGGTTCGGATAAAACCGAACAAACCGAATTAGTTTTAATTATTTTCTATTTTGTATATATCCCTCTCCAATTTTGTTATTTATTATATAATTTAAGTATTTTTCTTTCCCAATACAATGTCATTATTGTTTGTATTGTATTAATTATTGAGGAATTATATAAATTTTATAGTTATTTTTTAGTATCAACAAATTTATGCTAAACTATTTTGTAATTCGGTTTTTATCCGAACCAAACCGAACCAATCCAAAATATTTCGATTCGGATCGATCCGATCCGAATGGTAATTCGGTTTGGTTCGGATCAAGAAAATACTCCTTGTTCGGATCGGATTAGTTCGGTTCGATTTCGATTTTAATCCGAACCGGTCCATGCTCACCCCTATAAATGCTTGTTTTTGCCTATTTTGGCTACGCCTCTGCATGTTCTTAGATTATTAGAGTTCTTATTTATGCTTGTTTGATTAATATTAGTAGATTTGTTCTTTTATTCATTTTTATTACCGTTCATCTTAGAAATTAATTGGAATTCACTCAATTAATTGTTACCCAACTAAAATCTTTCTCTGTGAAAATACGGCAATTTACTTTTGTTGTACTACTATGTGACACGGTCCTCTTGCTAGAGTGTCGAGACCACATTTTGACACAACATCTTTTGATCGGGATACTATTCGCTAGGTTCCTAAACTTGGACTGGGTGGCAGAGCATTGGTGGCAATCAGTTAATATGGATATGATGCTTTCTGCAGAAGTTGACCGTCTTTTTAAGGATGATTCCGCTGATAGTACTAACGAGGAACTTATGGTATCTCCTCCCTAATATATAAATATAGATCCCAACAAAATCTAGCCGAAAGGGGGGGGGGAATGAAGGGCTGTTGGATCTCGTCCCGCCACCTCTTTGCTAATGGTCTTGGAAAAAAGAAATAGGGGCTCATGGTTACTAAGTATACAATCCTAGAGTTAGGGAAGTATTTTCCATGGCTGCAACTTCTATCTTGGATTGTCTTATTTGAGCAAGATATGACAAGTATGGCTCCTGGGGGTTATTTCACAATATTCGTTACTTAGGTAGAGATGGGATGGGATTAACTTACATGCTAGCGGATGTCATCACCAAAATTCTCCCTAGCTTCAGTCTTGTGCCTAGTCAACTTCACCTTAACGCCTAGGCGGATTTGACTCAAACACTTTTTAGGCAGGTTGCCTAAAGTTCCTATTGGCTCACCAAATAGTTAAAGGTCCCCGTTTGTGCAAGCTGCTAAAGAAAGAGTTGGTACACCTTCACCCGCCACACAAAATATAACCTTTTTCTTGACAAGATATCAAAATTCCACAACTGGAATCAATGCTTCTTTTTCATAAAGTTTGAGAATGAAAGTCTGCCCATTTTTTGAAGAAATTGAACTACCCTCAGGTCTTGTCAAAGACGTTTCGTTAAGCGAATGGGGAGGAACGAGCATCCTATTGATCCGAAGAAGGATATTGTGGACTCCATGAAGTTGGTCTGCCATAAGACAAGGACCTACGAGCGGTCGTTAGACATGATGGAAAATGAGATTAAGATCTCACACTGCAAAGAGACCATCGTGTTATTTTTATACCTATAGGCAGTTTGTTGAAGGTATCTTTCTTTAGGGCTTCTTCCTTCGTCTTAATTTTTTTCTTTCATCACGTGTATGGGTAACGAAAATGTAACTGGAATTGTTACAGAGCATCAACAAAGGGCGGTTGAGGCCAAGGCACCTAAGGAAGTCGCGAGTACTGGTGGATCGTTGCCTACTTCATTCGTTACTATTGCTCAAACCATTCATGCATCTAGGAGGAAGACGTTAGAGCTAGCTCAACCAACTAAGGTGGTTACGACCATCAAGACCTCTTGCCCCCTTATCCATGTCATTTACTTGTTGGAAACTTAATCCTCTTACTTTTGAAGAATGTCAAATCGGTACTTATAAGTATGTGGAAAAAGGTAACTCCTAATTCATTGGTAAATTATTAATCATGCAAGAAGTTACTAACTATGTGTTAATGATAAGACAGTAGTAAGTACAACGTTCCATTGGAGTTCAGTACATGACTCAGTTTCATTTATTGATACTGGCTTGAAGTCTCAAGCCCAGCAAGCCTTTGTTGTCCTGTCTTAAAGAAATCAACCCAGCAGCCTAATAGAGTTGCGGAGTTGATATTCAAGTCTAGCCAGCGGCGTCTTCGATGTTCTGAACCCATCATATATCCCTGGGATATTAGAAGGAATTCGCCATTGAAGAACTCAAGAGAAAACTTCCCAAAATGGCTAAAGATTAAAGTTGTCCGGAAAGCATGTCCTGACAGTAACCGAAAATGGAAATTTTCGTCTCCTACAAGTTTCTCTTTTCTACAAACACATTTGAGGAAATCTTATCAGCTTAATCTCATTCCAAAATCGTATCAGTTACCTTGAATTGTTGTAAAATCTTTTCCTTTTAAATCTTCTATAATTGTCCTCGTAGTTCTTCCTATGTCTAGGAATATTTTTTGATCTTCTAAATTTTCTTCGTCTAAAATTATCATCACATCCAAAAACTAGTCTTTTTTCGCATTCCAAAATCGTATCAGTTACCTTGAATTGTTGTAACGACAACTTTCTACTCTAACAAAAAGATTTCAAGCGGGACGATTGAAGATTCAAGATTCATATTAAAGAACAAGTCAAAACTGCTAGTTCTTCTAATCCTCTATAAAAGGAGCAGTGCGTCAGAAGGAAAATATACCACAATGTCGATTAGCACTCAAAGCAAGAACTAATTCTCAACTCTCATCTTTGAATAGTTTTGTAATATCACCTTAGTAAACTGTATACTTGTATTCATTCTGTGTACCGAGTCAGAAAGAGAGAAAAATAATTTAGCTTTTATCTAAATCTTTACTGACTAGAAGACATCTACTTAGTGTAAGTAGTTGTGGAAGGTATTCAATTGTTGTACTCAGCTATTGTAAAAGGCCGATTTTTCTGCCTTGAAAGAGATATTTAGTGGATTCATAAATCTCAAGAGAAAGTACCTTGAGGACAGGGATGTAGGCACATGAAGTGACCGAACCTGGATAAATTGTTGAGTATTTCTATCCTTTAGCACTTTACATGTATCTTACATCTTACTGTTACTGAGCTTTTAATATGTTGTGTCTATGTTGTGCTAACTTATTATCTTAACTGTTTTACTGTATTGTTTAAGTCAGTACCTAAGTCTAGTACTTCTAAAGTCAATTGTCTGATTTGTGAGTCATTGCACTTAGCATAGAAATCAGTTAGTGAACTGAGTTGTCGAAGTTTTTCGCCAGACCTCCTACTGACTCACTAGTACCAAGTACCAAGTACCAGTGACATACTTACTGAGTTCCTTCTGACTAAGATAGTAAGTAAAAGGAGAATTATTTTTTGTTGGTCATAGTTACTTTATTCACCCCTCCCCCCTCTAGAGTACTTTAAAGTTATATGGGACTAACAAATCACTTGCTCTTAATTTCTTTTCATTTGTTTGTTACTTAGTCTTATGATTCTCATTGTCTTACTGTATAAGCCTAATTTAGGAGGCTAATAGAAGTCGAATTTGGGCACAATCATATCCTATAACTGTTCCCAGTTCGTGACTGACTTGCATAATGCTCCTAGAGAATTGCCCTCTATAAAGGGATAAAGGAGGAATTGTCCACCAAAGGCTCCACTACTTGCATCGCACAAATTGCGGTTGAGGTACATGTTTATAATCGATCTTTTTTCTTCATCTGTTATTTTCCTTATGTATCTGAAATTTCTTTTTGCCATCTACTTTAACATGTCCACTTTGATTGATCGTGGGAATAAATTCAAGTCTAAGACCATTGATACAGCAAGGGCATGACTTCTTAGAAAGAGAAGGCTGAAGAAGCCAGGAGCAAGCTTAAGGATGCGCTGAAAGAGCATGGTGATGTTGTCAACTTGACAAAGGAGAGGGAAAAGGAGATAGAGGACTTGAAGAAGCAAGTCACAAATAAGACTCGCAACGTCGAAGATACTAAGATGGTTTCTTCCTTCCGTATGTTCTGGCATAGGGAGCGGATCCATGTTTCTTATGAGCACACTAATTTAACGTAAGTTCCTATTCCTGAATGATAGGAGGTCAAGGAATAGGATGAGGACCCTTTGGAAATGGATAGCAATTTATTATTGGCGGGTTGGGAGTCCAAGTATGGACCAAATCAAGTCCATGATCCACCGGTAGGTGGGTCCACTAAAGCAGATGTGGATGATGGGAAAGATGCTACTATGAACAATGTTGTGGACTTGGAAGCTTCTTTTTAGGATTCTTGGTCTACTCTCAACGTTCTCCCTCCTCCCGTTTTGACAATTGATATTAATTAGGCTAGATTATAGGCAAGACTTATTCTCTGTAATTTGTATATATATTGGATACAAATCAATAATATTCCTCAACAGTTTAGCTCTTTCACTCAATTCAATTTGACAATTCTTTGTATGCCTATATTTTTATTCATCATTTATTTATTTTATGGGATTCTTATATAGGCATTGTTTTTTTTATTGTTGAATTCTGAATTGATCTGAACTTGTCAGATACTAATATAAACATATTGTTAGGTCTTAACTGTCAGCTCGAGTTTTTAGTTCAATCAGTTAAGACCATGTTTGGTACAACTGTTCTTGTTTGATGTTTGTTGCTCCTGATTGCTGTTTGTTGTTACTGTTTGCGGTTTGCGGTTTCGTTTTGATGTTTGCAGTTTGTTGTTTGTTGTTTGATTGTTAGTCTTTAGTAAAATTATAATTAAATGTTGTTGTTAGAATATATAAATGACTAATTTGGACATATTGAATTTTTTTATTAATGTAAACACAAATGATAATAAAGGAATATAAGAGGTGCAGTAAATTTTTTTAGAAAAGCAGTATTATGCTGCTTCTTACCTAAAAAGCAAAAAGCAGTTTTTCTAATTTCTAACCAAACATGAGTGAAAAAAGCAAAAAAAAAAAAATCAGCAAAACGGAGAAGTAAATGTCCCTTAAATAACATAACTAAATTGAATTTGTTGAAGTGGTCGAATTTTATTAAACTGAACTGAATTTTATTGAATTTAAGCCATAAAAAAACAAGCTCATCTTGACTATATATTACTACAAATGATTATGAAATTTTTTCTTAGTAACTTTTACCATTGATCAATCTGAAAGGTTGAGTTGATTTGTTGGCTCTTAAGTTTTTGATATTTACTGGGAATTCATCTAAAGTTCGGAAACAAATTTAAATTCCTATTATAACGTGCAATGCACTTACCCTTTAAGTATGACATTTTACGAAGGGGTAGCTAATTCTCCAACCTTACCTTACAAACGTTTGTTTAAATGTCTGTTAATTAATGGAAATTTGGAATCCATGTGTGGGTTTAGATGTAGAGATGAAAAACAATATAAAAATAATAAAAAGAGCTTAGGAGTAAATAGGTAAATTCATAGTAATGAGTGTCTCGAGCTTTTAGTTCAATTAATTAAATAATATGGTATGGAAGCTTTTACAATTGAAATGTTCTGATTTCGAGTCCTAAAAAATCTCATTAAGTGGTGAATAAAAAACACATAATGAAACGTAACAAAAATATGTTATAGAACCTTAACTATCAACTCGAATTTTTATTCAATCGATTAAGTAACAATTCGACCTCACATGCATGGTTTCTAACTAAGCAAATTAATATTGTATGCAAAATGTGAAATATTCAACCCCCTCTGCTCTTTTTTTTTTTTCTCTTTCTCAAGGTCATTATGAGAAAGAAATCCATAAGGTTGATATCATAAATGTTTGATACTGGGATTCACAAAAATATATGGAGTACAAATGAAGCATTATTAGATACATATATCTAGGGAGGAGGGATATAATATATATTCATGTTGTGATTATTTTATAAATAATTTGCATTATCCGGTTAGTGATATACCTACCACACTAGAAGTCAAGTAAGAAACACGATGATGAGGTATAATTATTGGGAAAAAACTATATATTAATAATTTTGTTATTTAATCATAACATATAATCACCAAACAGATCTTGGATCTTCTACCTCGTCATACCTTTTGTTTTTGTATTTCACACTGCATGCATGCAAGCTCACATTTATATTAATCTCTCTACCAATAATCTTGTCCAAATATTTAGTGGACTAAAATGTGCGTATAACATATTCAGTTTATTATGTGTTTGATTTCAGTAATAAATGATATTGCTAGAACTTGAACCGTTAATTTCTTGATTTAAATGACTCTAATGTATAGCAAGTCAACGAATCTCTTAAATTAAAAGCTTAAATGGATAATTGAAATCAAAATATATTTAATATCAATCTATTTCAAACAAAATTACAATAGTAGGAGTATGTGAAATTTTGAATACTTTGGTGGGTTAGTATATTTAAGTACCAAGAATGTTGAAAGGAAGTACCAAGAATGTTGCTGCCGAATTTTAATCTCATAGTAAAAAAGTATATATATCCATAAAATGTGTGCAATAACCTGTGAAGTCAATGCTATGATTTTGGGTGTATTTTAGAAAATTTGGCAGATCATTTTTTCTAAAATATATATTATACCGAGACGTGCACGTCCACACTCGATTATTTCCACCAGCAGTATTATTTAAATTGGAGAAATTAGCCAACAATAAAAGTTATGGAAGAAATCTACTATGGTAAATAATTTATTGTACCTGGGATAAGATTATTTTCTAAAATTAAAGAGCTACATATTATTCAAAGTTGGCATTGTTCCATTTACGCTTAATACCCTATAACAACTCCTTCTCTTCAGAGATTAACCAAGATTGATGAGATGTTTAGGAAGAGATTGAGATTGATTCTTCAGACCTATTGAAGCTCAGATTAGAGTTGCAAAAGATCAAGAAAAAGGTTGAGAGCTGCTGGTTTAATTCGTTCTGGACAAATGGGGAAGAAACTTGTTGCAGCTGGACATAATCAGCAGGGTGGTTTAAAGAGAGGTCCTGAAACAAACCTAACACATGGTGGTCTGAGTTCTACAACTGGACCCAAGGAATCTATTCTAAGAAGTCAATGGACTCCTGAACAACAGAAGAAGTTTGCTGAGGATGAATCTAGGAAGAAACGAAAGTATGACCACAACCCATAAGTTCTTAGCCTTTAGGTTCTGGGATGGGTAGCTTGTTTTAGGACTTGTTATTCTTTACTTTTGATTTTCTTCTCAATTTATCTTCTGTGTTCATTTCCTCTGATTTTGTAAGGATGTTCTATTTATCTATATAATGATCCCTGGATTTCTTGACTTATTTTTGTTACATTTATTTGTGCTTAATATTTTTATGTATATGTTTATTGACTATTTAACTCATGAAAATCTAACATCTTGATCTTAAGCCTTTTGACTAAGTTAAACAGATTCATGGAGTTTTCCATTTATACTAAAATGGGGGAGTTAAATCATTCAGAGAGTCTGAGAAACATAAGTCTGGGGGAGTTACTTTCTAAACTCATGTATTTGTGTAAGTAACTAACCTTTCTGAACCACATTTGTCCATAACCAAAATGGGGGAGAATGATGAACTCTATGTGTTTTGGTTAATCCAACGTGTTTCAGAAGATATTTAAATACATACACTTATATACTTAATGATTATTTACTAACAATTTTTGTTAGGTTCTGTATAAGTTTCTCAGTATGTGCTGAATGAAATCAAGACTGCTTCTTAAAGTCAACTCAAAAGATAAAGCTAAGTCAACCAAAAGATTACTCTCAGAAGCGTCAAACAAAGTTCTGAACACTCGTCTCAGAATATTGATCAAGCTTCACCACAGAGGTTCAAGACTTAGAAGCAAATTTACCATTAAGTCATGAAACGATTTCTCAGAAGAGACAGAAAAGACATTGTGTGTGAACGGTTTCAGAGGACAAATCATATATGTCCTTGAACATTTAATGCACCTGCAACTGCAATTAATGTTAAGCGCTACAAATCAAAAAGTTGTTCTCCGAGCTCCTGAACTGTTCACTATCAAACAAACCAATGTTTATTCCTTGTCTACCTTTTGTTTAACTTAATGAGGAATCATTCCAGCTATCCTTATCCTAAATTCAAATCTGGTGTATGCTTTGGGTTAAAAGACAAGGATAACATAATCAACTGTACTTGAAGATCGTTTGAAGAAGATGACAGAGAAACGGCTACAACTCTTTCAAGATTTGTTAGAATACAGGATACAATTGTAATTACATACAACCTAATACTTTGTACATGTATATAAATAGGGCTTTATCAATAATATTTCGGCAAGGGAAACCGATTTCTCCAAATTCTAGCATGGTACCAGAGCAAGCCGTCTAGCAAACCAAACCCTAAAATCGCTCTTTTTCCCTTTCTTCTCTTTTGTTCATTGATTTTCCTTTGCAAAATTATGACAGACGAGGGAAAGATTGATACTTCTTCTCCTTATTATCTTGGATCCGGTGATCAACCCGGTAATATCATTACCCATGTCGTTTTCAAAGGAGATAATTATGTAACTTGGTCGAGAGCCATTACTTTGGCACTAAAATCTCGTAGAAAATTTGTTTTTCCTGATGGAAAAGTTAACAAACCCACCGACAAGAAGAAGCTTTTGGATTGGGACACAGTTAATTCCATGATTGTGTCATGGATTATGCGAACAATGGATGTAAAGGTTGCCTCTACGGTCCCTTTTCATGATGAGGCGCGTCGCCTCTGGGTGTATTTGGAGAAGCGTTTCGCGAAGGCAAACGGTCCCCGTCTTCAACAATTGTGAGCTGCCATCACCAATTGCAAACAAGCAAAAGGTAGGTCGATTGAGGAGTATTATAACAGTCTTGTGTCTCTTTGGGATGAGCTGAATCGGTTGAAACCGATGCATACCTGTGAATGTGGTCTCTGTACTTGTGGTGTTCAAGGGAAGTTTGAGGCGGATCGGGAGGAGGAGCGCTTTCATCAATTCTTGATTGGTGTTGATGACGATCTTTATTCTGCTGTTCGTACTAATCTTCTCTCTCAAAAACCTACCCCCACATTGGAGGAGGCATATGAAGTTTTTGTTCAGGAAGAGCGCTCCCGCAATATTGCACGAGAGAAGGTGGTGACTGCAGCAGCTGATGTTCACGCGTTTGCTCTCCAAGTTGATCATTCTAAGGGTAACTCGGATCGTTATGACAAATCAAAATTGACTTGTACTCATTGCAAGCAGACTCGGCATGATGCTAGTACCTATTTTAAACTTCATGGTTATCTGGAATGGTGGGTTGATCGCAATCGCGACGGTAATCGCCGCGGTTCAACTCGTGGTGGGGCTGCCTCCACGGGTACTGTTTCTTCCGTCGGTCGTGGAAGAGACACTCCTGTTCGTGCAAATGCTGTTACTGATTCTATTGATATTCAATCTTTGAACTTAGACAAAGCACAAGTGCAAATTCTGTTAAACATGATTGATAGTAAAAGTCAAGGAGATAGAATGACTGGTGAGATTTCTTCTTTGTCTTGGATACTTGATACAGGTGCCTCTCATCACGTTACTGGAGATCTAACTTGCTTGGTGGATGTTGTGAGGATTCCGGACTGTCCTGTGGGCTTGCCTAATGGTCAACATACAGTTGCCACTATGAAAGGGCGTGTGATGTTATCTCGGGGAATAAGTCTCCAAAATGTTTTATTTGTACCCCGACTCACTTGCAATTTAATTTCAGTATCCCAACTGATTGATGATTCTATTTGCTTTGTTAAATTCACTGATTCTTTATGTGCTATACAGGACCAAATTTCGGGGAATCTGATTTGAGCGGGTGAACGACGGGATGGACTCTATTTCTTCCGAAGCGTTCCTATTGTGCAAGCAGTTACTGTTCCGGGTTTGACAGAGTTTGAGTTGTGGCATCGACGTCTTGGTCATCCTTCAGATAAAGCAGTCAAGTTGGTGGCTGCCTTAGATTCTAGTAATATGCAAAAGTCCAATAAAGCTTGTGTAGTTTGTCCTAAAGCAAAGCAAAAACGTGATTGTTTTTCTCTTAGTGAAAATAAAGCAAGTAGAAAGTTTGAACTTATTCATTGTGACTTGTGGGGTCCGAATAATACTCCTTCTTCGTGTGATGCTGTTTATTTTTTAACCATTGTGGATGATTTTTCTCGAGCTGTGTGGATTTATTTATTGCGAAATAAAACTGAGGTTTATAAGGCCTTTTGTTCATTCTTTGCTATGGTAGAACGCCAATTTGACACGACCATTAAGATTGTGCGTAGTGACAATGGTACAAAATTTAAATGTATGCTTGATTACTTCTCTATACGTGGTATTTTGTTCCAAACTTCTTGCGTGGGTACTCCACAACAAAATGGTCGTGTGGAGCGGAAACATCAACATATTTTGAATGTAGGGCGAGCGTTAATGTTTCAAGGTAATTTACCGATTAGATTTTGGGGGGAATGTATTCTTGCAGCAGTTTATCTAATTAACCGGACACCATCGGTGGTCTTGCAAAATAAAACACCCTATGAAGTCTTGTTTGACAAGCCTCCAGACTATGATACACTAAGGGTGTTTGGTTGTTTGAGTTTTGTTCATGATCAAAAATCTAAGAGAAATAAATGGGCTCCTCGAAGCCGTAAATGCATTTTTGTTGGCTATCCGAATGGCAAGAAAGGTTGGAAATTCTATGATCTTGACACATGAGATTTTTTTGTCTCTCGGGATGTGGACTTTCATGAGAATGAATTTCCCTTTCAGGATGTATCTTCTTCCGAGTTAAATGTTGGTGAGTCTTCTTCTCCTCCAATTATGACTATACATGATGATGATAATGATGGTGTGGGTTCTTCGGCTACTGGAATGGAAGTTCCTTCTGCGGTGCCTCTTGTGCCTTTGGTTACTGATGAGGCAGTAGTTGATGTAACCACTCCTCCCGTGGGAATGGCGGGTAGTTCTTTGCCCATGTCTCCTTCTCCTATAGGCCGTGTGGTCCGTGTTAAGCGTCCTCCAGGTTGGGCGAAAGACTATGTTATGAACAATGTGCAGAAAATGAGTCCATCTCCGAGTTCATCTGCGCCATCTGTTTCCTCAGGTAATCCCTATCCTATAGCACATTTTGTGAATTGTGACAAGTTTTCTGTGAAACACCGTATCTTTCTTGCAGCTGTCTTATCTGGTATAGAACCTCGCTCTTTTAATGAAGCAATGAAAGATGCGGGTTGGCGTGAAGCAATGCAGCAAGAAATTGGTGCTTTAGAAGCTAATGAGACCTGGGTTATGGAGGAGTTACCGCCTGGTAAGAAAGCACTCGGGTGTAAGTGGGTGTATAAAATTAAATATCATGCCGATGGCACAATAGAGCGCCTCAAGGCTCGATTGGTCATTTTTGGCAATCATCAAATTGAAGGAATTGATTATACCGAGACCTTTGCACCCGTAGCCAAAATGGTGACAGTTCGAGCCTTTCTTGCTATAGCAGCTGCTAAAAATTGGGAATTACATCAGATGGATGTACACAATGCCTTTCTTCATGGTGATCTCGATGAGGAGGTCTATATGAAGTTGCCACCTGGTTTTCAGGGAGCCAAGCCGGGCATGGTCTGTCGTTTGAAGAAATCTCTTTATGGGTTGCGTCAAGCTCCACGGTGTTGGTTTGCTAAGTTAACGGCCTCTTTGAAACAGTATGGTTTTCTTCAATCTTACTCTGATTATTCGTTATTCACTCTTCGTCGAGGCAAGGTTCAACTCAATGTTTTAATTTATGTCGATGATTTGATAATATCGGGTAATCACTCTTCCGCTATCGCTGATTTCAAGAAGTATTTGAGTGCATGTTTTCATATGAAAGATTTAGGTCTTTTGAAGTACTTTCTTGGAATTGAAGTGGCTCGTGGTCCGGAGGGGATTTTCCTTTGTCAACGAAAGTATACACTTGATATTGTTGCTGAATCTGGTTTACTAGGTTCCAAGCCTTCACCATTTCCAATTGAACAAAATCATACTTTAGCTCTTGCTAGTGGGACATCTCTGGATAATCCTGAACAGTATCGTCGTCTTGTTGGTCGGCTTATTTATCTTTCTTTTACTCGTCCAGATTTGGCTTACTCGGTTCATATTCTTGCTCAATTCATGCATGAACCGAGGCACGAGCATTGGGAAGCGGCCCTTCGTGTGGTTCGTTATTTGAAGGGTTGTCCCGGTCAAGGTATTCTTTTAAAATCTGATTGTGATTTGCTCTTGACGGGTTGGTGTGACTCCGATTGGGCTAGTTGCCCTCTCACACGTCGGTCTCTTACTGGTTGGCTTATTTTTCTCGGTTGCTCGCCTATCTCATGGAAAACAAAGAAGCAACACACCGTGTCTCGATCATCGGCGGAGGCAGAATACCGTTCCATGGCAGCCATTACATGTGAGCTCAAATGGTTGAAGGCTCTTCTTGGTAGTCTCGGGGTTGACCATCCCCGGGCAATGAATTTATTTTATGATAGTAAATCTGCACTTCACATTGCTCAAAATCCAGTTTTTCATGAGCGAACAAAACACATCGAGGTGGATTGTCATTATGTGCGAGATGCTCTTACGGAGGGCCTCATTTCGACTTATTATGTGTCTACCGATGAGCAACTCGCAGATATTTTCACCAAAGCATTAGGCAAACAACAATTTCTTTATTTACTTGGCAAGTTGGGCGTTCGGGATCTCCATGCTCCAACTTGAGGGGGGGTGTTAGAATACAGGATACAATTGTAATTACATACAACCTAATACTTTGTACGTGTATATAAATAGGGCTTTATCAATAATATTTCGGGCAAGGGAAACCGATTTCTCCAAATTCTAGCAAGATTCTAACTGAAACAACGGTCATCTTCAAGCTCCATCTAAATAGTAGTCCAGTTCCACCTTATGCTTACACGCGAGTTTGAGCTATCTTAGCGCACTGCATTTTGTTTGAAAATATAGAGCATTCCATTCTTTCTCTTTTCTTATTTATTTTATAAAAGTGAAAGAGTGAAGAAAATACAAGTTCATAATAGAAATTGTAAACTTATATCGTTTGTGATAATCAGTTAGTTGAGATAAATCAATTTGAGGTTTGAGTTGGGTGAGAAATCCAAAAAATAGAGTATAAGTTTTCTGGTGAAAATCTATGTTGATGTAAAGGAGCTTCTGTACTTGTCATAAAAGTACTGAATAGTGGATTTGAAATCTCTGCTTAGTGGTCTCACATGGGACTGGAGGACGTAGTCACATGACTTTTGTGGTGAACCTGAATAAATCTGCTGATTCAGGATCTTCTGAACTCCATCTCTCTATTCTATTACTTGTTATATTTGCTACTGTACATTGCAACATTATTTAAGTGCTGAAACAGGTTGTCTCTTTATCTTTGTTTTTGTTCAGAAGACAAACTATCCAGAAGATTTGTCAAACAGAACTTCTACTGCTGAAAGACAGAAACTGTCTTAAGGCAGAATTTCTTTCAGAAGCGTTTTTCAATGGCTAACTTCTGAATAGAAAGTTAGAATTTGTCCAAATTTTTTTAAAACTTGATTTTTGACGAGAAACCTATTCATCCCTCTCTGAGTAATTCTGATGTTAGGGCGAACAATACTATTATCTACTCTAGAGTTCTTTTCATAATAATTTCATTGGCTTTTACCTAACCTTAAAAACTCACCACACCATTCAGGATGAATCTGAAGAAGAAAAAATTATACCACTTTCACAGTTAAAAGGAAACACAGAAATATAATATTACTAAGAAATTTTAAATACTTAAATAATGGAAACCGAAATTATATATAGTTAACTATTAGGGAAGAGATTTTAATCCAACAAAATCGTCGGTGTAGCATAAATAGGGAACGGAATTGAAAACTTGAATGAGGCACTTCAATTTTGTCTTGAATTAAATGGTCTAATATACCATTGTTAGACAAAATCAGTACATATTTTTTTCAACAACTTCCAATCTATTCATGTACTTGACACATGACACATGCACCTTACGCTCATGTGCTCATAAATATAGCCTCAATTAAAACATCCACATAACTAAGCTTTGTGTCTTTGCTCACTTAATTTTTGATGCTTTTACAGCTGACTTAAGAACCAAATCAAAAAATATGTATTTCAGTTCAGTAATTTTCCTTCAGTAAATGCACTTCAATTCGGTAGTTTAATTCAGTCATAAATAACACGGCCTAACATGACTAAAGTGAATTTGAGATGCCAGAACAGGATACCGGGACTAATATATATTCAATGAAATAACAAATGCTCTTAAAGTAAATGCAGTTCGGTAAATAGATAAACCAACTAAAACGGGAAAATAATAATAATAATAATAAATAATAATAACAATAAAAAAAATTTAATAAGCTGAATCAGCATATGTACATGACTATTCTCTATTTACATATAAGCCAGATTAAATAGAAGTCCACGCAATCCATCCATCAGTTGTGTCTTCTTTCAGACTATCCGTTACATCTTCAGCTGTCACCAAAAGACCACAAAGAAAAGAACTGATATCAATTGATTTATGATCTCAAACATGATTTAGGCCAAATTCTATGAGAAACTAGGGAGTGATTACACTCATGAACTCCAACTTTGTCATCATAACCATATAAACTTAGTTTCTAATTGGGCTTATTTTATTAGGGACCTCCTCTACTTGGCAAAGTAATCTAATTCTTTCTCTAAACTTAAGATATGTCTCATGCTACAGCAAAGTGAAATGATAAACCCCCTCAGTCTAGCGTAGCAAATCAAAGAAGTGGTTTTGAAATGTTGAAAGGCATACCATTTTAAGCAAGTTCAGAGGTTCGACAAGTCACCTTAAGCAAGTTTATGGAGCCAATAGGTCACTTCAAGTGGCTCAAGGAGCAAATAGGTGATTCTAAGCATTTTCAGGGAGATAATGAGACATCTACAAAGTTCAGGGAGCCAATTGGATTATTTAGCCAAGTAAAAGTGCATTAAGCCCAATAACAAACTCCACTAACTTGAGAAACATCAGCTGGTTCTTCTGCGACGTGGTCATCCAGTGTTGAATGTTTATCAGAAATTGAATAAAAAGCTCTTTACTTTTATTGCAAGCATAATCAATGTGGAAGAATATCAGCTCATCACTTACCAAAAACTGGAAGATTATAATTATACCAATTTATATTTTCCTGGCATCAATAATCATGGCTCGAGTCCAATGCTCAATATCCTCATTTTGAGACGGCGGAGGAGGAAATTTTGGATGTTCTACAAGATCCCATCCATCAATAAGGCTTTCATTTTTTCCATGATCAGATGAATCAGTGGCATAAAGGAAGCTGGGAATTGAATTTGGGAGGTTATTGTCAATTATGTTTTTCTGCAGGGTAAAAGAAGTATAACTCCAATTAGAGAGAAAGGAAAACAATAAAATAACATAATGATGTCCCAAAATAATTCATGAACGAGCATGAAAAAATAAATCAGGGGACAAGTAACTCGTATGGAACATTACTTTTAGTCTCATCTATCACGAAAAAATAAAGGAGGCAAATTAAGTTTACTATTTTGTTCGTACGCAATCATATTACAGTCATAATGAAATTACTAATCCATTCCTGACAACAAGTATCTTGGCAGAGTTGGATGTATTTAAAAATAATTGGTATTGATGGTTCGGTAAAATAAAATTATAAATAGGAAGTTCTAGACACAGGCTTCCCATGAAGGTAGGCAAACCAAACCTCAAATCGAAATGAGAAAATAAGTGAAGCAATAATGAAGGCAAAATGACTGAGAAGGTGATATAGCATATGTTAATAGGAAAGAAGGGTAACAGCGGAGTTAAGGATATGTTATTTGAAACCTAGAGAGAGTTAGTGCTCTAATTAGCACATATAGAGGTAAAGAGTGAGGAGGGATTATGAAATTTTTTAGTTAGTGATCACTTTTGAGTTTTTGGCTCGTTCTTTTCAACAGAGAGGGGAAGTTTATCTTCCTGTGGAGTTAAGGCCTTTCCAGATCAATTTATCTTCCAAGTTCTGTCCCTTTCGGTACTTAAGTTTATCAATACAATTCTATTTTTTTGTTTGTTTCTGTCTTACTGTTTCTATTTCAATCAGAAGGTATTAAAAAAAACAACAACAAAATCTCAAGTAAAAGCATCAGTCACAATATCATAACAATTTTAAGAAGCCAGGGTTTAGCGCATACAGTAAGATGCAGTGCATGTGCGCTCTCCAGTAATGTGCTTGATGATATGGTAGAATTCGCATCCCACACGGATTTGTTTAGCTTCTGAACTTGTCTGCATGACCTGAAATCCAGAAGAGCAGTCTAAGAAATTAATATCATGTTGCACTTCAACCATCAGTTCTCATATACTCCATCGCCTAGGCTCCCTCAAGCTCTTAAAATAGGTATCTTTAAGTGGTAAAAGATGAAAAGCAGATCAATAAAACAAAAATGAATTAATTTCACACACTTCCGTGTTTCAAAAGAAAGAGTAGAGTCAAGGTTCGACCGACTTTTCAATCTTAAACCTTGACTTTTCAATCTTACATGTGGTAATATAAATCCTAACTCATTAGGGAACCCTGACCAAGCAACAATTATGGAATGAACAGAAGTTACCAACAGAATATTCAATTTTCACTTTCTTTCACAATTTTATCTCTATATCTCCGTTACAAGCCAAATTTTCTTACGCTTCCATTGCCACTTGCTTTCCTCACCACTCTTACCTCTGTTAGAGAATACTATCATTCCCTGTTTATTCACCATAGACGCATTACTGCATCACTTACCCTCTAGCAGACACTTATATCACAACAAGCAAGACTCAATTGAAGGATGGCAAAGTAAACCATTGACAAGATTTTATTTTATATACCAGGCAGGAGGCTGTTTGATAGATTTCAATTACTTGTAACACTCTTGCCCCTGAAAAGAGACTTATGTTCAAGAGAAAAGCCAAATCATGTTTCCTCTTTTTCTTTAACAAACTCACCTTACTATCGAAACCGATCAGTACTACAAACATTACCTGGTTTAGATTCTTTCTCAAAAAAAAACCAATTTTAGGAACTTCTCATACCATAAATTTGTTCATCTTGAGATTTAATTTTCGTTTATTGACCTTATTTCTTCCGTAACAACGGAACAAGAAAACATTTGATTGAAAACCAAACACCAGAAATGAAAATAGGTTGCATATTCCACATGAACTTGAAAACCAAAAAAGCACCAAGGTAATCAATACAACAGGTATAACCTAAGCAGATATTTTTATTTGGGGCTCCATGATATGAGCAAAGTTTGACTGTATCCAAAACCAAACAAAAATCTAAATTTGGGTCTGTTAATTTACTAATTCAGTTCCATCAATTTTGGAGTTAATTGAAATTTTACTTTCGGTTTTGAGTTCCAGGTTGGATCTCAAAATATTAGTTAACCTAAGCTTTCATACTTCTATATTTCCTTTTGAGTTCATTTTTTGGTACTTTGTTACTGTTAGTCCCAAGTATAAGTGATTATTATTTATTTTAAATACAGTTTCTTGAAAAGTTCACTTCATTAATTAAAATATATTTTCTTTATTCAATTTTTTTAACTAAAAAAAAACTGAGAAATGAATCAGATACTTATTTTGGTTTCCAACTGAACACAAAATTCCGTTAGTTTGACTTGGTTGTGCTACCAACTTCAGTTCAAATAACTGTTTGTCCAGTTCAGTTCTGATCCAAAATGAACTGAACTGACATATGTTCAGTTTGAAGTGTCACTTAAATATGCTTTCACAAATACATTCATCCTGATATGGTCGTGCATTGAAAAGTTTGTGACAATTGATCATGACTAGATATTGTCAATGCAAAACATTTGTCCCTCAGAAGTTTATGCATAGTAAAGTTGACCATGAATAAATATTATTGACGCAAGTCCATTGACTCAATGATGAACCTCAATGTTCCCAACATTAGATGCTGCCTAGAACAGAAGTTATTAAACAACAGGAAATGTTGGGGGAATAAGCTAACAAAAGTTCAGCTACCATATATCAGCATCACTGGAAAATGATAATTGTCTTATAAGTTAAGATTATTTGTCTTTTTTGTTGTTCATGCACAGAAACTATGAAGTGATTCACATTAATTCGTAAGCATCTCACATGCTAGAACCTAACTAATGATGCAAAGACAACTCACCTCGAACAAGCCATTTTCAAGGAGAAAACAGAACGGATTTCCTTGGAAGAGGACAGCATGGCCAATAATTTTGCAAATGCTTCAAAAGTGGACGCTTCAGAAGGCACATCTAAACATAGCAAGTTATAGCCATAAGCTGTTACACATGCCACACTTTTCTTTAGAAGTGCAATCCCTTTCTGCAGATCCTTGTGTGTTTCAACAGAATGTGGAGATGCAGAAGAATAATTAAAGCTGCTACTTCGAGAAGAATCAAGTTGGACCCTTTTCTCAGATTCCATTGAAGCAACACCGAAATTACTTGAGCTTCTATCAGTCCATGAATTTTCAACACTAGTTGAGCAATAATTTTGGCGAGGAATAAATAGGGGATATTCACTGCACAAAGCAGACAACAGAGAGAAATTGCTCAAGGTGTAACAAAATGTAGCAGCTGGAAATAAGAAGCAGTACAGTAGATGAAATCCTTAGCTAAAATACCTTTTAGAAGAAGGATAGGCATTCCAATAAGAGTCACGCTGCCATATCCTAGAGCACGAACCCTGAAGAGAAAAAATTAGAGCATTTACATTTTATATAAAGACCAACAAAAAGATGTCTTCATACTATAGAAAAACTTAATTTGAAATATAAGTAATATGTAAGCATCATTTCAAGAAACTGTGAACTTTCATTTTTCAAAGAAAGAACAAATATGCACTTGAAAACATTGAAAGAAACATTTATATCAACATGTGAAGAGCTAGGATATTTTACTTTTTCAGATTTCGCAAATTTCATGTGTTCTTTTTTTTTTTTTTTTGTATTCCAGAGTATAATTATATCCATTCATTATTATCGATAAAACTCCTAAGATTTGGCACAATGTACACAATGCTTCCCTTCAGTGGATATATGTTCCATGGTTAAACCTAATTATGTTATACACTAAAATCTCTGCCATGTGTTCCTAACCCTTTGTTTCACCTGGTCATTTCTCAATGGTGGAACACTCTTATTTTTCGGAACCATCTCCTTCAGAACATTTCAAAATAGAAGGCACATTAATTAGCTGCTTTGCATAATCATATAAACATATCAATTCCCAATGTGTTATCTAAATAAAATGGGTATATGCAAGTGTTGCAGAAGCCCACATGTCATTCTCATGAAGCCACGGTCCTTTAAGACGAGAATTACTTTAAAACTCATCCAAAAGAGCATCAAATAGGATTTTAAAGCAAGCTAGAAAGTTTCAAAATGTCCTTTAACTTTAAGTAATGCAAAAAAGTTTCAACTTTTACTGCATCGAAAAATTCTGAAGTTTGGCAAAGATAAACAGTACATGATCACACACACATGCAAAAAGAATGAAAAAAGAAAGATGAGAAAGGTTTAGGAGAAATGTCTCTAGGGAAAATCAGTAACCAAATAATGGTCTTGCTACAGTGCTTACCGCAAATCCTGAATTATGGAGAGCAGGGGCAGCCAAATTACTAACAACGAGATTTAGAAGTTGCACCATATATCTGCTTCCGGACAATGGAGAGTACTAGTTAATATCAACAGAATCTTTAAGCATAAGGACACAGAAAATTGCAGGAATTCATAATATTCAGGCACAAACGGTTTCATATGAAAGGATAATGTATCCACAGATAATTAGATATAAAGGAAAGGAAACATATTCAATATCCATAAAACAAAGGGGAAAGAAATTACCCTAATGACGCAGCAAGCTCCTCTGATGGAACGGAATGGGGGTCAAGTCCTCTTGGCAAACGTGCATTGCATACTTGATCATAAGGACCAGTAGAACCATCTTTTCTCTCTCCTTCTGTAATCACCTACAAGACACCAACTGGATTCAAGAAGACAGAAGAAAAATAAAGCTCTTACATTTGAAAACGTATACACTCAAATGCAAGACCGAGGAAAGACACATGTATATTAAAAACTAAAATATAAACTTATGATCCTTCATCAAGCATAGACCAAGGAAAGACACATGTAGTTTGTTGATGGAAGAATAACAAATGATGATAAAGTAATCTGAGTTTCTCTACCTGTAACCTTATTCTATCCTCTACTTATGATAACCAAATCTAAGATGCTCATCCAAACAATTATCTTAGCCATATTATTGTATATAATGATTATCATTTTTTCATGATGAGTTTTCCTCTACTATCTTCATCGCATTCCATCACAGGACATTTGTTCCACAAAATTTAGCTCCATAAGAAACAGCATATTAAAATGCGTGCTCATGACACCAAATAAAATGGTGTGACACTACGGACAACTTTATCAAAATTCAAAAGATACAGCAACAAAAGTAACCAAGCTATAATTCCAAGAGATGAGATTGGCTTCGTGGAATTCTTGAGGTCTAGTTTGTTCCACGCCAGGATTAAAGTAGGAGGGATGTGATAGGCTGAACACTACTAAAACATAGTTAAATATCATGATACGAAATCCTTTGATCATAAACTTCTTCAAACTATATGGACAGCAATTGAAACTACGTCTACTACCTATTTAAATTACATGAAGAAATTATACACAGTGATTCATCGTGCTTACCCGACGTTGGGGAAATAGTTTGCATATTTGCTTTATGATGACTGATTGTTTATGTAATAATTCAGAGGTAATAGCCATCTGTAGCAAAGAAACTTCCTTTAGCAATACAGTTGTTGCTAAAGTAAAATGCGAATTAACTAGATAAATAATAACACAAGCAAAATCTGTTAAAAAAGAATTCAATAATAGTCCTTACATGCCCTAAACTCTGAGTGCAAATTAGGTTTGGAAAGAACTTCTCTAATTGCTCCACCCGGTTTTTTTCTAACTGCAACACGACAAACTATGAATAAGAGATGGAACGATTGCCAAAAGGCTGGAAAGAAAATATATGCTGTTTATAATGGTCAATACGCTATAAATGAATATCAAAAAGGAGCAAACGGTCAATACCACACTGTCAGCTGATTCTAGCACCGCATATTTGACATTCAGATCACTAGATATTTTGTCAATCTTAGCCTTTCCTGCAAATTTCTAAAAATTTAATAAGATGGAAAAAAGACCAGTAGATAACATTCCATATAAATCAGGTTGATTAGGGCAAAAAGAATGGAGGCCAACCTTGAAGTAATTGCTCCTTGTTACGACGGAGCTTCTCCCTCAACATTGTAAGCTTTTCATTTTGAAGCACTCTCCAATTTAGTTGATCATCTGCCTTCCCCTAAACAGCATTGTGCATATTAATATAACGTAATTGCTTTTTAACGACCAGCAACTGGCACGAAATAAATTTATATCAGAAATACATTTTGAGAAAGGGATAAAATCAAACCTGTGCCACAAGAACTTCAGTTAACCTTGAAAACAATGAATCCCTACGACTCTTGAATGATTTCAATAAAGCATTGTACTCATTTAATCTGGACAGGACAGGACCAAAAAAAGAATTACAAAACCATCATGAATCAATAGACTAAATGATCGCATTCTTGAAATTAATTCCGAATCTACGGACAAAATAGGGAAATTATTACCTGTAATTGACACAAACAGGGCAAACAGACGCGCGATTAGAATTCTCACAAATACCACAGCAAGAGGTTTTTTTGTTCATCGTTTACTTTCTCATCAACACACGAATCTCCTTTAAACCCTAATAAACAAAATCACAATAAAAAAGCAAAACGATTAAATACTTTTGTTTAATTATTATCATGAGTTGTAAATTAGAGTGAGAATAATAACATAATAAGTAAATAAACTGATTGAAGCTTGTTGTATACGGCTCATAATATCAACGGGACTTTTCTCAATTGTGAAATTGAGTTAAATTGTTGAATTATGAAGTTCCTGAATTCGAATATTTTGTGAAGTTTCAGATAGAAGTATTTACCTAGGCGGAAGCGGAGATGGAGATGCGTAGGATAACTTCGGGTAGCTTAAAAGAGTGTTGTGGAAGCAACAGCAGGATGAAGAAGAAGAAGAAGAAGAAGAAGAAGAGGGAAAGAAAATCAAGTTGTATAGAATTTCCATGGCATCGTGTCTTTATCAAAGATCGAATTGCATTTTGTGTTTCCGGGTTTGGGTTGGATTTGGAACCAATCATACCTATTTCGGGTTATTAAAACCATGTCTTCAGCCCAGCCCAGCCCAGCCCGTAACAAATTATATCGGTTAAATTACACTATTGTTATCTAAATTATATGTTGTTTCTCAAACTGACACTTAAAAAGAACTTTTGCTCATCTAAATATCCAAACTGTCAATGACCTCTCAAACTAGTGCCTAACTACCAGTTATAACGAAAGTCAACGCAAAGTTGATCAATTTTTGTTGACTTAGTTGACTTCTTTATTTGAAAAGGCTAAACTATCAATTTTTCTTCTTTCGTCTTTCATTTTCTTTTTCATCTCTCTTTCACCATTATCACTTTCCTCTCCTCATTTTTGCCCCATCTCTCTCCTACCATAACATTCATCTCACCTCATCTTTTTTTTTTTCTTCCTTCTTCTTCTTCTTACTCCTCTTTCTTCCTTTATTTTTTTTTAAAAAAAAAATAAACTTTTGGCCGAATCTGGAATTTTTAGATTCCGGTCGATTCATACTCGACGGAATCTGGAATTCCAGATTCCGATAATGGCTAGACCGGTCGGAATCTGAATATTCTATATCCGACCAGAGTTTATGTTTTTTTTAGAAAATAAAAACAAGAAGAAAGAGGAGGAGGAAGAAGAAGAAGAAGAAAAAAAAAAATGGAGAGAAAAATGTTATGATGGTGGAGAGAGAGGGAAAAAAATGAGAAGATAGAAGTGATAATGGTGGAAGAGAATGAAGATGAGATGAAGGAAAAAATTGGTACTTTAGTCTTTTCATATAAAGGAGTCAACTAAGTCAACAAAAATTGGTCAACTTTGCTTTGACCGAGCGTTGACTTGGTGGGGACCGGGTATAGCAGGTAATTAGGTACTAGTTTGAGAGGTCATCGATAGTTTGGGTATCTGGATGGGAAAAAATTATTTTCAGGTACTAGTTTGGGAAACAACCTATAGTTTGGGTACTAGTGGTGTAATTTACCCAATTATATGGCATAAACCATACGTAGGTCTTTAAACTTGTCCAAACAAGTCATTGAGTTCTTCAATTTTTGGGATGACTTATTGAGTCTATCAACTGTTTAAAAGTGGACCTATTGAGTCTATCAACTGTTTAAAAGTTGACCTATTGAGTCTATCTCCTCGAGGATAGGTTCATCCAAGTCAAGGTTCCCCCGAAACCACAACGTCTAAAGTCTAAAGTCTACCGTTAGCAGTACATCCTTGATGCCTCTCCGACCTCGAAGTTCTGTCCACCCGGCTCCGTTCTCGATGAGTACTAGCTTGCAATGAACTTACTGGCACGCTACGAGGGTAAGCTTCTGAGGGTTTTTACCGTGTCACCCAACGGTTTACCGTACAATGTTTGCACATTTTAATACTTTTGTGCGATAATTATAAATACAAGACAATAATGAATTATGTTGCATTAAAAATCCTTTAGGGCATAGAATGTTGGAACTAACAAGTTGTATCACGAACGTATATGGAATCTCTGCTTTTCAGAATCAATCGGTACATAACTGGTTCAT
Source organism: Euphorbia peplus (assembly GCA_028411795.1). Lineage (NCBI taxonomy): Eukaryota > Viridiplantae > Streptophyta > Magnoliopsida > Malpighiales > Euphorbiaceae > Euphorbia > Euphorbia peplus. The sequence goes on from CP110844.1 coordinate 22,774,421, forward strand.
ACATTTTCCCGGTCGGCCGGGTGGCGACTCTAGCCAAAGAAGGCTAAAGCCGTTATGAGCGCTCATTCCCGCTCACAGAGGCGACAACAGTCTTCCTCATACATCTCCTTAATAACGTGAACTTCGACTTCGTGAATGATCCCATGACTCTGTTGCCCGGTTCGAGGGTCAATTGGATCTACCATCGAGGCGCTTGTGGCGGCGACTATCTCAGTTGCACTACTCGTCGAAATATGGGGTGTTTCCAAACGTGCTTATGGTGTATTTCTTAAATCCTAATCGGAAAAGAAATCCACGCTCATCGCATCAATGATAACTTGCAGATTCAAATCTTCTCCCTCCTCCTTAGCTTGATCGGGAACACCTACAAAACAGTGTCGGCGAGGTGATCGTCGGTAGATGCTTTGACGCTCAAGTCCATAAGGGAATGACTTGAATCGTAAGTAAGACTAGAATAGAAGGAATAATGTACATCTAGTGTTCACCTCATAGTATGTATTTATAGGATTAGTTATACAGGTTAGAAGATATTAAAATACTTCTAATTTAGTTAGGAAAGCTCTCTTTAGGATGGATCAATACTAAGATCTCAGAATCCTAATTAGATGAGGTCACCAACTGCCTTATTTCTTATTCAAGATATACCCCTGCGGGTGGGCAATCGCCCTAAAAGCAGGTACCGCTACACGGATATATGCTTCCTCTTCGGCGGATAATGGCGAGAGCTCTCCTGGACGTCAACTGGACCAGATGCCATTAGGCCTCTTCACGGGCCCAACTTGGCCATGCTCAATTCTCGCTGTTATCACACTTCTTTACATCCAGCCTATTTTAAATCTGGTTATAAATCGAAACTAATAAAAATTGTGTGAGGGTGACGAACTTAAACTCGCCAAAATGAGATGATATATAAAATTAATATGAACGAAAAGTAAATTTTTTTCTGGCTAGTTCATCATTTGAGACATGAATTGAATCAAGCAACACAACACAAATCTACAAAAAGATAATGGAGAAATACATGGGAAGCAAAGATGGCTATAAAAGAAAATTGAAGATTAACGATGTTTATGGACGAGTCTGGGGAGTCATTGTATTATGAACAATTCTGCCTTTGACTCACTCAAGTTCTTTAAATATCTGGTTGAAAGTATTTATGGTCACTAAAGTAGATAGTTTGTGCAACCATAGTCACTAAAGTACTTTTTCAACCAATAAAGTAACTAAACTAATTATATATGCCAATAAAGTCAGTATGACTGAATCAGGCCACCAACTTCACCGGAATAATAATCTCTGCGTCCGATCATATTACTAATTCAAACAAGTGGACATGTGGCAGCCACATGTCGCATACATGCCTGCCACATGTAAAAAAAACTTTAAATAATAACCAAAATTTTATGAAATTAACAATAAAGGAAATTCCAATTATAAACAAAATACATGGCAACTCAAAACTCAATTATATATATTTTTAAAAAAAAATTTCAATCAATAACCTAAATAACAATTAATAAAAAAAAAACCACCACCACCACCTCCACCCCTACGGCAACCCATAAAATTCAATGCCGATTTATCAATACTTTGTCCCTTCTCTTTTCCATTAATACCTCCCTTCATCTGTTCTTCTCATTGAACTCTCCGTCGAATTTCGATTGTCCTTTCCGACAACTCTAGCTCTTACTCTTTCCCCTCTCCCCTCCTCACTCCTCCCTTTCTTTTCCTCCCTCCTCTTCAGCCTCCTCCTGATCTCGCTCTTATCAGTCTCATCAAAATCATTTTATAGCGGTGCCACCCTTCGTGCAATCCCCATAAGTCGGCTGTCGTTTTTGCTGACAACTATTCCTTCCCAATTAACAAAATACACCTACTAGTTTTTTTATGATTGAATTTTTTTTAATGATTGTTATTTAGGTTATTAATTGGGTATTTTTCAAATAATATATAATTGAGTTTTGAGTTGCCATGTATTTTGTTGGTGGTCATCATCATTTCGGTGAAGTTGGTGGTCGAATCCGGCCATAGTAACCTTATTGGCGGATATCATTTGTTTAATGACTTTATTGGTTGAAAATGTACTTTAGTGACCATGGTTATACAAAGGCTTAAACCATATGCAAGTTCCTTCAACAGCCCCTCCTCAAGTTGAAGAGGTTTTGTATTAACAAATCCCATTTGAACCAAAGAAGGAATCATCTGAGCAGAACTCAAGTTCTTTATGAATACATCAGCAAGTTGAGCTGTAGTTTGTACATAAGGTGTCTCAATGAAACCTTCTTCTACATAATCCCTTATGAAATGACAGTCTATTTCTACATGTTTCATCTTTTCATGAAAGACTGGATTCTTTGCAATGGATATTACAGCTTGACTATCACAATTCAACTTAATAGGAATTTGAACTGGAATATTGAAATCCTGAAGCAAATATGTGATCCATTTCAACTCACAGCAAGTAGTGGACATGCTTCTATATTCAGCCTCAGCTGAAGACTTACTTACAACTCCCTACTTCTTACTTTTCCAGGAAATCAAAGCTCCACCAAGAAAAACACAGTAACCTGATAATAATCTTCTTGTAGTTTTGCATCCTCCCCAATCTGAGTCACAGAAGCCTGTCAATTTGAAGTTTGACTGAGCTGGATACAAGAGACCATAATCTTTAGTACCCTTCAGATATTTGAGCACTTGTAAAGCTGCATTTAAATGGTGTTCACATGGATTCTGCATATATTGACTTAGCTGTTGAGCAGCATAAGTAATATCAGGTCTGGTGAAATTGAGATATATGAGTCTTCCCACCAATCTCCTAGATATATCAGGCTTCTTCAAAAGTTCACCAGGCAGTGTAAGACCAAGACCTGACAGAAAAGGACTCAAAGCAACTTCAGCATTGTCTACTCCTGCATCTTTGATTATATCAGCAATATATTTTGCCTGAGATAGTAAAATTCCTTCCTGAGATCTTGCTATCTCAATTCCAAGGAAATATTTCACCTGTCCCAAATCTTTGATGGTGAATAAAGCATGAAGATGAGCTTTGACAGAATTGATATCCTCCTCACTATCTCATGTGATTAAAATATCATCAACATAGATAATTAAAGCCATGTACTTTCCTGTATGCTGGCTTTTCTTGAGAAACAGACAAAAATCATGTTTAGATCTTGTGAAACCAAACTTGATAAGTTCAGTAGAAAGTTTGTGATGTCATTGTCTCCCAGCTTGTTTCAATCCATATAAGGATTTAACTAGCTATCAAGCTTGACCAGGCTTAAGTTTGTTGTACCCTTTTAGGTGGCATCAAATAGATATCTTCATCATATCACCATGGAGATAAGCATTGTTAACATCAATTTGATGAATGCCCCATCCTTTTGCTGCTCCAACTACAAGTAACAATTTTACAGTAACAACTTTGGCAACTGGACTGAAAGACTCATGAAAGTCAATGCCTTGGATTTGTCTATAACCCTTTGCAACCAGTCTTGCTTTGAATCTATCTACTTCTCCAGTTGGTGTGTATTTGATTTTGAATATCCATAAAGGTTCAATTGCTCTCTTGTCTTCTGGTAGGCAAGTGATAACCCATGTTTGATTAACTTCAAGAGCATCAAATTCTTCCTGCATTGCTTTTCTCCATCTTGGATCTTTTTCAGCTTCTTCAAAGCTTTTAGGAGTTTTGTCCTGCATTATATTTGTCATGAATACATGATGAGATGGAGCAAGTGCAAATACCTGAGGTATTGATGATGGTGTGGAAGAGGCATGAAGCACATAATCTTTCATCCATATTGGTGAAGTAGTATTTCCGGGGTATCTTCTGACATTTGGAACATCAGAAATTGTTGAAATGATTGGTGAAGTTGTGTCAACAACAACACTTAGTTCTTGAAATTCTCCAGAAGAATGTGCCTCTTTGGAGTTGGATTGAGCAGAAAAAGGAAAGATAGTTTCATCAACTATGACCTCTTTGCTAATAATGATCTTGCCACTGATTAAGTCATATACTTTGTGGCCTTTCTTGCCAACATCATGACCAAGATAAACACCTGCATGAGCTCTAGATGTAAGTTTATCAGGAACTGGTAACACTTTATAGTGGCAAGCACATCCAAAAGAGAACACATCTTGATATGATGGCTGCTTAAGATGAAATTTCTCAAATGGAGACTGCCATTGTAAGATTCTACTGGGCAAAATGTTGATAATATAAGCAGCCTGTAAAACAGCTTCACCCCAGAAATGAATTGGCATATTGCCCTGCAGCATGAGAGCCCTTGTTACTTCTAAAAGATGCATGTGTTTACGCTCAACCACTCCATTTTGTTGTGGAGTATGAGCACAAGACCTTTGATGGATGATTCCTTTAGCCTCAAATAATTGAAGACAAGCTTGATTGACAAACTCTCCCCCATTGTCACGGCGGATGATTTGAACTTTGGCTTCATATTGAGTCTGAACCATAGATAAGAAAACAGTCAAAGCTTCAACAACTTGTGACTTGTCTTTGAGTAGAATGACCCAAGTAACTCTAGTGAAGTCATCTACTATGGTTAAAAAAATACTTCCCACAAGAAATAAAAGCTACATTATAGGGCCCCCACACATTAACATGTAACAATTGACATCTGTTAGTACTCTTAATACTGCTGTGTGGAAAAGAAAATCTTGTTTGCTTAGCACATGGACAAATAACACACTGTGAAAGATCTTGCTGCACTTTTATTCCATTAATGTGAGTAAGTACATCCACTGAGGCATGGCCAAGCCTTTGATGCCAGAAATCAACATTACATTGAGAACTACAAGCTATTTCTGTATTAAGCCTACATTGTGTGACTTTAGAAATTGCAGCTTGAGTAAAAGATGTGCAGTCAAGAATGTAAAGTCCATCTGTCTTCCAAGCTACTGCTGAAATCTCATGTGTCCTCAAGTCCTGCAAGCAACAATAATGACCAGAGAATGAGATCTCTATTTGTGATTCCTGAAGAAGTTTCCCAACATATAGCAGATTGAACTTGAAAGTTGGCACATAAAGCACATCCAACATAAACAAACTATCTGTGAGCTTGATAGTACCAGTGTGACTAACCAACTGCAGAGAACCATCTGGCAAAACAATATCTTGCTTTCTAGACACCATTTTACATCTAGAAAACCAATCTTTTTGACAGCACATGTGTGAAGTTGCACCACTATCCACAATCCAATAGAAATTTTCAGGCACATAGCAAGAAATCTGAGCATTGTTACCTGAGAAACCTGCAAAAGCTGAGAAATCTCCTCTATTGGTGGATATTGGACTGTCCATTGAATCTGACTGTTGTTTGCCCTTCCTCATCATGTGATAGACTTCTCTCAGCATGTGAGCCATCTCTTTAGAATCTTCTCCTGCCTTATAGTTCTCATTTGATACCTGTTTATTCTCAGTAGTAAAATTAGCATTATTGAGAATAGCATCATTAGCATTGTTCCTCTTTCTTGGATCTTTCCCCTAGTCTGGATATCCAATAAGCTTGAAACAACCAGATTTGAGATGAGCTGGTGCTCTACAGTGTTCACAGTATTTGTTCTCATTTTCTTTCTTCCTGTTTCTGGAATTGTTATCAAACTTGTTTCCAAAATTGTTTGACTGAAAACCAGATCTAGAAGAGAAATTGGCTATTTCAATAGATTGACTGAGAGAAACTTCATTCTACTTTTCAATCATGAGAATCATAGAGTAGTTTTTATCAATATCTGGCAATGGATCCATGATCAAGATTTGATTCTTGACATGATCATAGTGAGGATTCAATCCCATTAGAAATTGGATAAGTTTATCTTCTTCATTAAGATCAAAGATTCTCTTAAATGCATTGCACACACACCTTCCAGCAACACCACATTTATAACTAGGCACATGCCTAAGCATCATAAGTTCATCCCAGAACTTCTTGAGCTTGTTGAAATATTGAATAAGAGTTAGATTACCTTGTTCACAACATCTTAGTTCTCGTTTGATCTTATAGAGAAGTGGACCATTGCTAACACCATATATGTGTTGAATTTGAGTCCAAAGCTGCCTAGACGAGGTAACATATTGAAATCCTTCTGTGATTTCTCTGGAAAGAGTGTTGAGGATCCATGAAGTCACCAAACAATCGTTCTTCTTCCATCTTCTGTACTCTAAGGTGCATTCTTGAGGAATTTCTTCAGAATCGTCGATGAAATGGAGCTTTTCTTTCACTGTCAACACTCTGATCATTGAGTGTTTCCAGGAAAGAAAATTTCCACCAGTAAGTTGAGTTGGAAACAAGATTAGCCATGGATTGTCGTTGATTGAGCTTGATCGACCTGCATCAGTCATGGTTGAAGTAGTTTCTTCTTCAGCTTCTTCGTCTGTGAAGAATTCTTCTTCTCCAATCTCTGTTACTGACTTGGTTTTTCTTCTTTTAGCCATTGTGTTGGCTCTGATACCATATAAACGGATCGTTTAGAAAGAGTTTGAGAGAAAAGATATATTGATTATGATTCAATCGAGCTTACAATGAACAGATTACAACTTATATACAGGAAATAAAGGAATCTACAGTCAACAGACTATTAACAGAAACGGTTACAACATAAATAGATTTCCCGCCAAAACCAGTTGAGAATAACAGAATGCCAGCTCACTAGAATCAACTGGAAACCGCTGGTTGACTGTGAAGTTGACTCAGAACCTCTTCAAGCTTGATCATCCTTCAACAATATTTTGAAATTGTGAATTGATCATAAACGAAGACTTAAAATCAATGCTAAAAGGGATATAAAAAGGATTTAAATAATATAGTAGTGAGAACTATCAATTGTATATATTTTACCTCTAATTACCAAAAGAGTCGATTTCTTATCCAGATTGTAACAAAACATATTCATATATAGTTTTTTCTCAAGTTATCAAAAACATTTCTCTTCCAAATTGTCGGATACCATTGAACCTCCCAAATTCATTGGTGATTTCAATTAAATCCATCAAAACGATCTCGATTAACCATTAGCACATAAAACACAAATAAAAGAAAATGAAAAACAAAATAGTGAAAGCAAACTATTAGAAACAATAGCAAATCACAACTCTAAAAACGGTGTTTGCAAAATAATAGATCAAACGATGTGAAATTCACTCACAAAGAAAGAATGTAAAAATCCCTATCATAGTGCTGCCAAACAAATCCATCAGAAACTTGTCCATCTCCTTCCCGTCATAAAAATGAGAGAAGGTTTCCGATCATTATAGCTCGCACATTTTAAAGGAAGTATTTTGGGTGATTAACTAATTTAGAAATGGAAGGGAAATATTAAAGATGCATCAATTTGTAACAATAGAAAGAAAAAGAGAGAAACGTACACTATGTAGAATTATAGTAAGATATTAAAACTCTTTTATTTGAGAAAGTTAATGCTAGAAAACGTATGCTATGATAAAAATTGTAACTCCCTACTTGGAATGAAGTCTTATTCAAGTACATACAACTTAGAGATTGATTGGTAGGTGGGTTTGGGAGGGTTAGTAAGGGAAGGGTTAGGAAGGGTTTTTAGAATCCCTTGTTTGGGGGAAATAATTATTGGAATGGGAGGATTTGGAAGGGTTTTTTTTTTATAGATTTTCTATCAATTCTCAACCCTCCAATTTGGTGGGTTTGGAAGGGTTGAAAGTTTTACTTCCTATTCTGCCCTTATAATAAAAACATAAAATATATAAATAAGGATATTTTAGTCATTTTATAATGATTTACCCTTCCATAACCCGTCCATTCCAAACAAGGGAAAGGTGGAAACCTTTATGAACCCTTCCCACCCAACCAAGCATGGATAGGATTAATCCATTCCTTACATTTCCTTACATTTCCTTCCCCTTCCATTCCCTTCCTTTATTTACCCTTCACTACCCTCCATCTAATCAATCTCTTAAAGGATTGAAATGCTTTGCTTTTGACACATCAGCAAAAAGTTTCAAAAAATGCTTCTAACTTTCTCTAAACTTTCAGAATTATATTAGTATAGATAAAGGTTAGTTTTGTCAATTATACTCCTAAGCTCGATAGAGTTTTAAGGAAACAAGTAACACAATAGAAATTAAAAGGAGGATAAATCAGTATTTTGTACGTTATAATAATGATATCTTAATTTCTCATATTTTTACAAAAGTGACTAATATTTAAAAATGGAGGGACTATTATTTATTTCTCGGTACTAATATAGCATTAAATACAAAAAAAATATGATCTTGTATTTAATGTTTAAGCATTTATTAAATTATTGTAAATTAAACTCTAAATTATTGATTTTTTAAACCCTTAACTCTAAATTCTAAATAATTAGTACATCTATTTATTTTGGTAACTTAGAGTGTATTAGATTTTCTTATATTTAGATTATTTTAGGGTGGATAATTTAAAGGTCCGCAACGTTTTACATAACACACTGTTTAGTCCAACTATTTTGAAAAACATACTATAAAGTCCATGTTTTTTTTTTGTCATAATTAACCATTTGATCCTTCAGTCTATTTTTTCTAGAGTGGTAACAATTGTATTTTAGTATGAATATGCAGGTAAAGCATAACAGAATCACATAATCATTTTGTATGACAGAATAGATGCCTTGAAAGTTAAAATATGTTACGTTAAACATCTAAAAAATAGACAAAAAGGACAAAAAAGTTATTTATGACAAAAGACAAGGACCTTATAATGTGTTTTTCAAAATAGTGAGACTAAACAGTGTGTTATGTAAAACGTCGCAGACCTTTAAATTATTCACCCATTATTTAATTACTATAAATAAATAGTTTAAATACAACCTTAATGCATCAAATCTCTTTCTTTATTTAGGGGGGTGTATTCTATTAAGATTTTAAAGGAGTTTTGAGACTTTAAAAGTCTAGGTGTATTCAATTCAGATTTATAAAGACTACATAAAATCTAGAGGTATTGAATTAAAATCCTGGTGTATTCAATTACAACTTTTAAGAAGTTTATAGAAGTTGAGGTGTATTCAAAAAATCATTGAATTTTATTAAAAATAGATTTGTATGGACTTTGAATGACTTTGCACCTATTTTAGAATAAAATTTCTTCAAAATTGTCTAGTCTCTCCCCTCAAAATTTCATAAGAATTCTTTACGTTCTATTTTATTTATTCAACTGTTTAACTTCTTCTACCCTTTTGATAACATCCAAAACCTCATATTAAACAAACTTGCTTCTTATTGATTGCAAGATACCGATTTATTGCTTTTATGATTTTTATCATTCTTTTACTATGTGGCGTTTTAGAGGGGTGGGGTTTGAACACATCCTTTTTCTATTTTAGTTGCTTCTCAAAAGCATATTTTTTTCATAGGAAACTGTGGTCACATTTTATTTGGGCTTAAAGTGTCAATTATGAATATTAAGGACAAAAAGTCAATTTGGAGTAGTTATTGAACCAATTGTACTTTAATTCTCAATTTTTTACCAAGACCTGTATGGTCCTCTTCAAAAGAAATATACGTAAAAATTGTATGGATTGTGTATAGAACATTGGTAAATTAATATTTGGGGAAAATACAAAAATAAACCTCGTGCTTTAAGTGATTTTCAAACATAATCTATGTGGTTTGAAAATTTGCAAACAGGTACCATGAGCTTTGAACTATTAGCAAAGTTAGTCTAATTTTCAAACGGCATTAAAATTTGTCGACGTGGTAAAAAGATTAATATTTCTTAGAGGAGTATTTTTGTTCATTTTATGTGACTTTCTTTTTTTATTCGAAAATTCCATATGAAATTGTTCAGAAACTTGTTGACGTACTGAATTTTGTATTTTTGATTCACAAAAAATGTCTAATTTTGAACGATCTTTGAGAGAATATGTAACATTTTATGAGTTATTTTTTTCAATGTACAAAAATACCCTCCATGAAATATCACTCTTTTTGCCACGAAGACAAATTTTAACATTGTTTTGAAAATTAGACTGACTTTGCTAACGGTTCAAACCTTATGGTACTTGTTTGCAAATTTTCAAACCACATAAATTATATTTGCAAATCGTCGTAACCACGAAATTTATTTTTGTACTTTTCCCTTAATATTTTTATGTCAATGGCGTAAAAGCAAATTAATCACAATAAAAATAATCAAATTCATAAAACTCCAACAATATATGTAAAAGTCATTTGAACAAAATTCCATAAAAATCATTAAAAATCATTTAAAATTTATTAAATTTTATTAAAATCTGTAAAAGTAATTCATTTGAAAAAGTCTATTAAATTCTATTAAAATGTACTCCATATTTATTTTTACCAAACTTTACCATATATAACGAGATGAAGAAGATAGTGTCTTTTTTTTTCACAAAAATATCTCTATACCCTATCATCTTTTTGTAGTATTTTTTTCATGGTTACAGTTTCTAAATTACATGTTTAATGTGTATTGCCTTTTAGTTTTTATATATTATAAAATTTGGAGTTATTTTGAGACTGGTAGCTGGAAATCTATAACTTTGATTGTAGATCTCTATAAATAGGTCACACAATGTTAATAAATCTTACACTCAAAATTTTTATTAAGAAAGGGGCCACCTGAAAACACAAATTCAAAAGATCAAAACATGACTACTAAGAATCTTGTTTTGGGACTACTGAGTGTCATGTTTGTTGATTTTCTTATACCTTGCATGGCTCAAGTCCGAGTTCATTATTATGATTTTGTCGTAAGTTAACTACATATATTTTACTTTTTATATCTAAATTTCTATAACTTATATCACAAACTGAGCATAATAATTATGACTATTGATCATCGCCTAATTTCCGTCGATGACCATTATCACAGACGGAATACTGAGTATTTTGTATTGTGATTGAATTCTGTTTGTTCTGGAATCAGCTAATGGAGTCCAATTTTACAAAGTTATGCGGTACAAAGAATATGCTGACAGTAAATGGCAGTTTTCCGGGGCCAACTATTACAGCTCGTAGAGGAGATGTGATCTATGTTAATGTTCATAATCAAGCAAAACATGGGGTTACTATCCACTGGTAAATTAATCATCTTTTGTATATTTCCTTCACCTAATTTAGTAAATTTGTTACAAATTCAATCGAAGTGTATTTTCTTTTCGCTGACAAACAACGACAACTTCAAGGCATGGAGTGAAACAACCGAGAAATCCATGGTCAGACGGTCCAGAATACATAACACAGTGTCCAATTCAAGTAGGCTCAAATTTCACACAAAAGATTATATTATCAGATGAAGAAGGGACTTTATGGTGGCATGCTCATAGCGACTGGTCACGTGCTACGGTGCATGGTGCCTTTGTAATCTTACCACCTAAAGGAAAGAGATATCCTTTTCCCAAACCTCACTTTGAACAATTACTAATCCTTGGTACAAGTGAAATATATTAGTTGTTTTAAACGTTGGTAATTAATAGTAGAAGATAGTAACATCGATTAATGATTTGAATTGTAGGATCATGGTACAAGGGAGATGTTATGGCGATTTACGAAGAGTCTGTTTCATCCGGTGGAAACCCGAATAAATCAAATGCTCACACTATTAACGGTTACACTGGGAATTCTACTGATTGCCCTTCAGGTGATTCTGATATGCAAACAATATTATCATTTATGAGTTCTTTCTCACTACAATGACAAATTTCATAAAGGAAGGATGATAAAGTTGTTTTGAATTAGTAGAAAGTGAGGTGACCTCATGAAATGAAGGTTCGGTACTTAGTTTTTTGTTATTATTAGGGTAAATAATTTATTAGTTCCTAAGTTATGACGAAACACACTGTTTAGTCCCTTTATTTTTTGAAATACACTACTAAATCTCTAAGTTTTTCCACAATGAACACTTTTGTCCCTCCCGTTCATTTTTTTTGGACAATTTGTTAGTCAAACATTTTAAATATGGCAACGGCAATCACGGAATTTTGATTTTTTATAAGCACAGTTAAATCAGTTTGAAATTTGACCAACAGTTTCTCTAAGAAATTTTAACCATAGGGACTAAAGTGTTGATTGTGGCAAAACTCATGGATATAGTAGTGTATTTCGAAAAATACAGGGACCAAATAGTGTGTTTCGTCATAACTTAGGAACTAATTAATTATTTACCCTTATTATTAATTACATTTTCTTTAACTAAAAACGAGTAACACGGCTGTTAGAGTTAAACTATCTTTCTTATGACTGAAATTTACTGAACTGAAATCAATTATTGTAAGACATAAAAAACAAGGTGTGGTTTGGGACCACTACTACTTTAGTTAATAACAAAATAACAATTATTATTTTTAGTTAATTACATAAACATAAATAATATGTTTGTTGTAAACAAACATGTTTTATCACGAAAACACATGTCTGTTACGAACAATTTTAACTATTCATTGGTTATAAGTACATTCCATAGCCAAATTCTTACATACCACGTTTTTCTCTTGATCTTTTGTCTAAAAAAATACTATTTGTTCATAGAGAAATTAGTGTTTTGTTATCATTAATTTCGTGTTAGGGAAATCCTAGCGAGGAACTTAATTGGTAACCCAATAACAAGATATGGTGGAGAATAATATTTCCTTAAGGACGGTGATTAAACAAGTCCCTAGTTTTTGTTTTTAACTTGCGCTAACAACGGCTCTAGCAGAATGGTGTAATCTCAACCGAATCTTATTAATGATAATTTTTCTTCGATTAATTATCAATAATAGATATCAAAATTACTATATAATTTGAGATTTATGAATCAAATCTACCTATTTTTTAATATCAATCATCTCCTATGAATCGGTTACTATCCATCCTTTGGTGTACAATCCGAACTTCTCAAATTGAGCTATCAAAATGAGAGTTTTTGAGCAGTTATCTAAGAGACTCGCTCTGATATAATGTCAATGAAACATGACTCAAAGGCTCATGCTTATTAATCTTAGTCCCAAAATGGCTTATCATTATTATTATTATTATTATTATTATTTATTATTATTATTATTATTATTATTATTAGTAGCAGCAACAACAGTAGAAAAAGTGTGGACGTGGATCAAAATTTATGGTTGAGATTTATTTATAAAATTTTATAATTAAGGTGAAGAATTCAACCCCTAAAACAAAAGAATTAATAGCTATATAAACTCAATCCTATATGTTTTGCTAACTTAAAATGATAAAATTATGTATTGGCAGGAGAGATGTATAACATGAAATTCAGACATGGAAAAACATATCTTCTGAGGATAGTAAATGCTGTAATGAACGAAGAACAATTCTTTGGAATTGCACAACACAACATGACACTTGTTGGTATGGATGGAGCATACACGAAACCGATGACAACAAGTTACTTAACGATAACACCGGGACAAACCATGGATGTTTTGGTCACAGCAAATCAAACTCCAAGTTACTATTACATGCTTTCAACTCCTTATTTTGATAGTATAGCGGAGTTTGACAACACTAGTGTTAAGGCAATTGTTCAATACAAAGGCCATTACGCTCGCCCTTCTTCCATTCCATCCCCAACACTTCCTGAATTACGCAATGCTAGTTCAGCCCTTGCTTTCACTGCCTCCCTGAAAAGCTTAGAAACCCCTGATCTCCCGATTGATGTCCCCATAAAAATCACTAGAAAAATTTTCATGACTGTTTCTTTGAATGTGAGGCCTTGCCCCGTCGGCCATAATTGTTCAACCCCTGTTGTCAATGGTTCACAAACCATTCTATCTGCAAGTTTGAATAACATCAGCTTCGTGCTTCCTACAACGGATATCCTGCAAGCATATTACAGGTACGTTTATACTCATAGCTAAAATCTCATAAATGGGATACCTAATAAGTTTATGGAAAAGAAATAATTTCAAAAAATTGTATTTTAATCTCGTATGAAAATTGGTAATACTGAGCTACGACTTTTACTATAAGGATAATATTAAAATGGAAATATTGATTTTACAGGAATAATAATGAAACTGGAGTTTTCAGTCAGGATTTTCCAAAGAATCCAGAGCAATTCAATTATACAGGAGATGTGACAAATGTTTCTCATTACACAGTTTTAGGAACAAAAGCGATAATGATAAATTACGGTGACGAAGTAGAAATGGTGATTCAAGGAACATCAATTCAATCACCAGAAAACCATCCAATGCATCTTCACGGTTATAGCTTTTACGTTGTAGGGGTTGGTTCTGGAAATTGGAACAATATTACTGATCCACCAAACTATAATCTCCATAATCCGCCATTACTTAATACCGTCGGTCTCCCTCAGCTTGGATGGGTTGCAATCAGATTTCTAGCCAATAATCCCGGTACGTTTCAGCCTTAATTATGGAACTGTTTCGCAACTATATTCAAGGTGCATGGCGTTCACCACAATAAGTGCAATGTTATGGCAAAAAATAAATTCGCTACGTATATATAACTTTTTTTTTAATTAGTAACAATCTTATCACTCGATCGATTACAATTTGTTTCTTACGAATAATAATTTTCAGGAGTATGGTTTATGCACTGTCACTTGGAAAGACATGCAACCTGGGGAATGGACACTGTATTGATAGTGAAGAATGGTAACACCAAAAACACTACCATTAGGCCACCTCCTGCCTACATGCCCCCATGTTCTTCATCCTAATAATACTCAAATTTCCCAAATTAAGTCTACTTATTGCCTTTTAATAATCTCAAACTTGTCGGTAATTATTTATGGTATCTTCTACATGTCCTTTTCGTTGATACAATATTATAAATTTTGTCATGTGTTTATCGTTGATTCTATTGCATCTTGCTCAAAATCATGTGACTTTTTCTTTCGTTGTTAAGATGTCAGCTGTCCATATCTTAACATATAATAAAATGTATTGCTTTTCAACATATACCCTAATCATCTTGTTTTTTTTCTCAAATATTGGTCAATCAAAATGAATGCATTACGTGTTAAATATGAAAGTAAAAAAGTATTCCTAAATCTGAACTACTCCATTGATCATCCAATATCTTACTAATTGTCTTTTGTGTAAGAAATAAATATATAAAAAAAGTTGACACATCAGTTTTTTGTAATATATATGTGACATTTCACTCTATCTATGATTACCCTACCTCTTAACTTTAAAAAGTTGACAAATATGTGATATCTTTTTTGGAAAAGATAAAAAGTTGAATCACTAATTATTTGCTGACATTTTTTTATTGGAACTACCCTGAGTTTTTCTCAAAAAATCTAAACATGTTAAATTTGATTTTTTTTTTTTTTTTATGAAAGTATTAAATTTGATTCTGAATAGGAAGGTTATGCAACAAGCAGAAAAACAAAAATAAAAAACAAAAGTAATTAATTTTCTTAATTAATTCTAGAGTATGATGAGATCGCTAATGTGATAGTTTAAAAGAAAAAAAAAAGACTTGATTTTGAAGAATAAACGATAAAATGAAGTTGAATTACGACAAAAGTTACAAGAATGACAATTGTGAGAGAAAATTTCTCTAAAAAATGTTTCGATAAAGAACGAGAATATTGAAATATTTAGTCCAATAGTGAAAACCACTAGCTCTGCTATGTCTTACATAGGTAGTTTTTTTCGATTGGTAGCTAGGTAGGACTGTGCATTTCCATTCGCTTATCGTGGTAATATTTATTACTCATTGTTACAGCGTAAACTGGATTTAACTCCATATAGGCTTATACAATTTTGTACAATAGCAAATATAAGTTAAGGAGACTACTCCAACGCTTAAGTTAGTTGATGAACTTAGAAATCAATAATGAATAATTCAAGAGCTTAAATGTATCATGAACGCCGTTGTACCTTGAGGTATTCATATACCTTTCAAGGTATATTCCCTTGAGATATGTGAATCCACTAAATATATCTTTCAATGCAGAGAAATCGACCTTTTACAATAGCTCAGTACAACAGTTGAGTACCTTCCTCAATCTACTTGCTATTTTCCACAACTAATTACACCATGTAGCTGGGTTCCATATAAGAAAAGATTAGATGTAAATCTAATATGCTCAGTACACAAATGCATACATAGAGTGTGTGTTCAATTTTTGCCTAAATGCTTTTAAACAATCTAAGAATGAAAGCTTTGAACGTTTGTTCACATGTGTTCTTATTGGTGTATTGAGTGTGTTCATTCTTCAAACTTAGCTCCTTCTATAGAGGTTTTTCAACTACCTGTCAACCTTGATTTCAAATCTTAAATTCTTCCGTTAGACTCCACAGGTTACCGTTACTTCTATGCAGGTCAATGATCTTCATCTTGAAAAATGATTGAACGTTGAACCTTCCATTTTGATGATTGCAGAAGAGAGTTTTTTATAGCAGACCGAGAATTGTCATTTTTTGTTTAAGGTCAGGAAATGATTTCCGGACAATGTAGTTAATTGCTTTAAGACTTAACCAAATTGGGAAATATCTTGGATTTTTCAATATTGGCTTCTTTACACAATTTTGAATGACCTTATGAGTTCAAATATTCGAAGACACCAATGTCTTGACTTGGCTGATCAACTTCTTGAGCTCTGCAAGGCTGCTGAGTTGATTGATGGTCAACAAGGGCTTGATACTATGATGACATTCAAATTTCTAGTCAGTATCAGGCGGAGCACTAAATGAACTCTTGATCTTGACGAAGGTTGTACTGACTATTGACTTAGAAAAATAAATGGTTAGTAACTTCAAAACCAGTTATAATGAACAATGTCGGATTAAGAGTTACCATTTTCCACAGATGAATTATGACATTATTCAAAACAAGATTATTGAGTTTTCAATATTAACTACTTTGCAATTACTTTATGTGACACCCAATCTCTTCTCGACGCACACCCATTAATTGAATCATACACATACAACAAAGTCAAAGTGACACACATCTAAAGTTATACAAATGATGATTTGAGTCTAAGCATCACTTCATACCTATATATTACCACAAATGAGATAGACTTGTTGACTTACGTATTCATTCCATACTAGTATCTCAATATTGTGGGATCCCCAATGTATACAAGCTAGTTTATACACATCTATATAACTATTTGGATATCTCATATACCTAATTTGTGAGGTCAACTTCTTATTCATAATAAGAGACATATTATATGTAAGTCTCAAAAGTATTATTTCACAATCCATTAATATAATACTTGACTTAGGATAATTTAGGTTTATTATCATTTGTACAATACTAGTATAATATGACTTCATCTTGTATGAACACTTTAAGATAATGAACATAAACTATGGATTTCTTCTATCTACATATAATACAATAAAAGATATAATGCCTTTAGTAGTAAACTCGTATACTGATCAATCAAATATAATTAAACAAACCATTTGTTTAATCAAAACTTCCTAAAAACGGATTGACCTTAGGACACAACTCTAACAGTCATTTCCTTGGAAGCTGCTTGGTGACATAGTTTAGAAAATGGTAAGCATCTAGCATTATCAAATACAGAAGATGAGTGAATAGCTGCTGGAAGTTGTTTTTCCCAAGTCCTTTCCATTAAGAAATAGCTCGCTGACTACGGACTTAATGCCGAAACCATAAAAGTCATGTGTGACAATCAAACTGCAATCAGTCTATTGAAAGATCCAGTTCAGCATAGCAAGATGAAACATGTTAGTATAAGGCATCACTTCATCAAAGGTCACCTACTAAAAAACGGACATCTGTCTTGTGTTTGTTCCCTCAGAAGAATAGCTTTCTAATATCTTCACGAAGCTGTAACCAAGAGATCAATTATGCGCTATAAGAGAAGCAATTGGAATGAAAAATCCAATTCAATAGAAGCTGACCTAAGAGGTTGAGCATCAATGTTGAGTACAACGTTACTGAGTAATACTGATGCTGAGAGATCATCATATTTTGTGCATTAACTGCAATATGTATTAAAAGAATAAGTAATTAGTCATAAGTCGGTTACAATGAACTATAACCTTTGGGTTAATGGTAATTTTCCCAAATCCTAACTGTTACTTTTCTTACATGTTCTGTGATGCCTATATATAAGAGTCATTACTTGCATAAATTGGACACTTACATGAAATGTTTAACTCAGTCTTTTGTTGCATACTTGATGTATTTCCATTCATCTCATGTACATAAACCCTAGAATTCCCCATTCTCCCTCGAACCCCAAATTCACCAACAACGTTTGGGAGAATCATGGTTGACATCACCAACCTAAATGACTAGTGTTGGACGATTTCTGCAAGTGTACGGAGTCACTCATGTAGTAATAAAACATCAAACCCACAGGGAAACGCTAATTACTCATTTACTTTCATCGTTTACTTTATTCGTTTTCTTGAGGTTTATAAAAAAGCGATAATTTGGAATGTTGGTGATTAAACTAAACTAATTCCTAAACTAACATTTATTCCTACACTAACACTCTTAACCAACATTTATCATCCAAGCAGAGACACCGATTCATTTAAGCACAATGATCACCATGACAATTTATTCATATATACTAAACCAATTCTAGAACATAACTTAACTCGATCTCTCGATTCTTGCGATCAAATTATCCTTATGTGACTTAACTTAACAAGATTACTGGACCTATCCTAGACAACCTTATTAAATTAATGATTATCACACAAGTTAGATTGATTATGGTTTACTAACTGGACATATCCTAGATTAATAATGTTGGCCCTAACAAGATCAGAATCACCTAAAGGGGGTGAATAGGTGTCTAAGTTCGAATTTAAGTTTTTAGGGAAACTTAACTCAGAATCCATTCTCTTCAGAGTCAGAAGCAAGCTTTAGGAAAGCGCTTCTGAGAGAGATTCTGCCTTAAGGCAATTTCTACCTTTTAAGCAACAAAAGTTCTGTGTGACAGAGCTTCTGAACAAAGACAGTGAATTAAATGAGCAAACTATTTTAGCAGTAAATATTAAGCAAGTAAACAGAAGCAAAAATAACAAGTTAAGGAGGGAGAAAGAGATTCAGGAGGTCATGAGTGAACAGTTCGATTTATCCAGGTTCGCCACAGAAGTCTTGTGACTACGTCCTGTCCCCTGTGATCGCAGTCAGCAGAGATTTTAAATCCACTATTCAGAACGTTTATGGCACGTTCAAAAGCTCCTTTACATCGATCGAACTTAAGCTAATTTCTCACTTAGTTCTGACTAGTCTAGAATAAGTTAAAGTATTTTCACCAGAACAACAACCCTGTTTTTTGGTTCTCACCCAACTTAAGCCTTAACTAGATTTTATCTCAAAATCTAACTGAATATCACAAAAGATATCAGTTTGCAAGATTCCTATTACGAACTTGTGTTTCTTCACTCTCTCACTTTTACAAATATCAAATAAGCAAAGAGAAAGAATAGGAAGTGCTCTGTTTTTACTCAGAATAACTGTGCAGATAGCTCAAATATCTCGCGTATATGAACACAAATGAGCTTGGCTACTATTTATAATGTCTTGAGGATGACCGTTGCTTGAATTTGAACTTTGAATTTGATGTTGACAGAGTTGTAGCCGTTAATCTGTCTTGTTTTCAAACGGTCTTCAAACACTCTTAATTCTGTTAACCTTGTTCTTTAACTTAATCTGGTAATGAATTAAATTGAAGAAAAGGGTTGAATGAAACATTTCTTCATTTGGATCATTAAAGGGTAGACAAAGAAATTCTGGTTTTGTTTGTTTTAGACAAGGCGTGCTCCTTCAACAACTTTTTGAAGTTTTGGCGCCTAGCATTAAATGCGGTTGACAGGTGCATTAAATGCTTAACAAAACTCGTGCTTTATCTTCTGAGCACTCAATTCCTTTTGACTAAGCTTCTGATAAAAAACGGAATCTTTGCTTCTTTAAAACTTGAACTTCTGAGGAGAGCTTGATCAATCTTCTGAGTTACTTCTGACTATCTTCTAGCTTTCTCTTCTGAGTTCAGAGCGAAGCAGTTTAACTTTATTTAGCACCTGCTGAGTGATACTTCCAGAACTGGGTTTCCAACTTCTGAAATATAATCTTCTCAGTAATGAAGCTTTATCTTTTGAGACAAATCTATAAACACTCTTTTATTCTTTCAGCAGCACTCTTGGGCTTCAGCTTCTAAACAGATTAACTACTGTAATATTTCATCTTCTGAATTAGTGAGTTAACAACTGCTCAAAAAGACTTAAAAAAACTCAAAGAAAATTGTTAGCCAATAATCACAAGTATGTAAGCCTTAAAGTATTTATCATCTTCTGAAATTGTTTGGGCATACCAAAACAAATAGGGTTCATCAAAAATATTTTCTTATGAGGCGTCCGTTAGCGGGCTCATTATTGAATTATATTGAAAGTTAGAGTTGTTTTAATAATAATAAAAAATGATAATATCATCTTTCTAAGACGTCGTTTGACATTGCTTTTTCAGAGTCTAACAAGGTTTCTCAGCTTTTCCAGCTAAAGCAACATCAAGTAAATGCAAAATTATTTTCGGGTGAAGTAGAGAAAACTGCTTTTCAATAAAGCTACAATTTGTAGCTTCTAAAAAACGAACTGATTAAAGCTTATGTAGATGCATATATTAATATTTATTTACTAAAATATCCTTTAATTTGAAATATTTTATTAAAATATATTTTTCTCTTTGTTTCTAGACTTTTAGGATTTTTAAATTTACTTATTAAACACGTCTCAACTTTTGCCTACATTTCACCACATCATTGTTTCCTACAACATAATTCCTCCACAAGAATTGTTTTCCCCCACAATAATACCAAACTGACCCTATATAATTTGTGACGACTATTATCCCCAAAACTTACAAATTGTAGGTTTTCATGAAAGTAATTTTGCACTTACCTAACAATGTTTTTAGATGAAAAATATACTTTTAGGCTTTAGGAAAATAATATCAAATTAAGCCATAATATTATTTCATATAGATGGAAGATTTTTAAAATTTGGAATATTATCTAATTTGTTGGCCTTAGCTTTGGTGCATTGAATTTTGAGTTGTTAGAGGAAAAAGATTAGATTATGAGGAACAGTAATGAGAATGAGGTTCAACGATAGAATTTTTTTCATTGCAAGATTGATAATTATGAAACAAACAGTTAGGGAATTTTACTTGAAGAGGTAAATATCGAGTATCAAAACTTGGACTTATAAGTTTAAAACAACAAGTAGATGGACCTTTAAAATGACGCTTAATCAAGTTCAGAGCACAAATGGAATCACATTTAATCCAAACACTTGATAAGTGTGTAATTTGGCATTAAATATCCGACTTTTTGTGCTTTGATTGTTATTGATTTAATTGTTATCACAGGTTTTATTGCATGTTTTTGGTGTTTATGCTTATACAGACCCTTGTCGAGTAAAATGAGCTGAAACGGGCCTAATTTGGATCAAGTTAGAGTTGGTTCGTGATTCGGGAGCTGAGTTGGCAGATTTGGGCTGAGTCAGGGTTAGTCTTGCGCACGACTAAGGCAGTTCGGGTCTGCAGTTTCTTGTTTGAAGAAGGATTTCTTTCCTACTCTGATTCGAACAAGTTAGGAGTCTTGATGCAGCAAGTAGCACGAAATTAGAGACCTAATGAGGAAGGAATTGTTAGCGTTGTTGAAGAAGAATTAGTCCCTTATAAACAGGAATCATTGAAGTCAGTTTTTGATTATCGTTTTTCATTCAGTTTTATTCATAGCTTTCTATCATCTTTTTCTCTAGTTTTAGGTTTAGTTTTCCAGCAATGTTTGGCTAACTTTTATATTCGGTTTAGGGATTTAATCAAAGGAGGTTTTCGTTCATTCTCATGAGACTCTTGTTATAATTGTTTGTTATTTACTTTATCGTTTATTCATTCATGGTGATTTAGAGATTTATCTCAATTGATTTATTGTTCTTAGGATAGTTCAGCCGGTTGTTCTATGAATTGATTGATCATATAGCTGATTTGGTATGTTTAGAGTTTCACCTAAACGAACCAATCATAGTAGCGATTAACTGATACAATTCGAGTTAGTTTTATATTTGAAGGTTGTAGTTCAGAGTTGACATCCTGAATATATCTTTCATGTGACATTAATGTAAAAGTAATTAGAATTGTTGTGTTAAATGAATGAATGATTTAGTTTATGAATTGTCGACCCTAAGTGTCAATTCGCTAAGGTCGGGTTTTTCTTATTCATTAAAACTATCAATAGGTTCAATCTTGACCGCTGAGGCTGGATTATTTATTGATTAAAGGTTAGTTATTTGCCGTGCTTGACTGATCTAATAGTAAGGAAAAATATTCCAAACCGATCCGGTAAGATATTTAACTGGTAATTTGATGGTCGATGATTGAGATGAATGAAAGCTTTCCTGCGATTTTCCCTAGACTTAATGTTTTCTTTTTATTGTTTACATTATTCTGTTTTAGTTTAGTTAATTTAAATAATCTCACAATCAAATCCCCCCTTCTTTATTTTTGTGTTTATATCTGTTTATCAATTAAATCAGTACTAATCTCTTGGGTTCGACCCTGCTTACCATGTTTACAGTTTATTTTGTTGCAAAGAAAGTTATGATTTATTTTTGGTGGATTCGACACACATCAACACCTAACTGACCATTTTTCATAGTCGCTTAAATGAAGAAAATTCCATCTTTAAGTTCAAGGTAAGCATTAGTTTGATGAATTGGGAAAGAAAAACAGTTACTCCTATAATAAGTTAATGTATCCTAAACCATAAATAAAAATTAGTTGTTCCAAATCACTATTAGGATTTTATTTACTATTACTTGTATCCTTTTTAGTTTCTAAGATATTATTTCCATATAAAACTATTAGAATGTATAAACAATGATGCACTAGACTTATATAATTGCTAACTAGGAATTACACCAATGAATACCATCCTTTTGTTTATTTTATAATCATAAAACGAAGAAAATAATTTCTTCAATTTCATAGCACACATTTGTTTGTCCAAATTTTTTTGCAGAAAATGAAGGTTGTGTTCATTATTCTAATGGTGATGATATTTGTTATCTGTGTAAACTCAAACGAAATTAAGAATGATATTACTCCAAATTCGGTTTGTTGCAACAGCAATGGACCAAGTTGCGCACATGATCATCATTGCTCACCTTATTGTTCAAGTTGTCCTAAAGGTGGATTTTGCAAGTATCCTAAGGGTCAAAGAGCTTATTGTCATTGTTATTGTTGATTATTCGTGTTCAATACATCATTTAAGTAGTTATTATCGTATTGAATAAAATTGGACCTTTATTATCATATTGAATAAAATTGGACCTTTATTATTGAATTTGCTAGTTTCTTTTTTTAGTCCACATAAAGGTTTTGGCGAATATTTATTTATATTTGTTGTTATCAATAAATGCATGTCAGACAAAAAAAATAGCTCAATCACACTAGTAGTGTTTACACTTATTATGTCATATGTGACTGATAGAAGGATGAAGCCACTTTTGAACATATGAGAGCATGATTAAATAGTAGAGGTCGTCCTGCAAAAAGGATGAAATCAGTTTCATCATGATGCAAGATAATTGCATACACCTCGAGTCTATGTTATAGATTATGTGCAATCTAATAGGCAATTTTATGGAAACTTAATGCCTTCTGTCTTTATAGTCGGGAGTGATCATTACATGTAATGAACTGAAGTTAGATGGTTTGGCACATTTAAACCTATGGTTATGTATAGTGTTCGAATCCAGGTACATGTTATTCTATAAGTAGAATTGAACACCATGACACGTGTGTATGATGTCATGTGCTTTAGAGACCAAAAGATGGAAAAGAGGCGATCTCTCTTTTTCCTAGTGCGAGACTGATATCTTGAAATTACGATTTCTTCAGAAAAATTATCCTTATGACTTCCAATTTATTCCGGCACTATAGTCTAATGTAGCTACCTTAGAAAGGGTAACCTTCAGGTTGATGTGCTAATTCCAAGCAAAAAGAGCCCGACTGGATAAGAAAGTCAAACTATGATGGAGAAAATACAACCAGAAGGAAAGATATCCACCGAGTTCACATCTTGAGATATTCTGACTTTGAACATCCGGACACTTATGCTTTTGAGCATTCTTGTGAAATCAGATGAACTGTTGAGATCCATGTTATGACTGTGGATTTGAAAAGAAATCTAGGGTAATGCATACACCGTAGGTGATCCATTTTCAAGGCTAAAGGGTACATATCTCTTATGAGTATATAGTCCCAAGCTAGAAACATGCAAATCGAGCAGTTTTATATCTCCAACGAGTATATATAGCACTTAAGCTCTCGATAGTATGTCAGTCACAGAGACGATTTGCTAAACAATATTAGAGACCGAGATGATTCTTTGAAATTGGTTCCATTGAGTACGAGTGAAGATGTTAGGATTAATTAGGTATGGATCCAATTAATCTAGCCCGTCCGAAATGGAACGGGCCAAGTCCATCTTGTGAGATAAATTGGTTAGGGAGGCTCAATAGGTGAGATGGAAGATTTAGAGTTTCTCTGCCTATAAATAGGCTAACCCTAACCACATATGATACACGCGTGACAAAAGAGATGAGACGTCGGAGCTTTACCTCTTCTCGTATTCGGCCAACCATGCCCCTCTCTCTTGTTCTTCAGCTTTAGTCTGTAGATCATTCAGTCTTTCCCAACTAACGTTGTGGGGTTGCATGTAACTGGTGGTACAAGATCGTGGTGTAAAGATCTGCTTCGTTACTCTAAGAAATTAATTGTTCTACTATTTAATAACGTACGCCTGAACCCGTTTATCTCATATGAATTAATTTGTTATAGTTAATCCCTTCATATATCAAACATATTATCTAAGCTAGTTTATAAAAAATTGAGTTTTCCAATTTATACTCGTTTTAAATATCATATGCAAAATTCATATTCAAGCTTATGATCTTTATAACTTTTCTTGATTAACCCCTTCTAACCCCCTTAATGATTATATAACTTCTTGGGCTTTTCGATATTAATTTTTCCATGCATTACACTCACCAACCATTAAACATAATAACAGATCTAATATATAAAAAGTTTAAGGGTTCAATTATGTGTTTAACCTTATATTTTTAACCATGATCATACATAATATTGACGCAGTGGAAAAAAAAAGACTTTCACTTTCATTCTAAACAATTGAATACGCACGAACAATGATTAAAACGTCAAAATTTACAAGAACAATAGAAAAACAAAGATATTGATTGATAAAAAGCTACCATTACATATGAAAATAAAGCCTTTAAATAGTCTAAACTAGAAACATAAATAAAATTGGAAACAATAATCCTAATTAGAAAAGAAAACTAAAATAGAAAAACTAATTAATTCATAATTAATCAAAAATCCCGTTTTCAGACCCTAAACTCCCGAATTTTATATAACTAGCAAGATGCTCATGGTAAAACCATGAGTTATACTTAATGACATGTTTACACCGAAAACATCAAAATTCGAGCATCCAGACCCAACAACATACGAAACATACTCTGCTTTTAATCGCCCTGCATCATTCTCCCCTTGTTGAATAAATTTCGTCCTCGAATTTTCATAATCTGAGGAATCATCTTCTCAATGATTTGCATCGTCCCAAACGTCTTAGTAGATGTCCTTTTATAAACCATCAACCAAAAAAAAAACTATTGCAAGAAGCCTCAAACTTATAATCAATCTCATAACCAGGGCCGGCCCTGGGCCTAGGCCATGAGTGCGCCGGCCTAGGGCCCAGGGCTGAAAGGGGCCCAAAAAATAAATTGCAGCAGGTATATTACTAACCTTTCGGTAAAAAAAATAAAATATCAGTCAAGCCTTTGACCTTAATAATTATTATAACAAAGAAAATGCTCAAGTTTTAAATTAAAATGGTCCCTCTTTCTCCGGCTTATATCAAATTATCAATAACCCCAATTCTATAGGTCTTTCACAACTCTTTAGTTGCAGAAGAAAAAAAAAATCTTTCATTTCTTTATTTTTTATTTTTTTTTTCATCCTTTACTGCTTTGGGTGTCTTTTTTTCATGCTCATGTTTTCTTCGTTATTTGTTCTTTCATGTTTTTTCAACGTTTTGAACCTAATTTTGAAATTCTATAAAGGTTAAACAATTATTTTTATTATTTTTATGAATTTTATCTAACTAATTATATAATTTTATGTAGCTCCTAATTTACCGATTTATTATAAACTCAATACTTATTTTATCTATTCCAATCTTTAAATCAGCCTTTTCCTTGTTCAGAGAGAAATATACGAAGTTTCTATTCCACTTGATGAATTTAGTAGGTGAATTTATAAGGAGCATATGTATCATACATATAAAAATGGCAAATTTATTCAATTTATTTGTTGAGAGAAAGCTTATTCTTTGTTATATTATACATCGACTTCAAACATGCACACAAAACAATGACATATTATATTATTTCAACACTAAAATTGAATTATACCCACTAAATAGTTGAGGCGTAACAGAAAAGACAAAAAAAATCGGTAAAAGGACGTCTGTAATTTATTTTGCCTAGGGCCCCCGAATTGTCAGGACCGGCCCTGCTCATAACTTGCAAAGACATTAAGAACACAGTTGGGGTTATATGGATTGGAGAAGATTTTGGAACACTAGCATATATACCATTAAATTGGACAAGTTGAACAAGCTATATTGGGAACAACAAACAATAAATTTAAACATAATTAAGAAAGAAGTGATGTCGAACTGAGTCTAAGTCCAGATTGAAAAAGTGAAGCAAACATCTCCATCTCACTCTTCTGCAAAACAACACCAACCTCAACTCCACCATTAATCCCATCCTTACTTTCACACATTGAGACAATATTAGATCCACTCTTATCTATACTCACAATCTCCATCTTCTCCGGTTTTCCCCATCCAAAATCAATCTCGTACATCCCGAATTGAGGTGACCCAGCAACCCCAATCTCTTCTATCTTACCTTCACTCTCAATGATCTTCAAACTCCCCAATCGTTCCTTCATTTCTTTCACTGCATCCATTGTTCCTCTCTTTAGTTCCTTTACTTTCTCGCTAAGCTTCTCCGCAATAAACCCTATTCCGTTCTCTTCAATTATGCATGCTGCATCTGTCAATGTATAGTACCCTCTTGTACAGTTTCCATAATAGTTTTCCGGCAATGGAGGCTCTAAACGGGCCCTACAATTTGCTGGAAATGTAAATGCTACCTTTCTTTTTGCATCGATCTTCTTAGCTTTCACAATTGTGACTACAATGTAGGCATATGAAACAACAAATGTTGATAAATGGATTTCCTTATTGGCATCTTCTTTGCGGATTTTATTCATGATCTTTTGCTTGAGTTTATTAATGTCTTCGCGAGAAAACTCGAAAGTGGACCTGACTAAGTCGTTTGGATCTCTGGTTACTTGCATTAGCTTTAAGCTTCTCGGAGTTGATTCTAGACCGGGAAATTTAGCTTTAGCCCAAGTGTTCAGATAAATCATGTCGAGCCCTACCGGATCATGAATAGTTCGACAGAATTCGGGACTGAGCTCAATGGGTAAGTGTGCCCCTTCTTTGTTGCATATATGAGCCCAGGATTTCATGAACATAGCGATGCTTTTTCCGTCGGAGATTCCGTGGTGTGCAGATATACCTATGCAAAAGCCTTGATTGGGAAAGAAGGTGATTTGAATAACCATGATTTGTGCTTTTGAATCGGAAACAGATAGATCAGGGACATAAGGATGTAGCTCCGCGGCTTCCCGAATTTTATCATTTTGACAAAGAAGGGTAAGATTGAAATTAGACTCTGCAAATAGGAATGTGATTCCATCATCATTTGGGGAGTAGAGAATGAAGGGTTTGGAAGAATTTTCAGGCCATATGATGTTGCCTGCAAGAGGAAGATAATGGATAAGGGTAAGGGAGAGAGAGTGTTTGAGTTTTGGAAAAATCACTGTGTTGAAATGCGTGTGAGTTGACTCGTCTTGGCTGAGTTTATGGAAGAAAATTCGCTCGGTAGGGAAGTATTTGAGTAATACGATATCAAAATATGTAAGAGGAAGAGTCAACTCGGTAACGGAATCATTTCCATACGGAGGAACTTGAGAAGCCTCAAGTATCTTAACTGAAGGAGTATGTTCCATGAGATGTTTGAGAATAGAGTGTACAAGCAAATAATGGTTATGTTATATGATGGAGACTGATCTATTTTGAGTGCTATATGAAAACTTAGTCACCTGATACAATGCATTGGTCCAATTCAATTGATATAAGTTCCTCTTTTGATTGATTGGATTTATCATAATAGGTTTACAATATCCGGCCTAGTTGTTATGTATGTCAAGTAAATCTTGAATTATGATATTACCTAATATATTCTCTTCTTTTACTTGCGATAGGTAGCTTGTATGTTATGATGTCCGTTACAAGTAACATATGGTAGGTAGGTGTTTGATATTGGATTTTATCATACTTTTTCATTTTGCTTTTTATCATCTTAGTACTACAAGGCTAATAATGTAATAAAGAAAATGCCTTACATGCAAGCTAGGCTAATTCATTCTTTGTCATATTCACACCTTTCAAATAATAGTATACTAATTTCATTGAGCTGTAATTGAGGCAACTCGAATGAGCGCTCGGTAATCGGTTCGATAAAAGCTCGATTAAGTTTGGCTCGATTAATAAACGAACCACTCACTAACAAGATTGAAGAGCTTAATTCTTAAATGAGCCGATCTTGAGAAGATCAAACCTCTGCTTGAAAGCTCGTGAGTAGGTTCCGTTCGTGAAAAGCTCGATTGTAATATATTTATACAGTTTTATATAATTGTGGGTATCATTATATCGGTAACTAAGTAATCCCTAAATTTAGTTTAATCTTTAACCAATTTATATTTATCATTTACTTAGTTTGATGAGCCACTTATTTTGAGTATCATTATTGTTAGGTAAAGTCGACGTTTTAATATTTTTGAACATATGAGTTATAATTCTAAAAATAAGTGTTAAATTGGAGTTAACTTTCATTTCTTTCAATATCTTTTGCGTTATAGTACTAAAAAAATAGGGGAAAGTACAAATAAAACCCATGTGGTTACAATGTTTTGCAAATAGAGGGATGTGGTTTCATTTTTTGCAAATAGAGGAATGTGGTTTACAAAGTTGACAAATAAAGTAAATTGACTAACATCATTTACCACATCATCAAGTCAACCCTCCACTTCATCAAGTCAACATGACATGTCATCAAAAAATTAATATTTTATTATGCCACGTCATCAAAGTCAACAAGTTAACATGTCACGTCATCAAAGTCAATATGACATGTCATCAAAGACTAACACATTTAGTCAAATTCCTTACTTGTCAATTTTATAAACCAATTGCCTCATTTTGCAAAAAATAAAACCACATTCCTCTATTTGCAAATTCATGAAACCACAAGGGTTTTATTTGTACTTTTCCCAAAATAATAATAATATTGTCATCATAAATAGATAAAAGGGTAATTTCCAAAAAAAAACCCCTGTGTTTATCAATTTTGTCAAAAAGGTGTCTTTGTTTATTTTTTTTGACAAAATGAGGATTGTGTTTATCTCCGTTAACCAAAAAGCGGAAAAGTCATTAACGGTGTTAAATGTGATGACGTGGTAAGGGGTATTTTGGTCTTTATTTATGGGTTGTGATATAAAAAAGTCATTTCTCGCACTTTAAAGTTGTAAACACATAGATGTTTAAGAAATTTATGAATAAATAAAGACCGAAAACCCTTAAATTTCTTAAATATTCATGTGTTTACAACTTTAAAGTGCGAGAAATGACTTTTTTATATCATAACCCATAAATAAAGACCAAAATACCCATTGCCACGTCATCACATTTAACACCGTTAATGACTTTTCCGCTTTTTGGTTAACGGAGATAAACACAATCCTCATTTTGTCAAAAAAATAAATACAGACACCTTTTTGACAAAATTGATAAACACAGGGGTTTTTTTTAGAAATTACCCTAGATAAAATCATAAAATATGAATCTAATATTTATTTTCCACCATAACCATCAATTAGTTACATGTTTACAAACTTAAAATTTATGTTCAAAAACAATAGGTCACATGTTCAAAAACTTAAAACATATTTTAAAAAAATAACTCGCATGTTGAAAAACTCAAAACTCATGTCTAGAGCAGCAATAAAGTATAAAAAAATTTCAAAAACTTAAAAAACATTAGTTCAAAACAATACATGACGTGTTAAAAAATTTTAAAAATAATTTTTACCTAAGCACCGTGGATCTCAAAATGAGCATCTAGTCGACACGAGTCCAACTGTATAAAAATTATTAAAATCAGAGTTCGAGAAAGCTCGGAAAATTATTTTGAAAAAAAAATTTAAATGATGAGTTATCAGCACCACATTTTCTCTCCCCTCTTTTGCGCAACACAATAAGAAGGAACAAATTTCTCTTTTGGCGCTCTCTCATTATTAAAACTGAGTAGTTTTGAAGGTGTTTTCAAATATAAAAGTGTTCTCGCATATGAGAATGTTTCCACCTGATCCCTCCCCCTATATATATTGATTATATATATTTTAGCATTTATATATTTTCATACTGAAAATTTCGTATTTCAATAAGAAATTTTTTAACTTAAAAATATAAGAATCTTTTTTCTTTGAGTTAGTAATAATTGGATTACTCAGTTTGATGTTGTTTACGCCCTTTATGTGATTCCTCTCTCTCAATTAAGACTTACTGCGTACGCTAGGACTCAAACACGAGACGTTAGCTACGACTAGAGACTTTTACCACTCAAACCTACCTTAATTGGTCAAATTATAAGATTTCTTTAAAAAATTACTTATAAATACATATATGGTTATTTCAAATAATAAATAAACCTACATAAAAAATTAAAAAAAAAACTAAAACGCAAAATATGAAATTATATTTTTATTTTTAAATTTATTGTTTTTAGTTGTAAACCTAAATTCTTGGTGTTACATTTTAAATATGTAAAATTTTATGTGTCAAAAATATTATTGCAAATAAAGAGTAAATTCGTAAATTAAATGAGTTAAAGGACTAAACTATTGGACTAACAAATATTAAGGACCTTACTATGTATTACAAGAAAGATTCTAGAATACATCCGGTGTACCACGTCATCCATACATAAGGTCAATAATTTAGTGACATATCATAACCATTAGAATTAAGGGTGTATAATTTAAGATCTAGAGTTCATTTTCTATTTCTAGAGTTTTTATTTTGTCATCTAAAATTGTATATAAATAATGAACTATAAAAATATATTGTTAATTAATTATACGGTGTAAAAATTTTATTGGTTGAACTTGTATATGTTAATTATTTATTGATTTGGTGTACCACATCATCGATACACCAAGTGTACACTAAAAACTCACATAATGTTTCCCCATCAGTTAGGTTTATTAAATTATTTACCATGTTACTTTTTAAGAGAGTTATCGTAGTGTTATTATTTATATTTGAAAATTAAATTTAATAATAAATATTTACCTCAAATTGAAAGTTGGATGCCCAACAAACATATAATCAGTGGCATTACAAATGAAAAAATGAATTACTTTTTTTTAAAGCGGTGGATCGAAAGGAGGATGGTGGAGGGTTACGATTAGGTCGGCACCCTTCACAAAAATTGTTGGCCTTAACAAGATCAAAATCACTTAGAGGGGAGTGAATAGGTGTCAAATTCGAAAACTGAAAAACTAAGAGCTTTAGAGAAATTCATTTTTTAGAGTCAAATTTCCTCAGAGTCAGAAGCAAGCTTAGTGAAGCAGCCTCTGAGGGAAATTTTACCTTCTTGTAGTAAACTGCTTAGAACAACAGAAGTTCAGAGTTAGAGAACTTCTGGACAGTCTTCTGAACAAAGACAATGAGATAAAGAGTAAATCTGTTTCAGCACTAAATAAACATCAAGTACACATAAGCAAAATAACAAGTTAAAGGAAGGGAGAAAGAGATTCATGAGGTCCTGATGAACAGTTCGATTTATCCACGTTCGCCACAAAAGTACTGTGACTACGTCCTGTCCCCTGTGATCGCAGTCAGCAGAAATTTTAAATCCACTATTCAGAACTTTTATGGCAAGTTCAGAAGCTCCTTTACATCAACAGAACTTAAGCTAATTTCTCCCTTAGTTCTGACTAGCCTAGAAAGAGTTAAAGGATTTCCACCAGAACAACAACAATCCTGTTTTCTGGAATTCTCACCCAACTCAAACCTTAACTAGATTTCTCTCAAAATCTAACTGAATATCACAAACGATATCAGTTTACAAGATTCC
Source organism: Euphorbia peplus (assembly GCA_028411795.1). Lineage (NCBI taxonomy): Eukaryota > Viridiplantae > Streptophyta > Magnoliopsida > Malpighiales > Euphorbiaceae > Euphorbia > Euphorbia peplus. Next base: position 22,806,758 of record CP110844.1, read on the forward strand.
TATTATGAACTTGTTTTTCTTCACTCTTTCAGTTTTACAAAGACTAAACTAAGAAAGATTGAGAATGGAAAATGAATGCTCTGTTTTTCTTGTTAAAACAGTGCGTTGAGATTTTAGCTCGATAATCGCGTGTCTTCTCAAATGATCTTGGCTACTATTTATAGTGTCTTGTAGATGACCGTTGTTTGAATTTGAATCTTCAATTGATGACATCAGTTTTTGTAGCCGTTAATCTGTCATTTCTTCAAACGGTCATCAAATACTTTGATTTTGTTAACCTTGTTCTTTAACTTAATCCGGTAAGTGATTTGAAATCAAAGATAAGGTTGACTGGAAATTTGCTTCATTTAGATCAACAAAGGGTAGACAAGGATTTTGTTTGTAGCATACATGCGCGCTCCTTCAAAACAGTTTTTTGCACTTTTGGCGCCTTGCATTAAATGCAGATGTCAAAGCATTAAATGTTTAGCAACACCCGTGACAAGCGCTTCTGAGCTCATTATTCCTTTTGTCTAAGCTTCTGATCAAATGGAATGATTTCTTCTGGTTGCTTCTTTACTTCTGAGGAGAGCTTTACAGTCTTTAGAGCGGAGCATCCAGCTCCTGAGCTTTATCTTCTGTCTTCAGCTATTCTTCTCTTCTGAGTCTTTAAGCAGTCCAGAGTTTCTTCTTTCAGCACCTGCTGAGAAAACTTATACAAAAACTTAACAAAAAATTGTTAGTCAACATTGATAAGAATATAAATATAAATTAAGTTTCATCTTCTGAAACGTTTGGACATAATCAAAACATGTAAGGTTCATCAAAAATTCCAAAAGCAAAACCAAAAAAAAATGTTCAATGAAGAGAAAAACATACAATTATTGGCTTAATATAGCCCTCAACTTGTTCCAACTTGAACGGTTCCCCTATACTTTCAAAAGCTATAAATAACTCTTTATATTTGTCAAAAACTAATAAATAATCCTTTAGTTTCAAAATTAATGTATCAGAACGTGCAAATTGTAGATGGAGTATACTATATGCGCAAGCTTATGATACATGGAGTTGGATTAACGATATCAGCTATCGTTTCCACATTTTGATACAATTAATTTCTAAATCTTGGCATGTAATTAAGGGTGGTTGGAAGCTTTGCAACATCTGTAATTGCATGTTATATTGCTCTAGAGTCATGGTGAATGGGGACATAACATGTTGCGGCGGATAGCCTCCAATCGGTGGATCTGTTTCATGGAATAATACGCGAGGGTATAGCCCAAACGGGTGAGGCGCTTGGTAAGGATTCGCAAATTGCGAACTTCCAAACTGTCCTGCTCCTTGAGACCTACGCAACATCTTTCTTAATTTTAGCGTAACTTCTCGGCTCATGTGTTGCGATAGTGTCGCCTCCACATCTTTGGCGCTGTCCTCCTCATCTAACTCTATGACATTGTGGACTTCAACCTCATGCACCGCCTCATGAATTAGCTGGTTATTCATGGGATCAATGCTCTTAATCGTCGGCGCGCTTGTAGTGGCGATTGTGCTTGTTGTGCAGACTGTCAAAAGGTGGGGGTATCTCTGACGTGCTCATGGTGAATTTCTTAAATTCGAGATGGAAAAGAAATCCACGCTCACCGCACCAATGATAACTTATGACTTCAAATCTTCTCTTCTCCTTCCTTGGCTTGATTGGAGTACCTGCAAAACGGAGTCGGCGAGGTGATCGTCGGTAGACTCTTCGACGCTCAAGTCAATAGGGGAATAACTTGAATCGTAAGTAAGACTTGTTTAGAACAAAATGTACCTTTAGGGTTCCCCTCATAGTATGTAGTAATAGGGGTTAAGTATACCGTGTCCTAATAGGATTAGGACTCCCGGTAGTCAGTGAGAAGATATTAGATAACTTCTAGTTTAGTTATGGAAACTTCCCTTGTTGGGTGAGCATCCGCTCAGGGAGGGTAGCTACCTCAACGCGGGTGCTTCCTTTCTAACGGATAACAGCGAGAGCTCTCCTGGACCCTCAATGAGCCAAGCGGTAATTGGGCTTCTTCGCGGGCCCATCTAGGCCTTGTTCAAATCTTGCTTTTATCAGGCGGCAATTCTCTCGCTCGTGACCTGCAACTATTTTTGCATATGGGACATAAAATTCTTGCTGAATAAGACCCAATTTTCACTTTTGTCCAAAATCTTTGTCCATGTTCTCATGTTTTCTTGTTATGGAGCCTAATGAAGAGACACCCAACGAGTATGGGTATTACCGCCTCATTGACAAACCTAGTCTATACTAATATAATTCTCAAAGGAGAGAAATTTACAAATGAATATTTTAAGCCATTTTTCTTATGTGTCACTTCAATATAGTTTCTTCAATTTCTTCTAATAAAATTCTTTCAGATTTGAGAGGAACTACTAATAATGTTTTTAATTAATTATTTTAGACGGTTATTGTATTCGATGTTACAAAATTTTAAATATTAATATGTTTGCATGAATGAATATAAAAATATATATACCATAATAATAACATGAATTTTGTTAATTTACTTTTAAATAAGGTCAAAATTTATTTAGAGAATTCTTTAAAAAATTACTCAAGAATAAAGAAATTACTCGAAAATAATCATTCTTAAAATAATAAAAAAGATTACAATATCGATATAATTTTTTAATCATCGAATACAAAATATTGACTAATTAATTTATTTACGCTTAGGAAAACTTTTTAATTTGCGAAAAACTATATAAAAGATAAAGCATAAAAGATACTCCATTCGTTCTCAAATAAATGTCTTTTTAGAGTGTTTCACACAAAATAGGATAATCAATAAATGTGCATTTATATTGATAAATTTACATGAATAAACTAAAAAAATAATCTCTCTCATTTGAGGATTGGATAATAAATCTTGAATTGTTAAAAAACACATGAATCAAGACAAATTTTCAATGTTTGGAACAAAAAAATATACAAATAAATTTTGGAAAATGACTTTCTAAAGAGACATCTAAAAGGGAATGAGGAAGTAAAAACTAAAACAAGAAAAAAAAAATGGAAAAACTTAGTGATGAATGAATCCGCAAAAGTTTAAAGCCATATTTCTTGAAAAACGCGAGCTTAATACCTATCAATGTAAATATTGATTCGTAACTGAACTTCAATTTTTAATGTAATTAAGATTCAATTTATTGAAATTAATTTTGATTCATAAATGTTAAAAGTAACGGAAATCAACTTTTTTTTCTTCAAATTTTTTGATACAGGCTACATATTAAGGATATGAAGGTTTGTGCTTATTTTTTCTTGGGTTATTTTCAAATATGTATTATGTGGTTTCACGGTTTTGCAAATAAATTACATTTGAGAAGATAAAAGACTGTGGTTTGCCTTTGAGCAAATAAAGGACTGTGGTTTGCATTATTTGATGAATTTAAGGAAATTGTCGATTTTGTTAACGTAAACGATGAAATTTTTTGCCCGAAATGTTTTTCTAACCTTTGATGAGTCAAGTTAGAATTAAGCTCAAAGATCAGAAAAACATTTCGGGCAAAAAATGTCTTCGTTTACGTCAACAAAATCGATCATTTCCTTAATTCTGCGAACAATTCAAACCACAATCCTTTTTTTGTTCAAAGGAAAACTACAGTCCTTTATTTGCAAAATCATGAAACCACATGACACTTATTTGAAATTAAACAAAATGTTTTTGCATATTTTAATGTTTCATGTTTTCTTTTATACATTATTGTCTTATTCAAATTTCATAAAATTCTTTGAATCGCATCTATTATTTATAAGATTTATTAGGATTCATATTCAAATTCTTTCTTCTAATGAATTTCTTTACTAATATTTGCTTTCAAATTTGATTTCTTATCTTTATATTTTATCAAATTTGCAAGACAACACATACAAGCTGAAAAAAATCATGAAAATGTTTAATAATAACAGTATAAAGATGAGAGTTCAAATTTAAATAAGACACAAATGCAAAAATGTAGTGCATTCGTTGCATATAGATTTTTCCATTCATAGTTACCATTTCTTTTTCAAAAAATGGAGAAATGTATCTATACATTTATTTCTTTTTTCCTATTTCATTTTTTGAAAAGTAGGATTCATTTTTCTTAGTTATGCTTATATTATCATATTATGTAGGGTAAGGGTAATGATGTAGATATCTACATTATTATATGAATTTGATATTATTTTCTTTGATTTTGCTTTATCAATACAAATTTTGACTTATTTTTGTCCAGGTATGACGAGGTGAGGAATAAACGAGGATTTGAATTAATAGGTCTTGAATTTCATGGAGTTTTTTTAGCATCATTAGCTTTGTCTTTCATGTAATGTAATACATACAAATTGAATTAAATTTTTAATTTGACATTTTAACTGAAGTGAGTATAGGCCAGAAGAACGCAGTGCAATTTGTTTGGAACAGTTTATAAACTGTTCCAATATACAGATAGACCAACGTCTATGCAAGCTTACCAAAAAACGAAAACAATGAAATTAGATTTAAATATTTCTTTTTTTTTATTGAAAATGGGGACAAATGAGGAATCGATGAGAGAAGCAGACACTCCGACTAAGTCAGCGCCTCTGAACTAACACCGAACCCCAAACCCGATAGCTAAAGTGATCAAAACAACATTTTATAACCCGCGTAAGCGCAGATATTCGACTAGTAACTTTAATACTCAGGTTATTTTTAGTTTGTGCTTCTTTAATAAGTTACTATTTTAATTATTATGTTTATGTTATTTTCCTTACTTTTGGTATTACATTATTTTATGTTTAAGTTACTCAGGTTATTTTATTTTCTTATTATAATTTTTTAAAGATTAATTTAATTATTTTATGTTACATATATTTTATATTTATAGCAATAATTTATCATAATTTTGAGATACAATAATTACTAATCGACTTTTCGAACTAACTACATGCAACAATGAATAAATAAATATAAAAGCATTGTAAATAGTAAAGAAATAGATGTTTATTATGAAAATGGTGATGGTTTAATTATAAAAGTAGTGAGTTATTTATTATGGTAAACATAAGAGATCAAAGTACACATTAGCGTTTGAATAATAAGGATGATGGATGGATGGATGAATCAACAATAACAATGACAATAAGGCTTTTGATTTTTTGGATACTTGCAAAATCCACCACCTCTCGGACAACCGGAGCAATAGTTTGTGCAGTCTCCATCAGCTGAGCAACCTTGTCCATCGCTATTGCAGCACACCGAAGTTGGACCTATTTCACCCATCACAACTATAATTGGACTCATAACAAACATAATTGCTATCAGAATAATTCCAACCGTCTTCATTTTTCACTTTAAATTTCACTTAACTTGTTTCTTTCTCTTATGAATTTCACTTCTAACAGCTTCTATTTATACACATAATTTCCAAGGAAATTAAATCCTTGTATTACTAAACTACTATATGTTCTATTTTATACAAAATCTCGTTAGACATTACTATAGTAAGAAAATACTAGTTCAAATTTTATTACTATATTTATTGGATGTTACCTCAAATAAGTATTGGTGTTCATTACTATTTTTTCTAATTTCTTCAGAAAATTTACGAGACCACTTAACTTTTTATGGACAATTTTAACAAGGTAAAAGATAAAAATGCAAGAGTTCTTGAAAAAACATTTAAAATGCAATTTTAACCACTAATTTTTGGTGAAAATGTAAATGTGAATTTGTATTAAGTTGGTAAAAATAACACTACTAATCATTTTAATATAGAGTTGTGTGGAGTATGAAAATCGAAATGAAAAATATGCTAAACTAAAATTAACTAAAAAAACATATATAAAAATAGAGAAATGATCAAGTGTGACAATGAGTTTATGGTGTGACAATCCACTTATGGTGTGACAAGAGAAAAAGGTGAGGTAATTTTGTAATTGAACATGGGAAGGCGGCAAACTTGTAATTAAGAGAAAAAGCCTTATACGTGTAAAATGAAGGGAAGGAAGAGGGGGTGATGTCAGCGCTGATGTCACCCCTGGAGAGAGAAAATGTTTTAATTATTTTCTTTAAAATGCATTTTCCCGCTCTTCTCGAACTCGTTTTTCAAAAAACATTATACCACTGAACTCGTATTAATTAGGCCGTCATTTTGAGATCCATTTTTGTTATTTATAAACGATTTTTAATTTTTTTAATTTTTCTATGGTTGTTTCAAATTAATATTCGGTTGTTTCAAATTAATACTGTGTTGTTTCAAAATAATATTCTGTTGTTTCGAATGAAATATAATTAACACTTTGGATTGGATGGAGCTCTGTAATAAGTTGATAATGTTTCAACAAAATACTCTGTTGTTTCCAATTAATACTCGGTTGTTTCAAATTAATACTGTGTTGTTTCAAATCTTGAGATTAGTGAGATGAAAACATTAATTCTTGAGAAACATCTAGGCACAACAAAGTTTTGAAACAATCGAGTATTATTTCGGAACAACCGAGTATTATTTCGAAACAACAGAGTATTTTGTTGAAACAATACAACATATGGAGCAACCGAGTATTCTGAAACAACACAATATTGTTTTGAAACAACACGATAATGTTTTGAAACAACACAGTATGTTTTTGAAACAACCATAGAAAAAAGCATAATTTCATCACTTCACAACCAATTGCACCAAACATAAATTTCAAAGTCCAAAGTTATAGCAGTAGGCATGTGCAAACCTAACTAAACACAAGCAAAATAGAAATGTAAAGGATTTATTACGCAATTGATATTGATAAAATCTTAATAACCAGCATCCTCACCAGTTCCAACATCCTGATCAATTTGTTTTGGTTTTTCTTACTAGACTTAGTATGCTGCTTTGAGTCCGCCAATCAAGAGCAAAAAATAAGGAAGATAAAATTAAGAAAGGACAAAATTAAAAGATAAAAAGAGAAGATTCATGATCATCTTTGGCAAAATCATCATCTTCTCCTCACGCTGCAATTTCACACTAAAAATAAACAAATCTTTTGAATAGAAATTTCCATTATTGGACCATTTCCAGCTCATAGTATCTGGTTTAATAATAATAAATTAAATCATCATCTTCTCTCTAATTTGTAGTTAGGGCTTCCTTGGTTTGATCGATGGCCCTTGAAGACGCCGGCGAACCTCCTCTTCAATCTCCGATTATTCTCTCCGCTACAACAGCCGCTGTTGTTTCTGTTTCTCCTCCTCCTCCGGATCCGCCTGGCGGGACCGGTTCTGATCATCATCCTCATCAACACCTGGTGGAGGGACCGAAAAAATCAGAGATGGAAGAGAAATGGAGGAAACTGCGTGTGGCCGAGCTAAAACTGTTTCTTGAGTTGAGCGGAATGAATTGGAGAATTATTTTTAAAGACTTAATTAATTACACAATTGGTACCTGTCTCACCATAAGAGGGTGTCACACCATAAGGGGTTGTCTCACCTGAACTTGACTCTATAAAAATAAAGTTTTTTGGGATTCCAATTTTCAACGCGAGTCCAGTCTAAGTTCGCCTAATTTTATTGTGGGCTTGGTTGGATTTTGGTTGGGTGCATTTTATTGCAAGCCTCATATGCTCAACCCGACCCCATCCCAGCTCGACCATGTTCAGGTCTAAGTGTAAATTAGCCAACACGAATGCGCGGCTCAATGACCAATTCGATAAAAGCTTGATCATGTTTGTGTCGACTTATAAATGAGCGACTCCCGAGCACGATTTAAGAGCTCAGTCCGTATTGAGTTGTTCTTGAGCAAGTCAAATATCGACTTGAAAGCGCATGGGTAGGTTTGGTTTGTGAAACACTAGATTATAATATATTTATGTAGTTGTAAATAACTGTAATTATTATTATGGATACATAATTTAATAGGTTCTAAGTTACGATGGAACTTGTCGTTTGATCTATATGTTTTTAATAATATATGATAAAAAATTTAATATTTATCCTATTAAGTAGTTTAGTCCCTTCATCCATTTAAATTGCTTATTTATCCTTTACTTTGCAATGTTTTAAAATTCAAACCGGACATAGAACCGGATTTATAATCGGGTCATGAGTCATTTGGTTCAACCGAATGACTCGGATTGTTCGAACCGGATGACGTAATATATATAATTAATTTAAAATTATCCTTATAAATTATATATATAAATTCATAAACAAATAAAAATATAATTCTTTGATAGTTTAATAAGCTTGAGGAAATATATAAATTCAAGGAAATTCTATGGTCACTTTGTTTTTGACAAAGTAATCATTACTTTGTTTTGTCCACCATTAGATCATGAGGTGAAAAGTGATCTAATGGTGAATAAAGCAAAGTACAAACAAAGTAACTTAAAAACAAAGTCACCATAGCCTACACCATAAATTCAGGCATGACAAATTATTATTTTCATGGAACTAAAATAATTGATTTTAATACAAATAATGAAAGTTAATTTTTTTATATTGATTATTTTTTTGTAAACTCATATGAACACAAAGAAAATTTGAAGTAAGGTTGAAAATGAAGATGAAATGAGAGCAGTTGATTAAATTAAAAGAAGGATGAAATCATGTGTTTCTTTTATCTCACATCGAAAAAATGGGTAGAATTATGTAGCAATTAAATTGGTACCAATTAGGCTGATTGAGTCGACAGGCGGCCCATTGCATACTTTGGATGCTGACAACTGCTTTATTATTTCTTTTTATGAATTGATTTAAAAAAATTAAAAATTGATAACTTAAAAATCAGGATCAATTCGGTTCAGGTTCGCTCGCCGAATTTTGGGTGACTCCAGTTCTTGCTGGGTTGTTGTCAGTTCAAAAACTTGAATGTTTCGGATAGGATGGATGATCGGTTCTTTGTGAAACCGGCCGGTCCGATTCGGGTTTTAAAACAGTGCTTTGTACATAATATTTTGATACATAAATTTTAACATTTTTATATTTTGAAAAAATAAAAATTTTAATAAAACATATTTTAAATATAAAAATATAGAGATTTCTTTAAAAGAATTGCCGTAGATACATATACATTAATTCAAAAAATAAGTGCTAAGAAACCTAAAAATATCTCCTAAGTTTATTTTTTTTTTTTAAAAAAAAAAACTAAAATGAGAAACACAAAACTATATTTTAATATTTACAGTAACTGTGTTTAGTTGTAAATATATATATAAAAACCAATTGTGCAAGTTGTACAATTTGTCAAAAATATAATTAAAATCTAGCAGATAAACAATCCAGTTATTATTTTTGTTTATTTTTATAAATTCAGTTTAATCAAATTTAGCAAATTTTCTTTAGCATTTAATCAAATTCGGTTGATTCAATCAATTCAGTTCGGCAAATTCAATTTAATTAATTCAATTCATTTTATTTCAACAATAAAGAATGAGCCTAAATACGTATTTTAAATAAATCCAAAAACTGTTAAATTATTTATCATTATATTTAAAAATTAAATTTAGTAATAAATACTTAGTAAAAATTAAATTATATTTATCATTATATCAAATTAAGCAGTTAGGGGATATTCTATGGTCACTTTGTTTTTCACAAAGTAACCATTACTTTGTTTTGTCAACCATTGGATCATGGGTTAAAAGCTAATCCAATGGTAAAAAAGACAAAGTGTAGACAAAGTAAAGGAAAAACAAAGTGACCATAGCCTACAGCAGAAGTTAGTCATAATCAACATACAGTAAATTTGAATTACTTTTTTTTCCAAAAGGAAAATTTAAATTACTTAAAATTAAGGGCAAATATTAGTAGTGCCTATGGTTTGCAGAAACTCACTGTTTGGTTTCTGTATTTTTAAAAACCAACTACTCAGTGCCGAAATTTTCTTTCCATTAACGCTTTAGTCCTTATGGGATATTAAAATACAAATTTCGTTAGTCAGCTCAGGTGTCAGTTAAAATCAACATATTAACACATATTAGTACCTAAAATATCCATATCCACTAATATATATGTAGAGTCAAGTTCAGGTGAGACACCCCCCTTATGGTGAGACACATCTCTTATTGTGTGACAACAGGGTATAATTAGTGAAATTTACCGCAAAACTAAAATAACTTATCTGACCACCTCTATTCCCACCGCTTCCGCCGCCATAACCTACAAAATTATTCCCAGCCGGCGACGCCGCTACCGTGACTCCATTTCCAAAAGCTGTTAAATGACTAGACGACGCAGCACATCTAAAAATTCCTTCCCATAGCCATCCTACAAAATTAGACTCCGGCGACGACTGACAAAAACTATTACTATCAACATCAAACCGACCTCTCATCTCCGACAACGTTATAACGCTGATTGACATGCTTCCATCTTCATCCGACTCAGATCCACCGCGAACAGGGCCATCGGGGCACACCTCCATCGCCGGAGCAGTCGAGAATAGAAAATGGTGGATTTTATTGAAATTTAATTGCGTAACTTGCTTGCAGTTATGCTGCCATGATTCTTTTCGATGATGGAATCCCCATCACTGTATCATTGTCATACTGCAAGCTCTTTTGTTGTTCTTCTCATTTAGGGTTTGTTAATTTGTGCTTTAGATAATAAGGATTCTGTTTTTTCTTTTCAGATTTCTTGTGTTAAATTCTTGTTTTCATGTTTCTGTTGTGTTTCTTATGCATTTTCTCGTTGCTTGAATTTAAGCTTAGATTTGTATTTATTAATTTATGCTTGTATGAAATGATATGTTGTAGTTGTGGAATTGAAACAACACGGTAATGTTTTGAAACAACCATAGAAAAAATTAAAAAAATTAAAATCTAGCAACAATGGATCTCAAAACAACACGGTAATGTTTTGAAACAACCATAGAAAAAATTAAAAAAATAAAAAAATAAAAATCGCTTATAAATAGCAACAATGGATCTCAAAATGACCGCCTAATTAATACGAGTTCAGTGGTATAATTTTTTTTTGAAAAATGAGTTCGGGAAGAGCGGGAAAATGCATTTTAAAGAAAATAATTAAAACTTTTTCTCTCTCCAGATGTGACATCAGCGCTGACATCACCTCCTCTTCCTTCCCTCCATTTTCCATGCATAAGGTTTTTTCCTTTAATTACAAGTTTGCCCCCTTCCCATGTTCAATTACAAAATTACTCCCACCTTTTTCTCTTGTCACACCATAACTGGGCTGTCACACCATAAGCTCATTGTCACACCTGAGCCTTTCTCTATATATGTATACATAACAAATTTTCTTCCCTAAAATTTTCTTTTTATGCGTTCTTTTCTATTCTCCTCCCTCCATTCCCATTCCTTCATCAAATTTTTTGAGCTTGAATGATGAAGGAATGAGAACGGAAGGAGGCGAATAGAGAAGAACACATAAAAAGAAAATTTTAGGGAAGATAATTGGTTATGTATACATATATATTAATGTGCGTAAGGGTATTTTAGTAACTTATATGTGTTAGTATGTTGTTTTTGACCGAAACCTGGGTTGACTAACGGAATTTGTATTTTAATATTACGGTAGGGACTAAAGTGTTAACGGAGCAAATGCCAGGGCCTAAGTAGTGAGTTTTTAAAAATACAGGAACCAAACAGTGAGTTTCTGCAAAACATGGAGACTATTAAATTATTTGCCCTAAAATTAATATATACATAGTTACAATTATAATTTATAAAAAAACATCTACAATACTACTAACTAAACAACTACTAAGTTAAATTTAGTCAGTTATATGACTACTTAATTTGACTAGCTATTTAAAAAGTATAATCAACCCTAGTATGTGGAGATAGCCTATTAGTTAGGGTTTTTGCCGTCTTGGTAGTTTTTCCAAGTTCCCGACGTGTGAGTTTTTTCGGCGTGTTGAGATGCATGAAGGAGATCGAAACCCTTTGTAGAAATCTGAAGATTGCTAATGCAGAAGAAATTGTGGTAGAGGTGGATGATGATACCTCTAGTTTAGACCAAAGTTTGAATAAAAAGGTTGTGGGGCGATTTCTGATGTCGAAACCTGTAAACCTCAAATCAATGGCCAATGCATTTACATCAATCTGTAAAACACATAAGGGATTCAAGGCGTCTAAATGCGATAGGGGACTGTTCATGATTGAATTTCAGTCTGAGCGGGATAAGTGTAGGGTGCTGGAGGAAGGACCATGGTATTACGATCGTCATCTTGTAATATTGACTGATGTTATTGGGTATGATGATGTTGCTGAAATAAATATGAACCCGAGCCCATTCTGGGTGCAAATAAGGGGCATCCCACTTTCATGCAGAAATAAAGCAATGGTGAGTAAATAGTAGGGAGGTTAGGAGAGGTGATCGAAGTGGAGGAGGAGAGCCTTAAGAACTGAGCGTCTAGTGTTCGAGTTCGGGTTTGTATCGATGTCACTCAGAGGCTGCTTAATAAGACCAAGTTAGTCGTGAAAGTCAAGAATAAAGGAGAAAAGGTAGTGCGGCTTGGATGTCGTTATGAAAAACTGCCAAATTTTTGTTATACATGAGGGTTATTGGTCATGTGTACAAAGATTGTGAAGTGGAGCGAGATGAGAATGCAATTGAATTCCCGTATGGTCCTGATCTTCGAGCTTCCCCTAGGAAGAAGAGGACGTTTAATTGTGCTTTTAAGGAGAAATCTTATGCGGAGAAAGCCCAAAGTTATCAAAGCTCGTGCGGTTATCAAGTTGTCAACTACAAGAAACAACTGTTTGAGAATAACCAGCAAAGAGAGACGAAACAAAATGTGGAGGAATCTACGACGGAGTCGGATTTGGTCAGTCTTGTCCAAGAAATGGCTAGGGACAAGTTAGATGGTCCAGTGAAAGAAGAGATTCCCAAGGGGAGATTGGAGTTAGTAACAAGGCAGTAGTTGATACACCAGTAGAAACAACTTTTGTAGTTAGGGCAAACAAGAGCTTATCGAATATTGGGGCTGTGATGGAGGAGTAAAAGACTGTGTCTAAAGAAAACGGGCTTCGAAAGGTGAAGATCAAAAGATTAGCTCGAGGGGGTTCTAAGCCTACGCCTGAGGGTAATCACCCCCATCAGAATAGTAATGGAGAGGGTGCAGTTGTTGAGAGTATCGAACCTCCTATGGATATTGATAATGAAGTGAATGACGAGGAGGATAATCGTTTTGGTAAGAGACAATTGAGTAATAATGACCAGAGGGTGGAGCCCGACGAGCGGCTCCACCCTATAAAACGAAACTCCTAAGTTGGAATGTTCAAGGGCTAGGCAACCCTTGGACGTTTCGATCCATTAAAGATGCTTTAAGGGTTAACTGTCTAGACGTCTTCTTCCTTATGGAGACAAGGCTACATAGGGGTGAGTTGGGCAAACTTGTGAAGGAGTTTAACGATTACTTTGTGTTCGGGGTGGATACGGTAAGACGGTCATGAGGGTTGTGTTTAGGGTGGAAGAAAAGTGTTCAAGTAAAGATCCATCGCTTTTCTCGCCACTATATCTATTTTCATATTATGAAAGAGGATGGGTTGGTTTGGTGGAGGGGTTGTGGGTTTTATGGTTGGCCGGAAACTGGAACAAAGCATCTCTTGTGGGAACTTATGTCTTTGCTCAGCAACATGGAGCAGTATCTGTTTCTTGTATTTGGAGACTTTAATGAGATTCTGAACCTTTCTGAGAAGAGTGGCGGTAGATAGAAAGAGCTTAATAAAATAGAAGATTTTCAGAATTGTGTAGATGCGTGCTCGTTAAAAGACCTGGGGTTCTCAGGCTTGGAATTCACTTGGTCAAATGGAAGGGACAGAGATCAATTGGTGTTGGAAAGGCTGGATAGATTCTTAGCATATGGTCAATGGGATTCGTCCTTCCCTGACACTGAGGTCTACCATCTAGTGTGGGGAGGTTCAGATCATTTATAGATTTTGCTTAATTGTACCGGTACAGGTTTGTCAACTCAAAAAAAAAAGAAACTCATCTTCTGGTTTGAAGAGATGTGGATGCGAGATGAAAGGTGCAAAGTGGTTATTCGGGAGGCATGGGGTACTAGTAGCTCGATTCACGTTATTAATGTGCTGCATAAATTCAGAACTGTGCCAAGGCTCTTGTCAGGTGGAACAAGGATGAGCTTGGTCATGTGGGTACTCGAATTCGAATCAAAAGAGAGATGTTAATTGATCTGCAATCAAAACCTATGATGAAGTCTTTACATAGGCAAATTAAGATTGAATCTAAAATGTTATCAGATCTTCTGGTGAGAGAAGAGGACATGTGGAGGCAACGTTCAAGAGTAGATTGGTTGAAAAGGGGGGGGGGGGATTCCAATACAAAAAAATTTCACGCTAAGGCATCGAGTAGTAGGAAAACGAATGCTTTACTAAAACTTCAAGGCAAGATGGGGAACTATTTTGTTGGAGATGCTAAGATAGTAGAGTTAGTAAGTAGATATTATGGAGAGCTCTTTAAAACTTTTGATCCGAATGAGGTTGAAATAGTGGTCAGTAGTGTCACGAGCAGAATTGATGAGGAAGGAGTTCAGATGCTTAATCCCCCGTTCGTGCGTGAGGAAGTCGAGGCTGTCATACGGGCTATTAATCCATGGAAGGCCCGGGGCCGGATGGGATGACGGGACTGTTTTTCCATGAAAAATTGGGAGGTAATAGGAAATGACGTGATTCAGTTTGTCCCTGACTTCTTGAGTTCTGGGATTATGCCGAATGAGATTAACCATACTTATGTTACACTTATGTAAACGACCTTCAATAGATCAGTTTGTGTAATGTTATTTACAAGGTCATCTCCAAAGTTTTGGCCCACCGGCTGAAGAAGGTTCTACCAGGCATCATTCACCACACCCAAAGCACTTTTGTCCCTGGAAGGATGATCAGAAATAATGCACTTGTAGCTTTTGAAGCTTTCCACTCGATGAGAACTCGGATGAAAGGTGTTATTGGATATTTTGCTTTCAAGCTTGATATGAGCAAAGCATACGATAGGGTGGAGTGGTCGTTTTTGGACAAAATCATGCATAAGATGAACTTTCCAAATCAATTCTGACCACTGATATTCCGGTGTGTGTCCCCCAGTTACTTATTCATTCTTGATTAATGGGCAGCCTCGAGTTTTTGTTCATCCGGGGAGGGGGTTAAGACAAGGTTATCCACTCTCACCCTATTTCTTCCTCCTTTGCGTTGAGGGTTTGTTTGCACTTTTACGGGAAGCAAAAGAATGCAAAGTGATTCATGGCATTAGAATAGCTCAGTCTTGTCCAGTGGTTTCTCATCTATTTTTTGCAGATGATGCAATTATATTTGGAAAAGCGACAGTTAGAGAGTGTTGGCCAGTCCAACGGATTTTGAAGCTATATGAGAAAGCTTCGGGACAGTGCCTCAATTTTGACAAATCTGAGATCACCTTTAGTTCTCATATGATGGATGTTAATAAGCCACCAATCCTTCAAATTTTTAATGCCAGGGAGGTTGGGATGCTACAAAAGTACCTTGTAATTGCTACAATGGTTGAAAGAGCTAGGAATGAGATATTTGGTTTCTTAAAAAAAAGATTGGCGAATAGAATTAATGGGTGGAATAAGAAGAAACTTTTGAAAAGGGGGGAAGGAGGTTCTAATAACAGCGGTGGCAGAAGCAATACCAACACATATTATGAGCTGCTTCAAATTGACAGAAGGTTTCTGTGATGAGCTACAACGAATTATTAGCACGTACTGGTGGAAGTCGGGGGAATTGGAAAAACCTTTATACTGGTTACCAAGGGATGCCCTATGCTCGACTAAAAAGAATGGAGGTTTGGGGTTTAGATGGCTTTCTTCGTTCAATTTGGTGATGCTTGCGAAGTAGGGATGGACATTAATGTTGCAACCTCATTCTTTGTGTGCTCCGATCTTCCGAGGTAAATATTATGCAGAGGAGTCTTTTCTTGAGGCCCAGCTGGGGAATGAGCCGAGTTATGCTTGGAGGAGGATTCTTGAGGCGAAAGAACTGATCCTGGAAGGCGTGGGGTGGAAAATTGGAGACGGGTTGTCGGTTCGAATTATGGAGGACCGATGGGTTCCTAGGTTACCATGTCATCGACCACTCTCCACAATTGGCCCGCTCACTGCTCCGTTTGTGGCGAGCTTGATTGATGATGATTCTGGAAAATGGAACGTTCAACTGATAAGATCGTTGTTCAATGAAGAGGAAGCGGATCAAATTTTGGAAATACCACTCAGTTATCGTCGGCCCTAAGATCATCGAGTTTGGCTTCATTCAAAATCAAGAGAGTATGTTGTCAAGTCAGGGTATCATCTTGCAGAGCAGCTCCGAGATTCAAAATTGAAACAAGCAACTTGATCTTCTACAGTTTCAGCTACCTGAAATTTCATTTGGCGTTTACATGTGCCTGCCAAGGTTCGACATTTTTTGTGGAAACTATCTAGGGGTATTTTGCCCAGCCCTATGAATTTAGCTAACCTCCATATCAATGTTCATGGTTGGTGCAAAAGCTGCGGTGATCCTATGGAAACTGATATTCAGATACTCAAAATTGATAAAATCAGAGGGAATACTATCCTTGATTGGATGCATGGGGTGTTGGAATTAATTCGGTGCGATCTTCATGCTCTTTTTGGGGTGTTTTTGTGGCTTATTTGGTTTGATGGGAATTAGTTATCATATGGAAAAGAAGTCGATGGGTCGTTAACAGTGCTCAATAAAGCTTAAAGTTTTATTGAAGACTTGACGACTGCTAAAGATAGAGGCTCTTCAGGTTCGGGTGGAAATGGTCTCGAAATGGATGCCTCGGCTAGCAAATTGGTATAAACTAAATGTTGATGCTGCATTTTGGAGAGCAAAGGAAGGTTATGGAGCTGGAGCAGTGGTGCGGAAAGACTCTGGGGAGGTTTTGATGTCAATTGGGGCACCACTTGGTCCCTGCATTGCTCCAGAAGTTGCAGAAGCCTTAGCAGCCCGGGATTGTTTGAAATTGGCTCTCGAGGCGGGGTTAAATGAACTGATAGTCGAGCTGGATCCGAGTAATATAGTGAACCCTTTGAATGGCTTTATCTCTCATTCTGCAGATTCAATGCTAGTTTTAGAAGATATAACTGAACTTGTTCCCAACTTTTCTAATGTAAAGTTTGTTCATGTTAAGAGATGCGGTAGTAGAGTAGCGCACGAATTGGCTAAGTGGGGAGCTAAGTTATCGGAGATTGATGTTTGGTTAGAAGACGCCCCTAGCTACATTCTGTCGTTGCTGATTTCTGATATTTCTTTTTGCTAGGCTTTGATTGTGTTTGTTGGGTATAAAAAAAAATTGACGAGCTATTTATTTTTATTTTTATTTTAATAATTTTTTCTCTTTCTTCTTTGTTTCTTCTCTTTTGCGTTTTGTTTGTGCTCTCATTTACTTTAATAATAAAATAATAAAAAAAGAAGTCTATTGGTTAGTATTGTTGAGCAAAACATAAATTTGGAGATTTGAGTAAATATTTTATATTAATTTAGAAAGTAAAATAACTATTAGTATTTGAGATACTTAGTACCTCATAGAACTAAGGATTTGTTTTATTTTTAACAAAAATAAGAACTTGTTTAATAACAATAATTATGACTTGACTTAATATATTCAATACTTATTTTGGATTAAGGATGAGGGATAAATAATTTAATTAGGAATCAAATTATTAATTTAAATCAAAACACAATTATCTAAATTTTTGGTTTAATTTTTTTTTTAATTAACATATTAAGGGCATGTTTGGTAAATGATGCGGCCTCGAGCTAGTGCTACAAAAAGGCCTACAATTAGAGGACAAGTGTACCCTATCGTTATCAAGTAATAATCCGGGGGTTAAGTCCGGGTATCGAATCCACGGGATTTATACCAATAAGTATCAAACTACTCGGTCTCGGATTGCTATCTAAGCGAATTTATACTTTAGAATGTTGGGTTCATTAATAAACTACTCCTATACTACGACATACAAATACTTTCCATATTCCTTAGCATGAAATGGTTGATGAACCCTAAGTATTTTGATTATGTCCAAACGTTTCAGAAGATGAAATTTGAATTTTCCTTACATACGCTTTAATGTTGACTAACATTTTCTTTTAAGTCTGTGTGTAAGTTACTCAGCAGGTGTTGAATGAAGAATCTCTGGATTGCCTGGAAGACTTAGAAGGATCGAGAAAGCTGAAGACAGTTCTTAATGTTCAGAAGCTGGATGCTCCGCTCTGAAGTTATCGAAGTCTGTTAAAGCTCTCCTCAGAGGTCCATTGCAATCAGAAGATTTTTTCTCCCATTTCGATCAGAAGCTTAGACTAAAGGAATTAGCTTTCAGAAGCTAAGTCACGGGTTCTGTTTAGCATTTATTGCTCTGACAATTGCATTTAATGCAAGGCGCCAAAAGTTCAAAAAGCTGTTTTGAAGGAGCGCGCTTGTCTACTGAAAACAAAACCAGAATTTCCTTGTCTACCCCTTGTTGATCCAATTGAAGAATGTTTCCAGTCAACCTCCACTTCAACTTCAAATCTCTTACCGGTTTTAGTTAAAGAACAAGGTTAACGGAGTCAAAGTGTTTGAAGACCGTTTGAAGACTTGACAGATTAACGGCTACAACAACTGATGTCATCTCTTTTGAAGATTCAAATTCACCAACGGTCATCCTCATTCACTATAAATAGTAGCCAAGCTCCACTGCATCATCTACGCGTGATAATCGAGCAAAATCTCAACGCACTGTTCTATTCAAGAAAACAGAGCACTTTTTCCATTCTCAATCTTTCTTAGCATAGTGTTAGTTAAAGAGAGAGAGTGAAGAAAAACAAGTTCATAATAGGAATCTTGTAAACTGATATCGTTTGTGATATTCAGTTAGATTTAGAGAGAAATCTAGTTGAGATTAGAGTTGGGTGAGAAATCCAGAAAACAGAGTGTTGTTCTTCTGGTGGAAATCCTTTAACTCTCTTTAGGCTAGTCAGAACTAAGTGAGAAATTAGCTTATGTTCTGTTGATGTAAAGGAGCTTCTGAACTTGCCATAAAAGTTCTGAATAGTAGATTTAAAATCTCTGGAGGCTGCGACCTCAGGAGACAAGACGTAGTCACATGACTTCTGGGGCGAACTTGGATAAATCGAATTGTTCATTAGGATCTCCTGAACTTCTTTCTCCCCCTTATCCTTGTTTACTTGCTTCTGTGTACTTGCTTATATTTAGTGCTGAAACAGATTTACTCTTTATATCATCGTCTTTGTTCAGAAGACTGTCCAGAAGTCTGTTAACTCTGAACTTCTGTTGCTGAAAACAGTCTATCTGTGTTTAGGCAGAATTTCCCTCAGAAGCTGCTTCCTTAAGCTAGCCTCTGACTCTGAGGAAATTTGATTCTGAAAAATAAGTTTCTCAAAAACTTAGAAATTTTCAATTTAGGACTTAGACACCTATTCACCCCCCCTCTAGGTGATTTTGTTCTTGTTAGGGCCAACAAGTGGTATCAGAGCCAAGTTACTTCGTATATTTACTAAAGATCTAACAATCTAAGTGTAAGATCCTATCAGAATCAATAGAGATGGCTAGTAGACACCAGCTTGAGAATTCCTCTCACTTTACTATCCCTGAGGGCTGTTCTACAACTAGACCTCCACTATTTAATGGTGATAACTATTCTCACTGGAAGAAAAGGATGATGTGTTTCATCCAAGCTCAGAATATGAGCGCCTGGATTGTTATCACTAATGGTGACTTCATCCCAACAAGGATGGAAGCTGGTTTAGGACATGTTGTTATTCCTCAAGGAGAATACACTGATGATATTCTTAAGAAACTCCAAACTAATGCTTCAGCAATAAATATGCTGCACTGTGCACTTTCTGCTACAGAATATAATAAGATTTCTTCTTGTGAAACAGCACAGGACATCTGGAACAAGCTGGAAGTCACTTATGAAGGAACTGGAAAAGTGAAGCAATCTAAAGTCAATCAACTCATGAGAGATTATGAGTTATTTGAAATGCTTGACAAAGAATCTATTTCAAACATGAATTCTAGATTCACCAAGATTGTCAATGACTTGAAGAGTTTGGGAAAGGATATTGAAGAATCAGAGAAAGTGACAAAGATTCTTAGAAGCTTACCAAGGTCTTGGCAAGCTAAGAAGACTGATATTGAAGAAGTTCAGGACTTGAGCTATTATCAGTATGATGAACTCATTGGTTCATTAATTACTCATGAGATGTCAATGAAGAACCATGACCTGAGAGAAAGGTCAGAAGGAAAAAGAGGAGTAGTCCTGAAAGCAAAATCTTCTGAAGAATCCTCTGAAGATGAGGAACTTGCTATGCTGACCAGGAAGTTCAAAAAGGCCTTTAGAAAAGGCAGAGGTGGAAACTACAAGAAGCCTTTCAGGAGCTTTGACAAGAAAACTCCTGATTCTGGTGAAAAATTCAAGAGAGATCCTAGCAAGCCTATTGTGTGCTATGGATGTCAGCAACCAGGGCATATTAAGCCTAACTGCCCGGAGCTGAAGAAAGATAAGAGAAAGTTCAAGAAAGCTATGCTGGCTGCTTGGTCAGACTCTGAGACCAGCAGTGATCCTGAAGAAAAGGAAGAGCAAGCTCAGATTTGTTTCATGGCTATTGAAGAGCCAACTTCTGAAGATGTCACAGGAGAAACTTCGGCACCTCCTGAAGCTACATATGACTCTGAGGTAAACAATTCTCACGAACTAGATATCTTTGATTCTCTTGAAGAACTCTACAGTATGTTCAAGTACCTTAAGAGGAAATTGGACAAGAGCGAGGCTGACAAGTTTCTTAGGTTTACTCAAATTTATTCTGACATGAAAATGTTAGAAGAAAAGCTGTGTAAACAGTTCAGCACTCATTCTGATGGCCTCAAAGCCAAAGGCAAGGAAAAGCTGCCTCTGGGAAGTGATAAACCCCAGAAGAAGAAGAAACCTGTCACTCCCTCTCTTCTGAAAGAGATAGTTTCTCCTCCTGATGTTGGTACCTCTGAGAGTGCTGTTGTAGCCTCTGAAGATATTGCACCTTCTCAGAAGAAGAAGAAATCTCCCAAGAAGCAAAGGGAAACATCCAAGAACCCTCCTTTTTGCAAGCTTTGCAAGAGTGATGGTCATTGGTTGAAGGATTGCAAGTATCACATCAAAAACATCTTGCAATCTGAGATATCACTAAAACCTGCTGAAGAGAAATCTAACAATGAAAGACCCAATAAGGATTGGGTACCTGTCACTAATTGATTGTGTTGCAGGTGGCTCTGAGTGCTCCATCAATGTCAAAGTTGTGGTACATTGACAGTGGGTGCTCAAGGCATATGACAGGTGATGAAAAAGCATTCATCACATTTGATCCTAAAAGAGGTGGTAAAGTCAGCTTTGGAGATGCTCAGAAAGGAAGGATTCTTGGTTCTGGATCTATAGGAACAAATCCTCCGATCGAAGATGTCTCAATAGTCAGAGGCCTGAAGTTCAATCTCCTGAGTGTTGCACAGTTGTGTGATAGAGGTAGAGATGTTGTCTTCAGCTCCTCTGGATGTAAAATCTTGGACAGTAAGTCAAGGGAAGTTATTCTAACTGCTCCTAGAGTTGAAAATGTTTTCATGCTGAACCTTGAGAATCTTTGCAAAAATATATGCTTGATGTCAAAAGAGGATACCTCATGGCTCTGGCATAGAAGACTTGCTCATGTGAGCATGGATCTTCTGGCCAAAGTAGCTAGATATAAATTAGTTGAGGGTCTGCCTGAAATTAGTTTTAAAAAGAACCATTTATGCACTGCTTGTCAATCTGGTAAACAATCCAGAAGCTCTTTTAAAACTAAGAAAATCATTTCAACTAAAAGACCTTTGGAATTACTTCATATGGACCTTTTTGGCCCTGTTCAACCAATGAGCATGGGTGGAAAGAAGTATGCCTTTGTCATAGTAGATGACTATTCAAGATTCACTTGGGTTATCTTGCTGTCTAGCAAAGATGAGTCACTTGGATGCTTCTCAATTCTGATAAAGAAACTTAAGAATGAAAGGAATGAAAAGGTTGTTCATATCAGAAGTGATAATGGTGGAGAATTCAAAAACTTTCTGTTTGAAGAATTCTGTGAAACCAAGGGCATTGATCATAACTTCTCTGCTCCCAAAACTCCTCAACAAAATGGGGTAGTTGAAAGGAAGAATAGAACTCTGGTTGAAATCGCCAGAACTATGATCAATGAAAGAAGGCTTCCAAAGTACTTTTGGGGAGAAGTTGTTAACACAGCCTGCTATGTTCTGAATAGAGTGCTGATCAGAAGCACCCTGGACAAAACTCCTTATGAACTCTAGAAAGGTCGAAAGCCTAAAATAGGTTATTTCAGAACCTTTGGTTGTAAGTGTTATGTTTTGAATACAAAAGAATATCTTTCAAAATTTGATTCAAAGGCAGATGAGGCCATTTTCCTTGGCTACTCAACACATAGTAAAGCATATAGGGTTTTTAATAAGAGGACTCAAACCTTAGATGAATCTGTTCATGTACAGTTTGATGAGACTAACCCTGCAGATAGTCAAGCTCCTGAAGAAGATGTAGTTCAAGCTCCTGAAGAACCATCTCATGTTGTAGAAGAAAATGTTTCTCCCAGAGTTGCTGAAGTGGTTCCTCCTGTTGCTGAACAAGCTCAATAAGAGAATCCTACTCTAGAAGTCAACTTCCTTCCAGAAGATGCTCCTATATATGATTCAACAAATGATGAACAAGTTTCAGAAGATACATTGGATGTACCAAGAGAAGTTAGAGCTCATAGGAATCATTCCTTAGAGAATATAATTGACTCTGTTCACAATCCTGTCATGACCAGAGCTCAGCTCAGAAGATATATGGGGAAAGTGGCTTTTGTGTCACTTCTGGAACCCAAGGACTTCTATGAAGCTGCAGATGATGATTCCTGGTTAATGGCAATGCAAGAAGAACTTGACCAGTTTAAAAGGTCAGAAGTTTGGATTTTGGTTCCCAGACCTAACAACAAAAAGGTTGTTGGCACTAGATGGGTTCTGAAAAACAAGCTTGATGAGTTTGGAAATGTTGTGAGGAACAAGGCAAGACTTGTTGCTCAAGGTTACAGTCAGCAAGAAGGCATTGATTATGGTGAAACTTTTGCTCATGTTGCAAGATTAGAAGCCATTAGAATCTTATGTGCTTTTGCATCATACAAAGGTTTTAAGATCTTTCAAATGGATGTGAAAAGTGCATTCTTGAATGGTTACATTGATGAGGAAGTTTATGTATCTCAACCTCTTGGTTTTGAAGATCCTAAGTTTCATGATCATGTGTACAAGCTGAAGAAAGCCTTGTATGGACGGAAACAAGCTCCCAGAGCTTGGTATGAGAGACTGACAAAGTTCCTTCTGTCTAAAGGATCTGTCAGAGGCTGTGTTGATACGACTCTGTTCGCTCTTAAGAAGAACAAGGATATCCTTATAGCTCAGGTATATGTTGATGATATTATATTTGGTGCTACTAATGAATCTTTGTGCAGGGAGTTCAGTGACCACATGAAGGCTGAGTTTGAAATGTCTATGATGGGAGAATTAACCTTCTTCTTAGGACTTCAGATCAAGCAAAGTAATGATGGTGTGTTTATCAATCAAGCTAAGTACACTAGAGAAGTGCTGAAGACATTGATGATAAAGAGAAAGCTGGTAAACCTGTAGATATAAAAACTTACAGAGGTATGATTGGTTCTCTTTTATACCTAACCGCCAGCAGGCCAGATATACATTTTGCTGTGTGTTTTTGTGCTAGATATCAATCTAAACCAAGGGAGATTCATGATGTTGCTGTCAAAAGAATTCTCAGATATCTTAAAGGCACACCAGAAGCTGGTTTGTGGTATCCTTGTAGTTCTGATTTTACTCCTATAGGATACACAGACTCTGACTATGGTTGGGATAAATTGAAGAGAGTCAGCACTTCTGGTGGTTGTCATTTTCTGGGGGAGTGCCTAGTCTCCTGGCATAGCAAGAAACAAACCTCTGTGGCACTCTCAACTGCTGAAGCTGAGTATGTTGCTGCTAGAAGTTGTGTTTCTCAGATGCTCTGGATTAAGCAACAAATTGCTGACTATGGAGTCATCACTGGAACAATTCCAATCTACTATGATAACAAAAGTGCAATTGATCTTTCAAAGAATCTTATTCAGCACAACAGGATGAAACATGTTCATATTAGGCATCACTTTCTGAGAGATCATGTTCTGAAGAAGGATATCATCATTACTCATGTTCCCTCTAAAGACAACCTTGCTGACATGTTTACTAAGCCTCTGGCTGGTACTCTTTTCAGTAGCTTGCGAGAAGGCATTGGTATGACTTATCCACTTCAGTAACTTAGTTTAATTATATTTCTTTTATCTTAAGTGTTAACCGTTTAAGATAATCAAGTGTGATTAAGGCTAATCATGATTTTTAATTAAGCATGCCTACATTTAATGCTATTTCGGCGCTGTTACTAGTTTTAACGGTAACTGGTTCCCTTTTAAATGGTGTGTAGTTACTTTTTTTTGAATTGGAACCGTTTTCGTTTGGGTATAAATAATGGTTTTCCATACTTAGAAATTAATCACTCGAATTCTCTTTGCAATTAGATTTTCCATAGATAATCTCTCTGTGTTTTCTTTCTCTCAAGAACTTAACCTAATTTCTAAAAATCTCTCAAATGGCTCAAGATCATCCAGTTGATCCTATCTTTGTCACTCACATTTTCGATGCGTCTTCTAAGAAAAAGGTTAGTGAATCTAGGGTTTTTACGTCTAGGTTCCTAGAGGATGAAGCTAAATCCACTGACCCCATCTCAAAATGGCTAAGTGCTCAAAATTGGAATTCATTCGTCTCTTTGGATGAGTTCATCTATCCTAAGTTAGTCACGGAGTTTTATCAGAATCTCCACTATCTATCTAATGAGGAGGATGTTCTTCACTCCTATGTTGGAGAAGTTGAGTTTGAGGTCAGCAGGACTTCAATTTCTCAGGCGATTGGAATTGATGTTGAAGGAATCATCATTGGAGATGATGGTTATGTTGAAGGGTTTAGTGAAACAAATTGGGCTAGACTAGATCTGAGTGCTAAGGAAACCTACGCCACTTGGCTCACTCAGCATCAGAGGTGGGCACATTACCTAACTACCAATGTGTTCCTTCCGAAGGCTGGTGGAGTTAATGGTGTTTCCAACCGAGAAATGGTTTTCATGTTTCATCTGATGAATCAGAAAAAGATCAACCTTCCTGCCATGATTATAAGGCAGATGAAGAATGTGAAGGTGGTCAGCACCCTAGCTTATGGTTCCCTCCTGACGAGGTTGTTTGAGGCTGCCTCTGTGGTGATTTCAGGACAAGGTGTAACCAGCAGAAGCACTATCCTCAAGATGCATACTCTGAGGAATCTTGCTTTTGGTGTGGTACCAAAGAAGACTGAGAATGCTCCCTCTGCTAGCATTGCTCAGAAGGAAATTATTGAGGACACTGTGCAGAAAGGAAAGAAAGCTGCCAAGAAGGGCAAAGGTAAGAAAGGATCAAGTAAGTTGGTTCTAACAGTAGAGAAGGTGGTTGTCTCGGAACCTCTTCCAGCTCTGGTTCAAACAACTATCAATGTTGAACCTTCTGGCAAGATTGTTGCTGAGAAACCAAGTGATGCTGCTGAGAAAGCAGCTAAGGAAGCTGAGGATAGCAGACTTGCTGAACTAGCAAAGGCTGCTGAGGCTGAGAAAATTGCAAGAGTTGTGGCTTTTGCTGATAAGACAAGAAAGAGAAGGGAAGCTACTGAGTTAGCAGATAAATTAGCAGCAGAGCGTGAAATTGCAGCAAAAGCTAAGGCTGATGCTAGACTTGCTGAGTGTGCTGCTCAAGTTGATGAACCCTAAGTGTTTTTGGTTATGTCCAAACGTTTCAGAAGATGAAAATGAAAATTAACTTGTATACTTTTCAATGTTGACTAACAATTTTCGTTAAGTTATTATGAGTTTTCTCAGCAGATGCTGAATGAAGAATTCCTGCTTGCCTATTGAACTCAGAAGATTAAAAAGCTGAAGACTGAAGCACTTTCTCAGAAGCTGGATGAACCGCTCTGAAGTCTTGATTGTCTGCCTAAAGCTTTTATCAGAAGTTCTCTTTTGCAAACAGGAGACTAAGGTTGTTTTAGTTCAGAAGCGCTAAGAAGGAAAACGGACATCAGAAGTTCGTTATCACGGGTTTGGTTAAGCATTTAATGCTTTGTCAGTTGCATTTAATGCAAGGCGCCAAAAGTTCAAAAAGCTGTTTGAAGGACGCGCCTGTTCACAACAAACAAAACCTGCTTTCTTATCGTTTCCCTCTAAATCAATCTTCAAGTTCAGTCAACTCCATCACCTTTATCTTAAATCCCATACCGGATTAGGTTAAAGTACAAAGTTGACAGAGTTGAGTGTTTTAAGACCGTTTGAAGAAGTTGACAAGATTAACGGCTACTTTCATCCTTGTCATTCTTGAAGATTCAAATATCCTCAACGGTTATCTACTCAACACTATAAATAGTAGCAAAGCTCCACTGCATCAACTACGTGTGTGATCATAGAGCAAAAATCTCAACGCACTGTTATATTCAAGAAAACAGAGCACACTTTCCATTCTCAATCTTTTCTTAGCTTAGACTTTGTAATTGTGAGAGAGTGAAGAAAAACAAGTTCATAATAGAAATCTTGTAAACTGAGATCGGTTGTGATCTTCAGTTAGATTTAAAAGAGAGAAATCTAGTTGAGATTTGAGTTGGGTGAGAAATCCAGAAAACAGAGTATTGTTGTTCTGGTGAAAATCCTTTAACTCATTTTAGGCTAGTCAGAACTAAGTGAGAAATTAGCTTAAGTTCTGTTGATGTAAAGGAGCTTCTGAACTTGCCATAAAAGTTCTGAATAGTGGATTTATAAAATCTCTGGAGGCTGCGACCTCAGAGGACAAGACGTAGTCACAGGAATTCTGTGGCGAACTTGGATAAATTGAACTGTTCATCAGGACCTCCTGAATCTCTTTCTCCCTTCTTTATACTTGTTAATTGCTTCTGTGTACTTGTATCATATTTAGTGCTGAAACAGATTTCCTCTTAAAAATCACAAGTCTGTGTTCAGAAGACTGTCCAGAAGTTCTCAACTCAGAACTTCTGTTGCTAAAAAGATAGAACCTGTCTTAAAGCAGATTATCCCTCAGAGGCTACTTCAATAAGCTTGCCTCTGAATCTGAGGATTATTGACTCTGAAAATTGAGTTTTCATTAAAAGTTTGAAAATATCAGTTTTCGTTTGAAACACCTATTCACCCCCCTCTAGGTGATTCTGATCTTGTTAGGGCCAACAAGTGGTATCAGAGCGAAGGTCACTTCGTATATTTACTAAAAAGATCTAACAATCTAAGTGTAAGATCCTATCAGAATCAATAGAGATGGCTAGTAGACACCAGCCTGAGAATTCTTCTCACTTCATTGTCCCAGAGGGATCCTCTACAACTAGACCTCCATTATTCAATGGTGACAATTACTCCTACTGGAAAAAGAGAATGATGTACTTCATTCAAGCTCAGAACATGAGTGCTTGGTTTGTCATCACAGATGGAGATTTCATTCCTACCAGAATGGAACCAGGTCTAGGGAATGTCATTATCCCTCAGAGAGAATATTCAGATGAAATTCTGAAAAAGCTCCAAACAAATGCTTCAGCAATAAATATGTTGCATTGTGCACTTACAGCCACTGAATATAACAAAGTTTCTTCTTGTGAAACTGCACAGGATATATGGAACAAGCTGGAAGTCACATATGAAGGAACAGGAAAAGTGAAGCAGTCCAAAGTCAACCAACTCATGAGAGAATATGAGTTATTTGAAATGCTTGACAAAGAATCTATTTCAGAAATGAATTCTAGATTCACCAAGATAGTCAATGACTTAAAGAGTTTGGGTAGAGACATTGAAGAGTCTGAAAGAGTAAAGAAGATTGTCAGAAGCTTACCAAGGTCTTGGCAAGCCAAGAAGACTGCCATTGAAGAAGTTCAGGACTTGAGCTTTTACCTGTATGATGAACTCATTGGGTCCCTAATCACCCATGAGATGTCACTAAAAAATCATGACCTAAGAGAAAGGTCAGAAGGAAAGAGACAAGTAGTCCTGAAGGCAGAGTCTTCTGAAGAATCATCAGAAGATGAAGAATTGGCCATGCTGACCAGGAAGTTCAAAAGAGCCTTTAGAAAAGGCAAAGGTGGAAACTACAAGAAGCCATTCAGAAGTTTTGAAAAGAAAACTCCTGATTCTGGTGAAAAGTTCAAGAGAGATCCAAACAAGCCCATTGTGTGCTATGGATGTCAGCAACCTGGGCACATTAAGCCTAACTGCCCAGAGCTGAAGAAAGATAAGAAAAAGTTCAAGAAAGCTATGCTGGCTGCTTGGTCAGACTCTGAGACTAGCAGTGATCCTGAAGAGAAGGAAGAGCAAGCACAGATATGTTTTATGGCTATTGATGAGCCATCCTCTGAAGATATCACAGGAGAAACTTCCGCACCTCCTGAAGCAAACTATGACTCCGAGGTAAACATATCCTCTGAACAAAATATCTTTGATTCTCTTGAAGAATTGTACAGCATGTTCAAGTACCTAAAAAGGAAGTTGGACAAAAGCGAGGCTGACAAATTTCTTAGGTTTACTCAAGTTTATGCTGATATGAAAATATTGGAAGATAAACTAAGTAAACAATTCAGTTCTTCCTCCGATGACTCAAAAGTCAAAGGTAAAGAAAAACTGCCTCTGAGGAATGATAAACCTCAGAAGAAGAAATCTGTCACTCCCTCTATTCTGAAAGAGATCTCTTCTCCTCCTGAAGTGGGAACCTCTAAGAGTGCTAATGCCTCTGAAGAAGTAGTACCTTCCCAGAAGAAGAAGAATGCTCCTAAGAAGCAAAGGGAAAGATCCAAGAATCCTCCTTCTTGCAAGTTGTGTAAGAAAGATGGACATTGGTTGAAAGATTGCAAGTATCACATTAAGAACCTCTTGCAATCTGAAGTATCAGAAAAACCTGTAGAAGCTAAATCTAACTCTGAAGGACCCAATAAGGATTGGGTACCTGTCACTAATTGATTGTGTTGCAGGTTGCTCTGAGTGCTCCATCAACGTCAAAGCTGTGGTACATTGATAGTGGGTGCTCAAGGCATATGACAGGTGATGAAAAGGCATTCATCACATTTGTACCTAAAAGAGGTGGTAAAGTCAGCTTTGGAGATGCTCAGAAAGGAAGAATTCTTGGTTCTGGATCCATTGGAACCAATCCTCCGATCGAAGATGTCTCCCTAGTCAGAGGTCTGAAGTTCAATCTCCTGAGTGTTGCACAACTGTGTGATAAAGGTAGAGATGTTGTCTTCAGCTCCTCTGGATGTAAAATCTTGGACAGTAAGTCAAGGGAAGTTATTCTAACTGCTCCTAGAGTTGAAAATGTTTTCATGCTGAATCTTGAGAATCTTTGCAAAAATATATGCTTAATGTCCAAAGAGGATACCTCCTGGCTCTGGCATAGAAGACTTGCTCATGTTAGCATGGATCTTCTGGCCAAAGTAGCTAGATATCAATTGGTTGAGGGTCTGCCTGAAATTAGTTTTAAAAAGAACCATTTATGCAATGCTTGCCAATCTGGTAAACAATCCAGAAGCTCTTTTAAAACTAAGAAAGTCATTTCAACTAAAAGACCTTTGGAATTACTTCATATGGATCTTTTTGGTCCTGTTCA
This sequence comes from Euphorbia peplus, assembly GCA_028411795.1. Classification (NCBI taxonomy): domain Eukaryota; kingdom Viridiplantae; phylum Streptophyta; class Magnoliopsida; order Malpighiales; family Euphorbiaceae; genus Euphorbia; species Euphorbia peplus. The sequence continues at coordinate 22,836,477 of CP110844.1, forward strand.
ACCAATGAGCATGGGTGGAAAGAAGTATGCCTTTGTCATAGTAGATGACTATTCAAGATTCACCTGGGTCATCTTGCTCTCTAGCAAAGATGAATCACTTGGATGTTTCTCAGTTCTGATTAAGAAACTTGAGAATGAAAGGAATGAAAAGGTAGTCCATATCAGAAGTGATAATGGTGGAGAATTCAAGAATTTTAAGTTTGAAGAATTCTGTGAAATCAAAGGCATTGATCATAACTTCTCTGCTCCCAGAACTCCTCAACAAAATGGGGTAGTTGAAAGGAAGAATAGAACTCTGGTTGAAATAGCCAGAACCATGATCAATGAAAGAAGGCTTCCAAAGTACTTTTGGGGAGAAGCTGTTAACACAGCTTGTTATGTTCTGAATAGAGTGCTAATCAGAAGCATTCTGAACAAGACCCCTTATGAACTCTGGAAAGGTCGAAAGCCTAAAATAGGTTATTTCAGAACCTTTGGTTGTAAGTGCTATGTTTTGAATACAAAAGAATATCTTTCTAAGTTTGATTCAAAGGCAGATGAGGCCATTTTTCTTGGTTACTCAACAAATAGTAAAGCATATAGGGTTTTTAATAAGAAGACTCAAACTTTAGATGAATCCATTCATGTAAAGTTTGATGAGACTAACCCTGCAGATAGTAAAGCCTCTGAAGAAGATGAAGTTCAAGCTCCTGAAATATCATCTCCTTCTGTTGAAGATGTTATTCCTAAAGCTGCTGAAATTGATTCTCCTGTTGAACATGTTCCAGAAGAACATCCAACTACAGAAGATAACTCTCTTCCAGAAGATGCTCCTATATATGATTCAACAAATGATGAACAGGTTTCAGAAGACTCATTGGATTTACCAAGAGAAGTTAGAGCTCATAGGAATCATTCCTTAGAGAACATCATTGACTCTGTTCATAATCCTGTCATGACCAGAGCTCAGCTCAGAAGATATATGGGGAATGTGGCTTTTGTGTCACTTCTGGAACCCAAGGACTTCTATGAAGCAGCTGATGATGACTCCTGGTTAATGGCAATGCAAGAAGAACTTGACCAGTTCAAAAGGTCAGAAGTTTGGATTTTAGTTCCCAGACCTAACAACAAGAAGGTTGTTGGTACAAGATGGGTTCTGAAAAACAAGCTTGATGAATTTGGAAATGTTGTGAGGAACAAGGCTAGACTTGTTGCTCAAGGTTACAGTCAGCAAGAAGGCATAGATTATGGTGAAACTTTTGCTCCTGTTGCAAGATTAGAAGCCATTAGAATTTTATGTGCTTTTGCATCATACAAAGGTTTCAAGCTCTTTCAAATGGATGTGAAAAGTGCATTCCTGAATGGTTACATTGATGAGGAAGTCTATGTGTCTCAACCTCCTGGTTTTGAAGATCCTAAGTTTCCTGATCATGTGTACAAGCTAAAGAAAGCCTTGTATGGACTGAAACAAGCTCCCAGAGCTTGGTATGAGAGACTGACAAAGTTCCTTCTGTCTAAAGGATTTGTCAGAGGCTGTGTTGATACAACTCTGTTCACTCTGAAGAAGAACAAGGATATCCTTATAGCTCAGGTATATGTTGATGATATTATATTTGGTGCTACTAATGAATCTTTGTGCAGAGAGTTCAGTGACCACATGAAGGCTGAGTTTGAGATGTCCATGATGGGAGAATTAACCTTCTTCTTAGGACTTCAGATCAAGCAAAGTAATGATGGTGTGTTTATCAATCAAGCCAAGTACACTAGAGAAGTGCTGAAGAAATTTGGCATGATGGACTCTAATGCTGTTGATATTCCAATGGATGTCAGCAAAGACATTGATGATGAAGAGAAAGCTGGCAAACCTGTAGATATAAAAACCTACAGAGGTATGATTGGTTCTCTTTTATACCTAACCGCCAGCAGGCCAGATATACATTTTGCTGTGTGTTTTTGTGCTAGATATCAATCAAAGCCAAGAGAAATTCATGATGTTGCTGTCAAAAGAATTCTTAGATATCTTAAAGGCACACCAGAAGCTGGTTTGTGGTATCCCTGTAGTTCTGATTTCACTCCTATAGGATACACAGATTCTGACTATGGTAGAGATAAATTGAAAAGGGTCAGCACTTCTGGTGGTTGTCATTTTCTGGGGGAGTGCCTAGTCTCCTGGCATAGCAAGAAGCAAACCTCTGTGGCCCTCTCAACTGCTGAAGCTGAGTATGTTGCTGCTGGAAGTTGTGTTTCTCAGATGCTCTGGATAAAGCAACAAATTGCTGACTATGGAGTCATCCCTGGAACAATTACAATCTACTGTGATAACAAGAGTGCCATTGATCTTTCAAAGAATCCTATTCAGCACAGCAGGATGAAGCATGTTCATATTAGACATCACTTTCTGAGAGATCATGTTCTGAAGAAGGATATTATCATTACTCATGTTTCCTCTGAAGAAAACCTTGCTGACATGTTTACTAAGCCTCTGGCTGGTATGGCTTTCAGCAACTTACGAGAAGGCATTGGTATGACTTATCCCCTTCAATAACTTAGAATTATTGTCTCTGAGTATCTTAAGTGTTTGATTGTTTAAGATAATTTAGTTATAATAAATTCTAATCATGATTTGACTTGAAAGCATGCGTTATTTACTGCTTATTACGGCGCTGTTCTGTGGTTAACGGTTATCTGTTCCCTTTTTAACGGTGTGAAGTTACTTTTTGAATTGGAACGGTTTCTGTGTTTGGGTATAAATAAGGGATTTCCATACTTAGAACTTTTTACTCTCATTTTCTTTGCCATTAGAATTTTCATAGCTTTTTCTGTGTTCATTTTCTTTGCCATTAGAAATCTTAACCTAATTTCTCATTTCCTCAAATGGCTCAAGAAATCACTGTCACTCACATCTTTTCCGATGATTCACGAAAGAAAGTCAGTCAATCTAGGGTTTTTACCTCTAGATTTTTAGATGACGAAGTCAAATCAACTGAACCTATCTCTCTCTGGCTTAGTGCTCAAAACTGGAATTCTTTCGTCTCTCTCGAAGAATTCATCTACCCTAACTTAGTTACAGAATTTTATAAGAACCTCCATTTCTTTTCTAATGAGGAGGATGTGCTTCATTCTGTGGTCGGGGATGTTGAAATCGAAGTCAGCAGGGCTTCCATTTCTCAAGTGATAGGAATTGATGATGAAGGAATCATCATTGGAGATGATGGTTCAGCAGAAGGGTTTTCAGAAGCCAACTGGGCTAGGCCAGATCTAAGTGCCAAGGAAACTTATGCCACCTGGTTGAGTCAGCACCAGAGATGGGCACATTATTTGACTACGAATGTCTTTCTTCCGAAGGCTGGAGGAGTCAACTGTGTTTCCAACAGAGAAAGGGTTTTTATGTGGCATCTGGTCAACCAGAAGAAGATAAATTTGCCTGCCATGCTGATAAGGCAGATGAAGAATGTAACTACTGTGAGTGCATTAGCTTATGGCTCACTCCTGACAAGGTTGTTTGAGGCAGCCTCTGTTGTTATGTCAGGAGAAGGTGTTACTAGTAGGAGTACGGTTCTGAAGATGCATACCTTCAGAAACCTCAGTTTTGATGTTACTCCAAAGAAGAATGAGAAGGGCTCCTCTGTGAGTATTGCTCAGAAGGAGATTATGGATGCAACGGTTCAGAAAGGAAAGAATGCTGCCAAGAAGGGCAAGGGAAAGAAAGGATCAAGCAAGTTGGTCCTGAATGTTGAGAAGGTTGCTGTCTCAGAACCTCTTCCCACGTTGGTTCAAACAAAAATCAATGTTGAACCTTCTGGCAAGATTGTTGCTGAGAAGCCAAAGGATGTCCTTGAGAAAGAAGCTCAGGATGCTGAGGAAGCACGCCTTGCTGAGAAAGAGAAGGCTGCTGAAGCTGAAAAAGTTGCAAGAGTTGTGGCTCTTGCTGAAGAGAAAAGGAAGAAGAAAGAAGCTGAAGACAAGTTAGCTGTTGAGCGTGAAATCGCTGCAAAGGCTAAGGCCGATGCCAAACTTTTAGAAAGTGCTGCTAATCTTGAGGGTGCTGAGTTCTCCAATGTAGGTGAGACTTCAGAGGAAGAGGATAATGTTGCTCTATCCTCTCGAATTGCTGAGACTGTCACTCTCACTACCAGAATTGGGAAGAAGGCTGTGGCAAAACGAAGGGTTCTGAGAAAGAAGGACTTCGTTATTGCTCCGAGTGCTGAATTGGAGGAACCTGCTGCTCAGGAACCAGAAACTGCTGATAAAGAGCTGTCAGAGATTTCTGATAAAGAGGATGTTGAAGCTCCTCTGATTGAAGAGCTATCTGAGGTTAGTGAACCAGAAGATGAAGAGGTTCTTGAAGAAGCTAAACAATTTGTTGAGAATGTTGACAATGAGAACTTCATTGACAATGTTCTTCTGAATCAAGGAAGAAACCCTGGTGAAAGGGATGCCTCAGAAACGCTGTTCAGGATGGCTCATTTATATGCTGAGCCGATCTCATCTTTTGATCCAAATGTCTCTGAACAGGTTATCTCATCTCCTGTTTTTACTCCTCATCCATCTCTCTCACTTCCTTCTGTCACAGAAGTAAGTGAATCTCAAAATTTCATTCCTCTGACGACTTCAACATCTGAGGTTGTCCCTCCTCTATCTACTCTTCCTTCTGGATCCTATTCAGAAGTGAATCTGTCCTCTGGACCAATTTTCACAGACTCCATTTCTACTTCCACTACTTCTTCTTTATCTTCTTTTGCTGTTTTTCCATCAATTGGAATTACTGCTCCTTCTCCTTCCATACCTTTGTCTATACCTTTTTCAATTCCTTCAACTTTACCTTCCTGTACAAATTCTTTTTCCTCCTCCTCTCCACAAATTTTCTCCTCTCCTCAAACTTCTGTCCCTCCTCTTTCAACCTCTGGACATACACCTCCTGTGTGTGATCCCTTAACTACCTCCTCCACTCCTTCAGGTTTTGCTGGATTGTCATCCAATTATGACTTTCTACGCAAACACTTGAATCGTGAAGATCTGGATAACAGATTTGGAAGTTTTGGCTTCATGGGCAGAGCTTCTGGTATTTCCGAAGCTGGAGGTGCCCCAAGTGTTGAAGAGTTGAGAAGAATGGGTCAGAGTGGCTCAGATGACCTGCTGAATAGGTTTGCTGGTATAGGACAAAGAAGTTCTGCTGCTGACATGTATGCTCAGGGCATTGTGCTGCAAGAATTACACTCTCTGAAAGCTCAGAACCTGCAGCTCATGACCATGCTCCAAATGCAGGATCCTTCTGTGTATATACGCAACCTCTCTACACTTCATCTAGCTACTTATGATGAGCTGTATAAATTAAGGGAATTAGCTCTGACCCTTCCCTCTCTGGATAATATTGCTCTTGCTTCTTCTCTGAAGGTCAATGAAAATTTGGAAATATTGACAGAAGAAGTCAAGGAAGCAAACGAGCATTATGAGGCTCATGAGAAGATGCTTCCTAGTAAGATTGAAGACCTGCAAAGTACTGCAAATCACATTCTGAGAGAAGTGAAATCTTCTGCTCAAGGTTCTTCATCTTCAGGAGCTGCCAAGATTGTATATGACATCACTCCTGATCTCAACAACCGACTCTCCAACATTGAGTCTGCTGTATCTGCTCAGAATGCACAGATTGCTGAGCTCACTGAACTCCTGAAAGTTATGCATAATCAAGCTCGTGAACAAGAGAAGACTCTTCACAATTGCTATAGGTTTGTCCGAGGACAGACTTATCTTCAGAATGAGCATCTCACGGCTGCTGTGTATGCTAACAACAGGCTGATCAAGCTCCTTCTGGAAGATGTTCAGAAACAGAGACCTATGTCTGGTCAGACCTTTGATCATATGAAGACCATTGATGATGACTTCAGAAGACGAATGGATTTGATCAATTCTGTGCGACCAACTTCTGTGCAATATCAGACTGCTCTGAATGTTCAACAAAAATTGAAGTCTCAGGGAGCTCTTGGTGTTGCTATTGGTTCTGGTCAAACGGGGGAGAAGTCTGGTCAGAAGAGATCAAGTGCTGCTGGAGGTTCCAGTGTTGTTCCTCCTCCTCAGAAGAAATCTAGGAACTTGTAATCGTTTAGGACTTAAGCTTCTTAGCTAGGTTCTGGGTTGGGTAGTCTATGTTTTAGGACTTTTTCTGCTCCTCTGATTATCTTGTTTCCTATGTTATCTCCTGAATGATCATATATACACTGAATCTTTTCTATACTGTCTTGCATATCTGACTTCTGAATGTTTGCTTATGTTTCTTTTTATCTCAGTAAATTACACTTCATTATATCTAACAACTTGATCTTAAGTCTTATTAAGTTTATACAGATTGCTGAAGTTCACCATTTATACTAAAATGGGGGAGTTAATTTACTCAGAAGTAATGAAATATTTGCATCAGGAAGTCACTCTCTAATCCTCATGTTTTTCTTTCACCTTCTGACCACGGTTTGTCCATAACCAAAACGGGGGAGAATGATGAACCCTAAGTGTTTTTGGTTATGTCCAAACGTTTCAGAAGATGAAAATGAAAATTAACTTGTATACTTTTCAATGTTGACTAACAATTTTCGTTAAGTTATTATGAGTTTTCTCAGCAGATGCTGAATGAAGAATTCCTGCTTGCCTATTGAACTCAGAAGATTAAAAAGCTGAAGACTGAAGCACTTTCTCAGAAGCTGGATGAACCGCTCTGAAGTCTTGATTGTCTGCCTAAAGCTTTTATCAGAAGTTCTCTTTTGCAAACAGGAGACTAAGGTTGTTTTAGTTCAGAAGCGCTAAGAAGGAAAACGGACATCAGAAGTTCGTTATCACGGGTTTGGTTAAGCATTTAATGCTTTGTCAGTTGCATTTAATGCAAGGCGCCAAAAGTTCAAAAAGCTGTTTGAAGGACGCGCCTGTTCACAACAAACAAAACCTGCTTTCTTATCGTTTCCCTCTAAATCAATCTTCAAGTTCAGTCAACTCCATCACCTTTATCTTAAATCCCATACCGGATTAGGTTAAAGTACAAAGTTGACAGAGTTGAGTGTTTTAAGACCGTTTGAAGAAGTTGACAAGATTAACGGCTACTTTCATCCTTGTCATTCTTGAAGATTCAAATATCCTCAACGGTTATCTACTCAACACTATAAATAGTAGCAAAGCTCCACTGCATCAACTACGTGTGTGATCATAGAGCAAAAATCTCAACGCACTGTTATATTCAAGAAAACAGAGCACACTTTCCATTCTCAATCTTTTCTTAGCTTAGACTTTGTAATTGTGAGAGAGTGAAGAAAAACAAGTTCATAATAGAAATCTTGTAAACTGAGATCGGTTGTGATCTTCAGTTAGATTTAAAAGAGAGAAATCTAGTTGAGATTTGAGTTGGGTGAGAAATCCAGAAAACAGAGTATTGTTGTTCTGGTGAAAATCCTTTAACTCATTTTAGGCTAGTCAGAACTAAGTGAGAAATTAGCTTAAGTTCTGTTGATGTAAAGGAGCTTCTGAACTTGCCATAAAAGTTCTGAATAGTGGATTTATAAAATCTCTGGAGGCTGCGACCTCAGAGGACAAGACGTAGTCACAGGAATTCTGTGGCGAACTTGGATAAATTGAACTGTTCATCAGGACCTCCTGAATCTCTTTCTCCCTTCTTTATACTTGTTAATTGCTTCTGTGTACTTGTATCATATTTAGTGCTGAAACAGATTTCCTCTTAAAAATCACAAGTCTGTGTTCAGAAGACTGTCCAGAAGTTCTCAACTCAGAACTTCTGTTGCTAAAAAGATAGAACCTGTCTTAAAGCAGATTATCCCTCAGAGGCTACTTCAATAAGCTTGCCTCTGAATCTGAGGATTATTGACTCTGAAAATTGAGTTTTCATTAAAAGTTTGAAAATATCAGTTTTCGTTTGAAACACCTATTCACCCCCCTCTAGGTGATTCTGATCTTGTTAGGGCCAACAGGCTGGTGGAGTTAATGGTGTTTCCAACCGAGAAATGGTTTTCATGTTTCATCTGATGAATCAGAAAAAGATCAACCTTCCTGCCATGATTATAAGGCAGATGAAGAATGTGAAGGTGGTCAGCACCCTAGCTTATGGTTCCCTCCTGACGAGGTTGTTTGAGGCTGCCTCTGTGGTGATTTCAGGACAAGGTGTAACCAGCAGAAGCACTATCCTCAAGATGCATACTCTGAGGAATCTTGCTTTTGGTGTGGTACCAAAGAAGACTGAGAATGCTCCCTCTGCTAGCATTGCTCAGAAGGAAATTATTGAGGACACTGTGCAGAAAGGAAAGAAAGCTGCCAAGAAGGGCAAAGGTAAGAAAGGATCAAGTAAGTTGGTTCTAACAGTAGAGAAGGTGGTTGTCTCGGAACCTCTTCCAGCTCTGGTTCAAACAACTATCAATGTTGAACCTTCTGGCAAGATTGTTGCTGAGAAACCAAGTGATGCTGCTGAGAAAGCAGCTAAGGAAGCTGAGGATAGCAGACTTGCTGAACTAGCAAAGGCTGCTGAGGCTGAGAAAATTGCAAGAGTTGTGGCTTTTGCTGATAAGACAAGAAAGAGAAGGGAAGCTACTGAGTTAGCAGATAAATTAGCAGCAGAGCGTGAAATTGCAGCAAAAGCTAAGGCTGATGCTAGACTTGCTGAGTGTGCTGCTCAAGTTGAGAGCGAGGAGGCCTCTGAAAATGTTGAGGCTCCTGGAAATGTTGAGGCTACTGGAGAAGATGAGAATGCTGAAAAGATTCCTTCCTCCAGAGGTAATAGGAAGAAAGTCTCTGCAAATATAAGGTCTCTGAACAAAAAGGACTTCTATATTGCACCAAGTACTGAATTGGACGAGTCAACTCCTGAACAAGAGGATCTGATTGATGATGAAGACATGATGGATATGTTTGCTGAAGAAAATGATGGTGCTCCTGTTATTGAAGAACTTTCAGAGGACAGTGAACCTGATGCTGATATGGTGGTACAACATGCACAGAGGTTTGCTGAGAATGTTGACAACGATGACTTTATGGACAACATTCTTCTGGGTCAAGGTAGAAGCCCTGGTGATAGGGATGCTTATGAAACTCTTGACAGAATGGCTCATGTTTTTGCTGAGCCAATTACCTCTTTTGATCCAAATGTCTCTGAACAGGTTATTTCGTCTCCCACTCATACTCATCATCCGTCTCCTCTTCGTACTTCTCATCCATCTTCCCCTCATACTCCTCATCCATCTCCTTCACTTCCTTCAAACCCAGAAGTAAGTGAACCTCTGACCTCACTTCCCCCTACAACTTCTACCTCTGAAGTTGTACCTCCTAAAACTTCTCCTCCTTCTGGATCTTATTCAGAAGTGAATTTGGGCTCTGGCCCTATTTTCACTGACTCCACAACTACCTCAACTACCTCCTCCCTAAATACTTCCTCTGTATTTCCTCCCATAGGACTTACAGCTCCATCCTTCTCACTCCCATCCACATTACCATCCATTTTTCCTACTCTCTCTTCCTCTTCCACACATACAATTCCTTCCTCAACCACACATATACCTCCTCCTTCATCTTCTAGACATGCACCTCATGTGTGTGATCCCTTAACTACTTCCTCCTCTACCTCCTTATTTGCTGGGTTGTCATCAAACTATGACTTCCTACGCAATTCGATGAATCGAGATGATCTGGAGAGACAGTTTGGTAGTTTTGGTTTCATGAGCAGAGCTTCTGGTGTATCCGAAGCTGGTGGTGTTCCATCTGTTGAAGAGTTGAGAAGAATGAGTCAGAGTCGCTCTGATGAACTGCTGAATAGATTTGCTGGTTTAGGGCAAAGGACTTCTGCTGCTGACATGTATGCTCCGGGAATTGTGCTGCAAGAACTTCAATCTTTGAAAGCTCAGAACCTGCAGCTCATAACTATGCTTCAACTGCAGAATCCTGCTGTCTACACACGAAATCTGTCCACACTTCATCTGGCTACTTATGATGAAATATACAAGTTGAGAGAATTGGCTCTGACTCTTCCTACTCTAGAGAATATTGCTCTTGCTTCTTCTCTGAAAGTTAATGAGAATCTGGAGATTTTGTCAAAAGAAGTTAAGGAAGCAAACGAGCATTATGAGGCTCATGAGAAGATTCTCCCAAGTAAGATTGATGATCTGTAAAGTACTGCTAATCATATTCTGAGAGAAGTGAAATCTTCTGCTCAAGGATCATCATCTTCAGGGGCTGCTAAGATTGTGTATGACATCCCTCCTGATCTCAACAATCGTCTTTAGAGTTTAAAGTCTGCTGTGACTGCTCAGAGCGCCCAGATTTCAGAGCTTACGGAACTTTTGAAGATTATGCACACTCAAGCAAAAGAACAAGAGAAGGCTCTTCATAATTGCTATAGGTTTGTTCGAGGACAGACTTATATTCAGAATGAGCATCTCACTGCTGCTGTGTATGCAAATAATCGTTCTATCAAGCTGCTTTTGGAAGATGTTCAAAAACAGCGACCTTTCTCTGGACAGACTTTTGATCATATGAGAACCATTGATGCTAACTTCAGACGAAGAATGGATATGATCAACACTGTAAGGCCTACACCTCAGCAATATCAAACTGCTCTTCTTGTTCAACAAAAGTTGGATTCTCAAGGAGCTCTGGGTATTTCCTGTTGTTTCTGGCCAAATGGGGGAGAAGTCTGCTCAGCAGAGTGGTCCTAACTCTGGGTTGAAGAGACAGAATGCTGGTGAAGGTTCTAGTGGTGTACCTCCTCCTCAGAAGAGATCTAGAAATTGATAATCCTTTTAGGACTTAAGCTTCTTAGCTAGGTTCTGGGTTGGGTAGCTTTTGTCTTAGGACTTTATGTTACTCTTCGTGATTATTTTGTTTGTTTCTCTGTCTTCTGATTATTATATACACTGAATCCTTCTTATACATATCTTTTTGTCTCTGATCAATATATTTCTGCTTATGTTTCTTCTTAACTTAGTAACTTACACTTCGCTAAAATCTAACAACTTGATATTAAGCCTATTTTAAGTTTATACAGATTGCTGAAGTTCACCATTTACACTAAAATGGGGGAGTTAAGTTACTCAGAAGTTATAAAAAACATATTTATCAGGAAGTTACTTTCTAAACCTTGTGTTTACTTAAGTAATTTTACCTTCTGGACCACGATTTGTCCATAACCAAAATGGGGAAGAATGATGAACCCTAAGTATTTTGATTATGTCCAAACATTTCAGAAGATGAAATTTGAATTTTCCTTACATACGCTTTAATGTTGACTAACATTTTCTTTTAAGTCTGTGTGTAAGTTACTCAGCAGGTGCTGAATGAAGAATCTCTGGATTGCCTGGAAGACTCAGAAGGATCGAGAAAGCTGAAGACAGTTCTTAATGTTCAGAAGCTGGATGCTCCGCTCTGAAGTTATCGAAGTCTGTTAAAGCTCTCCTCAGAGGTGTTGGTGTGCCCTAGGCCCTAGGCGTTGTTTTATGACATTGTATTTGATGATGATTACATACTATGTCATTGGTGTTTTATGAATAAAGGCATTAATTCATTTGAGTTATATATCTTGTACTATAGCAACTAAATGAAGTATCCGTTGATAGTATATCATAAAAGTATACTAGAAGCCAGTCATAGTCATGGGAATGATTATGGCATAAGCTTTTATATCTAGGATTCACATGACACTCTGTAGGTTGCTTAGTGTATGTGAATATGGATATAGGTGCGTGTGCGTTACACGAGACTTGGTCGATCCGCTTTAGAAAGTTCATGGTGGTAGAGTCATTAAGCTTTCTAACAATGTAGATCTCTTTTATCTCCTGACCTGATTTCAGTATAGCAGTCAATAAGGAATCAGATTGAATTTGGTGTATTTCTAACAGGTCCGCCAGAGGATGCCAAATATGGATACACTGGTTCAATCTCTGAACTTATTACTGCGGATAGTTGAAGTGATGGAATTACCACTCACTGTTTAAGTGAGTTGATATCATAGGCCACTTGATGAGTATTAGCTGAGAAATGTACGGCCGTACTGAAACAAGCAGGTGACTTGTTTGTTTGTCAGTAATACTCGATGATCAAGAAATTAATCTAGCAATAGAGGATGACTACACCATGCCTCCAGCTTGATTAATCGATATGCTTTTGGTAAGAGATAAGTAGAGCATCATACAGGGTTTTCTGTCTAACATGGATAGCATTCATCTTTAATCAATATGTGATTGACATGGTTTACTATAACCCTCTGTCGATCAGTGAATTGTTAATACACAGCTTATTGATTTCAGACCCTAAGGATCGTGCAACACGGTAATCGAGAAGATTAATTGATACATGAATTGTGTTAATTAATTCCAAGATTAAATGATCAATTGATGAATTGATTATTTGAAGAACGTATTAATTATTTGTTATGTGACAAGTTAATTAGTAATTGGAACGACTAATTAATTAATCGGGTTAATTTAATTAAGCGATTAATTGTTTATGGGTTAAAGTGTAATATTAATTTAACCTAATTGATGTTAATTGAATCGATTTAATACTACGGTGTTTAATTGATAAAATTAAATTAATTAAGGGTCAAATTAATAATTAACTGAAAGTTAATTATTTGCACTATATAAGTGAATTGTCAATTCATTATGGAGGATCGCAAACTGAAAACCCTAGCCTCCATTAGCTGAATTCGACCGAACCCCTCTCTAGAGGATTCCGGTGAATTTGTTCCTCGTTCTTCGCGTTCTTGGAGTAAGCCGACTAGTAGCTGATCTCGGTTCTTGCTCGTGTCTGCACGTGATCTAGGAGGAGCAACATCTGAGGCTCTCGTCTATCCTTGAAAGGATATCCAAGTAGGTTTTCTTAATCCATAGATTAAGATAACAGTTTTGTTAAAATTTAACTGAGGTTTAAAGATTAAGATCAATGGGACAATTGGTTCAGGTTAGATCGAATTCACCGTTTAACTAATAAGTTCGCTGCTTCCGCTGCGCGGCTCTGATCGATCTTTCTGAAACCTTACAAGAGGTCCATTGCAATCAGAAGATTTTTTCTCCCAATTTGATCAGAAGCTTAGACTAAAGGAATTAGCTTTCAGAAGCTAAGTCACGGGTTCTGTTTAGCATTTATTGCTCTGACAATTGCATTTAATGCAAGGCGCCAAAAGTTCAAAAGCTGTTTTGAAGGAGCGCGCTTGTCTACTCAAAACAAAACCATAATTTCCTTATGTTTCCAGTCAACCTCCACTTCAACTTCAAATCTCTTACCGGTTTTAGTTAAAGAACAAGGTTAACGGAATCAAAGTGTTTGAAGACCGTTTGAAGACTTGACAGATTAACGGCTACAACAACTGATGTCATCTCTTTTGAAGATTCAAATTCACCAACGGTCATCCTCATTCACTATAAATAGTAGCCAAGCTCCACTGCATCATCTACGCGTGATAATCGAGCAAAATCTCAACGCACTGTTCTATTCAAGAAAACAGAGCACTTTTTCCATTCTCAATCTTTCTTAGCATAGTGTTAGTTAAAGAGAGAGAGTGAAGAAAAACAAGTTCATAATAGGAATCTTGTAAACTGATATCGTTTGTGATATTCAGTTAGATTTAGAGAGAAATCTAGTTGAGATTAGAGTTGGGTGAGAAATCCAGAAAACAGAGTGTTGTTCTTCTGGTGGAAATCCTTTAACTCTCCTTAGGCTAGTCAGAACTAAGTGAGAAATTAGCTTATGTTCTGTTGATGTAAAGGAGCTTCTGAACTTGCCATAAAAGTTCTGAATAGTAGATTTAAAATCTCCGGTGGCTGCGACCTCAGGGGAGAAGACGTAGTCACTGGACTTCTGTGGCGAACTTGGATAAATCGAATTGTTCATCAGGATCTCCTGAACTTCTTTCTCCCCCTTATCCTTGTTTACTTGCTTCTGTGTACTTGCTTATATTTAGTGCTGAAACAGATTTACTCTTTATATCATTGTCTTTGTTCAGAAGTCTGTTAACTCTGAACTTCTGTTGCTGAAAACAGTCTATCTGTGTTTAGGCAGAATTTCCCTCAGAAGCTGCTTCCTTAAGCTAGCCTCTGACTCTGAGGAAATTTGATTCTGAAAAATAAGTTTCTCAAAAACTTAGAAATTTTCAGTTTAGGACTTAGACACCTATTCACCCCCCTCTAGGTGATTTTGTTCTTGTTAGGGCCAACAATGGTGATGGTAAGTTTTATACAACAATAAAGATAAAATAGTATTAAGATTAATCAAACTACCATAGCTAGCTTTTTATGATGTTTATAAACACGTATGAACTCGTAAGTACACACTTAATTAATCCTATAATTTCAAGGTTAAGTGTCTCCAATGGATTTAGAAATTAGGGCCCTTTAAGTTCCATGATGTCGTCAATATCTACGGTTTCAGGCTCGTCACTTCCGGTGGGGGCAACACCTATATAAATCCGGTAGAAATGTCAAGTTCATATCAAGTATTCATAAATAAATATAAGATAAGCATATGATGATGATGAATCAAATATACTAATTTATACAAAACTATTGTATAAACTATGTAAGGAAACAATATGATACTACCGAGTCTAGCACATAGACGGGTCACAACTAGTTTAGTAAGATAAAAGTTTAGCTACTCCCTTTTATCGCCCTACACCGGACACACGATCGTCGCTTATGTCCTCGGAGAGGAACTCTTTGCCAACTTGAAGATTTGAATAGAATGGATGAAGATGAAGGAAACAATAAGTAACTTTGTATTAATGGAATGGAAATGGATTACAAGTTTGCAAAAGAGGAGAAATGGAATATGGATCGTATTTGGATCGCCTCTTTAAACAACTAAATGGAGAGAATTACAACTAAATGGAACTAAACATAACTAAAGAGGGATTAAACACAAGTCAAGAGGGATTCCTTTTCTGGCTAGAGAACCCCATATTTAAACAGAAAAGTTGGCTTTGTGAACAAGTGTGAATCCTCAAAACACATGCTAGAAAATCTCATCGAAGTGCAGAATAAAGCTTGACACGGGTCGTGTGGGCCACTTGACACGCCGTGTCAAGGAAAAAATGCATTAAAATGACTTTAATCAGCTCAGGCGTGTCCTTGGTCGTGTGGGTTGACACGGGGTCGTGTCGCATTAATTACTCGACAAGTTGGATTTTTGCTAATTAAAACGCCGCGCAAATTAAATGTCTCCTTTGTGACACGGATCGTGTCCCATTTGATACGGGGTCGTGTCCTTCATTAGTCGTGTGAACACCAATTACACGCCGCTGAAATCAAACCGTGTGGACCATTTTTGTCCTGACACGGACCGTGTGGATCTTTGACACGGGTCGTGTCAAGAGCAATTTCTGGGCAGATTGAGTTTTCCTTGAATTATTTGCAAAGCTCCTTGTCTCTTAGCTCTTTATTAGCACAAAAACACCTCTAATCATGTCTGGAAGTTGTTTTTCACCATGAATACTTTTTATCTTTGAAGTGGAACCTACAAACAAAATAAACATGAGTTACTTTGACGATTTCCGGTGAAAATAGTGCTTTTACGGAGATAAATTCAAACTAAGTGATTGAGAATTAATTTGTTCACAAAGTATAATAAAAAGACTTAAAACTATACTAAAAGTAATAAAATAACATTTAATTACATCGTAAATAACCCGAAAGCATAGGGATATTTCATCCCTATCAGTAAAGCGTTTTGCAAGAGCATTTAGTGTTTTGCATGAGCATATCACAATTTTATTCCAATATACTACTGAATAGGTGTTTGGTTAAATTTTAAAACTGTAGCATATAGCGTTTCAGAAGTAAAAAGGAGCTTTTCGCGAAAATCTCTAAATTGGAGCTTTTCCGAAACGCTAATTTGATGATTGTAGGTTTTGACAAAATTATCTCAACTTTTATTCCTAGATTGACAAGGATTCTATTTTCTTTCTTATTAATTCCTAATCTATACAATTTACTTACGCTCTATATATTTTCTACGTTAACCACTGTATTGTATTTTTATCTTCTGATTTTGTAAAGAGATGTTGTAACTGCATCAATGGCATTGCATAACTATATCCGAAGAACAACGTTAGTTGATCCCGCATTTTCACAATTCGATCAAAATCCAAATTTTGTGCCGTACGATTCTCTAAATAATTCCAATGATATCGATATAGATGAGAATCATGAGGATACTAGAACAACTCAGATGAGGTCAAATCGCTTCTAATTTATAATGAAACAAATAATTTTTGAAGTGCGACATGTCATAAAGTTTTATTTATATATTTGCATTAAATTGAAAAATAATAACATAGATATTTATAAAGTTATTATTTATTATTTTAATTTGTTTATTTATTGATAAATGATATATCTATATTAGTCTTTTCACGTGTTAACAACAACTGCTTTTTACAAGTCTTCCAAACACTAATTATCAAACAATTATCAGCAAACAACAACAGCTAACAACAACAATAACTGTAAAATTAACAGCAACTCCAAATAGGCCATAAGTCGCAGAATTCTATCTATTTCAAAATTTTGACTATTATATTCCAACAAATTATATTATTTCCTCATACATCTCTTATCCTCAATGTTTCTTGTTCCTTTTTTTTCTCTATTATTCTCTCACCTTTAGTTTATTCAACCTTCATATATCTATTAATTCTCAAATTGAAAATAGTTGATTAGTTTCAAATTTTCAAAAACAAATTGGTTGTTAATAATAAGGCGGTTA
Source organism: Euphorbia peplus (assembly GCA_028411795.1). Lineage (NCBI taxonomy): Eukaryota > Viridiplantae > Streptophyta > Magnoliopsida > Malpighiales > Euphorbiaceae > Euphorbia > Euphorbia peplus. The sequence goes on from CP110844.1 coordinate 22,853,193, forward strand.
ATGATTAATTTAATATTTTTATCTTGCATATATTTTATATTTATGGCAACAATTTATCATAATTTTAAGAAACAATAATTACTAATCGACTTTTTGGATTAAGTATGTGTAACAATAAATAAATAAATATAAAAGCATCGTAAATAGTAAAGAAATAGATGTTTATTGTGGTGATGGTGATGGTGATGGTGATGATTTTATTATAAAAGTAGGGAGTTATTTATTATGGTAACAATAAAAAATCAAATACATTAGTGTTTGAATAATAAGGATGATGGATGGATGGATGGATGGATGGATGGATCAACAATAACAATGATAATAAACTTTTTGATTATTTGGATGCTTGCAAAATCCACCACCTCTCGGACAACCGGAGCAATAGTTTGTGCAATCTCCATCACCTGAGCAACCTGGTCCATCGCTATTGCAGCACACCGAAGTTGGACCTATTCCACCCATTGCAACTATAGTTAGACTTATAATTTAATTTTTCCTCTATTTTATTAATTAATTTATTAATTATTAAATGTTTTCATCTATTATAACTGATTAATTTTTCCTCATGAACGCCTTGCTAAAACTATGCATTGTACAGCCTTGGTCCGCCTTATGGAAAGAAATATTGGGTACAAAAGCTTACAATTCCATATCATTCGCCTTTGGAATCCTGTGGAAGTTTTTCACTTGGTTGAATTGGGTAACAATTGGTTTTTGGTTAGATTTGAATGTCAGGAGGATTATTTAAAATCCTTAACTCAAGGTCCTTGGATGTTATTCGGTCTTTATTTGACGGTGCAACCTTGGACACCCTCTTTTCATCCTGAATCTACTACAATCTCTTCAATTGTTGCTTGGATTCGCTTCCCAAACCTTCTGATCCTCTATTATCACAATGGGGTTCTTAAGTTCATTGCGAAAGCTGTCGGGAAGGTGTACAAAATCGACCGTAATACTTCTAGTCACGAGAGGGGTAAATATGCTCATTTTGTCGTAGGTCTAGACTTGACCAAACCTTTGTTAACTCATATTGAAATTGATGGCAATAATTAACTAGTTGAATATGAGGGTCTTCCTAAGATATGTTTTCATTGTAAAACTTATGGTCACATTATTCAAAATTGTCCAGATGCTCCCAATGCCCAATTGCAGTCAGTTAATGTGGTCCAACAGGAGGTGCAAAATAGGATGGACGAAAATCTTAATCCGACCAATATGGGAGGATCTGAAATGTTTGCTGAGAAAGGTGGCCGGAAATCGGGTTCCGTTAGAAAACCTCAACCTATTAAGAAAAACAATTGTTTAGGCAAAAGGGTCAGTGGGTCCCGGTTTGATGTCTTGAGAGATGAAAATAATGTTGAGGCAGATAAGGCCATAAAAAATTAATACAAATGTAAGGGAGAAGGCACTAGAAGACATGGATCTTATGGAAGCCTCATGTGAAAGAGGGGTGGAAGTGAATGATGCAGGTAAGGGAAATGGTAAGGATAAAAAAGTCTTTCTTCCTTATCTTTACCCAACTTCCAAAATGAAAAGCCCTCTAGTTCACATGTTGGTAAGGAAGCTAAATTGAAGAAGCTTTCTAGGGACTTGTTGGGTTCCATCCCGCAAAATAAAAGAACTTTAGACCCGACCAAGCACACGGTTTCAATTATTATCGATGACAAAATTCATTATGGGATGCCCGATCCAGTCTACTCGTTTCCAAATGTAGACGTTGTCCTTGATAAAGAGAACATCCGACGCCACAGTCCAAATAGAGGCAGACCTAAAGGTGTTTTGATGGCTCAAAATGTGCAAAAAAGCCTAAAAGTGAAGAAAGCTAAAACTAGCTCAAGTTATCCTCAATCGGAGATGGCGAAAACGTCTCTTTTAGAATTTATGGAGAGTGAAGTTAATGTTTCATGTTAGGATCTAACTAATTGCAATCAATCAAACACAATAAAGAACACGCGAAATTGTTTACCCAGTTCGCCACTCAATGTGAATGACTACATCTGGGGGCATTACCAAGCCAGGATTTGCACTATATAAATTTTCGGAATACAGATACAATAGAGACAACGATATATATATATATATATATATATATATATATATATATATATAACCCTAAAAAATTTGGAATTGGGCTCTAATATTAATTTGTCTCCAAAGCCCAACAATCTCCCACCTGGAGACAAAATCCATCTTCATCTGCTGGTAGTGTCGGGCCTCTAACTCAGTTACGAAGGCTAGTTGAAGCTATGCAAAACTTCAGCTTCTCAAACGTTACAACCTTTGTCAACATGTCTGTAGGATTCTTTGTGCCTTTGATCTTCACTAACTGTAATGTATTTCTCTCCAGAAGATATCGTATGTAGTGATACTTCAACTCAATGTGCTTTGTCCTAGAATGAAAAACAACATTCTTAGCTAAGTGAATCGCACTTTGACTATCACTGTACAAAATGGGATACTTCTGCTCTTTGCCCAATTCCTTCAAGAAACTCTACAACCATACCATCTCCTTACTAGCCTCAGTCACTGCAATATACTCTACTTCCGCTGTAGACAATGCTACCACCTTCTGAAGCTTTGAAGCCCAAGAGATCGCAATACCTCCCAATGTAAATACATAACCGGTTGTACCTCTTCTTTTGTCAAGGTCACTTGATGCTAAGTCTGCATCCACATATCATGTCAACACAACTTCTTTGCCCCCAAAACATAAAGCTTGATCACTTGTTCCCTTCAAGTATCTCAAGATCCACTTAACTGCTTCCCAATGCTTCTTACCTGGGTCTCCCATGAAGCGGCTAACAACTCCCACTGCATGTGCAATATCTGGCCTTGTACACACCATTGCATACATCAAACTGCCAATTGCAGAAGCATATGGAGTTTTCTCTATCTTGGCTCGCTTTTCTCTACTCTTGGGTGAGTCTTCTTTAGATGACTTAAAATGGCTTCCCAAAGGAACCTGTGCTGGCTTTGCATCTTGCATACCGTATCTCTTCAAGACCTTCTTGACATATTCAGCCTGCGATAGATACAACTTTCTAGCCTTTTTGTTTCTAACAATTCTCATGCCCAGAATCTGATTAGCATCTCCAAGATCTTTCATAGCAAATTTCTCGGATAACTGATTCTTCAGTTTTCTCACCTCTCTAACACTAGACCCCGCAATCAACATGTCATCAACATACAACAGTAAGATGATGTATCCCTGATCCAATCTCTTAAAGTAACAACAGTGATCAGCTTCACTCCTCACAAACTTGATCTCTTGCATAAATGAATCAAACTTCTTGTACCACTGCCTAGGGGCTTGTTTCAGGCCATACAAGCTTTTATTCAATTTACATACAAGTTTGGGATTATCAGATTCATACCCCTGAGGTTGCCTCATATAGATATCTTCCTCCAAATCTCCATGAAGAAAGGCAGTTTTTATATCCATCTGATGTAGCTCCAAATCTTCTGTAGCCACCATACTCAAAACTAACCAAATAGTAGTCAATTTTACTACTGGAGTAAAAACATCTGTGTAATCTATACCATACCTCTGTTGGAACCCTTTCACCACTAATCTGGCCTTATACCTTATGCTACCATCTGCCTCCACTTTCTTTCTGAAAATCCATCTATTTTCAAGGTCCTTCTCACCCTTTGGAAGCTCAACAAGTTCCCAAGTACCATTAGTTAACAGAGAATCTGTTGGAAATTGAAAATTTACGACGTTCGTAGCGGAATTAAAATTTTTCAATTTCTTAAACCAAGATCCGTTAGCTTATTGAATAACAATTAAGAAGATTAGTTAGATAAAATACTTCTAGGAGATTACTATCTAACGTTGTTGTCGCGCCCACAAGTCTTCTTTATTTTAATCTCGCGAGTGCCCAAAGTAGAACACCTCTAGCGTTAAGTCCACACGAGCAAGAACGAATAAAACGGTAAATCAAAACCCCAATATTGGTCTAGGAATTTCGGCTTCTCTAGAGAGAATTAGATGTGTGTATCAAATACCTCATAGGGGGTTGTATTTATAGTGTTTAGAATTGTCTCTCCTAAATAAGAATCCTATTCCCAAAAGGACTAGGCCAACTCTTATTTAATTAATAAAAACAATTCTATTCATACTAGTATTCCTATTTAATTAAACTAGTAATTTATATAAATCCATATTTATTAAATTACTCAATTTAACTAAATAATAATCTCAATTATTATACTAGTAGGATTTAATTAATTAACATTATAACACATTATAATTTAATTCAATTAAACTATATATATCAACACTATATATACATATTTCGACCAACATTACCAAATACACATATTTGGTATATTTACCAATTTACCATTTTATCCTTCAATACTCTTAGTGTGTGACCCACTAGGTCCTTACCACAACCGGTCGTATATTAATCTAATCTCTATTAATTAATATAACATAGAAGAGCGTCGACTCAAATATGGAGATACTCTTCTAACCCGGAGTCATAAGGAGTCAAGATTAACAGTTGACTTCTTTTACCTGTCAGTGATAGTTGCAATATAATTCGGTCCCTCATCAATATTATCTTTAATGAATCATGATCACGGAAAAGTCAATCATATAATTCATTATTAATTTACTTGTGCTCAAATAAATATTCTCCATAAATTGAAAACCATTTCCAATTTATCATATTACCTCGCGCAAGGATTTAGAACTATTTATTCACAAGAGGCCCAAGATAAATCTTCTAATACAGAAGTGATGATATCCTCAATCTAACATTAACTGCTTTGCAATTACTTTATGTGTTACCCAATGTCTACCCGAAGGACACCCGAATACTGGATCGTACAGATAGTAGAATCAAAGTAACACACTCCATAATTCAAAGTCACATGAATGAGTATTTGAGTTCTAGGACTACTTTATATCTATTACCACATATGAGTTAAAGCTAGTTGACATTTATGTATTTATTCCATACTAGTAACTCAAAGCGAGGTCTCCAATATATATAACATCATTATACATATCCATATAATTATCCAGATATCTCGTATAATCTAAGTTCGTGAGATCAACTTCTTATTCATGAATAAGGGATATATTATATGCAAGTCTCAACAGTATATATATTAATCCAATAATACAATACTCGACTTGGGATATTTTAAGTTTATTTAATCATTAAAGTATGTCTCACTTCATCTTGTATGAACACTTTAAGATTATCAATATAAACTATGGATTTCTTTTAACTAATAATTACAACGTAATATATATAAGATAAAAGATAAAAGCCTTTCATAAAATCAATAGTTTATACATTCTTTATTCTAAATAAAATATCCTAAACGACAATTGTCTTTAGGACACAAACTACAACACTCCCACTTGGACTTAAGACCAATTGTTCTTAAACATTATTCCATAATTATTCATGTGCCGATCATGGACCGCTTGCACCAACGCCTTGGTCAACGGATCTGAAATGTTGTCCTCAGTAGGTACTCTCTCCATTTTTATATCTCCCTTAGCCACAGATTCCCTTAACATATGAAAACGCTTTTCATAATGTTTGGATGATTGATGAGACTGTGGATCCTTAGCTTGTGCGATTGCACCATTACTGTCACAGTAAAGAGTAATCGGGTTCACAATGTCAGGAACCACACCAAGTTCTCCAACGAACTTCTTAATCCATACAGCTTCTCTAGCCGCTTCCCAAGCTGCTATATACTCTGATTCAGTTGTGGATGTGGCTGTTACAGTTTGCTTGGAACTCTTCCAACTAACTGCTCCACCATTCACAATAAACACGAATCCAGATTGAGACTTGAAGTCATCGACATCAGTCTCATAGCTGGCATCTGTGTATCCCTCCACTCTCAATTCTCCACCTCCATATACTAGAAACATCTCTTTAGTTCTTCTTAAGTACTTCAAGATGTTCTTGACAGCAGTCCAGTGACGTTCACCTGGATTAGCTTGAAATCGACTAGTCATGCTCAAAGCAAAAGCTACGTCGGGTCTAGTACAAAGCATAGCATACATGATAGAACCAATCGCATTGGCATATGGCTTACCGGCCATCTTCATTCTATCTTCTTCGGTTACAGGGCACATCTTCTTGCTCAATTGATGTTCCCTTTTACAGACAACCATTGGCAAGTTACCCCTTTTCGAATTTTCCATGCTAAAACGCCTAAGTACTTTATCTAGATATGTAGACTGAGATAATCCTATCATTCTATTAGGTCTATCCCTATAGATCCTAATCCCCAAAATATAGGACGCTTCTCCCAAATCTTTCATTGAGAATACACTTGATAACCAAACCTTCACTTGTTGTAGGGCAGGTACGTCATTCCCCATGAGTAATATGTCATCGACATACAATATGAGAAATACTACCGTGCTCCCACTATTCTTCTTGTAAACACAAGGTTCATCATAGTTTTGTTCAAAACCATATCCCTTAACAGCTTCATCAAAGCGTTTATTCCAACTTCTAGATGCTTGCTTGAGTCCATATATGGATCTCTGAAGTTTACAAACTTGCTTTGTATCCTTCGATGTAAAACCTTCAGGTTGCATCATATACACATCCTCTTCTAAATGTCCATTTAGAAAAGCAGTTTTAACATCCATCTGCCAAATCTCATAATCATAATGAGCGGCAATTGCAAGCATTATCCTTATAGACTTTATCATGGCTACAGGTGAAAAGGTTTCCTCATAATCAATTCCTTGTTTCTGAGTATATCCTTTTGCTACCAAACGTGCCTTGTAGGTAACTACTTTACCATCCATGTCTCTCTTCTTCTTGAAGATCCATCTACATCCGACATATCTCATATCTTCGGATGAGTCAACCAAAGTCCAAACTTTGTTTTCATACATGGAGTCCATTTCGGATTGCATGGCTTGTTTCCATTTAGCGGAATCGGGACTATTGATTGCTTCCTTGTAGTTCCTAGGTTCATCATTATCTACAACGAGTGTTTCCTCGCCTTCGTCCACGAGATATCCATATCTCTCGGGACCTTGGCGCACCCTTATAGACCTACGGGGTTCTAATGTCACTTGTTCCTGAGATTGATATTCAGGTTGAGCTCCCACTGTTTCTGCCACTTGTTCAGTTTCTTCTTCACTACTGGTTCGAACTTCCTCAAGTTCAATCACAGAATTGGTGTCTTTCTTCTCCAGAAATTCCTTTTCTAGAAAACCAGCATGCCTAGATACAATTACCTTTTGATCATCTGGATGATAAAAGTAATATCCCTTAGTTTCCTTAGGGTATCCAATAAAGAAACACTTATCAGATTTGGGATCTAGCTTATCTGATACGATACGTTTCACGTATGCTGAACAACCCCAAACTTTCATAAATGATAATTTAGGTTTACCTCCTATGAACAATTCATAAGGAGTAGAAGTAGCAGATTTGGTTGGGACTCTATTTAGGATAAAGAGGGCGGTTTCTAGGGCATAACCCCAAAATGATTTAGGTAGTGTTGCGAAACCCATCATGGATCGCACCATATCTAATAGGGTGTGATTCCTCCTTTCAGATACACCATTGTGTTGTGGCGTATATGGAGGTGTCCATTGTGAGACTATTCCATTCTCCTTTAGATAATTCAAAAACTCACCAGACAAATATTCTCCTCCACGATCAGATCGTAGGATCTTTATTTGTTTACCAGTTTGTTTCTCAACTTCCATCCGATATTCTTTGAACCTTTCAAACGATTCGGATTTATGCTTCATTAAATAAATATATCCATATCTAGATAGATCATCTATAAAACTAATGAAGTAGTTGAATCCTCCTCTTGCTGGTGTAGACATGGGACCACATACATCTGTATGTACAAGTCCTAAGATTTCTGTAGATCTTTCTCCTTTACTGTTAAAGGGTGTCTTTGCCATTTTACCTTTTAAACAAGACTCACACGCTTCTAATGATTCAAAATCAAAAGTATCTAAGAGTCCATCTGAATGTAACTTAGATAAACGTTGCTCATTTATATGACCCAAACGACAATGCCACAAGTAGGTCTTATCAATTTCATTATCTAACCTTGGTTTCTTTGTTGTTACGTTTAAAGAAGTAATTTCATTATTCAAGATGTAAATTCCATTCATAACAGAACCAGAAAAATAATGAATTCCATTTAAACTAACGTTGCAACTTTTATTCTTAATTGAAATATCAAAACCAACATTATCCAAACAACCAATCGAAATTATGTTTGAGGACATAGCAGGAACAAACAAACAATTTGTTAATTCTAAAACTAATCCAGAAGATAATGTAAGGAAGTAGTCTCCAACTGCTACTGCGGCAACTCTAGATCCGTTACCCACACGCAGTCCAACTTCTCCCTTCTTCAAGTTCCTAATCCCCTTTAGTCCCTGCACATTGTTACAAATGTGAGAACCACAACCAGTATCTAATACCCAGTTGTTGGAATTTTGAACTGAATGTATTTCAATATGAAAAATACCTGAAGTTGAAGCTTCACCAAGCTTCTTCTTCTTGAGTGACTCAAGGTAAACATTGCAATTCCTCCTCCAATGCCCCTCCTTTCCACAGTGGTGACATTCTCCCTTAGGTTTATGAACCTTCACTTGTTTACCTTTGTCAATGTGGGATTCATCACTTCCCTTGGCTTTCTTATAAGAACCTTTCTTAGGTCCCTTCCACTTCCTCTTATTTGCTCGGTCGACTACCATAGCCGAGACCTCTTGTTTGATGCCAACATTTGGCTCAAAGGTCTTGAGCATATTCAGAAGTTCAGCCAAGTTGACTTCCAGATTATTCATCTTGAAATTAATCACAAATGGTGAATAACTCTTAGGAAGTGATTGTAGAACTAAGTCTACACTTAATTCTACATCCATGTTGAATCCTAGATCAGCAAGTTTCTTGATGCATCCCATCATCTTGACAACGTGTTCTGTCACAGAGGTCCCTTCTGTCATCTTAGAGCGAAAGAGTTTCTCAGATATCTCATATCTTTCACTCCTATTCTGTTTCTCAAACAGCTCCTTCAGACGAACAATTATGGATCTAGCATCCATATTGTCATGTTGCTTTTGCAACTCAGGGGACATAGAGGCCAACATAACACATGATGCCATATCACTATCTCTCTTGTGAGCAAGATAGTCCTCCACTAATTCTATGGCAGCACCTTCATCTGGTTCATTGGGTATATCACTATCAAGGACATACTCAATCTTCTCAGCTCTCAAAACAAGTTTGAGACTTCGAAACCAGTCAGTGAAGTTTGAACCAACGAGTTTGTTATCAGTGAGAATCGAGCGGAGATCAAATTTCGACATAATTAATCAGATGTATTATATTCTATAACATGAGATATAAAGAGTACTAGTGTTAACTATTGATTTAATTTATTATATAAGACTTAAAATATAATAAATACTCCCACTAAATTTAACAACCCTTATAAGTTAATTATATTTCAATAGTGGGCTAGGATCCCTATCTAATAAGATTCACCCTGACTTTGGCCAATCATGACTCTTATTTTGAATTGGGTAGATTCTTGCAATCAATTATATCAAATATAATTCCTAGGAGATTAGGTTATTAACCACATTAATAACTAATACAATTAATTGTATTAATCCTAACCTTTTGCCTATCAGATATTACATGACAAGTTTTTCGCATCCGGTCATACTAATTCCAATTTAAGTTTATAACCTATTATTCATGAAATCTTATTTCAAGTAATCCAAGTGTTTTAAGAAAAGTTTCAGGTTTGACTTTGGCCAATGCCCTAAAACATTTATAGAAACCTGCTTGAATTACTAATAATAGGAGGCAACTGATATAACTTAATTTTTAATCATCAAGGGTTCTTTAGTCTCATCAATCGATTTATTAAGTTTGTTCTAATCTACATAATCCTAATATGCTAGACTCGAAGCAAACATTGATAATTATGGAAACAACCTAATTGACTATCAAGTGTCCATCTATTCCACAATTACCAAACATACCAAGACAACACAATTATTCACCAATTAACTTTAATCTTGGTCAATTATCAATTGCAAATTATATCAAATATAATCAATTGAAAATTCATATTTTGACATTAAGACTAATTACATATATCAAATATATATAATCATTAAACCATTTAACTCTTAATCAAATCTTGAATTTAAACATTCGGTATTAATTTAAAGCGTTTAAACGATTTAATTTTCAAAGGATATCCAATATCGTTAAATACCAAACAATTTAGTATTTTAATTAAATCTAAAACACATTAATTTTCTGGAATTTTTAAAATAAAAACAGGGTCGAAAAATCCCGAACCATTCGGGTGGGGCCGTCGAAGACGGCCCGTTTGCGGTGGCTGTCTGCCTCCGCAAGGCAGCAAGGTGCTGCTGCCGCAAGGCAGCAGGTTACCTGCTGCCTGCGAGGCAGCAGCCACAGAACCACCATTATGTCCCGCCAAATCCAAATTTTTTTTTTTTTTTATTTTCTTTTATTATAAAATTATAAATCAAATCCTATTTGATTTCCAGAAATTAAACTTAATACCAAAACTTTATTTTAACATCAAAATCATATAAATCATATTTATTTAGCTTAATCAAATTAAACCTAATTTCGACATTCAAATAACCAAAACAACCGCGATAAGACGTTCTATATCATGATATAGTTGTTATTCAATAATCAAGTAACGATAGCTCTGATACCATGTTGGAAATTGAAAATTTACGACGTTCGTAGCGGAATTAAAATTTTTCAATTTCTTAAACCAAGATCCGTTAGCTTATTGAATAACAATTAAGAAGATTAGTTAGATAAAATACCTCTAGGAGATTACTATCTAACGTTGTTGTCGCGCCCACAAGTCTTATTTATTTTAATCTCGCGAGTGCCCAAAGTAGAACACCTCTAGCGTTAAGTCCACACGAGCAAGAACGAATAAAACGGTAAATCAAAACCCCAATATTGGTCTAGGAATTTCGGCTTCTCTAGAGAGAATTAGATGTGTGTATCAAATACCTCATAGGGGTTGTATTTATAGTGTTTAGAATTGTCTCTCCTAAATAAGAATCCTATTCCCAAAAGGACTAGGCCAACTCTTATTTAATTAATAAAAACAATTCTATTCATACTAGTATTCCTATTTAATTAAACTAGTAATTTATATAAATCCATATTTATTAAATTACTCAGTTTAACTAAATAATAATCTCAATTATTATACTAGTAGGATTTAGTTAATTAACATTATAACACATTATAATTTAATTCAATTAAACTATATATATCAACACTATATATACATATTTCGACCAACATTACCAAATACACATATTTGGTATATTTACCAATTTACCATTTTATCCTTCAATACTCTTAGTGTGTGACCCACTAGGTCCTTACCACAACCGGTCGTATATTAATCTAATCTCTATTAATTAATATAACATAGAAGAGCGTCGACTCAAATATGGAGATACTCTTCTAACCCGGAGTCATAAGGAGTCAAGATTAACAGTTGACTTCTTTTACCTGTCAGTGATAGTTGCAATATAATTCGGTCCCTCATCAATATTATCTTTAATGAATCATGATCACGGAAAAGTCAATCATATAATTCATTATTAATTTACTTGTGCTCAAATAAATATTCTCCATAAATTGAAAACCATTTCCAATTTATCATATTACCTCGCGCAAGGATTTAGAACTATTTATTCACAAGAGGCCCAAGATAAATCTTCTAATACAGAAGTGATGATATCCTCAATCTAACATTAACTGCTTTGCAATTACTTTATGTGTTACCCAATGTCTACCCGAAGGACACCCGAATACTGGATCGTACAGATAGTAGAATCAAAGTAACACACTCCATAATTCAAAGTCACATGAATGAGTATTTGAGTTCTAGGACTACTTTATATCTATTACCACATATGAGTTAAAGCTAGTTGACATTTATGTATTTATTCCATACTAGTAACTCAAAGCGAGGTCTCCAATATATATAACATCATTATACATATCCATATAATTATCCAGATATCTCGTATAATCTAAGTTCGTGAGATCAACTTCTTATTCATGAATAAGGGATATATTATATGCAAGTCTCAACAGTATATATATTAATCCAATAATACAATACTCGATTTGGGATATTTTAAGTTTATTTAATCATTAAAGTATGTCTCACTTCATCTTGTATGAACACTTTAAGATTATCAATATAAACTATGGATTTCTTTTAACTAATAATTACAACGTAATATATATAAGATAAAAGATAAAAGCCTTTCATAAAATCAATAGTTTATACATTCTTTATTCTAAATAAAATATCCTAAACGACAATTGTCTTTAGGACACAAACTACAACAGAATCCATCTCATCATTCATAGCAAACTTCCACTTCTCAGCATCCACAACCCGAGATGCTTCTTGGAAGCTTTCTGGCTCACCACTATCTGTCAACAACACATAGTCTCCAGGTGAGTACCTGGTAATAGCTTTCCTATCTCTCGTAGATCTGCGTAGAGTAACTGGTGGATCAGCTATTGTAACTTGAGGCTCCTCCTCAACTGGTTCCTCAACAGCTACTTTCTTACTCCCACCAGAATTCGTGATGTCTAGGTCTACAATTTATGATTCTGAATCACTAGTATTAGATACTCCAAGGCTTTCCTTGTACATCATCTGTTCATTGAACACAACATCCCGGCTTCGAATAATCTTCTTATTCTGACTATCCCAAAATCGAAATCCATAATCATCACCACCATATCCAATAAACGTGCACTTGATAGACTTAACATCTAACTTACTTCTCTCAACATGAGCAATATGGACATAGGAATCACATCCAAACACTTTCAGAGAGGATAGATTTACCTGCTTGCCGCTCCAAGCTTCTTCAGGAATGCCATTCTCCAAGGGAGACGATGGCCCTCTATTGATCAAGAATGCAGCAGTGTTAACTGCTTCTGCCCAAAACATCTTTGAAAGTCCACACTTCAGTCTCATGCTTCTTGCATGTGCACACAAAGTTTTGTTTATTCTTTCAGCAACACCATTTTTCTGATGAGTTCCCTTCAAGGTCATTTCCATGCGAATCCTATTCTTTGCACAAAAATCCTTGAACTCCTTAAGCTCATACTCCCCACCATTGTCAGACCTCAAACACTTCACTTTCATACCTGTCTCATTCTTAACTAAGGCCTTCCACTTTCTAAAGACATCGAATGCTTCTGATTTCTTCTTTAGAAAATAGACCCATAATTTCCTAGTGCAGTCATCAATGAGAGTCATATAGTAATAAGCTCCTCCTAGAGATTTCACTGGTGCTGGACCCCATAAATCACTGTGAACTAACTCCAATTTTTCCTTCTTCAAAGTTCTTCCACCCTTATTGAAACTGACCCTTTTCTGCTTCCGGGAGATACAATCCTCACATAGCCCTAGATCATCAGACTTCAATCCTGGCAATAGACCCTTCGAAAACAACACTTTAATCCCTTTTTCACTCATGTGACCAAGACGACAGTTCCACAAATCAACATTCACAACCTCACTTACAACATCAATGCTATTACAAACATTATCTGTGACATATAAAGATCCCACCTTCTCACCACGAGCTACCACCATAGATCCCTTGGAAATCTTCCAATTTCCACCTACAAACACCACACAATATCCCTCATCATCTAATTGTCCAACTGACAATAGATTTCCCTTCAGGCCAGGTACATGCCTAACACCAGACAACTTAATTACAGAACCATTCTTGGTTTTGATCGAAACATCTCCCTTTCCTACAATTTCCAAAGGTTCATCATCAACAAGATAAACCTTTCCAAATTTGCCTGAGGTATAGTTCTCCATCAAATCTGCGCTACTACAAGAGTGTAACGAAGCTCCTGAATCTAGAACCCAAGAATCTACAGGACTTCTAACGCTCAAAATCAACGCATCTGCATACTCTTTGCTGGCTGAATTCACGGACTTGTCCTTCTTAGGTGCTTTACACTGATTCATGTAATGACCGGTTTCATTACAGTTCCAGCACTTAACATGACTCCTGTCCTTGTTAGGGTTTCCTCCTCTACCCTTCGATTTAGACCTACCACGATTCTGTTTTGACCTCGAATCTGACCTACCCCGATTTTCAGTACTCAAGGCTGAGCCTGATGTTGAACCTGACTCCTTCCTGCGAATCTCTTTGCTGATTATCAAATTCCTAACATCATCAAACCTAAGCTTCTCTTTTCCTGCTGAGGCACTAAGCGCAGTAACCGTACCACTCCAGCTCTCCGGTAAAGAGGATAACAAAATTAGGGCTAATACCTTATCTTCGCAATCAATTCCTACAGAACTCAATTGTGAAATCGTCATATTAAACTCATTCAGATGTACATCAACTGTTGAATTCTCCTTCATCTAAAAGTTGAACAGCCGTCTCATCAGATGGACCTTGTTCGCCGCCGAGGGCTTCTCATATAACGAACTCAAAATCTCCAGTATCTCAATCGTGGTCTTTGCCTTCACCGTGTGATGTGCAACGTTTCTGGACAGCGATAGTCGGATCACACTCATCGCTTTCCTGTCCAAAAGATTCCATTCCTCATCAAGCATATCCTGCGGCTGCTCACCCAACAGTTCATGCAATTCTTTACCATATAGGTAATCTTCAATCTGCATCTTCCAGAAACCAAAATCTGTTCCATCGAATTTCTCCACTGGTGTCTTTCCGTCCCCAATCGCAATTCTAGAAAACCCGAAGTTCTGATACCAATTGTTAGGATCTAACTAATTGCAATCAATCAAACACAATAAAGAACACGCGAAATTGTTTACCCAGTTCGCCACTCAATGTGAATGACTACGTCTGGGGCACTACCAAGCCAGGATTTGCACTATATAAATTTTCGGAATACAGATACAATAGAGACAACGATATATATATATATATATATATATATATATATATATATATATATATATATATATATATATATATATATAACCCTAAAAAATTTGGAATTGGGCTCTAATATTAATTTGTCTCCAAAGCCCAACATTTCAAGCGGTTAAGAGTGGTCCTAATTTTGGTTTAGTCTTTGCTTTGTTGAGTGGCTAAGTGCCTTTTTTGTATTTTCTTGTTTCTGCCTCTTTTGGCTTGTTTGCTGCTTTTGTGCGGCATTTTTCCAATAAAAAAAATATATTGTTTCCTTTTTTTATATAGTTTTAGTACTTTCTTAATTAATCACTTTTTTATGAAACAACTTACTTTCTCATTTTGAATTCCAGTTTGTCCGTTGTTCATCAAATATTACTATTTTTCTCTCATTATTAAATTATTTTTACATATTTTTCTCTTACTTTTTATGTTATTTCTAGTGAATTAACACCTCTTTAATTTCATTGTAATCAAAATGTAGTTTGTTTTGGATGGTGACTAATGTATTTATTTAATCATAGTAGTTTGAAGATTTGGAATTCATAATAATGTTAACTTCAATTATTTTTTGGACTTCACAACATGTATAATAAAAATATTTATGGTTCATTAAGAAATATTACAAAATATTTACCAGTTGTATTTCTATCATCCCATCTATGGTGAAGTAACCATTGGAAAAAAAAATGTCTTCTTGGTTCTATTGGGGAAAGTTAATTTGTAATTTAATAGGTATATATTTTTGCAAGATGTGATTTATATATGTGGAATAAATTTATGGGTCAATAACTCAGTTTTTTGTTCTATTTTTTTTGGTTGTTGTAAATTATAAGTCAAAATAAAATTTTATCCAATTGTTCCCTTAATTCGAAACACGGTAACCGTGCATTTGCACGGGAGAAAACTAGTTTCTAAGGAAACTAAATCTTTGTATTACTAAACTATTATATGTTTTATTTCATGCAAGATCTTGTTAGACATTACTATAGTAAGAAAATACTTGTTCAAATTTTGTTAGTATATTTCATTGAATATTACCGCATATAGTTATTGGTGTTCATTATTATTTTTGTCCAATTTCTTAAGAAAAATAACAAGGTGAAAGATAAAATGGAAGAGTTCTTGAAAAAAAATATTTAAGACACAATTTTAACCACAATTTTGTGGTGAAAATGTAATTTGGATTAAATTGGTAAAATTGGTATGGAGTGTCTTCAATTAATCTTCAGATACAAATCCTTAAGAATGAAATCTTGAGAGAATATGTTCTTGTAATCTTGGTGTGGTCAAGGGCGGATTCAGGATTTCAAGACTAAGGGGGCTAATTTTAACCCAGGCGTAATTTTTTATTTTTTTATGCGTATATTAAAAAAAAAGTAGAGTTGATAAAATTAGAAGAGGAAAATGAATGATTTGATAAAAAAGTTGTTGATAAAATTATAAAAAGGAAAAAAAAAATAGAGTTTTTGATCAAAATAACATTGAAAAAATTAAAATGGATGAAAAGCATTAATAATATTAGGAGAAATTATTTTTTTGTAGAAAATGGGATTTGAGCCATGTTTTTCACATATAAACACACTCTTCTTACCAATTCTCCCACTCCTTCACTTTGTCTATTTTGTCATCTGGACAATTAATATATGTTATTTTAGGGGGCTGGCCGAAACAACACCATTACTCTTCTAAGGGTTGTGCCGCAACTGGGGGGGCTCGAGCACCTAGCTGGGTCCGCCCCTGTGTGTGGCATGTCTTCAATCTTCACACACATATCCTTTATATAGAGGTTCTTGAAACTAGCCGTTTATACTTAAATCTTGAATTTGAATCTTTAACCTTTTCGTTAGAGGTGGCACGTTGCCGTTGCCGTTGGATCTATTAGAGCAAGTAATTTCATCTTGGGAAATGATTTGAATGTTGAACTTACCTCATCAGTGGTTGTAGAACCAAAATTGTCTTTTTCGTGATATGTCAGGATATGATTTCTAAACATCAGCTTTGACTGCATTAGGTGATAGATATATATTAGGAAATGTCTTGGAATCTTCAATGTAGACTTCTTTCCACAAGTTTGAATGATATGATGACTTCAGATTTTCGAAGGGCCACTGGATTGATTTGGTTATCAACTGCTTTAGCTCTGCTGAGCTACTGAGTTGATTCTTCAGAGATGGTCAGCACATGAGTGTTGAGCTTCAGTCTTCAAATTAGAATCTTGCGGGATACTAAATATGGGTTTTTTACAGAAATGGCCCACTTTCAATAGGCCCATTACATTAGTAACCCCTTTCATGTTTCACATACTAAACTAACCACTCTCACTTTTTCTGGACAAAAATACCCCCAACTTTATAACTTCACATAACCGTTCCACCTTTCTCTCTTATTTCTATTTCCCTTCTCCCTTCTCCAACCGTTATACTTTCAAACCATCGAATCCACTGCAAGATTTCCGGCTTGATCTCCGTCGTTTTCAATTTCTTCTCTCTATTCCATTTTCTGGAATCCACACCAAGTAGCGGTGACCCCATAACCAACAACTTCGAATTCTTTTACATCTGATCTAAAAATGGCAGAGGAAAGCACATCGATGAAGGTACATGCAACTTTGATACTTCATCTTTCAACCTCGGTTTCATGCATGCTTTGTATTATCTATTTTGTTTGGAAACTTTGATCGCATGTTATTTTCTTTATGAAATTAGGTCTGTAGGTGATATTTGTAGGTTTAAGTCGTTTAATTGTTTTGTTGTTTGTTGTCCTTCTGTCGTGCTGTTATATCTATAATTTAATGAGAAAATGCAGTTCGAGTTATGGGTAGTTGGAGAGTCTTGTTTTGAGTCATGTTTTGAGTCATGTCGTGCTGTCGTGCTACTGTTTGTCGTGTTTGTCGTGTTTGTCGTGTTGTCGTGCTGTCGTGATTGTGTGTGTTTAACTGTGCAGAACACTTCGAATTTCATGTATGAAGCTACTATTGGTTCCGAATCACATACATCAACGCGTTTTTTTAGAGAAAGTGGAATCTTGATCAGCAAAACATTGACGGAGAGTCAACTAACAAAGTTTAAAGGTACATTTTTTGGACAGTTCTCGGGAATGTTGATGTCGGCGTATTCTGGATCAGTAGCCCATAGTATAAATACAAGACAAGTTAGGAAAGAGGAGGATCCTAATGAGGCAGAACTGTGGTATAATATTGGAGGTGTTGACCTCAAATTTGGTGAATGGGAATTTGGTTTATTGACTGGGCTAAGGTTCGGGGATCTAGCCACATGGAAGCAGGAAGTGAAGAATCTTGAGAAGCTGAATCGGTTGAGAAGCACTTATTTTTCTAGATTCAGGACAGTTGACAATAAAGCGTTGAAGGCGGTTTTCTCCAAGGTGAAATGGTCCCATGAAAATGATGATGATGCAGTGGCAATGGCAATGTTATATTTTGTCTGCAATGTTATACTTGATAACAGTAGAAAGGGCCCTATCAAGGGTTGGATGTTGGACCTTGCAGATTATCCAGCTTTATTTAGTGCCTTTCCATGGGGAAATTATGCTTGGAAGAAGACTGAAAAGTGCTTGAAGCGGTCTGTGAAAGAAAAAGCTGAATTGTTTGCCAGGAGTGCAAAATCCAATACTGGCCGTGTACCGAATCAAATAATTGGTTTTCCACTAGCTTTCCAGGTATGATATTATATTACATGTCATGAATCATTTTTTATCTTAGAATTCAAAGCAATACAGTTAATCTTTTATTTTTTTACTCATTTGTCAGGCTTGGATTCTTGAGGTGTGTTCGGAAGCCCGATCTTTTTATAATTACCACAAAGATGTCCTCCCACGTTTTAATAGGTGGGAGTTGAAAGAGTATGTTAATTCTCATACTGCTAATGACACAGCAAAGGTAAGACACATTATGTTATGCACGACAGCGAGACACATTATCTTTTTTTTCACATATTAACTTTTTGTTGTATATTGCAGTATGCTTCAGCACCTTCAATTACAGAATTGAAAGTTGAACCTGGTGAAAAGAAGTGTAGGTGGTATAGCCATCTGATGAGGTATGTCAAAGGCAAGGAAGACAAGTTGATGATTCTACTAAAGGTAGAGAAAGATTTTCAAAGTTTGGAAAAGGTAACTAGCACGGCTAGCACGACTAGCACGACTAGCACGCCTAGCACGACAATTTGACTTATTTGTGCTTGTAGGATGAAGATGATGGTGGACAAGATCCGGAGGAGGAAGAAGAGGATGAAGAGACGGAAGCTCAGAATCAAATGGTAAGGAATACAACATCTTTATTTACAGCCCGACAGCACGACATGAGCACTTATACTTGTCTTCTTTGTCTTTGTCTTGCACGACATGAGCACTTATACTTGTATTTTAAGCACGACAGCACGACCAGCACGACTAGCAAGACTTATATTTCACTTTTTTGTCCCTGCGATCAGGATGAAGCTGCTGTACATGCTGATCTTGATGCTGAGGCTTTTGATATTAATTCTGCTATTGTTGTATGTGGTTTATTACAGTATTTGTTTTTAGAACATGTACTAATAGTTTATGTCAAAAAGAGACTGACTTTATTTGTTTTTGTGAACAGGAATTTCTTCGTCCTGAACCCTTAAATGTTGAATATGAGAACCAAGATTTGTATTATTCGTACCAGCCCCGTGACCATATGGATCCAGAGTTGTATGCAATGTACGACATGTGGTTAGGATGTGATGGCCGAATAGATACACGTGTACATGGGTATGCGTCTTATGTAGGTACGGAGTGGTACTTGAAAGTTGAGAAGTCAGGAGAATCATTTGAGGATGAGGTATGTGCTATTTCTAGGTTTGTTAGACTAGCACGACTGACTACATTTTCTTGTTTTGTTTAGCATATAAATGCGTGGTTTCAACTGCTTATGCGGAAAAGTCAAACCTTTGAAACAATCTCAAGATCTGATTGGACAGCTACAAATGCAGACTTATTTGGAATATGCGAATTTAGATCTATTAATGATGATAGCTATTTTGAAGAGTGGGAAGGTTCTAGATTGATGGCAGACAGAATCAATGGAGATGCTTGGTGTAGCTATCCGTGGAAAGAGGTAGATAGGGTCTTCATTCCAATTAACATCCTCAAAAAAAATTGGGTGCTTGGGGTACTTGAATTGAGGACATTGCACATGTATATATACGATAGTTGGACGATGTTTATGGATGATAGAGAGATGCACGAGTGGTTGACACCACGTTTGAGACTTCTTAGTAAAGCTATGTTGAAAGCTGGATATTTGCAAGCTGAAAAAGAGATAAGATGGACAAGGCAAATCGGGGTTCCACAACAGTTTCCTGGGTCAAATGATTGTGGGGCGTTTGTCTGTTTGTTAGCAAAGTTTTTAGCCCTAAAAGGTTCCATCAACCATGCAACAATCCATAATGACTATCCTTTTTCACAGTCTGATGGTAGGGTGATCCGATTCCGTATTGCAATTGAGCTATTCACTCATCTTTTGTTACCAGAGTTATTGTAATTATTTGATATTTTCTGGAGTTGTTTGAATTTGTATTTTGGACTGTATGAATACTTCTTTGTTTTGTAAGAATTCTGCTGCTAAATTTTAAGTAATTACATATTTTGTATTTTGGGAATCACGACATTCGCGACAGTATAAGGAAAATGATTGCAAGGATTATTGTTAATCGCTATAAGGAACACGACTAGCACGACATCACGACAGCACGACAGAAACCTATGTCTTGTCAACCATTATTTCAACTACTCTCATATTTTGTGGACAAAAATACCCCGACCTTGAAAATTAAGCAAATCGTGCCACCTATCACGCCATCGTGCCACCTATAACGCCATCTGTCCCTCATTTGTGCTTTCTTCTTTTTCCCTTTATTAGCATTAGCAGCTATCTCTGAATGCACAGCAAGATTTCCTGAGTTGAGAGCAAGTAGCTGTAACCAACAACTTCGAATATTTGTACTTCCGCTCTAAAAATGGCAGGGGCAAGCTCATCTTTCGACCTTGGTTTCATGCATGCATTGTATTATGTATTTTGTTTGGAAAATTTGATTGCATGTTGTTTAGTTTATATGAATTGGAGAAGGAGTGGAAATTGATATTAATTCTGCTATTGTGGTTTATTAGAGTATTTGGTTGGGTGGACATTTACTAATAATGTTATCTCAACAAGAGACTGACTTCATGTTTTTTCAGAACCATGATTCGTATTACTCCTACATGCCGCGTGATCATATGGATCCGGAGTTTTATGCAATGTACGACAGGTGGTTTGGATGTGACGCCCGAATAGATAGACGTTTGCATGGGTTAGGGTGTGAAGTAGGTACGGAGTGGTTTATGAAAGTTGAGAAGTCAGGAGAATCATTTGAGGATCAGGTATGTGCTCTTTTGTTTGTTATGCACGACTATCACGAGCACGACTGACTACATTTGTATTGTTGTTTTCTGTAGCATATAAATGCGTGGTTTGCATTGCTGAACCAGAAAAGTCAAACCTTTGATACAAGATGTGTTTGGACAGCTACAAATGCAGACTTCTTTGGATTATGTGCATTTAAATCTGTTATTGATGATAGCTATACTGAAGAGTGGGAAGGTTCTAGATTTTTTACAGACATCATCAATGGAGATGCTTGGTGTAGTTATCCGTGGAAAGAGGTAGATAGGGTCTTCATTCCAATAAACATCTTCAATAAAAATTGGGTACTTGGGGTACTTGAATTGAGGACCTTGCACATGTATATATACGATAGTTGGACGATGTTTATGGATGATAGAGATATGCACAAGTTTTTGACACCACGTTTGAGACTTCTTAGTAAAGCTATGTTGAAAGCTGGATATTTGCAAGCTGAAAAAGAGATAAGATGGACAAGGCAAATCGGGGTTCCACAACAGTTTCCTGGTTCAAATGATTGTGGGGCGTTTGTCTGTTTGTTAGCAAAGTTTTTAGCCCTAAAAGGTTCCATCAACCATGCAACAATCCATAATGACTATCCTTTTTCACAGTCTGCTGGTAGGTTGATCCGATTCCGTATTGCAATCGAGATATTCACTGGTGTTTTGTTACCAGAGTTACTGTAAATATTTGATATTTTCTTTAGTATTTTTAAAGATTATGTAAATATTTGTTTTGTAAGGATTCTTGTTAAGTTTAAGTAATTATAGATTTTGTATTTGGGGTGTCCTTTTGCACTACCATAACCAGCACGACTAGCTTGATGGCACGACTAGCACGACAGCACGACTTGGAGAATGGGAAGATGGCACTTTTGTAAATAAAAGCAAATATATTTTTTAAAGGTGAAAAGGACAAAATATCTAACTTCACTCCTCACTATACCTTTTTTCAACTCAATTATTGCTTCTTTCCTTCTCTTTCAAGCAAACCCTACGTAAAAAAACCCAACACCGATGATGAAGAAGATTCACGTCCAGTGATTTTAGATTTTGTACGTTGAACCTGAAGGGCTACATTCAGGTGCGTCCTTGTTAGGAAGTCTTAGTATTCAGTCGTTTTTTAGCTCGTTGTAGCTGAAAATAAGTTCTTTCCCATTGCACTTCTTCATGCATTTTGGTTTTTTCTGAGTTTTTTGTTATGTCATACTTTGTTCTGGTCGTTATGTTCTTAGTTTCGAAGTTCTGTGCGTTTTTCATTCTATTATGTTCTTCATCTCGTTTCTCCTTCGTCGTGCTGTCTGAATTCGTGTTGTCGTGCTGTCTATATTACGTTTCACCAGGAAAAAGCGTATTTTGAAATTAATCAACAAACAGTACATATTGAACAGTTGTCGTGTAGGTCGTGCTGTCGTGCCAGACGTGCTAGTCGTGCTGTCATTACCTGATGTCATTTCTTTTATTTAAGCTTATGTTGTTATTGCAAACGCAGGATTATGTCTGCTTCAGAAAAGAGGTTGTGTTTAGTGAAATGGAATGGGGAGTGGAAAACAGTAGGAGATACGCTGGAATACGTCGGTGAGACGAAAACTAAGATGTTATTTGTCCCAGCAGACATATCACTTCAGCAGCTGAAAGATATTATTTACAAGTCCCTGAACGTTGATCCTAGTTCACATGAACTTACACTTTGTATTCAGATATCAAATGGTAAAAATAAAGTCCATGGAAGTGTAGTGCCTATTGATGATGACAATGATGTTATGGCATTCATGGAGTATTGTCGAATAAACCAGACAGATTTGGTTCCACTATTTGTCAATATCTTACCCATACAATCTGCATTGGAGAAAACAACATCCGATGAAGTTCACCGATTGTGTTCACAAAGAGACAACCCTCTCAATATGAGTATTGATTGGCCTCCTATTATCCGAGGGAAGGAACACATGAGTCTAGGAGATGATAATGATGTTTATCATGATCCGTATGTGGACGAGTATTTGCCCGAATATGATCAAGATAATTTCGCGCATGATAATCATATTTACGAGGTCACAGGTGGAGATTTTGGTAGGGGTGTTGAAAGTTGCCGCAATGTGCACGACAGCACGACAGCACGACAGCTTGCCAGCACGACAGTTGGCACTGGTGTATTATGCCCCAATTATGATGAGGGTCCAGATGGACAATACAGCACGACAGCACGGCAGCACGACAGCACGGAGCAGGATTTGAGGCTTACTAATGTGTTCCGATGGCTTCCAAGTGTACCGGTTGCTGTTGTTACTTCTGATACTACTAAGGAACATTCCGGAGAGTTGAAGCAGAATGATCTATTTCCAACGAAGCTCGAATTGAAGGATGCTCTTGGAAGATATGCCCTTGAGAAGAGGTTCGAATGGAAGGTATACAAATCAACAACCACATTGTTTTCAGTGAAGTGTAAGCATTCTGAAGATGAGACAAGACCGTGCAAGTGGAGGGCCAAGGCAATTGTCCCAAAAAATACATCAGTGTTCGTGCTTACTAGATTGGATAGTCTAAGCTCACACTCTTGCGGTTGTGGCATCGATTTAATCTTGCCGCATCATAGGCAAGCAGGGAAACGAAATGCAGGCATTATTACGAGGGAAAATCTCAAAATGGATGACAAATTGGTGGCCCCAAAATCGCTACAATTCCAATTTAATAATTTTCATAAAATCGATATATCATACATGCAGGCTTATCGAGCTCTCATTTTTGCAAAGGAAGAGCATGCTGGTTCACCTGCCGAGTCGTACATGATGTTACCAGATTATTGTGAAACTTTGAAGAGTGTGAATCCGGGTACGGTTACAAATATCGAAACTGAAGATGACGGTCGATTCAAGTTCTTTTTCATGGCTATGGGGGCTTCCGTTAGAGGTTTCAAAGAACATATTCGACCCGTCTTATCTGTTGACGGGACACATCTTAGAGGAAAATATCGTGGGGTATTGTATGTAGCAGTTGGACACGATGGTAATGGACAGATATATCCGCTTGCTTTCGGCATTGGTCCTAATGAAAGTAACGATGCATGGGTGTGGTTCCTAACCAAAGTGAAAGAGTTGATTTTTGAAGTTGAAGACCTTGTTGTAATATCGGACAGGAACTCAAGTATAATATATGCGGTGCGGTTGGTTTTGCCGAATGCGATTCACGGGGCTTGTAATCGTCATCTCCAAATGAATGTGAAGGCAAAATTCAGGAGAGTTCGTAGGATGGACGAGATTTTTTGGAAATGTGCAAAGGCTTACCGTATGTCCGACTTTCGGGAGAGGTTTGCTAAACTGAGGGCATTACACCAACCTGCTGCCGCGTACTTGGAAGAAGCTGGAATCGAAAAATGGTCGCGTGCATACTTTGTTGGTCGTCGGTATAACATTATGACAACAAATCACGCCGAATCGATCAACGCGGCTTTGGTTGATGGTAGACATCTCCCGATTACACAACTGATTGAGTATATAAGGGCCATTCTCCAAACATGGTATTATGACAGATCAACATGTGCAGCAAAACGAGACAATTATTTGTGTTCATGGGCCGAGAAGGTTATGGCGCGGCACGTGCAAAAGTCAATAAATTGTACATGTCTCCCAGTCAACACTCACACATACCAAGTGGGAGACAAAAACAAGGGTGGACTTGTGGATTTAAAAGAGGGAACTTGCACTTGTAGGAAGTGGCAGCTATCACAGTTACCTTGTCGGCACCTATGCAAAGTGGCGTGTTATTTTAAGATGGACAATGCAAATAAATGGGTATCTCGGTACTATACAAATGAAACTGTGAAGGAGGCGTGGAATAATTCGATATATCCCGTTCCACACCAATCGGAATGGAAGGTGTGTGACCCCCCAATGAAAGTACTCCCGCCTTCACTTGAGAAAGCCCCAACTGGTCGCCCGCGTATTCAAAAAAGAATACCATCAAGGGGGGAAGATGTTATCCAGCCGTCTAGTCAAAGGAGAAGAAAATCAAGCGCATCACAAGCATCACAACCATCAGAAGCATCACAACCATCAGAAGCATCGCACCCAATCCAATCAAATACAGTTGGGCTTCCATCAGTTCAAAAATGCAGTCGGTGCGGAAAAACTGGTCACAATAGGAGGCGATGCAAAGAATTCATACCAAATTGTATATAGGTGTCGTGCTAGTCGTGCTATTTTAGATAATGTACAGAGTTTCTATGTTTCTATGTTTATTTTACTAATTTTCGTGTTTTCGTGCTATTATACTTAATGTACAGAGTTTATGTTTTTATGTTTTTATGTTTTTATGTTAATGTTTTCATGTTTCTTTTACTAGTTGTCGTGTTGTCGTGCTTAATGTCCCAGTCGTGCTGTCGTGCTTAATGTCCAAGTCAAGCTGTCGTGCTGTCGTGCTTCATATTCATTTACAACAAGAGACGTAAAAACAACAATAATATCTTTTTACACAAATACGAACCCATGGTCAAATAATGTCCCATGGTACAGTTCAATTGCCATACGAAACCGGAAAAACCTAAAATCGTAACGTGTAAAAGGATATACGGGAATAATGCCATGGTCCACCTCAGGAAGAGTTGCCAAAAATTGGGCAATAATACACACAAAGGGACCACAGTCATTTGAGGATATAATCTGTCTCGGTACCCCACTAACCCGTGTCCATTTCACATGAGCTTTTCCATCATCAAAATGCTGATCTCCAAAATATCCGGATTTCACCATTGCTTTACCAAGGATGTCCAATCTCATCAATAAGAAAGAATCAAGGTCTTCATCACTGGTATTATCAGGACTACTATCATAAATGTAGAGGTGCAATTCTGCCAACTCAAGTACCCCAAGTACCCAATGTTCATTCTTAACATTTAATGGGATGAAGACCCTCTTTACCTCTTTCCAAGGCTTCATGTTGTCCACCTTTCCATTTATTCTATCCACCCAGAAATCCCACACCTTACCATCATTATCAGATTTGCATAAGGATTCCATAGTAGCCCCTATGCAGCATATGCCCAAAAAGTCTGCATCTGTTGTTGTCCACTGCAAAGGGAACTTCTCAAACATTGCTTGTCTTCGGAACAGGGAAAACCAAGCATTGAGGTGCTGTCAAAAAACAATAACATAACAGTCAGTGTTGTCGTGCTAGTCGTGCTAGTCGTTGGAGAAACTTACCATTATTTCAATTTGTGATCCTGTGACTTCAAGTTGTTTGAACCATGATGCTGTACCATGCAATGGTATCCCATATACAGGTCTGTCTGCATCAGGGCCGGCATTTTTCACCCAATCTTCGTACGGGTGTAAGACATCGGGGTTCAACCTTGCACGCCCATCATCTCCCATGTATATTCCATCTCCAGCCAATTCTTTCATGAAGGACACATCAGTAT
Organism: Euphorbia peplus; assembly: GCA_028411795.1. NCBI lineage: Eukaryota > Viridiplantae > Streptophyta > Magnoliopsida > Malpighiales > Euphorbiaceae > Euphorbia > Euphorbia peplus. The sequence continues at coordinate 22,880,027 of CP110844.1, forward strand.
CTTCTCTGTAATCACCTTGGTTGAAATGCTTACCATACAACTTGGCTGGGTCAGTGTAAGGAGTACTTATATGGGAACTTGGTTTAGTTGCTCTTTTTCCGGGCGGCCGGTTAATGCCTCTCCCTATACCAACTCCTGGCCCCCTGCCCCTAGGCTTTCTTCCTCCTCCATCTTTTGCTCTTCCTCCTCTTGCTCTTCCTCTTCCTCCTTCTTCTTCTCCTACTCTTCCTTCATTTTGACTTTTTTGTACTTTACGCTTAGCAGGGGGTGTGGGCTAAAACAAAGCATTACAAATTAATAACAAATCCAATATTTGAAACCCATGAATGACTAAATGTTCATTTAATATCCATACCTTAGTAACAATGACAATATGTTCAAGCTGCCTCTTCCTTTCATCCACTTTAACATGACTTAATTTCCTTAGTGGCGAAGCAATGACATAACCCTCCTAAATTGCGCCAAAAAAGCAAAATTAAACAATTGTCGTGCTAGTCGTGCTAGTCGAATAATACAAGAGGCCTTAGTTTAACAACTTACCTGAGTTCTTTCAAAAGGTTCCTTTCCAACTGGATTTGACTCTTCTTCTGCATCTTTGTCCTTTTTATCTTCTTCTGAAATTTCATCTTCTTTGAACATTTCTGCTCCATATAATACAAGAGGGAGATTTCCAGGCTCCTGTTTCAGAAGGAACAAGTCAAATGGAATTGTCATGATGTCTAGCTGAAAGTTATTCAACTTATTAAAATGTATATATATACCACATGTATATGTCCTTCTGTTGTCTTCTCATCTGGTTTCTGCATGACAGGGTCCTGAAACAATAAAAACAAAAACAAATCAACCCTTGTCGTGCTGTCGTGCTGTTTCACACTTACTTGTACTTCAGATTGTATGTTCTCCGTAGTTACTTCTTCTGCAGATTCATCTTGTTTTGTCACTTTATCTTTGATTGTATCTTCATCTGGTTTCTGCATAACAGGGTCCTGAAACAATAAAAACAAAAACAAATCAATAATTGTTGTGCTAGTCGTGCTTACATGAACTTTAGATTGTATGTTCTCCGCAGCTACTTCTTCTGCAGATTCACCTTGTTCTGTCCTTTTATCTATGTTTTTATCTGCATCTGCTTCTGCTTTCTTCATTCCAACACAAACAAAAAGAAATCAATAATTGTCTTGCTGGTCGTGCTAAACAATTAAATATAGTCGTGCTGTGTTAAGAAATTACCTCCTGGTCTGCGGTAGGAGCATTCAGGGACGCCAATTGCTTAGCCACATCAAGCATTGAGTCATTAAACTCTTCTTGAGTAACACCAGGACATTTACCACCCTCATCCAAAAGTGGCTGCTGATATGTTTCAACAATGCTAGCATAAATGGTGTCATCATCCTTTCCATTTCTGTATACTATCCCTTTAACAGTCTTCATATCCTGCTCAAGTATAGAAACACGATCGGATAGACCATTTAATTTGGAAAACACTCTAGTTTCCAAATCCGCCATGTCATTGATAAATTTGGCAGCTTCCTTAAGAAAGAACTCCTTCTCATCCCCTTCATCCTTCTTCTTCTTCTTCTTTGTTCTAACCGAAATGACAAAATCTTTTAGTGTTTCAACCATAGAAGTATCTTCATCTTCTCCCTCATTCTCTACACATTTACTTTCCTCCCGGACAACATGTGCATCTCGTTCTTCATTTCTCTCCTCTACATCAACACCAGCAAAAACATCTCTACCTTCAACTTCCCCTTCATCCTCTTCCTCATCCCCATCCTCATCCCCATTGTCATCCTCTTCCTCATCCCCATTGTCATCCTCATCCCTATCTCCATCCTCATCCTCATCCTCATCCTCATCATCTTCCTCATCCTCTCTATCTACATCCACTCCCTCCTTTTCACATTCATCGTACAAGACGGACAATAACGTATCTCTTTTACCGGACAAAGACCTTCTCAGGTGGGAAACATACCAAGTATCCTCCTCTTCCTCTTTTCAATATCCAGAAATATTTTTCCTGGTTCTCCAGCAGCCTGTAAAACAGAACAAATGTTAGTCGTGCTAGTCGTGCTAGTCGTGCTATATTGTTACCTGTGCTATATCATTAGCAGTATCAGAGGTAACTCTCTGTTTCAGGTTCCACCTATGAAACCTTGGCAAGATACTTTCAGTATATGTGAAAAGCGGCCGGTAGTCAGTACAGACTTCGAGAATCCAAGCATGACATAGCAATGCAAAACCAAGAGTTACTAAGTATTATAGATTTATATGGAGAACAACAAGATATATCCAGAATACTATACCTGGAAAGCTGGTGGGAAACCTAACAGTTGATAAGAGATGCGAGGTCTGTCGCCTTTTAAATTTTCTTCAAAAGCTACCTGCCTTTCTTTAACACCCTTCTTCATGGACTTGATTAACTTCTTCAACGCAAACACACCCCACGGGAAGGCACTAAATAACTGAGGGCGGTTTGCGAGCTCTATCATCCAATTCTTTATATTCCTTTTATTAGTGTTGTCAAAACAAGCATGGGAAGCAAAGAGTAGCATGGCCATTGCCACTGCATCATCATTATCTTCTTTATGCCAATTCACATCTTCAAACTTTTCCGACAGCATACTGATCTTAATTGCCTCCTTTGGCTTTGCTTTCGGGAAATACTTATCCCTCAACCTACGAGTCTTCTTTAGTTTAGCAATCTTCAGCTTCCATTCGACATAATCTCCAAACCTTAGGCCACTAAGTAACCCGAATTCCCATTCCCCAAATCTCAGATCAGTCCCTCCAATGTTTAACCATATCTCTACCTTACTATTTTCGTTTCTCTTGACTTCTCTTGTAAGGACACTGTGGACTATGCTTCCAGACTGGGTAGACATCTCCATGCCCAAAAACTGTCCAAAATGTGTCTTCCTAAACATTTTCATTTGTGTCGGGCTCAATTTATTGGCAATAGTAGCCCCGACGGGTGTTGAACAGCGCATTGTTACCTGTGCTTCAGAACCAATACATGATTCATACAAGAGTTGTGATGCCACCTTCCTTCTTTTATCATTCTACAAAAGATAAACAGGAATTAAGCACGACAGCACGACACGACAGCACGACAATGAAAAATAAATGCACTATCTACGTGCTTTTTTCATAAAAACGCAAGCATATATTGATCAACAGCACTCCAGAACGACAACACGACAAAAAGAAAGCAAATATATGCGAATTCTATGTAGCCCAAAACAAAATCAGAAAATTCCGAGCACTCACTAACATACTAAAATATCAATTTAAAAGCAATGGAAAGATCTAACAGTTGAATGTACCTTCTTCTTTGACCTTTCTTCTAGAAGTTGTGGTGGTACCACTTCTTCCCTTTGTCTTTTCTTGTTACTTCCACTTCCACTTTCAACCATCGTGAGATCCGATGTAAAAATATTCGAAGTTGAGGCAAAATAGGTCACCGCTACTTGCTGTCACGCCGGAAATGAGCGCTCACTGTAGAAGATGAATACAGAAAATGGAAAACGAAGGAATTTGAATTTGAAACGAAGGAATTCTTGCTGTGGATTCGAGGTTTAGAATGTAAAACCGTTGTAGAAGGGAGAAGGGAAATTGAGGGAAAGGTGGAACGGTTATGTGAAGTTTTAAAGTTGGGGGTATTTTTGTCCAGAAAAGGTGAGAGTGGTTAGTTTAGTATGTGAAACATAAAAGTGGTTACAAATGTAATGGGCCTATTGAAAGTGGGCTAGTCTTGTAAAAAACCCTACTAAATATTGAATGAACTTTAAATAAAAGTAAGAAGTTGTAGTAACTGATGGTATAGAACACAATAAACAATCAGTAACTTGATGATAAATTAATATAAACAATTTTGGATTAGAAGTTACCATTTTCTTGATATTACTCAAAACAAAACAAGATGATTCAGTTTTCAATATTTTTTTTTGGTAATAAAAGACATTGTTTTCAATATTTTTTTAGTTATTTAAAAAAAATAATTTCTTTTTTGTAATAAAATAAAATTAAAACTTTTCATCTGTAATTAATTTTTTTTTTGGGAGAATTTGTCATTATTTTATTTGTGATTGAAAGCACAAATGTATTTCACCTCCTTATATTAATTATAAATATTAAGTTATTACATTTATTCAGTTCAATAAATATGACTTTTCGATTGATTAACAAATAGTTCGATTCAGTTCGGTTCAATTAGTTCTTTTTTTGGTTTAAATACCTCTTTGCCCTTTATGGTATTCAAAATGTTGGCATTTGCTTCATATGGTATTATTTCGTCACATTTGCTCCCTGTGGTATCCTAATTCCTCACATTTAGCCATTGAATGAATGGAAATATAAAAAATTTGTTGTTGGGTTGACTTTCTTTCGAGAAAGAAATTTTCCAGTTCACATGTCAACATACCACGTAACAACTCAATTTTAAAAGAAATTCAATATTTTGCAATAGATTTAAACAAACTGACATATCAATTGATCATACACTTATCTTTTTTGTTAAAATTAAACATTCATGTCGTATGCGCATGTCTCAAAATAGTGGCACGTAACAATACGTATCAAAATTGCTATATTTGCATCTAATGAAGAAGGACAAAAGGTGACGAATTAAAATACTAAAGAGACCAAATATGACAAATTGAAATAACACAAGAGGCAAATGTGACATAATAATACAACAGACATCAAATGATAATATTTTGAATACAACGAAGGTCAAAAGGCGTTTAATTCTTCTTTCTTTTAGAGGAAGCTATTCTTCTTTTTAGGTGACTTATTCTAAATTAATAAAAATTGAAGCAGTGGGGGAAGCAAGAAGAAACACTCTTGGGTGAGTTGTTGACTTCTATATCTTGTGTCTCCGTTCTTGTTCTCTGCACACGAGAACAATTCAGGAGGCCATCATCTCGATGCCACTCTCGTTTAAGCATGTTTAACTTCCAAGTTCAAGTTCCGATAATGAGATTCGATGCATTAGTGCTCGTATGATCCCACTCCTTCTAACTCATTTGTTGTTTTCGTCGCCGTAAACCAAATGAATCAAAATTAAAACTTCCTCAACAATGTCTGATCTTATGGTGCCTTCTTCTTCTTCTTCATCTTCTTCCGAATGGAAGTACGACGTGTTCATTAGTTTCCGGGGCAAAGACACCCGCGATAACTTCACCAATTATCTCTACAAACATCTTTATCAAAAGGGTATTGAGACCTTCATTGATAATAAGCTTATCCGAGGCGAAGAGATCACTCCAGAGCTGATCAAAGCAATTGAAGAATCCATGATTTCAGTAATTGTCTTCTCACAGAATTACGCTGATTCGCCATGGTGTTTAGACGAACTTGTGCATATAATGGAATGCAAGAAAGCTCATGGCCAGATTGTTTTGCCTGTTTTCTATAGGGTTGATCCTTCTGATGTGGAGGATCAAACTGGGGTTTTTGGGGAAGGTTTTGATAGAGCTAAAGAACATGCTAATGGAGATATGCGTTTGGTTAAGAAATGGAAAGCTGTTTTGAAGGATGCTGCCAACTTATCCGGATTCGACTCTGCTGTTTTTAGGTAAAGCCCTTAATTTCCCTTCAGTAAATGCAATTCAATTCAGTTCAATAGTATTCAGTTCAGTTGAGTAATTTCACTTTAGTAAATGTAGTTCAGTTCAATAGTATTGAATTCAATTCAATACAGTAGTATTTAACGCAATTCAGTTCAGTTCAGTCATAAACAACATGCCCCAAATCTACCCTTTTCTTTCTTTTCCTAATTTGTTTTTCCATTATGAACACATAAGCTGTAGATTCTGTATAAAATGAGAAAAGTTAGGAGAATTCATTGTGTACTGAATAAAAGTTTGCTCTTTTTGACCTGCCATAAGTCTGAAACATAATTTCAACCCTAGATGCGTCGTGGATGGTGTCAGGAACTTCCATAGAGCTCACAACCCTTCCTTTCATGAGACCGTCTTGCCACAGATAAGGGATGACTCCCTTGTAGTTACCAACCTCATTGAACTGCAATCTAAACTGTACCCGTGTGATGCAAAATTGTTAAAAGCAAAATGCTTAATGTGTGAATATGTCATTGGAGGAATAATTAATGTCTTAATGTTCTAAGTTAGTATCCATAATTAATCATCAAATTCAAACCCATTTGCGGAGAGTATTTTAATGTCAGATGCATCGCGAATGTGGTCAATTACTTCCATAGAGCTCACACCCCTTCCTTTTGCGAGATCATCTTGCCACCGACAATAGATGACTCCCTTATACGTACCGACCCTATCATCTGCAATCTAGATTGTACCCGTGTGATTCAGAAAAAAAAGAAAAGAAAAGCAAAATCCTTAATGTGTGAATATATCATTAAAGGAATAATTAATGTCTTAATTTTTCTAAGTTAGTATCCATAATTACCGATCTGTACATAGGAATCTTAGCTGACATGATGGAGGGTTTGATATATAATGTGTTGTAATTCACACTTCCTGTGTTCTGCAATTATGATTGCTTTTGTAGATAAGATGCATGTCAATCTGATTTAATTACTAACAGTTCCTCGTGTATTTAGACATAGATATCCGTAGCTATCTCATGGTACAGAAGCCAGAATGACCACAGTTTTTGATAACAACGTCTCATCTTCCTAATTTTCTTTCTAATTAAAAGATAGCCCTTTTTCCTCTTTATATTCTGGGACTGAGAAGGCCAAATTTACTATTCAATATTAGTGAAATGAGTAATATCTAGTATCTACTCTATTTTATTCTGTTATTCATATTCCATCTTACAACCAATTGCCTTTGCATATGTCAGGCCTGATTCCAAACTCATTGATGAAATTATTGGTGTAATATTGAAGAAATTAGATCACACACCATCAAGTGATACTGAGGGCCTGATTGGAATTGAATCCTCCATAGAACAAGTGGAAAGGCTATTAAATATCGGATTTTCAGATGCTCGCATTGTAGGAATTTGGGGCATGGGTGGTATCGGGAAGACCACAATTACTGGGGTTGTATATAACCGCATATCTGGTCTATTTGATAGTTGCTGCTTCCTTGCAAATGTCAGGGAAGAAGCAGCGAAAATGGGACTTGATAGTTTGCGGCAAGAACTCTTTTCTATCTTGTTAGATGATGACAATCTGAACATACACAAGCTAAAAACAAATCCTGATTCAATTAAAGCTAGGCTCCACCGTAAGAAGGTTCTTGTTGTTCTTGATGACGTGAGTAGTTCAAAACAGCTAGAACTTTTACCAGGGCTTCACTGGTTTGGCCCTGGAAGTAGAATCATTATAACAACTAGAGATAGACACTTGCTAGTTAGCTATTCAGTGGATTTTGTGTATGAGGTAAGGGATCTAAACGAGGAACATGCACTTGAGCTCTTAAGCCGGTATGCCTTTAAGCAGAAACATCGTACAGATGAATTTACAAAGCTATCAATGCGTGCTATTGATTACTGTAAAGGTCTTCCTTTGGCACTTAAAGTTTTGGGTGGTTCTCTATATGGTAGGAGTGAGACAGAATGGATTGCTTCACTAAACAGACTAGAAAAACATTTTAACAAGGATATTCAGCAAACCCTTAGAATAAGTTTCGATGGACTTAGTGACTCAAATAAATCTATGTTTCTTGATATAGCATGTTATTTTCGAGGACATGACAAAGATTATGTAGCCAAAATATTAAATAGCTTCGGGTTTTTTCCTGAAAGTGGAATTGGTGAGCTTATTGATCATTCTCTAGTAACTATGTTAGATAACACTGTAGGAATGCATGATTTGCTACAAGACATGGGTCGGGAGATTGTGCGCCAAAAATCGCTGAAAGACCCTGGCAAACGTAGTCGACTTTGGGATCATGAGGATGTTCTCCAAGTACTGATGCAAGAATCGGTAAGTGAGGTTTATGTTGTTTCTAGTTCATAAAAAAATGTGCAGAAAATAAATGTGTTTCAGTATAGAATTTTAATGTTTAAATAACCATTGAATCAAAAACAATGCACGGATTAGAAGCCCCTTGCCTTACAAAAAAGCGGCCTTCATGGCTGCGTGTATGCATCTATTTTATTATTTTAAATGAGATCTTATCAACAAAAAAGCGACCTTCATGGCTGAATGTATGCATCTATTTTATGATTTTAAATGAGATCTTATCAATTGACACTCAGTTTCAACTTTTGGATATTAGGGGACCGAACATGTTGAATGCATGGTCATTGACTTGTCTAAAATGGATCAGAGGAAGTTCAGTGTTGAGGCATTCATGAAGATGAAGAATCTAAGGTTGCTTGATATCCATGGTGCCTATGGAGACCGAAAAATACATCTTTCTGGAGAGTTTGAATGTTTATATTACCAATTGAAGCGTCTGTGTTGGGAAGGGTATCCCCTGAAATATTTGCCTTCAAACTTTAATCCTGAGAAGATTATTATGATTGAGATGCCACACAGCTCCATTACACGGCTTTGGGAAGGAATCCTGGTATGGATGTTTTTTTCTTTGGTTGTTTTCTTAAATGATTTATGAGGTCTGGGCAGCTAATTTAGTCTACTCATTTCTTTTTCTGCCTATTTAACAGGAGCTGAAGGACTTGCAATTCATTGATCTCAGTCATTCCCAGTGCCTGACAGAAACCCCAGACTTCACAGGAGTCCCAAATCTCGAGGCGTTAATTCTTGAAGATTGTACTTCCCTCTCTAAGGTTCACCCATCCATTGCAGTTCTCAAAAAGCTTACTGTTCTAAATCTAAAGGACTGTGGCAGCCTTAATAGCCTTCCGAAAAGCATTGAGTTGGAATCTCTGAACAAATTACTTCTCTCTGGCTGCTCAAAACTTGGAAAGCTTCCAGAGATCGTAGGCAGTATGGAACACTTATCAACCGTTACTTTAGATGAGACTTCCATAACTGAACTTCCTCTTTCAGTAAAAAATCTGTCTGGGCTGGTTTTCTTGAGTTTGAGAAACTGTAAAAACCTCGGGAGTCTTCCAGCCGAGATTGAATTTTGGAGATCTCTTAAAAATCTGGATCTATTTGGCTGTTCAAAGCTTGACCATTTACCTGAGAGCTTGGGGTATCTTAAGCATTTAGAGAAACTGGATTTAGGTGAAACTGCTATAAGACAACCCCCATCCACCATTCGATTGTTGGGAAATCTGAAAATACTATCGTTCTGTGGAAATAAACCAATAGCATCATCACATTGGTCCTTTATGATGAACTTTTTGTGGAAAAGACGTGACTTTGTGGGTTTATCATTTCCTTCTTTAAAAGGTTTGCATTCTCTAAAAGAATTAGACCTCAGTGACTGCAACCTTTCAGAGGAAGCGATCCCTGAAGACTTTTACTATCTATCCTCACTAGAGGTACTGAATATTGGCAAAAATAATTTCGTAAATATGCCAGCGAGCATCAGCCGACTCCCTCAGCTGCGTTATCTCTTTTTAGATGAATGCAAGAGTCTTAAGGCTCTACAAAAGCTTCCAGCAACAATACATGAAATATCTGCAAATAATTGCAGCTCCCTAGACACGTTATCAAGTACAGAAGTAATTGCAGATGCATGGATGTGGCCAATCTTCTACTTTACCAATTGCTTTAAGCTTGCTGTTAATCAAGGCAGTGCCAGTACGACATTTAAATTTTTAAGAAACCATTTGCAGTCTCTACCAATGAGTCAGCTTCAGGTCCTTCCATGATCATCGATAGCTCTTTCTTCCTAATCTTTTCGTCACGCTATCTCTCATCATGGTAATTTTTCTGTGCAGGATGCGTCCTCATATTCAGGTCGTAGGTTTGATGTTATTGTTCCTGGGACGGATATTCCAGATTGGTTCTGTGAGCAAAAGATGGGCGCGTCGGTTACCATTCAGTTGTCTCCAGATTGGTACAATGAAAAGTTCAAGGGACTGGCTGTATGCACTGTTCTTACAACTAGTCATTTCCTCACTGACAATCCAGCTTCAGACGTTGCCATTTACTGCAAGTTGGAAGCGATAGGGAATTCTGTTACGTCTAACTTCAAATTTCTCATCTATAGACTACCATATTTTCAGTGTGATCACCTTTGGATGGGGTTTCATTCCCGGATTGGATTTGGAAAGCAAAGTTGGCTGAACAATTGTGAGTCTCTTAGAGTTTCGTTTGAGTCCTCTGCCCCAGGTGTGGAAGTAAGAGAATGTGGAACCCGTTTAGTTTATGATGATGATGATGATGATGATACGACCAATTTGGGATGTTGTGAAGATATTGGTGTGAGAATGATGGTAGGAGGAGGTTTGAAGTTGAAGCGAGCAGGTGAAAGAAGTTTTGGTGATGAAGACGTTCCTTCCTTCAAACGATTGAAAGAATTGTAGACAATATGAGGTTGGTATCTTTTATTCTAGATTGCATTATTCATACAAGTTCGTTTTCTTTCTTTAAAAATCACACAACGACTCACTAGTTCTTTCAAGTATTACTGTGCTCAGTGTCGACTTATTGATAAAATGTTGGCCGATTAACATACTTGGTATTTGCATTACTTTGGTAGTTCATTTACGACTAACATGTATTCATTTCTCCCAAAAATAAGATTTCTTTCATTTTCTTTCTGTCCATACCATATCTCAGACAGTTGCTTAAAACTAAGCAAAGCCTCTAATATCACATTAGAGCTTTCTAAACGATGTTTTACAGCCATACGAAAATGCACACATTCTAATTTTAATCATAACACCTAGAATCTTCTACCTTCTAACTTAGCCTTGAGAATGACCAAAAAGTACAGCATACACATTACCAAAAAACAGAAAAAATACCCATAAAAAAATACGACTTTTTCTGTCAAGAAGAAATATTGGGGAAAATGCAAAAATAGAAAATACATTATGTTGCTTTAGATAGCAGTGGTGAAACTTTTGGTTACAATTCCTGTCATAAGAGTAAAACTCCCATATCCAGACCAACAGTAGTAAAATAGTAATAACTTGTTTATTCGTTATAAATTTCAACATAAAAGGCTATCTAGAGAATTAGTTCACAACCTCTATCCCCGTCCAAGGCGAGCCTGCATTGAATTGAAGTACAAGATCTCCAACAACCTGGAATAATACAATCAATATTTAGCACTGATTTTATAATCTTGTTGATGCAATCAAGCGATGTGAAATCTGGATACAAACATCAAAGGAAAGCAAGAGATTTCACATCTTATTGAACTAAATGCTTATAAAATGGTTAGTCTCGTGTCTACAGAATAACTTAATGATTGAACAGCTTAGAGCCTTAGACTGCTTATAAAACTATATCGTTGATTGTATTCCCTTGCTAGGCTAGAGAGTTCTTAATCCTTCTGCATATTTCAAGTGGTACCAGGTTAGCCTTCTACTTTTGAGGTCGTACACGAATTCGATAAAAAAAATTCGAATTAGAGCTGCAGAAAAAGCTCATTATATGAGCTGCATATTTCTTGCTATCGTTAGGTTTCAACTTCAACACCACAAGTTTCGTTTGATTTGCGGAATGGAATAGAATGGAGTAGAATAGTGATTCCATATGAATTGAATAGGAACGAATATATTGTGTATTCTTTAGGAATGTCTGCTCTCATAATTTGGTTGATGGAATAAGGGAAAAACAACTAATTTTATAGATTGAAAGATATCATTACTCTAAAGTGCAGCTTTTAATTATTATCATCATTATATTAAAATATACTATTATTTAAGCAAAAAAAGGTGAAAATACCAAAAACGGGAAAGATAGAGAAAAAATGTGAAATATAAGAAAAATGCGATAACAAAAAAAAAAGAAGGAAAAACAGAAAATTCCAAAAAATGTAGAAGACGAGAAAGACACAAAATAGAAGAACAATATAGCAAATACAAAATGCACGAAAAGATGTGAACTACGAAAAAATGTGAACAATCGTAAAGTAACACTTTCAAGGTTCATACCTTAGCCGTGGTTCTGAAAGAATGTTCAGTTACAGCTGCAACATGTGGAGTCGTTATTACATTATCAAACATCAAAATTGGGTCATCAGGATCAAATGGCTCAGTCCAAGCAACATCAGTGCCTAACCCCCCCAAGTGGCCAGACTTAAGGTGATCTACGACAGCCGGTAATCCATAAGACCCCCTCGAGCAATATTTACCAAAAGTGCACCCTGAGAAAAGACACCAAAGTTATATTAAGATAGCATGGTACTAAACCTTTTTCAGTTTCTAAAAGGTGCTTATGTATGTTTCCTTTTCCAATCCAGAATCCCTAGCTAGCCTTAGATAATATATATACTTTGTACTATTCTGTAAAGTCAATTAATCATTAACTTGAATGACACACAATATCAGTCTCAACATTGTATCATATGGGTCCTTTCTGAGCACAAGTAATCTGTGGTCACCATCCAGCCCCCTCCCACCGCCATCCACTTCCATTGTCGCCAGATCATCGGCTACTTCCCTCCATACCATGATTTCCAACCATGTCTCCACACAGCCATTGCCCTGTACATTGGTCCGCAATATAATTTTCAACAGCTCGATTTTGCGCCTGAGGTATCCTATATATACCACAGATATACCTGCTTCACATGCTCCCAATATTACTCATGCTCAACCTTTACCCATGTTTAGTCACACTAATATTTCAGTAAATATTAAATTAAACTCTAAAAATTATTGTCTAGGAAAATGAATCTTGAGGCTATATTGCGGTCACATAGGTGGTATGATCATGTTGTAAATCATGATCATCTAAAGTGCACTAGCCTAATTATACATTCTAACACATGACCTCTCATTCAATTCAATCATTGTCATAAAAGTAATTTACTAAATAGATCATTTAACAAAAGGTTCTCCCTTCTATTTTTTATCTGATTGATGCATCATTAAGAGAAGCATATCGATATCATGGAAAGACCACGGACGTGGCATGACGCATCAACAAAAGAGCACTGAGGCTTCTGTAGAAGCGCCCATAGACTATCATCACCATTGGGACACACGTCACCATTACACGTAGGACATATACCCAACACGTGAATACAAGTTTCTAGACAACTGTCAGCAACCGACTGCCTCCTTGAACCAATCGTTGACTGACACAGTGTCTAGGGCAATCTAATCCCACTATAAAAGGCAAGGTATCCTCTCCCAAAAGTTTATGTTCCCTATTTCTCTTTCTATTTCATCATTAGCTGACTTCCTCTCTTCACTTCATCTGACTTGAGCGTCCGAACGGGTTTGCCAGTCGTCAGCCCCGTTCAGTTCACATTTGCTACTGTTTTCATGTCACCATTACCAGTCATCAAGCTATCAAGATCCACACAATCATCACATATAAATTCTAAAGAGCAAGAGAATCTACATTAGAAATAAAAAAAAGACACATGCTGGTTTTTAGAGAAGGGCATATGAGTAGCTCATAGAAAAAACAAACCTTTCTCATCGAAGAGATGAATGATTTGTTCACAATAGCTTCCTGAAAGTTAATACGTAGAAGATTAAGTTTTAGGTGATTAATCATGTATTCTAATAAATAAGTTAAACCAGAATACCATGTAACATAGCATGCTTTGAACCACACTAATAAAACATCCTTACAACATCTGATTACAATGTTTGACCAATCATGCACATGTACTAAAGCTGAAACAGATGCATCTAGATCAGCCAATAGGACAGCAACATATGAAAGACATGAAGAAAATTATTCTTACTGTTTCCATGTTCAGCATTAAGCATACAACTACAATATCAGCTTTGCCAGCAAACTCATAAATATCTCCATGAAGGCCCTTCTCATGAACCATGTCTTGAATGAAACCATTTGCAACAGGGGCCCCTGGAGATGTAATAGAGTTAAATAAAAACCCATCAGATATGACTATGTTGCAGTGAGTAGTTATATATACACTTTGGTTGTAATTTTGATGTCCAATTCCTTTTGGTAGCAGTAATTTTTACACCAAATGGTTGCAAACGCTTTGCCAATTCGATCCCTATGTTTCCACATCCCAAAATGAATACCTGTACATAAAACATGACAAGGGATAGTGGGAAAAGCAATTGGATTGTAAACAAAAAGGACTGTTTATGAAAAACTGAAGAAAGCTATGCTTACTGTCTTTCCAAGTAGTGTTTCGCCAATTGGTTCCCCAAGTTTCTTCTGCTTCACAGAGACACGAAGCTCATTCTGCAACATAAAAGGTTGTTCATAAAACCAATTGAAACTGTGAAAATTTGATAACCACCAGTTACGCAAAAGTGTATCTCAAAATCTTACACATCAGTAGATCAAATAAACCAACCTGCTTCCGGAGGAGGCCTAGCATCAAATATATAGCCATTTCAGCACAAGCAGCTGCACTTCCAGTCCCATCAGTACGAATTCTAGCAACTTTGATTCCACATCTTGTAGCTGCCTCAATATCAACACCTGTTTGTGTACGCACGAATAAACAATAAACTTATTAATAACAAAAGTAAGCAACAAAAAACTGAAAATGATAGGATACGAGTGAATAAATACCATCAAGACCAACACCAAATACAATCAAAAGCTTCAACTGGGAAGCACGAGATATGATAGTAGAATCAATCCGCATGGTGATGATAACCCAAATATCGTAATTCTGAATAACATCAGGAACGCCACTATGTGGGACACAATCAACCTAAAGCAACAAGGAATCAAAGAGTTGAATACATAAATAAAACTCACCACCTTGGAGGTCTCTTGTGTAATTGAGAAATGAATAGTACCTGGATCCATGGACAATCTTTCAAGTAGTCTTTGGTGTAATTGTAGGAAGCCGGGAAATGCACCCCACAGAATAAAACACGAGTGATTTTCTTGCCATTGTAGTCTGCCATTTACGCTCTTCAAACTTAATAGTAGACAATGAAATTCACAGATTGTACAGAGTTTAGAATGCTATGATAGCAAAAGGCAGAAAGGACACATTTGAGAAGAGAGTGGGGCTTATGTACTCACCAGAGTCCACAAGAAAGAGACTGAAACAGCAGGTTGTCACAAAAGTCCCAACTTCAAATTTAGTGTCGAGATCAGTTGAAGGTGATCGCTTTTATAATAATAACAATCATCATCATATTAATAGCAACAACAGAGATAATAATAATTGTATGAGAAAATTCAAAAGAAAATTGAATTCGGTGAACATATAAACTCTCTGTATTTATTGTCTTTATTTATAAGTCCCCTACAATATGCTAACCAGCCTAGTAGTCACTAGCAACCTTAAAAGTCTGCTACACTATGCTAGCTACCTTACCTTAGTGGTCACAAGCAACCTTATTAGAATAAATGGAGGGAAAAGGTTAAGCTGTTAGTTAGTTAACAGAATAAGTTAGTTAGTTTACAGATCTAATTGAGTTAGTTAGGCTTCTACTGTACTATATAAATGGCCGGAAAACGTGTGCTGACATGGAGATCCTAGAGTATGACACGGAGATCCTATGCCGATGTTCTCTGTCCTAACTCTCTGATTATAGAAACCGAGTCTGATTCATAGTTACAGATCTACACACTGTTCCTACTCAACGACATTGCTTCAGTTAATTTTCATTTCCATCTCTTTCTTTTCATCATTATTTACGATCTCGAGATCTTGTTAATTGTGACATTGACAATTTTCAATCATTTCTTTTAACAAAAATATTTAAAGCAATAAAAGGAAAAAATTTAAACCAAGAAAACTTCTTTTGGCTTACTTTTCATACATTCAAAACCAAAAATATTGGTTCACTTAGTGCTGACGGCAGTTAGCAGCGCAAGAGAGACATTTTCTTAATCCTTTCTTCACTCGTCCAATCGTTTTATTAGAAGTCAATAGCTGCATTATCTAATTTAAAAACCGTTTGAATCGAATTCTCTAGCACGCCAACATTTACATCTCTGCTGCTTGCTGTCCACGTAAATGTGGCGGCACAACTAAGAGAGGAGAGCTTAAAAATGCAATGTTACTGCTTACAACTATATCACATTAACTTTTACAGCCAAACAAAAACGCATACATTCTTATCTTAATCATAACAACTAGAATCTTCTACCTCCTACCTTAGGACTGACCAAAAACTGCAGCGGATACATTACCTAAACAACAGAAAAAATATCCATACACAAACCGGACTTTTTTTCGCTGTCAAGAAGAAATATGGGAGAAATCGCAGGAACAGAAAGTACATTATGCTGCTTTAGATAGCAATGGCAAAGAGAAGAAAGAGTTGGTTACAATTCCCATCATAAGAGTAAAACTCCCGTACCCAGACCCACAGTAATAACCAATTTATACGTTACACGTCTGAACATAAAAGCCTATCTGGAGAATCAGTTGACAACCTCTATCCCCGTCCAAGGTGAGCCTGCATGGAATTGAAGTGCAAGATCTCCCACAACCTGGAATAATACAACCAAAATTTAGCACACATTATCCAGCACAGATTTTGTAATCCAGTTGAAGTGTTATTTTGTGATGCAATCGAGCGAAGTGAAATCCTCATACAAACAAAAAAAAAAAAAAAGAGAGATTTTACATATTGAACTTAACGCTTATAAAGTGGTCATTTGTTGTTTCATATCATAAGGAAGATTTTTCACGATTCATACCTTAGCCATGGATCTGTAAGCAAGTTCTGTTACCCCGGCAACATGTGGAGTCATTACTACATTATCAAACATAAAAACTGGATCGTTAGGATCAAATGGCTCAGTCCAAGCAACATCGGTGCCCAACCCTCCCAAGTGGCCAGATTTAAGGTGATCTACAACAGCCTCGTATTCAACAAGACCTCCTCGAGAAATATTTACTAGAAGAGCACCCTGAGAAATGAAATCAAAGTTATGTTAAGATAGCAAAGGACACGTGGAGTGTCTGTTTTTAGAAAAGGGCATATGAGTATCTCATATAAAACAAACCTTTCTCATCGAAGCGATGAATGATTTGTTCACAATACCTGCCTGAAAAATAATATATCAATTTCCCGAAACAGATGCATCTAGAGTAGCCAATAGGACAATAAAATTTGAAAAATATTCTCACTGTTTCCGTGTTCATCCTTAAGCATATCACCACAATATCGGCTTTTCCGGCAAACTCGTAAATATCTCCAAGACAGCCCTTCTCATCAACCATGTCCTCAATGACACAATGCCGAACAGGGAGCCCTGTAGGTATAATATTGTTAAAAGCAAACATCATATATGAGTATATTGCAGAGTAGGAACATACCATTTGGTTGGTCAGATCTCCAACTCCTTTTGGTAGCAATAATATTTACGCCAAATGGTTTCAATCGCTTTGCCAACTGAATCCCTATGTTTCCATATCCTAAAATGAATACCTGTGCATCAAAGGTGATAATAGTCCCTTAAACACAAAACATGATATGTAATAGTGGGGAATTAACTTGGACTATACATTAAACTCGAGATGAACAAAAATTCAACAAGGTGTCTGATTGTGTATACACATTAATTCCAGTATTTCCTATAACCAGATAAAAGGAGGCACCAACTAATCCAATCTAAACATAGTTTTTTCTATCCTCCATGGATATTAAGAAAGAATTTCTTAATTTGGATTTCTATTTGAATCCTCTAACACAGAACATCGCATGGATTCCAAATTTTGGTATGACGAGTCGACTATTTGACAGTTTACCAAGTCCTTTAGAATGCCATACTTACCGTCTTTCCAAATAGTGTGTCACCAGTGGGTTCACCGAGCTTCTTCTGCTTCACAGAGACTAGCATCTCATTCTGTAACAATACAACAAGTTAGTCATAGAAATCAAGGAAACTGTGGAAATTTAGTAACAATTAGCATTCTGAATGTCTGCACCCCACTTAATACTAGCACACGAAATATCTTAAACCTGCAGTTTGGAGTCATAAATTGAGTATATCAAATAAACTAACCTGCTTCCGGAGGAGGCCTAGCATCAAATATATAGCCATTTCAGCACATGAAGCTGCATTTCCGGTCCCATCACTCGGAATTCTCCCAACTTTGATTCCACATCTTGTAGCTGCCTCAATATCAACACCTGTTTGTGAATGCACAGAAGGAAATTGAGATTACTAATAACAAAAGTAACCAAGAGAAGAAGAAGAAAAAAAGGATTGGAAACGAGCAAATAAATAATACCATCAAGACCAACACCAAATGACATCAAAAGTTTCATCCGGGAAGCACGAGATATGATAGTAGAATCGATTGGCATTGTGTTGGTAATACAAATATCGTAATTCTCAATAACATCAGGAACGTCACTATGGAGGACACAATCAGCCTAAATCAACAAGAAATTGAATAGCTGAACACATAAGATTCACTACCTTGGAAGGCTTCTTCTGTTATTTTTCAAATGGAAAAAATTAAAAATACCTGGATAAAGGGATAGTCTTTCAAGTATTGTTTAGTGTAATTGTGGGAAGCTGGGAAATGCGGACCACAAAATAGAATGCGAGTGACTCTCTTCTCATTGTCGTCTGTCATTTTCAAGTTGAACGGTAGACGATGAAATTGACTGAAACAGCAGATTCTTACAAAAGTCTCACTCAAACTTCTATACATATATAATCAGAGATTTAATCTCTGACATATATATATAATAAGCCTTCAAATAAGTTGAAGGTGATCTCTTCTATTATTATAATAACAAAAACAGTAATAATAACAAATAATAATAACAATAAAAAAAAGCAAAGTAAAGTGTACAGCCATTAAGTTGATTGAGTTAGTTGAGGCACTTTCTTTCTCTCCTAATTATTGAATTAGTTAACTTTGTGGGTTTATCATCTTCTTCATCAAAAGGTTTTTATTCTGAAAAAAATAACAGTAAAAAAATATGTGCAGGATGCCTCCTCATATTCAGGCTGTCGGTTTCGATGTTCGGAAATTCCAGACTGGTTCTGTGAATGAAAGATGGGTGCAGCTGTTACCATCAAGTTGGCTCGAGATTGATACAGTTTAAAATTTTAAGCATTGGTTGCATGGATTGTTCGTATAACTTGCAGTTTTCAGGGCTGATACGGGATTTAGTGAAAATTCAAGGCTTGAGGGTCAAGATATTGGTGTGGGAATGATGTAGGAGGTCTGAAGTTGAAGAGAACAAGTGAAAGAAGTTCTGATGAAGAAAAGATGCCTTGCTAATAAAACTGTTGATGTTGGTATCGTTACAATAAAGTGCATTGTTTGTACAAGTTCGTTTTCCTTGTTTCGTATATAAATGTTTGCTGATTAACACACTTGGTACTTGAATGACTTTGATAGTTCATAAAGCGATAACACGTATTCATTTCTCCCTTTTTTTTTTTATTTTGGTCTCCAAACGACTGCACCAGTCTTTCTGGACAGCAATTACAACTTTAACTATTCATCCAGGCTTAGCTACCTGAGAATATCATAACAGACTTTTATTGTAAGCCACGAAGAAAAGATTCTCACTGTTTCTATGTTCATCCGCAAGCATACAACCACGATATCAGTTTAACGCATAAATATCTCCATGATGGCCCTTCTCATCAACCAAGTACTCAGTGACACAATTCTGAACATCAAAACTGGATCGTTAGGATCAAATGGCTCAGTCCAAGCAACATCAGTTCCCACCCCTCCCAAGTCCCAGATTTAAGGTATACAGCCTCATAATGCACGAGACCCCCTCAAGCGATATTTACCAAAAGAGCACCCTGATAAAATAAAAAAGTTATGAAAAGATAGCAAAGGACATGTGTGGTCTCTGTTTTCAGAAAAAGGCATATGACTAGCTCACAAAAAAAAAGAACCTTTCGCATCGAAGAGATGAATGTTTTGTTCACAATACCTTCCTGAAAGTTAATACAAAAAATATTCAGATTGAGATAATAATTCTTGTATTCTATTAAATAAGTTCAATTAGAATACATGTAACGTAGCATGCTTTGAACCATACAATATTTGATCAATCCTCCTGCACATGAAAACAGTTTACCGAAATAGATGCATGTAGAGCAACCAATCCGACAATAAAATTTGAAAGCCAGGATGAAAAATATTCTCACAGTTTCTATGTTCATCCTCAAGCATATAACCACAATATCAGCTTTTCTAGCAAACTCATAAATATCTCCATGATGGCCCTTCTCATCAACCAAGTACTCAATACCGTTTTCTTCGAGAGAAACTTGCAATTCTGATCTCCAACTCCTCTTCGTAGCAATATTTTTTACACCAAAGGGTCGCAAGCGCTTTGCCAACTGAATCCCTATGTTTCCAAATTCCATAATGAATACCTAGTTGACAATACTAAATGAAGTGATGACCATATCAGACCTTAAATATTTGCCAAAATCCCTACTGTTATCAAACATAGAAAGAAAAATACATTTGTCAGTGTTTATGTTTATAACTTAAGAGCATATACTCACTATTTTGCCAAGTAATGTTTCATGAATTGATCACGTGCAAATGAATGCTTAAGAGCATAAACAAAGAGCATCATAACTTTAAGAAAGATATACTTACTTTCTTACCGAGTAGTGTTTCACCAGTTTGTTCACCAAGCTTCTTCTGCTTCACGGAGACTTGAAGCTCATTCTGCAACCATAAAATCAAGTTGAAATGGAGAGATGATGGCTGCATGAAACAAGGCAAAGGACAACTCAAACGAAGTACAAACCTGCTTGCATAGGAGACCTAGCATCAAATATATAGCCATTTCATCACAAGCAGCTGCATTTCCAGTCCCATCACTAGGAATTCTAGCAACTTTGATTCCACATCTTGTAGCGGCGTCAATATCAACACCTGTTTGTGCATACAAGGAAATTGAGCTTACTAATAACAAAAGTAAGCAACAAAAAACTGAAAGTGATGGGAAACGCGCAAACAAATACCGTCAAGACCAACACCAAATGGCATCAAAAGCTTCATTCGGGAAGCACGAGATATGATAGTAGAATCAATCGTCATGGTGTTGGTAATATAAATGTCATAATTCTCAATGAAATCAGGAACTTCATTATGGGGGACATAATCAGCCTAAAGCAACATGAAATCAAACAGTTGAATACATAAAATTAACTACCTTGGAGGAGGGTTCTACTGTTATTGTGAAATGGAAAAAAAGAAAGTAAAAAATACCTGGATGAAAGGATAGTCTTTCAAGTATTCTTTAGTGAAACTGTAGGAAGCAGGGAAATGCGGACCACAAAATAGAATGCGAGTAACTTTCTTCTCATTGTAGTCTGTCATTTTACACTGTTCAAATTAAAATGCAGGCAATGAAATTCATAGATTGCAGACTTAAGAATGCAATAAAATACCTTGGAAGAAAAGCAAAAAGTAGAAAGGACACAGTTGAAAAGAGAGTGGGGTTTATGTACTCTCAAAATTGTACCGTACAAATTAGTTGAAGGTGATCAACTCTACAATAATACTAATAATGATAATAATTGTTACCCGAATAATTAAACAATGTCCACGTGGTCTAATAGAAAGCCTCCTCCCTTGCACAATCAGCATGCATGACTCGGTGAAAGTTATACATGCTATGTCATCCGTTTGATAACGTCCGCTCCTTAGCTTACGTTTGCTATTTTGCAGAAAACTCAAGCTTATGTGGAACAAATCCTGTTTACGCTGTAGCAACAACAACAATAGGGGTTTTCTGATCACGCGCATGTTGATACTACAAAGCGGGTGGCAGATACGTTCACCAAAGTGTTAACAGGATCTCATTTGAAAGTTTTCTTTTCCAAGCTTGGTGTAGTTGACTACAACATACCAACTAGAGGGGGGAATGTTAAAGTTGAGTGGTTATTAACTGATTCGAAATTCTGTTAGTTAACAGCTCGGTTAGTTAGCAGAGTTAGTTACGTGTCAATCAAGTAGCAGTTATTAGCAACGGTATAAAGCTGAGTTCCTCGCTCATTCATTGTATTTCAGTTTAATCATTTCTGTAATCTTTCTCTCAATTCAATAAAGCATTCTTTATCTTCTTTATCATTTCTAATCAAAGAGTTGAATACATAAACTCTCTACCTTGGAGGCCTATTATGTTTTTGAGAAATGAATAATGCCTTGATAAAAGGATAGTCTTTCAAGTATTGTTTAGTGTAAATGTACGAAGCAGGGGAATACAGACCACAAAACATAGCGCGAGTGAGTTTCTCGTCTGCCATTTTGCACTCTTCTAACTTAACGTTAGCAGGCGATGAAATTCACAGATTGTACAAAGTTTATAATGCAATAAAATTACGTTTTCGCTAAACCATTAATGTTTTATTTCTCTTACCCCATAAATTTTTCTATTTTCACTTAACATACTACATTTTCTCTTTCCGCTTTCCGGCAAGCCCTTATCTTCCTTGATTTCCACTAGTGATTCCTCATCTTCCATTACGCCATTTATTTTTATTACATGACAAAGTTCAAAGATAAGTATATTCGGTTTTAAAGCTAGGAGCCCCAAAGTAACGAAGGTGAAAGTCGAGAGACCATGCATGTGAAACTCAATATGACTCTCCACTCTACCAGACTGAAGAGTCGCTGAAAGAGTTCCGACAAACATAGTCATCCCCAAGAAGTTGGAAGCAAAACTGAGGGAGCTAAAAGATGCAATGTTAAGGATGCAATTGGTGTCCTGAAAGACTTGGGCACTTAATCAGCTACCTAAGAATCTACCTGCCTATCAGGAATTACAACGGATTAAATCTCAACTAGTGTAGGCAAAGTTATCCTCTGAAAACAAGTGAGAGTGAGTTCTACTCCAGATGATAACACAACTTCCTTCATAAATAACAACTGTCTATTGAGCATCTTTTGCCGGTTAAGATGGGAAAGATGAGTGACCTATAGAAGCCATCTAGAGAATTAATTAACAATCTCTATCCCTGTCCAAGGAGAGCCTTTATGAGATTGAAGTGCAACATCTCCAACAACCTGTAACAACATAACCAATATTTAGATCAAAACAAGCCACGTCCTCGCGAATTTCCTAAGAAATCTAAGACCATCAATGTAGAGTTTTAGCATCTCTGACAAGTCAAAGAAAGGCAAATAATGCAATATTAGAATTGAAGTCATATCAATAAGTTGACTGGTCAAGTAGTCCAAACATGCTAAATCCTATACTTATACATAAGCAAGAACCAGCTTATTCGCTGCTTCCATCATAAGGAAGAGTTTTTAAGATTTGTACCTTAGCCATGGATCTGTAAGAATGTTCTGTTACCCCTGCAACATGTGGAGTCATTATTACATTATCAAATGTCAAAATTGGGTCACTGGGATCAAATGGCTCAGTCCAAGCCACATCGGTGCCCAACCCTCCCAAGTGCCCAGATTTAAGGTGATCTACTACAGCCTCGTAATCCATGAGACCCCCTCGAGCGATATTTACCAGAAGAGCACCCTGATAAAAGACGCCAAAGTTATATTAAGATAGCAAGTAACAAGTATAATAAGGATATCAACAAGTATCCTTTAGTTCACAAAAATAATTGCTCATTCAACGTGGTACAGCATAGCAAAAAAACCATCAATTGCATTGCATGATCTTAGAAGAAGTTGCATCATAAATCACAATTCTAAACCTCTTAATTGCAACAATTCTTAATTACCACCTTTCATCCCTGCCACAGAAAAGAGCTTATTTGTTTTTAGAACAACTTCACATCTAATTTAAGACGGTGATTCCAACGTTTCTTCACCCAACAGTTCCTTAATTTCAAACAGGCAACAAAGATGGAAATTTAAAAGTCTTATAGAACAATTGATGCATCATTAAGAGAATCGTCCAACTTTCGAAGAGCAGAAAAGTAATAATTACAAACAAAATAGACATATGAGTTCTCCTTTTTTTTCACAAGAAGAAAAAGGGCAAATGGATAGCTCAAACAAAACAGACCTTTCTCATCGAAGAGATGAATGATTTGTTCACAATGCCTGCCTGAAAGTCAATACATAAAAGATTACGGGTTAGATAATAAATCTTACATAGAAAACATGTGTTCATGAACACGTAAACATTATTGTATAAACCTCAAAATTCAAATTCTCACTGTGCAACTTTTTTTTTTATTTACATTTTAGCATTAAATTGAGCATAACAATCAGATCAATTAGAATAAAACCTGTAACATTGCATGCTTCGAACCACACACTAATAAAACATCCTTACAATATCTGATTACAAGGAAATATTCTCACTGTTTCTTTGTTCATGCACAAGCATACAACCACAATATCAGCTTTCCCAGCAAACTCATAAATATCTCCATGGTGGCCCTTCTCATCAACCATGTCCTCAGTGACACCATTCGGAACAGGGAGCCCTGGAGGTATAAGATAGTAAATAAAATACCATCAGATATGAGTATGTCGCAATAAGTAGGTATATACCATTTGTTTGGTGAGGAACTTGTAATTGGGATTTCCAATTCCTTTTTGTAGCAATAATTTTTACACCAAATGGTCGCAAGCGCTTTGCCAATTCAATCCCTATGTTTCCGAATCCCAAAATGAATACCTGTACATGAAAGGTGATAATAATACCTTTAAACAGAAAAAAAGTACAAGGGATAGTAGGAAAACGAATTAGCTTGTAGATGACTCGACAGCAATTAAATACTTTTGATAGGTGAACAAAAATACGACAAGGTTTCTTATCCTTCCCATGCAATGACACCAGCATTTCCTATAACCAGCTGATCTAAAACAAAAGCAGGTTCAAGCTGCAGCAATCAAGTTCTTCCTTTCTTTTAAGTTCACAGATAAAATTAGTGTATAGCTCAAAAACTAGAAATGTTATTTTCTTTTTGCTATAAGAAGAGGCATCAACTGATCCAATCTCAACATAAATTTGCAGATCCTATATGGATATTAAGAAGGACCTTCTTCATTTCGACTTTCAATTTGAACGCTCAAACTAAGAGCATCACGTGGATTCCAAATTTTTGTATAACTAGTTGACCATTCAACAATTACCAAGTTCTTTTATACATACTAATGTAGTGAGGACAGAATTAGACATTATATGTTCAGTTATTAACTAACATTCGTACCCTTGTCAAATATAGAAAGCAAGATAAGTTTTTCATTCTAAGAGAAAAGGAATAAGAGCATAAACCGAGAACAGTATTTCATAAAAATGAGGACAATATAAACCTACTGTATTGCCCAAGTAGTGTTTCATGAATTGACAGGCATAAATAAAACGGACTTTTTTATCAACAAGATAATAAAGTTATGCTTACTGTCTTGCCAAGTAGTGTTTCACCAATAGGGTCACCAAGCTTTTTCTGCTTCAAAGAGATTTGAAGCTCATTCTGCAACCACACTACAAGTTAGGATAACATAAAAGGCTGGTCATAAAAATCCGAGAAACTGTGAAAACTTAATAATTATAGTATTCTGAAGTCCAAGTATATGATAACATCGACATGACGCCTAAATGGACAAAGGGCAAAGACAACTCAAAATGAAGTACAAAACTACTTAATAGTAGTAGACAAAAAATCTCAAATCTGCAGTTTGAATCATAAAATGTAAACATGTTGCTTCTTACATATGAAACCACAATGTAGATGTGAAGAAACATGATGACATAGAGACTAGGAAACATGACACAAATACAGTGACCCAATCTCCATCCGAATAGAATTATTGATGGTAGCACATGTTCATCCTAACATATCTTTAGACATTAGTCATGCCATAACAGCAAATATTTCCTTCTACCCTTTAGAAATCTGAGTAAAAGCAAAGGCAGCAATTCACGTATTAATTCGTTTCACAATCAGAGCTATATTCAGAACAACGGATCAGCTTCCAATTTAATTGCAATAATTCATGAGAAAAACAAATGGAAGTGCAAAAGAACACTGGAAAATATTTTCATTGTATCAGGAATTACGGCAGCAGAATTTCCTATGAACTTAAATAGTAAACTAGAGTCTAAGGAACTAGGTTTCAGTGGTGAAAAGTGATTATTTTGATAGTAAATGCCAAAAATACATTAAGAACTTTCCGCATTTTTTGTTCTGCCAATTGGCATAACACAATGTGCAACAATTTGAAAGTTGAAAAGAAGTAACATGCAACTGATTTCATAGTTTACTGTAACTAAACATTCTAGATACTAACACCAACTACGCAAAAGTGTACCTCAAAGGCATACACATGACCAGAGGCGTAGCTAGGGGGGCCTAGGGGGCCCCGGCCCTCGGAGCCACTCCTACCAGGGGTAGTTTTGGTCCACGCATCCGTTGGAACCACCCTTAGAGTGACTGGTTTCGGCCCCCCAGTTTGAAAATTTATTAGTAAAAGATGATTTCCAGTGATTACTTCGTCAGAAATCTATAAGATATTGTCAAAAATACGTTAGATTTCCTAAGAAATCGAAAACAATTTCACCAAAAATCTGCAACTTTCATAAAAAAATTTGTTTTCCGCCATTTTTAAGAGAATGCGCAAGTTACAACGAAATTTTTCGCTCCGGGAAAACATTTTGGTGCAGAATTTTTCTTATATACATGGTTGTAAAATCAGCCCCCGGACATTCTAATCCTGGATTTGCCAGTAAACTAACCTGCTTGCGAAGGAGGCCTAACATCAAATGAATAGCCATTTCAGCACAAGAAGCTGCATTTCCAGAGACATCACCAGGAATTCTAGCAACTTTGATTCCACATCTTGTAGCTGCGTTGATATCAATACCTGTAAAGAAAGAAACCGAGCTTATTAAAAACAGAGTAAGCAACAAAAAGGCGAAAATGACGGGATAATTAGAAAACAAGGAAGCAAATACCTTCAAGACCAACACCAAATTGCATCATAAGCTTCAAATTGGAAGCACGAGATATGATATTAGAATCAATGCGCATGGTTTTGGTAACACAAATGTCATAATTCTCAATAACATCAGCAACGTCGCTAAGGGGAACATAATCAACCTAAATTCAACACTTGAATACATCAAATTTCACTAGCTTAGATGTGATTATGTTATTTTTGAAAAGTAAAAATACATACCTGGATATAAGGATGGTGTTTCAAGTATTGTTTAGTATAATTGTGGGAAGCAGGGAAATGCGGACCACAAAACAGAACGCGAGTCACTCTGTTTTCATTGGCTTCCGTCATTGACACTCTTCTAACTGAGCTATATGAACCGCCGGTCAGGGACGAAATTCACAGACTGTAAATAGTTGGTTAGAAGGGATGTAACCGAAGAAAAAAGCAGAATTGAAGAGAGTGGTTTGTAGTTGCTATAAAATAAAATCAGTTCAAAATCAGTTCAAGGAGATGAGATATTTAGATACGTTTTTCTGTTTTCATGCAATAACCACTAGCTGTCAATTTTCCAACAACCACTACCACTTATTCATTTTTGGCTCAATGGACATATCGCCCACTGAACTTGTCCCAAAACTGCAATTATCCCCTAAACTTTTAAAAGATACAAATAACCTCTAAACTTGTCTAAAAATAACAAATAACCCCCTAATTTCAAATTGACGGTATTAAAACGTGCAAATTATAGATGATGTATAACAAAGGGGTAAACTAATGATATAGTGAGTCGAAAATTTCAAAAATGATATCATTTATCGTTTTTATATTTAGATATGAGCAATGTTTTATCAAGGGTCACTCACATCAATTATAGAAGAGTAGAGGGTCATTTGTTATTTTCGGACATGAATAAGGGGTAATTTGTAATAGTTGGACAAAAGTAGGGGGTTAATTGTAACTTTTAGACAAGTTTAAGGAGTTATTTGTATCTTTTAAAAGTTCAAGAGGACAATTGTAGTTTTTGGACAAGTTCAGTAGACTATGTATGTATTAAGCCTTGATTTTTTAATTGGAAAAATTACAAAAAAATTAAGACTTAAAGTTGTCATTTATTTTCACTTGGACCTATAAAGTATGTAGTTTTTTACATAATCCATTCAACTCTATAAAAACACACCACTTGGCTATGTTTTCACTAAAAACCACTTGTATTACACTCTCTCTCAAAAAATTACTTTTACGATCCCTCCATTTTCTTTTATTTCTTCTTTTTTCTTCTTCTCTTTTACTCACCTTTTTTTCTTCCCGATCTGGAATTTTCTAGATTTTTAGAAAATTTTCAGAAATCCAAACTAAAAGAGATCCAAATTTGTGGAAAATCACCAACAATTTGAAAAAAATTTAGATTTTTGAAACTTTTCCAGAAATCTGCAATATTTTCAGATTTCTGAAAAGAAAATATTTAAGAATTTTCTGGAATTTTTTTTTCCATAATTTTGAAAAGAAGTTCTAGATTTTTAAATATATTAAAAAAAGGAGAAGAAATTAAGAGGTGGTTTTGAAAATTGTTTTAAAAAAATGTGTCCCATTTTATCTTTTTCACTCTCATACTTTAATATATTTTCTAATCAGCCCCACGTAGGATTTTTGTGGCTAAGTGGTGTGATTTATAGAGTTGAAAGGGTTATGTGAAAAAGTACAAATTTTATGGGTCTAAGTGGAAATAAGTGCTAACTTTAAGGGTTTCAAGAGGACTTATGCCAAAAATTGATCATATGGTTTTTACCATTTTCAAATACATCATGTAGTTTAAATTTTGCAAACATATATTTATAGTTTTTTCGAATGTTATCAATTACAAGATAATCAGACAACGATGTGAATTTTCACTCATAAATAATGGTCTATTTTAGTCTCATGAGCTCATTTCAAATCTAATATGATCGGGATGTCTCAATCTTTAACAGGATTACAGTAATAATGTTGACAGTTTTAATTAATTCATGTTATGCTGGATTTTCTTTTTTTCTCTACTAAAAGTTATTCTACATTAATAGATAACACACATCACTTAAGTGACATTCTTGTTCAAAAATAGTGAATTCACACTTCAAAAAACTTAACATATGTCAATAAAAGTAACATTGTTATCCAAATTTAAATCACGTAGTACCTTTTTGTACAATGTAATACCTTTTTTACTCCAAGAGATCCTCTTTGAAAATGGCTAAAACCACATTCACTTGGAACATACAAAATTTAAACCACAATACCCTCTTTCATCCTCAAAAGTTGGACACTTAGAGGAACTCCGGTGGGAAGTTTTTTTTAGAGTGTTTGATGACATGACATTAATCTTGTCAACATTTAAAGAGTGTCAACCATTAGAGTGTAGAAGAGTGCACAAAATATTCTAACATTGTTGCTCATTTTTTCACCATTGTCAAACTATTTTTTTAATAAAAAAAACTGTAGAGCCCATGCATTTGTTTAACGAAAATAATTACAGAAAAGGCTTAAACAATACGTAGGTCCTTAAAGTTGTCCAAAAAAATCATTTTAGTCCCTCAACTTTGGAGACAACCTATTGGGTCCTTCAACTATCATAATGTAGACCTATTGAGTCCTTATTCGATGACGTGATACTGAGTTGACATTATAATTAATATTCTTCAAATTTGCCAACTCAGTGTCACGTCATCAAATAATGGCTCAATAGGACCACATTTTGATAGTTCAGAGACTTAAGAGGTCACATTTTGATAGTTGATGGACCTAATAGGTCGTCCCCAAAGTTGAGGGACTAAAATGACCTTTTTGGACAACTTTAAGAACTTGCATATGGTTTAAACCTACAAAAAATATATAAACTAACCTTATGTAAAGTCATGTTAGTAACTTATAGAGTTGCTCACCATTGAAGCACTTTTAATAGGAAATGTGTCAAAAATGATGTGGAAGAAAGAAAATATAAAATATTATATTTTAAGATGATGTGTCATAATTTGACAACTTTGTAAGCATTTACTACTGGAGTTGCTCTCAGAACATTTACTTCGGTTTTAGTAAATCAAAGCATATCTATTAGACACTCAATTAATAATTCAGTTCAACTCAATTCAGTTCAGCACAAAGAGCTATATTTATTAGACAAAACAACTAATAATTAATATATGAAAAATAAAAATTAATTTGGTTGGTGTAAGTGTTTGGACACTCTCGATTCTTATGAGATATTTAAAGTTTAATTCTCGCTCTCTTATAGAGCATTTCAATTTGACCAACATTCATATTACTTATAGAAGCTTTTTCGACGTATGTGGGACTTAGTTTAGTATTATGCTAAAGCTACCATGTAGTAAAAAAAAATATAAAATGTAAGAGAATGAATGGCACAAACACAAATAAGTTCGGTTGAGTAAAGACTAATTTGTTGTAATTTATGACTTAAGACATTCATATTCCTCCCAAAATTTCAACGGAGAATAAATGAATGCCGAATGAGCACAAAATATTCCCTATAATATTTATCTTTGTTATTTTGGTAGAGATTTAATTAAGGGTATATTTATTCACTCGCAAGATTAGAATACTCCACAGATCTTGATGAGAATTTTATCGAGTGAAAACTCGAACTGTAAACTTTTCAAGCAGAAAAATGAATATTTTACCACTCGGACGAACTTTTATTAATTTTTTTTTATAAATTATAAAGAGCAGGATTCGAATCCTGATCTCCCACTCATGCATTGGAGAGTGTACAATTGGTTAGTATTTTCATTGGAAGTAGTGACATATTAGTAAAGTATAGTAGATCAAATTCTGGTTGAGAGGTCAACCATTCTTGTTTGTTCTTTCCTTCCTTTCTCGATTGCGCCAATCCACTTATCATATTCCACCTGCCTCATTTTTATTTCTTCAAGCTCATGAATCTGCTTTCAGGTATTTAATTTCCCTCTTTTTTTCACTTTCCTTTCATCTTCATCCTTCTTTCCTGATGAGATTATTTCATTTTGTTTTCTAGTAATCTCTATTTGCTCTGTTTGTTTAATTTGAGCTTATTAGGCTTTTCTTCTTCTCTAATTAATTGTGTGCACCTCATCATTAGAGATTTTACTATATGTGTTCTGTGAGAGATTACAGAGCGTTCCCAGAGTACGGTACTGGCTTAGTTATAAACTGAATTTTATATTTTTTTATTATACACTAGATAGCCTCGTATCAACTTGTATTACTTTATATTGTTATTATGTGTTTTATTATATTCTAAATAGCTCTCGTATCAACCAGTCGTCCTATATATATTTTTAAGGTTGTACCGTGTTGATTTCAGCAATGATGAAGATGATAATTCAGCATGCTTGATATTTGCTGTTATAATACTTGTCTAATGGACATTTCTTCACTTATCAGTACAACAACAATTTCCTACACACTAGTGTTGATTTTGATGTATCATATGCAGCACGGGTGAGGTGATAGAATACACGATGAACAAATCGTTGGGGAAAAAGAAGTTGGGGTTTTTCAAATCTGTAGAGGAGAAAGCTCTATCTATAAAGGTGGAAGATGAAGAAAAGAAGCAACAAGTCCCTTTTCTGGACGAAGATTGCATCTCGAATATCCTCGTTCTTGTTCCTCTTGAGTCACTTCCAAGTTCAAGATTTGTTTGTAAGCCATGGTACAACATAATCAACAGCCCTGTTTTCATCGATGCACGCCTTCGTCGTTCTGAGTCTGTGTTGATATTTCTTAAACAAGTTCCAATCCAACACTCATACCCTTTATCTTCAACATCCAAGCTACCGAAGCAACGAAATAACATTTCAGTTGAAGCAAGTTTCGGCGAATCAGATTCAGGACCAGTCCCTATCTTTTGGAAACCAACCATTACGAGACCGAAATTTAGTATCCAGTTTGTTAAGTTTGAAGATGGGAAGAGCAAGATAGGTGAGTATAATGTGAGCTGCCAGGGGTATATTAGAGCAGCGTGCAACGGCCTAATTTTGCTTGACAGTAAATTGAAGAAAGGAGGACTTATAATCATGAATCCCATTACGAGGAAGCTTCTCGCGCTACCTTTAGGTACTATATATCCTCGTCATGAAGAGTCTTACGGATTTGTAATTAATGATGCTACTGGAGAATATAAGGTAGTGCACTTGTTTCTTGACGAATTGGGGTATGTTAGTTGTGAAACGTTAATCATCGGGACGAGATATTGGACCCCTGTGAATGGACCTTCTTTTGGACTTTTTGGCTGGTTCGGTTACAAACCAGTTTCAGCAATTGAAGCTTTGCACTGGATTCCTCAAGTTGAACATAATGATTACATAGTGTCTATGGAAGTGGAGAATGACAAGTTTCACACTGTACCACTCCCGCGGAGCTGTGGAACCTATGATCGGATTGTTGAAATGGGCGGTTTGTTATGTTTTATCTGCCATGAAGAACTGAACATTGATATTTGGAAGTTGAAGAGTTTATGCGGTGGGTATACGTGGACAAAACACTATAGCATTTGTTCAGGAAGTGTAATCGACATGGTTCCCGTTTTCGGTCTGAGAATGAGCGGAGATCTAGTATTCAAGAGGGATGAAGATGGCTCATTTTATGTTTATGACTTCAAATTGCAGGAGATGAGAAAAGTTGAGATGGATGGGAAGAAATTGTTGCGTTTCTCGAATTCGGATGAGTACTTACCTCATGTTAACAGCCTTGTCTCCTGGATCAAAAACCAGGTTGCTAACTCCTCCATTTTTTGACATATATACCATATAATAATCACAAACTATATTTTCTCTGCAGTAGTAGTTTTGTATATAGTTGTTTAAATAGCTGCATTTACATATGATTATGAAGTAGTTAATTCATAAATAAAAAGTACTGAAACATTCCACAATCCAATACTTAGTATTCATGGACATTTTGATCCTTTACTTTATATTTTGCGATGCCTTTAATGGAATAAGATCATGTTCTTTATGCATTATCAGTAATTTATTCCAGTTGAGTTTAGTAGTATTCAGTTCAATTAAATTTTGTTCAATTCAATCATAAAGAACAGGGACTAAGGTATCTCCGATCCTTAATGTTAATTCTTGAATATAGGGTTGGACTTGCACACACTGCCAGGGGCGGACCCAGGGGGGGCTCGGGTGGGCTCGAGCCCCCCTCAGTTCCGGCACAACCCTTAGGAATATACCGATATGTTCGGGCTAGCCCCCCAAAAATAATGTCTATTAAAAATAAAGATGATAAAGTAAACAAAGTGAAAGGGTGGAAGAGTTGGTAGGAAGGGGTGTATGTAGATGTGTTGACTAAGGTTTAAATCCCACCATCTACATTTTTTTTCTTTCTTTTCCCCTAACATTATTAATGCTTTTCATCAATTTCTAATTTTTTTCTCCTAACATTAATTGCATCAATATTTCCCCCTAACATTATTAATATTTTTCATCTATTTTTAGTTTTTTAATGTTATTTTGATCGAAAACTCTACTTTTTTTTTGTTTTTCCTTTCTATTTTTAATAATTTTATCAACAATTTTTTATTAGATCATTAATTTGTTTCTCCTAATTTTATCAACTCTACTTCATTTTTGTATACACGCATATATAAAAATTTTTTTACGCTAAAGCCAAAATTAGCCTCCCCGATCTCCAAATCCTGGGTCCGCCCCTGCACACTGCATATCACGAGTCCATATATGAAGTTGTATTTGTTTAAATTTTTTTTTTTTGAACGGATTTATTTAAGACTCTACTTAAGAAGGATGCGAACTTCTTTTCCTTTTCAGTGTAAATTTAATAGCCCGTATATAAATACTCAAATTTATTGATCAAATTGTATCCATGCAATTAATAGTTGAGATTACAACTTGGCCAAAATGATCGTATTTCAACTTGAGAAGATTCTACCATTAAGCGGATATGGAAGATTAGCCACCAACACTAGACAACAGGAAGGATGATAAATAAATTGGACATCGACATTAGACAAAAAAGGAAATTTCAAAAACAACCGCTCACCGATAACTATGAAAAGTTGGAGCTGGAACTCATGAAGTTGGATATTAAATTTTCTTTTAATTTGTATATGGATTACAAATCAAAGAGATCAGGGAGAAACGAATTTAATATATGTCGAACACATTTTTTTTTTTGTAGTGGATGTAAATACATTCTAAGGTTTGAAAGAAAATTAACAATTGAGAAAATTGGGAGAAAAGAAAGTTAATTTTGTTAATATTGTGAAAAGATAATAGTCATCCGAAAAAATTAAACAAATTTTATATTGTGCACATCAATTTTGTTTTTTCGGTATCTTCTAATTTTGATTAATTTGCTAACGATTTAAAACACAAACCATAGGTTTTATTATAAATTTAAAGAATAAAATTGGAATTTGAAAGTTACTATATAAATCGCATTTTAATGATTGATAAGGTAATGTCGATGAAAGCTACAAGAGAAGATTGGACTTATATAATTCATGTCTTCTTTTCCATAAAAAGAAAAAAAAAATTATGACCTTTTTTCCACGTAAGCAGAATCTGACGTGGATCCCACTAAAGACCGCCGAAATTTAGCGCCACCCGACTGAAACAAAAATTCCAAAAACTAATATAAAAACAAGATCACATGCTCATATTATTTGTCAAGCTTTATCGAGAATCTCCATGCTCTGCAATCAACGGTTCAGATTCACCCATGCCCATCATTGAATCTCAACAAGAAGTGTTGCTTGTTAGAAATCTGACAGGAAAAGAAATGAAAAGGAAATGGTCAATTACATTTATGGTTGTCTAACTATTAAAAATTGAATAAAGATCTCGCACAAATTTGATTCTTAACGCAATACTATTTAACTTTGAACAATATTCATTTGTAGTCATACTCACCTGAAAATATTATGGAACGTTTACATAATGTAATATTTTCTGCTTTTTTTAATATATTAATAAACTATAAAAATAGGAGACGATAAATATAATTATAAATGAATAAATATTTGGGTTAAAAACTGGTTTTAGAGCATATTTTTTGTGAAAAAATATTGTAATTTAGCTACAATATTTTCCAGTTATTGAAATAAATTATATAACTTGGTTATTATGTACATTTTCCAGTAAGTTTATTTATTAGATTTTTTCGAATTACGATCAAAAGAACTATGAATAAAATGTTATTTCAAATACTGGATGAATTTTGTGTTAAGAATTGAAGTTTGTTAGTATTTTTTTTTCATTTCTGAAAAACGATGAGCGTAATTAACTTGAGAAAAAAAAATAGAATTAATTTCAAATAAATGTTATGTGGTTTCGCAGTTTTCAAGTAAATGATGTTGGTTTGACTTTGAATAAATAAAAGACCATAGTTTGTATTATTTGTATAAATAAGGAAATGATAAACATGTCAACATGTTTTGATTAAATATATTTTCAAACCTTTGATCGGTTATTTAGGAGTTAAGATCGAAGGTTAAAAATTTTCTAGACAAAACAACCTTCATTCACGTTAATAAAATCGAAAATTTCTTTAATTCTGAAAAAAACAGTTATTTGTTTGCAAAATCACTGCGAAAATACTTACTCGAAATTAACTCAAAATAAAATAATAATAATGAAGAACAGAACTGAGCTTTGTTCGTCACTCTGCTCTCTCCCTTTGTTGTTGATTTAGAAATTGAACTCTCTTGTTCCTCCTTTGGATTGGATCTATGAGCAAGAAGAAGAAGACGAGGAAGGTATGAATAAAGACGTTATAAATCTAGCTTCAGCTCCGACGACTTCAAAGAAAGCAGAATGGCCACCTCTTTTAAAGAGAACCAAAACTTCAATCCCCACCTCCGACGATCCTACTCACTTCTCCGCTTCCCTTCCGCCTCCGCCACCTCACCTTTCTGATCTTCGTGTTTCCGTCGGCACTGACAACTTATCCCCACCTCAGACCACCGGCAGTGGTTTCTCTGATCGCGATTGGGTGTTTCCTTCCTTCCTCGGCCCTCATGTCACTGCTAATAGAGTCACTGTCAAAGGCCGCCGCAAGGTGGCGGAGGAGAAGAAGAAGGGAATTGGAATATCGACGACTCAACCGGATAAGAATGTTAAGAAGAACGTAGAGAACAATCAAGTTAAATCTGCAGCAGCGGTTAACTCGAGTTTAATCACTCAATCTCAATCTCAATCTCAATCTCAATCTCCTGCTGTTAGAAGCACTGCAGGAATTCTCAAACACTCTTTCTTCTTCCTTCATTTTGTACGTACTTCCTTTTCCCTTTCTTCCTTCCTTCCTTATATCACTGTCTTAAATATCTTCTACATTTATCATTTTTGTTTTTCCAAATTATATGCTTTTCGCCTTTAAAGGGAAATTCTACCTTCTAGATATTTTCAAATTCTACATTATCTCAATTTTTTGTTGTACATTATCTACAAAAAGTTTAATTCTTTGTTGTACATTATCTATTTGTAAATAGAGTTTTGTATATGTGGGATGAAGGTTTGTTGCATATAAGGGTAATGAGTTCTGATGGTATTTTTATCTTTTAAACAACTAATATTTGTACATTGACAAACTATTGATTTTGATAAAATAGACTTGAACATCAATTTAGTCGGTGAACCGTCAAATTATAAAAGGACGTAAAACGTCTGTTATATGGTTTATGATTTTGATTTTGAACAATGTATTAATGGATATGTTTTGTCAATATATAAATGTAACTTTTCTTAAAAAATACGAGATGTATTTCGCTGT
Organism: Euphorbia peplus; assembly: GCA_028411795.1. Taxonomy (NCBI): domain Eukaryota; kingdom Viridiplantae; phylum Streptophyta; class Magnoliopsida; order Malpighiales; family Euphorbiaceae; genus Euphorbia; species Euphorbia peplus. The sequence continues at coordinate 22,916,602 of CP110844.1, forward strand.
CGTTAAAAGCTAAAGTTGTAATTTAGGATAAGAACTTCATATATATTTATTTGCAAACTGTTAAACCACAAACCTCTATTTACAAATTGAGTAAACCACAAATGTTATTTTTGAATTTTTCCCCAATATCTACTATCTAATTTTGGCATATGCAATGATGTTATTTTCCTTACTTTTATAGCCAAATATAAGTTTTTTTTAAAAAATCAAATAAATAAATGAATTCAGAATTTATTTTTCCTTCATGGCGTATTACAAATTGGCTATCTTTTTCTCTCTTTCGTCTTACTTGTGAGGAAAGCTACAAACTCTTATATTAAGAATGAAATGGAACTGGTTTGGCCTAAAGAAAGGGGAATTAGGACACATAAGCTAACTATTAGGAGACTACATTTGTATTGGCTTTTTTTTTTTCACTTTGATTTGCTGCATTGCTGATGATATTATGGCAATTTTGTATTGCAGCTCATTTTCACTTGTATATTATCCGTTTCTTGTTCTGTTCACTTGCGGAGTAAAGTGAGGATACTAGAGGTAAGCTTTGAAATTGCACTAGCTTGTGTTTTCTCAAGATTGTAACTGTATGAAAGGTAATATCGAGAATCGTCTAGGAAATGGTTAAAACAACTGTAGGAATAATGAAAAAGATATGTACAACTGTATAGCTGCCTTGGTGGTTCACTCATATGGTTATTTTTATTGCAGGAAGAGAATATTAACCTTCGTAGTGCATGTGCGGGTCAAGATGGTTTTAGTAACAACAACATTAGAGTTTTGCTGGATGAAGATAATAGCTCATTTTATTTCAAAATTGCTGAGAGTAGAACTCTTGTTTTGTATAGTGTGATTTTGACACTAATTATGCCATTTCTGTTATACAAATATCTTGATTACTTCCCTAAAATAAATACTCTTTCTAAAAGAACAAGGAATAACAAGGAGGAAGTTCCCTTGAAGAAGAGGATTGCATATATGGTGGATGTGTTTTTCTCCGTTTATCCTTATGCAAAGCTACTTGCGCTACTCTTTGCAACCATTTTCTTGATAGGATTTGGAGGCTTGGCACTGTATGCAGTCAGTGATGCTAGCTTCGCGGAGGCCCTTTGGCTTTCTTGGACATTTGTTGCTGATTCAGGAAACCATGCTGATAGAGTTGGAACTGGGCCTAGGATAGTTTCTGTCTCTATAAGCTCTGGAGGTATGCTGATTTTTGCTATGATGCTTGGGCTGGTCTCGGATGCAATTTCAGAGAAAGTAGATTCGTTGCGGAAAGGGAGGAGTGAAGTGATTGAAAAGAACCATATACTAATCCTTGGTTGGAGTGACAAATTGGTAATTAACTTGAGCAACTTTGAACTACGATACCTTGTTTGTTCCACATTGTCATTTTTACTGCTTTCTTGTATAAAAAGCAACCTCAAAGGCGTTGTAATTCATGTTCTAGATTCAGGTCCAGGTCCCTTACTGACGTGTATCCCTTTTTTGCATTCTTACAATATGCATTTTTCTATTAGTATTTCCAAATTAAGGAATGCTAAATTTAGATAGTTTTCCCCTGGAATTGTATACATGGTTTTGGTAGTTGAGATCAGCAGTATAGTTGGTAATGCATGCCTCTTCCGTTTCATATGTTCTTGTTCTCAATAAAGCAAGCTTCATTGTGAATTTTGTTACATGTTTTATTGAAGTTTGCTAAATAACTTGTGAGACAACTTGTCTCTCTATAAAATCTTATGGTGTACTTGAGTGGTTTAACTACCTTATAATATAAATGTTCCTTTGCACTACTTTGCCCTTCGAAACTGGAGGAGTGACCTGAATGCACCTGCAATTACTAAGTTTGAGGGATGCTGTGAATCCTTTGCTTATCCTGTTTGTAGTATCTTCAAAAATAGTACTGTTTTCACTTTCTAACTTAAAAAATTAAACAAAAAAAGAATTTGTTTTTTTAGGGTTCACTCTTGAAGCAGCTAGCAATAGCAAACAAGAGTATTGGAGGTGGTGTCATTGTTGTACTAGCAGAAAGGAATAAGGAGGAAATGGAGATGGATATAGCGAAGCTAGAATTTGACTTCATGGGCACATCTGTTATATGTAGAAGCGGCAGTCCTTTAATCCTGGCTGACTTAAAAAAAGTAGGTCTGCTGGGTTTTTTTTTTTTTTTCATAAACTTTTATAAAGAACTTGCTTCTGATTGATTTTATTATATTTCCTATTGAAAGGTTTCAGTTTCCAAGGCACGAGCTATTATCGTACTAGCAACTGATGAAAATGCAGATCAGGTTATTTCAAATTGTCCTTTTTCCAGTTCTGATTTGTACAGATTCTCAAGAAACATTCTTAAAATCTCTGTGCTGCCATTGCCAGAGTGATGCACGTGCATTGAGGGTTGTGCTTAGCCTTACAGGAGTTAAAGAGGGTCTGAAGGGTCATGTTGTTGTAGAGATGAGTGACCTTGATAACGAACCTCTTGTGAAACTTGTTGGAGGGGAACTCATTGAAACAGTTGTTGCACATGATGTGATTGGGCGTTTGATGATCCAATGTGCGCTGCAACCTGGCCTTGCACAGGTTACATTTAAACAAGTTTTGATTGTACTTTTAAAAAATATGATACTCATAGTTCTTGAATGTGGCCAGGACGCCAATTGTACAACTCTTCCTGCTTTTCCCAATTAGCTCTTTTGCATATTGAGCATGTTCCTTCTCATTCAATAAAATATAGTATGCTACTTTGTCCATTAAAGATACAATTATTGTTGTCCATTAAAAATAATTTTTGCTACTGTTGTGCATATAACTGTTATCGTATCTTTTAATGGTGCATTAGACATTGGTGTATCTCTGTGAAAAGTTGATATATTCCTAGCAATTCATTTTGGATTTTTCGAAGAGTATACCAATTTGAGAGAAGAGAGACACTTTTAATTTCATTATAAAATTTGTGCTATTGTGCTTACATTAATAATAACAATAAAATCCCCACCCACGCCCCATGTGGCTCGAAGCCATGACCCCTCCAGTCACAGGCGGAGTCTCAACCATAAGACATCTGCCACAAAAGAGACACACGGTTTAAGACGCTGCTTGTACATGGTGCTGAGATTTGCTTTGATTGGCAGTATTATATTGGATTCCTGTTGCCTTCATACAATCTGTACAATTTGGAGCCTTGTACAAAAATCTTATGGTGTTCGCTGCAGAAGCCAAATGTCATTTTTGCTTTCATCAACTTAGCTTCTAAGGTCATTTGGCCTTCTTTAGCTCTGTTTAGGATATTTTTGCATATAAGTTTATAATTTTTTTCTTTCACACCTCTAGAGATTATGTTTCCATGTTCACTTAGCTATCCGGTGTCAAGTGTTGCAACCTTGAAGATTTGCTTTTGTCAGCTTTCATGACTTGTAGGAATTTATTCTTTATTGTTTTGGCCCTTTTGATCAGATCTGGGAAGATATTTTAGGGTTTGAGAATGCAGAATTTTACATTAAAAGATGGCCTCAGTTGGATGGTCTGCATTTTGAAGATGTGCTCATTTCATTTCCTGATGCAATACCTTGTGGAGTTAAGGTTGCTGCAGAAAGTGGGAAGATAATCTTAAACCCAGATGACAACTATGTTTTACAAGAAGGAGATGAAATTCTTGTTATAGCTGAGGATGATGACACATATGCTCCTGGTCCAATTCCAAAGGTTATTTTTGTTTTCATTCTTGATGTAACACAGAAATGGAATTATGTTTGTGATATATTCTTCATTAAGGATCTTCAAATTGGGGGTCCAGAAGTAACTCTTTCAATTGCATATAAGTAGAAAATAGTATGTTCAAAAGTGAAGGGAGAAAAAAGAGCAACAAGTTGCAAAACAATCACACATCATACACTGCAAATAGTTGTTTTTCCAGTTGTGCAGCCACTTGATGCTGATAGAACATATAGGTCATGAATATTGTTTGTAGTGAACTCTTGTGCACAAGTAAATTGAAGTGTTCAGAAATTTGTGTATATAGATTTCTGGTCAATTGCATCTTTTCTCGGATGTACATAATTCCATGTTTGAACTGCTCTTGTTGCGTTAACTTTCTTGCACATGTGTGTCTTTGGTCTAGGTACGCAAGGGTTCTTTTCCAAAACTGACTGATCCTCCAAAATATCCAGAGAAGATACTGTTCTGTGGCTGGCGACGTGACATTCATGACATGATAATGGTATGCAATATAGTTTATTTTAGATTACCATCATTTTCCTTTCTATCAGTTGGCTGATATAGTTGTGGTATGAAGATACAAATCAGATATTAGTTAATTGTTATCAAGCAGTCGCATGAATTTTTCTTTGTTGTCAGGTTCTAGAGGCATTCCTAGCTCCTGGATCAGAACTCTGGATGTTCAATGAGGTCGAAGGAAAAGAAAGAGAAAAGAAGCTTATTGATGGTGGACTTGATGTTTCTAAATTGGAGAACATAATACTTGTTCACCGTGTAGGAAATGCTGTCATCAAACGACATTTGGAGAATCTTCCTCTAGAGACGTTTGATTCTGTGAGTAAAATTACCATCTTCGTTTTTTCTTTAGTTTCACCATGAGATTGGATGTTGTTGAATTTAGATTTCAAAACAATTCTAAGATCTAGAAGGTCTTGCAATATAATGGATAAAAGTGTCCTTCTCAACAAAAGATATTGCTCAATCCCATATGTTGGCGTAGAAAGGTTTAGAATGAAATAATCTTTATTGTTAGTTGGTTGAGCTTGTTTCGGAAACTACTTCAGGTGTGAAGAACTTTCATCTTTGTTTTTTTCTATGTTACATCTACATGCCTCAGAAATAGGATTGGACTCTGTGCATTTTCGTATTTGAGCTAAACAAGAGTCTGTTGAAGTTGATTAATGTTTTGTCCATCAGGGAAATAAAGGTTCATATTTGACACTCTTTGTTTAATTAATCTCAGTCAAATTACTAGGAAAGAGACTCTGTCTTAGTGGAATAGTAGGACTGATCTTATTTGTTGGTCCATAAAATTTCTGTAATGTCTTTGTATGAAAATGTAATCTCTTGTTTCAGAGCACTAGAGTATTACTTCTAAAATACCAAGTGCTACGTAATTCTGAAGTTTTTAGCTGAATTCTATCTTAACGTAGTAGTAGTATTTTTTACATGTTCAAAGTGTTGTCGAAAACAAAAATACCTGTAACAACGTAACTAGTTCAAGCTATGTCTTCCTTAACTGTAGTTGGAGCATCCTTCCGTATGAGTTCACATAGAAAACCCTAAACCACAATTTTTGATGATGTTAGGACATGCTCATTTATAATATCTTATCCTAACTCTTGCATTTAATAACGGGCTGGGAGGGATGATTGAAAGAGAAAAAAAAATATCATATGGGAAAGAAAGAGAAAGAGAAAGAGAAAGGGAAAGGGAACAAAATATAGTATGGAGGAACTTTGAGAAAGATACTTGGAGTGTACTTTTCTGAGTGTTACGTATTGTTACAATGTAAGCCTAGTTGTCTTATATCTAATAACGTACTAACAGAATAAAGCTAAAAAAGCAATGCAACAACTATTGAACTATAAGAACTATAGAAAGCAGAAAAAAGTGATGCTTATGAGCCTAGGATTATTTAGCATCTATTTAATGTTGACTAAAACTTTCAGTGAGCTCGAAGATTTTTGACTACACGGATCTATGTTTCGCATTTGCATGGGGTTCCATGTGTTTTTGAAATAGCTGCATTATTTGAACATCCAATAGGTACCCTGAATAATTTCCTCAATTTCATTACTGATTACTAACTCTAAACGGGACAGATATTAATTCTTGCAGATGAATCACTAGAGGACTCTGTTGTGCATTCTGACTCCAGGTCTCTTGCTACCCTTCTCCTTATACGAGATATACAGGTAGCTCTTGCTGGTTTCTCCTTTTGTAGGAGATTTAAATTGCTGATTATGCTTTATATTTTTGGATTTTTTGTTCTGTTTATGTAGTTATATATTTATTTTGAGCATATGAAAATATTATGGCCATTATGCATCTGTTTTCCCTTTCAGCTCCTTGTGAAGTTTATCTGTTATGGTTCCTCAAATAGGATCTCGTCATGAGTCTTTTCACAAAAACTCCTTGATTTCACTTGCTTTTACTGTTCTTCGAATGATTGTATTTCCAGCAAAAAATAAAATTAAATGATATACTTCCGGAGTCAGTTCAATATATGCATTTGATAATACAATTACTAATAATATGCTTCTCTTCCTCCATGGTTTCAGTCAAAGCGTCTCCCTTATAGAGATACAAGGTCAGCATCCATGAGGATTTCTGGGTTTTCTCATAGTTCATGGATTCGGGAAATGCAACAAGCTTCTGATAAGTCAATAATTATTAGTGAAATCCTGGATTCTAGGACTAGAAACCTGGTCTCTGTATCTAGAATCAGTGATTATGTGCTGTCCAATGAACTAGTAAGCATGGCATTGGCAATGGTAGCTGAAGACAAGCAAATTAATCGTGTGCTTGAGGAACTGTTTGCAGAGCAGGTAAGCTGTTGACCTGTCTAAGGCGTAATTGTTATTCTGGACATTTCATAGAATAACTTTGTAGATAGATAGAGGAGTTGATCTGTTGTGATTTGTGTTTCGCCATTATTTTTATTGTGAAACTTTTATCATATACTTGATAAGGATGAAATGTCCTTACTCCTGATAATTTGAGTTAACGGGGGAGTAGGACATCTCAAACTATATCATATCAGTTTCAGCTATCATCCTAGCTTGTCAATCAACTTGGTTCATTGGGTTGTGTTACATTTTATACTTAGGTTTGGGCTTGGATGTGTTGTTCTATGTGTCTATGACTCTATGCTGACCGTTAAATTAATTTTGCTGTACCCTGTCTTTAATTCATAGGACTATCCAAATTGTAAAGCATATAAAGCTTACATTTTCTGTGACACATAAATGTATGAAGGCAAAAGTTCAACTGAAATAGTGAAAATGAAATGAAGAATGTTATAAACCCGTGAAATAATAGTTAGTAATCAAAATACTTTTGGCACGTGGATTACTTGTTTCCTATTTTTGGACTTCATTTTGCAAGAATTGATAACCGTTTGAGAATGTAGCATATTGTTAACGATTTTCTGTATCTATAGGGGAATGAGATGTGCATTAAACCAGCAGAGTTCTATCTATTTGACCAGGAAGAGCTTTGCTTTTATGAAATTATGATGAGGGGTCGTCAGCGGCACGAAATTGTGATTGGCTATCGTCTTGCAAATGCAGAATGCGCGACAATTAATCCTACAGAGAAATCAGAACCAAGAAAATGGTCCCTTGATGATGTTTTTGTTGTAATTTCCTTGGGCGAATGATTGAAGACAAAAGGGTTTTCATCAGATGAGATGCAAAAGCAACACATGCACCGAATATTCTCTTCCCCGATTCCCTGGTACGACACATGTCTGATTACAACTTTGAAAATGATTAAGTGATAGAGATAAGTAGTAGATCATAACCTTGACGATGACCGACCAAATATCTCCTGTATTATGTATCATATATTAATCATTCTGAAAAATAGCTGATTTTGTTGAAATGACAATGCTGCTATATTTTCCTCCTTAATTCCACAGTTGTTCTTACTTTAGGCAGACATTGTTTTGGTGTTGTACTTTCCAGGTTTTCTTGTTAGTACCTTCAGTAAGCTTATATTAGAATAGCCAAACAACGTGTTTTAAGTGGGGGTAATTGTTCACTTAAAATTGGATTACAGTGCGTGCGCACCTTTTGACTTCTGCATTGTAAACCCTGTTGAAGTAGGTTTGAGGGGAAAGAACACAAGTATAACACCAGCAGAATGTCTTGGCCGAGATCTGTTGGTTGCAGCTAAGACCTTGGTTGCAGCTAAGACCTGCAGTTTGCTCTTTCCGTTTTTTGTTCTTTTCTTTTTTTCTTGTGGCTTTCCAGCCCTCCATTGGATCGAAAAAAATAATCCATCTATTATATTATTTAAATACAAAAAAATTTTATCACAACCAAAAGCACCGACTCACCCTACTCTTTGTTTTTCTTTTCATTTTTTTTCAATTTCACAAAACAAAAAACAATCCTTGAATAAAAAATGGCATTGAACAGTAGAAGAAGATCTCCTAGATAGAAATATCCATGATTCCAACCAACAGATTGTCCATCATTAATGAGGCCACTCCACCAGAGCATGCCACCTCCCAGCTTCTCATTTTACCTGAAAAAATCAAAGGGAACAACAAACGACTTTAGTTAAGCAAGGAAGAGTCTTTACTACTCCAGCACGACTCTGTGGTTAATCGAGAGTGAAGAGTGAAAGTACCATAAAAAGAGTGGCTGTGATTGGACGATAGTAGGCGTCAGTAAAGAAGAAGAAGAAGAAGAAGAAGAAGAAGAAGAAGAACAGGAAGGTTTTGACAGTTGCAAATCTCAAGCATGTAACCATCAGGATCATGGAAGAAGAGCTGATCTACTGTAATTCCACCTTCTTGTACCACTGCAGTCACATATTCTATGCTTTTCTCTTCTAGTTTTGACATCACTACTTCCATGTCTGAGCATTGAAATGATATGTGATTGTCTTTTGGATTTATTTTCCCTTTCTTTGGTGCCTTTTCTGACTCTACCAAATGTATCCCTATTCCATGGTTGAACAACCTGCATCCCCCCACCATTTTCTTATGTAGTAAAAGTTGCTACTGGGCTAATCGTGGATTAATTATGAAACTAGTCAAGCACAAATCAGATTTTAAGCAGCAGTCCCATTCACATGGTGATTACTCTTCAAATTGTCACTCTTAGATTAAAGATTTTGCAATCCTATAGCGTATAAAAAGTCTAATTCTAACCCTAAACCCGAACCCTAATCCTAAACCCCAACCCTAACCCTAATTCTAAACCCTAAATTTCAACCCTAACCCTAATCCTAAACTTGAACCCGAAGCTTAAACCCCATCGCCAGAATTATTGTCAACGGCGTTGATTTGGGTTCGAGTTTGGGTAGGTTTGGATTTAGGGTTAGGATTGGGTTTAAGATTATGATTGTTATACACCCTAGGATTGAAAAATCTTTAATTTAAGGGTGAATTTGGAGAGTACTCACCATGTGAATGAGACTGTTTTAAACACCTAGGCAGATTTTGTCGGTCTAAATAAAATTTTCAATTTTGAACGTCTAGACGAACGTTGTTTACAGTGAACGTGACAAAGCTAACACTGCATCATCTTATTAATTAACTCATGCAACCAATTAATGACCCCAACACCTTATAATTATGAGATAACTCTCATGTCTCCTGATCCATCCACTTAATTAATTAATGTTTACCATACTAATTTATACACTTAATTAGCTAATTCTTTTTTTTTTATATAAAATATAGCAATAAAATATTTTTGGACAAGTTGAACCAAGAAGTTAAGAAAAATAAGTTGTATGATTTATACTGTTCGTTGAAAATTAACTATTAATTTAAAACACTAAAGCAAAATAAATAAATAAGTCTCTAGAAATGTTAGATCTAGAAAATTAAAGAAAAAATCTAGCAATTAGTAGTTTAGAATAGGTAGATATTATGAAGAGTTTTATGGCTAATAATTTTTTATTCCATCGACTTAAATGGGTGGTTATTAGTTAGTGTAGCCACCGACTTTAAGTTGTATAAATAGGTAAGCAAGGCAAATGTTTTTATATGCAGCAAAACAAAGACAAAATGTGAGTGAAGTGAGTGTATTTGTGTTTGAGTGTAGTGAGCGAAGGTCTTGTAAAATTTAGTGACACATTAATAAAATAAAGAGTGTTTAATTAAGTCCTTCAAATACTTGTCACTGGTCATTATAAGTTTCTCAGCAATACTTAACCCCTTTGTATTTTCAATAAAATACATGTAATCAAATTAAGAAGTTATGATGTAATTAACGAGTTGGAATCTTATTTTCCTATTCCCTTGCTTATTCCTCTCACATAAAACTACATTTTTTGTGTATGGAATTAAAGGACTCACGCTATATTATGGGGGATACTATTTCCAGCCATGGATTAATAATATTGACGTAGTAAAAAACGGTTTTACCCTTTTAAAAACAATTTCGAAAAAAAAAACGGCACTCACATGGTTCACGAGTGGAACTCAGATTCCTCACGTCCCACCGTGTAGGAACCCCACGCCCCGCCGTGTGGTGGGCGTAAACAGTTTCTGCCCCACCATGTGGTGGGGCGGAAACCGTGTGAGTCTCCACATTTAAAAAAAAAATAACTCTAATCCTAACCCTAACCCTAATCCTTTAACATTAAAATTAAATCAAAATAGATTAAACAACATATAAAGATACATTAACATTGAATATTATATGACGAAATTGAAATCAAATTAGCAAATTAATTAAACAGTACCCCGAACGTGAAACTAGGAATTACACAGAAAATACAGTTAATGTAGTAGCATATCTTTACCAATTTCCGCGATTAATTGGCTCATGACTTGGCGATAAATTCATGTCATCGTCTGAGTCCCTACTTGCAAGATACTGCTCGTAATATTTCCAATCTCGTTCTTCTTTAGTTAGTTCGGGCAAAGCACTTTGCAGTATGTCTTGGCGATAAATTTCGGTGTAATAGTCGACTTCTCTTAAATAATCATCAGGAAGGATCTTCCATGGAGCATTAAATCTATTTCTCGTCATATCATTGTATTGACGAAAATTGTTTACGAATGCACTATGCCTTCGAAGGACATCAACATATATGAAATTATGCTCCCAAGTTTCCACAAGTGAGAATGGATTAGTACGAAATACCTCGTAAGAGGGATTTGATTCTGACCATTTGAAGAATATTACTGTGTTGAACCTTTGTCTAGAAATATTACCCCGCTGATTATCCCTCAGTTCTCGTGTAAACAGATCAACCCAGTTAGGAATAGGCATAAACCATTGTAGGAATTGTAGAACAAGGACCATAATCTCACCATTAGTAAATCCGTTGCACCATGACTGCAATTGAAACTCAAAAGGGATGAAATGCATGTAGCATAACCACCAAAGCATATGAAGGGACCTACTTGTGAAATCGCCATTAACTGGCAACCTAAAGCAAGACATGAACGGGTATTCTGGATGGAACAATGCAGGTTGAATAAAAGTTTCTCCGTAGTCTTGGAGCCCTAAGGTTTGACACTTAACCATCTTTTCTCTGCATTCAAACATAGTTAATGTGTGGACAATGTTTTTTTCATCTGGAAAATTACATGAGTTGGATGAGGAGGAAGAAGTCATTGCAATAATTTGGGTAAAGTGGTGTGAGAATTTACAATGGTTTTTGTTTTCAGTTTTATAGACGAAAAAGTATTTTTTACTATTTTTGCGCGTGAATGAGTTGTCACATCGTGAAATTACTGTCTGTTTTATAGACAAAAAAGTTTCATGTATTGTCTGTTTGAAAATAATTCAAAAAACGTGTGAATGAGTTGTCAAATCGTGCTAGCTGTTTTGACAACCATAAATACCCACGTGAATGAATTGTGATCTATTGATAGCTATTTTGACAACCAAAAATACCCACGTGAATGAATAGTCGCATGGGGAAAAATGATCTTACTATTTTCATGCAGTCCTAAAGATGTAATTACCATTGATCTAGGGTTAATAATAATTATTATGTGGTTTTTCGGGCACAAAATTGTTAAAAATCTTGAGCAAGCTTATTGAGTCTCGCCACAGGGTGGGGCGCATGCTTATTGAGTCTCGCCACAGGGTTGGACTCAATATTCATGAGCCCGACCACATGGTGAGACTCAATATTCATGAGTCCCTCCATTTGGTGAAACTCAATATTCATGAGTTCCATCGTTAAAGTTACTAAAACATAATTTTTGCAATAAATTAAATTAAATCGAAAAGTTGGTTTAATTCAATAAGTGAAAAAGTTCCACCAATTACACATACAAAACAAACGTACAAATGAAACAAAATGGAAATACAAGCTAACAACTATGCAGATTAACCTCGTGTCATTTCCTCCTACAATTTGATCCTATCTGCATAAGTATGTTGAAGATGAAGTGCACTTGCATGATAGTGATGTCTTCATCGTAAGTCAATGGTAGGAATAGGAAATCCGGGATGCAAACCCAGAGATAAAATGATTATTCACATGACAAATGACAATTTCGTGATCGAGTAGGGATCCATCCGAACGAAGTGTGAGTACAGTATAGCATCCCATTGACGAAGTTGAGAAGAAAAATATCACTGCATTGAAGTAGGTAGCAATCGGGAATAAATCCTCTCCCCACATCCAATGAGCTCCTGCACATCCTCCTCTTAGCCAATTAAGATGGAACAATGCTTGATCGATCCCAGAAGAAAGCGCGAGAGTGGTGTAAATTGGCTCATATTGAAGTCGGTTTTCTTTTATTTCAGAAATTGCTCATTTCCTTATTACCGACCAGGCTTCTTGAGAACTAGTGATTTCGTCAGCAATCACACGAAATCCACAGTTGCCATCAGCTAACACATCTTGGTACCCCGTAATGAACGGTAGTATAGCCGGATGAATCCAATTTCGACCATAAAATTCCTCAATATTGGTACCTGAAATCATATTAATATATGACTTCAATTATATGTGTAATACTACAAAAATTAAATTTATTAGTGAGTTTGTAACTTACATGTTGTTTCGATGTTATGTACAGAAGATGAGGACGAGTTTGGCCCAACACTGCTCTTTGAGGAAGCATGTCGACCACGCTCAAATGCACTTTTCTCTCGTTGAGTCGATGAACCTTTAGTTGGTCGTCCTCTTCTTGTCTCATTAATCTTCGGCTCGGTTCTATTTGTTTACTCCAGAGTAATTTGTTCCATTATTGACAACACAAGTGGACGGATATGTTCAAATATATCTCTTCCCACTTCCTACGATCCTCGGATAACTCCTGATCAAATGGAACACCCGTGTATTTTTTTGACTGAGCATCAAATTCAAGAGTTTTCCAAAACGGATGGAAACTCTCCAAGCTGATAGGCGTTGTAGTATCTATGTTGTTTCTTATTTGACATGCACACGGGATTCCATGTATCCTAAGGAAAAGACATCCACAGTCTGAAAAAACATTTAGACCCAATTCATACATCCGTTTCAGCCGCAACGAGTAAATCCAAACAGTAGTGTGACACTTTATTCGCGAGATATGTGAAAGGAAATACGCTGCAATTATGCTTGCTTGTCCGGGTTGACTTACTCAGTGTGTTCCTGAATAATATAAAAAATTTATTAAATTTATAATTTTCAGAACTTATGAATATTGAGTCCCACCAAGTGGTGGGACTCATGCTTTTTGAGTCTCACCATGTGAAAAAGCGTAGTCTTCTTGAGTCTCACCAGAGGGGGAGGCTCAATATTCATGAGCCCCACCACATGGTCAAACTCAATAAGCGTGCGCCCCATCACTTGGTCAGGCTCAATTTGCATGAGTTCTGAATTTTACTATTTTTTAATATCAATTTAACAAATTAGTACCTTATCGATCCTAGTTGAGCTTCAATATCTGCGTATATCCTCGCCCAAAGTGTATCTAGAGCACCAGTAGAAACGATCAACCATTCTTTGAGTTGATTATGTGCGCTCTCAACTCTACAAGTTGTTCTGTTTTCGAAATGCATAAAATTGTTTGTCCATGCACGACAAAATTTTCTTCTGTGCGGTAACCAAGTCGTCTCCAAATATACGGCAATCTGTGGAGTATGACTCCATGTAAATTTCATACTCGCCACCGCATTTTCATATGCATGTTCTCTACGAGCATTTATGATCGGTTTCCATGTTCCGTTCAAAAAACGTGCACCTAGCTCCGTATTCTTACAAAGTTTCGAAATCATACTCTCAACATCCTTGTTGATGTGGCACAAACATAACATATGAGGTGTATTTGGAAAAACCACCTCCATAGGTTCCATCAACCCTAACTTCCTATCCGTGAGAATTACCGACGGGTTTAAACGGTTTCCTAGCAAAGTCCTCAATACTCTCAACACCCACATATAGCTAGCCCTTGATTCGTCCTTCATAAGCGCATAAGCAATTAAGAAATTCTTGTTAGTTGGTGTCATACCAACAATCTGAAATAACGACATCTTGTACCTATTTGTTTTGTAGGTAGAATCCATGCCAATTATATACGGGTACGATTGAACCATGGCTATCATCTCCGGATGGGACATAAATACATGAGTCAACGCGTTTGTCGTCGGGTCGTATTTTTCGGTATGAAAATATCCAGCTTCCTTAGCTTGATGAAAAAACTGACCCAACACCAATCTATTATCAAAACACTCAGCCCTTTGCTTTGCTATTTCGTTGTACACCTGCCTCTGGTTGGTATTGTCGTTTGGAAAGTGTTTCCGAATGGAATGTAACATCGAAGCCGGCTTCACGTGAGCGTGACGCATATTTTTGATAATTGCTTTTGAACCAACCAGGATTCAGTTTACTGATTTGCCGATAACGCTCTAGATATACTGGCAATGCATAATTGTGTTTTCCATGAACAAGATTCTGTAATATAACAGGCACCCAACCGCTTCCATCTCTCATCGGTACAATTCTGATTCTGAATAGGCATCCGCAATATTGAGTATGTGTATTGTGCCTCATAGGTTTTCTCGGATTTTTTAACTTCTTTACGTATTTCACACCCCGTGCACATCGCAAGTATTTACTCCTATCTGGTTTATGGGAATGTACGACAAGCTCAAATCTTAAAGAAATTGCTTTATTTTGAACCCACGCTAGAGCGTCATGATATTCCGAAAATAATTCTTCAGTCATAAAGTGCGTACTATAATCAACACTGTCGCCATTATTCGGTTCTTCTTGCAAGGGTTCCTACAGATGTTAAAAAACAATTATTAATCTTAAATATTTGCATGGCTCGTGCAAATTGAGTCTCACCATGTGGTCAGACTCATGAAATTTGAGTCGCTCCACTTGGTGGGACGCATGATTATTGAGTCTCTCCACGTGGTGGGGCGCATGGTTATTGAGTCTCTCCACGTGGTCGGGCTCAATAATCATGAGTCTCACCACGTGGAGAGACTCAATTTTCATGCGCCCCACCCTCTGGAGGGGCTCAATTTTCACGAGTCTCTAAAATATTTGCTTAAACGTCAATTATTATAAACTAAAACCAGATTATGTACCTGAGTTTGAGTTTCTGGTTCATTGTTGTCTACGGAATCCGGAATAATTACGTAGTTCGACATTTGAATCCAGAGAAAAAAAATTTGTAAAGTTGTTATTTGAGTAGATATGTGTGTAAAGTTTGTGTTTGAGTAGATATGTGTGTAAGGTTTGAACTTTAGTAGCTTTATTTCATGTCAAAGAATAGTTATGTGACTTGATATTGACAAATTTATCAAAAATAACGTAAAAAAATAAAATTCAACAACATAAAATTCCACAACATAAAATTCCATAACTACTTAATATTCAGTAATAACAAATATTCATACAGTCAACCAGACAACCTCCACTGTCTTACAACCGCTTTCAAATCCGCTATTAATGGTTGTCTACGTGGATCCGGCTCCGGCACAGTTGAAATCGCCCGGTTAGCTATTCGCCCCATCTGATGAACCCACTAATAAACAACTCGTTCAAAACAATTAGTTAGTATAATAATATATAAAAAATTTAATATATTAATATGTAAAAAAATATAAAGACTTTACATATGCAGTGTTATCACGGGTGATAACAGTCGGCAGGTCAATACTGGCACGCGACAGTATAGGTTGCGAATGAGATGTATATCAATCTATGTAATCGTCGGTACAAGCTTCAGGCTCCACTATCGTTGTCTTTCTTAGACTCCTCGGGTCAATGGCACTGTGGTTCCTCCTCCAATGATCATCAACTTGTACAAGATTCATCTGTATCTTGTAACCCAACGATTTCCGCGGTCTACAGGCCCGATTAAGCCTAAGGATATCACGAGGGACCGGCTGTACGTAGCCTAGCTGACGAACTGCTCGGTCTGGCATGTATGGCTCACATATATCCTAGTACCGAATCCACCCAGCATACTGCACTCGGAGGCTCTGAGAAACCGACACATGCCCGCATGGTGTCCAACATACCTAAATGTTTAATATAAGTCAATAAATTAAATCTGAAAAAATAAAAATAAAAGTAGACAACAAATATGTACCTCGAACGACGAAAGTCGATCCAAATGCACTCGTAGAGTCTCTAATCTGTCAAGCCTCTGTGATAACACTGGAACCCATCTGCTCGCCAGTGCCCCACTAGGATGCACAATATCCGAGGCCCGACCAGGACGCAAGGTCGGAAAATACTCGTATATCCATGCCTGCAATAATGTCAAACAACCAGCAATAATTCGAGTATCTCCTCTGCTAGCTATCCCCAATTGCCGGTAAAAGTATGCTAAAGTGGCAGATGCCCACGAGTACCCGCTTACTCCATCAGCGGCCTCCTGATCATCTCGAATCAACTCCTCTAATAGTGTACCCTTGACCCTATCTCCACTCTTGTCCACAACCAACGTGGATCCTACAGCAAGTCACATCCATGCTCTAGCTCGTAACGTGCTAGGCAAACTCTTATCGTCAACCATCGTTCTCAACTTGGCGTTCTTCACGCCTCCACCCTGATAAATACCATCCAAATCTCTCCTCCCACAGTCGAAGAATAGCTGAAGTAAATCCTGCACCCTCTCACTATCTGGAGCAGCACTAACCAACTCACCATCCACCGGAATACGCAAAATATGATACACATCGAACAATGTGATAGTCATCTCTCCGAATGGCATATGAAATGAATTCGTGTCCGGCTGCCATCGATCAACAAATGCAGATATCAACGGCTGGTCAATGTGATCAAAAGTAATAAATGGAAGGTGTGATAGGCCTGTCCTCTGCAACATTTGGCTCATCTGACATTTACAAAAATAAAATAAATATAAATAATAACAATTAAATTTAAATAATTTCGGAAAATTAATTAATTAAAATACTAACCTCAGGTGGAGCTTTTGCGAAAGAGACTTTCAAATAGTCACAAATCGACTTTCTTGTCCCAGTAGACAAAAGTCCCCGTCTATCCGGTTGAACTGTCCACAATCTAGAAGCAACGTGTCCCAAAAAACTGGGAATAACAGTCCCGTCTACTGGGCCGCCCTCTACCGGACTAGTCACCAACCAACTCTCATCATCTGAAGCTCTAACCTTTCTCGAACCGACTGAAAAATATATAAAAAATATTAAAAAATAATAACATAATAATATAAAAAATATATTTAGTTAAAGTGTATAATATTACCTGGCTGAGCAACAAATCTACCAGTCACACTCCTCCTAGCGTCATGTACAGTGGCATAGACTGGGGCATGGACTGGGTCCGGGTCAATGTAATCTGTATATGGCCCCATCTCACTCGCACCAACACCGAGATCCCTCCCTGACCTACTTGGTCTCCGCCTACTCTGGCTAGAACCCTCCACTACACCAGTACCGACCTCCCTCTCCGGCCTAGCTGGTCTCCGACTACCATGACCAGAACCCTCCCCAATATCAGATGCCTTACTACGAACATCCGTACCACGGGCAGAACCCACAACAACACCAAAACCTACAGCGCTGCCAGATGCTAGAGTGAATCGTCTCTGGGAGAAGTCAACGACCTCGTCCTGGCGATCCGGTGACATCACATACTCATCGGATGAACCATCATGAACGATCTCGAGCTCGTCGGACTCTGTATTTGATGCATCTGAACCAACCCCGGATACGCCCATATCAAACTGTGGGTCTCTGTACATATCAAACTGGGTCTGCTGGTATGGATGCAACTCTGGCATCTGACGGCCAGTCTGTCTAATGGGTAATGTCTGGCGTGAATCAAAGTCTATATGACGCCTCTTCGTATGTCGTGCAGTAGACATTTCCTGAACTATATCCGACATCGGGATCTCTATTCTGCTAGTCGGTTCGGAAAAATGCAACTGTCTAGCTAAATTCACGGATTTGCCTCCTAAGGTTGATCTAGGTTCGCTAACCTAAATAAATTTAATTAATATTAAATTAATTATAAATCATACTAACTCAAAACTATAATTATAATTCAGTTCGGTTCATCCAAATAATTCAGAGTTAAGACAAAATTAAAAAAATTAAAAAAAAAATAAAATAACCCCGGAACTCATGAAATCACGCCCCGTCGTGAGGAGGGGCGCATGGTTTTCACACCCGCCCACACGGCGGGGCGGAAAACCTATGCGCCCGGCCGTGATGATTTCTGCGAACCCTCCTCACGGCGGGGCGCATGGTTTCTGCGTCCGCCCATGTGGAGGGGCGTATGAATTTCACGCCCCTCCACATGGGCGGACGAAAATTTCATGCGTCCCGCCCTACGGAAGGGCGCATGAAATTTCCGTCCGCCGGTTTTTCAATAAATTCGATTTTTTCGTCCGATTTTTTAACAAATCTATACTAAAATCAATTGAAACATGTATTACCTCAGGCGCTTTACCCCGATTTGGTCTTTTTTCCTTGTTTTGTCTTCCCGACATGATTTGAAAACGTTAAATCTCCTCGTCGGAAAATGTTTTCTGCCGGAATAGTTGGTGGTCGCCGGAATATATGGTGTTGCGCCGGAGTCCCTTGCTCGTCGGATAGTGTGTTATGGTTGGGTTAAACAAAATTTGGGTGGAAGATGGTTTGGTTTGGTTTGGGTTTGATAAATATGGGTAGGGGTATTATGGACTTTTCCTATGTCAATTATGGTAAAAGCATGTCTGGAAATAGCCTATCACTATATTATTTTTAATAAATACAATACACTGTATGTGAGAGAGATAGACAAGTAGACAAAAAAATGGGGACTGAAGATCCTAACTCATCAGTTGGTATTCTTCACATATTTTAATTACAACATGGAATAAATTGTGAAATTAGTTTCTTCCAAAAATTGCAAAAACTTAATGAGCTATTACAATTATAATGGAATATACTCATTGCTAAACTAATGATAGACCTAATCTGTTTTCCTACGTTAATTACAAGTTAGGATCTTCAGTCCCCATTTTTCTGTCTACTTGCCTATCTCTCTCACATAAAGTGTATTGTATTTATTAAAAATAATATATTGTGTGGGTCCTTTAATTCCATACACAAAAAATTGTCATTTTGTGTGAGAGGAATAAGCAACAGAATAGGAAAATGGGGATAGAAGATTCCAACTCTTTCAGATAAGGTTGGGAAATTCAAGTAATTATGTGTAGCATTTTTTTTTGCTTCGATGATGACGTGGATGTTCTGAGAAAATATGTAAGTTAAAATATGAACTTTATAGTTTTTACTGACTTGCCGTATTTTTCACATGGATGAATTTTGTCAAACTTTTTTGTCATATTACATTTTGAAAATATCAAATGATAAGTGATTATTTTTTAGGCCGAAAAACATTTTTTGATTTGTAGCCGAACACCGGAAAACATTTTCCAGAATGGTAACCAAACACAGGAAAATATACAATTTTCCTAAAAAATATTTTCCTTGTAAAATATTTTTGAAAACACAAAATTTTCCTGCAAACAAATGAAGCTTAAATCTTTGATTGTTTTAATTTTTCATTAATCTCAAGTTTGCCCTTGATAAAAAAATCAGGTCAAACGGCCACATAAGCTATCATTAACGGAGTAAGTATAGAAATCGTTATTTGCTAACGCCATTAAACAAATACCCCCGTTTGCAAAAAAGAAGAAGCGCCAAACAACATTTATTATGGAGTAAAGAGCATCCACAATGGTGGTGTTTGGAGGTGCATGAAAAATAAAATCAAATGCATCACCATTGTGGAGCAAGTGCTTGGAGGCCATGTACTTTTTGACTTAGAGCAACCCCGATAGGAGGACTAAATTTAGTACTCCAAATACTATTCAAAACACTACCAATTAAGTCCATTACATTTTTATTATTGTGGTTTAAGTCATTTAATCAAAATTGTGAACCTCATTTGTCATAACTATTGAATTATTTAAATACCCAAACCTATTAAAAGACTTAAAGGACTCCATGTGTCATAACCTTAAAGAACCCAAAACTATTAAAGGGCCCTATGTGTCATAACCTTCAAGTCATTCAACTTAAGCACTTAACAATTCAATGACCTCCAAAGCACATCTTTCCCAATGGTGAAGGACTTAAACCTCCAAATTGAAGCACCTCCAAAGCACTCTATTGGAGATGCTCTTATCAACACTTATTTTAAGTTTACTTTAGTTCAGTTCAGCAACATTTAGTTCAATTTTCAGTGGCATTTAATTTAGTTCATTTCAGTAATATTCAGTTCAGTTCAGTTCAATTCAGCAACATTCAATTCCGTTTAGGTTAATAAATTACAAATAAATATTTATTATAATTTTAACTAATTGATCCAATTTGTTTGCAAAAATTGCTGGATGTAAGTAAATATTGTTACCAATATACGCTACAATGTTCTACCAACTTAATAATTTCTACTATATAAATTTAGATTTAATATACAAAAATTTCCAATTTTGCTTATGTATTGTAATAAGAAATTCAAAAATCTTGTAACACTGCTGTGTAGTATTAGGAGCAAATTAGCACCAATTAAAGAAATTTAAAAATCTTATAATAGTCAATTATATAATATTAGGAGCAAATTAGCATCAATTAAAAAAAATCAAAAATCTTGTAAAAAAATTAAAATTAGCAAATTAGGAGCATTCACTAATAGCATTATCTCATTTTATTTCTCTAATCATCTTCTTTCATATGATTCATGATCTGATCATTTTGTTCAGCTTCATCATCATTATTGTCATCCTCCTCTCTCTGTAATTCTCAAATTTGGTGTGTTATAACATTATGCACTGCAAACATGACGTTATTACGATCTGTATTAAACATATCTGAATCTACCATTCCATTAACATTTAGACCATGATGTATAATCAGCATTTCAAGCGTGCATAACCTTATTATTATTATTATATTTTTAATTTTTTTACTATAGTTATTATTAAAAACTAATATTATTATTATTATTATTATTATTTATTCAATTCAGTTTCAATATTTATTTTTCAATTTTAGCAAATTTCAGTTCAGTTCAGTTCAGATTTTTTCAGTCCAAAATAACAGGGTCGAAGAATGTTTCTCTTAAAGAGTTCATCATTTGACGCGCCCCTCCCTCTCTCTTTACTTTTCTATTATAATTAATTAGAAAAAGTATAACTCTCCCCTTTCTTTTGTTATAATTGTTATTTAATTATTTAATGTAATTATTTATGAAAATGGTGTAGGCTATGGTCACTTTGTTTTTCCCTTACTTTGTTTACACTTTGTCTTTTTCACCATTGGATTAGCTTTTAACCCATGATCCAATGGTTGACAAAACAAAGTAATGGTTACTTTGTTTAGTGAACATAGGAGATAGGTTCATGTGAGACAAAACCATTATGGAGAGACTTTTTTTAGTGTGAGACAATTAAAAAGTGGTGGCAATTTTGAAATTTTAAAAACATGGAGGGACATTATTGAGGTGATGTCATCGCTGATGTCAGCGCTGATGTCACATCTGGAGAGAGAAAAAGTTTTTATTATTTTATTTAAAATGCATTTTCCCGTTCTTTCCGAACTCATTTTTCAAAATAAATTATACCACTGAACTCGTATTAATTAGGCGGTCATTTTGAGATCCATTGTTGTTATTTATAGACGATTTTTATTTTTTTTATTTTTGTTCCAAGTCGGATACTTGGTTGTTCCAACAGAATACTACATTTGTTCCACCAGACAACTCCAATTGTTCCAGCAAAATATTTTCATTATTTTTTTTTAAATGCACTCTGGGAGTGTAAAAAAATGTAGTATTCTATTGGAACAATTAGAGTAGTCCGGTGGAACAATTATAAAAAAATAAAAAAAAATAAAAATCGTCTATAAATAACAAAAATGGATTTCAAAATGACCACCTAATTAATACGAGTTCACTGGTATAATTTTTTTTTGAAAAATGAGTTCGGAAAGAGCGGGAAAATGCATTTTAAATAAAATAATTAAAACTATTTCTCTCTCCAGAGGTGACATCAGCTCCTCTTCCTTCCCTTCAATTCACGCATGAGGGGTGTTCATTTAATTACAAGTTTGCCACCTTCCCCTATTGAATTACAAAAATACCCCTTGTCTCATCATAAAAACTAGTCTCATCCTAAACCCTTGTCTCATTTGAACTTGACTCGTGAACATAGAATATCTCTACGAAAATTTGTAATAATTTTAGTTATTTAATTTAAAGGATTATAACAAATGGATCCACGATGGGCTTAATTTTTGTGCGGATGGTATAAGTAAAGTGATTGTGGAGTTGAAAATAGAAAATCTGAGGCGGATGACACAAATGTTATGCTACTGCTATACAATTCCCAGATCGTTCTCTCTGTAGTGACATCTCTCCCACTCCGTTCCGTTCCGTTATCTCCGCTCTGCGCATTACACTCCGGCGCTGCGCAGGTCTTCTCTCGCTCTGTACTGATCTTATCCGTTTCTACTCTTTTATTTTGTGCTAAATCTACAAATCTGACTTCTACTTCCGTTATTTTATTCCGTTTCAGAAATGGTTTCCTTCGAAATGAATGACCGCAAAAGTAACCACACTTTCCCTACCTTTTTATTTATATTTTATGTTTCGATTTCGATGCTTTATTTTGCTCAGAAAATCTCGAGATGAATTTCGTTTATAGTTTCAGAATTCAATAATTGATAGAAATGAAATGGATTCATCGTGTGTTACATTGGAGAATCGCGTGCCATGATTTCATTAATGACGTGTCGTTTATTCACTAAGATTGTTGATATTCATAAGTTGCATGACTAGATGATTAGGAACATGAATAGCAAGAGCTTAAGTTGGAAATCGGCAAATTCACACCCTTCCTTTCACTTAGTTTAGATCTTATTTCTCGGGAATTTCTATCAACTCGTGGTTTAGGTGGAACACCTTATGAAGAATCCAACTAATGATAAATTTGTTGGTTCTGGATTTTGATTGAACGCCTTTTCTTTCTCCAAATTTGATCTGCATTATTTGGTGCATGGATAGTCAAAGATTCACGGAAAGCATAAGTTATGGTTTGTTCTTGTGATGGGTTTCATTTGTGTATGCTTTAGAGTTTACGTCGGCTACTGTTTATCATTTTCTAGCCTTTTTATGTGCTCTTCTTCTTATGATTTCTTCCTCAAGTAATTTACACTTTTGTGCGCAGTTAGGTGCAATTAGTGCTGTGCCAGAAACATAATATATTTACTGACCACAGTTTTTATTGGATGTTGAGTCAGTCATATAAAGTTCAAAAAAGGTGTTGCTTATTATTGTTCTCGTCGAAATGTTCCTTTATAGTTTTACATTAAGAATGGCTGTAGAAATCCTTAAGCAGTTTGCTTGAATATCATCAATGAGACTAATAAGAATATCCTAGTCTATAGAGTGACTGATGAAAGTGCAAATTATATTTTGTTGATGGCAAGACCAAACCATATTGATTAATTCTTGCATGAGATTTCCTATACGCTAAAATATGTCTTAAAGTTTCAGATAGTCATTCTTTTTTTCTTGTTTTATCTAATATTATTGATTGTGAATGGAACAGAGATTGGGCTTGGCCTGACAGGATTTGGAGTATTTTTCTCATTTCTAGGAGTGATCTTCTTCTTTGACAAGGGCTTACTTGCTATGGGAAATGTAAATCCTTTGTGTATTTATTCATTTAGTACCTGTTTTTGTTAATATATCATTGATTGTTGTATTGTGTTGACTCTATTCTTTGGTATTCAATCAGATCCTGTTCCTGTCAGGAGTTAGTCTAACCATTGGACTGAAGTCTACTATGCAGTTTTTCATGAAACGCCAAA
Organism: Euphorbia peplus; assembly: GCA_028411795.1. Taxonomy (NCBI): domain Eukaryota; kingdom Viridiplantae; phylum Streptophyta; class Magnoliopsida; order Malpighiales; family Euphorbiaceae; genus Euphorbia; species Euphorbia peplus. Next base: position 22,940,586 of record CP110844.1, read on the forward strand.
ATTTTAAGGTACAATTTATTTGAGCCAATTTATGCAATTTATGTTTTATATGTATTTACACTTTCTATGCTTTGCTAATGTACAGGGATCTATTTCATTTGGGGCTGGCTTCTTTCTAATTGTCATAGGATGGCCAATAGTTGGGATGATATTGGAGGCATATGGCTTCATAATACTTTTCAGGTATACTAAGACTAATAAGCAATGTTTCGCGGTAATCTATTTCTATTGAGTTGCTGGAGTTGCTAATGGAGATTTTTGCAGTGGTTTTTGGCCAACCTTGGCAGTCTTCGTGCAGAAGATACCTATTCTTGGCTGGATTGTCCAACAACCATTTTTAAGATCGGTATGTATATCTTGTAGCTCATTCTTTTCTTCTCATTTAAGGCCAAACTTTATTTTTTGAAGTCAGTTAGCTCTGCAGTTATATATTCTCAATGCAGTGGCTAAAATTCTTGGAGGGACTCTACTCTAGTCATTTTGATTGTATTGAACTGCTATCATTAGATTGCTTGTGATTGCATGAGAGATATAAGCTTTTTGGATTACTGAGTAGATATTCTAAGCACAGGCCTTGTTGTAAAACAAGATATAAATAAAGTAATTTTCGAAGTCCTCCAATACTAAGTAAAGGATTTGCTTAGGAATGTCTTAGAAATATATCAATAGCAGGCTGTTTGTATAGGGACTATGATTGAAAAATCTTAAGGTAGAAAGGTGCAGGGGAATATATAAAATATGATGATTGGTGGGAAGTGGTGAAAGATATTTTGGGGTTCTACTTTCAGGTCATGTAAGTGTGAACTAATGATACAAAATATCAGTTTGAAATAGACCTTAGACGCATCGTGCATGAAGAAACATTGGGTAAACTCCATCCTTTTTGGTTATCGAAGATATGGTGATAGCTGGCATCTGATAATGTGAAAATGAGCTTCAAAACCTTTCTGACGCTTTTGTGGAGCTGTATTATGTAAAATACAATGACAAAAGATATGAAAAATAAACTCGAAAAGATGCATTCTCTTTCGTGCATTCATTTTGGTGGTCCTGTGGCTCTTGCAAAACCATGATGCTCTAACATTAATGAACATCTAGCTGATAATGTCAGAAGTTAAAACTGCATTCCTGAGATAATCCTGGAACATTGAGTGCATTTGTCCATTTTTTTGGTCAGTTAAGTTTTGCAGCATGCAAAAGGATGCATGGTTTTGTAGCTAACCATTTTTGCGGGAGTAGGAGAGGGTTGAATTGCGCTGACAAAACCTTTTCTGTAGCTGGAGTTGATTTAACTCATAGTTAGCATTTTCAAAATGTATAAATATAGATTATAAATTTGCAAGAAATGCGAAAACATCCCAAGGATACTATTTTTTTCTCCTAGCCATATTGTAGAGAATGACAGATGACATACCTTGTCTTGATTTAGCTTTACGAATACACAGGATTCTCTAAACTGATTTTAGCTTACTATTATCAGAATATAATTAGCATTGAGCCTAGTGAAGGAGATGAACAAAGTACTTAATGTTCAGTCTTCAATTATATTGCCCAAGAAAGTGAAGGTTTTGCCACTTGACAATATTGTTTATTCTGGAAAATTCAAGTGAATTAGCAGGTAGTTAACGTAGTTTCTTCTTTATCTCCGTGACTTGTGTGAATTTTAGCTTTTGTGGTTCAATTGTATTTAACCTAATAACCACACTTAGACAAAGAAAGGCAACTTAGGTTTCATGGTAGATACATATACGTAGAGGTCATATATGCATGTATGCATAATCCTCATATATGAATAGTTCTTTCTACGTTAATTAACAAATGACATTTATTTTTATATTGGACAACGACAGGCAACAATATCCCAGAGGAACACTCCTAATCTCTGATGAAATTGTTAAAATTTGCTTATCTTTTTACTGGTTTCTATTTAATTTTTTAATCTTTTATATCTGTGAGAACACATGTTGATATCAGGAGATAGTATCAGTGACTTGATTTTATGAGACCTGGTGCCAGCAAGTAGGGAATGTAAACCTGTTGACTGCCAGCCATTGACTATCATTTAAGCATGATAGTATGTGAACATACTGAAAATATGATTTCAATACACTCCCTCCATATAACATCTTTTGCAATTTATTTTCAGTTTCGTAATCAGAGCTATGTTCTTCTATTGGGTTTTATGATTATTATGAGATATAGTATTGATGAGGATAGTTTTGTTGTTAGATTCTTTCTCTGTAACTAAATTGTCATTTTGTGCAGTTCTTTGAACGGAGCCGGGGCAAGCGGGTGCCAGTGTAGTCCCAGAATTCTAGCAATCTCAACAAACCTGTAGGTTGGCTTACTTTTTTGCAGTCACCATAGTATACGAGGGCTGAACAAAACCCAGAAACTTGTTTTTAACACCATTGACATGGAAAATGTAGATCTTTTCTCATTTTAGAAGCACTGCCTCTACTTTCAGTTAAAGAAAGAAAAATGATTTGAAAGTAATGCATTCTTAGTTCAGATTGAATTGCTGTGGTTTAGATCCTCTGCTCTGCTGAATCATGCAAATTGTTTGATGGCACGAAAGCTGCCGTTAACAAGAACCAATTATAATAGTACGATTTGCTCCTACTGTAAATAGAGATTAGTTATCATTAGTTTCTTACAACTCCAACTTTTGCTGGTCATACATCTTGTTTTTGAATGATGAGTTGGTTTCTTATAATAATTTCTAATGTTTCATGCCAAAAACATGCCAGAGAACTTTACGTACACCATTGTTTTTTATTTATTTAGAAAACAACCTTAGATTTGTAATCGCTTGCTACATAAATTGTGAAATTTGGACGACATATATCACTTGGTTTGATATGCTTTCATCTCAAATATAATTTTTTTCGGGGGTGAAGAAACAGTATGTAAATTGTATATTTAGAACTTTCACGCATATGTAAATCAAAATCATCCGAAAATTTCATTTTGTAAGAAAATGTGAGGAATCTAAATAAAGCTAAACATTGCATATAGGGTTTCTAAAAGCAAAAAAAAAAAAAAAAAAAAAACAACTACAAGTTAATATGAAACAGCTTTGCTTTCTAACAACTACAGATTAATATGAAACAGCTTTGCTTTCTTAAAACTATCTAACATACTTGCAACTGAACCTATACCTGCAACAAGAGTCACAACCAAACAAGCTAAGCTTAAGACTTGAAAACATATCCATTGACAACTCCATTTTTTTATCTTGAACTGCTCTGTATACATCCTTAACGGGAACTGAACTGTTAATGGCCAAAAAGCTATAGCTCCAAGAAGACCCAGAATTCCATTGAAGAAAGGAAACATCATCGCGAGTAAAGTCGTCACAGCGCAAAAAAGTGGACGGAGCAGTAGCTTACTCAGTGTAAAGCTATAGAGGGATTTCTTTGCGCAGGGAAGTTTAATAGTGTAAATCTTAGTGAAGGTGGATGCTGGAAATCTTGATGCCAGAAACTTCTCGTTAATAGCAAAAACTGGCTGCCCAAATACCTAGTGACAATAATTTCGAGACAAAATTAGATCAACTGAACCAAAGTTAGTGAAACATGTTATTTCAACCATTTATTGTCTTGCATTGCCAAAAATATTAGAGTAAATTTGGACTTTATTCCTAATAAATTGAATGATTTAACTTGTAATTAGTTGAGCGAGAGGGAAAACGAATTGAGGAAGAAACCTGATAAGCTCCGATGATATGTAAAATTACACAAAGGTTGGCTATGACAACAAGCCAATATGGATGGTAAAATCCAGCAAGAATATTTCCAGCAACATTGTTTCCAAAAGCTGCATAGCCCATACATCCCAGAGTTATGTAAAACAATGTGGTGCCACCTACAGCAAACAAGGTTGCTCTTTTCATTACTTTATTCTCCGGAGGGCTCGATTTCAACGTGTCCTGTATCCACCAACAAAAAAATGAATACCAACCCAACACATCTTTTATTTGACACTATATCTAACCCGACACATATTATGTACCTGAATTTCTATTAATATCATGGAGAAAGTGTAGGCCAGAGCGATGTTTCCGAGAGCTTGAAAGACATGCCAAACCTTGGCGGATGCAGGTTCAGGAGTATGTGAGTAAGCTACCATAAGAGTTCCTTTGACATGATGGTTTGAGAAGAGTTTAGCAATGGAGAGACTCAAAGCAATAAGTGCATAAGCAAATGAAGTAGCAGACGCGAAAACTGAAAGGAGGGCAACTTTTTCCAAATTGGGAAATTGAGATAAAACTATTTGAATCACTCCAAATCCAAGCATGTATAGATTTCCTGATACTTCACATTTTTCATGTGCTCCATTGGTATGAAAACATGTTGTCCTCCTCACGGCCCTGAACAAATTTTGTAAATTAGGTAATTATTTCAGTTAATTAACAGTTATTTGTTGCATTAATTAATTACTTACGCGACACTAACGGCGGTTGTGACAGTGTAGCCAATCATGGTGCCCCATAGCAATGTATACTGCATTATAGCACAAAATAGTTCATTTCTTGGACCTGCATTTTTCAATATTAATGGCACAATATCAGTTTCTGATGGGTTCATTCATGGGTTTGGGCTGAATAGTCTTCAAAAAAAATAACCCATTATAATATTTAAGAGCTTCACACTTAAGGTGCAATATTACCCACAAATCTAATTTCGTTGGGAATAAAAAGGAAAGAAAAGAACATGGCATCTAATGAAATAATGTAGCGTGTAATTGAGGCGACGGAAGGAAGAAATGAATATACCTAAAAGGGTTCTAACGGCACTAATGTAAGTGAAGTTCCGTTTTCCGTTAACAGGATCCGGAGTTCGATAGCAATCCGCTAAGAGAATAGCAGTGAAGTAAGTGATAATTGCAAAGGAAAGAACAACAAAGCAACCAAGAATCCATCCCAACTGAGCCATACTCCATGGCAGTGCCAATATCCCAGCCCCTACTGCTGCTGTAAATGCATGTGCTGTTGCTGTCCCCAAATTGCCTGTTCAAATTTACCAACATCAACAACACAATCAATATGGTGTCGGACACGGATACTGACACGGAAAACGTTAATTTTTAAAACGTAACGTGCATAAAATACCCTAATAAAAAGGAGAAGTGTCTGTGTATTGTATAGTGTCCGACACGGATACAGGTACGAGTATGCTAGTAAGGAGAAGTTTCTGTGTGCATCGTATGGTGTCCGACACAGATACAGTACGAGTACGCTGGTAAAGAGAAGTCTCTGTGTATCGTAGATAATAATAGAATGAAGAAAAATAGAACCTGTTCTAATGCGGCCATCATCGTCGGCAGCAGCTGCATCGCCACCTTCCATATTTCCACTAAGAATTAGGGCAACACGAGAGAATTTCGGAAAAAGAAATGAAAGAGATGTATATACAATCTGAAATGAAAAATATTTATATATAAATATGAGAAAGCAGCTCAACAACAGAGTCCTGAATATTTGCAGTTGTTACTTTTACTTTTTACTTTTTACCCATGCCTGCCTGCATCCTCCTCCTTTTTCTACTGGTTTTCTTTACGGTGAATCTAGACTTAATTTCATACACGATTCTTTTACTTGCTCAATACATTTTCAACTCACTTCAGTATTTATTTCCAATTCAACTACTACTAAATTAATTAGGCTTTAATTACTTGACAATTTCTTTCCCTATTTTTTTTCTATTTTTATCTACCTGGACCAGTATTTTACACCCAAAATTCACTTATGTTCGGGAAGAAAATCTGCTGTTCCGGACTTCCTATCCCGTTTTTCTGTCTCTCTCTCAATTTTTGACATGTGTAAAAAAGATTCTAATGGTTTTTTATTATACTCTAAATTGTCCCCGAATTAACCCGTCGTGGAATCTTTTTTACACATGTCAAAAATTAAAAGGGGAACAGGAAAATGGGATAGGAAATTCGGGACAGCAGATTTTTTTCCGTTATGTTCGTGTATTGTGAAAAAAGAATCTCTAATATGAAACACCTAAATTTTTACAAGCTAAAATAGTTTTGGTATTGAGCTAAAATCATAGTTTAGTACAAGCTAAAGTTATCAAACAATTTTTATGTGTTTCATATTAGAGTTTTTTTTTCCGCAATACATGACATAAGTGTGTTTGAGTTCGAATCCGAAAAATCTTTAAACAGTCATTTTTATTTAAAACAATTAAGTTTTACCAGTACTCATATTTAAATTTGTAGTATTTTAGGAAGCAATTTATGCAAAAGTAAGAAAGTCTACAACATTTCTCAATTTTTGTGCATTAGTAAGCTCAATGGCATGCATTATAAAACAGAGCATCTTAAATAAAATATTTGTGGTTATATAAATTTTGGAAAAAAACAATACTTATGGTTCTTTAAGGTTATACGCAATGAGATAGGATCAGGTGAGACAACGTCATTATGGAGAGACTTTTTTTAGTGTGAGACAATTAAAAAGTGGTGGCATTTTTGAAATTTTAAAAACATGGAGGAACATTATTGAAGGGAAGAGGAGTTGATGTCAGCGCTGATGTCACATCTGGAGAGAGAAAAAGTTTTTATTATTTTATTTAAAATGCATTTTCATTTCCGAACTCATTTTTCAAAAAAATATTATACCACTGAACTCGTATTAATTAGGCGGTCATTTTGAGATTCATTGTGGTTATTTATAGAAGATTTTTATTTTTTTTATTTTTGTTCCAAATTGGATACTCGGTTGTTCCAGCAGAATACTACATTTGTTCCACCAGACTACTACATTTGTTCCACCATAATATTTTCATTATTTTTTTTTAAATGCACTTTGGGAGTGTAAAAAAATGTAGTATTCTGGTGGAACAATTGGAGTAGTCCGGTGGAACAAATATAGTATTCTGTTGGAACAACCATAAAAAAATAAAAAAAATCGTCTATAAATAACAAAAATGGATCTCAAAATGACCGCCTAATTAATACGAGTTCACTGGTATAATTTTTTTTGAAAAATGAGTTCGGAAAGAGCGGGAAAATGCATTTTAAAGAAAATAATTAAAACTCTTTCTCTCTCCAGAGGTGACATCAGCGGTGACATCACCTCCTCTTCCTTCCCTTCAATTCACGCATGAGTGGTGTTCCTTTAATTACAAGTTTGCCACCTTCTCCTATTGAATTACAAAAATACCACTTGTCTTGCCATAAAAACTAGTCTCATCCTAAACTTTTGTCTCATTTGAATTTGACTCTATATACAATATGTTCAGATAGTTAAACAAAAAGAGTTTAACCAATTTTTTGAATTTTGGGTATTAACATTTGATAGAGAATTCATTTAAAGGTGACTTGTTGAATAAATTATTTGAACATAAAATAATTGGTTTTAATAATTTCTTTAATTATCTAGAATAAATAATTTCATTAATAATATAATATCTCTTACCTTTGAATAACCGAAACAAAATAATCAGATAAATAACGCATTTGTTAATACTACTTGGGGAAATTTAGCATGGTTGTGGGGATAAGGAGTGGATGTTAGAGAAAGTGTTGTGGAAAAAGTGTTGTCGGTCAAAACAAACAAAAGTTGAGAAATGTTTGTTAAAGGCATTTCAAAAATCCTAAAAATTAAAAAATAAAAATGTGTATTTATGAAAATATATTGAAAATCAGTGTTATTTTAATGAAATAAGTTAATGAGTATTTTTCTCAAAATCTACAATTTGTAGCTTTTATTCAAAAAGCAGTATTACATTTACCAAACATATAACTTGTGAATTAAAAAATTGTGTATAACTTTTAGCAAATAGAAAAACATTATCAATTAGACGTTTTAGTATAGAGATTAGATGTTAACCGTTGTTAATGTTTAAAAGTTATTTTTATTTGTATTAAAAAAAGAATCTAGCCTCATTCTCTTTCAAAACCATAATTCTAAAAACCTCTAGTTTTGAGTTTGTAATCGAGGAGGAAGGAGGAAGTTTTGCTTCTTTCTTCCTCCTCCCAACCGCAAATCTGATTTAGTTTTCTCTTTCTTCTCATCGATCATTTTGTTAGCATCATATATCTCAACAGTATTCTTTAGTCTTCAGATCTGCATACCTATATTTTCTTCATTTATAGCTCGTTCAGATTTAGCACGGGCGGAAAAGGTTGACTTAATTCATAGATGTAGATCTACGGGAGTGCAATTTCAGGAAGGATATAGATTCGATTTTCTGAAGAAGCATATGTGTTGAAAAATGGTTTTCGATTATTTTTCTGCAGATCCGGAATCTGGAGAAATATTTGATGTATTATGTAGTTTTTTTAGTACCTTTATGGTGTTTTAGGCTCTCTGTAGAGTTTTTTTCCCTATATGCAGTTTATACTGATTTTTGCCTATATTTCTGTAAGGTTCAATTTTTCATTTTTTTTTTATTATCATCATGTTGTAATTTTTTTATATATTATTCAATGATATAATAACTTTTTTATAAAAAAATAAAATGTTAATTGTTGTTACAGAAATTATTCAAAGTCATGTGATTTACGTTTTTTTAGAGCCGATGTCATGAAACTAGGCGCTTTTCCCTTTTTAACACTTGCAGTAAAATTATTTCTTAAATACCATATAATAATATGTATATGGCTCTATCCAGGTGCGGATCCAGGGGGCACAGGGGACACGTGCTCCCTCTTGCCCCGAGAAAAATGCAAAAAAAGTAATATTATTTTCGGTGTATAAAATGTTAATTTCTTTATATAGATATAAAATGTAAGTAAAGAATAATAGATGAGGCTAGTAGAGATGGTGTTAGGTTCTTTGACATTTTACATTTCAATTAGGAGGTCTTGGGTTCAAATCCCCATTTACTCATTAATATCTTTTATTTCTTTCTCACATTCTATACATTTTCTTTCTAATTATTATTATTCTTTTACTATTTTCTCAATTATATTTACTTTTAATTTTATTTTTTCTTTGAATTAAGCGTAAATTTACATATTTTTTTCATTTTTTCCTTCCAATTCCTTTATTTTACGTCATTAATATTTTTTCCAATATTGATTGATTTTGCTATTTTGAATGGAACTAGAATCGTGTATCGTTAATTTTGGTATTTTTTATGTAAAACTATAGGTGTATGGCAAAAAATTTTTTTACATAGAAACGTGCCCTCTTTTATACGAATTTCTGGATTCGTCAGTGTCTCTATCTTATTCTTGGACGGTTTATTTTCATAATTATCTTCAATTTTTATTTTCGGTTTAAGAAAAATATAGTTGGAGTGTTGTCTGAAAATAAAATATAACTTTTTTTTTGAAAGAAAAATAAAATATAATGTTATTCATTCATATAAAACGACATTTCATTTCATCTTCACACGTATGAGGATGATTCAGCCCACGAGGATTGCATGCATTCAATTGCAATTCTATAATTTTTCAACAAACTCAATTATTATTTGCTCAAATCAAAATTACCTCACTTCAGACTTATAACATAGAATCGGTGATTTAATTGTTAGTGAACAAACATTCTGACGTCAAATAAATATGTTTTGTGTATGTACATTTTTTGAGTATACAAATTGTTTTTTTTTTTTTTTAATGACGAGGAACTCTACTAAACTCCTTCGAGATTAATAAGCTTATACCCGGAGAAGAGTATACAAATTGTTAAAAGAATGATTGTAATTGAATTTTAACAAAAATGCAAATGTAACTTTTTATTCTATCAAAAGAGTTGTTTTTTATTTTTGATATCATAAAAATGAATTTTAACGACCTTAAAATAAAAAACTTCAGGAATTAAAATTGTTTAGTACATCATTTGTTATATAATCATAATTTTTATTTGTGAGAATTAACATTTTCAAAATTCTACTCTTTTAACATTCTCTTTCTTTCTCTTCACCAAAGAACGCACCTAAATGACCTTAAAATTAAAAAGTAGAAGAATTAAAGTTGCTTAGAATATCATTACTTTTTGAGATATATATTTTGGTTTTCAGGTCATTAGCGGTCATTATTACGGTATTCAAACAAAAGATCACTCTTTTAGCAAAACAAAAAACCACAATCACTTTTTTGTCAAAGACGAAAGCACAATCACTTTTTTGACAATTTTTGTAATCACAAGGTTTTTATTTTAGAATTTACCCAAATATATTTTAGCTCTTAATTCTATAGTTTTTGAAATATACAATCTGTCGCTCTTATCTTCCTAAGTAGGAAATTTGGCGGATTGCACCTTAAGAGGATCATGTCCATATGGTGCATGGAATCACACAACAGATCACACATAACATATGAGAAAATCTTGATATCTAGCAGAGACATCAAGTTGTTCTCTATGTGACAACACAACAGTTCTAGCTGATATGTCAAGATTCTAATATCACTAGGCTTTGAAAAGAAAACGAAAGTTCTAGAGAAGCTTCTACTCTTCATCTGCTCTTGTTAGCGATATTTTTGAGAAACAAAAATATTTCCGTTCAACCTTGACTCGCGTGTGGAAAGATGCGGGCGTGTTAGAGAATTTGGTTCTCAACCTACGCTCTAGGAAGCGGTTTAAAATGTGAACGGTTGCGCCTATTCCTAACGGATACTTGATTACTAACTAAGCGATTGGACGGGAAAAACAAGGATTGAGAAAACGTTTCCCTTGGGTTCCTAGTCGGGGTCAGCACAACTTTGACTAGAAAATTGACCAAAAAAATGCTTCGTAAAAACTTTAAAATAAGAAATCAATAAACAAAACCAAACTTTAGGAAATTAAATTTTATTAATCAATATAATGTCAAGTTACAAATAAAAAGATGATTACAAACCAAAATCCCAACAAAAAGTATTAATGTGATGAATGTTAATTAACAAAAGATAACAAACAACTAAAAATTGGAAATAACAAAAATGTCAAATTGAACCAAATTGACGAGCTTTAACTCCTTGCTTCGATTGGTGATGGTGTTGAATGGGTGAAAATGGTGTCACGAACTCATAAAAATCAGCACACAACCAAAGTGTTCGTGTGTCAGAATTCGTGGAAATGAATGTCGGTTTTGAAAGGGATTGTGTAAAAGACTATGTGGGTTTGATTCTGGTGAGTTTGGGACGGGTTTAAGGTGAAAAAACGTGAATGACGGGGCTGTTTTGATATGGTATAAACAAAGGTGTATACAAGCTTGAGTTTGGGTGCTAAATTGCAAGGATGACTAAAAGATCAAAGGATTAATGACTAAGAATGCTAATAAAGGCTAAATGAGATGATTGTTTACCGAATTGGGATTGTAAATTGACAAGAACGGAGTTGGAATTGAAGAACTAAGGACTGAAGTTTAGAGAGCTCTAGAGAGAAAAAATAAGATTGATTTTGATATGTTTTGTATTTATTTGATTGTTTGATTTGTTGGGAGTTAAAATGAGAGATGAGAGAGGGTATTTATAGATGAAAAATACTTGGTGAGCACTCAATTTTTCACCCACTAAATACACATTTAACACCACTAACTTCATGCACTAGTTTAGTTGAGAACATGTGATGTGTGCATAAAAATAGGCTTCCGTATTGATGTAGAAAAAATCCATCTTTTGTCTTCTTTCATGCTTCTTCCGTTGTCTTCAAAAAATTGCCGCTCGACGCTCGCTCCGTCCGTGAAGATTCCGTGAATATCGTTGGAAAGCTAGAAACATGTAGTTTCTGAATATGTAAATTTTATCACGTGTCTCCATGGTTTGACCCGTCAACGAATTTAATTAAAAACGGTGCTCCATGTGGCAAGTTAGTAGAAAAATGGCGAATTAAAAAGAAAAAAAAATGAATTTCCATCTTATTAACCCATTATCCCCACTAACCCACTTACATAATTGACATGGATTAAGTCAAAAACTCACATCTTCTCCTATTATTCTCTCTTTTGTCAATTTATTTTTCCCTCAAATCTTACTTTCTTCTCTCATATTTTCCATAACAAATAAATACTATAAGCTACAGTCATAACTTATAGTTTACATGTGAATAAATGTAAAAATTACATTTATCCCCAACAGTTCTCTTCGGTCGAAAAAAGCTATGTTCCTCCCGTGTATCGGGGTTCAGAGGATCCATATTCCATTCAATGGGGAAGACACTTCCCTCCATAAACAACTTAGATGCATCACCACCCCGACTACCTGTAAAAAACCAGTAGAACTTTGCCGTTTTCAACGAGTAGCTCTTGTTCAAAATGACCTAGGATTGTTACTTGTGGTAGCTCTCACCAGCGATCTCGGAATACAAAAGCTGTAAATTGCCACCCCCAGATGTTCATAGAATTGCTTAAACGCCAACCACTAGTACATAAATGGTCTGTAGCGACGCACGTTTATGGTCATTAGCAACGGAGTTTTTTCATTACCTATATCAGCGTTACTATTGACTTTGCGACGCTTGCGCCAGCGTGTTGCAAATGATGGGGATCAATTGGAACGCATGTTTATGTCATGCGTTACTATTGACCCATTCCCTTTTTAATTGTTTGATTATATTTGAGGATTTGTCATATTAGTGAAACATATCCCTACTGACATAGGTCATTCGCAACGCACTTATCTAGAAGGTGTTGCAAGTGACTTTTCTATTATTAAAAAAAATATATAAATTCAATTTGGATTTAATGGAGCTCTTTCAGTAAAAATTAATAAACAAAAATAAAAATCGAACTTAGAAACAAAATTTGTAATTTCTAATTGCAGTTTCTCAATCTCAGTAATAATTTAATAGCTTGGCAATCGTAAATAGGGCAAGACTAAGCATACATGTTCTTCAAACTGATGGAACAAAGTATAATATTGCCCCAAGAAATCTAACTACTGAAAGAAAATCTGAACAATTCAACTAATAAATTTTGAATAAAGTAAGTTTCCAAAACAAGTTATCAATTCAGATGAATCTACATATGATGAAACTATATAGAGAATATAACCTTATGTTTTGATCTAACTAGATATTGAATGAGTATTAATTTTAAAAGCCTTCTAGAGATGATTTTTTCCATCCAATCAACCAACAGATAGCGAACGTGTCGTTGTCATGAACAAGTAACGTACGAATGACAAAATTCTGAGATCAAGCCTCAAATGGTATTTTTCAAACAGTTTCAACCTTGATATCCAGAAAATTTTACTCCTAATGCACAATTCAGTACAAACAATGCACAATTAGACTCTTGAATCAGAATCTGTTCTAGCGTAATTTAGTAACTTTAGTTCAAACTGAGACAACAAATGGTAGAATCATCACTGGAGTTACCTATCACATGAGTCTCATACAAGATGTACTTGGGCAATCATAGACTCCTTATATAGATATTTGTTAGAGATCCTCATGAACGTCAGTTACTCTTAATTCAAATATCAACACACATCGATATCACAAACAGGCAATCAGATTATTTGTACATGAAAGAAGCTTCAGCCTGTATGAGAATGGCATTAAGATAATGCTTGTAAACGTTATGATGAGCACTGCAAGAATACATAGGATTCAGAATACAGACTAATAATCAAGTCAAGGCTGGGTATCTTATCTTTTTAAGCAGACTCTGATTCTACATCTACCGTGTCTTCATTAGCTCCACTAACACTCTCTGATTCTTCGAATGATTCTCCGTTCTCCAGCTTTGTTGGGCCTAAAAGCATGTCTCCAAGTTTAAAACCTTTCCGAAATTCCTCGAGAATGATACCTTCTTCATACTCTACTGAATCTTCTCGAATAATTGCTTTGTGTACCTGTCACAGGAAAATAAAGAAGTTGTTAATGTTTGAAGGATGTAACTAACAAACCCCCAGTTTATAACGCATACATCCAGTAAATATTAAGGTCACGGCTAGATGAAAATCACAACGGCATTATTATTTGTATGGCACACTGTTTGTTACTAATGTAAATCACCGAGTTGCCTCGCTTCAGTCAAAGACAGGTACTTGGTTTGAGTTAAAAGTGACCATTTCTTCATAAAACCTCAAGAAACTTGATCAAATGTTTGTAACATATCGTCAAATAAGGAATACATCTCATCAATAATAATAAAGGAAAGAAGCAAAAGGTCCCAAGAGCTTGTGCACGTACTTTTTACTTGATACATTTCTGCATAGCCATTGAAAAGATAAAAAAAGAAATTTCAGAAATCATGCAAGCTAGAAATTAGATGTGCCAGTCAAAAGTGAAAACAATTAATTTCACTCTGAATCTTCTCAAAACTAACAAGCTCAACTAAGTATTAACCTCCCAAAATCACTCTCAACTATTGAACCTGGACACTGAACTAGATAAGAAATTTGCACTAAACACAAGAAGACAAATTATTAATCTCTTCTAAAGACATGATATGATAATTGAATATTTTAAATCCAAAACACCTTAAACAATCAAAATATTATAATAGAAATAGCTAAGATAAAAACTTTCATCTAATGAAAATACCATAAAAACCCACCAACTCCCACACGTAAAACAGAAAAGAAAAAACATTTATATTGATTATTTGACTTAACAACTTAACCAACTTGTGTCATTTAATAGCCCAGCTAATTGGTAGATTATCTACTATGCTGACTCGTACTAAAAACTTTTCAGATAACCAATATACACATACATCAATGCAGGCTAAGGATCCTTTAGAGTTCCAAGGAATTCCATGTGTGGAGTTCCTAAGATCTCAGCCACAAAATTGATTCTAGAGCCCTCATTAATTAAACAAAACACTTTTTTCTCTCTCTACCTTTAAATGAGGGCCCTAGGATCTTACGGGGCGTTTGTTTCAAATTGGGGATGAGATGAGATGGAGAAGGAGGTTGAGATGAAATTAAAAATAAGGAGATGAGATGAAAAAGGTAAATAGAGTTTAGTTGGCCCTTGTTTGTTTTAAGGGATGAGATGGGAGTTAAAAATATGGAGATTACTAAACTACCCATAATTTCAAAATTTTAAAGGATATAAATGATTTCAATTTCTTCCGCCTTCCTCCTCCAATTTCACGTTGCAGCCAACTTGCCCACCCCTAATCCTTCGAACTTCCCTTCCGGGCATCAATGTCCGGCGAACAAAACTCGCCGGCGTCATCTAAGTCTTTGCCGCCTCCACCTTCCTCCCCCAATTTCACGCAACAAAGCCAACTTCTCATCTCCAATCCTTCGAATTTCCCCTCCACTAATACCGTCGGTGTCAATATCCGGCGAACAAAATTCGCCGGCGTTATCCAAGTCTAAACTAAATACTTAATGTAATCGTATTGAATCGTATTTCAGATAATACGATAGCCTAAATATAAACTGCACATTTACTCTAATCGTATTGAATCGTATTTCGGATAATACGATAACCTGAATATAAACTGCATATAAACTGTAATCATATTGAATCGCATTTCAGATAATATGATAGCCTAAATATAAACTGCATATAAACTGTAATCGTATTGAATCGCATTTCAGATAATACGATAGCCTGAATATAAACTACATATCTACTCCAATCGTATTGAATCGTATTTCGAATAATAAGATAGCCTAAATATAAATTGCATACATTCTTCAATCGTATTGAATCTTATACGAAATAAAAAAAATATCAATCGTATTCAACTACATTTAATCTTCAAATTAGCATAAACAGATGGCAAATAAGTTTGTGCCACAAAGTAGCTTACAAAAATTTATCCAAAAACTATGGTGGCAAACCAACAAAAACAAAATACATCTACATGTTGGCTATAAGCAATTTCAATTTCCTATCATATTTTTAAGAGTCAATCCATACTTGAAACACCCGGTTCGTCCTTGTCATAGAGATCATGCTCTCACTTATCGTTTTGCCTCTGCCTACAAAAAAAAACTTAACGAATTCACTTCAAAATAGAGTTTGGACTTCACAAAATGATAACATACAAGCAGAAAATAATAATGTTGGAAGAAGATAGAAATTAACACTTTTTATGCTCTCATGAATTCTAACCCAAAGATAAGAAACCAAAGAAAGCAAGAAGACAAATGTAGATAGGGTAGCATAAATAGTAAAGTTTTGCCATGTAGTGATAGTTTTCACCAACATTTGCAAATTAAAGTATACCAAGCATCTATCAAATTAATTTCTGCAAACAAAGACTTTATATGATGAACCAACATAGAAACATCACAACAAAATATGATGAACCATCAATGAAAACTATTAGATTAATGAGTAAAGGAAGGTTATTTAGTATCAGTTTACTTTTTGTTCTGATTACCTCCAAATTAATAAACCTTAACACATCCCAAGCACCAATTTCTATCTTCAAAATTTAAATTCAAATTAGATCTAAACACATACAAAGCAAAATGCAATATTCAATAATCAATAGATCATCAAATTGCAAATCTGAGAATAATTTAACTAATTCAAAGCATGAACAACAATTCCAATGACTTTACACAAATCACAATTCAAACCCTAACCCAAATCAGAGATACAACACATGAAAACTCAAATAAATAAGAGATTAACCCATATTAGAAGATAATATTGTATCAATTTCATCATCTAGCCCTAAATCGGAGCTTAAACCCAAAACCCAAAGGAGAAATAATTGATAAACTGAGATTATTACCTGGAAATCGGCGAGGAGTAAGAGGAGAAGGTGGTACTCGCTACCTACAGTTGAGAATGCAGCAAACTCCGGCGAAAAAGACGTCAACGGAGGGCGGAGCAGAAATTGCCAAGGGGAGGAGAGGGGGTTAGGGCGGCTGAAAATGTGAAAATGAGGAAAAGAGGTGTGTTTTAGGGTTTTGTTGTCAAAGGGATATAGGGGGAATTTTTTTATTTCTGCAAGGTTAACTTAGACTTTTTTCCCTCATTTACATTTCCATCTCAACCCAATTTTCTTGTAACACCCCCCCCCCTGTCCTAGAAAATGAGGTATGAGATGGAAATATTTTCCTATCTCCCCCCTCCATACCTCCAAACAAACACAGCATTCACCATCTCCCTCCTCTCATCCCCATCTTCCCCATCTCATACCCCCAACCAAACGCCCCGTTATTGTGTGGCTGAGATCTTAGGAACTCCACACATGGAGTTCCTTTAGAACTCTAGAGGATCCGGACCCATCAATGCAAAGTTAATAACAAATTCAGATGATTTTCACCTATGCTGATTACCTGAACATACAAAAACGGATTAGCAACGAAATTACTAAGAAAACCAACACCTGAAACTGAAGCGCAAATGATAATTGGGTTAGCCACAGTCAATTTTTAAAAAACAACATTAATGCTTAACTACCACATAAGTTATGATCATTAATCGCACACAAGAAAGACTATACACCATATAGAAAGCAAACTAGTTTGTCTGAAGAGTTTCATGACGTACATTCTGACCTTGAAGGGTGGTATAATGTGAAAAGACGGAAGGATAAATGTACCCCATTAAGTCAGATAGAGCCACCAGTAACTCAAAATACTCGTACGTACCTCCGGGTTGGTTCCATAAGACAAGTCCGGATTCCTAGACGCTTCCCACTTTGACTTGATTTTCTTTTATTTTTTACTCTTTTTCTTTATAGTTTCCTTTTAGTTGTTTTGTTTTTTTTCTTTGGCTTAATAGGGTATTAACCCCCCAAACTTGTCTCCAATTAACAAGTGACACCCTGAACTTTGAAACGTTACAAAAATCCCCTCTAACTTGCTTAATTGTATGAACTAACCCCGTAAAAACTCTCAATTGTAACAATTAACCCCCATATCCGGCAAGGTCCAATTGCACTTAGAGAGTGGACTACACTCGCGACACGTGGCAGCATATCATTGGTTGTCAAATGCCACATGTATAAAAGAAAAAAAAAATAAACAAAAGTTAAAATTTCTTCTTCTTCTTCTTCTTCTTCATATGTTCTTGTTCTTCATTTTCATTTTTTTTTCTTCATTTTGATTCTTTCTTTTTCTTTTGTTTTTCTTCTTCTTCTTCTTCTTCTTCTTCTTCTTCTTCTTCTTCTTTCCTTTTTTTTTATTCGGTAATCTGGAAACATTCCAGATTTGAAATCTAGAATGTTTCCAGATTTCCGACGGAATCTGGAAAATTCCAGATTTCCGTCGGAAATTCCGTCAGAAATCTGGAATTTCTGGGATTTTCCAGATTTCAGACGGAATTTCTGACGGAAATCTGGAAATTCCCAGAAATTCCAGATTCCGTCGGAAATCTGGAAATTTTCCAGATTTTCCAGATTTTCGAATCTGGAAACAAAGAAAAATGAAAAGAAAAGAAGAAGAAGAAGAAGAAGAAGAAGAAGAAGAAGGAGGAGGAGGATGAGGAGGAAAAGAAAAAGAAGGAAATGAAGAAGAAAAAGAAAAAGAAAGAATCAAGATGAAGAATGAAGAACATGAGAGAGAAATGAAGAATTAATTGTTTTTTTATTTTTTTATGATTTTTTAATTTTTTTAATTGTATTTTTTTCAGATTTTAACCTTTTCACGCGCCTCTAGGTGTTTGAGTCTCACTCTCCCTGCCACGTCAGCAATTTGGGGTTAGTTCATACAATTAAGCAAGTTTAGGGGGATTTTTGTAACGTTTCAAAGTTCGGGGTGTCACTTGTTAATTGGAGACAAGTTTGGGGGGTAATACCCTATTAAGCCTTTTTCTTTTCTTTTGTATTCCTTGGGTTTGGGTTTCTCCCGAAAGAACTTTGACAATCATTTTATTCATATGCATCATCAAAATAAAATAAACTTGATGATAATATATCTGATGAATATCAATATCTTTCTTTAGGAATATATAATTGAAAATGAAAAACAAAAGCTAAAAACTTAGAATGTAATTACAGAAAGCAAAAATTCAAAATCAAGATCAATCAAATCCCCCACTTGTTCAACAAATTTAAAGTGTAGGAATAGCGAAATTGAAACGATCAGTGAAAGCATACACCAATATAAAAGGTAGAAAGCTTAACATCCTAGGCAATCAATCAATAACTCAAGAAAAAAGACAAAGAGATTCAATTGTGCATTGTTTGCCTAGGTAGGATGTTAAGCTTTCTACCTTTTATATTGGTGTATGCTTTACACCATAACCGGCAATCTGAAGCTAGCTCAGTTGGATTGATTAGACGGAGCTGAATGGTGAGAATAGAAGCCGCTTTACCCTTACATCAAAGTGGATTAGGCAAAAGGAGGAAACAAACTTGGATCAAGTTCAGTGATTTGTATGAACTTTCAGGAGTGAGCATCGATGAGAGTTGTCCCTTTCTCATGGTCGTACATGGCACCATCACAACAGTTACATCACTAACTGCCTCACCTGGAGACACGTGGCACCATCACCTAAGAAACCGTCCTCAACACATGACACAGTGTATAGGGCAACCTAAATCTACTATAAAGGCAACATAACTTTCTATCTGACTTGATCGTGGATCAAGTTCGCCGGATTCCGGCTGCGCATCTAACAATTCTTCTTTGGTCGCAGGGTACTCTCTAAAGGCTCAAGGCATCAAGAAAATGCAAAATTAGAGATTCGGCATATTACGTCATCCATATGACAGGTGTACACGAAAATGCAAAATCAAAAACATTATGATGAGTTAATTAAGTCAAGAAAGTTGCACTAGTTTAAGAAAGAAAGAAGAAGAAGATATAAAGTCCACCAAACGAAAGAAACGAAAAATAAGAACTACAAATTAATATGAAACAACTTTGCTTTCTTAAAACTATCTAACATGCTAGCAAGTGAACCTAATGCAGCCAAAAGACTAACAATCAAACAAACAAAGCTCAAGCTCTGAAAACATATCCAACGACAACTCCATCTTCTGATCTCAAATTGCTTAGTATACATCTTCAATGGCAAGTAAACTGATAACGGCCAAAACGATATAGCTCCAAGCAGACCCAGAATTCCATTGAAGAAAGGAAACATCATTGCTATTATAGTCGTCAATATCACGAAAATAGGACGAATTAACAGCTTAGGTAGCGTAAAGCTAAAGGAAGATTTATGTGTCCATGGGATTCTAACGCTGTAAGAAGTTGTAGTGAATGATGATGCTGGAAATGTTGATGCCAACAACTTCTCGTTGATTGCGAAAACCGGCTGCCCAAATACCTGATTCATGAGAATGACTTTTGAGAATTATATATATATAGGTCATATTTTATTTTATACATTAAAGGTAAGTCTACGCATTACTTAGACAAATTTGAATAATGGGAGAACCTGATAAGCTCCGATTAAATGTAGAATAAGAGAAAGGTGGGCAATATCGACAAGCCAATATGGTTGGTGAAATCCAACAAGAATGTTTCCGGCAACGCTATTTCCGAAAGCTGCATAACCGATCCATCCCACTGATACGTAAAACAATGTTGTTCCACTTATGGCATACAATGTTACTTTCTTCATTACTTTACTTTCTGCGGGAGGCGATTTTATGGTATCCTGTCGTCAAAATCATAAAAATGAAATGGAACATTAATATGAAAAACAATGAGGGGAACTATAAATTTAGAAATGATCAGTAGATCTATATATGAAATTATAAGATTTTAAATTAAAACTTTTCATCCAAATATAACATAAATTACCTGTATTTCGAGCAACAACATGGAGAAAGTATAGGCCATAGCGATATTGCCAAGAGCTTGAAAAACATGCCAAACTTTGGTTGTTGCGGTTTGAGGAATTTCCGAGAAAGCCACCATTAAACTTCCTCTAATGTAACGTTCCGCGGAAAGTTTTGCAATTGAGAGAGACAATGCAATAAGCGAGTAGGCAAGCGATGTAGCAGATGCAAGTACCGAAAGGAACGTAACTTTTTCCAAATTGGGACATTGAGATAGAATTATTTGTAGAGCTCCAAATAAGATCATGTAGAAATTTCCTGATACTTCACATTTTGCATCTGCTCCTTTGGCATGAAAACATGCTGTTCTCTTCACAGCTCTAATTAAGGATAAATTACTACTAGTAATTAGGGCATTATTTGTTGATGATTAATTGCTAAACTAATTAATCACAAATTAGACATTAATAAATTAATTAACTTACGCAACACTAATGGAGGTTGTAACAGTGTAGCCAATCATGGTGCCCCATAGCAATGTATATTGCAATATAGCACAAATTAATTCATTTCTTGGACCTGCATTTTCAAACCATCATTAAATTAGATTTTTTTTTTCTTTTTTTGGAAGAGAGAGGGAAGAGCTAATTAAATATGAACTACTTAATTTGTGTGAAATTATTCTTTTCTTAAAGTGAAGTCAGACTTGAATTTTGTAGCAATACAATTTGGTCATCAACCTTATAAATTTAATTAAAAAAAATGAAATTTTAGGTTTAAATTAACACCTCATGCCTCATATATATCAAGTAAGAACTTTTAGTGATTCATAGAAAGTATATTGTTGAAAAATTAAAACTATAGAAAAAAAGGCTAAATAATTAATATCATATCAATTAGGTATGTCTACTGTATATTACATAGTTAATTATTCTACTTTAGAAAATGCATTACGAGTATTCATGACACAGTTAGATTTTGTAATTTCAAATATGATTTTTTTAGTCAAATGCAAATAATTTGAGATAAACTGCCCTTAGCTTGAATATTTTTATTATTTATAAACCATAAGTTACTCCATAAATGTTATCTATATTAACCTCTTCCTTAAAATAATGAGAGACGAAACAAATAATTAAATAGAAACTTAATAGAAATGTGAGGTTACCACTCATATGAGCAGCTGATGTATCCTTAATAATAATTAAGTACTAAATAGTAAAGGAAATTATAATACCTAAAAGAGATCTCACAGCATCAATATAAGTATAGTTCCGTTGCCCACGAACAGGATCGGGAGTTCGATAGCAATCGGTTAATAGAATAGCTGTATAATAAGTTATGAATGCAAAGGAAAGAAGAACAATTGAACCGAAAATCCAACCCAACTGAGCCATACTCCATGGTAGTGCTAATATTCCTGCCCCTACAATTGCTGTAAATGCATGTGCTGTTGCAGTTCCCAAATTCCCTGTAAATTAAAAATTAACAAATCTCAGTTAACCATATTGTTTTAATGAAACAAATTATGTACTATAGATCAGTTAATCATCTTCATGTTTCGTGTGAATTTTTTCATATGGAAAATGAAAATATTTCATGCATTAATATATTGCCTTGAAATGTAGGTTCATGGATTATTGATAGCATGATCTTGTTATAATTAACTATTACATAACTTATTATTTAACTATCTATAGATCAAGAACAACAATGATAATGTGATTAATGAACCTGTTCTAGTGCGTCCATCATCCGGTCGATCCATTTCGATCCAATAAACGACACGTACTTACGATCCAGACTAAACCTTCAAAGGGAAGAAGATTCCACAGAGATTTGATGAATGGAAGTCTATGTTAATGAAAGATATATATAGATAAATAAAATATTCAAATATTATTCTATTAATTTTTAAATATGCCAAATAACAAATAATTAAAAAAAAAATCTAGACCAATGTTTGGCATGTGTTGTTTTTACTATTTTTTGCAATTCATGCATCATGCATTTCTGCTGTTTTGTGCCGTTGGTTTTTGCCTTTTGAAGAGTAACGTATGGGATTCATTTTGAAGCGTATATAATTTGAGTATATAATCTAATATAATAATTTACCACTATTTTATGAGAATGTCTGTTATAGGTTTAAAAATTAATTAGTATTGCTAAATTAACACTGAAAAGCTAAATCCATTAAGATCTTTCATTGTTTTCTAAATCTAGTTGGATTTCAACATTAATTGAGTAGAAGAGGAGAAATATGTAGTGTAAGGAATTCAATGTTTCTAATGTTAATTGATATTCCTATGAGATATCTTAGATTAGATGCATGTATATACAGTAGAAACTGTAGTCAACATTTTTCACATTAGTCCACAATTAAATTGAACTTTTCATATAATGAGTTGGCGCATTTGAAGAAACCAATCAATTGCACTATTTAAACTCGTATATATAAAAATCAATAAAGATTGATGAAATTACAAAAAAAATACAACATTCGTATAAGACACCATTCCTCCATAAATATTGTCTATTTTTAAACTATTACATGTTCGATACATGATTTTTAAATATATTTTTTCCTTTATCTTTTGTATCTAAAATTTCATTTTTCGTTTTTTAAATCACGTTATTTGTTTCTTCTTTTAAGATCTTTATTTTCTACCATTTCATTTTACTCATTTTTTTTTTATACTTTTTTGACATTTTTGTTTGAACCAAGCCAAAATCAACCTTCAGATGCTTCTTGCATTGTGTTAATGATAAATAATGCTAAGAGTAAACTAAATGAATAAAACATTGTCACAATGTATCGAGGAGCACATGGATGATTGTAATCAATTTCTTATAGGAGTATATGTAACAAGCTACATTCAACATATATTGCCAAGATACGATATTTATCGTTGGGTTTCATGCAATTAGCAATGAGATTTCATTCCAAATATATATATAAAACAAATTGTTGATTTCGATCGTCAAGACAACAAACCCTATCCGCTTCCGTGTAACCATAAAGTAATACTTATTAATTTCTATAAAACTGGTACAATATAGATAATGTCAGATATGTTCCTACCAATGAAAAGAGATTGGATCATGTGCTGATTTATTAATAGAAAAGGACATGTCAGATTTTGTCGAGCAGAGATATTGTAGACATCGACTGACACAAAGATTGATACTCGATTAGATCAAAACATGCGGATCACCTTAGTAACAACCTTATTTTATGACAGATGTCCATGCATAATTACATCCATCATGTCGAGCAGAGATATTGCAGACATCGACTGACACAAAGATTGATACTCGATTAGATCAAAACATGCGGATCACCTTAGTAACAACCTTATTTTATGACAAATGTACATGCATAATTACATCCATCATGTCACTTTTGATGGAGAATATGTCAAGAATTAATATAATATTTTATGGGTAAGTAATTTAATAGTCTCTATATTATATCAAAATACATTTTTCGGTTTTTGTAATTTCAGTAATATATTATAAGGTCTTTAATATTCAGTGTTCTAAAAATCGGCCGAGTTGACCGACTCATCGGCGATTAATCGGTAAAATTGAGTATACCGTACCGATTTTCGTAAATATGTCGTTTTAAGTCGGTCAACCGATTTATGACCGATTCAAAAAAAATTAGCCCAATTAAAAAAAAATTGGCCCAAATAAAAATGGCCCATACAATTTTAATTAAATAATACTTTTAAAAATAACAAAATAAAATAAAAATTCCTAAAATACTCTCATCCTTCGTTGAGGGTGGAGATGAAGATGTGTCCGATGAAAAAATAAGAGAACTTGGAGAAGATTTTGTTTCGGATGAAGACGAGGAAGAAGACAAATATATGAAGTATGAGTTTGAGGAAGAAAACGAGGAAGGTACTTGAAGATTATGAATTTGGAGAACAAGATATGGTTGAATAAGAGCATTTAAATGTGTTACGTTAATTTGTTGGTAATTGTTTTTTTTTAGAATATTAATGCAATAAACATCGAAATATTTATGTTTGTCGACATTTTGGTATATTTATTATTATCATTTTGGACAAAAAAATTATTATTTTTAGGTAGTTTGGTCAATATTTTTTGTTTTCTAACATGGTTTTTTATGTTTTTTTTTAAATATTTATATAATTTATTTAAAATAATTAAAAAAAATAGAAAAATACAAAACCGGTTAATCAAAGATTCATCGTTTAGGTCACTGACCGCGCTGCGGCCGCATAGCGATTTTTAGAACACTATTAATATTTATTATATTCAATAATTTATTCTTTTCATCGATATAATTATTGATTTACTCTTTACTTATTGAATGTAAATTACATTTTTCATATATGAATTATTACATATTTACATTTTGATACTTAAAAAAATTATATTCACACTTAAAACTATTGTTATGAAAATAAAAATATGAACTTTTATACTTTTTCATTTTTTAAATGATATTCTGAAAATTTGGAATTTACAGATTTTTGAGAATTTTTGGAAATCTGGAATTTCTAGATTTTTGAAATTCCAATTATTGGAATTCTAGGAAAAAAAGAGAAAGAAGAAGAAAGAAAGAAGGCTTAAACCATACGTAGGTCCTTAAAGTGGTCCAAAAAGTCATTTTAGTCCCTCAACTTTGAGGACGACCTATTGGGTCCTTCAACTATCAAAATATGGACCTATTGAATCCTTATTCGATGATGTGGCATTAAGTTGACATTAAAATTAATATTCTTCACATTTGCCAACTTAGTGTCAGGTCATCGGATAAAGACTCAATATGTCCACATTTTGATAGTTGAGGGACTTGATAGGTCATATTTTGATAGTTGAGGGATCTAATATGTCGTCCCAAAATTTGAGGGACTAAAATGACCTTTTTGGATAACTTTAAGGACTTGCATATAGTTAAGAAAGAATGAAGAAGAAAGGAAAGAAAGAAAGAAGGGCTAAAAAAAGAATTTGAACAACAATAAGAAAACGGACAGAAAAAAAGAAAAAAAATATAAAGGATAGAAAATGATATTTATCAGCGAGTGTATCACACTTTTTTTTATGTGCAACTGATCATCTCTCCAAACGTGTTATAATGAAATGTTTTTCATGATTTTAGGTATTTAAATGAAAACTTTTTAATTCAAGGATTATAGTAAAAAATAGTATCTAACTTTAAGAGTTTAGACTAAGCTAAAAGAAAAAAAAACACAGAACTCAAAAATGATAAAATAATAGAGAAAACAAGGAAAGAAAATATAAAAGGGAAGGCATATTAAGGAAAGGGTCCAACTCTATCATCTTTTTGGAGAAAAAATCTGCTGTCCCCAATTGGTGTCCCCAACCATGTCCCACTCACACAAAATCAATTAAAATAATTAAAATTAATAAATCATGTGGACCCCACTTATCTCCCACATAAAAAAACTGAATTTATGTGAGTGGGACATGGTTGGGGACACCAATTTGGGGACAGCAGATTTTTTTCCATCTTTTTGCAATGCGTAACAAATCAGCTTAACAAATAAGTAAAATAATACCTCTCTAAGGGTGGTGTCGTGAACCGAGGAGAGCTGCCACTCCAAGTTTCGGGCTGTTTTCACCCCTTCTAACTGTAAGCATAATTGTCCATGAAATAATTACATTGTTGCGATTAACTATGCATATTAAAAAGAATATATCGAAAACTAACTTTTTTTTAAAAAAACCTATTGAACATTATTACACATCGTAAAAGCTAATATTTTCTTCTGAATGTGTATTTATTTATAAGAATGCCGGTGAAATTTTAAATACTTTAACACTTCGTACTATCAGTATCGAAAAAATTAAGCTAAAATTTTAACAAAACGTAAACAAGCTAAGTTGACTCCATAAATAGAATTTAACACCGATAATGCTCAAGTGTACGCAACAATTGGGGTTATATGTTCTATAATCTAATATAAAACCGTTGTATGCAACAATTTTTTACCTCAAAACTTTTGCCAATCAAAGTTGACTTAAATGATAACTAACTTTTAGTCATTATGGTGTATGTATTTTTTTTTTTGACAAAAAGAGGATTGTGTTTATCATCGTTACCTAAAAAAAGGAGAAATTATTAACAATGTTAAATGTGATGATGTGGCAAGAGATTTTCAATCTTAATTTATCGGTAAATTCCTAAAACATTCACGTGTTTACAACTTTAAAGTGTAAAAATGAGTTTTTTCTAATATGAAATTTGAACAACCATAAAAAAAAGGCACAGAAAAATAGAAAAAAAAAATATAAAGAATGAAAAATGATATTTATCAGAGTGTATTACACTTTTTTTTATGTGCAACTGATCATCTCCCCAAACGTGTTATAATGAAACGTTTTTCATGACTTTAAGTATTTAAATGAAAAGTTTTTAATTCAAGGATTATAGTGAAAAATAGTGTCAACTTTAAGAGTTTAGATTAAGCTACTCAAAATGATAAAATAATAGCGAAAACAAAAAAAGAAGATATAAAAAGGAAGGCATAGCAAAAGTTCCAAATAAAAAAAGGAAAAAGTTAGCAGAAAAAAGGATGCATAAAATTGAAAGATTAGCACAAGTACGAATCATGATTACGTCAGTAAAATGTTTTTGTTCCTACCAACTTTATTATTTTTTTTGATAAAAAGAGAATTATGTTTATTAACGTTATCTAGGAAACGAAAAATCTATTAACAATGTTAAATGTGATAATGTAGCAATAAATTAAGATGCGGTGCTCGAGTCGGGATGTACTTAAAAAAAGCCAGCCAACCACCCCGCCCGCCAGAAAATTACAAGGGACTGCATCTTCTTGAGCAGTAGCACAAAGCAGAGAGATAGAGATCGAGATAGAGCGATAAGAATGGCTGCTTTGACCTCCTGCGGCCTAAATTTGAAAGTAGGAACAAATCTGCAACCCCAATCTCCATCTTCCTCTAAGATTTACTCTCACTTGTCATTTTCTTCTAATACTTCTCCTTCTTCTTCTTCTTCTGTTTCTTTCCGTGCCCGTGAAACCCTAGTCGTTCCTCGTCTCTCGAAAAACCCCAATCGTGTTCCGGTAAGCATTCAATTTGATGTTGCTTTCTTTTCTTGACTGTGTTTTTGTTGATATTTTGCATTCTGTTTATTAGCAGGTTGTAGCTTCAGCGAAGCCGGCGGAACCTTTGAAGATAATGATATCTGGAGCTCCTGCTAGTGGTAAAGGTACCCAATGTGAGCTCATCACTACCAAAGTATGCCTTTTTCCTTTCATTTCATCTTCTTGCTTTGCTCCAAAATTTGATTTTGTTTTTCATCTGTCAATTTTCATTACGAGGAATGATATGTTGGGTAATTGTAAATGGCCTGCAAATAGGGCTGGACACGGATACATTAGATAATATATTTTTAAGACGTTTGGGGGCAAATAGTTTTAGTTTTATAATTGTAATTCTTTTTGTTTTAGTTAATTAGCATTATGGAGAAGTAGTTCATACGGAACACAACATGAAAATGCCTCATTCAAATATAGGTTTGTCAATGGAACAAGCTGATTTTACCAATTTGGCTTTCTATAAGGCAAGAAGAGCCTCTTAGGAGTTTATCCGTGTGTTCCACCAAGTCTTTTACATTTCTGTCAGCTCACATTTTATTGTCTAATCTCATGTAATCACAAAGTCAACTCTTTTTTGCCCCATCTTCATTTTTGAAATCTTAACTTCTTCTTCTAGGCATTGATTCTTCCAATTGTATGTTAGGGTGAAAAAAAAATTTCACCCGTTTTTCTTTTGCAAAGATGTTACCTGTGATGCATTCGCTAGTTTTAGTGCCTGAGATATTGATGGCCATTATCAAGTTGAAAGGGATAACCGGCCCAGAATTTCGCCTGTTCTTGGCTTTTCTAATGAGTGCTTGTGGGCCTGATCAAGTATCAAGAGGCCTACATTGCAAAACTGAGATCTAGTAATTGGCATTGGGTTTATAAAACGTATGCATGGTGGTTACATCATAAGCACTACAAAAGAGCTCATGGAAGTGGCATTTTGTTTTGCAGCCATAGGCATTAGTTATATAAGAATAGCATTTTCATCTGAAGTATTGTATTTTAGGTTGAATATCTGTTTTCCTTCCGGATGGTCTTTATGGTAGTCGCAGTTATAGCATTTCTGCGTGGTTTCTCATTTTGCAATTGCCACTGAAGAAAAGCAGATTGAACCAAGTCATCCTGATGAATGCAGTATGGTTTGGTGCACATTGCTGCTGGAGATCTGTTGCGAGCAGAAATTGCTTCAGGGAGTGAAAACGGCAAGCGGGCTAAGGAATACATGGAGAAAGGACAGCTGGTGCCGAATGAAATTGTAGTCATG
Source organism: Euphorbia peplus (assembly GCA_028411795.1). Lineage (NCBI taxonomy): Eukaryota > Viridiplantae > Streptophyta > Magnoliopsida > Malpighiales > Euphorbiaceae > Euphorbia > Euphorbia peplus. The sequence continues at coordinate 22,969,499 of CP110844.1, forward strand.
GTAGGGGTCTGGCTTTTTTCGTTTTCTTTTCTTGTTTTTCAATGAAAATATGTTCTTTTGTTTTTCTCACATCATTAATTCCTTGATTTTATTGGTGAAGATGGTGAAGGATCGTCTGTCGCAACCCGATGCTCAGGAAAATGGTTGGCTTTTAGATGGATACCCTAGGAGTTTGTCACAAGCAACAGCTCTCATGGACTTTGAGTGCAAACCTGATCTTTTTATTCTCTTAGACGTAAGCCTTTTTCTGCAAGATAAGCTCTATCATCTTCTCAGTGAGAAAAGTGTTAATTAAATATATATATATATAGCATATTCTGGCCAATTTATTGCATTTGCAACATGTTTACACTTTACAGTATAGTTGGAATCTTTTACTCTATTGGCATATCTTTTATGTTCATTAGATTGGCAACATGGAAAGTCTGACTTTTCTTCTTTGCACCTTCTGCAGGTACCTGAAGATATTCTGGTTGAGAGAGTGGTTGGACGCAGGTTGGATCCTGTTACTGGAAAAATATACCACTTGAAGTATTCTCCTCCTGAGAGTGAAGAAATTGCTGCTAGACTTACCCAACGTTTTGATGATACAGAAGAGAAGGTATGTCTTAAAGCAATCTGTTCTGTTTGGAAATTTGGACTTATTAGCTCTATTGTTCATAGAGTTGATATTATGTTGAAATGATATTGTGTCATCTCAACGTGTATTGCCTATGTTTAGGTTAAGTTGCGGTTGCAAACTCATAATCAAAACGTGGAGGACGTGCTTTCAATATATAAAGATGTCACACTAAAGGTATATAATCTCTCTGCCTGTCTTTAATTAACCACCAATTGATGACCTACAACCGCCATGAAACAGCAAACATTTTACTACCCTTTTTGCTTTTTTAAGTATTGAGTTAGTAGAGGTGGCCTCTTCATTAGTTTTGTCTGAAAGTTCAATATGACGTAAATGATGTTATTGGGAATTTCCTTAAGGAGTTGCTATATCCTTACTCTTGGGAGAAAGAGAAGAGGGTAATTTTTGTCCATGCCTTCTATTGATGCTGCAGTTAAGTAAATGATCACAAGTATGTGATTTTGATTGATTAAATGTTTTGAAACATTGAGTAAAGCTCATGAAGTTATTTTTATATGTATCTTTTTTCAATTAGAGCTAAGCAACATTTTCTGCGCCTAAAAATATTGCTGAGTTAGGGATTCTTCATTTTCTAGTGCATCTCAACATAATAGCTCATTCTGTTTTCTCTCTTACATCAATCTACCCAGGCTTCTTTGATGTTAAAACATCCCTTTCCCAAAGTATTCTTCAATGTTGCATTGACACATCAATATAAATTATTGTACTGAATTTTAAATATAGACGATAGAACAAACGATTGATTGGTAGCAAGGATATAGAGTATGATACAGAAAATGAGTTAATGTTTGGGGATGATTATATGACATAAAATGCAGCTGCTAGCTTGCTAGGGTTAGTGAAATTGAAGCATTGGTTTTTCGTAATTGAAGGTAAAAATGTTACAACCACCTCCAATTCAAGTGCTTGGCTATTTTCTCATTTGTCGACATGTAGCGCTTAGAGATGAACAAAATATTGATTTGGAAAAGAGTGTGGAAGATAAGAAGAAGAAACTGAAAGCAACATTGGATTTGATGAGGATGGAGATAATAAAATGATTTACTCTTGATGATAAGTTATCTAATTATCACTTTGTGGGTATTGCTAGATTATCCTTTTAGGCCTCTTATACGGATTAAAAACATATTGTTATGAAGTGTGACATTTTATGAGTATAATCAGTATCAATATAAATTTAATTCGGAAAATTAAAGTAAGCACATCTAAGCTTAGAAAAACATAGATAGAACTCTCCTTGCCAAATATATAGCTGCAGCGGTACTTGACAAAATAAGGGATGCTGGTAAATATCCAATCAAATAGCTTAGAGCATCTGTGCAACCCTGATTTTGGAATAACGCTGTGTGAATATGAAAGATGCTTCATCTTTTGCTCACTCTCATGTGTATGGATTATTATTCTAGCATACTTCTTTTATATGGGGAGGAGACCATGTCCTTTGATATCTTAGAAATTTTTTTGATATTAGTACACGCAAAAGTGTTTTCTTTTCCTCTTTTTCTCAGGGACGTAAAATTTTGAAGATTTTGGAATTGACATTAGCCATGTTTATGTATCAAACTAAGGAAGTTCTTGCTGATTTCAGGTGAAAGGAGATGTGGCAAAGGAGGAAGTGTTTTCACAAATTGACAGTGCATTGTCTAAATTACTGGAGGATAGGAAGGCAACTTCAGGATCTGTAGCTGCTTAATTCGGGATTAATGAAAGATGAAATAAAAGATTTCATACAGATATAAGAAAAGTAGCATGGTTTTGAATTCTCTATATGAAGGTGTGTTCCTATACTTTGTGCAATCTTTCAATGTTAAAAGCCCTCGTTTTATTATGTACTTCTCCTGGAAATTAGCAGTGATAATTATTGTTGTTTAATTTCATTATTCTTTAAAGAGATCGTAGGCTTGTGATTCGATTTGAAAGAACTCAAGTACAGAATAAACAGAATTATGAGACTTAGTACACTATTTGTTCATTGATGTCTCCGAGTTCAGTCACTTGTCTTTTCTATTTGGGAATTTGTCACTACTTTTATAATTAATCTTTGAATTTTCAATGAAGAAAAAAGAACAAAATTCTAGAAAGTGTTGTTATATTTGAAGGATAAGGGTCAAATTTTCTCTTAAGATTATGACTTCTTATAGTAATCAACTTGTAATTTGTGTTCCTTGACTTATAGTTCTTTAATCACCTTCTTAGAGTGTTTCCTACAACATCCTTTTCTTCGAAGGGAAGTCAGTTGTCATCCTCATTTGAAATGTCTTCCAAGCCACCTCCTTTTCTTTCCCGAAACCACCATCAACTACTTTTATCGCTAGAGTGTATAAGGTCATGGTGAAATCTTGCCTCCATGCTCATCGTACCAATGCTATTTTGTATGCATCTCTGATGAATGGATCTCAAAGCTCATTGCCATCTGAATGTTTTCCTGCAAAATGGGCAGATGTCGGTTGTCCAACAGATACATGCTTACGTCAAAGTCAGTACATTTCTCAAGGAGGAAGAAACGATGAAGCCTACGTGAAGAACACCTTGGCGTCTACATTTATAACTTAAGCTCCTCCTAGTCCCTATAGGATGTTATGATGCAAGTTGTTCCTATTGTAGAACCAATGTCGCAATAAGAAGATTCCACGTGTATAGTTACATCGTGGATTGAATATTATGATTTGAAAACTGTTATGAAATATTCTGAATTAAATACAATGCAGTATTGTACCAAAAAAAAAAAAAAAAAAAAACAAATACAATGCAGGAGGTGTCCGACCCCTAATTTTACCCAGAAAATAGTTTGGTAATACTATAAAGAGCTTTTACCCAGAGAAATATGCAAACTGTAGCTAAAAAGCATTGTGGAAGATTAGGTCGAGTCAATAATTAAATTATAGTTTTGCATTGTTTTTTTTTTTTTTTTTTTTTCAATTATATTTATCCAGTTCATCAATTTACATACACGTGCAATACATGAAAAATTACAAATAAATATCATGTGCTTTCATGAATTTATTACAAATAGAAAGTGATACTACAGTTTTTCTTACTATCATGTTTTACAAAATTAGCAAGTAAAAATATGTGAATGCAAAGTGATCGAAGTCAATTTCCATGTCAATGTGCTGCGTAGCAAGATCAATATTTCAAAATGTTATAAAGTTAACATGTTAAATCATGAAAATCAATTCCAATGTTAACAAAAGTTAATATTATTAATCAACTTCTTTTATTTAATTTTTGAAAGTAAATTCTTTTATTTGTTAAATTTACAAAACAAATGTTTATTTTTGGATGAAACAACAACACATTCATCTGATTACAAAATGCATATCTGTAAAGCCATGAGATTTTAGTTGCACTTTTACCTAAAATACAATTAGAGAAAATAAAGCAACATACAATTATTAAAAGCATGGGTCAATCTAGTCTGTCATTCCTGGTATACACAATAATACAAATAACCAATATCTGAAAAAGTCATTAACGTATAATTTTCTTTTATCACCAAAAAAAACAAGTAAGACAATTATGTAAGCTGTAGTCTCCTTTTTGTGGTTTACAGATAATCAATTCTCTTTTATTTATCCAAATTCCAAATCAAATAGAACCTTCATATTTCTTTCTTTGTCAACATATATAAATGAATATTCATTCATGCCTGCTCATCAAAATAAAAATAAAAATATTCATTCATGTATCATTTGCCAAGAAAGTCAGGGTGGTTCACGAGAGTTTGACATTATTTCTCTTTGATCAATTATTTAATTCCAAAAATTTCCTCCCCCTTTGACCTCTCAATTGATTTCAAAAGTTCAAAACACATTTCATAGAATCCATAGGAAAAGAAAAGTACAACTTTATGTGCTTTCTTAACGTGTTTTCTTTGTTAGGTACTTAATCATTAACCAATTCCAACCCCAATCAACAACTATTTGAAAAATAATTAACCATCTATGTATGAAAAATTAATAAAATTCAATAGAACAAAACTGTACAAAAGAATATACATGTACTTGATGGCAAAAAAGAACTTAATTAAAAGACCAAGGTTCGTTTCGTATGTATGTTTGTGTAAACAATATATCTTCAAGAATTAAATCGAGTTTGTTTGATGAATCTCGAACTACGCAGAGGATGTTGTTGTGGAGCGAGAGAGCGAAGTTACCAAACAAGCAGTCAATGCTCTTTCTAAGCTATTTACAACCTCCCCCATCGATGGCCTATCTCGCCCTTCGGGCGCTACACAATCTACTGCCAAGTACCCGACATACGCTACTGCCTCTATCTCAAACGGTGTTGGAGGCGGCACTTTCGGGTCTAGTACTCTATGTATTTCATCTTGAACTATGTACGGAACCACAAAATCCACTACATTCCTCGGCACCCCATTTTCATTCTTGTGTATGGCCTTGTACCCTGATAGCATTTCCAACAATACAACACCAAAACTATATACATCACTCTTGGTTGTAAGCTGTTGAAGCCTGTAGTACTCTGGATCCATGTATCCAACTGTCCCAGCAGCGAAAAGCGACAAATGTGATTCTGCGTCTTCGGGACCCATCTGGGATAGTCCAAAATCCGATACCTTGGCTGTCCATGACTCGTCCAGGAGTATGTTTGAAGATTTTATGTCTCGATGAATAACAGGTGGCACCGCGTACTCATGAAGATACTGTATTCCTCTTGCCGCATCTAACGCTACTTTGGTTCTTGCTGCCCATGACATCAATGGCGAGTTTTCGAGCTTGTGGATATGATCATGAAGCGTGCCATTGCTCAGATACTCATATACTAGAGCTAATTCATTCAACTCTTCACAGAAGCCTAGTAACCGAACAAGATTCTTGTGATGCAAACGCGACAACGACTCGAGCTCATTGATGAAGGCATTGTCCTTGTCTTCTTGTCGTCGGGTTACAACAGCATATGAGCTCGTTCTTGATATTTCGGCACGCTTGATAGCTACTTCTCGGCCATCTTCTAATATGCCTAGATAGACCGAACCGAAACTGCCCGTTCCGAGTTTGTGATCATCAGAGAAGTGACTGGTGGCTTGTTTCAGGTCTTGCAATGAGAATTCCTCCAAATGTCCAGCATTTCCCATGCTGGCTAATTGACTCAGACGTTTCTCTAGAACCGGTGCTGCTAATTCTGCCATTTGCTCAGGCTCTGGCCGCGGCCTTTCCCCTCTTATACCCTCTTCAAGAGGGGCTCCTGTCTCGTCTAAACGGCCCGAATCATGGACTCTACATCCTCTAAATTTGCAGAATTTGAAGAGGAAAAAACCAAGGGCTGCCAAAAACCAAGATGAGCCTACACACCCTACTACCAAGAAAGCTATCATCTTGTCACTCCATTTTCCACTTCCCGAAGACAATGGAGGCGGAGGTGACGACAGCGGGGGAAGCGAGGGAGTACTACAATCCGAGCAAACACCTCCTTGAGAGCAAAATGTGCCAGACCCTGGAACAAAACCACAAGGACAAACATTTTGACATGGTCCAGGCATTACTTCCCGAAATATCGGATTCAAGAAACTATTACCCCAACAAATCAAAGAAAAATTAAGTGTATCAACACCACAAAACACATTCCTTTTAGCTTCAACACTAATAAAAAACGTTCCTTTCAGATTTTCCGGCAACCCGAAACTGTCCTGCCCCCAACAGACTATTGTTTCATTCAAACGCAAACCGCAGCTACGATTCTCTCCTAATGCCATTGACTTGAATTGCCCGTCTGGTTTTATTCCAATCATTTCTTCATCTCCCCAACATTGCAACTCAAAATCATCAGTCAAAGCACAAGCATGTCTGAACCCAGCAGCAATCTTGATGAACTTCCCAGTTGGGATGTTTTCAAATATGCTTGAATTGTCATTTCCAGAACAAGTGATCATCCCGGATTCCGATAACCCGCAAACGAATCCTTCCCCTACTGCAATACTGGAAAAACTGAGATTCTGGGATGTGGTATTGAAGCTCTGCCATTGCCAGCACCGTAGGCGGTTTGTAGAATTCTGAACTCCACATATCTGGGAACTACTTGATTTCAGTTCTGTAATAATGGGGCCTCTGTAAATTCTCTTGGAAGTAATGTTAGTACCATTTTCAGAGAATCTCCAGCAGAATAAAGAAGAAGTGGAAGAAGAAAAGGAGGTTGTTAAAGCACAAAGAAACCCGTTACCCGCGACTAATCCTGAATATGAAATGTTAGAATTGAGGGTGCTGGGGATTTGAATTGAAGAAGAAGAAGAAGAACAGTTGAGAGTTTGGAGATGTGATAAAGCACAGATTAGAGTTTGGTTAGAAGTTTGAGAGATGGCAAAAGTGGAGAGGGATAGAGAAGGAGGAAGTAGAGAGAAAGAAAGAAAGATGAGGAAGAAGAAAGAATGAAAGAAAAGAAAAGCCATAGAAGAAGCAAGAAGAAGAAGAAGAAGAAAGATTTTTGAAATATGATAATATCATGATTATGGTAAAATGAGAAAACAGAGGGTGTAATGGATGGGGTTTTAGTAGGAACATAAATTTAGAAACGCGGTTTAAAATGAGTGGGATTTTAGGACCAAAGACCCAGTCCTTTCTTTTCAAGCCAAAATGAAACAAATAGAATATAGGCCAAATATTTTAATAGTGTATACGTTCGGGGATTATTAAATTATTTGTCTTAAAATATAGGGACTATTAAATTATTTGCATTATAATATACGCGTCGAGAGTTAGTTCAAGTGGTAAGACATTTTGGTCTAAGTTCAAGTTTTTACTTAATTAAAATTTAACTCTTATTGATAAATATTCATTCTAAATTTTCATTAAGCTTTCTAATTTACCTTAACATTCTGAGTGGATAGAATTTTATTTAGCTAAATGTTTTGTTGAAAAAAAAGAAGAAAAAAGAAATATAGAAGAGAAGAACAGAGCGTGTGGTTCAATTTATGATTTGGAATTTGAGATACTATACTATGACCCAGTTTTGGTTTACTTTTCAGACTGACTCTTGTATAGTGTTTGGTCCCAAATTATACTTTCTTTCTTAGACTTGTTACAATAAATCACACTTTGTCTCTATATAAGATTAAATGAATCTGTTTTTTTTTTTTTTTTTTCTTTAAACAATGAATCTACTTTGTTGTATCTTTATTGTTCATCATCAAATTTAGGATTAACTACAAATTGACTTCAATATTTATATTGACTTACAAATTAGTATATGTGTTCATTTGTTAACAATTTAATGATTTTGTGGTAGTTAACATAATACTAAAAATTTGAAGATGGTGATAATTCCGATAATATAAATATGAGTAAAATTGTCTTAGTTTTCGAGTGATATATAATAAACTGATGCATTGAGATATTTATAGTTTACTTTTTTCCGATTTGATTGATTTCTTTTCTTTGCAAAACCTTTAAATTGTGTCCTCTAAATAAGAACTTCCAATCTTATATGATTTGTAGAAACGACAATCTGTAAATATCTCAGAAAACAATTTTTATAGATCTCATGAAAATTTGAGACAAATATACCTGTCCATATCACCAAGGTTAACCACATCTTTAAATTTTTTTACTAGTCCAGTAACCATATAAAACACAAGTCAATAAATTGTAACAAACGAACTGCAGAGTAAATATAACTACATGGGTCTAAAACTCAAGTGAATGAATTTAAAAGAAAAACGAACCACAGACTCAATATAACTACTTGGGTACAATTGAGATTTAATTTAACCCTTAAATTTTATTTTATTTTTTGGTTAATAGTATAAAATAAATTAGCCTGATTAGTCTAGCTTGGGATTTGGGAATGTAGTTTTTAGAGCTTGACCGATGTAGGTACAATGTAATGTTGGGCTAAGGCCCATCGATTAGGTATATTTTTTTATCTTTCCTACAAAACTAATCATTTATAAATTTTCCTGGAGAAAAAAATATCATTTTTGTTATGAATTAATTAAGTAGATGACCATTATACCCCCGGAATATTCTAGATGTCCTATTCCCATACAAACTCTAACTCTTGTATCCTATATAAAGGACCTCTCTATATGGAATAAAACACACATCAATATTTTCTCTCTACAATCTCTAGTTTATTCACAACACGTTATCAGCACAAAACCCTAGCCGACTGAGCAATCGGAAAGAAAATTTCCGTAACCGCTTGAGCAAAACGAAAGATCACGAAACCCTAGCCGCTTGAGCAAAACGAAAGATCACGAAACCCTAGCCGCTTGAGCAAAACGAAAAGAAAATTTCATTGAGTAAGAAACCCTAGCCGACTGAGCAAACGAAAAGAAAGTCTGGAAGAATAATCAAAGGAAAAGAAAAACTAGCATCATTGAGGTAAGTCTTCTCTCGTGATATATGATATGATGTTTGGATGTTAGCTTAATTACTCGTACATCCGCACTTGATGGTTGAAAATAAAAGAGTAAAATTGTGAATCGTATAGTTCCTTTTATACTTAGTAGGGTGTTTATAATATTGATGCAATTCAGGAAAGCATACATACTCGTGATCGTTTTATATAGTAGTAATCTTATGGATTGAATTGCATTGAAAAGTTTTCTTTTAATTGATCTTCAAGGTTCTGTTCAATTTGCAATTATATGTTTTTGTGCAATTGAGCTTCAAGCAGGTTATGTTCATCAATTACTCTTCTTGGTATGTTTAATTGCAATATTGTGTAATTAGAATAGTTTAATCTGTGCTTTCGAAAAAAAAAAAGGAATAGTTATTAACTGTGGCTAATTTCTAGCCTACCCTACTGTGTATCTATATTATTTACTACTCGTCATCAGGATATTGAGTTCCTAATAGAGGTTATTGGGAAATCAAATATTTTTATATATTTTCCCTTTTACTTAAGTTCCGGCAATCTGATGCTTGGAATTTTCCGTCAATATACTATCCTATTTATAAACTATTTTTAGACGTCAGCCATGAAAAAAAAAAAAAAAAAAAATTCTTTGTTGATGAGCGGAAGATGAGAAAAATAAAAATAAAATAAATAGACAATCATGTCTTCGAACATGTGCGGAATAAAATCTGAAATCTTTTCGGTTATATGTTAATTTTATTATTTGTTTGTTTTGCTTGAGTTCGTTGTGAAATTTGGGGTTCTATTCCATGTGATGGAATGGTGTTATAGGATCTGCTCTTGATTGTTTTATTTGTTTATTTAGAAAAATAAATAAATTATGCATAACTGAGATTACCTTATGAACTGGACTATTGTTAGTATATCAGTTTCAATTGGTGGTATTAATTTACATAGTATTCTGTTTTAAGGTTTCAATCAGTTTTAATCAATGGCGTAAATATGTTTGTTTGAAAAATTCATATACAAGAAAATTGAATTTGATAGCTGAACTCAATATGGTTTTGACTGCGTTTCATCCAATTTTTATTGTTGATTTCCATATTTGCAAACAGTACATAAATTTGGAGTTGTTAATATTTAATAATTATATTCGAGAAATTTGATCCGTTAAAGAGATTTAGTAAGTTTCCAATGATGGTATTATCATTATTATTTGGTGCTAATTTGATGAGAGTTTGATCAAATTTATGTGATTCTTGTATTTGATGGTCGAATTTGTAATTATTGTTTTGGTTGGTTGATGTGTTAAACTCGAGAATATGCAATCTATGGTCAAATTTATAATGATTGAAACTATGTGATTATTATGACTTGCTTGAGGAATACGACCCATTGACATATGTAATTGTATGATATTGATTCGATTAGATATTGATTGTTATGAAATACAAATATGATTCTGTTATAGGCATAATACATTATCTTATTTTCAGATTGAGTTTTACAAGTTTTTGTCTGTTCAACTTTTAACGGGAGCTTGTTTATAAAGTTTGACATCCTATTGTTTGAGTGAATTTATAATATTTGAAATTTGATTTGATTATGACTTCAGCTTGTACATAGTGAATATGGAGTTATTTCTAAGGGTTTGTTTTGATAAAAGTCATGATTGTTTTAAAAGTTCATGTGCTGCTCAAAGTTTTGTTATACTAAATGATTAACAAACAGCTACTTTTGAGGTTGATATTGTTATTTTGTGAAATTATTGTTCTTCATGTGTTTATATTAATAAGAAGAATGGTAAGAGTTTCATACAACTTTGTGACATTAAGTTGATATAATAGGTCACAAAAAGAAACAGTCATACTTTGAGTTTGATATGAATCCTTAGATTTGCATATATGTGTTTGTCATGCGTACTTTACAACTTGAGTATTATAAATGTTAGAAGAAGTGTACAAAATTATTGAAGGCTCCGGAAGAACATTGAACAATGTAGATTTATGCCTAGCAGGTAGTACAACTACTCATAACATACTGAAAAGTAGCATATATTTCTCTCATTTAAGAATGAAAGAGAGTAGTGTAAGAATTATATAATGTAGTACAAAGATTATTGAAAGCTCCAGAAGAGCAAACATATGGAAAGCTCCAGAAGAACAAATATATTGTTGCCTATATATCAGAATGAAATTTGAAATCATTGATGCATTATATTATTCAAAGTCTCAAGGAAATTTATTGAGTTTTAAAGCTATTCTCTATAGAGAAAATAATGTCGAGACGATTATTGAATGAAATATAGAATACTTTCAAAATACGAGTATCCCCGAGGCAATATACATGTTTTGGAGAAGTTATATGCATTCTTCACTCTTTTGTACTACACTAAAATCAGCACAATTGAAATATATGCTATAGTAAACCAGAAGTTTACTCATTATTCATATGTTATTGTAAACCAGAAGTTTATATGCTATAGTAAACCAGAAGTGTACTTATAATTTTATTGTTTGGCATGACCGGGTAGGCCATCCCGGATCTATAATGATGCGAAAAAATAATTGAAAATTTGTGTGGACATTCATTGAAGAACTAGAAGATTCTTCCTAATGATTTTTCATTTGTTGCTTGCTCATGAAAAGAGTTAATTGCTAGACGATTGCTTAAAAGTCTAAACTCCCAATATTTGTTTACGGACATGTTATATTACATGTAGCAACATTAATTCGCATCAGGCCAACAAGTAATTAACAATTCTCCCCATCACAATTGGTTCTTGGTTAGAAACCAAATATTTCCCATTTGAAAGTTTTTGAATGTGCGGTATATGTTCTAATTGCTCCACCACAACGCACTAAGATGGGTCCTCAAAGGAGGAAGGGAATATATGTTGGATTTGAATCCCCATCAATCATTAAGTATCTAGAGCCAAATGTTGAAAATCTATTTAAGGCTCGATTTGCTGACTGTCACTTTAATGAGTCAGTTTTTCCAACATTAGGGGGAGAAAAGAAACAGCTGGAAAAAGAAATTAGTTGGAATGGATTATCCCTGTCTCATTTTGATCCTCTTATTAAATCATACGAACCAGAAGTTCAAAAGATAATTCATTTATAAAACTGAGCGAATCAATTGCCAGACGCATTTTCTGACCCAAAGAGAGTGACCAAGTCACATATTCCAGTTGTAAATGCTCCAAATATAATTGAAGTCCTCGAAGGACAACCTCAAACTGCTAATGAGTCTCACAGACGCATGAAGCGTTGTAGACCTATCGATTCCAAAGATAAGAATCATCGAAAATGGAAAGGAGCATAAATTGACAATATCTTTTTCGAGGAACAAAACACAATGAAGTATCTCCTGAAGAGACCATAAACATGACAAAGAAAGAAATTCAGGTACCTGAGAATAATGAAGAGATCTCTATTAATTATGTCATGTCTGAAATAAAATGGAATCGAAATAAAATCGACGTCGATGAAATTTATGCATGCAATATAGCAGTTGATATTATGGATAAAGAATGAGGATCATGAACTAAAAATCCATTGAAGTGTGTACACAAAGTAATGATTGGCCAAAATGGAAAGAAACAATTGAGACATAATTGGATCTCTTACGAAGAGATCAGTATTTGGGCCAGTGGTCCGTACACCTAAAGGTGTAAAACCAGTGAGACATAAATGAGTCTTTGTGAGAAAGAATGAAAATGGTGATATTGTAAGATATGAAGCACGTTTAGTTGCACAAGAATTCTCACAAAGACCTGGAATTTATTATGAAGAAACATACTCTCATGTGGTGGATGCAACTACTTTTAGGTTTCTCATAAGTCTGACAATAAGAGAATGATCACTGGATAATGACATTTATGTGAAAGTCCTGGAAGGATTTAAACTGCCTGAAGCAGCTAGTTCTCGAGAACATTAATGCATAAAGTTAAATAGATCTATTTATGAATTGAAACAATCATGGCGTATGTGGTATAATCGCCTTAGTGAATATTTGATAAGAGGAGGTTATAAGAATGACACTATCGATCGATACATGCATTTTATTAAGAAATTTGGGTCTGAATTTGTCATAATTGCAGTGTATGTTGACTCCTGAAGAGATTTCACATACAGTGAAATATTTGAAGAAAGAATTTGAGATCAAAGATCTTAGAAAGACAAAATTTTGCTTGAGATTGCAAATTGAACATCTTAAAGATGGAATACTTGTGCATCAAAGAACATACACATAAAAAGTGTTGAAAATGTTCTATTTTGATCAAGCACAACTATTGAGTAGCCCAATTATTGTAAGATCCCTTGATGTGGATCAGGATCCCTTCCGTCCTCGGGAAATCAATGAAGAAATTCTTGGTCCAGAAGTACCATACTTGATTGCAATTGGGACATTGATGTATATTGTTAGTCATATAAGACCCGACATATTATTTTTGTGAATTTGCAGCAAGGTTTAGCTCATGTTCAACCCGAGGCATTGGAATGAAATTAAACATGGTACTCTGTTACCTCTAAGGTACAAAATATATGGACTTATTCTTTTCTAACCAGTCCCAAGAGGATTGGTTTTGCTGATGCAATATATTTGTCTGATCTTTATAACGATCGATCACAAACGGGATATGTGTTTACATGTGGTGGTGTTGCTATTTCTTGGCGTTGTATGAAGCAAACCATCGCAGCTACTTCTTTTAATCATGCAGAAATTTTAGTCTAGTCGTGAATGTGTATGGTTACGGCATGTGACTCAACATATTCGAGAAGATTGTGGTTTATCCACCGGAAAAGAAGCTCCAACAGTTTTATATGAAGATAATGTTGCATGTATTGCACAATTGGATGGAGGATACATTAAAGGAGATAGAACGAAGCACATCTCACCAAAATTCTTCTTCACCCATGATCTACAAAAGAATGGTGATGTACAAGTTCAACAGGTTCGTTCAAGTGACAATTTGGCAGATTTATTTCCCAAGGCGCTTCCAACTGCTATTTTCAAGAAGTTAGTTTATCGCATTGGAACGCGTTGTTGTAAATATTTTTACTTATGTATTTATGAGGGGGGAGTAAATGCGTGCTGCACTCTTTTCCTTAACCATGGTTTTTTCCCACTGGGTTTTCCTGGTAAGGTTTTTAATGAGGCAGCATCCCCAAGCGCATTTACTTATTTTTGTATAATGAACATCCAAGGGGGAGTGTTATGAATTAATTAAGTGGATGACCATTATACCCCCAGAATATTCTAGATGTCATATTCCCATACAAACTCTAACTCTTGTATCCTATATAAAGGACCTCTCTATATGGAATAAGACACCCATCAATATTTTCTCTCTACAATCTCTAGTTTATTCACAACAATTTTATTAGTTTTTCCCTCGTTTCTCTCGTAAGTTAAAACCATCAAAGTTCAAGAGACAATTTTAGGGTGCAAGAAACTTAAAATTTGAAGTGCAAAATGAATCAATTGTTCAATTTCTGGCGATATTGTGTCCGATTTTGACATCATCAAATGAAAAAATCATGGTTCGCGTTTCCACCAACTCGACAAAAAATGTTAAATCATAGTTTTAGAGCATCTCTGTAGCTTTCGAGAAACCGTTACATGCTTGTTCTGCAATGCTTGACCAAACGCTACACTAAGGATATCGTGTAGTTGTAGCATTGTTGGCGACATGAATCCAACGCTACATGTTACAAACTAGTAGCGTTTATTAAAACAATACAAAAACACTACAATTATCGGGCCTGTGACTTCGAAACTGCATTACGAGATTTTCAAGAAGATTCTTCTTTTTATATGTTTGACGATTTCAAAATGCAATGTAACTACACTATGAAACTATTTTCACATGATTTTGACATATATATCTTAGGTTTATCATGTTACACATCTTGAGTTGAAATTGAAATGAAAAAAATTAAAAATCTTGAGTTGAAATTGAAATAAAAAAAATTAAAAATCTTGAGTTGAAATTGAAATAAAAAAAATTTAAAATCAAGGTAAAACCCAAACACATTATTTACGTGAATTGGAATGGATTATTTTATGAACATTGCTTCGGATCTTGGGTTGAATTGTTGATGTCATTTTTGGCTAATTTATGGAAGAAATGAGGCTACAAAAGAATGGAATAAGGGTATGTTATGTTATGAAAAATATAAGAGTACCACGTATAAATCACTAGTTTTGTAAGGGAGAGTGGAAACAGACCAATTAAATAGATGTGGCATTGAGATTAACCCAGTTTAGTAATTAACTCAAAAGTATATAATGAAAAACTCAACTAAATTCGATTTAATCTATAAACCACTGTTTTAAAAGAAGGTCGCTTGACATTTTAGATTTAATATCGATCCAAATAACTTAATGTTCACTTATATAAAAGAAATTATATCACTTTTAAAATTATTTATCTCAATCTTGTTTTTAAATAATTCATATCAATCTATTTTCAGATATTTAAGATTATTTTAATTCTTTAAAAAAAAGGTTATTTTAATAGTTATTTTGATATTATAAAATTATAAAACATAAATTGATATTTTTCCGGGAAATATTGAAAAATAATTATTTTTTAATTGAGTTATTGAAGCTAAAATCTGCCACTTTCTTTAGACAATACAAATTCTACAGAACCTTCTATTTAAAGAAAAAAAACAAAAAGCAAAAAAGAAGAGAAATTTTAAATAACAACTGTGTGGCAGTACAATTAGAATTTTCTAATCATGTTTAGGGATAAAGTCATATGCAATTTACACGTCCCATAATTTAATTAATTAAGCTAAACATCTAGTTGGCGGTCATAGTCTTGGATCATCTTGTTTATAAACTTACCCAATAAACAAGGGGTAGTCAACTATGCCCAAGTCCACTATTAATTTTGACTAGAATTAATTTGCATGACATATTGATTAATTAACAAAATAATAATGATGTCACTGTTTAAACATTTTTATAATATCAGTCAAATTATATTAATTGGTTATTTGATTTTAATGCGTGAGTGGAGAGAGTTCACAAAATTTAAAAAATGCTTCTTGTAATTTATAAGAAAAACAAATGTTTGACGAGAGTCAAGTTCAGG
Organism: Euphorbia peplus; assembly: GCA_028411795.1. Lineage (NCBI taxonomy): Eukaryota > Viridiplantae > Streptophyta > Magnoliopsida > Malpighiales > Euphorbiaceae > Euphorbia > Euphorbia peplus. Next base: position 22,985,566 of record CP110844.1, read on the forward strand.
TGAGACACCCCTCTTATGGTGTGACAGCCCTCTTACGGTGTGACAACTAGCAATGCGGTGGCAATTTTGTAATAAAAAGACGCGGTGGCAATTTTGTAAATAATGGTCAGTAGCCAAAACGCGCGATGCCTATAACTTTTGGTGTATTCGCACCTCTTCTTCTAAATCCTGTCGTCTCTGGCGCCATCGTCCGGCGACTCTCCAAATTAATCCGCAGTCGTCTTCCACCCGGAACGTCGCAATCCCTCTCTTATCTCCACTTGCCACTTCTCCGGAGGATCGTCTTCTGATTTTGCCTTTGTAGCTATCCTGGTTCCTGAGCTCTGCTTTTCTCAGTGTAGACCATTTTTTATTCAATAATCCATTGTATCTGTGCTTCTAGTTCTATTAATTGCCGAATACTGAGGGAAAACGGAAACACTGCTACAAGGAAGCTCTGAGGCTAATGAGAATGGGATTATGACTTCGAAGCATAAGTATAATAGTTGTTTAGTCCATGACCAATATGCAGCAGGTAATGTAAGCTGAGAAAATTCATAAGAAATTAGGGGATTTGAAAAGGACAAGCCAAATGATGATTTTTTTCTCCTGATGTTTGCAACCCTTATGAATGGTTGGCAGCTCTTAGAGATAACATGTTATGCGTTGGTTTAAAGGCTTGGCAGATAAAAGCAAACTATGGGTTAAAAATTCTCGGTTGAAATGAGATATAAGTTGAAATTAGGCTTTTTTCTATGGTTGTTTCAAAAACATAATGCGTTGTTTCAAAACATTACCGTGTTGTTTCAAAACATTATTATGTTGTTTCAAAATACTCGGTTGCTCCATATGCTGTATGTTTCAACAAAATACTCTGTTGTTTCGAAATAATACTCGGTTGTTCCGAAATAATACTCGATTGTTTCAAAACTTTATTGTGCCTACGGTGTTTCTCAAGAATTAATGTTTTCATCTCACTAATCTCGAGATTTGAAACAACACAGTATTAATTTGAAACAACCAAGTATTAATTTGAAACAACAGAATATTTTATTGAAACAATATAGCATATAGGTGTTCATTGACTTCATTCATATAGTGGAGCTGCTTTTATGTGCTCTGAGGCAACAATTTCTATTCCTGTAGGTTTAGTTGCACTTTGCTTGATTTCCATTTAACCTTTCCCTTAGTTGCTCACTTTTCCCCATTGTAATGTTTGATTTTCTACAACCTGTGGACTTTCTTGCCATCAAATTTTTACCAAACATTATCAACTTATTACAGAGCTCCATTCAATCCAAAGTGTTAATTATATTTCATTCGAAACAACAGAATATTATTTTGAAACAACACAATATTAATTTGAAACAACCGAATATTAATTTGAAACAACCGAATATTAATTAAAAAATTATAAAATGGTTTATATTTGAAACAACCATAGAAAAATTAAAAAAATTATAAAATGGTTTATAAATAACAAAAATGGATCTCAAAATGACGGCCTAATTAATACGAGTTCAGTGATATAATTTTTTTTAAAAAACGAGGAGCGGGAAAATGCATTTTAAAGAAACTAATTAAAACTTTTTCTCTCTCCAGAGGTGACATCATCGCTGACATCACCTCCTCTTCCTTCCCTCTATTTTCCATGCATAAGGTTTTTCCCTTAATTACAAGTTTGCCACCTTCCCCTGTTCAATTACAAAATTACCCCCACCTCTTTTCCTTGTCACACCATAAGTGGGCTGTCACACCATAAGCTCATTATCACACCTGAGCCTTTCTCTGTTTGACGAATCTAATTAATTATTTAGAACTTATTAAAATTTAAGGGTAAATGTGTCATGTATATTTTTCTTACTTTTCAAATTGTTTTTAGGGAAAAGTACAAAAATAAACCTCGTGGTTTCGGCGATTTGCAGACATAATCTATGTGGTTTAAAAATTTGCAAACAGGTACCATGAGGTTTGAAACGTTAGCAAAGTCAGTCTAATTTCCAAAACCAATGTTAAAATTTGTCGTCGTGGCAAAAAGAGTGATATTTCATGGAGGGTATTTTTGTCCGTTGTAAAAAAAACTCATAAAATGTTACATATTTTCTCTTCGCATCCCTCTATTCTCTCAAAGATCGTTCAAAGTTAGACTCTTTTTGTGAATCAAAAATACAAAATTCGGTACGTCAACAAGTTTCTGAACAATTTCATATGAAATTTTCAAATAAAAAAAGAAAATCACATAGGATGGACAAAAATACTTCTTAAGAAATATTAATCTTTTTGTCACGTAAATTGTTTTTAACACCGTTTGAAAATTAGACTAACTTTGCTAACAGTTCAAAGCTCATGGTACCTATTTGCAAATTTTCAAACCACATAGATTATGTTTGAAAATCACTTAAAACACGAAGTTTATTTTTGTAATTTCCCCTTGTTTCTATGTTTTATGTTTTTTTAATCGTCTTTGCTTTCCATTTTCTTTGCTAACAGTTCAAAGCTCATGGTACCTATTTGCAAATTTTCAAACCACATAGATTATGTTTGAAAATCACTTAAAACACGAAGTTTATTTTTGTAATTTCCCCTTGTTTCTATGTTTTATGTTTTTTTAATCGTCTTTGCTTTCCATTTTCTTTTATTTTCACGATTTTTTCTTCTTATTTTTCATGTTAATTTTTTGTGGTTTTCGCATTTTTATGATTGATTAACGTTTTTTTTTCCTAATTTAAATGTCTTTCACCTTGCATATTTCCACATTTCACCGTTTTTAATGTTTTTATATTGTTCACGATTGTTTATGTTTCTGTGATTGTTTCTCTTTTACCATTTCTGCATTTTTTTCATCGTTTTTCCGATTTTACCATTTTCTACACTTGATTTCATGTTTTCTTGTTTCTAAGTTTTTTTTCCCAATTTTTTCCTTCTTCATATTTTGATAGTTTTTTCTCATCTTTAGCTGATTGAAAAGTTACTTTGTGTGACATTGCGAGTGCTAGTGCTTGAAATTTTAATGTGGTAGAATTTCACTAAATATAGAATATTTAATAACAAACTCTGAAAAAAAATATGCGAGTACTATAGAAGGTACTATAGAAAAGAAACCACACACTTGAAATCTTGTTTCGATTGTAAGTCATCATCTAGGCAAACTTGTATGATTATAATGGAAAAGTTATTCTTAGCAAATAAAGTAAACCTCAAACCGGTCTTAAGAACTTATAAATAAATATATTTTCAAATACGTAAAACCGCAACAAATCTAACACCGGCTTTGAGTAATGAACGGATGTCTCAAAAGCGAAACAGCACTCCATCTTTTCCAAGGATTTCTCTCCAAACATCTACTAAGAAAATCTTTAGCAACATTAGAAACATGAGATGGAATATCAGGACATCTTTCTTCTTCAACCAAGTATCTTACCATATCTTCAAGCTCACAATACCCTCCCCAAGCCATTCTACCAGTCAACATCTCTATCACCACACATCCTAAAGACCATATATCTAATGCAGTCCCTACAACTCCCTTCTTAATCGCCCCGTCCCTCTTAAACGGCACTGATTCAGGCGACATATAATAATAAGTCCCTCTAAATTTCTCTGTTTTCTTCTCAACTCTTTTCTTATCCAAATCCGCCGCTAATCCAAAATCCGCTATTTTCAATTGCCTACCGTTTACTGACGGGAAAACAAGGATGTTTTCTGGTTTAAGGTCACAATGGACAATGTTTTTCTTGTGCATAAAATATAGGGCGTCTAGTATCATTCGAGTATAAGTCCGAACTGTTATGGGTTCCAGCCCATATGTTTAGGCCCATTTTGTTGCTTCAACTTGTTGAGCAAGTTCTGCCTAGGGAGCCGTGTCACACATGTCTTTAAATCCTAGGAGAAGAGCAAGAGAGAGGCATGAGATCAAAACCACACAACAAAATTTCTGCACTTCCATTTTCAGGGCAGCCGGGGGAGAATTTAGATTTCTTCAAATCCAACCGTCACTTTCTCGTGATTTTCGGATATATCCTTCCTAACATCTAGATCTACACTTTTCAACGGTTAAGATCATTTTCTGAGGTCTTGTAAGGGCTCGGGTTAGGGCTGTATGCGGCTGTTTTTCCGAGGTGTTTTAGTTGTGGGGTATTTTTTCTATTCTCTTTGTTTTATCTTATTCTTTGGTGGGTTGTAACCTTGTGTAACACATTTTGGGTTTGCTTTGCCCCCATTTTATAATAAGAGAAGTATAGGGTGGACTCCTTAAACGTCCCGTGGTTTTTACTCTTCACATCGGAGAGGTTTTCCACGTATAAATCTCGTGTTGATTCTTTGAGGTTTAGATTATATCCTTGTGGTTATATTTGCTGGATTTGATATTGGATCTAGGTTCTTTTGGGTTGATTGTCTTTAAGAAAAGATCTTATGGTGTTGTCATATATTTTTCCGCATATTGTTTTGGGGTTTTTTGTTATTTTTCCCCTTCAACTGGTATAAGAGCACTAAGGTTATTTAAGTTAGCTATGGAGTCGACTAGTAGTAGTAACTCTATGGTTAAATAGACATCAACCAATTATTCTATTTGGAGACCTATGATGGAAGATTTTCTATATTGCAAAGATTTGTTTGATCCAATTGATGCAGATATTAAAGAGGATGGTAGTGTGTCTAGACCGACTCAACCGGAGAAGATGGAAGATCGAGAATGGGAGAAGCTTAAAAGAAAAGCTTTGGGGACTATTCGACAATGGGTTGATATTAGCATCTTCAACCATGTCTCTCAAGAGTCCGACCCGTATGATCTTTGGAAGAAACTTCAAGGTCTTTATGAAAGGAAGACAGCTCATAACAAGGCCTCGTTGATTAAAAGGCTTGTTAACTTGAAGTTGAAGAGTGGAAAGTCAGTTTCTGAGCATCTCAGCGACTTTCAGGATATCATCAACAAACTCACTACTATGAAGATTGTTCTTGATGATGAGTTGCAGGCATTATTTCTGTTGAGTTCGTTGTCGGACAGTTAGGAAACTCTTGTTACTATCAGCAACTCCGCTCCGGATGGTGTACTTTCTTTAGATGTGATTAAAGATAGTATGTTTAATGAAGAGATCCGTAGAAAAGAGATGGGAGCTGATAATTCTCAAGCTTTTGTTGTTGAGAACAGAGGAAGAGGCAAGAGCAGAGGTCCGAGGCGGCGCGGTAACTCAAGGGGTAGGTCTAAGTCCCGAGATGGGAAAGAGCCTATGGTATGTCATCACTGCAACAAGCCGGGTCATGTAAAGAAGTTTTGCTACCGGTGGAAAAGAGAACAAGCTGGGAAGAAGCCAGAATCTCAGAGTGAGGGAGATGATACAAACACTGCAGCTGTCACTTGTATAGCTGATGATGGTGTTTCTTTGATTTGCGCGACTGGCGAGTGTCACCATGTTGATCGTACAGATTCAGAATGGCTTGTTGATACAGGAGCTTCTTACCATTGTGTTCCGAGGAGGGAATACTTTTCGAGCTACAAATCTGGAGATTTTGGTAGTGTCAAGATGGGTAATCAGAGTTCTGCAAGCATTGTTGGCATGGGTGATATTCGGGTGAAGACAGGTGTTGGGTGCGTGCTTACTTTGAGGAATGTGCGGCACATTCCAGATTTGCGCCTCAAATTGTTGTCCGCAAATGTCCTTGATCAAGAAGGATTTAGGCATACTTTCGGTGATGCCAAGTGGAAGTTGTCCAAGGGTTCTTTGACAGTTGCTCGTGGCGAGCTGTGTTGCTCTTTGTATAAGACATACTTGAGTGTATGTTCTGGTGAGCTAAATGCTGTTGAAGAAAAGAACTCTCCTAATTTGTGGCATAGGAGATTGGGACACATGACAGACAAAGGGTTGAAACTTTTGGCAGGTAAATCTCTCATTCCTGTTGATAAATCTGTTTCTTTTGACCCTTGTGATTATTGTTTAGCAGGAAAGCAACATAGAGCTTCTTTTGCCAAGAAGTCCACAAAGAAGCAAGGAAAGTTGGAGTTGGTTCACTCCGATGTTTGCGGTCCTTTGGAAGTTGAATCTATTGGTGGCAGTAGATATTTTGTCACTTTTATTGATGATGCCACTCGGAAGACGTGGGTGTACATGTTGAAAGCCAAGAGTGAAGTGTTTGAAACTTTCAAGAAGTTCCATGTCATGGTAGAAAGAGAGACCGACCGAAAGTTGAAGTGTCTCCGATCTGACAATGGTGGTGAATACACTTCCAGAGAGTTTGAGGCTTATTGTGCACAGCGTGCCATTAGGCATGAGAAAACAGTGCCTTGCACACCCCAACAGAATGGTGTTGCAGAAAGAATGAACAGAACCATTGTTGAGAAAGTGAGATGTATGCTTCGGATGTCTAATCTTCCTAAGACATTTTGGGCTGAAGCTGTGAATACATCGATTTACTTGATCAACCGTTCACCATCAATTCCTCTCGGCCTTGATATCCCCGAGAGAGCATGGAAGGGAAAAGACCCTACTTATTCACACTTGAGAGTCTTTGGATGTAAGGCATTCATGCATGTGCCGAAAGAGCAGAGATCAAAGCTTGATTCCAAGACTAGTTCATGTGTATTTGTTGGCTATGGTGATGAGGAGTATGGATTTAGACTCTATGATCCAGAGAAGAAGAAAGTTGTGAGGAGCAGAGATGTAGTATTCTTTGAGCACGAATGGGGTGCAGATCTTTTGACCTCAAGGTATAACTGTACTTTTGAGTCTTCTTTTGATACTACTGATGTTTCTTCTGTTTCTACTCCTATACTTGTTGAGCAGCCAACGATTGAGAATGGTGAACCGACACTTGGTGGTGTTGAGGAGGTACAACCGAATGATGATGGTGATGTACCCGATTTTGATGACACTCCACTTGATGATGATGATGATGTGGAGGATGTTCCTGAGCAGGGGGAGCAGCCCGCTCCTTTGGTGGAAGAGGTACCTATTAGAAGGTCAGCTAGAGAAAGAAAGCCTTCCATAAAGTATCCTAGCTCAGAGTTTGTTCTTGTCACCGATGAGGGAGAGCCCGAGAATTTTCAAGAAGTGTTGTCTAGTGAAGACAAGTTTGTTTGGCTCGGTGCTATGAAGGAGGAGATGCATTCTTTGAAGAAGAATGACACTTATGTGCTTGTGAAACCTCCCAAAGGCAAGAAAGTCTTGAAATGTAGATGGATTTTCAAGAACAAGAAAGATGGTGACAAGATTGTGAAGCGCAAAGCCAGATTAGTGGTAAAGGGTTGCAATCAGAAGAAGGGAATTGATTTTGATGAGATCTTCTCTCCTGTTGTCAAGATGACCTCTATCAGAACCATTTTGGGTTTAACTGCAAGTCTTGATTTAGAGTTGGAGCAGCTTGATGTGAAAACTGCTTTCTTACATGGTGACTTGCACGAGGAAATTTATATGGAGCAACCTGAGGGCTTTGAAGAAAAGGGAAAGGAAAAGCTTGTCTGTAAGCTGAAGAAGAGTCTTTATGGACTCAAACAGGCACCAAGGCAGTGGTATAAGAAGTTCGATTCTTTTATGACGAAGAATGGCTATACCAGAACTTTTGCAGATCCTTGTGTGTATTTCAGAAAGTTTCCTGGAGGTAACTTTATTATCCTTCTTTTGTATGTTGATGACATGTTGATAGTTGGGCAAGATGCAGATATGATTGCCAACTTGAAGAAGGATTTGTCCAAGTCATTTGACATGAAAGACTTGGGTCCGGCTAAGCAAATTTTGGGCATGGAGATTGCTCGTGACAGGAAAGCTGGAAAGCTGTGGTTATCTCAGGAGAAGTATATTGAACGGATTCTTGAAAGGTTCAATATGAAGAATGCCAAACCGGTTAGTCAACCTTTAGCAGCTCATTTTAAGTTGAGTAAAAGAACTTGTCCGAAAACAGATGAAGAAAAAGCTAGTATGTCTTTTATTCCCTATTCATCTGCTGTTGGTTCTTTGATGTATGCTATGGTTTGTACTAGACCAGATATTGCACAGGCAGTTGGTTTGGTGAGCCGATACTTATCCAATCCGGGTAAGATTCATTGGGAAGCTGTAAAGTGGATTTTCAGGTACTTGCGAGGCACCTCCAAGTTGAGTTTATGTTATGGAGGTGGGAAGCCGATTCTTGAAGGATATACCGATGCAGACATGGCTGGTGATCTTGATCATAGAAAGTCTACATCCGGTTATGTGTTTACATTTTCAGGGGGAGCCATTTCATGGCAATCCAAGCTACAAAAGTGTGTAGCATTGTCAACAACTGAAGCAGAGTATATCGCAGCTGTGGAAGCTTGCAAGGAGATGCTTTGGTTGAAGAGGTTCCTTCAAGAGTTGGGTTTGAATCAAAGCGAGTATGTGACATTCTGTGACAGTCAGAGTGCTATGGACTTGAGCAAAAATTCCATGTATCATGCTCGTACTAAGCACATTGATATTAGATATCACTGGTTGCGGGATGTGATTGAAGAGAAAGAGCTTATGCTTGTCAAAGTCCACACTGATAAGAATGCAGCGGATATGTTAACCAAGGTGGTTCCTGGAAGCAAGCTTGAGCTTTGTAGTAAGCTTTCCGGGATGAGACTGAAGCATTGAAGATTGCTGAAGTTTCTTCCTCTCCGTGTTGGGCTGGAGGGGGAGATTGTTATGGGTTCCAGCCCATATGTTTAGGCCCATTTTGTTGCTTCAACTTGTTGAGCAAGTTCTGCCTAGGGAGCCGTGTCACACATGTCTTTAAATCCTAGGAGAAGAGCAAGAGAGAGGCATGAGATCAAAACCACACAACAAAATTTCTGCACTTCCATTTTCAGGGCAGCCGGGGGAGAATTTAGATTTCTTCAAATCCAACCGTCACTTTCTCGTGATTTTCGGATATATCCTTCCTAACATCTAGATCTACACTTTTCAACGGTTAAGATCATTTTCTGAGGTCTTGTAAGGGCTCGGGTTAGGGCTGTATGCAGCTGTTTTTCCGAGGTGTTTTAGTTGTGGGGTATTTTTTCTATTCTCTTTGTTTTATCTTATTCTTTGGTGGGTTGTAACCTTGTGTAACACATTTTGGGTTTGCTTTGCCCCCATTTTATAATAAGAGAAGTATAGGGTGGACTCCTTAAACGTCCCGTGGTTTTTACTCTTCACATCGGAGAGGTTTTCCACGTATAAATCTCGTGTTGATTCTTTGAGGTTTAGATTATATCTTTGTGGTTATATTTGCTGGATTTGATATTGGATCTAGGTTCTTTTGGGTTGATTGTCTTTAAGAAAAGATCTTAGGGTGTTGTCATATATTTTTCCGCATATTGTTTTGGGGTTTTTTGTTATTTTTCCCCTTCACGAACGTGGGATTCGGGTATACCATCTTTGTAGTTTTGGGTAATGAGATCGAAAAGAGAGCCCTCTGAAGCATATTCGAGAACCAAGTGGTCAGTTTTAATATGAGTATAGAGTTTGGTGATGTGATTACATTCCGGTAATTTACGCATGATTTTGATTTCGTTGGCCAAGGATGAGCCAGGTATTGCAGATTTTATAGCTACTACTAAATTTGGATTTGCAGAATGTACGGCCTTGTATACCGAGGCGAAACCGCCGTGCCCGATTTCCTCTGTTTTGAGCCACGACATTTGTTGTATGTAAAAACTCAATTGTTTCTTATTGCTTGAGATGATCATAATATATATAGAGTTCAGTTGAAAAACCTAATCCAAATCAAATTCGGATTCCTTTTTATTATATGAATTATTCGTGTTTGTAAAGAAATATAACATGTGTGGAGAAATTTTTTTGTGGGAGAAATCAATGGTTTCATGTCAAGTAGTCATTAATTTTAATGTAATTAAAAAGTATGGCATAAACCATGCAGTGATATTACTAGTATTATACAAGAATGACACAAAATATAACATATAGAAAACGAGGTTTTTTATGCCTAAGTTTACTTTGTCGACTTTTACTATTGAATGAGTTTGAATTTTATTTCAACAGTAATGAATACAAAGTACTCATCGTCCCCAGTATAAGTGGTACAAGTTCACTTTTAATGTTTCTAGTGATAATCGATTTTACTCCAGTGTTACCTAAAAATTTAAACGGATATGTTTCATGATTATTTGATTCCATGTAAGATTATAAACTAAAACTTGTACATTTTAACTCATTATTTGTAATTCTAATAGTAAAACTTTAAATATCCCAGTTGTTCTACATTTTTTTATAAGCTTAAATATGAGAAATTTAATTGCTAGCATTATCATAGTTTTTTTATTTTAAAAAAATAAGGGTAATTTTCAAAAAAAATCCCTGTGTTTATCAATTTTGTCAAAAAGGTGTCTGTGTTTATTTTTTTGACAAAATGAGGATTGTGTTTATCTCCGTTAACCAAAAAGCGGAAAAATCATTAACGCTGTTAAATGTGATGACGTGGCAAGGGGTATTTTGGTCTTAATTTATGGGTTATGATATAAAAAATTCATTTCTCACACTCTAAAGTTGTAAACACATGAATGTTTAAGAAATTTAAGGGTTTTCGGTCTTTATTTACTGATAAATTTCTTAAACATTCATGTGTTTACATCTTTAAAGTGCGAGAAATGATTTTTTTATATCATAACCCATAAATAAAGACCAAAATACCCCTTGTCACGTCATCACATTTAACATCGTTAATGATTTTTCCGCTTTTTGGTTAACGGAGATAAACACAATCCTCATTTTGTCAAAAAAAAAGCACAGACACCTTTTTGACAAAATTGATAAATACAGGAGTTTTTTCTGGAAATTACCCAAAAATCAATTAACACAATAATATCTTTAGATATAGTTAAAGTTTGGAAGATATGATACAATGATAGTTAAAAAACATTCAAATCAATTTCAAAGGGTAAAATTGATCTAGATTATAAATGTCAGAGTAATTCAACAATTCTCCAAAGACGTTCACAAAATCTGGACTTCATCCCTTTAAAATTTATATAACATAATTTTATTTTATTTTCATTTAAGATTCCAACAAAATTCTACACCTTACAAATTTATAAAAATTATACTAATATTGCATATCAAATTAATAAAATATATAAAATATGATATATTAATAAAATAAAAAATACAATTCCTCCTAGAAACTTAATGTGATGAAAGAGTTTACGAGTCCATTTAAAACATTCATTTTATGGGCTTAAAGTAGGCTTGACTAGGACACTCACCAAGAGCATTGACAATTTTGGCATAGCACCAAATTAAATGTTCTATGATGCAACAAAACTGTTTTGTTTGAGCAAATGATATTTCAAAAAAGAGGTAAAGAACAAGCAAAAACATAAATCATATGACCTGCGTACCAATTAAAATTCCATGTCCAAACCAACTTAAGCTTTGTTACCAAAACAAGTCTTGATACCGAAACTATTTCTTTACAGATACTAACAAATTAAAAGCTTGTCCAGAGACCTGAAAACGCAAGGATCAGCATCAACTAGCATCTTCACAACTTCTCTCATATTCGGACGCAGATTTGGAAGCTTTGCGGTGCACAAAATACCAATCCTCAATACTTTTATCATTTCTTCTTGAACTGATTCTGATGCTACCTTTTCGTCTAGCACTTTCACCACACTTGCCCTGTCTTTCAGATGTGTCCATACCCAATACACTATGTCTTTTCCTTCTCCAAATGCTTCTTCAACTGGTTTTCTCCTGCTCACTAGTTCTAGCAACACCACACCAAAGCTATACACATCGCTCTTTTCTGTTACTTTCATGCTGTACGCCATTTCTACATACCAAAACCAACATACATATATTCATTAGGAACGTATCGAACTTTCTTTATTCTCCATATCCAATAAAATTATTGCAATTTACCAGAAGCAGAAATGCAGATAAACAGATTGGTTCAAACTCTAACACGATAATACCCTTTTAGGGGAAACAATCTTATTGACTATCAGTGTGGTAACCGTACGTTACAATTGAGTGAAATTTATGTGAACTGTGTGAAATTGTTGTGGAAGTGCAGAACATCTTATGAAACATACTGTTAATTTAGGGCATCTGAACAGCTTAATGTGTACATGAAAAGCAAAGAAAATGAAATGAACAAAAGTTGAGGAACTCACCAGGGGCTATATATCCATGAGTTCCAGCTACGGAGCTACCTTCACATCCCTTACATGCCAAATCTACATGCTTTGCAACTCCAAAATCAGCAATTTTTGCGTCGTAATCTTCATCAAGCAAAATATTGCTCGATTTTATATCTCTATGAATGATTGGCGGAGAGCAATCATTGTGCAAATATGCTATTCCCTTTGCAGCCCCTAGAGCTATTTTATACCTCTGGCACCAGTCCAATTCCGGCTCCTCGTTCTTATCTTTCCTGTGAAGTGCTTGGAAAAGATTCCCTTTCACCATGTACTCGAACACCAGATAGCTCGATCCTTGTTTCATCAAACTACCATACAGCTTCAGTATATTTCTGTGCCTGATTTTCCCCAGAATTTCGATCTCCGCTTCTGATACTTTGAGATAATCGCCTTTCCAGAGTTGCTTCACAGCCACAGTGCATCCACTTCTCTTCAATTCGAGCTTGTATACTTTTCCTGTCCCGCCACTTCCGATCATATTTTCCTCTTCGAGATTACAGATCTCATCAGCTTCAATATCCAGTTGATGGAAAGATGACACCTTCCATTTTTCGTCCTTCTTCCCTTCCAAATCGTTGTCATTGTCGGCTTTTGCATTCCTGAAGTTCCTATAACTAACAAGTAACAACCCAAACAAAGAAATAACCAAGGTGGATATGATGATAGAAAACAGCACAAGCTTATCTCCAAATTTCCTTCCTCGATTCTGCTTTTCGATGCAGACATTCATGTTAGAAGTCAGGTTGTTTCTTGAATTTTCGTCAACACATAGTTCTTTGTTCCTTCGAAATGCTTCATCACCACCAATGCTCCAAAGAAAGGACGGAATTCTTCCTGATAATTCATTTCCAGATAAATCAATAGAACTTAGCTTTAGCCTCTCTAAACCTTCCGGTATCGGTCCAGTGAGTTTGTTGTGTGAAATATTGAGCGAATTCAAATTCATTATCTGAGAAATAGAAGTAGGAATACGGCCATTTAGCGAATTCGAAGCAAGATTCAAGTCAACAAGTCTAGAACAATCACTCAATTCCGATGGAATGGATCCGGAAAATGAATTCATTTCCAAATGCAAGGTAGATAGCAGACTCAAATGACCAATTTCCGTAGGTATTGTACCGGAGAAATTGTTATTCTTCAGGTATAGCTTCTGCAAGTTCATCAATTTTCCGAGTTCCGACGGGAGCTTCCCCGAAAACCTGTTGTTGGTCAAAGTCAACTGATTCAAGCTTGTGGAAACACCGATTTCCCGAGGTACCTGTCCACTAAAATAGTTATTGCTTAAATCGAGAACCTCCACCAATGGCAATGCCCAAACTGCATCTGAAATCTTTCCTGAGAACTCGTTGTCGTTGATCCTGAACCTTTGCAAAGATTTACACTCACCATAAGAATCAGGAAAGTCCCCGGAAAACCTGTTTCCCAAAGCAAGCAAGAACTGTAACTTCCTGCCTTCACACAGGTACTTAGGAAAGCTACCAGAGAACCGATTCTCCGATATGTCAATGCTGTTAAGGGGTGAAAATCGGCCGAAATTCGCAGGGAACTCCCCTGAGAAGCTGTTTCCATATATAGAAACACCATCGAGATGACGCATATCCCCGAAACCAGCTGGAATTTCGCCGGTGAAGTTGTTACCATAAATCTGAAATACAACCAAATTCTTCAGACTGCCTAATTCTTCAGGAAGTTTTCCATACATCTGATTTGCGGACAAATCAATTTCGCGTAAGAGAGTGAGGTTTCCGATCTCATGTGGGATTTCCCCTGTCAAATTGTTGTGAAAAAGCTCAATCTTCCAAAGATTCTGCAGTTTCGAAATAGCTTTCGGGAAATCCCCAGTGATCTTGTTCCTGGAAAGATCCAGAGTTCCCAAACTCGGTAGCTCGAAAATCGATTCAGGAAACCCTCCTGTCAAATGGCTATTTGCAAGAAACAGCAGATTCAAGTTCTTCAAATTTCCAATGTTGTCAGGAATTTCACCTTCATCATACTTATTCACTCCAACAGAAAGCACAACAAGCTGAGTCAAATTACACACCCATGTCGGAAATCCACCAGAGAAATAGTTATTAGACAATTCAAGAAATTCCAACTTTTGCAACGGCGAAAGGTCAGGTAAAGCTCCAACCATTTTATTGTAAGTCAGATTCAAAAGTTTGAGTTCTGTGCAATTTATAAGCTCGTAAGGAAGCTTTCCGGTAAGCGAGTTACAAGGCAATGAAAGATTCGTGAGACTACGAAGGCCTGAAATAGCCGGAGAAATCTCCCCGGAAAGAGACTTGTTATCAAGTGAGATTCCAATCACTTCTCCTGATGTTCTGTCACAAGTAACCCCGTAAAATACGCATGGAGACTCTGATTCTTTCCAGGATTCAAGAACATTGAGAGGATCATGGAGCTTTCTTTTGATTTCGAGCAATGCCTCGGTTTCAGGATTCGAACTCGAAGAAATGTAGGAACTTGACAAGAAAACGAAGAGGATGAAGAAGGAAAAAATACAGTGTCTGGCCATTTGGAAGAAGTGGAAAAATGCTAGAATAGTCCTTCAATTATTGACATTGCTCAAATGCATCCTGGAAAAGATACAGAAATTAGTATTAATACCAGAACATATAATTGCAGAGTATGAATTCAATTATTAAACAAGATTGGTACAAACATACATGTATTGTATTTATGTTATTTTATTTTTTGCTTCTTTTTTTTGTTTAATAAAAAAGAAAAGATATAATACTAAGAAAAAATACTAAAGTTTTGGTACCAAGAATAAAAATTAATAATGTTATGGTTGATGAACAGAAGAACAGACAAGAGAGAGAAAGGAAGGGACCATGGTGATGTTAGAACGTCAATTTTGTCTTTGGCTGTGGATTTTGTCAATATTATTTTATTGAGAGAGAGAATTATATATATACTTTGAAGTCACTCATTAGTCATTACGTTGTTGATCTATGTGTAATTTATTATTAAACTATTTATTAGTTATCATACTACCTAATTATCATGAACTTCATTTGTGTATCAAGTAAAGCAAAAGTATACAATAAAAATATGTCAACTTAAATCTAGTGTGTAATCATGAATTATCCGTGTACTAATCATAAGCAAAAACCTTAAATCACCTAAACAGTATAGAAGGTAACTTTACAAACATATGGTACCTCAAAAAAAACCCGAAAAGAAAAAAAAAACACTATTTGGGTGTAAACTTATGTTTTGACCCAACATCTCTTCCTATCATATATTCATATAAAAAATATTGTTAGCTTTAACAAAATTTTTACTTAAGTAAAAAGTTACCTTAGGAGGAAGAAATATGGGAAGTAAACACTCAAAAACTAATAATTGAGAGAATAGAAAGCTGAGAAATTTATTGATTAAAGAGAAAAATGAAGAAATGAAAAGCAAGAATATGAAGAAAGAAGAAGAAGAAGAAGAAGATAGAATTTACCAGAAATGAAAGACTCGTGAAGAGTTGGATTACCACAGAAGAGCATGTTCTTTTTTTTAGTAAACGACAAACACAATTCCCACTTAAAACGGAAGCGTTTTTTACAGCTCCTTCTGCTTCTTTAATCTGTCTGTTTGCTTAACAAATTATGTAAAAGTATAGTTGGAGTAGCAGATAGAGAGTGAAGAAGAAGAAGAAGAAGAAGAAGAAGAAGTCAAGATGGATATTAAATGATTTGAAGAAATAAAAGGGAGGCTTTTGGTTTGAAAATGAAATAATACTTCACTCCACCACAAGAATGAAATGGAGAAACCAACCAAACCCCACTTAGAGAATTCAATATTGGAACATAAATGGAATAAGAAGAAAGAAAGAAAGAAAGAAGTGGAAGTGGTGATAAGAGAAAGAGACAAAACAAGGTGATCTCAGAGAGAGAATGACAGAGTTTTTTTGCTCTTGTTTTTTAGTCAACCTCCTTCTTTAATCACGGAAATAATAGTAATATCATCTTCCATCCTCCCTATAGTTTTTTTAAAGAAATACCAATTATCCTCAACCTCTTTACTCATAAAATGCATTCTTAATTTTCACTTTTTCAATCAATCAATTCACTAGTTTTATTTAATTTAATATGTCGTGTTTTTTTTATATATTATGAGTAATTGATTTCAGTTCAATAACATTCAGTTCAATTTAGTATTACTCAATTTAATTTAGTAGCATTCAGTTCAATTAAGTTTAATTCTATTTAGTTTAGTTCAATTTAGTCGAATAAATTTCTATTATAAAGAATATGGTCTATTTTAGTATTTAAGCCCTACTTCTTATGACTAATATTTACTTTTGAACTGAACTAAATTAAACGTTGATCAACTGAACTAGAATTATAAGAAATAAAGAACATGATTTGAAGTTTAATATGGACAAAAAAATTTTGGTTACACAATGTCAATATGTAGAAATTATTCTAAAAACTATTATAGTGTTTGACAGGAGGTTAATGATTATCAATAGTAACGGAATGTAAAATTTTCATTTAACTTCGTTTGGAAGTTCTTATAGAGAATAAAAGAGAGTTAATGGAGGTTAACATTTTACATCCATTAATTAAGCTCAAAACCTTAACCTCCATAATGGAAGTAATAATGGAAGTAATGTAAAAATTTTAAACAGTTTACATTCATTCACCTCCATTCAATTTCATAAACTTCCAAACAATGTTAACATTTAACTTTTATTTCCGTTACTTATCTTTCCATTCCGCTACTCTCGTTAACCTTCTTTAACTTTCACCTGCATTTACCTCTCAACTATCAAACAAAAGCTTAATGTTTTGTTTTAAATATGATATTAAATAAAGAGAAATTTTGACAGTATGTGATTAACTAAAAGTATATTTTTTAATTAGATATTTAGATAAAAGTATAGACTTCAAAATAAAAACTCTAGGCACTAAAATATAAATTCTGAACCTTAAATCATAAATTCTAAATCCTAACATATATGACGTGTCATCAAATTAGTGGTTCGACGTACTATAACGTAGCACACCGGGTGTATTCTAAAATATCTCTTAAATAACATGTTAAAATGTACCGTAAATTACAAAAGAACTTTGTGATTTCAAGTTTTTACAAAAAAAAAAAAACCTATATGATTTGTTTTTCTTAAAAAACATACATATGGTTACAAATTTTGACAAAATGATAACTTGCAAATTTAAAGCGTCCAAAATAACCATTTAACGACTTCAAAGTGAAAAGTTTAAAACATTTAAGTTGTTTAGTATCACATTTGCTATGCAACTACAGTTTTTATTTTTCAAAATCATCCTTTTAATTTATTTTCTTTCTCTAACGCTTATTTTCTGTCTCTTAACCAAATATCGCCTAAATGATCTTGAAATTAAAAAGTTGAAGAATTAAAGTTACATAAAATATATATATATCTCTAAAGTTCTAAATTTTAGATCTTTAACGATTATTTTTTGATTTTGCAAAAAGTTTGAATTTTTTTTTTTTGTTTTGTAACTACATCTACTTTTTAGTCACTTATTATGAGACAATTTATTGATCCTCTTAACTTACATAAAGTGAATCAATTTGCCACACATAGAAAATCCTGTATTTTTGTTCTTCTTATATTATAGTTTTTTTTATGTTTAATGAGAGAATCAGATTTGAATTTTGTTAACTAAACCAACAATCATTCGGATTTTTTTTTATTTTTTATTTTTATACGAACAATCATTCAGATTTACTGACACTTGATCCATTTGAATTTAAATTTTTAGTTGAAGAAAATATGTCATCCTCTTTTTTAATTAGCTTATTTCCCTTGAATTTGTAACATCTTAGCAAGTGTCACAATTACGGTATTTATTAAAAGAATCAATTAAACTTAAAACTTAAATTTGTAACACCGTTATAGAGTCAAGTTCAGGTGAGACACCCCCTTATGGTGTGACAACCTCTTATGGTGAGACATGTACCAATTGTGTAATTTATTAGGTCTCTAAACACACTTTTCCAATTTTCTTTTCAAAAGCGCTTTTCTGCCTCCACCGCCACCTCTCCTCCGTCGTTCCCTTATCCTCCTTCCTCCTCCTCCCAACCACCACCACCCTCCCCTTCTCCGCCACCTCCAGCCACCGTGGATACAGAAAAGGCAATTGGGCTCTCCAAGAAACACTCACCACCATCACTGCCAAAAAACTCGACTACGAGCGCTGCTCCAAACCCATCTTATCCTCCTTCTTCGCCAAAAGTATGATTTAATTGAAGGAATTAAAAGTTGAATACTGCAAAATGATGGAAGATATCATTGTTGCAAACGAGATGGAGATTCCACAGAAGAGCATGATGATGATGTGATTATTTTCAATAAGCTGACGCTTTTGGAATTAATTGATTTACCTAAATTGAACTGCTTTTGCTCTGGCAATTACAAATTCAATTTCCCATTGTTAGAACAAGTTTCTATTGAGAGATGCTATCAAATGAAGAATTTCTCTTGACAATTGATATGAGAGTTTTTTACAACTTTGAGCTATGTAAAGCTGTAATTCAATGTTATATTCTCTCTGTAATGGGTTTTTCAAATGGCCTGCTTGGTTCACCCCCAAAAATATCTCAAACATCTGTGTTGTTGGCATCAAATTGATTAATTGAAGGTTTGCAGGTTGTATGTGATAATTTGAAACAACTGAGTTCCTGGAACAATCGAGTATTATTTCGGAACAACTTGTTCCAGCAGAATACTACACTTGTTCCACCAGATTACTACATTTGTTCCAGCAGAATACTACACTTGTTCCACCAAAATACTACATTTGTTCTAGCAGAATACTACACTTGTTCCACCAGACTACTACATTTGTTCCAACAGAATACTACACTTGTTCCACCAGACTACTACATTTGTTCCAGCAGAATACTCTGGGAGTGTAAAAAAATGTAGTATTCTGGTGGAACAAATGTAGTAGTCTGGTGGAACAAATGTAGTATTCTGCTGAAACAACCAAGTATTAATTCGGAACAACCATAGAAAAATAAAAAAAAATAAAAATTGCTTATAAATAGCAACAATGTGTCTCAAAATGACCGCCTAATTAATACGAGTTCAGTGGTATAATTTTTTTTTGAAAAATGAGTTCGGGAAGAGCGGGAAAATGCATTTTAAAGAAAATAATTAAAACTTTTTCTCTCTCCAGAGGTGACATCAGCGCTGACATCACCTCCTCTTCCTTCCCTCCATTTTCCACGCATAAGGTTTTTTCTCTTAATTACAAGTTTGCCACCTTCCCTTGTTCAATTACAAAATTACCCCCACCTTTTTCTCTTGTCACACCATAAGCCCATTATCGCACCTGAGCCTTTCTCTACCGTTATAATTCATAATAATTAACATTATTTTTTTAAGTAATTACGAATAAGTAATACCCATTAAAAAGTATTTAAACGATACTTATATTATTGTCCAATGCACCTCATGTGTGTGCCTGTAAACTTTGAAGCATGTATATCAAGTTTTCATCATACAACTGCTACATGTTATTAATCACATGGGATAAAGTAAATTTGATCACATGCTAACAAAAGTTTTTATACAATTTTAAGAACCAATTGGACATTTTTTTTTACACTTAATGCATATTTATATTAAGCTTAATACATATTGGACCTTTTAAACTTGTCCAATTATTTCACTTAGTCATCTCTATATAGGGAATAACCTTTCAACCACCTCAAATCCACTTTTTACTTAGAGCATATCCAATAGATGCACAAAAATTAAGTCCATCAATACTATTTGGTGGACTTAATTTTTGAACCCTCATTCATTATGGGAGAATCCATCAAATAGTATTGTGGACCCCTTGTGTCATAAACCTTTTAATTAAAGGCCAAAATCCACCTCAGACCCTTGAAGTTGGCACATATTGTCATCTAGAGACATAAGCTTTAAAGTTTTTCACTTAACCACTCAACTTGGCTTTTCACATACCTTTGGCCCTTTATGTACTCAATCTCAGTTTCACTAAAGAGAGTGTAATACACTCGCTGGAAAAATAACAATTTTGGTCCCCCACTTTTCTCTTCCTTCTTCTTCTTCTTCTTCTTCTTCTTCTTCTTCTTCTTCCTCCTCCTATTTAAGAATTTCCGAATCATGAAATCTAGAATTCCCAAACTTCAAATCTGGAATTCTAGATTTTACGATCTGAAATTTCTAGATTTGAAATTTGAAAATTCCAAATTTCTTCTAGATTTGAAATCAAGAATTTTCAGATCATAAAATTTGGAATTTTCATATTTGAAATATGGAATTCCAGATTATAAAATTTGGAATACTCCCGAATTTATGATCTGAAAAATCTAGTGAAATCTGGAAATTTCAGATTTTATAACATAAAAACTCCAGTCTAAATTTTATTATTTTAAAATTCCAGATTAGAATTCGAAAAAAAAAAAGAAGAAGAGGGAAGAAGGAGAAAAAATGAAGAAGAAGAATGAAAATGGAATAAGATGAAACTAATAAGGTGTGTTTTTTAAATTTAACGTAAGTTTTTTCACCATTTTAGTCATTTTCACTCTTCTTACTATGTTTGTCTTACCAACATGGTGTCACATAGGCAAAATGTGTTCAAGTGGTATGTTTCTATATAGTTTAAGTGTTTATGTGAAAAACTCCAAAGTTCATGTGTCTAAGTGAAAAAAAGTGTCAACTTTAAGAGTTCAAGTGAGGTTAAGCCTAAACTAAAATAACTAGAACTATTACAAATTCATATAATACTTAAACAATTAAATAATTATAAAAAAGAGAGGAGAGATGTAGACCTTTTAGATATATTATAATAGAAAAGTGAGGAGAGTAGGAAGTCCATCCAATGGTTGACTCTTTTTTGCATGCACTATCCAATCACTTGCTATACAATGGTGATGCATTTATATTTTTTCCACCCCTAATCTCACTCTCTTTTTATTTCACTTTTTCAGCGCCTCGTAGGATATAGGGGGTTATAACTCTCACAATTGCTAAGTTGAGGTGGTTGAGAGGTTGTCTCCTAAGTTGAGGTGTTTAAGTGAAAAAAATGGACAAATTTATGAACCTCGATAGCTATTATGCCTTTTATAATTGATGGATGGGTTTACAACTTGACTTTAATTTTATGATTAATGGATAGGGGTTACTATGATCCTGTTCTATTTAGCTGAAACAAAAAGTTGAAATCAAAAAATATGAATCGTCTGAGTTGGAAAAAAACCGAATAAACTAAACTGATCAACTGAATTATTGGTTGAATATCTGATGAATTTTGCTGAATTTGTTGAACTAAACTGAACTGAATTGAAATGAACTAAAAAGTATGTTTAATATCATTAAAAAAGAAACCTAGGCCTAACTTGACCTCAAACTGAAATTCAACAAAAAAGTAGGGTAATGTAAACAAATACTAGCAAGAAGTTCAATTTATACTATACCCACACTTGTGTTTTTATGGAGAAACTATATTTCATCCTTGTTCTACATCATGCTTAAACTTTCAGTATTATTCGTAAAAATTTCAAAGTGTTATACGGCTTCACATCATTAATGTAGCATATTACCTAGGTTGATGGAATTAAAGAGGAAAATTAAATTGAAGGGTCGTACATGATATTTATAGAAAAGGTTTGAGCATTAGATGATGTGACTAATTTTTCTTCATAAAATTACTGGAAAACTTAGTAATCAGTGAGAGTGAGAAATGTGGTAAAGTAAGACAAATAGAGAAAATAAATATTTATTATTGGAAGGGTTGAATATGATAAAGGTCAACATCAAATGAATAGGGGAGAAGTGCACGACACAAGCATGTAAAATGCATCCTCTATCTATTTGTTTTATCGAATCTTCATTTAATGATTTAATTGTTCTCCTATATGTCATTTTCATCTCCCATCCATTCATTCATAACAATTTTGGAAATAAGAAAATGTTTTATTACAATATTTCTTGAGTTATATATAATTTAGAATTGGTTTTGTTTAGTCTAGCTCTGTTACCAAGGAAAATTATTGTAAAGTTCTGGACCTCCTTTACATGAAGGTGTAAGCCAATTAAAATCTGCCACGTAGGTGGGTGTCCTACAAAATTTTTATAAAAATGTGGCACACCCACCTACATGACAGCTTTTATTGGCTTGGACGTCCAGATTCAGGAGCTTGTGATAATTGCTTCCAGACTAAACTTGGTATGAAAATAGTGTGTAAGCTAAGACTAAGTTTAGATTAGACAATTGTACGAGTCAGTTATGGGGATCCGTCTCGATATCAATTCGATCTAATGTTATAATAACTGGAGAGTTAATTGATTAGTAGAATAGAGGGAATGAAGATTAGGTAAGGGAAATCAACATCCATGGAACCAACCAACCAACAACCATAGTGCATCAAGTTAATGCTATTGTATATGTATAAATATTTCTTTGTTTCATTACAGCTGTACCTTACTTTTGATTGAATACTTTCACAAATTCAAATACATTCCATCACAGTTGTAGTATTATTATTTATTTTGAGATCTTATATTGTTTCCTTTTTCATCACTCTATTCATTCTTATATAAGTATTTATTTTTCCCTCTTTGGGTTTTATATAATTTTATATTTGCTTATTTTAGGATATAGTAGTACTAGTACGTGGAAAAGGACAAAAACAAAACCATTTCATTAT
Source organism: Euphorbia peplus (assembly GCA_028411795.1). Lineage (NCBI taxonomy): Eukaryota > Viridiplantae > Streptophyta > Magnoliopsida > Malpighiales > Euphorbiaceae > Euphorbia > Euphorbia peplus. The sequence continues at coordinate 23,008,346 of CP110844.1, forward strand.
CACCAACTACAAAAAAGCAATTTCATCGAACAAAATATATATAGAGAGAGAAGTATATTTAGTTTTCTTTTTTCTTTTTATTGTTTGTTCTGAATTTTTTTAGGTCATTTTATCTTTCTACTGAATTTAATTGAAAAAGTGTACATAGTAAAGTGAAATTATTAAACTTAAATAAAAAAGAGAAAAAGAAATTTGTTAGTTTTAACGTTGTCAAAACTCGTTGTTTAGTCTCTTTATTTTTAAAAACTCATTACAAGATACTCATCTTTTGCGATAATTAACTCTTTATTCATTTTTGTTCATTTTTTAGATTTTAAATATAACATATTTTAACTTTGAAGACATTTATACTACTTATTTTTTTGGTAATGAGGAGGGGTTATGAGTCTCAGAAAACGAGAAAAAAAAAGAACAGAAAGACAAAACAGCAAAACTATGACACACAGATTCGACGAGAGAAGTTTGAGCCACAAATATCAACTAGAAGGAGATCTTGGAGCCTACAGGCGGCACAACACACTCGTGATGACCAAGGAAGTTCCTGCGAAGTTCGCCTTCCAATCAACAATTCTATTTGATAACAGCAAAAGCTCTTCCGTCTTCAACGAGAACATAAAACTACCCATAAAGGGATACAGACGATAACGCTCCATGCAAGGAGACAAACCATAACGACCCTTATAGAGAGAAATATCTCTCGTATAGGGAAAACAAGCAAACAAACACCAAATAAAAAGAAAACCAATAACCCTAACATGATTTTATTAAAAGCAATAAAAAGAAAAAGCAGCGACGCAAAGCAAAGAAGGGAATTTCTCCGGTTAGAAGCCGAAAGAAAACCCCAAAACCTGAATAACAGACATCTATACTACTGGTATACAAAATAAACTTATGATTCTGTTATGTTATGCCTGCATGTTTATGCCGAAATATAGAAATTACATATCTAAAATTAATAAACAAAAAGGCCAAAAAGTTAATTATAATGAAAGATGAGAACTTTGTAATGAATTTTCAAAATAAAAACACTAAACAATAAATTTTGACAAAAAATCAAGAATTAATAAATTATTTTTCCCTAAAAAAAACATAATCTTATAAATTTATAAGTCTTCCGAGTTCCAATCCAAGAGCATGAGAAATACGTTACATTAAGCCTACGCTGGAAGTACTCGGAAAAATAATAAGTTTAACTAACAATTAAGGTGGTGACAATAAGAATAATATATAAAGGTAATAATGATCTAAAATCATCAGATGAAGAATTTTGAAATGCATGAACCAAATATAATTGGGGACCATGATAAAAAAAAAAATTAAAAAATCTGTATCGAGCTGTTTTTTTACTGTGGATATTGTCAACATCTTAGTACATAATAAACATATGCATATAATATTTCTTATTCTCTCTCTATCTTCTTCTTCTTATTTGCTGTCACTTCTTTTTCTAAATCAGTGCTTAATTGTTTCTTTCATTTGCATGTCTCTTTCTTTGAATTCAAACCAATTGTTTCAGGAACAATATTATTAACTCTTGAAGCTTAATTTGTCTCCTTTCAATATTACTTTCACCAATTGGGTCCAGTATTACAGAGAATATAAATTTAGCATGATAATGTTATGAAAGAAAGAACTAAGTTTAGCATATTACAAATTTACAATTCTAATGATGATAATGATTTTGTAATTATAAAATCTATACAAATAGAACTATACGGTTTTATTATTCTTTTCATTCAAATTATGAAGAAATTTTTAGCAATGCATTTCCATTCGAATTTTTTTCTTATGCACGGGCTATATGGACTTGTCCACTGAAAACATGGGTTTATTGTTTTCTTTGGATTTGGACCATCTGAAGTTTGAAAATTGGTACTATTAGTCAATTTATAATCCGATTTTTTACAAGACTGACCCACTTGCATTGAGTCCATTATATTTATAACCACTTTCATGTTTCCCATACCAACCCATACCAAACTAACTACTCTCAATTTTTCTGGATAAAAATAAAGAATTTGCAATTCTTCTTAAGCTTTCATTAAACATATCAGCAATATATATACAAGAGTATATTACCAAACCCTAGTGACTCAACACTAATTACACTTATGTCACTAAACATATTTACTATTCTATCACCCTCCCGCAATTTGAGCCGGCGGATTACAAAGGCTCAAATTGTTACATAAGAAACGGAAACGATCTTTACATAAGGGTTTGGTGAGAATGTCAGCAACCTGAGTAGACGTAGGAATGAATTGAACGGTAAGAAGACGCTTGGAAACACGATCTCGTACAAAATAAAAATCAACCTCAATGTGCTTGCTCCTCTGATGAAAAACTGGGTTGATCGTGAGATAGGTGGCGGAGAGATTGTCGCATAATAATCGGGGTGGTCTAGGCATGGAATGGCCTAACTCTTGGAGAAGGATTTGTAGCCAACCAATTTCTGACGCACCAGAGGCAAGGGCTCTGTATTCGGCCTCGGTGGAGGATCTAGCGACGGCAGTTTGTTTCTTGGAACTCCAAGAGACTAAAGAACGACCCAAATATATGGCATAACCCGAAGTGCTAGATCGATCATCGAGGTTTCCCGCCCAATCAGCATCCGTGAACCCATGTAACCATAATTCAGATTGTCGATGAAAAAAGATACCCAAGTCACGAGTAGATTGAAGATACTTGAGTAAGCGTTTAACACCTTGCCAATGAATTACGGTCGGGGCATGCATAAATTGTGCTAACCGATTTACAGCAAAAGAAATGTCAGGACGGGTGAATGATAAATACTGCAGACCACCTACTACACTTCGGTAGAGCTTCTGATCAGGAAAGATATCCCCGAGGTTGAGTTTGAATTTTTCCTTGGGACACATGGGTGTGGAGATACCTTTACAATCAGCCATGTGAGAGCGAGTAAGAAGTTCGTGAATATACTTGGACTGATTAAGAAGGAGCCCATTACCACACCAGTGAGCTTCAACACCTAAGAAGTACTTCAGACGCCCAAGATCACGAAGAGCAAACATCTTTTCTAGTTTGTGAATCAGTGTTTGAATAGCTGTTTGATCCGGCCCCATAAGAAGAATATCGTCGACATAGATCAAACAATAAATTTGAACCGATCCACAGTGATAATAAAATAAAGATGTGTCAGCACGAGATCCCAAGAACTGCAGTTGCCTTAGAGCGTCAGTAAGCCGTTTGTGCCACATTCGAGGTGCTTGTTTAAGGCCATAGAGAGACTGCTTAAGTTTGCACACATGAGTAGGGCGTTGGGGATCAACAAACCCCGGTGGTTGCGACATGTAAACGGTTTCCTCAAGATTGCCATGAAGAAACGCATTAGAGATATCAAGTTGATTGATGTGCCATGCAAACGAAACCGCCAATGCGAGGAGAAGACGCACAGTGCCAGGTTTGATAACCGGACTATATGTCTCAAAATAATCAACCCCAGGTCGTTGAGTGTAACCCTTGGCTACCAAGCGAGCCTTGTACCGTTCAACGGAGCCGTCGGGGTTTTGTTTGATACGGAAAAGCCATCGACAATCAACTTCCTCAATATCCGAATCGGGTGGAACTAATTCCCAAGTGCCATTTTTCATCAAGGCATTGTATTCGTCATGCATTGCAGCACGCCATTCGGGAACAATAGAAGCCTCTTTGAATGTGGATGGGGTCACAGGTAGCACATGAACCAGAGCTTGAGGTTTGAGGTTACCGGTTTTGGATCGAGTTATCATACTATGAGTGGAGGGTTGTTTTTGGATAGGAACAGAGGTGAGGTCTATGTAGAGGGAGGGATCAGGTTGGGAGGGCTGTTGGTTTGGGTGAGGAGGGGTGGGGCTGTCGGTGTGAGAGGGGGTAGTAGTGATTTGGGAAGTTGGGGTGGTGTTTATGAGAGAGTGGGGCAGCAGAGAGGGAGGTGTAAGGTCCGTTGGGATGGGGTGAGGGTTACTTGGCAGAGGGGTGGGGCTGGTCGGTGGTGTGGGACTACGGGGGGGACTGGTTTGGTGGGTCTGGGTCAGTGGGAGGGGAGGTTGTGGCGTCGGGTGGGTTACGGGATGAGATGGTGAGGGTGTTCAGGCTGCTGGGATGGTTGCGGTGAAGAAGTGAATGGGCAATGGTGACTCTGAGGAGGTTGTTGATTGATTTGAGGGCGCGACATCATCAGGAGAGGTACCTGGAAAAACCTGTTCATCAAAGAGAACATGGCGTGAGACATAAACTTTAGACGAAACGGGATCAAAACATTTGTATCCTTTGTATTTTTTGCAATAGCCAAGAAATACACATGCTTTGGAACGATTATCAAGTTTAGACTTGGTATATGGTCGTAGCCAAGGGAAACAAAGACACCCAAAAATTCTTAAGGCATTATAGTCAGGAACATCACCAAATAAGAGTTGATATGGTGTAGTGTGTGGGGCAGAAGAAAGTGGGGTGCGGTTGATTAAAAACGTGGCTGTGTCTATAGCAAAAGTCCAGAAAGTTTGAGGAAGCTTAGCACGATTTAATAAAGCTAAAGCATGTTCTACTATATGACGATGTTTTCTTTCGGCACTCCCATTTTGTTCAGGGGTGTGAGGACATGAAATGCGATGAGATATACCATTTCTACTGAGATATGGAGTTAACTTGGTGAATTCCCCACCCCTATCTGATTGAAAGATTTTAATGGACTTGTCAAAGTATTTCTCAACAATGGTGCGAAATTGGATAAACGTATCATACACATCAGATTTGCGTTTAAGAAAGTACACCCAACTATATTTTGTGTAATGATCCATGAAAAGCACATAATACTTATAACCATCAATAGACTCAAGGGGAGCATGACCCCAAACATCAGCACAAATCATTTCCAAAGGAGATGAGGACACATGATTTGATAACGTAAAAGGAAGTTTATGACTCTTACTCACGCAACAATGAGAACATAACGACACTTTATTATTTGAAACAGGAATTTGATTAGCATTCAATAACTGTTTAACAATAGGAAAAGCAGGTTGTCCTAATCTATCATGCCAATTTGACAAACTTGCTATATTGGCAGAACAATTCGAAGCCTTTGAGAGACACATTGAATAAAGCCCGTTACTACTCTAGCCTTGGAAGCGCACTTTCCCCGTTGCCAAATCCTTGATATAGAAACGATCAGAGAAAAATTCAACCGAAACAGGATTAGCATTGGTTAGAGGAAAAACAGAAAGTAAATTATTAGAAGCTTGAGGAACTAATAAAACATTACGAAGCAGCAAGTTTGATGATCCAAGAGAAATATTAGATTCACCAACACGAGTAATTTCTAGTTTAGACCCATTACCAATTTGGAGTTGATCTGGTCCAGAGTATTCAGAGTGCAAATTCAGATTTTCCAAGTTGGAAGTTAGATGATGCGTCGCGCCCGAATCAATGACCCAAGGTTGTTGTGGTGGTGGTACGGTGCTAGTGGCTAAGTATGATTGTGGTTGAAACGAGTTTGGGCTAAGGCGAGGAGATGAGCAATTTCTGGCTATGTGGCCGAGACCACCACAGTTGTGGCAGTTGAGATGAGGTCGGGAACCGCTAGGGACAGCAGAGCTGCTGTTGTGCGGACTGAAATGTCCCACCGGTGGACCAGCAGTGGCAGGGCGCTGGTTGAAACGATGCTGGTAGTGTTGCTGGTGTGCACGCTACCCGCCGTAGCCGCGTCCTCCGCCGCAGTGAGACCTGCCTCGTCCTCGGGAACGGGACTGTGGAGGCTGTCCAGAAAATTGGAACCCCGGGTTAGCCGAGGAACTCTGATTTGCCGAGTAAAGAGCAGTTGGTGTAACAATTTCAGTAGATTCTCGAGCTTGTTCCCTCTCCTCAGTTGTTGCGCTTTTTCTGCAAGTGCACAGATTCGCATATAGTAATAAAAAGATCGTACCCACAGAGATGGAACAATATACTTAAACTTTCTCTTATTCGCGTTCGTTTTCTTTTCACAAATAGATAAAACGATAATCCTTATTGATTTGGTTGATAAAACACAACTTACTGTACCATTCACGTATAACATATACTTCAAGTCACCAAACGCACATGTTTGGATTTCTATTCGTTCTAAGGCAAAGACAACAATTCATTTAAGCACGTAAACACAATATTGAATAAACTTGATATACTTAATCTAATCTCGATATAACTTATTCCGATCTCTCGATACATGCAAACAAGTTAACCACATATGAACATCAACTATATACTAACCGAACCTATTCGTATCAATATTATAACCGACTACAATCACACATGTAAAACTAGATTATAACCTAAGCAACCGAACCTATTCGTATCACAAGATTATAAGTTAATGATAAACACAAGTTATTATACTAAGCAACTATTCTTGATCCAAATTAATTACTTAGCATGCAAACTATCAGTTCAAGAACATAAGCATATGAAGAACATAAATCTCTTTATAAACTCAATATCATATTCATACAAGATGTAAACAAAAAATCAAAGTTGGACAGAACATAAACAAGTATAAGGAAACAGGGTTGTCAATCCTTTTTACTCTACTCGGCAGGGTTGTCAAGCCTCGGGGCGTTCTTGCTCGGATTTTCTTCGATGAACGGAAGAACGAAGTTGATCTCTCGATCTAACTACAATGCTTAAGGAAAAGAATGAAATCATGCTGTAATTCTTGTCAGGAATTACAGTGGGAACGTTTATGAAATGGGTGGATTTAGGTGTAAGCATAGCGGGAAATGTAAGCAAGTATTTAGCATTCTTTTTGTTAGATGTGTCAACCATCTTCGAATTTCAGACAAGGATGGTGTATTTATAGGCACCAAGAGGTGTGTTTCGAAGGGTTACAACCTTAGGGAATGATCGTGTCCGTTGGGAAGGTGTACGGCCTTTCGGAAGGGTTGTGTGGATAAGAACGACGAAGAAAATCCATTTCTGCACATTCTGTAACCCGGCGCGCCAGAGGCAGCTTTTGCCTCTATAGAGACAAGGCCAAAAATGAACCCAGCGCGCCAGAGGCAATCCTTGCCTCTAGCGCGCGACCTGTAGGTTGCACGCCTCGAGTTATTTCTTCAATTTTCCATCTTAGCTTGCACGTAACTTCTTCGCATGGCCTTGCATGAACTTGTATGAACTCAAATGTCTTCTATTGCTCGTTTTTGGCTCGAACTAACATCAAATTGCTATGTTTTCATAAGATTAAGCTCTGGAGATCAAAACAAACACAAAGTAGTGAAATTGCCCTTATCCTAGATATTTCTAAGCTAAAAGAGCTAAAACTATATGAAATGTTACGAAAATATATACGAAATACATAGCTAAATTAAGTACATTTTGGACTTAACAAATCCCCACACTTAAACTTTTGCTTGTCCTCAAGCAAATATAGGATGTAACATAAGTTTACCTCTATCAACTTCCCAAAGTAGTCATTATATTAACCTAACCTTATATGAAAGTCAATTAACTTTGATCAAACAAAACTTTATCGAGAAAGTTAATATGCGTTCATAATGAAGCCATACGATTATAAGAACCTTTAAGACTATCATCCATTCTTGACGTATTTTATATAAGGCTTTCGGGACAAAGCGAGCACGCATGTTTTGATTTTTATTGTCTCAAGGCATATCTAGGTATCTTTATTTTCCTTCTTGCTTTAATTTGTCAAGTAAATCTTCCCTAGTCACGTCCTTGATAAGGGTGGTCGAGACCGTGACTTATGAGTTAAAATACCGACTTTAGATTCATGTTTTCCGCTTAAGAGGTCACGTCCTTGACATGGGTGGACTAGACCGTGACGTTAAACTTCAATCATGCCAAATTTAATACCTCTAGACTCTAGCTTGACGTTCCTTTCATACCTCGCTTCAGCCATGGGTGGACTCGAACGTGGCCAAAAGTACGCAACTTGACACTTCCTAATTAACAAAGTATTTAAGAAAGAAAATTTTTAGATACCCTCAACCTATATTAACTTTAAATCAACATGTATTATGGCTATAGTTTCCCTAATGACCTCATTTATTTAATCTCGAGATGGACTTCAAGTCAAGATATTTGCATATCTTTTAGATAAAATGACGTTCCATATGAGATTGCATAAAAACCTTGGTTTAAACATAAGGAAAAGAACATAATAAAAACTTTAGTATAGGATTTGAGGTACTTAATCCTTGTGTAGGGGAAATGTAAAAGTGACTTGAAAATTTTTCTTTTTCTTTTTCGTCAACTATCACTTTTTGCATACGTTTTCTTTTTCCTATTTTATTATTTGGTAGACATTCTACTAGTCATGAGAATAAATGCATGAATATATGTATGTCAATCTAAAGTTAAGACATTTTTATTGCAAAAATGGCACTAATGGAAAAATTTAAATTTTTGACAAAAATCACACATGAATAATAAAACGATATAGGAATAATAAAGGAAAACGTACCACCTCCCCACACTTAGTGGGAACTATGTCCTCATAGTTCGGAAACTAAGTGAGCAAAAAAAAAAGTAAGATAAATAATAACTAAAAACATAAGAAATTTATAAAAAGATAAATTAGTTCTTCAATAAGCATAAAATAAAAATAAAGAAAAGAAAAATTACTAAAATCAAAGACTAAGCTGAACTAAAAATTGAAATTAAAACTTGAAAATAAAATAAGGTAAAGAAATAAAAACTTGAACTTGGATCTTGAATCTTGAACTTGGACTTCTTGAACTCGGATCTTGTGACTTTAATCATGAGGAGGAGAGTAGTTTGGTGAGTCGGAAGTGAGCTTGTAGTAGAGGTAATTCTCTAGGCGAGTCTTGAAGTAACGTTGATTCTCCAAACATTCATCAATCGAGGTTTGCATTGTCCCCAAATGAGTGTTCATACGCCTATTCTCTTCAACGACATCATGAATTTGTCCTTGAACTACTTGATGGTGTGCATTCATTTGATCGAGCACATGTTGCCACCTCGGAACTTCATCACCAATTTCTTCTTGGGTTTGGCCCACTTTGGCCTTCCTCTTGCCCTTTCCTTTCAGCTTAGGTGCCGACGAAGATCCATCACCCGCCTCGACATGCTCACCTAAAACAAGTAAAACCGTCCTCTTCTCGTAGGACTTAAATTGACGAGACTCGGTGAGTACACCACTATTCTTTAGAAATACCATATCAAGCATCGGGAGATCATTATGACGAATCTTTTGAAACTCGGATAAAGTTCCTCTAACACCTTGAACAACTAGGCGACTAAACATTGAACCCTCCGAACTAGCAAGAATACGGAACGGAGCACCATATAAATCCCTCAAGTCAACCTCCGGAGCCAAATTTTGTTGAGCGAGAACCTTCTTCCTTGACATTTTTCGAAAGTTATTTGTTGGGTTGAAAGAAAATTTGAGGTTTTGGGTGTTTAAGGGTTTGAGATTTTGAATTTGAGTTTGGGTTTTGAGGCAAAAATTTGGATTTTTGGGAGGTAAAACCCGGCCAAAGCCCACTGTTACTTGGCTCGATCTGCTGGCTCGAGCACGATCGAGCCAAGGCATAAATCATGCCTTGCGCGCCAGAGGCAGAAGTTGCCTCTGGCGCGCGACCTGAACTTGTACAAGTTACGCTCCAATTTCAACTTTTAAGTCCTCGATCCAATCTCAACCATCTCGAGCCCTACTGAAACTTCACAAAATAATACTAAACATTCTGAAACTCAACAAAAACAACTTAAACATCAGTAAACACTCGGATTAACCAAATGGTTAACCGAGAAACGATAAACAAAAGTAAATAACACAAGTATAAAAATTCGATCTTTATTTATTTAGTATGTGGTGATCGAATACATTTTATTGAAAGCATAAAAAAACAACAAATAAAAACAGAAAATTACAAAAACAAAAACAACAAACAAATAAAAATTAAAAACAAGAAAGCAAACAACACATACTAAAAAATATTCTAGGTGAATCCTATGTATCTAAGTCTATAAAACGACTTCCATTTGATGTCTCTAACACCCTAAAATAAGTTAGTAAAATTGTTTAATAGAAGTTATACACGAGTTGACACATTTTGAAAAGGATTTGGTCAAAATGGAATGGTGCCTCTTCGCGAAAAGGTATGAAAAATTCGAAACTTGTGAAAATTCCAAATTCGACGGTCTTTAGTAATTTGCCCATAACTTCCTCATATGACATCTGATTTGGGTGATTCAAATTGCAAATTTTCCATAAGACATAGATATACAATGTTGTAGTTATGCATTTTTCGAAATTCAGATCAGAAAGGTTTCAAAATAGGCTTGCAAGTGGTTGCCTCGTTTGACCTTTCGATCCATGTGAATGTCATAGACCTACGCCAAAAACTTGGTGGGAAAATGATTTGGAAAAATCATAATTAACGTAACTAAATCTTGAAAAGTAGTTAATGGAAGTTAATTTAGTGAAAAGACACCTTTTGAAATAAATTAGATCAGTAAAATGGTGTCCGTTCATGAAAAGATATGAAAAAAATTCGAAAATCACACATGTTCGTCTGTAACTGTTTTACATACAGAAACTTGCGTCGAAAATATTTTCTGACAGAAATCATTTCTGGAAAATGCTTTGAAAGATTTTAGCGACAGAATTTTTCGTCGTAAAGACGAAATTTCCGTCAGAAAAACTCCAGAAACTTGAAAACAGTTTTAGTTTTTTTTTTTTTTTTTTTTTTTCAAAATTACAAATTAAAAGCATTAAAATATATATATATATATAAAAAAAGCAATCTAATTAAAATGAAAATAAAAACTTACCTCTAACCTCCATGAATTCTCGTTTAAATCTTACCTTCAAAGTCCATGGATTCTCGTTCCTACTTGCTTCGTCTTTAATTAATTGAGTCGGTTATGCGCATGAACACGATCAATATCTCCGACGAACAATAGAAAAGAAAATAGTTAGTAACTAAACATAATAAATTAAATCAAGACATAAATAAATAAAATATAAACATATTAATGTGAGTAACTAATAAACTATAAAAAAACATATAATATAAAAATCTATAAACCAAGATTCGGAACTAAATAAACTTTGTCAATAAATGAGCAACCAAAAACAAGTTTAATTTCATTCGAAACAAAACTCGTGACGCGTTTCCTCGGCAACGGCGCCAAAAACTTGTTGCGCTTTTTCTGCAAGTGCACAGATTCGCATATAGTAATAAAAAGATCGTACCCACAGAGATGGAACAATATACTTAAACTTTCTCTTATTCGCGTTCGTTTTCTTTTCACAAATAGATAAAACGATAATCCTTATTGATTTGGTTGATAAAACACAACTTACTGTACCATTCACGTATAACATATACTTCAAGTCACCAAACGCACATGTTTGGATTTCTATTCGTTCTAAGGCAAAGACAACAATTCATTTAAGCACGTAAACACAATATTGAATAAACTTGATATACTTAATCTAATCTCGATATAACTTATTCCGATCTCTCGATACATGCAAACAAGTTAACCACATATGAACATCAACTATATACTAACCGAACCTATTCGTATCAATATTATAACCGACTACAATCACACATGTAAAACTAGATTATAACCTAAGCAACCGAACCTATTCTTATCACAAGATTATAAGTTAATGATAAACACAAGTTATTATACTAAGCAACTATTCTTGATCCAAATTAATTACTTAGCATGCAAACTATCAGTTCAAGAACATAAGCATATGAAGAACATAAATCTCTTTATAAACTCAATATCATATTCATACAAGATGTAAACAGAAAATCAAAGTTGGACAGAACATAAACAAGTATAAGGAAACAGGGTTGTCAATCCTTTTTACTCTACTCGGAAGGGTTGCCAAGCCTCGGGGCGTTCTTGCTCGGATTTTCTTCGATGAACGGATGAACGAAGTTGATCTCTCGATCTAACTACAATGCTTAAGGAAAAGAATGAAATCATGCTGTAATTCTTGTCAGGAATTACAGTGGGAACGTTTATGAAATGGGTGGATTTAGGTGTAAGCATAGCGGGAAATGTAAGCAAGTATTTAGCATTCTTTTTGTTAGATGTGTCAACCATCTTCGAATTTCAGACAAGGATGGTGTATTTATAGGCACCAAGAGGTGTGTTTCGAAGGGTTACAACCTTAGGGAATGATCGTGTCCGTTGGGAAGGTGTACGGCCTTTCGGAAGGGTTGTGTGGATAAGAACGACGAAGAAAATCCATTTCTGCACATTCTGTAACCCGGCGCGCCAGAGGCAGCTTTTGCCTCTATAGAGACAAGGCCAAAAATGAACCCAGCGCGCCAGAGGCAATCCTTGCCTCTAGCGCGCGACCTGTAGGTTGCACGCCTCGAGTTATTTCTTCAATTTTCCATCTTAGCTTGCACGTAACTTCTTCGCATGGCCTTGCATGAACTTGTATGAACTCAAATGTCTTCTATTGCTCGTTTTTGGCTCGAACTAACATCAAATTGCTATGTTTTCATAAGATTAAGCTCTGGAGATCAAAAAAAACACAAAGTAGTGAAATTGCCCTTATCCTAGATATTTCTAAGCTAAAAGAGCTAAAACTATATGAAATGTTACGAAAATATATACGAAATACATAGCTAAATTAAGTACATTTTGGACTTAACATCAGTGAGAAGTAAACCATAGAGTTCATCAAAAGAAATAACCTCACGAATACCATTACGAATAGAAAGCACAAAGGCGCGGTATGCCAAACCGAGACCATTAATAACAGCATGAACAAGATCCTCTTCTGGGACATGAAAATCATAAGATGGCAATTGATCAAAAATACCTTTTGCTTTAATGATATAGGTATGGATGTCATCGCTACCCCGAGCGAGAGAATTCAATTGATTGCGTAAGTGACGAACTTGTGACTTGGAGCCAACAGAGTACGCACTATTGAGACGCGTCCAGGCCTCTGCTGCTGTTTTGGAGGCTGCAATTTGGGGAAGAAGAGCTTCGGATACCGATCCTAAAATTAAACTAAGAACCTGTTGATCCGAACGATCCCATGTAGCAAAAATTGGATCAGAAACCGCTGGGGAATTTAATCGAGAATCAATATGATTCGCCAAACCATAACCCCTTAAAACAGATGAGAGTTGAGCCTTCCATAGAATGAAATTGTTGGTGTTTAATTTCACCGTAATCTGACTGAGCAGATTCGGGTGGGATGGTGGTGCGACCGGTGGCAGGTGAGGCGGGTTTGATGGAGGTGGCGGTGGCTGGTTTGGAAAATTTGATGGAGGTGGTGGGTTGTTATGCGTGGATGTAATGGTGGAGAAGGTTGGAAAATTATTAAATGGATTGGAGAAAACAAAGGTGGTTGGTGGAGCAGTGGATAATGGTGGGAGAGATGTAGCAGGATCAGTAGTGTGGGTGGAAGTGGATGATGATAATGAAGATGATGTCATGGTGGGCGGCTGAAAAAAAAATAGGGTTTGTGGAGGTGGATCGTTTACGGCTCTAATACCATAAAGAATTTGCAATTCTTCTTAAGCTTTCATTAAACATATCAGCAGTATATATACAAGAGTATATTACCAAACCCTAGTGACTAACACTAATTACACTTATGTCACTAAACATATTTACTATTCTATCAAAAAATACCCCCACCTTTGAAAATTAAAGAAACCGTTCCACCGTTTCCCTCTTATTTCACTTCTCCTTCTAACCCAACCCGACAACGGTTTCCACTTTACACATATACTTTCAACCGGCGTTTGAGAGAGGCGGAGACGGAAAGAGAGGCGAAATCAGCGAGAAATTGTTAGTTCTTCCATTGAAACCGACAGTAAAATGGTTGATCATAAGAAAAGACAAAGGGAAGAAGATGTAATTCGAGAAGAAATGTCAAAGAAGAAGGTACATTCAACTGTTAGGGTTCTTCCATTAATTGTTTTCTGAAGAGCGATGGATTTGATGCGGGTGTCTGTGGATTTGATTTCCCCACGGATTTCTTCGACGGTTCGGGAGATGAAAAGGGTCTCGCTAGATTGTTGGTTGCAGAGGGATTTGATTATGTCGTCTAAAGAGCGTTGGAGGGAGATGGGTTTATGGGTTATGGAGGAGACATGATGATGATGATGATGATGATGATGATGATGATGATGATGATGATGATGATGATGATGATGTGAGTAGTAGAAGAAGAAGAGGTTTGGCTATGGAGGAAAAGAGGAGTTGCTTAGATTGGGGATTTTGATTCTGGGCTGACTCTTTGATTTGGTGCCTTTGGGGTTGTGTCTCTGTCGCATATTCATCTTGAATTTTGGTCGCTCATATTGAAATGACCCTTCAAACTAGCACTACAACACGATAGCACGACATTAACCAGCACGATAGCACTACAACGACAACACTACAAAAACTAGCACAACAACACTGCAAAAACTAACACTACAACACGATAGCACGACAACAACTAGCACTACAACGATATCACTACAAAAACTAGCACGACAACACGACATCACTACAAAAACTAGCACCATCACGATAGCATGACAGCACGACACCACTACAAAAACTAGCACGACAACGGCAACACTACAACGACAGCACTACAAACCTTTTCTTCTCGAATTTCATCTGGTACCACTTCTTCCCTTTGTCTTTTCTTCTGACTTCCACTTTCAACCATTTTACTATCGCAACGGAAGAACTAACAGTTTCCGCCTCTTTCCGTCACATCAAACCCTCTTGCCGACTTCGCCTCTCTCTTTCCGTCTTCGCCTCTCTCTCATTGCCGGTTGAAAGTAGATGATGAAATGGAAACGGTTGTCGGGTTAGAAGGAGAAGTGAAATAAGAGGGAACCCAAAAGGCTGGAACGATTTCTTTAATTTTCAAAGGTGGGGGTATTTTTATCCAGAAAAATTGAGAGTGGTTAGTTTGGTATGGAAAACATGAAAGTGGTTATAAATGTAATGGGCCTAAAGCAAGTGGGTCAGTCTTGTAAAAAACCCTTTATAATCATAACCAGGGGTATTCCACGAGTTCTTTTTGTTTTCTTGTTCGTTCTCCGCTTGCTAATTATGTTGAGATCGGAGCATCTTTTTATGCTATCAAATTGACGCAATCCTGTTATTCCTTGGGAGGCTCGAGGTTTATGGTACGATTTCTTTTACTCGGATGGGACAAATGAATGTTGTGATAACCCATATCTACAGAGAAAGGAATCGTGTTGTTGACTCTATAGCGAAGGACGAAACGACTAGTGATGATATGCAATTGGTGGGACATTACGCCTTCCTTTTTGTAATAGTTTTATTTTAGATGATTTCGCTTCTGTTGAGGAATTTCGTTTTGTCAAAGTTTTATTTTCTTTTAATTTGTAATCTTATAACTTCTTTTTTTCATCTTTAATAAATTCGGGTTGGATTTGAGGCTAGTTCACATGAGGTGCCTTCCTAGTCGGAATGTCTGGTTATAGCCCTTAGCTCATTACCTCAGTTTACTGGAAGAAAATCTGCTGTCCCGGACTTCCTATCCCATTTTCCTGTCCCCCTCTCAATTTTTGATATGTGTAAAAAAGATTCTAATGGTTTTTTATTATACCCTAAATTGTCCTCGAATTAACCAGTCGTAGAATCTTTTTTACACATGTCAAAAATTAAAAGGGGGACAGGAAAATGGAATATGAAATCCGGGACAGCAGATTTTTTTCCCATTTTACTGGAAAAAAGTATATGTATTACAAAAATAAATTCAGAAATTCAATTAATAATAAACATTTTCAAAATTTAATTATATTAATTTTATTTTAATTGTGTATCAATTATATAACTCAGATAGTACACATCTAAATTTAGAAAATATTCGTACGATATTCTGTTAAGATCTATTAGCAAGTTTGTTAAACATTTACTTAATATCTTCCAAAACATTCTATTCACATAATCTTTCAATTAATTTGCAGATGGATCTCTCTAATCTATTGTATATGAAATAATAATAATAATAATAATATAATAATAATAATAGGAATAATAATAGTAAATAATTAAATTCAAAATTGATATGGTATTTGTCGGCACTGCTTTGTAAGTAGTAGACCCTATATCTGATTGGAGTGCATAACAAAAGTTTTGATTATATAATTACAAAAAACATGTCATTTAGACAATGAAACGTGTATCTAATTTTATATATTAAATATAAAACTAGGGTATATAAGAAATTAAATTTATATATATATATATATATATATATATATATATATATATATATATATCTAACATTTTAATTATAACATGTTATGCATCTTTGTTCAATCTAATAAAAGAGGTTAGGTGGTGATCATATTGTGAACTAGCTGAAAATAGGTCGGCCTTAACTGTCTCTAATTAAGGCGGTGAGACAATTATGGTTTTGGATTTTGGTTTTAAAAGTAAAATAGACCTATACAAGTTGTAGAAATTATTACTATATATTCGGTTTGCCATATTATTTGCATCAATAAACTGACAACAACCCATGTACTTTAACACTTATAATTGATAAATTAAATCTTAGGTTTTATTATTCTTTCTTCATATTTATAGTTTTTATATTAGAGTCAATATCTTTTTATAAATACTTAGTAATAAATATATAATTAATAAATTATATTTTGTGAATGTTTACTGGCTTAAATTTTAAGTGATATTATAATGTATTGGTTCGGTATACCACATCATTTATACGCTCAGTGAGTAGTATTTGAGAAGATTTAAAAAAAATTGGGATCTGCTATTGTTTCTCTCTCTAGAATTCCTCTCCATCTATAGAGTTTAACATAGTATCAGAGCCATGGTGAATCAAAGAAGGAAGAAGAAGAGAAACAAACAAGATAAACATATCCCATAAGGCATTAGTCAGATCTTCGAAGATCTTGATTACAGAGAAGCCATTGATACGGGAGCATAGAGCAAAGGAAGCTTTAGAGAAGTCGAATCTGGTGAAGAAGAAATTATGGCAAGAAGTAACAATGATTTTGCATATCAGAGCAACAACTAACATTCCACATGCACATGAAATCACGATCACTCATGATAATCCATGCGCAATTCTAGTCAGTAATCCATTGATGAATGGTAATTACTTTTCATGTCGTCATACGATGCATAAAGTAATCACAGTAAAGAAGAAGCTTATTCAATTCATAAAGGAGGATTCCATTCCACTGCCAAGAAACACTAGAGAATATGAAGAATGGAAGGAGAAAGGCTGCCTTGTCACAGCCTTGATCCTCAACATTTTCTAGTTTAGCATGTTACAAGAAACATATAATATCATTATAGGAAAGGCTCATCAGCAAGAAGATTTCTCTGCATTTGCTGCCTTTTCTGGTAATTCTCTATCACACTCTTCAATCTCATATAGAGCTTTGAATTGGATATTGGACAGTGGTGCAACTAGTCACATGAGTAGACAGTTGTCTTTGTTTACCACCTACAAGAAAATTGATCAAGTTAGATATGTTCTTATGCTTAATGGAAGCTCTCAAAACGTTGAGCATATAATAGCACCACATTGTCACCTAAATTGAAGTTGACAGGCATATTACATGTCCCATTGTTTAAGTATAATCTTTTGTTTATTGGACAGTTGCTAAAAGAAAAACATATTGTGGATGTTTTCCACTCAAGATATTGTGGTAGTTTTCCACTCAACATATTGCTTTTTCCAGGACCATGTCACATTTGAAGTCCTTGTTTTGGGATGCGCATTACGGAGGATGTAGAGGTTATTGTTAAGGGTCCAGCCCATATTTGAGGCCCATTTCTCCAAACTTGGTGACCAAGTTGTCTTGCCAAGCAAGTAGTGCCTCGGGAGACGTGTTTGTCCGGCTATAAGGCATTGGGAGAAGAGCTAGAAAGGGAAGTGAGCCAAATACACATCACAACATTTCTGAATTTTGTTCTTGCAGCAGTCCCACGAAATCGGGGATAACTTTCAATCCAACCGTTACTTTCTTGTGATTTTCGGACACAGCGTTCCAGACATCTTGATCTTCACTTTTCAACGGTTAAGATCAATTTCTGAGGTTTGGAAGAAGTCTCGGGTTAGGGCAGATTGCTGCAGCTTTTCTGTGCTTTAGTTGTGGGGTATTTTTCTATTCTCTTTGTAAATCTCTTATTTCTTGTTGTTGGTGGGTTGTAACCTTTGGTAAAACATTGTCGGGTTTGTTTTGCCCCCAATGTTATAATAAAAGAAGTATAGGGTGGACTCCTTAAACGTCCCGTGGTTTTTACTCTTCACATTAGAGAGGTTTTCCACGTATAAATCCCGTGTTGATTGATTGAGGTTTAGTTTACATCCTTGTGGTTATCTTTATTGATTTAGATATTGGATCTAGGTTCCTTTGGGTTGATTGTTTGTGAGAAAATATCTTAGGGTGTTGTTATTATTATTCCGCGTGTTTTGGGGTTTTGTCATTTTTCCCCTTCAACTGGTATCAGAGCACTAAGGTAATTTAATGGGCCGTTTGTTTTACTAATTTTCAACTGCTTTTTGCCTTTTTCAACTGCTTTTTACCTTTTGCTCCTAAACAGGAGATATTTAAGTGTTTGGTTAGGAATAAAAAACATCTCATTTTCCTATTTGACAAGGAAACAACTGCTTTTTCTAAAAAGCAGTATTCTACTGCTTTTCCTACTCTCTCTCTACGTTTATTTATTTGTTCTCTTAAATACCCCTAAACGTTCACGTTAAAAAAAAACCTCTCTTCTAAGATTTGGCATTTTTTCTGTTGCGTGTATATTATTCAGAGATAAAAAAAATAATCTTTGAAATGAACAAATAATATGTCACCCTTATTACGCAATATATTTTTACATAACCTTATTTAGCAATTTAAATTTCAATGTAAAATACTTACGTTTTGCATTTTTTATTTAATTATTTTTCAATTTATGTTCACTTTAGAATTAAATTTATTTAGTGGTTTAAAACATGTACATTTTAGTCCTTTTACATACTAACAACAAAAAGCAATTACAAAATTACCAAACACTTATCTTGAAACATGAAATAGGAAACAGGAAACCGAAACAGGAAACAGGTGCACCAAACGGACCCTAAGTTAGCTATGGAGTCGACTAGTAGTAGTAACTCTATGGTTAAATTGACATCAACCAATTATTCTATACAGAAATATATGATGGAAGATTTGCTATTTTGTAAGGATTTGTTTGATCCAATTGTTGCAGATATTAAAGAGGATGGTAGTGTGTCTAGACTGACTCAACCGGAGAAGATGGAAGATCAAAAATAGGAGAAGCTTAAAAGAAAGGCTTTGGGGACTATTCGACAATGGGTTGATATTAGCATCTTCAACCATGTCTCTCAAGAGTCCGACCCTTATGATCTTTGGAAGAAACTTCAAGGTCTTTATGAAAGGAAGACCGCTCATAACAAGGCCTCGTTGATTAAAAGGCTTGCTAATTTGAAGTTGAAGAGTGGAAACTCCGTTTCTGAGCATCTCAGTGACTTTCAGGATATCATCAACAAACTCACTACTACGAAGATTGTTCTTGATGATGAGTTGCATGCATTATTTTTGTTGAGTTCGTTGCCGGACAGTTGGAAACTCTTGTTGTCACTATCAGCAACTCCGCTCCGTATGGTGTACTTTCTTTAGATGTGATTAAAGATAGTATGTTTAATGAAGAGATCCGAAGAAAGGAGATGGGAGCTGATAATTCTCAAGCTTTTGTTGTTGAGAACAGAGGAAGAGGCAAGAGCAGAGGTCCAAGGCGGCGTGGTAACTCAAGGGGTAGGTCTAAGTCTCGAGATGGGAAAGAGCCTATGGTATGTCATCACTGCAACAAGTCGGGTCATGTAAAGAAGTTTTTCTACCGGTGGAAAAGAGAACAAGTTGGGAAGAAGCCAGAATCTCAGAGTGAGGAAGATGATAAAAATACTGCAGCCATCACTTGTAAAGCTGATGATGGTGTTTCTTTGATTTGCGCGACTGACGAGTGTCACCATGTTCATCGTACAGATTCAGAATGGCTTGTTGATACAGGAGCTTCTTACCATTGTGTTCCGAGGAGGGAATATTTTTCGAGCTACAAATCTGGAGATTTTGGTAATGTCAAGATGGGTAATCAGAGCTCTGCAAGCATTGTTGGCATGGGTGATATTCGGGTGAAGACAGGTGTTGGGTGCATGCTTACTTTGAGGAATGTACGGCACATTCCGAATTTGCGCCTCAACTTGTTATCCGCAAATGTCCTTGATCAAGAAGGATTCAGGCATACTTTTGGTGATGCCAAATGGAAGTTGTCCAAGGTTTCTTTAACAGTAGCTCGTGGCGAGTTGTGTTGCTCTTTGTATAAGACATACTTGAGTGTATGTTCCGGTGAGCTAAATGATGTTGAAGAAAATAACTCTCCTAATTTGTGGCATAGGAGATTGGGACACATGACAGACAAGGGGTTGAAACTTTTGGCAGGTAAATCTCTCAATCCTGTTGATAAATCTGTTTCTTTTTACCCTTGTGATTATTGTTTAGCAGGAAAGAAACATAGAGATTCTTTTGCCAAGAAGTCCACAAAGAAGCAGGGAAAGTTGGAGTTGGTTCACTCTGATGTTTGCGGTCCTTTAGAAGTTGAATCTATTGGTGGCAGTAGATATTTTGTCACTTTTATTGACGATGCCACATAGAAGACGTGGGTGTACATGTTGAAAGCCAAGAGTGAAGTGTTTGAAACTTTTAAGAAGTTCCATGTCATGGTAGAAAGAGAGATAGAGCGAAAGTTGAAGTGTCTCAGATCTGACAATGGTGGTGAATACACTTCCAGAGAGTTTAAGGCTTATTGTGCACAACGTGACATTAGGCATGAGAAAATAGTGCCTTGCACACCCCCAGCAGAATGGTGTAGCAGAAAGGATGAACAGAACCATTGTTGAGAAAGTGAGATGTATGCTTCGGACGTCTAATCTTCCTAAGACATTTTGGGTTGAAGCTGTGAATACATCGATCTACTTGATCAACCGTTCACCATCAATTCCTCTAGGCCTTGATATCCCCGAGAGAGCATGGAAGGGTAGAGACCCTACTTATTCACATTTGAGAGTCTTTGGATGTAAGGCATTCATGCATGTGCTGAAAGAGCAGAGATCACAGCTTGATTCCTAGACTAATCCATGTGTATTTGTTGGCTATGGTGATGAGGAGTATGGATTTAGACTCTATGATCCAGAGAAGAAGAAAGTTGTGAGGAGCAGTGATGTAGTATTCTTTGAGCACGAATGGGGTCAGATCTTTTGACTTCAAGGTATAACTCTACACTTGAGTCTTCTTTTGATACTATTGATGTTTCTTCTGTTTCTACTCCTATATTTGTTGAGCAGCCAACGATTAAGAATGGTGAACCGACACTTGATGGTGTTGATGAGGTACAACCGAATGATGATGATGGTGATGTACCTGATTTTGACACATGTTGATCATGATGACGTGGAGGATGTTCCTGAGCAGGGGGAGCAGCCCGCTCCTTTGGTGGAAGATGCACCGGTTAGACGGCCAGCTAGAGAAAGATAGTCTTCCACAAAGTATCCTAGCTCAGAGTTTGTCCTTGTCACCGATGAGGGAGAGCCCGAGAATTTTCAAGAAGTGTTGTCTAGTGAAGACAAGTATGTTTGGCTCGGTGCTATGAAGGAGGAGATGCATTCTTTGAAGAAGAATGACACTTATGTGCTTGTGAAACCTCCTAAAGGCAAGAAAGTCTTGAAATGGATTTTCAAGAACAAAAAAGATGGTGACAAGATTGTGAAGCGCAAAGCCAGATTAGTAGTAAAGGTTTGCAATCAGAAGAAGGGAATTGATTTTGATGAGATCTTCTCTCCTGTTGTCAAGATGACCTCTATCAGAACTGTGTTGGGTTGAACTGCAAGTCTTGATTTAGAGTTGGAGCAGCTTGTTGTGAAAACTGCTTTCATACATGGTGACTTGCACGAGGAAAATTATATGGAGCAACCTGAAGGCTTTGAAGAAAGGGAAAGGAAAAGCTTGTCTGTAAGCTGAAGAAGAGTCTTTATGGACTCAAACAGGCACCAAGGCAGTGGTATAAGAAGTTCGATTCTTTTATGTCGAAGAATGGTTATACCAGAACTTTTGCAAATCCTTGTGTGTATTTCAGAAAGTTTCCTGGAGGTAACTTTATTATCCTTCTTTTGTATGTTGATGACATGCTGATAGTTGGGCAAGATGCAGATATGATTGCTAACTTGAAGAAGGATTTGTCCAAGTCCTTTGACATGAAAGACTTGGGGCCAGCTAAGCAAATTTTGGGCATGGAGATTGCTCGTGACAGGAAAGCTGGAAAGTTATGGTTATCTCAGGAGAAGTATATTGAACGGATTCTTGAAAGGTTCAATGTGAAGAATGCCAAACCGGTTAGTCAACCTTTAGCAGCTCATTTTAAGTTGAGTAAAAGAACTTGTCCGAAAACAGATGAAGAAGAAGCTAGTATGTCTTTTATCCCTTATTCATATGTTGTTGGTTCTTTGATGTATGCTATGGTTTGTACTAAACCAGATATTGCACAGGCAGTTGGTTTGGTGAGATACTTATCCAATCCGGGTAAGATTCATTGGGAAGCTGTAAAGTGGATTTTCAGGTACTTGCATGACACCTCCAAGTTGAGTTTGCGTTATGGAGGTGGGAAGCCGATTCTTGAAGGATATACCGATGCAGACATGGCTGGTGATCTTGATCATAAAAAGTCTACATCCGCTTATGTGTTTACATTTTCAGGGGGAGCCATTTCATGGCAATCCAAGCTACAAAAGTGTGTAGCATTGTCAACTACCGAAGCAGAGTATATCGCAGATGTGGAAGCGTGCAAAGAGATGCTTTGGTTGAAGAGATTCCTTCAAGAGTTGGGCCTGAAGCAATGTGAGTATGTGACATTCTGTGACAGTCAGAGTGCTATGGACTTCAGCAAGAATTCCATGTATCATGCTCGTACTAAGCACATAGATATTCAATATCACTGGTTGCGATATGTGATTGAAGAGAAAGAGCTTATGCTAAACAAAGTCCACACTGATAAGAATGCAGCTGACATGTTAACCAAGGTGGTTCCCGGAAGCAAGCTTGAGCTTTCACTACTAGAAATCACGTTTTTCGCGACGGACAATTTCGTCTCTAACTGAACTACATCCGTCGCTAATTATGAATAGCGACGGATATGCGACGGACCAAGGCTGTCGCTACAAGATTCGACGTAAAACGTTTGGCGACGGAAAAACATATCCGTCGCCAAATCGTCGTCTCCAAAAATCTATAAAGAGACAATTTAGCGACGGAATAAAAACGTATAGCGACGGCCAGGAATCCGTCTCTAAATGAAATTTAGTTGGCGACGGAATGTCCGTCGCCAAATGATATGAAGGAAGACCAGAATGGTTTAGTTGGCGACGGAAGATCCGTCGCTAAAATTCACAATCCGTCGCTAAATGTACTGTTTGCCCGAAATGAAAGTTCCATTTTTGCGCGTATTTTCCTGTTTTTCCTTATCGATTGAAACCTGTTACAACTAGTATTTAAAATTCACATTCAAAAACCATTTCTGAAAATTTTAATGACTCGTAAACGTCAAAAGGTATAATAGTTTACACACGTTTAAAAGGTATAATAATTTACACACGTCAAAAGGTATAATAGTTTACACACGTCAGATATAGCTACACTGCTGAAGTGTCGTCGTCATCGCTTGGAGGGTGTGTGGGTGGGCGAAACTCTGGAGGAAGGTTCGACATCATCTTCTGCAGCTCAGCCTGGACAAGCGCGGCCATTCGAGTCTCCATGTCGGCGTTCATCTGCCGTAAGCGCTCGTCGATCCCGGCCTGGACACGATGTTCAATCTCATCGTCAGGCATCTGTACTGACTGTGATGAGGAGCTAGAACGCGCCCTGCTGCTCGCAGGTGTATCTATATAAGCACTAGTCGCTGAACCCAATCCGTAGACGCGCCGCTTCTTGTTGACGCCCTCAATATCTAGAAACAACTAAGTCTCGTCCAAATTGGCTGTGCCCATGGAACTAGCATCTCCGGACGTCTGCGTCAGGGACGCCTCAGAAAGTCTCCGACCGATCGTGTCCTACAGAAAGAATGAAAAATTACATATCTTAAACTTCTAAAAACACATAACATATTAACGTAATCATAATTTCTAAAGTAATTTCGGCAGCATTTCCTCTATAATTTGAGCACCACCCATTTTTTTAGGGACATCCTGCAAAAATATACATTTCATATACAATCCACCAACTGTTACCAAACCTAATCTTATACATTTCTTATACATTTCAAGACTAACTTATTTCAACACTTAAGCAAACGAAAACAAATAATAAGATTATAATACGACTTACCTGCATGTCTTGGGTCCTCTTGTCTATCATCAAACTCTTATCAGCCTTCAAGGCGTGCATTCGATTGTACAGCTCCATTGTGGTCGGCTTGCGGCCGAGCTCTGCACCCTAACATGAAAAAAATAAAATTTATTAGTGAGTCATAAAAATAAAAAAATAGTTAAAGTTATATGAAAATTAGAATTCTGAAAATAAACCAATGCAGTCATATGCTTGATGGTCGAACGAGATTCACATGCATAGCGTACTGGGCCAGTGCCGGATCCTGCAGGCTCGCTCAGCCGATTAGCGCGAGCTATATCAGACTTCTTCTTGGCATCCTCCGAGTCCCAGAAGGCATTCCATGCCGCCCAGATCTCATCGCTCACTGATGTATGTCTCCTGCGACTACTCTTCATCTTGTTAACGATGTCCTTGTAACGGTCTCGTGCATGCGTCATGAAGGCCCGTTTGATGACGTCCTCGCTTTAGATCGCCCCGTCCCACCAGTATTCCTTCTGAAAAACATATTTACATGTTTGATTGTCACAAATTTTGCGTTAGTTTAATTTAAACCAAACTAATTTATAATTAACTACCTTAAACTCGTCCCAGTAGTAATCCATCTGGTCAGCAATGAGAAACCGCCATGCTGTACCATTCAAGAACCAACTCTTTCTGAAGATCTCCCGCATAGACCGGGAGACTCGTCCAGAGTCCAACAACTTCTCCCTGCGAGTTTAAAAAATTCAGTTAGTTTCTATAATAAATCAACAATACAAATAATATAAATTAATAATTTCATTCATACCTCCTGGCGTCTGGGACGCACAATACCCTCCCCTGGGCATCCAGCACTGGCGGGGGCTCTACTACAGCAGGCTGCTGAGGTATTTGATCTGGCTGTTGGCCCCCCTCAGGCATGTCACCTGGATGCTGGTCCCCCTCAGGAATAGCCTGTCCCCGACCACGACCTGACCGGCCTCCACGCCTGGGGCCCCTAGCGGACGAGGAACCTGAACCTTGTCCTCTCATATCTGCAAACATATTAAAATGAAACACATTTAATTATTTAACTTAAATTGCAATAATAATAATAATGAAACACAGTTCAAAATAAAGCACGTATTAACTACAATAATATCTAACACATCAGTCGAGTTCCTCTTCAGATTCGTCTGATGACGTTGCCGGAAAGTCATCTTCTGTTCCTTCATCAAGAGGGATTTGCAGCGCTTCTTCGTCGGCTAGTTCATTTCTATCAGCTAAATATGCTGGATTTTCGTCTGTGTCAACAACAAGGGGATTTTCTTCAATGTCGTCTTGGAAGGCCGGGATAATTGCATCAGGCATTTCAAGTTCCGATCGTGCCTTAATCTTGCATACTGCCCACCAATTTACTTTATCCCGTCTACTACTTGGATATGGCAGGTAATGAACTTGTTCGGCCAAGATGAAAGGTTCGTATTTACCTTACCTCCGTCTGTGATTAACATCCACCAAGTTGTATTTACTGTTAGTGTATGTTCCCGAATTCGTAGGGTCGAACCACTCGCATTTAAATATAATGGTCTTCTTCAATGGCAGAGCTGGACACTCTAACTCACACTACTAGAAAAAGCGCTATCACCTACACATTTTACCGACACAGAGATATGGGTCGGTAACACCGACGGAACGCCGACCTTTACTGAACGTAGGAATTCTCCTACACCTTCACCGACTCATTTTTAGATTGGGTAGGTGATTGTTGGCGGGATAAATCCCGCCCCAACTACCGACACTAAAGGTAGGTGAATATAAAAGTCGGTGATGACACCGACAAAACTTCTCTTATGGACCTACAAAAATGTGTAGGTTAATTTTTTAGTTGAAAGAAATAAAAATATCTGATAATATATAATTAAAATAAAAATAAAAAATTGATAATTATATAAGCTCATTTGTCTTCCTCTAGACCTAATTTCCCCTGCCTCCATTCAAATCGAAACCCTATCTCTTCGAGTGTGCCACCAACAACGGCGCCGCTCGTCTGCTCTTCCTCTCTCCGGCGCCGGTCACCTTCTCTTTTTCTCATCGGCGCCGCTCCTTTGTTCTTTCCTTTACCGGCGCTGCTCCTGCTCTTCGTTTCATTAGCACCACTGTTCTGGTATACATTATTCCCTCTATCTCTTTTATTGTTGTTGAGATGGGTTTGATTTAACAAAGTTTTGTTTGCCTTATTGTTTCACTATCGTGGCCTTCAAGATGGGTTAGTAAAATGATATTGTAAATCTGTGATATATATGCTATGATGATTTTATTGATGTAATTGGGGGTTTTTATTAAAGGTGGATTGGGTATGGAATTGGTTTAACAAAGCATCAGCTTACTGATGTGGGGATAAAGACAAGCTTGGAGTTATATTATATATTAGTTCTCTTTGTAGTTTGCTGTTTGTAAATGTATGAAGCTATACCTTCTTCTAAGTCATTTTTAACAAATAAAATAGCTCAAAGTGTTCCAAGATTAATGACTTTTATGAGGGTTCTTAATGCACTTAAATGTGTCATTATTTGGTGAAAGATCATGCTATATTGACTTCCATTTATGCAGTTTACTTATTACTTAAGGTTTTATATAATAGTTTTTTTCATTTAGCTGTTTGATTTTTTTGAATGAGATTCAGAGTTTTACTTATATTTTCCATCCATATATTATTTGGCTACTCATTTGTTTATATTACCTCACTTATTTGCTTATATAGGAGGGTGCCATATTTGCGTTCGAAGATAATAAATGTTCCACCTCATTTGCTTGTTTCGATTTTTCACTTCTTTTTAGTCCTGCTTTTGCTGCTGCTACAGATTCACATTGATATGGGACACAACCATAGTCACACTCCTACATTTTAACAAATTTAATCTCAGCAGTATATAAAGTTTATCCCAGACAGTTTTATTATTTGTACTTGTATTGATCTGTCAAGTGACATCAAGTTTATGATTGAGTTGGTATTTGATATGGGGCTATATTTATCCTCTAGAGTTGCACTATGGTCTTTTTTGAGTCTTATTATTTATAAATTATAGTAGGAATTAAAAGATAATGAGATTAAATCTGCAGTTTGGTGGTGTTCTGGTTTCCTTAGTAGATTAACCTTATACTTGTTGAAATACATTAAAGTTTAAATGACTTGCTTTTATTTATAGACCGCACACCATGGAAAAACACTGGATCAGGAAATTGCTTATGTGTTAGCACACACGTCGACATGACGACAGTTCTTCGATTGATCAGCATGCCCAAGATGTTGAGGTAACCAAACAATACATGCAATCCTACTTTGCTAATTCTATTTGAAGCATTATGCTATTTGCTTATTCCATTTGAATGTATGTAGGAGGAATATGCAAGGATAGTTGCTGATGTTGAAAGTCTACAAAACTGTGGAGATGAATTGCAAGCCTTTTTTCAGGTTGTTGGAGGTGCCAATTACAGAAATAGGATTCATGGATTGGGTGCTGCAAAACTATAGTTAGGGTATTGCTTCAATAGGGCTAAGGTCTTTTTGTTCTGCCCTATTAGTAAGCTAGTCAAGGAATTGCTTCCATAGGGCCAAGTTTTTTTTCTTTATGCTCTATTAGTAAGTTGCAGTTAGGATAAAGTTTCTTTTTGTTTATACCCTATGTATTTATTAATTGATTGCATTTTGTAGCCAAGAGATGCTTGACTCCATCTTTTATAATATAAACATCACTTATTATTATATATTTATCTGATTTATATATACATATATGAATTTCGATATACGAACAAATATGGATGAATTTTAGTGTACAAATAAAATGTTGTTATAAAACTGTAATAAATGAACACCGACACAATTTCAACATATTATTGGTCGGTATGCTAATATATTTTTAATATAAAAATTGTGATACCGACACAGAGTAGTAGGTGTTTGGGTCGGTGTGGCCTACACATTTCACCAACACAGAAATGTGTAGGAGTCACCTACACACCACACCGGCACGATATGTGTCGGTGATATTCCCGACACGACAAAAAATTTGTCGCAACGGCCTCCCTACAAGCTCTATACCGACACACATGTATGTGTCGGTATTCTGTCGGTGACTACCATTACCGACACAAATTAACTATTTACCGACGGAAACCCGTGTCGGTGATACGGTTTTTTCTTGTAGTGTCAATTATGTCTGTTAACACCCCATAGAAGTCATTTTCGCCCTCGACATATTGAGTTCCCCTAACGCACACATCGATACTCATTGTAAGTTGATCCTGCCCATATTCTTGAGTAAGGAATTTGAAGTCGTTCACATAGTATCCCTTATATGTGGCGACCCATCTACATGGTCCCTTTGCAAGACTCAGAATGAACGGATTGATACAGACATTTGGATATTTCACATGTGGGGAATTAGAATTTTTTAAGATTTATAACACTTGATAAAAGAAATTTACGGAATTTTGAAAATACTTACATATTGTTCGAACCAGGAGGCAAAGTCCCTCTCCATCACTGTTTCAATTTCCGTATCGCTTATTGCACTGTTTGTTTCGCGCAACCAGTCCACGAAACACCCTTTAAAAAATTAAGATGCCAAAATTAAATCAGATACTGGCAATTTCGGGACAATTCCATCACTCTTTCAACTATAAATAAATGCTTACTTTCTGTGATGTTCGATTTCGGGACAATTTAGAAGAATATAAGCCCATGCAGCAGTAATCTCATCGTCTTGAAGATATTTGTTGGAGCTACCACGCATCGGTTTTCCTTTCGGTTTGAAAATTGATAGTCTGTTGACATCGTCATCGACGTCCATGTCACATGTTTCATTTCTTCGCACCCGCCCGGGTAACATCGGATCACCATCGCCAAAATAAAAGGATGCAAATTTAGCGATTTCTTCCTGCAGATATCCGCTGCTAATGCTTCCTTCCACCCTCCCTTTATTGGTGACCTTGTTTTTCAATTTTCTCAAATATCTGTGCCCATATATTAACATTGGTAAACATTTTAATAAATAATATATATTGAACAAAAGGGTAGGGGATACTCCAAAAATACATTGATTACCTCTCAAACGGGTACATCCAGCAATACTGGACCGGTCCTGCCATCATAGCCTCGTATGGAAGATGCACTGGGAGATGCTCCATAGAATTGAAAAAACTGGGCGGGAATATACGTTCAAGTTTGCACAGTATCTTTGGGATCTCAAGCTGCATACGCTGTAGATCTTCCTCTGTTAGTGACGTGGACGTCAACTCCCGGAAGAAGATACTCAACTCCGTCAAAGGCTCCCACACATGTTTCGGAAGAAGCTCCCGAAGTGCGATTGGCAGGAGTCGTTGCATAAACACATGACAGTCATGACTTTTCATTCCATGCATTTTCAGTCCATTTGAATCAACACATCTGGACAAGTTTGACGCGTACCCGTCTGGAAACTTAATTTGTTATATCCACTCAAGCAAAACTCGTTTGGAATCCCTGTCCAAGGCATACGTTGCCTTTGGAAATCTCCCAGTGTCTGGATCTTTAGCTAACTCTGGTCTATCACAGATGTCGTTCAACTCTTCCCGAGACTTTGCATTGTCTTTTGTTTTCCCAGGGACATTCAGCACGGTATTAAACACATTATCGAATACATTTTTCTCAATGTGCATGACATCGAGATTGTGACGAACGATATTTGTGCTCCAATATGGCAAATCCCAAAAGATACTTTTTTTATTCCACCCATATTTTTTTGACAGTAAAGCATTAATTTCTTTAGCATTAGGCTCGAACGCCTTCTTAAAGCCCAGACGGTCCAGTTCCGCTAACAGTTCTTCCCCAGTTCGAGGACCTGCAAATGTTTTTCTCTCAATTTTGCCTTTTCGAAACTCTTTAACATTCTTGCGGAAATGGTGTCGTGGAGGCAAAAACTTTCGGTGGCAATCAAACCACGACTGTTTACCGCTTGCTGGCAGTGAGAATGCATCTGTGTTTTCCATGCAGTACGGGCATGCTTGTCTACCAGCAGTGCTCCATCCAGACAACATAGAATAAGCGGGAAAATCATTAATTGTCCACATAAGAGCCGCTTTCAGTTGGAAATTCTGTCTCTTATGAACATCGTATGTCTGGACACCATATTCCCAAAGTTGGTTCAACTCTGCAATCAACGGTTGTAGGAAAATATCCATTTGGCCTTTTGGATTTCTAGGCCCCGGAAGTAAAACAGTTAAAAACATAAACTCGTCCTTCATGCACATACCTGGGGGAAGATTGTACGGTGTCAAAATGACTAGCCACGAGGAATATTGTGCCCCGAAATTGCTAAATGGCTGAAACCCATCGGAGCATAAGCCTAATCTGATATTTCTCACTTCTTCGGCAAAATCGGGATGCAACTCACTAAAATGTATCCAGGCGGGAGAGTTAGACGGGTGGCACATCTTGTCCCCCTCCATCTCGTGGTCTGCATGCCACGTCATATGTCGGGCAGTGGCCTTCGAAGCGTACAATCTCTGCAGCCTCAGAGTTATTGGAAAATAGAACATTTTCGCATGTGGCACTTTAACCTTCTTTCTTGCAGATTTTCCTTGCTTCACAGGTTTCCACCGAGGGTAATTACAAACTTTGCAGTGCGTTAAATGTTGGAATCTGATCAACGATCAGAGACGCGCAGCGGAAGTGAGAAAAACGATATTATAGATCATTGATCAGAAAACATTTGATCTTTATCACTGCCTCAATGTTATTTAATTAATTATGGTGATAAACTACTTTATTCACTCACATGGAATCCCTCGGTGAGAGATGGACGAACCGCACGATCGGAGGTTCCGCCAAAATCACGTGCACGACACCTACAGTGATCAGGTACTCGAGTAAGGCACGAAGAACGACGAACGAGCTCCGAGACACCACCAAGAGGGGTTCGACCGAATAGGGTTAGGAGGGATTAGGGTTTTTCGATCTTTTGTGTCGAAAAGTCTAGGGTTTCAATCGATTAGGATTAATTTATAGTGTGTCGACTAATTACAGTTTTAGTACCTGTATTAATAAAATTAATCTGATTGTACCACAATAGAATACAATAGATTCAATTAACATCAATTAGGTTATAATTAATCACACACTAACCCCTAAAGAAAATCTAATTAATCAATCGCTTAATTAATTAACCCGATTGAATAATTAATCCCTCCAAACAATCAATTAACTTGTTCCAATCAGAACAATTAATCAATTAACAATATTAGTTAACAACTAATAATTAGTTCATCATAAATACACTACATGTATTAGTTCTCCGAGTACAAGTCTCAGTGTCTAGTGTGCACGATCCTGTGGGCCATAATCAATTAGCTCTACGACTGATAGAGAGTTGCCTAGACCATATCAGTCACCAATTGATTACAGTGTTAGTCCATCTCATACAGATAGATACCCTGTAGCATTCTCAAATATCTCTTACCATGCATATCGATATATCAAGCATGAGGTATGGTGGATGTCATCCTCTACAGCTTGAGATATTTCTCGATCTAGAGTTAACTGAAGAAGAGATAAGTAACCAGCTTATCTGAGTGTGTCCACACATTTCTCAGTTCAACTCATCGAGTGGCCTAATGATATCATCTCACTTATGGAGTGAGTGGTAATCCCTTCACTTCAACTATCAGTATGAATAAGTTCACTAACTAGACCAATCATACCCGTATTTGGCATCATTTTACAGACCTATTAGGCGTATGTCAAATCTAATCAGATTCCTCATTCAATACTATATTGAAATCAGGTCGACAGATAAAAGAGATCTACATTTATAAAAGGGCAATGACACTCCCACCATGTGCCTTCTAAAGCGGATCGACCAAGTCCCGTATTGGTCATACGTACCTACAAACATATCATGTACACGTGTACATATCCTGTTCGTAAAAGCTTTACGTTCTATTCATTCCCATGAGTAGAACTAGCTTCTGGTTATTTATGATATACAATCAATGGATACTTCATACAGCACATATAATACAAGATATATTAACTGAATGAATTAATGCCTTTTATTCCATAAAACAAATGTATAGTTCAGTCAACAAAAGTACAATACAATAACAAATAACTATGCCTAGAACTAGGGCACACCAACATTAAACCCGCGTCATCACCCCAGTAAATCATGCAGTTATAGAAACAACAGTCAATAACCTCAACCGACAACCCCAAACCTTTAACCAACTTCTTTATTTTAGAATAATTCGTCGGCATCTTGTTGTCCTCTGGAAGCAGCTCTTGTATGAATCCGCACATGTCGTCTACTAAAGCTGCTGAACACTGATGTCGACACTTCATTTCCATCACTTTTGCAGATGCAGAAAATGGAGAGTGTCTGCTATTCCCATGCCATATGTCTTCTTCGGCAGCACGAATCATATCAAAGAATTTCTGAGTTTCTATATTCGGGAGCTCATCTTCCGGGAACACTAATTCTGGACCGGCAGCATCAAGAATCATTCTTTGAGTGGAACTGAACTCACTCGGCCCCTCGTTTTCATAGGGAATTCGAAACTCAACATCATTATCCATCAGCTATGCAAGGGGAGGGGGATTCAAAACAGTCCCTTCACCATGAAAAACCCACACTTGGTAATCTTTCACAAACCCATTCCTCAAAATATGGTATTCAACTTCCTCGACATCCCAATAACTTTTATTTCTACAACCAAACTTAGGGCAGGGGCACTTAATCTGTGCTCCACTCATACAAGTGGGATGACTCAAAGCAAACTGGATGAACTCACCCACATGCTCCGCGTACCCTGTGGTTAGCAACCCTCCCGTGCGACGCTTATACATCCAACTGCGGTCTGGATCCATTTCTTAAAGCAAACTAACATATACATGTTAAGCAATTTGACAAGTAATTACTGTATTTCAAACTCGTATTTTAAACTCATAGGTGAACATAATCAACTATGTAAATTCATATTCGACTCAAATTGACATGTAAAATAACTATATTTTGAGGCAAACATGTTATTTTGTGTGTCCTAATATACAATGTAAACTCATAGGGTTTTAATTTGAGAGATGGAGATTTAGGGTTTTATTTCACTTACCTATTAGGAAGGAGAGATGGATCAAGAAACTAGGGAAAGCCGAGACAGGGTGGAGGATGAATCTGATCTTCTTCTTCTTCTCCTCTGGACTCTGATCTTCTTCTCCTTATCGCCGAGAGATGGGTTTTAATTTCTGCTGCTGCTGCCTCCCAAACGTGTTATGTGTACCTCGATGGATCTGCTGGTTTGTAATTAAATTAGGTTTCGCGACGGACATTCGCGACAGACTGTCCGTCGCGAAAGACAGCCTAGATGAAACGCACCGTTTTACTTATTCAGCTCCATCATTCGCGACGGACCGCTCATTCCGTCGCCACATGTATTAACATTGGCGACGGACTATTATATCCGTCGCTAAACTGCAAAAAATTTCTTACGTTCACGACGGAGTATATTTTTCGTCGCGAAACAAAGAAACTTTTGCTTAGTCGCGACGGACGTTTTATATCTGTCGCTAACTTTTCCCCAATATTTTGGAGGGAAGGTTCCCGCCTACGTTAGCGACGGTTTCGCGACGGAGTTCCGTCTCTAAGGTGGCGGGAAACTTCCCTCCACTATACGGCGACAGAACTAGAGGTCCATCGCCAAATCCGTCGCTATTCTTTATTGTTAGCGACGGACAACTGGTCCGTCGCCAAAATCTGTCGCGAATCTCCTGATTTCTAGTAGTGTTTGTAGTAAGCTCTCTGGGATGAGACTGAAGCGTTGAAGCTTGTTTAAGTTTCTTCCTCTCCGTGATGGGCTGGAGGGGGAGATTGTTATGGGTCCAGCCCATATTTGAGGCCCATTTCTCCAAACTTGGTGACCAGGTTGTCTTGCCAAGCAAGTAGTGCCGCGGGAGACGTGTTTGTCCAGCTATAAGGCATTGGGAGAAGAGCTAGAGAGGGAAGTGAGCCAAATACACATCACAACATTTCTGCATTTTGTTCTTGCAGCAGTCCCACGAAATCAGGGATAAGTTTCAATCCAACCGTCACTTTCTCGTGATTTTCGGAATAGCGTTCCAGACATCTTGATCTTAACTTTTCAACCGTTAAGATCAGTTTCTGAGGTCTGGAAGGAGTCTTGAGTTGGGGCAGATTGCTGCAAATTTTCTGTGCTTTAGTTGTGGGGTATTTTTCTATTCTCTTTGTAAATCTCTTATTTCTTGTTGTTGGTGGGTTGTAATCTTGTGTAAAACATTGTTGGGTTTGTTTTGCCCCCAATTTTATAATAAGAGAAGTATAAGGTGGACTCCTTAAACGTCCCGTGGTTTTTACTCTTCACATCGGAGAGGTTTTCCACGTATAAATCTCGAGTTGATTGATTGAGGTTTAGTTTACATCCTTGTGATTATCTTTGCTGATTTAGATATTGGATCTAGGTTCCGTTGGATTGATTGTTTGTGAAAAAAGATCTTAGGGTGTTTTTATTATTATTCCGCGTGTTTTGGAGTTTTGTCATTTTTCCCCTTCAGTTATGTAGTATACTTCATTCAATCCAGAGATACTACAACAGGTGCAATCTAAGCTCAAACCTAGTGTTCATCTTGCATGTACTGGTTCTACTAATACTCCTACTTCTATTTTACTACACAGCAGTAAAGCATAAAATAAAATGCCACATATTTGGTATCTCAAGTTAGGACATGTATCTGAAGAAGGTCGTAGTCATTTTCTTGGTATTATTTTCAGTAAAGAGAAAAATTATGTGTGTGAAATCTGTCCACAGGCCAAGGATTATAGATATCCTTTCTCATTAATTATTATTAGTACTACAAGGAAATTGGAAATGCTACATTTTGATGTATGGGACCATATCGTATCCTTCTAAGTCATGTGCAAGATACTTTCTCACTTGTGTTAATGATTATACAAGAGTAGTGTGGGTAGTTTTCTTACAAACTAAGTCACAAGTCCCAACATCTATTATAATTCTGGTGAATCTGCTAGATATTTTGTTTGAACAGTTAGTCAAAGTCATCAAGAGTAACAATGGTACTGAGTTTATTAATATCATGTGTTAGCAGTTGTTTCAAGAGAGAGGCATTCTTCATCAAAAATCATGTATATACGCATCTTACAAAATGGTGTGGTGGAAAGAAAACATGGACAGCTACTGGATATAGCTAGAGCTTTTTTATTCCAAGGGGGGTTTGTCTAATGTTTACTGGGGAGAAGCTGTTCAATTGGGCATAAAGTACGAAGGTTGAAGAAGGGATTTCTCAAACCTAATTTTTTTTTATTTGGGCTGGAATCAAAACAGCGTCGTTTTAAATACCTTTAATGAAACAACGTCATTTTGATTAGTAAGCCCAGTTAATAAAATTAAATTATACCAACCCATTTAATACAGTCCAAACTTAATTTTTTTTTTTCATTTAAGACAGTCCAAATATGAACCGCATTTCATTGTCCATCATTTGTCCAAACTAAATTTTTTTCTTTCCTTTCATCTCTCTGTGACTCACGGGAGAGTTAGGATATTTTATTTTACACAAAAATACATTTGAGCCCCGACTTTTGGGTCTTGACTCCACCACTGCTTCGAGTAACAAATTCTTGGAATTGAAGAATCCAATTTGTATAGAGTAAAGATAATAATATAAAGGTGAGTGTACAAGCTGGTGGATGGAAATACTTTACGTTAAAAGATGAAGCAAAATACATATTTGGACAATTTATCTACCATTCTTCGGAGCAACAAATTAAGTGTTCCTAGATGATGTGGTTTTGGTTTTAGTTTTAGTTTTAGTTTATTTTATTTTATTTTGATAAATAGTTTTAGTTTATTGAGTAGTTTTTTTTTTTTTTTTTTTATCTTGTTTAGTGTGATAACCTTTGGTATTTGATTTTTGGTTAATTATAGTACGTTTATGATGACTAGAAATGTCATTATTCCCTTGTCAAAGAAAAAAAGAAATGTCATTATTGAGTATGAATTCGGTTAAAATCACATTATTTTATATCATATGAATTATATGAAAGCAGTTGTCTCATGTGATTATATAGAAACTGTATGATCTTGTTTCAAACTTTAAACAACATAAATTTCGAATCGAAATGAATAGATAATTTTCTATTAATTGACTTTCATACTGAAATAGTTGGCATTCTCTCATTTTTCAGAGACTTATTAATCTTAATGTCATTAATAATAAAAGATCAAAAATGTTTTTACTGATATATATAAAAAAAAACTAGTGGTTTCTATATTCTTTTCCACTTTCACCGCTGGTTATGTTTTTACTAGTTATGCATGTTGATGATGTTTTGGTCATTGAGAATGATGTCCTTAGTGTCTCGAAATTGGAAGAGTTTTTGGCGACTTTCTTTCTAATGGAGGATCTTCGGTCTTTGAAATACTTCTTGGGAATAGACGTATCTCGTAGTAGTAAGGGAATTTGTCTCGCTCAAAGAAAGTATTGTCTTGATGTGCGGAAAGATATGTAGTTGATTGAACTAAAGACTCGTAATGCACTTATGATACTTTGAAGTTAAAAGGTGATGTTGCTCGAGAATCCTGAGAATACAGAATAGCTGTCCGGATATGATTGAATAACTAATTAACATTAATTAATCAGTGGATCAAAATCAAATAATGAATTTCCTGAAGTCTATAAAGTGAAAACTATATGGGATTTACAAATTTTTCAAAGAACTCCCATAATTAAGCTAATTGTAATATCATTTGCATTCTGCAACAACCAACAAGGACTTATCCTTGCTTAAACATGGATCTCCACCAAAATGTCTATTTGATACAGGAATCGAACATCTCTTCCGTCCTACGCAAGCCTGCACAAATTCACGTAAAAAATTCAATTTCCATTACAATCTATCAACACTTAAAAACCAACACCATTCCAACTAGACCGGTCGCAAATAAGGCGAGATAAGGATAGAGATTGTTCCCCATCACCATTCCCGTCTAGATGGGAATCTCCATCCTTCTCCTTATTTATGAAATGAAGAAAAATGTGTTCGCATTCTCATTGAGATTCAAATCCCAGTAGAGATCTCCATTCCTCATTAATCCAATTATGAAGTGCATTTTATATAGTAAAATAAATAGGTAAAAACTCATATAAATATATTAGTTTAAAAATGTCCATAGGAAATCTCCGCGGGGGACATGGGAAGGAATGAGGACGAGGATCCTCGTCCTCGTCACGTCCCTGACCCTAGGGAAATTTTTCCCATATCCTCACCCCGTGGAGAAAACAAAAGAAGAATCTTCATTTCATCTGGGTGAACCCCGATCGGAGATGAATAATCTCCATCTGGTCCATTTGCAGCACTAAATTTAAACTATAGTGTACAATAAAATGACCATAATAAGTGAAAAAAGAAAATAATGGAATACCTTTTGAGCAATGGCTATAGAGGAAGAGGAGTGACATGAACCAGCAGAATAAGTAGCAGTGCTACAATTACCAAGTGGAGTTCCATAGCTTGCAAATAAGATTCTAGAAATCTTGGAATGGGAATTAGGACAATGTAGTCTAGCTACTGCTTTTTTGTAGTGCATTTTAACGGACGTTGAGGTTATTTGTCTCCATGAAGAAACCGGAGGAGAATACGAAGCTTTCATATGGCTGCATACTTGTGAGATTGAGGCTGTATCTACTGATATTTGAAGAGGGTTTCCTCCTATTTCTTCGAATAAAACTAACAAGTTGCCTGTTGGTGCTAGGAATGATCTTGGGACATTGTACCTGTACCAAGAAAACAGTCATTCATTTGGAATAAAAGTAAATAAAGGGTTAATCAGTTTGATATATCATTATGCACCGGAATTTGTAAGGTTTTGCTGTTATTCTATACTTATATTTTGACCTATCAAACACTTGAACTTTTTACTTTTGAATCTATTAAACACATGAACTTGTCATTTGAACCCTTGACACACTTACTTCATTAGTTATTATATGAGTTCACGAGGAAAGTTCATGACCAGAATTAAAAAGTTGCTCGTGTGTGTAAAGCTTGTTTAAAACATAAATGAGAAGCTCAATAGCAGGACTTTGAGCTGGAACCAAGCTTGAAACTCGACTCAAGCTCGTTAATTTGCTGTCTAGCCGAGCATGAGCAGAGCAAACCAAGGCCTGGCTTAACTCGATTGCATAACTATTTTCTTATTTGACACCCTTGACTTTAAAAAATATGTGACAAACATGATTTGAAGTTTACCAAATTAGCAAGTAAAGATGTACGGGTTCTAAAATAAACCGGTTCAGGCGTGATAGTGATAGGTCCAAATATAAGAAAAGAGTACCAAACAGCAGAAAGTTACTAGTTTAAGTGTACTATGTGTTGAACTGTTGACATAAATTTGGTGTTTTAACTCTGTGTTTATCGCCAAATTAGCACAATATGTGAATAGTTTTTACCATATTTGGGAAGAACCGTCTGGAGAGCGATAAGAAGGCCAATATCTGCCAATGCTTTGGCCATTAACCCAAGCTTCACCTTTGCCCATGGTTCCAAGGTTCAATGCCACCGGTAAATCTCCTAATGGTGCATTAAACACTATCTGTAATCCAAATTAATTAATCAACAACCCCACTTCATCAGTATTAATCTATTCTTAATGTCTTTATGGTTCATATTTAGGGATATGATTTCAATAGAAACTTTTGTACCTTGTACCACGTTAGCGGATTGAAATTGTTTGAATATGGTGACCACTGGACTTGGCTTGACCCTTGATCTGTGTATATTTGCAACTTCTCACCTACCAGTCCCACCTACGGTCAAATCACAGGGTACGAATTTAGAAATGTTACGCTAAAGACAGTAAACCATGAACAATTTGATGAACTATAGCTCAAAAATAGCCCCTAAAATAAGAGTAGATACCTACCTGGTATCCCCATGAATAATTTGACAAGTCCTTATTAAGCTGTGAAGCTTGAATAGATACTTTTCTTAACCCGGCACCTCTTCTTTCTTGATGTGCTCCTGAATCCTTTAAGCCACAAGTAGACAAACTTGGTATATATGGAGTTATTAAAGATATTCAACTGAAAGATGCTATAAAAAATAGGGCTACTTACCGGCAATCCAACCATAACACTTAACATGGAGATGTAGTTAACTCCTCCGTTTAAGGATGCTTTAGTTTGAAGGTTGAAACGCGGGTTTTTGTGACTTCCTTGACCAGATCCTGAACCAAATACATTCACACATTATTCAAAATGCTGTCATATTTATTAGCATTCTTGATCACTCAAGTCAGCTTACACCATAATATGCTCCAAAATGAATTATAAGTTTTGTAAAAGGCATTCAAAATCTCTGAACTGAACTGAACTGACGTGGAGTAGAAATATTGTGTTATATGCAGCGAGAATATAAACGAACCTACAGCTTGGCCATTGACAAATGCATGTAGAACGTGTCCAAGTGAATACACGTTTAGTAACGCATTCGGATCAGAGGATTCTTTCTCCAACCTATATATGACCAAAAAATAGAAAAAAAGTAACTAAAAATAGTAGTTTTAAGGTTAAAGAATTGAGTTGAAGAAATGGAAAGAATTAAAAGAACTTACTTAGAAGTGTACCAAAGATAATCAGAAACATCTTTTGTAGTACCCATTTGCTCCAACAAAGTTTGTGATTTGATTGAGGTTTCATCAAAGTTAGGAATGTGTTCTTGGTATTGGGCCCATGCTTGTGGCCCA
The DNA here is from genome assembly GCA_028411795.1 of Euphorbia peplus. Classification (NCBI taxonomy): domain Eukaryota; kingdom Viridiplantae; phylum Streptophyta; class Magnoliopsida; order Malpighiales; family Euphorbiaceae; genus Euphorbia; species Euphorbia peplus. The sequence goes on from CP110844.1 coordinate 23,048,518, forward strand.
TCTAGCAACATGCTTCTTGTCATACTTCTTGCTATATATTGCACTGTTACCTGTATGTTTCACAACAGAAATTTCTTCAATTTGCTACAAAATCAGCTTAATTTTCCTATCCATAGCTCATTTTTACTTTTTTACTCCAAACTCTAAAATAATAGTGTTTTTATTTAGTTAAGATTTAGAACAATGCTATATAGCTATTTCGAAAGAAAAATTAGTTAATTTCTTATAACATGTGAATAACCAAACCGGATGCATGGACTAACGAGCATAACCGCCAATGGGAAGACACTCAAACTGCGGGTTCTCAAATCCCTAAAATTATGGATTGATAGTTATCGAAGATAATCTGATGTCTCTAAAAAAATTTCCACATCCTTGTCGCTCACACGAAAAAAAGAAAAAGAAAAGTAGACACTTATTTAAAAATAATATGGTGTGTAGGCTAGGAAGACCAATATATGAAACTGGTACACTTTTTCATGTGAGGAACAAATATGTAGACAAAAAATTGAGGACAACATTAGCATATGTCAAATCCCATTGGACCAACCAAAAGATATTTTCTTCCTAAGTTGGTATTCTTTACCTCCGAACCTCTATTAAGTTAAGCATCAGAGTAAGGTCGTCGACCTTAGACCCCTCGTTTGACTAATTGAAAAGGAAACTTGCCTTGGCAGTGTTGTAAGCAACATTCTTGCAATCAGGCAAAATGCTAATAGATCTTGGAGGCAAATCATAGTTGCCATTCCTGAATTGCACTGTAACTGCATTTCTTGTGTCATTGTTCACCAAAAATGCAGCACATTCTCCTGCTGCTCCATTATACACATATGCCTACATAATTAACATTAATTCAAACATCATAATCATGTTCCCAATTAAATTAATCAAGATTAATTAATGTGCTTGCTTGCTTACTTGTTGCTGTTGACCTAAGGAGAACACAGATACTCCTCCAAATAGTAATGGAGTTAAACACAGCTTAATTGCACCATGCAACTCCTTTAAATGTCCCCATTTCGGCTGTCGGATTAATCCTATATTAATCATAATTATTAGTTAATTAAGTATGGATTTAGTTACAACACAAAATATTGATATAATTAATGGATAGTGCTAAATGGCCGCCTGACACTCTAATAACATTTCTATAATTATTATGCACAGTTATACTTTTAGGATCTACGTACATAAAGTAAAAAAAAATTATTTTTTTGGTAAAAGCAAATCCAAAGCTTTATTAACACTTCGAAGATCATTTAGAATAACCAATAATTTAACAAGTGGGTTTAGTATTTATATACCATACTCATCAAGTGGTGCTTCATCATAGTAACTAGTAGGGATAAATGCAGCTGCTGTCCTTCCAAAATTTGTTCCTCCATGATACTATACACCATTTTGATTTAATTAATAAAATTAGTTTCTTCTCTTTTTAATTTAAAAGAAAAAAAAAATAGTGTGGGAATAAAATAGAGTTACTTACCATGTAATAGTTGACAAAGCTTCCATTCTTTGCAAGGAGGAATAATGCAACATTAAATGCAATTTCCTCTACTGGTCTTTTGCCTATGTCTTCTCCACTTATTGTATACCTATTAAAAAAAATCATATGTCACCAATATAATTGAATTACATATCAATTAAGGTTCGTTTGAGTAGTACAGATTCGAGTTGGTTAAGCTAGAATTTTGAATGTGTTCAAGTGAGGCAAATGGTATTACTAACCGAGTAGTCCAGTTCTCGGTCCAAATTGAAGGCTTGTTGGGCTTATTAGGCCCAGCAAATGTTTCTCCACATCTTAATCCATTGCATGCATTTATCTGAAAATGTCCATTTGTAAAGAAATTCATCACATAAATATAGGAAAATGTCTAATTCACTTATAAATATATCATTATTAATTTCATCTGTGTTAGTAATAAGGTTTTTCAATATTTCTGAAACTACATCATGCATTTTTCATTTTTATTTTTTATTTTAAATAACTGCTTTAGAGACGTTAAAATGTAAATTTTTGAATATGGATGAAATTGATAAACCCGGTTCACTGAGTTTTATGTTCGAAACTGATCATTTTAATCCTCGGAATTCTACTAACCAGAGGATCGGGAGCATCATTTTGCCTGCACATAACCCAAGGGACACCTGTATTTAGTCCCACTGCCATTTGCGCTGCCCATTTCACGTATGATTTGCCGTCATCTCCATATGCATCTTCCACCAGTGTATATTCATTCTCTATCTGTTCTTTTCCAACATTAAAGTTAACTTTATAAGCTTAATAAAACAAATCTAAGACTTCAACTATAGAATTAAAATTAAATCATATTGTTCCATAAAAATAAACTTAATTGGAAAATATCCCAAATAAAATTAAAATAATTAATTGGACCTGTGATACTATTATTGGGCCACCTTGTGAAGCATACAATTTCTCTGCTTGCAACATGGTTACTATCTTTGTTGTAAAATTCTGCATATGAAGCTGCAATAAAATAGAAAGGAAAAAAATTAATAAAAATTTTGTACTTAATTAATAATTACAAAGAGATAATTATTATAAAGGGTTAATTTCAAATAAGTGTTCTGTGGTTTCGTAATTTTGCAGATAAATGGCTTAGTTTGCATTGTTTGCAGAATTATGAAAATGGTTGATTTTGTTGATGTAAATGAGGGCACTTTTTGCCCGAAATGTTTTTCTAACCTTTAAAGAGTCAAGTTAGAGTTAAGCTCAAAACTCAGAAAAACATTTTGGGCTAAAAATGTTGTTGTTTACATCAACAAAATCGATAATTTCCTTATTTTTGAAACAATACAAACTACAGTCATTTATTTGCTCAAAGGCAAACCACAGTCCTTTATTTACAAAACCGCGAAACTACAAGATACTTATTTAAAGTTAACCCTATTTTAAATTATGGAGAGTGAGTCACCTTGAAAGGTTCATTATCTGATCGAAAAACAATATTTGGGACATCATGTAACCAAAATGGCAGCCCTCCGTAAGACCATTCAGCCTGAATAAAGGGTCCTATCCTAAGACAAACATACAGCCCCTGTGCTTGGACTTCCTTTATAAATCTAATTATGTCACGCCTTCCACTGAAATCATACTGCATTATAATTAATTTGGAATTAATTAAACACATTAGGACCTTAATTAGTACTACGAAATTTATATTAGGTTATTAATTTGTGTATACCTGACCAGGCTGGGGCTCATGTAAATTCCAGAACACATAAGTGTCTATCACATCTAACCCTCCATCTTTGGCTTTTGCTATTAGAGCTCCCCACATCTGTATTTGACACACATACAATACAACAATGTCTAATTTTTTCATCATTTATAACATATATAATTATATAAAATAATATAATCCTAACCTATTTGACACTATTTCTTCTTATTTTTAGTATTTTACCATACAATACTATAAAAAATATTATAGAAAAATCGAAACTAGTACGTATCCGCATATGTATAACACCCATGTGATTCAGAGATAAATTTTGCCGTTTCTAATCATTATGACGGAGTAATTTGTAAATCTCAATGCTAATTACTATGACGTCATCCATCATATGCTCCTTAATTCTTTATTTTTATTTTTTTGATGATCCTTAATTCTTTATTTTGAAAAGATACTGCAAGTGTCGTAATTACTCCAAACATTATCAAGTCAAACAGAAATTTACAAATATGAGTATCTAATGTTGACAAGCTAAGCTTCTGGACGAATTTTAAATATTCTTAATATTTACAAAGATGAGTATCTAATGTTGAGAAGCTAAGCTTCTGGACGAATTTTAAATATTTTCAATATAAAGATTATGTTTTTAAATTTTGATATTTTTGCATATCATTTGGTGTAAAAAGAAATGGATTTTCAAAATAGATATATAGATAGTGAGCACAACTGATAGATTGGATAGCATTTGACCAATTATTTGGATATCAAATTTATAGATTTATCATTCAGAACTTTTGATGTTATGCTAATAACATAACACATATGTTCTTTCAGAAAAAAAAAAAAAAAACATACACAACACATATATAAGTCAATATAACAAGATTTGTGATTGAAGTTTTCATTAAAAATGTGTTAATCCTTAAAGCCTGTCAATATATTAAGTTCTTATTTACATCGCTCATAGTACGGTTTGGGATAAAAAAAATGTTTATCTTTCCATGTTACAAGCATTAATTAAGAGGCGCGTTTTTATTTTATTTTTTAATAAATTGTAAGGAGTAAGATTTTAACCCTACAACAGGTGTTTTTTTTTCCTTTGAGCAATTCGTAAGGAGCATAATTCGAACTCTAAACTCTCCACTTACACATTAGTGAGTATACCAATTAGGCTAAAGCCAATTGGCAACATGTGCATTTTTTTCATTGCACAAATGTCAAATTTCCATGAAGTAGTTTACATATATATAAAAAAATCAAGTTTATCAATTTTGCAACTAGTCCATTACAATTTACCAACTTACATGATATAAATGTAACTCACTATGAACCGTTGTTACTATAGATTGAACATATATCATGGGGATTTTATCCTTTTAAAACTTTTATTATCATTCTTCTCTCTCTTTGAACTGCCATTTTATTGGCCTATTAATGTAAACATAGTTCAAAAGAGAGATTAAAAAATTAAAAGTAGTCTAAAAAAAAGAATGCCACAGAAAATCCAGTACAGCAAATTAGGCAAAAGTATTAGCTGTTAAGAATTGGATCTTGAGAGCATTTCTAGCTTAAAACAAACAAAAAGAATTAAAACTCATGACAACTATATTTTACGAAAATCTCGAGGATACCACTATTTAACTGTTGTGCGCATTACTATGTTTATATATAATTATAAAATATTAACAATGTATTTTTAACTCTACATTTTTTAAATTTGATTTTTATTGTTTAGGTAGTTGCAGTTGGCTACCGAGTATTACAAAATTCTAATAACTAATCAACAATCAAGAGTTTGATAAATTTATTTCATATATTTACGGATTAAGCTCTTACGTTTTGTTGTTTTCCCGTCTAATTAATTATTTATAAAAAAAATTATATAGAAAAGTTTGTTCATCAATCATATCTAGTTCTTTTTAATTAATTATCTATTAATTTTTTACTCGGAAAAAAAATCCATTTAAAATTTTGGATAAATTACATATATATTTAAAAGGTTGATAGTTTTAATGTCTTGAAATTTTTACATTATAGCGTTTAGTTATTTTATTCAAGGCTTAATACACAAAAAAAATCCCCTAAACTTGGTCAAATGTTGCAATTGTCCCCTCGAACTTTCAATTGTAACAAATTATCCCCTGAACTTGACAAATCGTAACAAATTACCTCTTGAACTTGGCAAATTATAACAAATTACCCTCAATAATGCATGAATTTTTAAACACCTTATAAGATCATGTCATATGACATTTTGACTTTTCAAACACCTTATAGAATCATGACACGTGGCACTTTGACTTTTCAAATATCGAATAAGGGCATGACACGTGGCATTTGACTTTTCAAACTCAAAATATGGGGTTATTTGTTACAATTTGCCAAGTTTGAGGGGTAATTTGTTACAATTAAAAGTTCAGAGGGGAAATTGCAACATTTTGCGAAGTTCAGGGGTTTTTTTGAGTATTGAGCCTTTATTCAAAACACATTTTTAGGTCTCTCTCTTTTGTCATAATAATTTTTTAGACATAACATATTTTAACTTTCTGGATATTTATATTGTCATACAAAATGATTTTGTGACTATGTTATGTCTTGTCTGCCTAATCAAACCGGTACATAACGGTTACAATTTTAAAAACAAAAAAAAAAACAAATGGTTAATTATTACAAAAGATAGAAATCTCAAAAATGTATTTTTATAAATACGAATAGTGCGATATGTAAAAATTCGAAGACTTTAAAATTATTTACCTATATAAAAATAGACTTTTCTTATGAAATTAATTAGATAGAGAGACAAGATTTAAATTGTCTCTTATTGTTTTTCTTTTAAAAAGTTTAAATTACTAAATTATCTCTAATTTTACTCATATAGTAAATTATATTATTATATTTTTTTTTCCAAAAGAAATTACATTATGTTTATATGTTATGCTTACATTGGCAATTTCTCAAAACTGATAAGTGTAAATCCGTTATTATTTAAGTGTTTGGGATTTTGATATCCCACGTTGCTACGTTGATTAATCTCTCACTTTGAATGTTCATAAACCCATTAAAATCGGAATACATACAAATTCAAAGGATATGACTAGTGTTAGAATATCACTGGTGTAAACAAATGCCAACTAGGCTACATTTATGTGCTAAAATTCGAGAATAAGATTTGGATAGATTGAACGGCCTAAATTACCCGGACGCATAAATATGATTTATTCTTGACAATAGTTTTCCCGACTAATTCCCGAAAGTCTCTAACAGCGTGACTAGCCTATTGTTTTACAGTTCATGGGAGAATGTATTACTCTAATTAGGCTAGACTCTCTCTATAATCAAACAATCAAAATGAAAGTGGGAGACAATTAATTCATTACCTCAGGAGTACTTCGAGGATAGTGAATAGAACCAGAGAAGAGAAGCTTTGGTTGCCCCTCAATTATCAATGATCTTCCATCGTATGTTACATCTCCGCCGTACGCGGTGGCTAACACTGCTAGCACCACCACCACTACCACCAAACTGATCGTAATCTTCGCCATTATTTCGATTGTTTAATGCCACACAAGAAAACCATAGGCAAGAAACTACACCTAAGCTCTCTCTCACTCCTCTTTCTTTTACAGCTAGAGAGAGAGAGGGAGAGAGAGTTAGAGAGAGAAAATAATTATACAAAAATAAGAAGTCGTCTGATGAGTGAAAGATATGGAAAATTTTAGGGAATCTGCAGACTCCTTAAATAGAAGGGAGGGAAAACAAGGATGACCTTTTTAGGCAGTTTTTTTATATATATAAGGAAGCTATATCATCTTTCTTTTATACTTTCCTCTAATGACACCAAACTGTGTTAATTATTTACTAGTATATCATTGTATAAATCAATTATACAGCTCAAGATTTTATATATTTGTGGGTTAATTTCAAATAAGCGTATTGTGATTTCGCGTTTTTTTAAATAAAAAATTGTGGTTTGCATTGTCTGGTAAAAAATGCCCTTGTTTACGTCACCAAAATTGATGATTTACTTAATTTTGCATAAGATGTCTTTTATTTGCTCAATGACAAACCACATGTTTTATTTACTCAAATACAAACCACAGTCATTTATTTACAAAACTGCAAAACTACAGAGTATTTTATTTGAAATTAACCCTATATTTATTATTTGATGCTCATTTTGGGTTTTTCCCCTTTTCACTCCTTCCTTTCACACAGTAATCCTTTTTTGGTAAATCATATTGGAAGGCATAATTTTAGACGTAAGGGTAAGGTGTGAATTTAGACCTGTGATTTAATGTCGTGCAATTTCATGTTCTAACTAATCTCTAGCCTTCTAACCACCCAATAAAACTTGAAGTTACATACATCATTTGTTAATAAAAAGAAAAAGACTTATATTCTGATAGAAAAAGGCTCAGGTGTGACAATGGGCTTATGGTGTGACTACCCACTTATGGTGTAACAAGGGAAAGAGGTGGGGTAATTTTGTAAATGAACATGGGAAGGTGTCAAACTTGTAATTAAAAGAAAAAGTCTTATGTGTGGAAAATGGAGGGAATGAATAGGGGGTGATGTCAGCGCTGATGTCACCCCTGGAGAGAGAAAAAGTTTTAATTATTTTCTTTAAAATGCATTTTCCCGCTCTTCCCGAACTCGTTTTTCAAAAAAAATTATACCACCGAACTCGTATTAATTAGGCCGTCATTTTGAGATCCATTTTTGTTATTTATAAACGATTTTTAATTTTTCTATGGTTATTCAAATTAATATTCGGTTGTTTCAAATTAATACTGTGTTGTTTCAAAATAATATTCTGTTGTTCCGAATGAAATATTTGAAACATAATTAACATTTTGGATTGAATGGAGCTCTTGTTTTGTCAGGCTCATGTGTACCAAGCAAAGTCATTATGTGCAGCATTCCTAGCAAATTATGATACAAAGTACTCTGTGAAAGTAGACTTCGGAAACGGGCAATATGACCTTCCACCTTGGTCTATCAGCATACTTCCTGATTGCAAGACTGCAGTTTTTAACACAGCAAGGGTAAGAACTAAGAAACACTCTATGCTAATAAACAAGTTTAGCTTCAATACAAATAGTTTTCAAAAGATTTTTAATATAGTGCTTTCGGGTATTTCTTTGCAGCTAGGTGCACAGATCACACAGATGAAGATGACACCAGTTAGCACTCCACTTTCTTGGGAATCTTACATTGAAGAAGCTGCTGCCGATTATACAAATGAAAGGATGGATAGAGGGAAGTAGGTTGAGATGGAGACAAGACAAGACAAGGCTTACCTTGTACGATGTCAAGGGTTGTTTCTTAGCTAGAAGCGATCCTTCCATCCATTCAACTGATGAACTTCATGTGACTGTGTGAAGGCTTAATGATTCACCTTGTAGACCAATCTGTTTACGAGATTTGAAACTTCTTCATACTCGTTCTCACTTGAAAACTTAACGGAAATCATATAAATAACAAAGAAAAGAAGCAAAGAAATAGAGTAGAGATAAACCTTATAAGACCACTTCCATCCAGAAAGATCTTTTGTTCCTTCATTCAAACCTTTCAATGTAACAGGTCCTAGAACTCCAGCATTCCATCTTTCAAAGTGGACTCCAACATTCTGATAACATCCCAAAACAGAACACAAGTTCAAAAATCAAAATAATGTCCATCTAGGCAAACCATCAAAGTTCCAGTTAGGCTAAATTATGGCAAAAAATTCTAGTAACCTATAATGTCAGAATTTATGCTTGCTTACATAGTCAGAAAATCAATTTCATTAAAAGACATCTGAGTTACACTTGCCTAATTCGTCTACATTAGTTGTGAAAAAATAGGTTCACTTAATAGCCAGACTATTCTGAATTCACAGTTGAATTCAGTCAAATGTTCCCAAGAAAAAAAGATGATGCTAGATACTACATCTCTCAACAGGAAGAAAATATCTCAAAATATGTAAAACTATTAGAACTAGCAAAACAAACACTACAATTGACAAGAAAGGTTCCGAGATATAAAAATGCAATCCTAATACTCTCTTTCTTAACCTGGTCTAAACCCATCAGCCTGAGCAGCCATGTTTCTGAGGATTAGAACCAGACACAATGCATTCTACCCATGAGTCCATGATTCATGTTAAACTGCATAGAGGAATTAATTTGGTACGTGCAATAAGAAACGGAGAGACTACACTTACAGCAAAGTTACTTTGTCCGTTAGCTGTGTCTCTGCATTATGGTCTCCACAGAGACACCAACATATAGTAAAGACAGAACAATCATAAACCTACAACATTACTTGCAGATAGAACAATCATAAATTTTATTCTCGCCTTTTGAGAGAAGCGACATTGACCCCTTAAGACCAATAGGCTAACAAGGAACAACTAATAAACAATAGTTAGTCATATTCATTCAACATCTGGAAACGAACTGCACAGACAAGTCTGTATCACTTCAGTGATGAACACAAGAAGATTCCAACTAGGATACTCTGAACCATCGGATTCCAAAGTAGCACAATGTGATTCGAATGAAGTTTCCATTGCACACAGACAAATATTCTTATCTCGAGATTATAGATACACACATCCCTGTAAACTAATATGAGATCTAATCTCCCATTGTTCCCACTAACTCAATGGTAGAGCAGTAATTGGATCTATGGACAACATTGTGGTCAGACTAATTACCACAAACATTATTTATAACGAATTAATCAGCTCAAGGCACTCAATAAACCTTTAAGGCCTTGCAAAAGTGATGAATTTTTATTGAAGTTCATACTGCAGACACATTCTGATGGATGCAGATGTATACACTATAAACTATCTCGAGCAGTTACACCTATATGAATTTGCCTAGATGTGTGCAGTTGCTAAAGCAATGGAGCAACCTACTGAGACCTTTTTGATAGAACTATCAACCTTGACACCAAATGCTAGTCTTAACACAAACGACCAGACCACCCTAGCAATCATAAAAACCTGTAACACGATCTAGATAAACAACTTGACCGGAAAGACTCGTTCAACAGGACAGGTTACCATTGGTGTTACTGAAGCTAAGAACATATTGTGTTTGTTCCGAAAAAATACGTGTTTGTTTCAAAACAATAGTGGGTTGTTTCAAAAAATTAATATGTTGTTCCATTCAATAGGTTTTGACATTAGATGTATGGTCTAGAAAGTTGTAAGTTCCTTCAGTGATGAACCTACCTGTAATGTCAAAACCTATTGAATGGAACAACATATTAATTTTTTGAAACAACCCAGTATTGTTTTGAAACAAACACGTATTTTTTCGGAACAAACACAATATGTTCTTAGCTTCAGTAACACCAATTAAAGTGCAGCTAACTAGTATAAAATATCAGCTCGGATATAATATAACTAAACTAACAATGGCCATAGCAATTAAAAGCTTAAAAGGCCCACATCTTATCATTAAAATCATTGGATACTTCAAAAGACAACAAATCTTTGAGAAATGGGAGGGACACTTTTTAAGTTTCAGAGACTGAGCTTCCAATATAGGTCTGTTGGAACAACACAGTACGTTTTGGGAACAACACGATACGTTTTTGGAACAACACAGTATATAATTTACCCCTCACAAAAACAAACAACACGCAAAATCAAAACCACTCACCGCATCAACAGAAGCATTATCGGCCTCAATTCCCATGATGATATCCAAAACCAAACTAAGCATTATTGGCCTCAATTCCCATGGGATCCGTTTTTGAAAATGGGTTGTGACTGGGTATAAAGCCTCCCAAACCCTAATTTCAATTTCATTTCTTCTTCTTCTTCTCCTCCTTCCTTCTGAATAAAGCTGCCTCCCTTCTCCTCTATTTCTCCTTTGCCGATCACGGCTTCATCTCACCGGCGGAACCCTAACAGTCCCCTCTTCTTCTCATTTCAAGGCCGTAAACGGCAGCCACCTCACCGCCGATCTCTCTTCTCCTTTTCCTTCTTAATAGCCGGTCGGAATCCTCTTCTCCTTCTCTATTATTTCTGCTCTTCTTTACTTTCGATCTCTGCAACTCCGGCGGTCTCGAGTTGACGGCAGTGGATCGTGGTTATGGTTTGAGGTGACTACTCTGATTAAAATGCTTACGGGGCTTTTGTTTCGTGGGAGTAGTAGAGATTAGGAGGGATGAGATTAAAAAAAGGGCTAAGCTCAACTACTCCCTAGTTTGTTTGGGGGCTGAAATTTGAGCTTAGTGCTCTAGTCTCAAAATTGAGACTCAACTTGTACCTGGGGGGTGTCATTATTTTTTGAGATGGGGCTTGGAGTCACTTAAGTGGGGAAAAGACTAAGTAGCCCTTGTTAATTTTTAAATATTCCAGCCATATCCCCTCTTTCAACTTCTCCTCCATCTTCATTCACAGTACTCCTCCTCCGCCCTCCCTACCTCCGTCGCCGGTCCGTTGTCTCCGTTTTCCGATCTTCCCTCCGACCTCCGTTTTCCGATCTTTCCTCCATTTTTCGGCATCATCTTTTCTTTTCCTCTAAACTGTCCATCTTTCTACATTTATTTTTTTGAGTTGGAAGATGGTGATCTTTTCATTCTGTTTGGGATTATTATTATGGGTTTTGATTTGCTGCTGCTTATGCTTTCCATCATTTTTTGTTTGAATTTTGTGAAATGAAATTGAAGACACACAAAGAAAAAGAAAAGAGATTCCACTTTAACTTCAACTCTTATGCTTATTGATATCATCGCATGCTTCAAAGTGTCCGATGTTTGGAGCTTCATTCAATCCAAATTTTACATTTTGTATGTCATTGGGAATGATATTTTGTATGCAATGTTTGGAGATTCTTGTTTTGTACTTGTGATTAGAGAATTTGTGTTTAATTGTAATCATCTTGTTTTTTTAACTGTTTTTTTAAATTGCATATGTTGTGTTTGATAAAATGCACCACAGAAAAACTCATTGCATTTGTGGAATTCGACCGCGTGCGATGCCTCCAAATCTGTCTGTTTCTTCTAGAAATCGCACGGAATCGAATTCCTCAAATGCGATGAATTCTGAAACTTTAATGTGAAACCAAAACATCGCATTTGTGGAATTCGACCGCGTGCGATGCCTCCAAATCTGTTTGTTTCTTCCAGAAATCGCACGGAATTGAATTCCTCAAATGCTATGAATTCTGAAACTTTAATATGAAACCAAAACTCATCCAATTTATGGAATTCGTCCGCGTGCAATGCCTCCAAACTCGTTGTTTTTTCGAGAAATCAGACGGAATCGAATTCCTTCACTGCGATGTATTCTTAAACTTTAATTTGAAATGAAAAGGCATCGCATATCATCGAATTCCTTCCGTGCAATGTAATGTGGAAACTTTTTACTTTGAAAATAACTACCAAATGGAAACGAGGCGTTGTCGCCGTTCTTGCTGCCGCCGATTTCAATTGGAGATGGTCGCCGGCCGATGGTCGATTTTTATGGAAGAAAACGGTCGAGCGTTGTGTTTTTTTAAAGAGGAGGTGGTAACCGTTATGTGGGAGGGGTTTTGTTTTATTGAAAATCAATTAAGAATGATGAGGGCAAAATAGACATTTACTTTTTCAAATAAAATCTAATCCCTACTACTCCCTTTAAACAAACATGGTCTTACCCAATCCCAACTTAAAAAATGGAGCTAAGCTAATCTCATCTCATCTCAAAAATGGGGCTAAGCTAATCTCATCTCATCCCCAATATTTGCCAAACGCCCCGTTAGAGTATGAATGAAGCGCGTATTTTGTAAAATAGAATTGGAAAAGTTACATTTAAATACCTGATTAATTACACAATTGGTCCCTGTCACACCATAAGAGGGTTGTCACACCATAAGAGGGGTGTCTCACCTGAACTTGACTCTATTCTGATAATGAAATTTAAAAGTGTAAAGAAAAAAAAAATCCATATGGTTACACTATTTTCTTTATAAATAACTGTGATTATTATTACTAAAAAAAAATGACGGTGATTTCACACTTTTTGGTTTTACATTATTAAAATCAGTACTGACGACTTCAAAAATGACATATTCAAATAAATAACGACATTTTAAGAAACTTTAATTTTTCAACTTTTTTATTTCGGGATCATTTAGATGGAATACTGACTATTCGGTAAACCAGAACCATAATATTGTTGATATTTCTCAATGAGAATGATTTTTTGACTTGTAGGTAGAACAAAAATGATTTATATTATGAGAAAAGAATGTGTGAGTTAATAATTTGTATCTGAATGTAACATACCCGACTATCTCGCCTTTTTATTTTATGGGTTTTTCTAAAATGTGCCCAATTGGCACATTTTAAAAATCATTACTGTACACAATTAATGATGTTACTCGGATATTTATTACATTTCCTTAATTAGTGAGATTCACTTTCATCTCTAATTTTTTTTACCTTAATTAGAAAGATAATATATATTAAAATAATAACATTAAATGTTAGTATATGCAATAATGAATCTTAAGATGTGCCCATTGGGCACATTTTAGAAAAACCCTTATTTTATTTCATAAATATTTCATATATATTATCCATGACATATTGCATATGACATTAGATAGATTTAAATAGTATTTTATATGTTCCGAAACACCTAATTGCACGAAACCGCAAAAAAAACTCGTAAAATGTTAAATAGAGATCCTAAGTGAGTTATTATATGTTAATGATTGTGTTTATGTTAGTGTTAATCAATTTTACGGAATTAATTAGCAAAGGGGTACAAGTGGGATTAGAATAAATGGCTAAGGGTATTTTAGTCTTCTTACGCTTCAGTATATAAGTCAAGAAGATAAATGAATCTTCTCAAACTCATCCAATTTCTGGAAATTAGAGAGGTGACATCGTTGAAGAAGAAGAAAATGAAAGGAAGAAAAAGAAGAGGAGGAAGAATAAGATAGGAAAGGGGTTGAAAAATGTAAGTGTGTAATCATCTTTTTCCTTAGGCTAGGTTCCTGTAATTTAGAAGTTTGAGTTTGGGGATTTTAAGATGTAGCTGATTTTGTTTCCAACACTACGCCAAAAACGCCTTCAGATGACGGGCAAAAACCATCATCTGATCGTTTTTTTGTCCGTCACGGGGCTCAGCGCCATCTATCGAGCCTTCAGACGACGGTCGAAAACTGTCATGTGAATGAAATTCGAATGACAGTCAGCAAAATGGTGTATGTCATTGTACATTGTTTCGCATGACATTTAAAACAAAAGAATCCGTCCTCCGAGTACATTTCACATGACAACAATTTTAAGTGTATCCGTCAACCAAACCATCCTAAGTTGGAGTATGTAATGTTCAGATGACAGTTTATTTAATTTATCCGTCATTAGAAAATAAAGAAAATGACAGTTTTCATTTCTTTTATGTCATTTGATTCTCTCAAGATGACACTTTTTATTTTATAATGTCGTTTAAATTATTCACCCAATAAAATATAATAATTTGGATTGAATGGAGCTCTCCTATGTAATAGGATTCTAAAAGCAAGTAACACATGAAAAGTACTCGCAATTGACACTTGCAATAAACAAAAGAAAAATAACAAAATACTTAGTTATTCTCAATCAGCAGAAACATGAGTAACCTGGAGAAATTATAGTTCAATAAAAAAGTTTTACACATGCAAAAGACTTGAGGGGGCAACAATAAGAAACAGAGAAACCATAGATATGTATATCAATTAACAAAAATGCAGTGTAGCTGCACATAACTAGAGCTCTTGTCACATGCTAGTTGATCTCTTTTCTATGACTAAAAAGACTTCAATTGTTACGGGATACAAGCATTAATATCTCAATCGAAGAACAGACTGCGACATGAAGATCACAAGGAAATTAGTCAAGTTTTAGACTATACCTTTTGCAGAGCTCTCTGCACTCCATATTTCTGTGTTGATATAAATGAATTTAGAAGAACACGTATTGCCATGTCCACGTCTTCTTCAGTAACATGGTGCCGGAGGTGCATCCTGGCATGTGCCTCAGACGTCCGTATCATTGATTCAATATGCCTCACAGCTATAGGGACTCCTTGTCCATGCTGCTCAGGCACAACAAAGCAAATATACGCATGATGAGATCCTCATTGTAGAGCATTAACAACAATGTTATTCACAATACAAGCAAAAGTAGACCTCACTGAAGATTCTCTTCGCAATTCAGCATTTTCGCAATTCAGCATAAACTTGTGTCAGTTTTTCCATATCAGAGTTGATGCGTGACTAGCACCACGTAATATCTAGGATTACGCACATGTCATCAATAGTATATAAAACGGTAAGAACCGAGTATCGATCCACAGAGAAAATGGGTTAGATTATTACTAATGTTCAGATCTAAAAGAGTAAAGAGTAACCAGGTGAGTTTTAAAGCAAGAAATAACAAGAAAAGTAAATCAAACAAGTAACAAAGCAGTAAAATGACAGATCCAGGGAGAACAGGGTTGCTCTCGAGCACAAGGCTAAGAAGAGGGTGTTGTAAAACAATAATAAAAGGGCACATGGAATGAGCACAGGGTCCAGCACAGCACATATCTCTTAGATCTAGGTTATATTTGTTAATACGTGGTCAAGTGGTTCCCAAAAGTATCATTCTCCCACGTCTCCATGGCGAGAACGAATAAAAGCAAGGTGAAATAGCATTTCTACGGACTTCCACCTAACTTGCACAGGTCTATGCATCGGAACAGGGTCACTCTGATCTCTCACGAGTTCCGTACACATCAAGCAAGATTAACAGCCATCTCTAGCCAATTATTTGCTTGACCTTGCAGTCTAGATCCAGATCTTACCTATTTTCTCTCGAAACATAGGCAAACCATGCATATATATCAAGGCCTTAATATATAAAGATCTCTTAAGCACAAATCTACAAGTTAACCACGTAAAAACAGTTTAACAAAGATATTTAGAGACCCATTTGTGCCTTTCCAACCCACTCCATGCAAATAAAACTACTCACACTTCATATCTCTTTATCCACAAAGCAACAAAGATGAAATGAAGAAGAAAGCATATATATTATATTGATAATGGAGGAAGGAGCTCCAACTCTCCCATGGCAGAAATGGCCAAGGAAGAAGAAGGATTCCAGCCACCAAAGTTTGTTACAAGAAAGATAAAATATGGTAAAAAGGTTAAAAGGTTATCTTGGGGGATAAGACTAGTGTTCCTTTTATAGGCAAACAAAAGGATGCCCTAATGCATGGCAATCCCCAAAATACCCAACAATAAAGCAAATATTCTGACATAGGACAAAAACAATAAAGAGGAGCGCCCTAGTGACGTCACCCATGTGACTAAGCTTGATCTTTTCCCTTTTCATTAATGACACAGCTCCCTGCCACGCACAGCCTGCGCCAAACAGCAGCACAGCTACTAAAATCATCCTTTTAAGCACAACTTCTCATCAACAAGCAATTTAGACCTGCTCCAATGCATTTATAAGAAAACAATACGAAAAGAAGAGAAAATATGCAAATAAATGCAAAGAAACAGCTCTAAACACTATCAAAATACACGCACAGCCTGTGCACATCAAAATCCCCCACACTTGAGCAATGCTTGCCCTCAAGCAAAGAGACAAAATCTAACTGCAAGGAATTTAAGCAAATGGATCTTGAAACTGCAATGCCAGACATACGAACCAGGTCAACTAACTTTACCCTCTAACTCGTTAACAGCTTCGATAAGCGGTTGTCTTGTATTTGTGATACATACTCCCGAACCTACAACTATTAACTAAGTTAGGTAGCATTAGCTTTAAGATGGTGATGGGAGTCTTTGTGACATGTTACCTACCCATTTAATTCTAGCAACCGGAACCTAATGATTAAGATGGAAGCTTAATTGGCTAACCCAGCAGGCTTGTGTACCAAAAGATTTTATTTACAGTTAAGCACAACCTCGTTTCAATTTCAGCACAACCTTTCACATTTCAAAATTTTTTTTTCTCATCCCCAATCTAGTTAATAGCTTTCGATAAGCGGTTGTCTTGTGCTTTTCGCACATACTTCCGAACCTACGACTATTAACCAAATCAAAGAGCTTTTGCTTACTCATACCAATTGGCATAGGAGTAGAATGAGAATTTAGCACATATTTAGCACATTGGCTTTGATTTTTGGTTAGATTTTCGATTTCATTTCACTTTTAGCGCATTGGCTACCCTTTTCAATCAGTTTCAGTTTCAATTTTGGGTCTAATGGCATTAACCAAACATAAGCTTCGCTTTTGGGCTTCCACAAACTCATTAGAGACGGGCAGGGGGTTTAACTTGGCACATCAACTACCCTATCCTCATTTATATACGGAGCTAAGGTAAAGCTGGTTGCATGCAAACATAGCCTTTGGCAATTGACAGAGACAAAAATATAAAATTAAATAGTTGCAGTTATTTCTTATCATCTAAGCGAGGTCAACATATTTACAAGTCTCTCACGCACAACCTAGAAGCATGCTTTAGCTAGAACAGGCAATAAAATTGAAAATTTTGAACGGCCTCATTCAAGCTAAACTAATCCCCTCCCCCACACTTATTTCATTCAGTGCCCTCAATGAATGCTCAAAGCAAAATAAAAACAGATAAAGCATATGGCAAACCGCACATCTCCACCGCATCAAGTAAAACAAATTTAGAATACATACCGGCTTGGAGAGGGGCAAATAAAAGAAACAGGGGAAGAAAGTTAATTTTTATCTTCCTCATAAGAATCAGGAAGCAGCAGCTTCGAGGTCAAAAGAAGCTTTCCTTTTACGCACAGGGGTAGATTGATTTGGCACAGGTTGTGCATAAAATTCGCATAGCTCCTTCCCCCACACTTAATACGCAAATGTCCTCAGTGGGGTGGGTAGGAGAAAACTAATACCTGCAAGGAAGCTATGGCAAAGAAAAGACAAGCACAAGCAAAACATAAAGAAAAACAAAATAAAACAAACAAACAAAGAGAACAAAACATGCTTCGTTTGGTGACAGAAGCTAGACACAAGGTACCAACTTGTGCTCAAGGTACCTCAAAGATTTGGTTTTCATCAATGAAAACAGGTGGCACAGGGTTGTGCACATGATGAGATTTGCATGGTGTCTGTGCGAAGAATTCTGCACAAGGTCGCTTCTTTGTAAGAACATCCCTTACAACATGCGCTTCACGAATGATGGGCTCAAACAGCTGCACAACTTCTGAAGCATGGTGCACAAGCTCTAAAGTTTGTTTCACAGACTGTTCTGATTTTGGCACAGGTTCAAGATATTCTTCCCAATAATCTTCAATGGTATTGAACTTGAGAACTGTTGGAGATTCCTTTTCAGTTCTCAAACTCATATCTTGATATGCTCCATTGGGGTTTTCCTCCACTGGACTTGACATAGTGCCTCCATCCATTGAGATCACCATGTTAGAGAGTTGAAACACTTGTGTCTCAAGAGCCTTGATAGACTTTTGAGTCTCCATCATGAAGTGAATCATCAACTTCTTTAAGCTTGGACTATTTTCTTCCTCTGGTCCAGGCACTCCATTGCAAGGTTGCACAGATGGATCATTGTCAGGCACAGTCTCATGAAATGGTTGCACAGGCTGTGCAAACAGTTGAGGGTTGGTTTGTGCATCTGGGTTGTTCACAAGACCAACCTTTTCCTGATTGGAACCAGAGTGAAGATCCACAACTTGACAATCTACAACTCCATGGTCAGCTCCATCAATCTTGCAAAACAAATTCTCATTGGGCACAACCTCTAAATTCTTCCTCCCCATAAGCGCAAGTTGCTCGGACAATTCGGCCACCTGTGCTGCCAACTGTGACACAACCACATCAGAACTGGGGGTTGTGCTCTGCTTCATATCTCCTCCATCCACATGCCACTTATAGCTCTGAGACACTAACTTTTCAATCAATGCATACATCTCCTCGGCGGTCATAGAACCCGGATCACCATTTGTTATGATTTCAAGAACACCTTTGCATGAATTGGTGAGACCATTGTAGAAAGTTTGGACTTGCATCCAAAGTGGAATTCCATGATTGGGCACTCTCCGTAATAACTCCTTGAAGTTCTCCCACGCCTCCGGTAGTGACTCATCCTCTCCTTGGGCAAACTGAAACACTTCATTTCTTAACTTGATCATTTGGCTCGGCGGAAAGAATTTTGTTAAGAAAAGTTTCTCCATCTCATCCCAACTTCTGATTGATCCGAATTGCAAACTCCTAAGCCATTGCTTCGCTTTGTCTTTGAGTGAGAATGGAAATAGCTTAAGTCGGATCACATCATTAGAGACATCTTCACTTGTGCGAAATAAATTGCACATATTCACAAAATCATGAATATGGCCATTTGGATCCTCATTAGATGTCCCTCCATACTGAACTGAAGCTTGTAGCATAACAACCATAGATGGCTTGAACTTAAAAATATGGCTGCCCTTATTCGGCACAACTATGCACGAGTAATGCTTCTCACCACTTGGCACAGGGTTGTCCATCCAA
The DNA here is from genome assembly GCA_028411795.1 of Euphorbia peplus. Classification (NCBI taxonomy): domain Eukaryota; kingdom Viridiplantae; phylum Streptophyta; class Magnoliopsida; order Malpighiales; family Euphorbiaceae; genus Euphorbia; species Euphorbia peplus. The sequence continues at coordinate 23,068,223 of CP110844.1, forward strand.
GAACTTTTTGTTGCATTGCCACCTTGGTAAGGAGTATCCTCATCAGGTGGTGGCCTATCTGTTGGAATCACCTCCTCTACAGGTTCATCTTCAATATGCACAAGTTGCACAACCTGTGCCAGAACGGGTTGTTCTACCACGAGTTGTGTCTGTGGAGTTGTGCTCGCGGCCTGTGCCAGTTTCCCTTGTGCCCATTTAGTCTTTCGAACAACTCCACTTCTTTTCTTGTAAGCCTTTCGGATTGATTTGAAAAGGTGGTAGACCTGCTCCATGATTAAACTACCAAAGAAAACTAGAACAAAATCTGCACAGCTCAACACACACGTCAAACTCTTAAAAAAAATAAACAATAACAATAATCTAAACACCATATTTTCCCCGGCAGCGGCGCCAAAAATTGATGCGTGACTAGCACCACGTAATATCTAGGATTACGCACATGTCATCAATAGTATATAAAACGGTAAGAACCGAGTATCGATCCACAGAGAAAATGGGTTAGATTATTACTAATGTTCAGATCTAAAAGAGTAAAGAGTAACCAGGTGAGTTTTAAAGCAAGAAATAACAAGAAAAGTAAATCAAACAAGTAACAAAGCAGTAAAATGACAGATCCAGGGAGAACAGGGTTGCTCTCGAGCACAAGGCTAAGAAGAGGGTGTTGTAAAACAATAATAAAAGGGCACATGGAATGAGCACAGGGTCCAGCACAGCACATATCTCTTAGATCTAGGTTATATTTGTTAATACGTGGTCAAGTGGTTCCCAAAAGTATCATTCTCCCACGTCTCCATGGCGAGAACGAATAAAAGCAAGGTGAAATAGCATTTCTACGGACTTCCACCTAACTTGCACAGGTCTATGCATCGGAACAGGGTCACTCTGATCTCTCACGAGTTCCGTACACATCAAGCAAGATTAACAGCCATCTCTAGCCAATTATTTGCTTGACCTTGCAGTCTAGATCCAGATCTTACCTATTTTCTCTCGAAACATAGGCAAACCATGCATATATATCAAGGCCTTAATATATAAAGATCTCTTAAGCACAAATCTACAAGTTAACCACGTAAAAACAGTTTAACAAAGATATTTAGAGACCCATTTGTGCCTTTCCAACCCACTCCATGCAAATAAAACTACTCACACTTCATATCTCTTTATCCACAAAGCAACAAAGATGAAATGAAGAAGAAAGCATATATATTATATTGATAATGGAGGAAGGAGCTCCAACTCTCCCATGGCAGAAATGGCCAAGGAAGAAGAAGGATTCCAGCCACCAAAGTTTGTTACAAGAAAGATAAAATATGGTAAAAAGGTTAAAAGGTTATCTTGGGGGATAAGACTAGTGTTCCTTTTATAGGCAAACAAAAGGATGCCCTAATGCATGGCAATCCCCAAAATACCCAACAATAAAGCAAATATTCTGACATAGGACAAAAACAATAAAGAGGAGCGCCCTAGTGACGTCACCCATGTGACTAAGCTTGATCTTTTCCCTTTTCATTAATGACACAGCTCCCTGCCACGCACAGCCTGCGCCAAACAGCAGCACAGCTACTAAAATCATCCTTTTAAGCACAGCTTCTCATCAACAAGCAATTTAGACCTGCTCCAATGCATTTATAAGAAAACAATACGAAAAGAAGAGAAAATATGCAAATAAATGCAAAGAAACAGCTCTAAACACTATCAAAATACACGCACAGCCTGTGCACATCAAGAGTCATGCAACCTTGGGAATACATTCAGCTTGGCATAAGTTAAATATTTCTTCAGTAGATCTTGTGGAAGAATCTGAAAGGAAAATTTAATGATTAAAAACCTACAGACAAAAAATATCAAAGACTCAAACCACTAGCTGCAGGACTGGTAAACAAGAACTGGATACCTCTGGATCAGTGGGCCTGGCAGCGGCTGGGATATCGTCATGGGACTCACTCAAGGAACGATCATCTATATATGTAAAGAAGAGAGATAAACAACAATCAATGCCAGTAGTTAAGAACCAAGAACTACATCAACAGCATAAACTATTTACTTATCTAAGCTCTTCCATCAATAGGCATTCTTTTTTACGTTCTTGTTCTAATTCCTTCTGAAGAAGATCCAATTCGTCATCTGCAGAAACCTCAAGTCTTGCCTTCTCTGTTTTATTCTTGCATTCATCTATCTTTTTCTGATAATCTGCATAATATACAAACATATCAATTGGAGCGTAAAACAAATCCTCAATATGGCATTAACAATTGCCGGAACTAAAATTTGAAACATTAAGCAAGATTATGAGCAAGTATCAGCCGATAAACTATCAAAATCACAACAAGGAATTAGATAAGGAAAATAATAAAAAAAGGAAACAAATTGATGCAGAAACGCCCTGGAATTAGATAAAAACCAAACAATCCCAACATTGAATCAAAAATATATGGAAAATTACTTGGCAATCACCACTAATTCCTATCAGATACATCCATCAAGAACACAAACAACTAAGATTAGAGTTGTTAATCAACACCATGACAGGGCAACGTAGATGAACACTAATTGCTATCAAATACATGAATCAAGAACAGAAACAACCGAGATTAGAGTAGAAATGTAACCCAAATCACCTGAAATGGTAAACACTAAAGCCGTGTTTAACACCACACTTGAACTGACCAACATAACAGCTACCATCAAAGCAAGTTTGAACACCAACACCATGACTTTGACCATTAAACCATTTACCAGCATAAGAATCACCTGTAAACCCTACAAAAACCCCCAAATCTCAACACCAGAAAAGAAAACCCTAACCCTATGTAAGAAAATAAAAAAGAGAGTGAATAAACTTACGGTAAGAATACCTTGGGCTGCTTCACCGGAATCCACCGTCGGTCACCGGAAATCTGCTGCTCGTAGCTGCTCCGGCCACCACAGTCACCGCTGGCTTGCCTCCCCCACCGGAAAACCCCCTAAAATTGTAAAAGGAAGAAATAAAGAAAGAAAGAAGAAGAAGAAGAAAAGACAAGCAGAAAGATGAAGAAGATAACGTTGTTAGGGTTTCGGCCATTGAAGAAGAAAGAAGAAAACTCCACAAGGAGTTTGAAGATGGAGGAGAGGGCCGCTGTAGAAGGAAAAAAAGGGAAGAAATGAATTAGGGTTTTCTATGGCAAAGGAAGAGTGAAGAGAAAAATTGGGGCTTTTAATCTTAACCATTGATTCAAATAATTGGATCTCAACCGTTCAAATCGCGCGTGTTTTATCAAATAATTTGTGCTGCGCTTGCTTCAAATGTTAGTTCACATGACAGACATTATAATAACTGTCGTCTGATTAAAAGTGCATTTTGGCACATTTTGTTTACATGACAGTCAATATTAAAGCGGTGTCATGTGAAAGGTATATCAAATTTCATTGTCTGCATTCAGATGACGGTTTTTTAAAAGCCCGTCACAAAAAAACAACAGATGACGGGGAAAAATTTGTCTGTCAAATATCTAGCGTCATCTATCAAGGAAAATGGCGTAGTGCAAATGTCTAACTTGTCAACAAGTTAAAGCTGAACATCAAGTTCATGTTGGGAAATTAAAACCTTTAGCTATTCTAGAGTAACGGATCACGATGGATTTTGTAGTAGGGTTACCAAGAACAAGACGTAGACATGACAGTATATGGGTGATAGTTGATAGACTTACCAAGTCTGCTATGAAATATTTATGAAATAAAATAAAAATGCGAAAAAGTCGAGTATGTTACACTGAAAACTAGCAGTTTAAAAAAGAACTTAGTCACTTTTTCAAACTGATACCTAAAAAACTATTTTGCACATCTAAGTACACTCATACTAAAGATGACCTCCCAAATTGGTACCTGATGACCTCCTAGAGCAGGTTTACCTCAAGTCAACAAAAATTTGTTGACTTTTTGTTGACTTCTTTCACCACAATAGGCAAAATGGTAAATTAACCTTTATCTTCTTCTTTCTCCTCCCCCTCTATTCTCTCTCTTCTGTCCACCATTACTCCTCCATCCTTTATTTTTATTTTATGTTCTTGTTTCTAATTCATCTTTTCTCACTTCTTTTTCAAGACATTTAACAAATATTAGATCCCGGCCAAGGCGAGTCGCCGCCGAAATCTGAAATTTTCAGATTTCAGACTGACCAAACCCGTCGAAATCTAGAACGAATTGTCGTCAATCCGGAATATTAAATGTTAATTATCAAAAAGAAAATATTCATAAAAGAAGAGTAAAAAAAGAAAAGATAATTAAATAAGATAAGATAATTGTGTAATAATAAAAGGAAAGAATATTTTAATAAAAAGAGAAAAGATAATGAAAATAAAAAGTAAAAATTGGTACATAATAAAAATATTCTTAAAAGAAAATTAGAGAGTGACACATCCAGAAGCGAAGCCACAATATAGGCAAGGGGGGCAATTGCCCCTTTAAATTTTTGAAATATTTTTTTATTATATATATAAATTTTGTTATCCAATCTAATTATTCTATATTATTCTAGATTGCCCCCTATATATTTGGATATTATTACTATTCAATTTCATTTTATCTATAAATTGTTTTATTTTCCTTGGGCATGGTAATTATTGAGTTACTGTCGTATTTGTATCAAGCCAATTATTCAGTCAATGGTGACTAAGTTAACCGTATTTCAACATAACATTTCGTATCACAATTTTGTCAGTCTAATCAGTTAGTGGAAACTTTATTCGAACTTTTAGGTCACATGTAATTTTATTATGTATGTTGATTGTGATATTGAAAATACAACAGAATATCGTAATATTATGAAATATTTTATGTGTTTTTTTAGATTAACATGGTAAAAGTAATTTTGACCATTTGAAATTTCATTAATATCATGTTGAGTTTGTCTAATGTGCTTACAATACATATAATTTTACCATATCTGTTGAGGATAACATGAAAATCTACGTGACAATTACTTTTTGAACTAAAGATATTCAATATTTATTGAGTTAGATTCTATTCTTTATGACCGAGTTGAACTAAATTAACTAAATTTTGGTAAATTCTTAATGAATTTTGCTTAATTTTGCTAAATAGAACCAAAATTTGCTAAATTTAAGCCAAAAAGAACATACTCTTAAACCTAAACCACTGCTATTTCCGATAGCGTGCAGTTTTGCCCCCCTTAATTTTGCATTCTAGCTTCGCCACTGGACACATCATATATTATTTAACAAATGTTTATCACCAAATACAATTCGGTCAATCACCATTAAATTATAATTTAAGTGTGAGAACTAAAACCTAATGAAAGCACATATTTTCCTTTAATTATAAATAGTGTCTTTTTTTTTATTATTATACTCTAAAGAGTCTCGTATTAATCCGTCGTCTTTAGGTGATTTCATTCAATTTTAATCTCCACTCTTAAATTTTCATCTATTGATGTGATTGTCTATTCTATTTGGTCAGTTATTCACTAGGTAAGCACAATTGTATGTTGGTATATTCTAGATATCTTGTAACCCTAATTTGTACTGTATGGAATGTAAATACTCCCTTCTCTAATGATAATACAGAGAGACTTATTATTCACAAATTTCAATAACCATTCGCATATCAACATGACATCAAAGACCGATCCTGGTCACCACATTCCGCCGCCGACGACCATTCGCCTCTCATGCAACCACCGAACCCTCCGAGCAATCCGCCACCGAGCAATCATTACTTTTCTGATCTTGCCTCCGCCTCGTTTACCAAACCTTATGCGTTTTTCTTACAAAATACTTCATCTGTTTCACAATACATGTCGTTTGATGTTAATGCACAAAGATTAAGAAAAGCAATTATTACTAGTATAAAAGACTTTGTTACCCTTAATTTAGTTACTTTTACAATTTCCAAGATAAAAAAAAGGCTATTTAAATAAGGGCGTATTTGGTAAAAGCCAATTAATATGCATAAATTGAATCAAAATGACATGTATTGTGAAACAAAAAAAATTCTCTAGAAATACATGTAATATGAAAACGGAGGGAGCTCTAATAAAACCGACCACTGCCACATCAACACAACTACAATCCTCCATACAATCTCAATGATAGGTCCGAATAAACTATCAATACCTATTCCTCGCACCCATTGTCAGAAACATCCCGGTGATATTGAATTCGACCCCAATTCCCTAATGCACAATCCTCAATAATACAGTACAAGTGCACAATTTTTTGGCCATGCATCTCATCAGGTTTCTCCTAGTTTTGGCCATTGCGCTTCGGCGGTTTTGCCTCATCCCATCATCACGTCCAGTCCCATCGCAGCTTGACCCTTGGTCTATCAAAGACCTTATGCCTCCTAGCACTCGATGCACCCGGGAAATATGCCCTCACCTTCATTACAGAAGGCGACTTGTCACGAGGCCCCCTGACATGCCGCAACCTACACCTTTACCCATGACTCAGCAGTACCGCTAGGCTCCTCCACAATTGTATTAGGGGGTGACTCAGCAGGTCCGTCCGACAACGACAATAGACCCTGCATGTTCAGCAGCACTATCAAGTTTCCCCCATGTTGCACCATCAAATCCAGAAGTCCCCTCCCCTGCCATATCAGCAGTCGTATTCAAGTAGAGTACTTTGCCCCTCAAGTCACGCTCCAATCGAGCCTTCATCAACCGATAATGTACTCTGGTTCCACATTTCATGATCAAAGTGCTTTTGGTTCAAATGTTTTGCAATCGTGCCCCCTGCCTACGTCTAACAATGTTAGTGTGCATATTAATATCAATTTGAAACCTGATTATTTTAGGTCATGGTAAACTGGAATAAACACCACATTAAAATCCTTACGTTTGTTTGAACATGTTGTGTCCACTAATCTTGCTCCGCCTAAGTTTTTGCACCATTACAATTATCCTATGGATGTCATCCCAAATCCTACATATGTGTAATGGGAACAAACTGAAAACAATGCCAAATCCTTACTTTTGAACTCTATAACTGAAGAGGTTTATCCTCTCATCAACAATCTTAAGACCTATGATCAGATTTAGACCATTCTTGAAAGAACTTATGGTGTTGTGTCTGCGAGTAGGCGTCTAACTATTCACACGCAAATTGAGAAACTCACTTAGGACAGTGACATTATTGAGATGTATTTCACTAAGCTCAGGGTTTTGTTAGATGATCTTGTTGCCTCTAGTAACCCTTACCCCGATGATCTCCTATATACACTCATAATGTTTCATGTGCATGAGAAGTTTCACCCCAACATTACTGCTCTCATGTCTCACAATACTATCATAGATTTTCATAGTCTCTATAGTGATCTTGTCTCCGTTGAAAACCTCTTCAAAGGTAGTGTTTATGAGTCTTCCATTACACCTGAGTCGGCCTCTACTGTCCCATCTGCCAATGTTACTTTTAGGGCATCCTCTGGTATCTCGTCTCGAGGATCTAAGAAAAGGGCACTACTTCAAATGTGGGGATGTTAATAGTAGTGTTATTTTTATACCAATTTAATCAAAATTCAAATTTACATTTTCACGAAACATTTGTGGTTAACCTTGCTTTTTTAATATATATTTTCAAGCGTTAGTTATGAACTCTTGCATTATTATCTTCTACCTTGTCAAATTGTCCGAAGAAGTTAAGCAACTTTGTAAATTTTTTGATAAAAAAATTAGAAAAATATACTAATGAACACCAATACTTATTTTGAGGTAATGTCTAATGAATATAGTAACAAAATTTGAGCAAGTATTTTCTTACTATAGTAATTTCTAACAAGATCTTGCAAAAAATAGAACATATAGTAGTTTAGTAACATATGGATTTAGTTTCCTTGGCAATTATGTGTATAAATAGAAGCTATTAGAAGTGAAATTCATAAGAAAAAAAAAGCATTTAAGTGAAAACTAAAGTGAAAAATGAAGGCAGTTGGGATTATTGTGATAGCAATTATGTTCATTATGAGTCCAACTGTAGTTGTGATGGGTGAAATAAGTCCAACTTCGGTGTGCTGCAATAGCGATGGACAAGATTGCTCAGCTGATGGAGACTGCACAAACTATTGCTCCGGTTGTCCGAGAGGTGGTGGATTTTGCAAGTATCCAAAAAACCAAAAGCCTTATTGTCATTGTTATTGTTGATTCATCCATCCATCATCCTTATTATTAAAACGCTAATGTGTTTGATCTCTTATGTTTACCATAATAATAACTCTCTACTTTTATAATTAAATCATCGCCATCTTCATAATAAACATCTATTTCTTTATTATTTACAATGCTTTTATATTTATTTATTCATTGTTGCATATACTTAGTTCGAAAAGTCGATTAGTAATTATTGTATCTCAAAATTATGATAAATTATTGCTATAAATATAAAATATATGTAACATAAAAATATTAAATTAATCTTTAAAAAATTACAATAAGAAAATAAAATAAGTTATTGCTCAAGTGATGGAGATTGCACAAGTTATTGCTCCGGTTGTCCGAGAGGTGGTGGATTTTGCAAGCATCCAAATAAGAATTTTGTAAGCATCCAAATAAGTAAGAGGCTTATTGTCACTGTTACTGTTGATTCATCCATCTATTATCCTTATTGTTCAAACAGTAATGTGTTTGATCTCTTATTGTTACCATAATAAATAACTCACTACTTTTATAATACAACAATCATCATCTTCATAATAAACATATAGTTCTTTACTATTTACTACACTTTTATATTTATTTATTCATTGTTGCATATATTTAATTCGAAAAGTCGATTAATAATTACTGTTTTTTAAAATTGTGATAAATTGTTCGTATTAGTATAAAAAAAGTCTAACATACAAATCTAAAATTAATTAATTAAATAATTTAAAATTTTAAAATTGTAATAAAAAAATAATGAAAATAACATAAAAATAATAATTAAAAAAATAGTAAGTTATTAAAGAAGCACAAACTAAAAGTAACCTAAGTTATTGAAAATTAATAACTTATGAAAATAATCTAAACATAAAACTAAATTATTATCAAAAACAATAATTAAAAACAATAGACCTATTCATAAATTTATTGGTTCATTCAGTCCAACCAAGCTCGTTCTTTGTGTATAAGATATTTGACAAGCACATTAATATTATTAAACTTGTCAATGCAGCGGGTAATACCTGTATACATAGAGTGTCATCCCATTAGGCTTGGGGAATATCATACCAATTATATTTAGGGTCGGGGATGAGAATAAAAGTAATTCCTCTTTGTGGGGATGAGTTCGGAATGGTAATACACTATTATTCGCCCCATAAGAATACCAACTCGTTACTATTAAGGTCACGCATGGGATACCCATAGCTATGGCCATATATATATAACTTATGGAGAATATATTATCTAATATTTTATTGATTTAGTTCATATTTTAACATATGAATTACATATTTAAATTTACATCCTGATATATTGCAATCAATTTTTTTAACTTTCACTTAAACCTCTGTCAATTTCGCACAATTTTTCACTTGATTTCTCTTAAAGGATTTTGTTCAAACTTAAAAATAGCATAAATAACCATATTAAGCTTTAAACATTAGGAGCATGTTTGGTAAAATGTTTCGTGGGAGCATATAGCGTTTTGTAGAAGCATATAGCGTTTTTGTTCCAATATGCTGATATATAGGTGTTTAGTTAAAAAATTTAAACTACATCATTGAGCGTTTTGGAAGCAAAACGAAGCATTTCGCAAAAAACTAGTTTGTATTTTAAACCAGAAGTAGACTTTGACCAAATTACCCTAATTTATTATTATTATGTATTTATATTTATAAATGGTATATCCATATTAGTCTTTTCACACGTCAACAACTATTTTTTTTTTTTTTAAGTTTTCCAAACACTAATTATCCAACAGCTATCAGCAAACAAGCTAACCGCATCAGCTAACAGCAACAACTACAAAACTAACAGCAACACCAAACAAACCCTAGAAGTTATCATTTTCAATTTCGTCTTTCATCAAGTCTAAAACAATAATAAAATAAAATAAAAACTAATGAGTGATTAAACATATAATGTCACTAATCAAGTCTATGTATTCTTTAAATTTCTAAAAATCCTATGCACCCAAAATTTATGAACATATATAAGAAAAAAATATTATACATTAAATTATTAATATTAATAAAATTTCAAATTGAAGTAGATATACTTATTTTCATATATTATCAAAAAAATTTTATGTAAAATTGGGAAATAGTTTCTTCTCTACATATAGTGTTTGACCTAGAATGGAAAGTTTTTCTTCCTCACAATTTTGTCAGAAAAAGTAGCAGAAACGTTCTCGCCATAAAATTATGACGCAAATTTTGAATCCATATCAAAAACCCGTCATGGGCCACGATGATACAGTATGTGTGGAATTCCATCATAAAATATATGCATTCGTGACGAGAATTTTTCCGTCTCAAAATTCCGCAATTGTTGAGCAGATTTCTAGTAGTGGTTATATTCAAGTCTCCTGAAAAAAGCACAACACTGGTTCACAGTCATTTGGACAGGAACGTTCGCGTCAAGAGGCAGATATAGGGGCTCTCGACCTCAGGCCTGCCTGGCTTGGTATCATATGGATATGGATCCATATTACTCTTATGTTTCTTAGTCTTGGTACCCTGATATTATTGGAGTTACTCATCACATGACACTGTCAATTGCCCAGGTACCCCATGCTACTCCTTACATGGGTTCTGACAACATGGCTTATTTTGGCAATGGAAAAGGTTTGTCTATAACTCACACTAGTAATTTCAAAATTGAAACATTTGATTTAAATAATGTTCTTATTGTGCCTAAGCTCACCAAATCTCTCCTCTCTGTTTAAAAATTTAGTCGTGACAACTCTTGTTATTTTGAGTTTTGGATTAACTTTTTTCTTGTGAAGGACCAAACAACTAGGGAAATCTTGTTGCACGGCCCTAGTCGAGATGGACTGTACGTCTTATCCTCGTCGTTAAAGCATGTGTTGGTTGGTGAGGTGGTTTCGTTATCTCCATGGCATTATCATCCGGGTCACTACAATAATACAACTATTAGTCAGGCGATATGAAAAAATAAACTGGCACATGTTGGTTCTCCTGAATTGTGTAATTTTTGCCCTTTATGCCCTTTAGGCAAATTAGTTAGGCAGCCTTTAGATTCTATTAAGCGTACTAGTATTTTTCTGTTTGAAAGTATTCATGCTTATCTTTGGGGCTCTTCCTCTGAACCATGTTTTTTGGGGCATCATTATTTTGTGGTATTTATCGATGAATTTACTTGTTTTTCTTTGGTGTTATGCATTAAGTTTAAAAGTGATGTGTGTCAGATTTTTACAAACTTTTATGCAATGATTGTTAACCATTTCAATGCCAAAGTCAAAAACTTTCATTCTGACATTTGAGGAGAATTTCAAAAACTTCAACATTTTCTTCAATCTCATGGAATCATTCACAAAATTGTCTGCCCACACACTCATCCACAGAATGGGATAGTTGAACGCGAAATACGACACCTCATGTATATTGCACTAATGTGACTCTTTAAATCATTGTTGAATTTTTATGGGATGACATATTGAATTAATTGTAGATTTTCACTAACATTGAGGTCTACTTTAATGTGTGTTTTGGTTAGTCCAAATTATTTCAAAAGATACTAAGTACATTCAAACTTATTTACTCTTGATTATTGGCTAACCATTTTATTTAAGTATTTGTATAAGTTTTACTCAGCAGGTGCTGGAAGAATATAAGATTGCTTTTATCTTGACTCAGAAGGTCAAGCTTCGTCACCCAGTAGATTGCATCTCAGAAGCTGGAAGCTCGACTCTGGAGGTGTCTCTCAGAAGTTGTTCAATCCTCATCTCAGAAGATCAAGATTCAGAAGCAAGTCATCCCATTAAGTTGTTCTGAAAGAATTATTCAGTGGAGACAAAAGGAATTAAGGTGTCAATGATTTCAGAGGACAGGTCACAACTCTATCTCTCCTCAAATTCAAGATTCAAATTGAAGCAACGGACATCTTCAAGTCCTATATATGGTAGCCATGCTCAACCTGGTGTACACACGCGAGTTTTGAGCATTCTTAACGCACTACAATTTCTTGAGAAATACAGAGCATTCCATTTTTTCTATTTTCATATTTGTAAAAGCGAGAGAGTGAAGAAAATAAAGTTCATAATATAATTGTAAACTGATATCTTTTGTGATATACAGTTAGTTGAGAGAAAATCACTTGAGGTTTGAGTTGGGTGAGAAATCCAGAAAATTGAGTATAAGTTTTCTGGTGAAAATCCTTTAACTCTCTCTAGAGTGGTCAGGACTTAGTGAGAAATTAGCTAGGTCACTGTTGATGTAAATGAGCTTTTGTACTTGCCATAAAAGTACTGATTAGTGGATTTGAAATCTCTGCTGAGTGATCTCACAAGGAACAGAATGTAGCTATAAGACTTCTATAGCGAACCATATCTCTCCCTTCTATTTACTTGTTATATTTGCATCTGTGTACCGTGCAACATTGTTTAAAGTGCTGAAACAGATTGTCTCTTTATTTAGTCTTTATTCAAAAGAAAAATCTATCCATAGGATCTGTCCCACAAAACCGTTGTTGCTGAAAGACAGAAACTATCTTAAGGAAGAATCTCTCACATAAGCACTTCTCATAGGCTAATTTCTGAAAGAAGGGATTGGATTTTGTCCAAGTTTGGTCAAACTTGATTTTGGACGAAAACCTATTCACCCCTTCCCCCCCCCCCCCCTCCTCTAAGTGATTATGATCTTGTTAGGGCCAACAACCAATCTGTTTTAGAAGATATATGAATACTTAGGGCTCTTACATTTAAGCTTTATGACTAACAATTTTCTACACGTTTTTGTGTAATTCCTTTTTCAGCATGAAACTATCGCTCGTCAGAAGATGGATGTTTCAAAAGATCTACATCTCATAAGCTGACCATTAAAAGAGCGCAGCTGAAATAAATCATTCAGTCAGGAGACATCATCCAAAAACATAAAGCTCAACCTTTTAGAAGATAGTATCGCAGATTTTGGAAGCCTAGTCAGAAGATGGTCAAGTTTGTTGAGAAATGAAGTCTCAAAAACTGAATCTTCCATTGAAGAAAGACCAGAAGAAAATCATCCAGAAGACAAGTAATGACTTCAGTAGCTAACATTTTGTTTCAGAGGCAAAAAGCATATTTGTCCTGAAGCATTAAATGCACATGCAAATGCATTTAATGTTCGTCGCACCAAGTACAAAAGTGGTTGAAGAGCGGGCCAATATTGTTCTCTAAAGTTCAAATTGTATCTCTGACATGTCTAATCCAAGTCAAATTCAACGAAGAAAGTATGGGCTGCTTTATTCCTAAAATATCAATTATTTTAGGGGATTTAGCTTAAATACAAATTAATGGAGATCACATCTCTGTATTTGAAGACCGTTTGAGAAGAACCGAGAACGACTACTTCTTCTATCTCAAAACAGATTGATGATTCAAAATGAACAACGGTCATCTCCAAGCCCATATAAATACCAAGTTTACTCAAATTGAAGCTCACGGACTTTGAAAAAGACTCAACGCCACTCTATTTTTTTAAAAGCAAAAACAGAGCGTACCACTTTATGTCTTCTATAATAAAAATTGTAAAAGAGAGTGAGTGAAGAAAATACTAGTTCATAGTAGATATTGTAAACTGATATCATGTGTGATAATTAGTTAGAAAAGAGAGAAATCCAAGTGAGGTTTGAGTTAGGTGAAAATCCTATTTCTGGCTTGATCTAGATGCAAATCCAAGTGTCTGGTGATAAGACTATTGGTGTAAAATCCTTTAACTCAAACTAGGTTGGTGCTGTAGTTAGTATAACTGTAGGGGTATACAGATGTTCTTAGTGAGAAATTAGCTAGGAACCTCTGAATGTAAAAGAGCTTTGTATGTGCCATAAAGATATACTTAGTGGATTCAAATCTTAAGGAGTGATCCTTGGGGACATGATTAGCGACAGGACTTCTGTAGTGAACCTAGATAAACTGTTGAGTTTGCACCTTCTGAACCTTTTCTCTCATTATCTCTATTTACTTGTTTTATTGGCTGGCGATTGTTTTATACTGTTGTTGCTGTAAAATTCTAAGTCTAGAGCCTCCAAAATGAAGATTTGCTCTATTGCCTAAAGTCACCTGTTCACTGAATGCACAGACTATTATCAGAATGGCCTCTAACTGAAGTTGCTTCAGAAAGAAGAGTTTGGATTCATTTAGTCCAAGTTTTAAGGGTAATTTCCTATAAAATATCTTGTGTTTACCAATTTTGTCAAAATGGTGTCTGTGTTTTTTTTTTCCAGACAAAATAAGGATTACGTTTATCTCCGTTACTTAAAATGCGGAAAATCCATTAACGGTGTTAAATGTGATGACGTGTCAAGGGGTATTTTAGTCTTAATTTATTGGTTATGCTATAAAAAGCTTATTTCTCACACTTTAAAGTTGTAAACACGTGAATGTTTTAGAAATTTACCAATAAATTAAGATCAAAATCCCTTGCCACATATGTTAAACACTCTTTTGTGTTCTCCAAGTTTAGTGCCTTGCAAGGCCTTTATTTGTCTATCAAGTCAATCACCCTTTATGTTGATTGTCTTAATTTCCTTTTCTCTAGTTAGGATGATTATTCTTTCCTTAATTCTTTTCATTCTTTCTTCTCCTGTAACTCATGTATTCTTTGCTGTGTATTTCTCAATTCAATCAAGTAATATACATTTTACATTATCCGTTCTATCATGGTATCATTTGCCGCTACGGATCCAATTAATCCTATACAATCGCATCATGGCCATCCGACCGTTTCATATGGTTCTACTGAACCGTCCGAACATCCTTTTGAATCCTCCGCCACATCTCAACAATTTTTTACTGATCCCGCGTCAAGTCAAAACACTGCTTCCGCCATCAATTTTTCAAATTTCAATCCGGAAATTCACCCACACCATTACAACCAACCTTACAACCCCGACAATTGGCATGCTTACCAAAATGAAACCTCAGACTCGCTGCCCCCATATCAATTTTCAACCGATATCGAGTCCGGGGTCCAAAATCCCGAAAACCCACCCACTGCACATCTCCGCGTACCACCTGGGTTCGCTATTCCGGCGACCGCCGCTGGTTCCTTCCCGGCAGCCCCTCGTCGTCCCGTCATCCCCACTAGCCAGCCACAAAACCCTCGTCCATCTCAAAATCCCCAAACCCAGCCGCCGTATACGGTGCTGCCTCCCCAAGCCGCGCGACCTCCACTCCCTTTCCGGCAGGCGCCGATGTTCCAGCCACCGTCGCAGCATCCGCTAGCGGTCCACCTACAACCGCCGCTCCACCAGCACCCTCCGGTGACTCACCACCAACAGCCCCCTTCTCAACAGTTCCTATCCACTGTTTATCCTCAAAATCCCAATGCACAACATCAGTTTATGGGCTCGTCGGTTCATGCTGCTGGTCCGTTTCCGGGGAATCTTTTACCTTATGATGCTTCCCAACATCAGTCCGCCTATGTCGTTCCGCACACGGATTTTTATCCTCGCTCAAATCATCCGGTATCATCTAATATCCCTCCTCTTAATGATCATGTGTTATCTAGTGGTGCTGATGTTCAATCTTATCCCTTGCCATTGAATACACCTGTTAATGTCTCAATTAATATTAAACTGAAATCAACGAACTATCGTTCTTGGAAAACTGGTATTGAGGCTACCTTAAGGTCTTTGTCTTTGTTTGAACATGTTATCAATCGTGATGCTGCCCCGTCTAGGTACCTTCATCGTTTCAACAATCCAATGGATTATGTTCCCAATCCAGCATTTCGTGCTTGGGAACAGGTTGAAAATAGTGCCAAGGCCATTCTCTTGAACTCAATTACTGAAGATGTCTTTCCTTTGATTAACAACCAAAAAACATGTTTTAATATTTGGTCTACTCTGGAAAGAACTTATGGGGTTGTGTCTGCTAGTAGACGTCTGTCTATTCAAACAAAAATTGAGAACCTTACTCAGGATGGCACTGTAGAGGAATATATGACAAAATTACGTCCATTGTTAGATGACTTAGCTGCCTCTGGCAATCCATACCCTGACGATCTTCTGCCTGGTCTTGTCATGAAATATGTTCACCAAAAATTTCATCCTTCTATATCTGCTCTTATGTCTCATAATGGTGTTGTTGACTTTCATCGTCTTTTCAGTGAACTTGTGTCTATAGAAACTTTGCTTCAGGGTCATGTGCATCAACCAACTCTTGAGTCTTTTACTGTTTCTCCTGTACCAAATGCTAATGTTAGTGTCAAAACCACTAGTGAAACACATGGTCATAGGCCTAATAAGAAGAGGGGTCAATGTTCTAATTGTGGCGATGTTAATCATTGGGCTGATAAATGTCCTCAGAAGAGGCAACATACTGGTTCTTTTCATGAACAGGGTAGGAATCGTCCTCGTGGTGGTCGTTTCCGCGGTCCTCGCCCTCAGGCCAATCTTGCTTGGCAGCAACCTATGGAGTTTGATCCATATTACTCTGAAGTGTCTCAACCGTGGTACCCTGACACTGGTGCTACGCATCACATGACACCTACAGCTACAAATTTTCCCAATGCAGCTCCATACATAGGTCCTGACAATACTGCTTACTTCGGCAATGGTCAAGGTTTGTCTATATCACATGTTGGCAATTCTCATATTAATAACCTTGCTTTAAATAATGTTCTCATTGTCCCCAAATTAACTAGATCCTTATTATCTGTTCAACAATTTAGCCGTGACAATGCGTGTTATTTTGAATTTTAGCCTGATTATTTTCTTATTAAGGATCAAACCTCCAAGGAAATCCTGTTGCAGGGCCCTAGTAGAGATGGACTGTATGTGCTCCCCTCGAACTTGAAACAAGCTTTGGTTGGTGAGGTGGTGCCGTTCTCCAAGTGGCATGCTCGTCTGGGTCATTGTCAAAATAAAACTGTTAGTCAAGTAGTAGGAAATAATAATTTGATGTCCAAGGGTTCTCCTGAACTATGCAATTTTTGTCCTTTGGGAAAATCTTCTCGACAACATTTACCCTCTATTGAGAGGCGTAGTACTTTTATGTTTGAAACTATTCATGCTGATGTTTAGGAACCTTCTCTTGAACCTTCTTTTTTAGGACATCGTTATTTTGTTGTTTTTATCGATGAATTTACTCGTTTTTCATGGGTTTTTTGCATTAAATTAAAGAGTGATGTGTTACAAACTTTTACAAACTTCTATGCCATGATTGTCAACCACTTTAATGCCAAAGTTAAAAATTTTCACTCTGATTTTGGAGGGGAATTCCAGAAGCTTCGACCTTTCTTACATCAACACGGTATTATACATAAACTTGCGTGCCCACATACACATGCTCAAAATGGCATTGCTGAACGAAAGATTCGACACTTAGTTGATACAGCTCTCACTCTCTTAGCCCAATCCTCTCTACCTTTGAAATTTTGGAATTATGCCATTCTTCATAGTGCCCGTTTGATTAACATTCTCCCCACTCGTGTTCTTAACAATGAATCACCCTCTTTTCTACCATTCAAAACCCGACCCGAGTATCATAAGTTAAAATGTTTTGGTTGTGGAATTTTTCCATTTCTTCGTCCATATAACACGCACAAATTCTCTTTCCGTTCTAAACTTTATGTATATCTAGGCCCATCCCCTGATCATGCTGGTGACCTTTGTTTAGACATGGATACTAATCGTGTCTACACTTGCAAACATGTGGAGTTTCGTGAAGATATTTTTCCTGCACAAGCACACTCATCACCCTCACCAACTGCAACTCTCCCTTCAAGTTCGGACACATCAGCCACTCTTCTTCTTCCCTCTGCTACGGCTCCTGAAACAGGTATACCTCCTTCTCCCATTTCGACTTCTTCCTCCTCTGCTTCCTCTTCTTCTGTGCCCAGTTTGCCTTTAACACCAATGTCACCCTCCCCATCCCTGTTGCCTTCTTCACCTATCTCTCAACTCTCTTTATCTCAGTCTCCTTCCGACACCCATATTCCGATTACCCCTTCCCTCTCTTCCAGTCCTAGTTCTGCTCTTACACCCTCTGCTCCTTCAAGTCCTAGTTTTGACCCAACTTCATTGCCTCAACCGGTTACTTTTTCCTCTACACCTCCTCCGGTGGTTACTCCTCCCACTGTGCCAATCCAGCCTATTTCTTCTTCTCCTCATTCCTCTCCTATTGACGCCTCTTCCAACCCTCCCCCACCTCTCATCACTCGTCAACACTCTATGACCCTACGTCTTTCTACTCTCACCTCCCGAGGTCGTTTCGAAGGTCTTACTGCCTCGCATCCCCATGGTGATGTCACTCCCACCTGTTTCATTCAAGCTAACAAAAGCAAAGAATGGAGGGGTGCTATGTCCGATGAGATGCGAGCTCTTCTAGAAAATGGTACATGGGAACTTGTTCCTCGTCCTGATGATCGAGAATTAGTAACATGCCGATGGTTGTTTCATAAAAAGTTGAATCCTGACGGCACAGTTGATCGTTACAAGGCTCGTCTTGTCGCTAGGGGTTTCTCTCAACAGGCTGGCATTGACTACAAAGAGACTTTTAGCCCCGTTGTCAAAGCCACAACCATACGCACGGTCTTTGCTCTTGTCGCGTCTCACAACTGGTTCATTAATCAACTCGATGTCTCCGATGCTTTTCTACACGGCAATCTAACTGAAACTATTTATATGGAACAACCTCAGGGCTTTCGCGACCCGGATCATCCCGACTATGTTTGTCGCCTCAAGAAATCACTCTATGGTCTTAAACAAGCTCCTCGTGAATGGTTTCATCGTCTGAAAGCTTTTCTTCACAGCATTGGTTTTGTCATGTCACTGGCAGACAATTCCCTCTTTGTCAACCAACAGGGGTCTCATCGCACCTACACACTCTGTTATGTGGATGATATCTTAATCACTGGCTCCAATCCATCTATCATCACTTCAACCATTGCTCGTATCGAATCTGAATTTCCCATTCGCAATCTAGGCCGTGCTTCCTATTTTCTTGGCCTTGAGATTCAGTATACTCCCACTGGCATTCATCTATGTCAGGCAAAGTATATTTCCGACATTCTTGAGCGAGTCAAGATGCTTGACAGCAAACCTTGTCTTACCCCAATGGCGACTAGTCCTCCCCTCTCTCGAACTTTTGGCACTCCTTTACCCTCTGCTACTGAGTATCGTAGCATCATTGGCGCACTTCAGTATCTAACGATAACTCGACCTGACTTATCTTTTTCCGTCAACCGCTTATGTCAGTTTCTACACTGTCCCACTAATGAACATTGGAAAGCGGTCAAACGAGTCCTTCGTTACATTCAGGGTACTCCAGATCATGGTCTAAATTTTTCCCACTCCCCGATCACTCAGTTACATTGCTATACTGACAGTGATTGGGGCGGTTGTCCCGATGATCGTCGGTCTACTGGTGCCTACTGTGTTTACCTTGGTAAATCCTTGGTCTCTTGGCATACCAGAAAACAACCAACCATTGCTCGATCCTCCACTGAAAGTGAGTACAAGGTTGTCGCTAATGCTACTGCTGAACTTTTGTGGCTTCGCTCCCTTCTCTTTGACCTTGGTCAACCTCTTCCTCTTCCAATCCAGCTCTGGTGTGACAATATTGGTGCTATCTATCTTACTGTCAATCCCATTTTCCATGCTCGCACTAAGCACATTGAGTTAGATTACCATTTTGTTCGTGAACGGGTTCAGAGTGGTTTTCTCTCGGTTCGATTCATTCCTACGGAGGATCAAGTTGCTGATATTCTTACCAAACCGCTTGCCTCATCTCGGTTCCAAACTCTTCGGGAACGCCTCATGATCTCGCCACGGCATCGGTTTGCGGGGGGATGTTAAACACTCTTTTGTGTTCTCCAAGTTTAGTGCCTTGCAAGGCCTTTATTTGTCTATCAAGTCAATCACCCTTTATGTTGATTGTCTTAATTTTCTTTTCTCTAGTTAGGATGATTATTCTTTCCTTAATTCTTTTCATTCTTTCTTCTCCTGTAACTCATATATTCTTTGCTGTGTATTTCTCAATTCAATCAAGTAATATACATTTTACATTATCCGTTCTATCAACATCATCACATTTAACACTGTTAATGGATTTTCTGCTTTTTGGATAATCGTGGTAAACACAATCATTTTTTTGTCAAAAAGATAAATATAGACACCATTTTGATAAAATCGGTAAACACATGATTTTTTTAGAAAATTACCTAAGTTTTAATTGAACTTAATTGAACAATAATACCTATTCACCCCTCTAAATGTACTCTGATCTACACCAACGATAGTTTATGTTTTTGATATTGTGGAATATTTTGTGTACGACTCTCTTTTCTTTGTAATGTTTTTGAGATCTTTAATGTATCTGCGGTTGTTCAAAAAGAAAAATAAATCTTTCTTTCTCATATTCGTCTATTTATAATATCTGTTTAAGAAAATATATTTTTCTTTGTAATTTACTAATTTTGGAAGTGCTTATATATAGTTCATTAAAAGGCCTAAAGATTTACAAGTCAATATAGGGATCATTTAGACTAGTAGCTTGTTTGACCCTCCAACACTATAAGATCATATCTGGCAAAACAAATTAGCAAATGGAAATTTAAAATATCAAAACTGAATTAATTTTTGGTTACAGTTGATTTTTTTATTTATTTTTTTAATATAGAACACAGTTGTAAGAATTAAGGGTGCAAGTATGAATTGAGAAGAAGAGGCGGCAGAGAAAAAGGTAAGATGTTGGACTTGGAGATTATTATTAAGGGGTGAAATAACAATGATCCACCATTCTTTTTATAATAAGTCAATTCCAAACTTATACCAAATTATTAATTAATATTGTATAATCCATTTCTTATGTAATTGTATATTCCATCGATTTGATTCAGCCATGCATCACTTATGCCACAAGAAAAGCACAGCTCATTTCTATCGTTTTTAGTTAATTATCAATTTAAAATCATGCATGACTTTCAGTTTTATTAAGATCTAAAGTTGATAACTAGAGTAAAATTGACTTAATTTAGTTTGAAAGGTTTAAGATTTGGAAACTAATTCGAGTTTTCGCTTCGTCAAAATTTAGCTCCCTATTGACAAAAAAATTGTAAATACCATTGTGAACTCTCATCAAGATATGTGTTTTGTCATGATCTTGCAAGTAGATAAGCTAACTTTTAACTAAACTTATTTTGTAAAAAAGAACACAATTAATTCTTGGAGAGATGGACGAGTGGATCAAGACCCAACCTCAATCTACTTACATTCCCCCATTGTAACTATAATTAACAATGTGGGTTAGGATTTCCACCATCCTAATATAAAACAGATAAGGATGTTAACCTTAAGGGATTAACCCAATCACTTATTAGTTGTTCCAAGTCTAAATGATCGGTTCTCTCTTCATCTCCCTCAAGAGCCTTCTTTGCACACTTTTTGTGCGCAGTTTTAGTTCGTGGACAAGCAAATGATCGCTCATTAGGTCAATCATCTAGATCGATCTTTCATACAAATACTTAGTTTATTTCTTTTGTTTCATAACAACTTATCCACACTTCAAAATGTAATTAACTTAGTTTGTTCTTTATATTTTATTGATCCGCGCCCATACTCGTGGGTTTTATTATATATGTGTTGATAATCATATTTTTTGTTTAATATGATGAGTCTTTCATATCATCGTATATATGCATAAATGACGATTTGTTTGCATGATTACATATAAGAAGGGGGTTACTATTTCCAGCCATCAATTACTAAAATTGACGTAGTAAAAGACCGATTTACCCTTTTTTTTTTTAAATTCGAAAAAAAAAACATCGACTGACATGGTTCACGCCCCGCCGTGTGGCGGGGCGTGGGCTTCCTACGTCCCACCACACGGTGGGACGTGTGGAATCTACGTTCCACCATGTGGTGGGACGCAGATTCCACACGTCCCACCGTGTGGTGGGACGCAGGAAGCCCACGCCCCGCCACACGGCGGGGCGTGAACGGTTTCCGCCCCACCATGTGGTGGGGCGGAAACCGTGTGAGACCCTGAAAAAAAAAAAAAAAAAGCCTAACCCTAATCCTAACCCTAACCCTTATCCTAACCCTAACCCTTACCCTAACCCTAATCCTAACCCTTTAACATTAAAATTAAATCAAATTAGATTAAACAACATAAATAACATATAAACATACATTAACATTGAATATTATATGACGAAATTGAAATCAAATTAGCAAATTAATTAAACAGTACCCCGAACGTGAAACTAGGAATTACACAGAAAATACAGTTAATGTCAGTGTAATAGTCGACTTCTCTTAAATAATCATCATGAAGGATCTTCCATGGAACATTAGATATGTTTCTCGTCATATCATTGTACTGACCAAAATTATTTACGAATGCACTATGCCTTCGAATGACATCAACATATATGAAATTATGTTCCCAAGTTTCCACAAGCGAGAATGGATTAGTACGAAATACCTCGTAAGAGGGATTTGATTCTGACCATTTGAAGAATATTACTGTGTTGAACATTTATCTAAAAATATTACCCCGCTGATTATCCTCAATTTGAGTAGATATGTGTGTAAAGTTTGAACTTTAGTAGCTTTATTTCATGTCAAAGAACAGTTATCTGACTTGATATTGACAAATTTCTCAGAAATATCGTAAAATAAATAAATTCAACAACATAAAATTCAACAACATAAAATTCCATAAAATTCCACAACATAATATTCCATAAAATTCCACAACATAAAATTTCATAACTACTTAATATTCAGTAATAACAAATATTCATAGAATCAACCAGACAAACGCCACTGTCTTACAACCGCTTCCAAATCCGCTATTAATGTTTGTCTACGTGGATCCGGCTCCGGCACAGCTGAAATCGCCCGATCAGCTATTCGCCCCATATGATCCACCCACTAATAAACAAGTCGTTCAAAACAATTAGTTAGTATGATAATATGTAAAGAATTTAATATATTAATATGTAAAAAAATATAAAGACTTACATATGCAGTGTTATCACGGGTGATAACAGTCGGCATGTCAAGACTGGCACGCGACAGTATAGGGTGCGAATGAGATGTATACCAATCTATGTAATCGTCGGTACAAGCTCCAGGCTCCACTATCGTCGTCTTTCTTAGACTCCTCGGGTCAATGGCACTGTGGTTCCTCCTCCAATGATCATCAACTTGTACAAGATTCATATGTATCTTGTAACCCACCGATTTCCACGGTCTACAGGCCCGATTAGGCCTAAGGATATCACGAGGGACCGGCTGTACGTAGCCTATCTGACGAACTGCTCGGTCTGGCATGTATGGCTCACATATATCCCGGTACCGAATCCACCCAGCATACTGCACTCGGAGGCTCTGAGAAACCGACACATGCCCGTATGGTGTCCAACATACCTAAACGTTTTATATAAGTCAATAAATTAAATCTGAAAAAATAAAAATAAAAGTAGACAAAAAATATGTACCTCAAACGAAGAAAGTCGATCCAAATGCACTCGTAGAGTCTCTAATCTGTCAAGCCTCTGTGATAACACCGGAACCCATCTGCTCGCCAGTGCCCCACTAGGATGCACAATATCCGAGGCCCGACCAGGACGCAAGGTCGGAAAGTACTCGTATATCCATGCCTGCAACAATGTCAGACAACCAGCAATAGTTCGAGTATCTCCTCTGCTAGCTATCCCCAATTGCCGGTAAAGGTATGCTAAAGTGGCAGATGCCCACGAGTACCCGCTTACTCCATCAGCGCCCTCCTGATCATCTCGAATCAACTCCTCTAATAGTGTACCCTTGACTCTATCTCCACTCTTGTCCACAACCAACGTGGACCCTATAGCAAGCCACATCCATGCTCTAGCTCGTAACGTGCTAGGCAACCTCTCATCGTCAACCATCGCTCTCAACTTGGCGTTCTTCACGCCTCCACCCTGATAAAAACCATCCAAATCTCTCCTCCCACAGTCGAAGAATAACTGAAGTAAATCCTGCACCCTATCACTATCTGGAGCAGCACTAACCAACTCACCATCCACCGGAATGCGCAAAATCTGATACACATCGAACAATGTGATAGTCATCTCTCCGAATGGCATATGAAACGAATTCGTGTCCGGCTGCCATCGATCAACAAATGCAGATATCAACGGCTGGTCAATGTGATCAAAAGAAATAAATGGAAGGTGTGATAGGCCTGTCCTCAGCAACATTTGGCTCATCTGACATTTATAAAAATAAAATAAATATAAATAATAACAATTAAATTTAAATAATTTCTGAAAATTAATTAATTAAAAATACTAACATCAGGTGGAGCTTTTGCGAAAGAGACTTTCAAATAGTCACAAATCGACTTTCTTGTCCCAGTAGACAAAAGTCCCTGTCTCTCCGGCTGAACTGTCCACAATCTAGAAGCAACGTGTCCCAAAAAACTGGGAATAACAGTCCCGTCTACTGGGCCGCCCTCTACTGGACTAGTCACCAACCAACTCTCATCATCTGAAGCTCTAACCTTTCTCGAACCGACTGAAAAATGTAAAAAAATATTAAAAAATAATAATATAATAATATAAAAAATATATTTAGTTAAAGTGTATATAATATTACCTGACTGAGCAACAAATCTACCAGTCACGCTCCTCCTAGCGTCATGTACAGTAGCATGGACTGGATCCGGGTCAATGTGATCTGTATCAGGCCCCATCTCACTCGCACCAACACCGAGATCCCTCCCTGACCTAGCCGGTCTCCGCCTACTCTGGCTAGAACCCTCCACTACACTGCCATGCCTCGCACCAGTACCGACCTCCCTCTCCGGCCTAACTGGTCTCCGACTACCCTGACCAGAACCCTCCCCAATACCATATGCCCTACTACGAAAATCCATACCACGGGTAGAACCCTCCGCAGCACCAAAATCTACAGCGCTGTCAGATGCCAGAGTGAATCGTCTCTGGGAGAAATCAACGTCCTCGTACTGGCGATCCGGTGACATCACATACTCATCGGATGAACCATCATGATCAATCTCGCGCTCGTCGGACTCTGTATCTGATGCATCTGAACCAACCTCGGATACGCCAATATCAAACTGTGGATCTCTGTACATATCAGACTGGGTCTGCTGGTAAGGATGCAACTCTGGCATCTGACGGCCAGTCTGTCTAACAGGTAATGTCTGGCGTGAATCAAAGTCTATATGACGCCTCTTCGTATGTCGTGCAGTAGACATTTCCTGAACTATATCCGACATCGGGATCTCTATTCTGCTAGTCGGTTCGGAAAAATGCAACTGTCTAGCTAAATTCACGGATTTGCCTCCTACAGTTGATCTAGGTTTGCTAACCTAAATATATTTAATTAATAAACTATAATTAATAACTATTAAAAAAAAAAAAAAAATACGCCGGACTCGCGAAAATCACGCCCCGCCGTGTGGAGGGGCGTATGGTTTTCACGCCCGCCCCCAGGGCGGGCGTGAAAACCATACGCCCCTCCACACGGCGGGGCGTATGTATTTTGCGCCCCACCACACGGCGGGGCGCATGGGAATTCCGCCCGCCCTTATGGTGGGGCGTATGGTTTTCACGCCCCTCCACAAGGGCGGACGGAATTTCCATGCGCCCCGCCGTGTGAAAAAAAATTTCCGCCGTTTTTTCAAGAAATTCAAGTTTTTGTCGGATTTTTTAACAAATCTATACTAAAATCAATTGAAACATGTATTACCTCAGGCGCTTTACCCCGATTTGGTCTTTTTTCCTTGTTTTGTCTTCCCGACATGATTTGAAAACGTTAAACCTTCTCGCCGGAAAATGTGTGGTGGTCGCCGGATTCTCTTGCTGCCGGAACTGTGTGGTGGTCGCCGGATTCTCTTGCTGGCCGGATAGTGTGGTTTGGGTGGAAGATGGTTTGGTTTGCTTTGGGTTAGATAAATATGGATAGGGGTATTTTGGACTTTGGCTATGTCAATTATAGTAAAAGGATGGCTGGAAATAGCCTCCCACTATAAGAATCAGCTAAGGCATGGATGAATTGATGTGCGGTTGAAAGTCATACTTAGAAGAAACGGTATCAAGTATATATTTATATATAGAATTCTTCATGTGTTCTTGCACCATATATAAAATCTATGTAAACATAAATTAATTTTAAAAATAAAGTAACGATTTTTGACAAAATAAATAAATAAAATAAAGTGAAAAAATCTCTGGTGTACGGAACTATTGATTAAACAAGAATTTGAGAATCGCTTCAACTTGAACATTAGACTGATCATTTATTATAATACAATTAAGCGCTTTATGGATAAAAGGAATTCCCATCAAGAAAACCAAATCTTCTTTGATCAAATGAAAAATACGATCATCTTTTTTTTTTTTAAATCACATTATTTGTAGAAAATAATTAAAGTTAAAAGCTTATACTTTCTTTACTTGAAAAAAAAAAGCAATAATTTGTAAATAAATCATTTTTATAATTTACAAAAAGTGTTTTTCTAAAAAGAATTAGGAAATGTTGTATAGATGAACAATAACTATAGAAGAAGAAGAAGAAGAAGAAGAAATGGAGGAACCTCCGGCGAGTGATTGTTGCTCAGTGTGCCATGGACGCTTCAAGGTCCCCGTCCAGGCCAATTGCTCTCACTGGTTTTGCGGTATTTCCTTCAATTTTGACTTCTTCTACTAACCCTAACCCTAACCCTAACCCTAACCCTAACCCCAAATTACTCATCTTTACTAATACAAATGTTTTTCTTTCATTAACACCACATTTATGTTCTTTTTACTTATACTATTTTCTCCATGAAGATTCTCACTTGTTGTGATTTACACGACATTTCCATTGTCCAACTCAAAGCACTCTTTTAGGTTTTTGCCCAATGCGTCTGATCGACTATTTGGTCTTACTAACACTTGATTAAGTTCTAACCCTGTTCAAATTAAGTGTGTCTATCGAATTATGGTGTGTCGTTTAGTTAATGTAATACACTATATTGACTTGTTTTACTGGTTATTCACAATTATGGAGACATTTAATTGTGATTTCCGAGCGTTTTTTCTGTTATTATTATGATGGATTTTTCATTTATCTGCTTAGTTTTTTGTTCAAGACTATATGTTCTCCGTAATTTTGTTCAAGATTTATGTTCCAAATCTGAATTGACTTTCCCTTTCCTTTATGTATGATTGTTAGGTGATTGTATTATGCTTGTTTGGCATCATGGATCTGCAATTCAACCATGTAAATGTCCGCTTTGTCGTCGTCAAATTACCTTGTTAGTTCCTGGTGGAGCTTCACGAAGAGATCGCCATAGTTCTGAAGTTGCTGAGGTTCTGCAGAAGATAGAAACTTATAATCGCCTTTTTGGTGGACAGAACAGTGGTCTATTTCAGGTAAATGTGCTATCATTTTAGTCGATCATATTTTGAATCAAATATTACTTAGAAATAGATTAAGAGTCTGATCAGGAAGAAATAACAACCAAGATGAGCAGTCCGATAAACCAATGTGAATTTGATATGAATGAGGGAATGTGGTATTTTAGTTCCTTAAAAACCTTCCCTCAAAACTCAGTTTTGTTCTGTAAATACATGAAGACATGCTTGCAGAGATTCGGAAGTTCGTGTCCTTCTTGCTATATGAGTTTTGCTCAAATTTAGATATAAAATAGTCTTAAATGTTCACCTTTATTTCTGCGATGCATTAGATTCTTCCTAGCCCTCCTTTCTCCTATTCATCCGTCTTCTTCTCCGTTTATGCTGCTAGGCATGCTGTTTGCTCAACTCACTAACTAGAAAGAGGAAAGAAGGATAGAAAACTTTAATTCGTACAATGTGTTTGCACTATCTCTTTTGCTTTTTCCTTGTTGTTTTACAATGAGTGAAAACAATTATGCTGTCATCTAGTATATGCATTTAATATGTTGCATTTTTCTCCTTCGGGGGTAGTCTATGAATTGCCCAAAATATGTTCTAACACATGCCACATACTCTTCCAAAGACTGTTACAATAACAAACATAAATTGTGTCAGATTTGACCTCAGTTTCTTGAGTATGCCCTTAGTTGCTTAATGGTATTCAAAAACTTCCTCTATTTGCTTCGGAAGTTGATATCTACTAGTATCAATGCCACATATTATTGGTATCTTCTAATTGATTTGAAAGACCATCCCGGGAAACTTAAATAGCTTGATTAGCTAACTATTGCACATAATGTCAGATTTTGTCTGCACCTTTGATTTTTTATGAACCTGTTTCTTGGATATTCATATTTCTGTATGTTATTTTCCAATATGTTCTTCATCTGTAGTTGATCGTATGCAGTTCTCCATTTACTTGTCCAAATAGTAGATTATGTTTTGGGTCTTTTTCTTTGGAATTCAGTTTTGAAATATCATTTATGATTTTCACATATGCACAAATAAAGTACTGTGTTGTAACTGATGGCGGTCCTAAAAACTGGGTATTGTTATCAGAGAATGCAAGATCTTCCATTCCTGTTGCGAAGATTGATGAGGGAAATGATGGATCCACAAAGAACACTTCCTTTTGTGATAAGGGCTCGAGTCTATCTTGCGGTAAGTAAATTAGCACTGTACTGTGACTGTGAGCATTTATTTATTTATTTTCACTTCTCTTCTTATGCTTTGCTGTAATTTGTTTTGTAATCCCTAGAGTATGTTCAATATCATGTTGCCTTATAGACATAACAATAAACACAAATTCAGTCCTTGAATATCTTTCACTATTGCCTTAGCTAAAGACAAATCAAATTGTAACATTTACTTTGCTATCGGTTTTGATAAAAAAAAAAAGAAGTAAATGTTAGATAAAGAACCAAAGATTTGGATGCATCTTCAATTTTCATCAATGCATTTAGATTAGTATTAGTTTTTAACTTGTAGCCATCTTCTTTGCACTTTAATAGCGTTAATGTAATTGATGGTTGATATAACTGATATATTCTACCAATTCCTTGTACATTTGTTTTATTTCATTAAACTGTCTCCTATTCGTGCAAGTAAAACAAAATTGCATGACATTACTCATATGTTTGTACTAAGATATTTGAAATTGATGCGAACATGAATGTACCGGATATTGATTGATAAAGTAAAAAGTAGAAGACTGAAAATGCAAGCAATGTCAAAGTATTCAATCTACTTTACCATCAAATCATTATTTGGTTGTCTCTTGACCAAATCTGCAGTTGTATTTAGGAATTACAGAAAATACAATAGCTTCTGAAAATAAATGGTGCTTTCTTTTTATTTGTTTCGATATTGTATCTATTACTGTACCACATGTAGTTTGAGCTTCAATTTCATTTTTGAAGTTGGATTCTTACTTTATTTCTTATTGACAGACGATACTAAGTGCAATCTACGTTCTGAGCCCTATAGACATTATTCCTGAAGGTGAGTTCATTATGTAGTCATTTTATATTTGAACTCTTGATCAGGTTTGTGCTTTGATAAGAGAAATTAATAACTTAATACGAATTATGGATCTCAATCTGTAGGAATATTGGGTATAGTTGGCCTCTTGGACGATCTCCTTATAGCTCTTATTTGCTTCCTTCATGTGGCTGCTATCTATCGCTCTGTACTGTATTTTCGTCATGGAGGTACTTCTTGAGGAGGCATCATGTAGAAGCCACAAGTGGATTATTGAATGAAACATGTGGAAGTGAACTTCATTATACAAGCTGGAAAGAAATACTCGCGTACATATGATAGTCATCTGTCAAATTGTTTTCCCAATTACTTAATTTGAAAGAAAATTAGCTAGTGCATTACACCTTTTATAGCTAGAGTTGTATCTGGATACTACCGCTTATGTCATTGTAAGTTGTGGATCGAGGATGTCAACAGTTCAGTTCTCCTTTCATATCTCTACTTTGTTCGTTTTGCAGAATTAAAACGAATGTTGTCTGTTCATCAATCAGTCCTGAAACCTCATCTGGAAAAAGAACTCTGCTGGTTCTTTTTGTTTGAATAGATTATAGAAAACTCTTCAAATTCAAAGTACTGTAGATTTTGCTTCTGTGCTTCCATTAAAAGGATAAAAAATGAACTTATAGATTTTTCCCCAAAGAGTTTATATACATGCCCGGCCTTCCACAACGTTCCTTCCAATGGGCTATGCTATTCTCTATCAGTTCCCCCACCATCACGGCAGCTTGTAAGGAAAAGAATCTATCATCCTGGAAGCCTGTTTTAGCTGAGAAAGCTCCTTTTAGCGTCAGCGGAACACGCCGCAAGACAAGGAAATAATTAAACAAATCAACATATTGCAACTTAATAGAACGAACTAAAAAAAATTGAGGTCTTTTAACTTCTATAAATCTAAATTTGACTACACTTGAATTTGCAAGAAAAAGTTTGGATTATGTTATCTTCATATGGCTGTGTTTGTGATATTTCAGTAAGATAAGCGGATGGTAAGCAGGTGGCTGAAATGGATGCATGTGAACTCAGAAGTATTGAATGACAGGAAAATTGTCTGCATAAATGTTACAAGTATGTCTGCAAGTTCCTACAGATCAAAATTACAACTTCTGAAAAACAATAATAAGAAAATTACCACAAATATTGTTATTTACAGCTCAATCTCGTAGTTGGAACAACCCACAAGATAATATTAGTAAATCTATATAGCATCTATCTGCAACTGTACATAATTTAAAATAAATAGTATTACACAATACTCATCAAAGGGTGTCGAGATATTTACATATTTCTAAGCAGTTCTTCATACCATTCTCCATGTACACTGCGAGATACTGTTCCCACCACAGCCAAAACTTCGGCAGCCTTGTGTACCCTATCAGCGAGAAAAGATGCTCCCGTTCTTTGGAGAACCGAAACTACTAATTGCCTTCCTCTATAACCATTCCCTCCAAATACACATGCTCTAAAAGCTAGATAGACACAGTGAGAAACTCGTTTGAACACAGCATCCTCGCCTTGCAAGCTCTTTCCTAACATGTTTTCCATAACTTTTTCCTTCCCTTGGAGTTTTTCAGCATCAATCATATGGTTATGCTCTTTTAATGACTCGAACATTGTAGCAACAATTTCTGATATACCAATATCTTCAAGACTGTCCAACAGTTTGGACAGTTTCTTGTGGCATTCGGAGAATATATTTTCCATGCCCAAAGCGTTGCTCAGTAACTTCTCAGAAACGAGCATTTGCCGGAAGATCAATATGCTGAGAACAGAACATCCAAACATACAGCTTCAGCACAAAATTATATGTCCAAAATATATATTTACATAATAATTTGAATATATGCCTACCAGGTAGCAATGACAATGGCGTTCTGGTATTGTGATTGGACAGCTCTCAATCTTGCTAGATTAAGTTTCAGAGTTTCAGGCAGAGCTTCCAGAGTCAACCCTTTTACTCCACTTGCAAGCTTCAACAAGCCGAGCCTAACCAATTTCTCAACTCTCTCTCCCTTGCATTCTAATTCGTTTGAAACTGTGAAAGCAGTAAAAAGAAAGTTCAACATATGTAAGCTGCTATGGAGATATGTAGGTATCCACTGGAGTTGCTAGTCAAACCTGTAACTGGAGATCTGAGTTCTGATACTCTAGAAATGGCACCTCCGGTTCGAAGAGTAGTTGGGAGCACTTGAGAAGTCTCATTGCTATTTGGAAGAGCAGTTAGAGAATTCTTGTATTCATCCCACTCCTGCTCTACATGTGGAATCACAGATGAAAGCCAATGACTTGTTAACTTTAGAGAGGATTGAGCATCAGTTGGAGGGCCATATCGATTGACAAAAGATTTCTTAAGATATTCCACACCAGCAGGTCCCTTGATGAGAGGTTCTACAAATTTGACACGAGCTTTACTGATCTCTTTCTTAAGAGCCTGCCAAAAAACCACAGGCCAAAACCATAATGACAAGGAAAAGGAAAGGTAGCATGAGATGGGCAGAAATATCAGCCCACGATATTATACATGTAGAAAATACAAAGGAAACTACTACTCTTTTTGACAGGCCGCTTTACAAGCTAGATAGTTCATGCAATACAAACTGATGATCAACTTTTTCATGTCTTCTAGCTAAAGTTCACATCATTTCTGCAAAAAGTGAGGCATGGAAGCATGTGCTTAAGACCAGAAAACACACCTGAATCTCCTCTAGCACAAAGCGAAGACCTTTAATCACTGAAAGGGAAAGAGAGGCAATGGATGTCTCTCCAGATTTGGATATCTCACCCAGTTCTCTTAGTAATTTAGTGTGAGAACTTTTAGTTTCCTCGTCATTTACTGGGGCAGAAAGTTTCTGCAAAGTGCCTAATGCAAACTCCAGTTTCTTCCCAAGACTTTCCATATCCAGAGTTCCTGATTTCAACACCTTTAAAGCGAAGAGAAGTTTGTTAAAAGATAAAATTGAAGTCGGGGCATAATATCATGTCTAGAATTTTATAAATACCTGTGAGAGATTGTCAACATCTATAGTCATAATGATCTCCTGCCTCCATTTCTGAGGGGACATTTCGCATAGCTCATCCCTGACTTCCTTCATGAGTTTAAGAATCCAACTAAAATCAGGCTCATCTTGATTGATGGATTCCGTAACAGAATCCCAAAAGGCCTTTTCCATTGTCTCTCTCAATTTTTCCTGCAAGATAACCGTAATCAAGAAGGAATTTTAAAGGATTCTACTGAAATGTCCAAGTTTCTTTTTAACTTACCAAGAAATCAAGCAATGATGTAGCAAATTATAAATGTCCAAATTTCATTTTAACTTATCAAGAAATCAAGCAATGATCTAGCAAATTATTGTATTGTTAACCATGAAAAAATTCTAGATACCCAAGGTTCGTACCTATATTCCACGTCCAAGCAAAACATGAATTATTAGCATAAATTTTTTTACCTTAAAACAAAGGACTAAAACTAGTTGTGTACATACCTTCACATCATCATGATCTTTATCCATAGCATTAAGACTCTCAGCAAACCCTTGATGATGTGTATGGATAATCTCATTTACAAGCAACTCATTCTCACTGACTGAAATGGTATCAGAGCTCAAATGGTTATAGCTTGTACTTATTGGAGGGACGAAATCAATTCCTTTGTTTGAGGAGGAATTATCTATCACAGATGACTGCATTGAACTACTTGACACTTGACAGTCTTCACCTGAACAATCTGTCTCGACGGAGATGGGAACTGGAGGCTGGTCCAATCCATGAGATCTAAGGGAAGGTGAAATATGGAGGGTTGAAGCCTTAAATGAACTCTCAGGCTCCTTTCTCTTAACAAACTTTGTTCGCATTTCAGCAAGAGCACGTTCCATGCGCTTAACTCCAGCATTACCAGCAACGTGCAGAACCTGTTCCCTTAAAAGTTTCTGTTCATCCATAACCTGATAGGCCAAAAGGCATGAGGAAAATATTAGTATATATAAAAAATTATTGTAACAGCCAGGTCCATGACATGTAAGGCAAATAATGTACCTGCTTTCTAAAAGCCTCCATGTAGCGAGACACAACTCCATCATCTACATAAGTCATCTTGCTAGGTTGCATAATTGAGAACTCAAGCTGGCAAGCTGCTCTCACCAAATCCTCCTCTAGCAGTTTAGCATCCTTTGACTTCCACGCCACCAAGTTGTGCAGGTAAGAACACCATGCTTGATCAAAAGATTCCAGCTGGGACCTAATACTCATTTGTTTAGGAATGTCGGAGCCTATTTTCTCTGGAGAAGCCTGAACAGGGCCATCTAGTATTCTATTAACCAACAACTCAAACTGTCGAATGAAATTTACGGCAGATTCAGCCAGAACAATCTCACTCTCAGCCTGCCTATTGAGAACTGCATTTGGGTGTCCCATTATCATATAAGCACTTAGTACAACTCTAGTCGGATACCTTGAACATCTTTCTGGTATTCGAGCTTCCTTTTTAACAGACTTGGCAGTTCTTACTTCTCCTTGGATAGTATTGCTAAAATTTTCTTTATTGTGTGAGAATGCAAGATGCCTAAGGATGTGATCAATGTCAGCTAGACTGGATTTTCTGTTCCTTGCTGCCAGCGAGAGTTTGAGGCGAGACTCTAGACGGCACATTAAAGCTTTTAGAGTGTTGACAGTTTTTTCTGACTTGATTGAGATAGCAAGCTGTTCAAAGGGCATTAATTTCACAGATTCTTCATTTATCCCCAAAGCTGCATAAGCTTTTGCCAAAGAGAGAGTAGTTTTCCTCGATTTCACAAAGTACCTCCAGTGCCTGTCAAATTCTCACATGAAAGTTACGATCAGAAAAAAATCGTCGTCGATATTCTCAAATGCTATGTTTACTACTCACGTTAATATATGTTCTTGAATAGCACTTCATGTGAGTTGAAACAAATTCATAGACTGGTGATGCAATGCATAGCTACCAGGCTTTCCCTCAGTGCATTATCGAGCTGAAGGCTATCGAAATAGTGTATGCCCCCAATTAAAATAAACATTTATTTACCAAAAAAGCACGAAACAGGACCATGAGACTTTGACACTAAAACAGAAAATATTGGAAAATATGAAATAAGGAAGAAAGATGCATACACCCTGCCTTGAAAAAGTGCATTTTCTGCCCTGTTCCCCGTGTATCATGGGATATATTGAACAGACTAATCCCTGTGCAGCACCAGAGAACTTTCTCCAGTTCAATTCGAAGAATGTAATTCAGCCTTCCCCAATTATCTCTAGCTCAGACAGTTTCCATCCAAGATAGACAGAAACTAAACAAGATGGAAATAAACAAGGATTCTGAAGTATTCAAAGATTTAGGTTGTAAAATTCTTTGAAAAATCCTTGCACTCACCACACGCCTTCAATTGACTTACGGCTACAAAAAGAGAACTGAAACTTGTGTATAGGCCTTCCAGCTCAATAAAAAAAAATGGTTCATTTAATGTGTCACTGGAGAATGGTCTTCCACAAAACTCCTACTCTCCTTATTAGCTTGTTATTCACATCCACGCCACTCACTAGCATACTTGTTATTCACATTCACGCCACTCAATATGTTCACATATATTACACAGCTGTCTTTTATAGAATTGACCACAAAAAATTGCAGATTAGTGAGGTAGTTTTATAACATATGCTCCATGCCGAGAAATTAGTAATTGCATCACATTTACCTTACTATCTTTCTTGAAGAATACTCCTCCCTATCCACCATTTTTGAGTTAGCAGGCAGATGACTTTTCAAGCTTCTTCTAAGCCTCAAAGACTCTTCTCTTTTCCTCTTAGCCTAGCAATTATGAAAATAAAAAATCTCATATTACGACGAAAATTCACACCTTAGAACAAGAAAACAAGTTTCGCATAAGCGATGAAACTTCAACAACTAACATACCATTTTGAGCTGATACTCGATTTGTTCACTTTTGTGTTTCTGTTTCCACCGGGTCTCTTGTTGACAATAGACAGACCTAGCTATTTGCTGTAACTGCAGTGCTGTTGAATGGGCCCTTGTCTTCTTTTCTCCTAGCACCTCCAGACGATTTCTCTCAGCAGCTGCATGTTTCTGGTAAATTGCATCATGGACACTCTCTCTATAATTGTCTTTTTTAGACATCTTCAGCCTCAGTGACCTAATTGCTTGCTCTCTCCTTGCTGCTTTCCTTTGCTTATAAGATTCAAGAATAAGTCTCCGCTTTTCTCCTGCTTGCTGAACCCGCGATTCAACTTTAGTACTGAGCTCTTTACGTTCTTCTTTAAACCGCTTCTCTGCTCCACTTTTAACAGCTTTCCGCAGCTCATCCAGCCTAGCCAGGCGCATCTGAGCACTAGCAAGAATGCTTAACCTGCTCATTTTATTGTCATGGTAAAAAAAATAAAGAAGGGTTCAGATTGTAAAGTCTACATCTCATATAAGCAAATCTGGGGCGCCATGGATTCATCGATTGGAGTGGAATTCATAATCATGAAGTATCAGAGCATAAATAAGTTCATGGTGTAGAGAATGATTTCTGAATATGGAGAAAGTTAAATAACCTCTAAAGCGATATTATTGTATTTAATGTCAACTGTCGGAGCACCACATCAACAATTTGTTGATTTTTATACTCTCTCTTAGAAACTTCCTTAAAATTCCTTGTGCTGTGAAGGGTGTAAACATTGAAAGCAAAATTTAGAGGCACCTAACACAAGATAAGCTTTAGTTCTCTGAAAATAGCTATAAGGAAGCAAAAGAACGGAATGAAAATATGATTTGAGCCCCAAACTTCTTCAAACTTGAACTAGGAAGGATATTATTAAGAGTCCGAGAACATAAATGTTACTTAGACAATAGTAAAGAAGCTGAAGATCCATAACATTCGCCCTCAAAAATCAAGCATTTGGCTTAACAATTAAATCCTCTCCAATTCCAGAATCTAGAGCACAATTATCCATTCTATATCTGAGCAACATAAAAGATTTAAAATTCAAAATGCAGTTAAAACATCAAAACGGTACCGTTTCTGTTCAGCAGCATAGAGCCTTGCTTCAATCTGCTGACGGCGATCCTCCACCTGGAGCCTATGTTCTGAAGGGTTTATCGATTTGCGCTTTGCTTTGGTTGCCAAAAGTTGATGAAATTGCTGCACAGCCAAATCACAAGAGCAATTTCAGCAAAACTGAGCGTTTTGAATGTCCCACATTGTAGGTGTTCTTGGAGTTAGTTAGGGTTTGCTAAGATACCTATGTTGAGAGCTTGTTAACTTGGGAAGGGATTAGCTAAGCTTTGCTAAAGATAAAGATAGTATGAGAGCCATGATTGAGGAATGATGGGAGCCTCCGCCGGATTGGCATCACCACCAAATGATGCCAAAGGAATAGGGTGTGAGAGGGCGTGTTAAATATCCAACATTGATAACTTGGAAGCTGCCTTTTGAGATTAATTAGCCCTGGAGGTTAACAAGTGTAATGGAATGTAAACTTTCTAATTAATCTCGTTTGGGAGTTTTTCACAAGATTAAACCCAAATTGGGGTTTAATAGAATAACCTAAACATTTTTAATTAATTTAAATCCATTAACCTCTTATACTCTCTCGAACATGGTTAACAATTAATTTCATTTTCGTCGCTTTCCTTTCCGTGCTATAACTCCCATTAACATCTATTAACTCTCATCTCCATTAAACTCTCAACTCCTAAACAAATGCTTTACACCAAATGAATTGGACATGATCGACATGTTAAATATCCTACATTGCTAACTCGGAAGCTATATTGACTTTTTAAAAATACATACCTGTCGACGGAGATCGGCTTCTCTAAGCTTAGCTTGAATAACTTCAGCAGAGAGAGGAGTTTTAGGGTGCCCAACCAAACGACGCCTCAATCTTCGGGGAGGAGTGAAAGACGACGTCGTTTGGGCGTCGTTAATCGGAAAATTGAGCACAACTCCTCTTGGCATGCTCTTGGGATCCGTCATTTCTACTACGCCGGCCATTTTAGATAGATCTATAAGCTTCAACAAACAAAATTCAAGAATAGATTTGAATTATGATGCTTTGCCTAACTCATTAACAAACCAACTAACTTCAATTTTCTGTTACTTTTCTAGAATCTTCTAAAGTGTTTTTTACTTCCATGGACATAACTTTTTTTGGGGGTTACTTACATATTTTCACCCAAGTATAAGGGGTGAAAATGTTATTTTAGGCAAAAAAAAAAACTAAGCACATGGGTTAATTATATAGCTTGGCCAAAGTAAGTATAGTGGGTGTAAAAACAACTTCAACAGGGGATCAACAAGCAAAACGAGCCATGGATTAAACAGCGTTAACCCTATGGATGAGGAACTTGAACTTTAAAGCCTAGTCAATTATGTTTTGGAACTAGGAGCCTTTATTTTAAGCGCTTAGACGAAGCTTAGGTAGTCAAAGTATTTTTTTTAAAACTGTTTAAATTTAATTAATCCAACATACTAAATTGCAGGATAACATCTTATTATCGATCGGAAAAAGAAAAAGGCTATGGAGTTATTTTATGTGTTGAAAAGACATAATTTTTGGATAGTCCGAATCCACCATGTGATAATGAATTTATCCAATAGTATTTTAACACATATTATTTGATTTATAACTAAATAATTTAATTAATAAGAAAGTTAAATGTGTTAAAATATTATGAGTATCGCTATTTACAGACCATTACTACAACTCACTTTGGATATATTTACCCTTTCATTTCTCTTAACCTTAAACTAAAATTTTCTTATTCTCCCAACCAAAAAAAAAAAAAAAAAATTATCCTCAACACCCATTTTTTTGGTCTAAACGACCTCGGTGGCCGTTTCTAACATAGGTGAAACGGCCATCGAGGCAATTCCTAACTTAGGTGAAACAGCCTTCAAGCTGTTTAAGTTAAAAAATGATAAAAAAAAAAAAAATAGAGATCCATTTTTTTATTTATTTAATTTTTCTTTTGTCAAGTATAATAATACATAAATTCAAAACAATTACGTGTAACTATTCGAACATTTATTATTAATTTCGCCTAGATTAACTGAAGTTGGTACAGGGTGGAGTGAATAAGTTTGGGTGGAAACATTTATTTATCTGATGAGTTGTTACCCAAAAGGAAAAATTATCTGATGCGTAAAAACTTGAGATAAACAAATAAAGTATGATGATTAATGCAGGAAGCCAATTATTAACTCAAAATATTCAAGCTTTAATAGTAGTTGGATGATCTCTACTTAATTAACTTGAAATATAAACTAGATAAACATACTTAGTCATTTTAATATATATCCTCCTACAGCAACACAATCTTTTCTTTTTTTTTGAAAGAGCAACACAACTAACTAATTAATTAATATTTGATAGATTTCTACTTCCCGCCTGATGGAAGATCCATTTCAACTTTTGTCTTAATTCTTGGACTCCTCTGAAGTCTCAGTACTGGAGGAAGCTGAAGCTTCAGTTGATCCCGCGGAGGCCGCCGCCCGATGACACTCAAGTTCACGTTCATGGAACTCATTGTGCTCAATGTTAGACTTTTCATTCACCCATGGACCATGCCACAGACAGAACCCGCACTGCAAACGTTAACAAGTTATCGAATTTGGAGAAATTTTAGTATGTGATGTGTGTATACCACATAAGGAAATATGTAGATTTGACTGAATTTTTTGTTATAAAACGTTTAGTTAAGGGTAGTTGATCTACATAGTCGCAAAGTCAGAGCAAATTACAAATTTCGATGAGGGATTACAGTAGAATTTACATAAATCTGACTGAATGACTAACCATATTACATCGGTTTAATTGTACCTGTACGTGAGGATTAGCACACCTCCAGCAGCGTTGTCCAGGCATGTACGAGTCGGAACTACCACTAGCCGAGCCGGCTGTCCGCAAGCGCATAGCACCGCAGCATTCTTTCTTGAACTTCTATCTTCTCTTTTTGGAGCTTCTTCCATGGAATGATTTATTTTTCAACTCTTCTTCTCCTTGCTTTTGTTTATTAACACTATCATTTTGGGATTATATATATATCTCTAGAAATAGAGAAAGGACCTTGTTTGATCAGAGATTATAGAGTTATAAATGTAGTTTTATATTTTGTTACTATACATTAAATAACTTTCATGTAATCTCATCATCTTTTATATTTTTAAGGAGCTAGTAACCCTTTAAAAATAATTTAGCATTTCTCATTTTTTATTGTCAAAAATTAATTAAAGCATTTTATAACGCAACTATAATTAAATCATTTTCTTAAAAGAACTATCTAACTATCTATCATAGCTGGCTTAGCAGTTATTACGCTCTGATAACGTTGTGAAAAATCTTCTTTTTTTGAACTGCTCAAGTGGCCATGCACTTGGTGATTGTCGGGAAACTCTCTGACGCTCAAGTCAGTAAGGGAAGACTTGGAACACAAGTAAATAATTAGAATTGTGATTGTACACTTTACGATTTCTAGATGTTTATTTATAGAGATACATGAATCCAAATGAGGATCCGATTTCCCTTAAGTCGGTTGGAAGAGGTTATCTTCCATTTAGTTAGGATTCTCTTTACCCTATTTCAAAAGGTATTCTAATGGAATTAAACTCTTATCAAACTAAAGAAAATTAAAAACCGACATGACAAAAAAGTAAAGAAAAAAATGTGTCGCGTTCCTTGCATTGATAATAAATCCGATAGATTTATATAAAATATATGTGCCTGTTTGTCGACAACATATGTGACAGATCAGACAAAATATACATTTTTGTCTCATTTAAGTGAAAGTGTGTCTTTACTTTAGTAAGAAGTAAAGAAGTTTTAATGTGGCTTAGCACGTTAGAAACTCCTTAAACTTGGCAAAAAAAGTAGATTGACTCCTTAAGTTTATAGTGTGTCTCATTATCTCCATGAATTTTCTTAAATTTATCTATTTGTCAATTAAATTTGTTTGAAGTATATTAATAAGGGTTAGCCGTGTACCTAGTTCAATAGGAAGTAATTGTTGTATATTCTAGTTCTAGTTATATCCTATTTAGAATTCTATACTGTTTAGGAGTTCTAAGATCAATAGGATTATTGTGTATATATATGATACTCTTGAATCAATAATATTAAGTCGATTTTCCCAATTCTATATTGTATACAGAGCCTTAGGGTTAACTACCAAAATTTTCGATCCTACTCTCCTGCAAACCGTCGGCTTCCTCTTTTCCCCCTTATTCTCGATTTCTTTTTCCTCTATTCATTATGACTTCCCCCATGACATCCCCTTCCACCACCGACTCTAGCTCATCTTCGACTGTGAGCTCTTTTTCTAATTCATCTATGTCCAGTTTTCTTCATTCTACTTTTCCTGCCAATCATTCCACCATGATTGGATCTCAGTTTTCTGGAACTATGCCGGTTGTTTTCTCCTCTACTGGACCGGTAGTCTCCTCGTTCTCTAATGGGAGTTCGGTTTTCACTCAATCTCAGGTTGGATTTTATAGTCCTCATCAGGGTAATATTACTCATGCTGTGTCGGTCAAGTTGACTCCGACAAATTTTTTAATCTGGAAAGCTCAGATAGAGCTTGTTCTTCGTGCAAATCGATGTTTGCACCATGTTGATGGTACTCCTTCTCCAGCTGTAGATAATGTTGATTTTGCAACTTATGAAACCACGGATTTGCGAATCATGTCTTGGTTATTTTCATGTGTTTCGGACAATATGTTGCCTCAATTAATTATGTCTCGCTCTCCTCGTGAAGCTTGGCAAAAGCTCCATTCTGCTT
Organism: Euphorbia peplus; assembly: GCA_028411795.1. Taxonomy (NCBI): domain Eukaryota; kingdom Viridiplantae; phylum Streptophyta; class Magnoliopsida; order Malpighiales; family Euphorbiaceae; genus Euphorbia; species Euphorbia peplus. Next base: position 23,109,579 of record CP110844.1, read on the forward strand.
TTGCGCAAGGATCTCGTCCTCAGGTCCGCAATCTCACTTATCAGCCTCATAATTTGCAACTTGGTTCGGATTCTGTCACGACCTATATTCAAAAGGCAAAGACTTTGCACGATCAGTTGGCTATGTTAGGCTCCCCTATGTCTGAAGAGGACTTGTGTGATTGGATAAAGGCTGGACTTGGTGAATCATACAAGAATTTTGTAAGTGCTTTGAATTTTCATCCTATTCCTGTTTCGTTTGATCAACTGTATGGGTTGTTGTTGAATGCTGAAATTGAGGTTAATCGAGAAAACAAAGCTACTGTTTTGCCTGCTTCGGCAAATTATGCTGCTCGTGGAAATCAGCAACAGCAGCCTCGCGGCTGCGGGCGGGGTCGAAATTCGAGGGGAGGCAGGTCTTATAATCCTCGGAATTCGAACCAAGGTGACTGGAACATAGGGACGTCGGCGCAGGCTCCCGATTTATCCAATGTACTCTGCTATAATTGCAAAGGTCGCGGACATTATGCAAATAAATGTTCTTCTCACAGGTTCCCTCGTGAGCAACAAGGTTCCCACCGCCCAATGAACAATTTTGCATCTCCATCTCAGCAGCAACCCTGGGTTATGGTTACCGGAGCTACTCACCATCTGACATCGGACTTAGGGAATCTCCAGCTTCATTCTGAATATCAAGGTCCCGAGCAAGTCACTTTTGGTAATGGTTCTCAAATCCCTATTCATTCAGTTAGGTCTTTTTCGTGTTCCTTGAATGGTAAAAATCTCAGTTTTCGTGATGTCTTATTTGTCTCGTCTGCTTCGAAAAACTTAGTGTTTGTTCGATCCCTAACTGCTTCTAACCGTATTTCTGTTGAATTCTTTTCTGACAATTTTGTTATTAAGGATTTGGAAACGAAAGCGGTACTCCTCAAGGGCCGGAGTAAGGATGGACTTTATTATCTTCCAGTTGCGTCTCAGGTTCCCATTCAGATCAACTATGCAGCTATATCCACCTGGCATGCTCGTTTAGGCCACGCTGCAGTTCATGTTGTTCGCAAACTGTTTCATTCGAATTTTATTTTTGCTAAGCATGATAAATCAACTTCTTTGTGTAATGCTTGTAGTTTGAGCAAGATACATAAATTATCGTTTCCTAAATCTAATTTTATTGCTACTCAGCCTTTGGAGTTAATCTGTTCTGATGTTTGGGGTCCGGCTAAAATTCAATCACATGATGGTTATTCCTATTATGTTTTATTTTTTGACCATTATTCTAAGTATTCTTGGATCTATTTCTTGAAACGTAAATCTGAAGTATTTGATGTATTTGTGTAATTTCGCACCTTGGTCAAGAAGTTTTTTGGTGTTCCTATTAAAACCTTTCAGTCAGATTGGGGAGGGAGGAGAATATAGAGCTCTTACTAAGTATTTATCTGCTAATGGCATAGTTCAACGTTCATCATATCCATACACTCCTGAGCAAAATGGATGTGCTGAACGTAAACATCGTCATATCGTTGAAACTAGTCTTGCCTTACTTAACCATGCGAAATTACCTGCTACTTTCTGGTCCTATGCTTTTGATACTGCAATTTATTTAATCAATCGTTTGCCAAGTTCTGCTCTTAATTTTGGAATTCCATATCAAAAATTGTTTGGTAAACTTCCTGATTATCCTCAACTTCGCATATTTGGTTGTTTATGTTATCCATGGTTACGCCCATATGTGCCTCATAAATTAGCACCTCGTTCTGCAAAATGCATCTTTTTGGGTTACAATAAATTACATAAGGGTTATCGTTGTTTTGATCCCGTGTCTCAGAAATTCTATCTTTCACGTCATGTGCTTTTTGATGAACAGGAGTTTTTGTTTGATTCGATGGCTTTGAGAAAGACTTCCGATATCCATGAACCTTCCCTGGCTTTGCTGCCTACCCCACTGATTACGGTTCCGCTGCTGAGTTCTCTAGACGTTAACACGTCTGATAAATGCACGTCTGGTGCATGCTTACGGCCTCGTCGACTCAATTTTGAACCTCCTGGTTCTGCTTCAACTGCCGGAAAATCACAAATGTCACCACGTGACCAGCCCACTCCGACGACGACACAAGTGCCCAGCCCGAGCACACCTACGGCGCCACAAATGGCTACCTCTTCCCCCACGGTCTCGTCGGGGCCTGGTTCGCCAGCCTCTTCTTCGCCTGCTGCTCCGACTAGCAACGATTCCGGGCACATGGACTCACCACAGCCGGTTGCTTCCCTCGTTCTGTCCGCCGACTCCCCGTCTCTGCTGGTTCAGGCCCTTTGTGATCCTCCGGGGCCTCGTCGAGTTGTTACACGGTCTCAAAATAATATTTTCAAGCCAAAGATTTACCAAGTCTCGGGTCCGGTTGAACCTACATCCTTTTCTCAGGCGACGAAGATACCTGAGTGGCGCATGGCTATGCGGGATGAATACAATGCCTTGATTGCAAATGGAACTTGGACATTGGTTCCGGCCCCTCCAGACATAAATGAAATCAAATGTATGTGGCTCTTTAAAATCAAAACATTAGCGGATGGAAGTGTTGATCGGTATAAGGCCCGACTTGTTGCCAAGGGATTTCATCAACGTGCGGGTATTGATTATTTTGAGACATTTAGCCCCATGGTGAAACCTACTACCATTCGTTTAATTCTGGCTATGGCAGCGGCATCGAAGTGGTCTGTTCTTCAACTGGACGTATCCAATGCCTTTTTGCATGGCGATTTGCATGAAGATGTGTATATGGTTTAGCCTCCTGGCTTTGTTGACCCTCAATGTCCGAATCATGTCTTTAAGTTGCGAAAGTCCTTGTATGGATTAAAACAATCTCCCAGGATGTGGCATGAGAAACTGACGTCCAAGTTGTTATGGTTTGGTTTTTGTGGTTCTAAAACTGACAGTTCGCTGTATTATTACATCCGTGGTGATGTACGGGTTTTTGTCCTCATTTATGTGGATGATTTGTTGGTTACTGGGTCCTCCACCACCCTTATTAATCAACTAGTTCGATTTCTTGAGAGTCAGTTCGCGATACGAAATTTGGGGCGCTTGCACTATTTTCTCAGCATTGAAGTTGATTGGACTGATAAAGGTATGTTTTTACATCAGAACAAATATTGTCGTTCCGTTTTAAAGAAAGCAAAAATGGCAGATTCGAAACCCGTAGCTAGCCCGACTAATCCCTCTGACAAGCTTCAATTGGGTGATAGTTCTCTGTTTAATGAACCGACCCTATATCGAAGCATTGTGGGCAGTTTACAATATCTCACGTTTACTCGTCCTGATATTACGTTTGCGGTAAATAAAGTATCTCAGTTTATGGACGCTTCGACTGAGTTGCATTGGGGTGCGGTCAAGCGAATTCTTCGATACTTGAATGGTTCCTCTTCGTTTGGAATTCACTTCGGCACCTCATCTTCTCATCGGTTGCATTGTTATTCGGATGTTGATTGGGGTGGTGACAAGGATGATAGAAAGTCCACAGGTGGTTCTGCGGTATTTTGGGGGTCGTCTCTTGTCTCTTGGTCCGCGAGAAAACAACACACTGTCTCTCGTTCGTCTATTGAAGCCGAGTATAGGTCTCTTGCTACAGCCACTTCGGAATTGAGTTGGCTCGCCATGTTGATGCGTGAGATCGGTTTTCCGCTGCGACAACCGCCGATCTTATGGTGTGATAATTTGAGTGCGGTTTATTTGACGGCAAATCCGGTGTTTCATAACTCTACTAAGCATCTTGAGATTGATTTCCATTTTGTTCGTGATAAAGTGCGGTCGAAATTGTTGATTGTTCGTTATATCAGTACTGATGACCAAACGGCGGATATTTTCACAAAGGCACTATCTCGCGGGCGCTTTCAATTTCTTCGAGACAAGCTGACCATGCGTGAACGCCCGGCTCAGCTTGCGGGGGGGTAATAAGGGTTAGCCGTGTACCTAGTTCAATAGGAAGTAATTGTTGTATATTCTAGTTCTAGTTATATCTTGTTTAGAATTCTATACTGTTTAGGAGTTCTAAGATCAATAGGATTATTGTGTATATATATGATACTCTTGAATAAATAATATTAAGTCGATTTCCCCAATTCTATATATATTATTGCCTATCCAAACTTGTTTCTCCTTAAACTTACAAAAATTAACATTTACAATTTCTCAATATCCACTATTATTATGTCATATGGATTTAAGGAGGTTATTGTATCACTTTAAACAAATGATGAGAACTCATAAAACACTCTAAAACTCTAAAAATTCGAGTCAAAGTTCAAAATCTTTTGATGAATTAAAGGTTAATATGTTTCAAAGTGGCCCAGAATTGTAATTAACCAGGTAAACCGTGGGTTCAAAATAATGAACATTTTACCGCAACATTACTCCACGTGGCAAATCGTCCTTTTGTACTGTAGATATATTATTTTTCGGTGTATGCTATGGTTACTTTGTTTTTCCCTTACTTTGTTTATCCTTTGTTTTATTCACCATTAGATTAGTTTTTAATCCATGATCCAATGGTTGTCAAAACAAAGTAATGGTTACTTTGTGAAAAACAAAGTGACCATGGAATATCCCATTATTTTTCAGTCTGAAACTGATTTTGTTTGTGCAAGTTACATTTTACTCTGTTTAGATGGCGTGAAACCTTTTCTTTTTCCTGTATTTATGATCATATTGCTATTAATGAAAAGGAAGTGAGATCTTTTAGGGGGAACTCTCTTTGTTTTTAACAATGTCAAATTCCAAAAATGACTCTTGTGGTTTCATGTTTTTACAAATACAACTATGTGGATTTTTTTTGTCAATTCGAGAATTGTGGTTTCAACCCTTTTTCAATTCAAGGATTAACAGTATATAGACTCTAATTAGAGAGGTAAAATCGTCCAAAATTTGTCGATTTATCCGCCACCGGCTCCTCCTCCCACTACAATTACGAATACATAACTCTTTGAGATCTAATGCTCGACTCCAACTACCGCGGCGGCGGAATCTCCGTCATCAATTCCCTCCGAACAAACATCGACAACTGCTACCTCGCACATTTCACCACTGTTGGGTGATTTCCGCAAGTGTACGGAGTCACTCGTAGTAATAAAAAGATCGTACCCACAGAGATGGAACAATATACTTAAACTTTCTCTTATTCGCGTTCGTTTTCTTTTCACAAATAGATAAAACGATAATCCTTATTGATTTGGTTGATAAAACACAACTTACTGTACCATTCACGTATAACATATACTTCAAGTCACCAAACGCACATGTTTGGATTTCTATTCATTCTAAGGCAAAGACAACAATTCATTTAAGCACGTAAACACAATATTGAGTGAACTTTATATACTTAATCTAATCTCGATATAACTTATTCCGATCTCTCGATACATGCAAACAAGTTAACCACATATGAACATCAACTATATACTAACCGAACCTATTCGTATCAATATTATAACCGACTACAATCACACATGTAAAACTAGATTATAACCCAAGCAACCGAACCTATTCGTATCACTAGATTATAAGTTAATGATAAACACAAGTTATTATACTAAGCAACTATTCTTGATCCAAATTAATTACTTAGCATGCAAACTATCAATTCAAGAACATAAGCATATGAAGAACATAAATCTCTTTATAAACTCAATATCGTATTCATACAAGATGTAAACAGAAAATCTAAGTTGGACAGAACATAAACAAGTATAAGGAAACAGGAGCGTCAATCCTTTTTACTCTACTCGTAAGGCGTGTCAAAGCCTCGGGGCGTTCTTGCTCGGATTTCCTTCGATGAACGGATGAACAAAGTTGATCTCTCGATCTAACTACTAAGCCTTATGAAAGAACGAAATCTTACCGTGTTTCTGATCTGAATACACGGCGGGAACAATTAGTTAACGAAGGGTGAATTTACGGGTAAAGTCTACGGGAAATGTAAGTATGTATTTAGTGTTTCGTTCTTTTGTAAGATATGTCAACCATCCGAATTTCAGAGAAGGATGGTGTATTTATAGGCACCAAGAGGTGTGTTTCGAAGGGTTACAACCTTTAGGGAATGGTCGTGTCCGTTGGGAAGATGTACGACCTTTCGGAAGGGTTGTGTGGATAAGAACGACGAAGAAAATCAAATCTGAACTTTCTGTCACCCGGCGCGCCAGAGGCAAGAATTGCCTCTGTCGAGACAAGGCTTAAAAAACACCCTGCGCGCCAGAGGCAATCCTTGCCTCTAGCGCGCGACCTGTAGGTTGCACGTCTCGAGTTATTTCTTCGATTTTCCAACTTTAGCTTGCACGTAACTTCTTCGCATGGCCTTGCATGAACTTGTATGAACTCAAATGTCTTCTATTGCTCGTTTTTGGCTCGAACTAACATCAAATTGCTATGTTTTCATAAGATTAAGCTCTGAAGATCAAAACAAACACAAAGTAGTGAAATTGCCCCTATCCTAGATATTTCTAAGCTAAATGAGCTAAAACTATATGAAATGTTACGAAAATATATATGAAATACATAGCTAAATTAAGTACATTTTGGACTTAACAAATCCCCACACTTAAACTTTTGCTTGTCCTCAAGCAAATATAGGATCCAACTTAAGTTTACCTCTATCAACTTCCCAAAGTAGTCATTATATTAACCTATCCTTGATGAACCCTAAGTGTTTTTGGTTATGTCCAAACGTTTCAGAAGATGAAAATGAAAATTAACTTGTATACTTTTCAATGTTGACTAACAATTTTCGTTAAGTTATTATGAGTTTTCTCAGCAGATGCTGAATGAAGAATTCCTGCTTGCCTATTGAACTCAGAAGATTAAAAAGCTGAAGACTGAAGCACTTTCTCAGAAGCTGGATGAACCACTCTGATGTCTTGATTGTCTGCCTAAAGCTTTTATCAGAAGTTCTCTTTTGCAAACAGAAGACTAAGGTTGTTTTAGTTCAGAAGCGCTAAGAAGGAAAACGGACATCAGAAGTTCGTTTTCACGGGTTTGGTTAAGCATTTAATGCTTTGTCAGTTGCATTTAATGCAAGGCGCCAAAAGTTCAAAAAGCTGTTTGAAGGACGCGCCTGTTCACAACAAACAAAACCTGCTTTCTTATCGTTTCCCTCTAAATCAATCTTCAAGTTCAGTCAACTCCATCACCTTTATCTTAAATCCCATACCGGATTAGGTTAAAGTACAAAGTTGACAGAGTTGAGTGTTTTAAGACCGTTTGAAGAAGTTGACAAGATTAACGGCTACTTTCATCCTTGTCATTCTTGAAGATTCAAATATCCTCAACGGTTATCTACTCAACACTATAAATAGTAGCAAAGCTCCACTGCATCAACTACGTGTGTGATCATAGAGCAAAAATCTCAACGCACTGTTATATTCAAGAAAACAGAGCACACTTTCCATTCTCAATCTTTTCTTAGCTTAGACTTTGTAATTGTGAGAGAGTGAAGAAAAACAAGTTCATAATAGAAATCTTGTAAACTGAGATCGGTTGTGATCTTCAGTTAGATTTAAAAGAGAGAAATCTAGTTGAGATTTGAGTTGGGTGAGAAATCCAGAAAACAGAGTATTGTTGTTCTGGTGAAAATCCTTTAACTCATTTTAGGCTAGTCAGAACTAAGTGAGAAATTAGCTTAAGTTCTGTTGATGTAAAGGAGCTTCTGAACTTGCCATAAAAGTTCTGAATAGTGGATTTATAAAATCTCTGGAGGCTGCGACCTCAGAGGACAAGACGTAGTCACAGGAATTCTGTGGCGAACTTGGATAAATTGAACTGTTCATCAGGACCTCCTGAATCTCTTTCTCCCTTCTTTATACTTGTTAATTGCTTCTGTGTACTTGTATCATATTTAGTGCTGAAACAGATTTCCTCTTAAAAATCACAAGTCTGTGTTCAGAAGACTGTCCAGAAGTTCTCAACTCAGAACTTCTGTTGCTGAAAAGATAGAACCTGTCTTAAAGCATATTATCCCTCAGAGGCTACTTCAATAAGCTTGCCTCTGACTCTGAGGATTATTGACTCTGAAAATTGAGTTTTCATTAAAAGTTTGAAAATATCAGTTTTCGTTTGAAACACCTATTCACCCCCCTCTAGGTGATTCTGATCTTGTTAGGGCCAACAAGTGGTATCAGAGCGAAGGTCACTTCGTATATTTACTAAAAAGATCTAACAATCTAAGTGTAAGATCCTATCAGAATCAATAGAGATGGCTAGTAGACACCAGCCTGAGAATTCTTCTCACTTCATTGTCCCAGAGGGATCCTCTACAACTAGACCTCCATTATTCAATGGTGACAATTACTCCTACTGGAAAAAGAGAATGATGTACTTCATTCAAGCTCAGAACATGAGTGCTTGGTTTGTCATCACAGATGGAGATTTCATTCCTACCAGAATGGAACCAGGTCTAGGGAATGTCATTATCCCTCAGAGAGAATATTCAGATGAAATTCTGAAAAAGCTCCAAACAAATGCTTCAGCAATAAATATGTTGCATTGTGCACTTACAGCCACTGAATATAACAAAGTTTCTTCTTGTGAAACTGCACAGGATATACGGAACAAGCTGGAAGTCACATATGAAGGAACAGGAAAAGTGAAGCAGTCCAAAGTCAACCAACTCATGAGAGAATATGAGTTATTTGAAATGCTTGACAAAGAATCTATTTCAGAAATGAATTCTAGATTCACCAAGATAGTCAATGACTTAAAGAGTTTGGGCAGAGACATTGAAGAGTCTGAAAGAGTAAAGAAGATTGTCAGAAGCTTACCAAGGTCTTGGCAAGCCAAGAAGACTGCCATTGAAGAAGTTCAGGACTTGAGCTTTTACCTGTATGATGAACTCATTGGGTCCCTAATCACCCATGAGATGTCACTAAAAAATCATGACCTAAGAGAAAGGTCAGAAGGAAAGAGACAAGTAGTCCTGAAGGCAGAGTCTTCTGAAGAATCATCAGAAGATGAAGAATTGGCCATGCTGACCAGGAAGTTCAAAAGAGCCTTTAGAAAAGGCAAAGGTGGAAACTACAAGAAGCCATTCAGAAGTTTTGAAAAGAAAACTCCTGATTCTGGTGAAAAGTTCAAGAGAGATCCAAACAAGCCCATTGTGTGCTATGGATGTCAGCAACCTGGGCACATTAAGCCTAACTGCCCAGAGCTGAAGAAAGATAAGAAAAAGTTCAAGAAAGCTATGCTGGCTGCTTGGTCAGACTCTGAGACTAGCAGTGATCCTGAAGAGAAGGAAGAGCAAGCACAGATATGTTTTATGGCTATTGATGAGCCATCCTCTGAAGATATCACAGGAGAAACTTCCGCACCTCCTGAAGCAAACTATGACTCCGAGGTAAACATATCCTCTGAACAAAATATCTTTGATTCTCTTGAAGAATTGTACAGCATGTTCAAGTACCTAAAAAGGAAGTTGGACAAAAGCGAGGCTGACAAATTTCTTAGGTTTACTCAAGTTTATGCTGATATGAAAATATTGGAAGATAAACTAAGTAAACAATTCAGTTCTTCCTCCGATGACTCAAAAGTCAAAGGTAAAGAAAAACTGCCTCTGAGGAATGATAAACCTCAGAAGAAGAAATCTGTCACTCCCTCTCTTCTGAAAGAGATCTCTTCTCCTCCTGAAGTGGGAACCTCTAAGAGTGCTAATGCCTCTGAAGAAGTAGTACCTTCCCAGAAGAAGAAGAATGCTCCTAAGAAGCAAAGGGAAAGATCCAAGAATCCTCCTTCTTGCAAGTTGTGTAAGAAAGATGGACATTGGTTGAAAGATTGCAAGTATCACATTAAGAACCTCTTGCAATCTGAAGTATCAGAAAAACCTGTAGAAGCTAAATCTAACTCTGAAGGACCCAATAAGGATTGGGTACCTGTCACTAATTGATTGTGTTGCAGGTTGCTCTGAGTGCTCCATCAACGTCAAAGCTGTGGTACATTGATAGTGGGTGCTCAAGGCATATGACAGGTGATGAAAAGTCATTCATCACATTTGTACCTAAAAGAGGTGGTAAAGTCAGCTTTGGAGATGCTCAGAAAGGAAGAATTCTTGGTTCTGGATCCATTGGAACCAATCCTCCGATCGAAGATGTCTCCCTAGTCAGAGGTCTGAAGTTCAATCTCCTGAGTGTTGCACAACTGTGTGATAAAGGTAGAGATGTTGTCTTCAGCTCCTCTGGATGTAAAATCTTGGACAGTAAGTCAAGGGAAGTTATTCTAACTGCTCCTAGACTTGAAAATGTTTTCATGCTGAATCTTGAGAATCTTTGCAAAAATATATGCTTAATGTCCAAAGAGGATACCTCCTGGCTCTGGCATAGAAGACTTGCTCATGTTAGCATGGATCTTCTGGCCAAAGTAGCTAGATATCAATTGGTTGAGGGTCTGCCTGAAATTAGTTTTAAAAAGAACCATTTATGCAATGCTTGCCAATCTGGTAAACAATCCAGAAGCTCTTTTAAAACTAAGAAAGTCATTTCAACTAAAAGACCTTTGGAATTACTTCATATGGATCTTTTTGGTCCTGTTCAACCAATGAGCATGGGTGGAAAGAAGTATGCCTTTGTCATAGTAGATGACTATTCAAGATTCACCTGGGTCATCTTGCTCTCTAGCAAAGATGAATCACTTGGATGTTTCTCAGTTCTGATTAAGAAACTTGAGAATGAAAGGAATGAAAAGGTAGTCCATATCAGAAGTGATAATGGTGGAGAATTCAAGAATTTTAAGTTTGAAGAATTCTGTGAAATCAAAGGCATTGATCATAACTTCTCTGCTCCCAGAACTCCTCAACAAAATGGGGTAGTTGAAAGGAAGAATAGAACTCTGGTTGAAATAGCCAGAACCATGATCAATGAAAGAAGGCTTCCAAAGTACTTTTGGGGAGAAGCTGTTAACACAGCTTGTTATGTTCTGAATAGAGTGCTAATCAGAAGCATTCTGAACAAGACCCCTTATGAACTCTGGAAAGGTCGAAAGCCTAAAATAGGTTATTTCAGAACCTTTGGTTGTAAGTGCTATGTTTTGAATACAAAAGAATATCTTTCAAAGTTTGATTCAAAGGCAGATGAGGCCATTTTTCTTGGTTACTCAACAAATAGTAAAGCATATAGGGTTTTTAATAAGAGGACTCAAACTTTAGATGAATCCATTCATGTAAAGTTTGATGAGACTAACCCTGCAGATAGTAAAGCCTCTGAAGAAGATGAAGTTCAAGCTCCTGAAATATCATCTCCTTCTGTTGAAGATGTTATTCCTAAAGCTGCTGAAGTTGATTCTCCTGTTGAACATGTTCCAGAAGAACATCCAACTACAGAAGATAACTCTCTTCCAGAAGATGCTCCTATATATGATTCAACAAATGATGAACAGGTTTCAGAAGACTCATTGGATTTACCAAGAGAAGTTAGAGCTCATAGGAATCATTCCTTAGAGAACATCATTGACTCTGTTCATAATCCTGTCATGACCAGAGCTCAGCTCAGAAGATATATGGGGAATGTGGCTTTTGTGTCACTTCTGGAACCCAAGGACTTCTATGAAGCAGCTGATGATGACTCCTGGTTAATGGCAATGCAAGAAGAACTTGACCAGTTCAAAAGGTCAGAAGTTTGGATTTTAGTTCCCAGACCTAACAACAAGAAGGTTGTTGGTACAAGATGGGTTCTGAAAAACAAGCTTGATGAATTTGGAAATGTTGTGAGGAACAAGGCTAGACTTGTTGCTCAAGGTTACAGTCAGCAAGAAGGCATAGATTATGGTGAAACTTTTGCTCCTGTTGCAAGATTAGAAGCCATTAGAATCTTATGTGCTTTTGCATCATACAAAGGTTTCAAGCTCTTTCAAATGGATGTGAAAAGTGCATTCCTGAATGGTTACATTGATGAGGAAGTCTATGTGTCTCAACCTCCTGGTTTTGAAGATCCTAAGTTTCCTGATCATGTGTACAAGCTAAAGAAAGCCTTGTATGGACTGAAACAAGCTCCCAGAGCTTGGTATGAGAGACTGACAAAGTTCCTTCTGTCTAAAGGATTTGTTAGAGGCTGTGTTGATACAACTCTGTTCACTCTGAAGAAGAACAAGGATATCCTTATAGCTCAGGTATATGTTGATGATATTATATTTGGTGCTACTAATGAATCTTTGTGCAGAGAGTTCAGTGACCACATGAAGGCTGAGTTTGAGATGTCCATGATGGGAGAATTAACCTTCTTCTTAGGACTTCAGATCAAGCAAAGTAATGATGGTGTGTTTATCAATCAAGCCAAGTACACTAGAGAAGTGCTGAAGAAATTTGGCATGATGGACTCTAATGCTGTTGATATTCCAATGGATGTCAGCAAAGACATTGATGATGAAGAGAAAGCTGGCAAACCTGTAGATATAAAAACCTACAGAGGTATGATTGGTTCTCTTTTATACCTAACCGCCAGCAGGCCAGATATACATTTTGCTGTGTGTTTTTGTGCTAGATATCAATCAAAGCCAAGAGAAATTCATGATGTTGCTGTCAAAAGAATTCTTAGATATCTTAAAGGCACACCAGAAGCTGGTTTGTGGTATCCCTGTAGTTCTGATTTCACTCCTATAGGATACACAGACTCTGACTATGGTAGAGATAAATTGAAAAGGGTCAGCACTTCTGGTGGTTGTCATTTTCTGGGGGAGTGCCTAGTCTCCTGGCATAGCAAGAAGCAAACCTCTGTGGCCCTCTCAACTGCTGAAGCTGAGTATGTTGCTGCTGGAAGTTGTGTTTCTCAGATGCTCTGGATAAAGCAACAAATTGCTGACTATGGAGTCATCCCTGGAACAATTACAATCTACTGTGATAACAAGAGTGCCATTGATCTGTCAAAGAATCCTATTCAGCACAGCAGGATGAAGCATGTTCATATTAGACATCACTTTCTGAGAGATCATGTTCTGAAGAAGGATATTATCATTACTCATGTTTCCTCTGAAGAAAACCTTGCTGACATGTTTACTAAGCCTCTGGCTGGTATGGCTTTCAGCAACTTACGAGAAGGCATTGGTATGACTTATCCCCTTCAATAACTTAGAATTATTGTCTCTGAGTATCTTAAGTGTTTGATTGTTTAAGATAATTTAGTTATAATAAATTCTAATCATGATTTGACTTGAAAGCATGCGTTATTTACTGCTTATTACGGCGCTGTTCTGTGGTTAACGGTTATCTGTTCCCTTTTAAACGGTGTGAAGTTACTTTTTGAATTGGAACGGTTTCTGTGTTTGGGTATAAATAAGGGATTTCCATACTTAGAATTTTTTACTCTCATTTTCTTTGCCATTAGAATTTTCATAGCTTTTTCTGTGTTCATTTTCTTTGCCATTAGAAATCTTAACCTAATTTCTCATTTCCTCAAATGGCTCAAGAAATCACTGTCACTCACATTTTTTCCGATGATTCACGAAAGAAAGTCAGTCAATCTAGGGTTTTTACCTCTAGATTTTTAGATGACGAAGTCAAATCAACTGAACCTATCTCTCTCTGGCTTAGTGCTCAAAACTGGAATTCTTTCGTCTCTCTCGAAGAATTCATCTACCCTAACTTAGTTACAGAATTTTATAAGAACCTCCATTTCTTTTCTAATGAGGAGGATGTGCTTCATTCTGTGGTCGGGGATGTTGAAATCGAAGTCAGCAGGGCTTCCATTTCTCAAGTAATAGGAATTGATGATGAAGGAATCATCATTGGAGATGATGGTTCAGCAGAAGGGTTTTCAGAAGCCAACTGGGCTAGGCCAGATCTAAGTGCCAAGGAAACTTATGCCACCTGGTTGAGTCAGCACCAGAGATGGGCACATTATTTGACTACGAATGTCTTTCTTCCGAAGGCTGGAGGAGTCAACTGTGTTTCCAACAGAGAAAGGGTTTTTATGTGGCATCTGGTCAACCAGAAGAAGATAAACTTGCCTGCCATGCTGATAAGGCAGATGAAGAATGTAACTACTGTGAGTGCATTAGCTTATGGCTCACTCCTGACAAGGTTGTTTGAGGCAGCCTCTGTTGTTATGTCAGGAGAAGGTGTTACCAGTAGGAGTACGGTTCTGAAGATGCATACCTTCAGAAACCTCAGTTTTGATGTTACTCCAAAGAAGAATGAGAAGGGCTCCTCTGTGAGTATTGCTCAGAAGGAGATTATGGATGCAACGGTTCAGAAAGGAAAGAATGCTGCCAAGAAGGGCAAGGGAAAGAAAGGATCAAGCAAGTTGGTCCTGAATGTTGAGAAGGTTGCTGTCTCAGAACCTCTTCCCACGTTGGTTCAAACAAAAATCAATGTTGAACCTTCTGGAAAGATTGTTGCTGAGAAGCCAAAGGATGTCCTTGAGAAAGAAGCTCAGGATGCTGAGGAAGCACGCCTTGCTGAGAAAGAGAAGGCTGCTGAAGCTGAAAAAGTTGCAAGAGTTGTGGCTCTTGCTGAAGAGAAAAGGAAGAAGAAAGAAGCTGAAGATAAGTTAGCTGCTGAGCGTGAAATCGCTGCAAAGGCTAAGGCCGATGCCAAACTTTTAGAAAGTGCTGCTAATCTTGAGGGTGCTGAGTTCTCCAAGGTAGGTGAGACTTCAGAGGAAGAGGATAATGTTGCTCTATCCTCTCGAATTGCTGAGACTGTCACTCTCACTACCAGAATTGGGAAGAAGGCTGTGGCAAAACGAAGGGTTCTGAGAAAGAAGGACTTCGTTATTGCTCCGAGTGCTGAATTGGAGGAACCTGCTGCTCAGGAACCAGAAACTGCTGATAAAGAGCTGTCAGAGATTTCTGATAAAGAGGATGTTGAAGCTCCTCTGATTGAAGAGCTATCTGAGGTTAGTGAACCAGAAGATGAAGAGGTTCTTGAAGAAGCTAAACAATTTGTTGAGAATGTTGACAATGAGAACTTCATTGACAATGTTCTTCTGAATCAAGGAAGAAACCCTGGTGAAAGGGATGCCTCAGAAACGCTGTTCAGGATGGCTCATTTATATGCTGAGCCGATCTCATCTTTTGATCCAAATGCCTCTGAACAGGTTATCTCATCTCCTGTTTTTACTCCTCATCCATCTCTTTCACTTCCTTCTGTCACAGAAGTAAGTGAATCTCAGAATTCCATTCCTCTGACAACTTCAACATCTGAGGTTGTCCCTCCTCTATCTACTCTTCCTTCTGGATCCTATTCAGAAGTGAATCTGTCCTCTGGACCAATTTTCACAGACTCCATTTCTACTTCCACTACTTCTTCTTTATCTTCTTTTGCTATTTTTCCATCAATTGGAATTACTGCTCCTTCTCCTTCCATACCTTTGTCTATACCTTTTTCAATTCCTTCAACTTTACCTTCCTGTACAAATTCTTTTTCCTCCTCCTCTCCACAAATTTTCTCCTCTCCTCAAACTTCTGTCCCTTCTCTTTCAACCTTTGGACATACACCTCCTGTGTGTGATCCCTTAACTACCTCCTCCACTCCTTCAGGTTTTGCTGGATTGTCATCCAATTATGACTTTCTACGCAAACACTTGAATCATGAAGATCTGGATAACAGATTTGGAAGTTTTGGCTTCATGGGCAGAGCTTCTGGTATTTCCGAAGCTGGAGGTGCCCCAAGTGTTGAAGAGTTGAGAAGAATGGGTCAGAGTGGCTCAGATGACCTGCTGAATAGGTTTGCTGGTATAGGACAAAGAAGTTCTGCTGCTGACATGTATGCTCAGGGCATTGTGCTGCAAGAATTACACTCTCTGAAAGCTCAGAACCTGCAGCTCATGACCATGCTCCAAATGCAGGATCCTTCTGTGTATATACGCAACCTCTCTACACTTCATCTAGCTACTTATGATGAGCTGTATAAATTAAGGGAATTAGCTCTGACCCTTCCCTCTCTGGATAATATTGCTCTTGCTTCTTCTCTGAAGGTCAATGAAAATTTGGAAATATTGACAGAAGAAGTCAAGGAAGCAAACGAGCATTATGAGGCTCATGAGAAGATGCTTCCTAGTAAGATTGAAGATCTGCAAAGTACTGCAAATCACATTCTGAGAGAAGTGAAATCTTCTGCTCAAGGTTCTTCATCTTCAGGAGCTGCCAAGATTGTATATGACATCACTCCTGATCTCAACAACCGACTCTCCAACATTGAGTCTGCTGTATCTGCTCAGAATGCACAGATTGCTGAGCTCACTGAACTCCTGAAAGTTATGCATAATCAAGCTCGTGAACAAGAGAAGACTCTTCACAATTGCTATAGGTTTGTCCGAGGACAGACTTATCTTCAGAATGAGCATCTCACGGCTGCTGTGTATGCTAACAACAGGCTGATCAAGCTCCTTCTGGAAGATGTTCAGAAACAGAGACCTATGTCTGGTCAGACCTTTGATCATATGAAGACCATTGATGATGACTTCAGAAGACGAATGGATTTGATCAATTCTGTGCGACCAACTCCTGTGCAATATCAGACTGCTCTGAATGTTCAACAAAAATTGAAGTCTCAGGGAGCTCTTGGTGTTGCTATTGGTTCTGGTCAAACGGGGGAGAAGTCTGGTCAGAAGAGATCAAGTGCTGCTGGAGGTTCCAGTGTTGTTCCTCCTCCTCAGAAGAAATCTAGGAACTTGTAATCGTTTAGGACTTAAGCTTCTTAGCTAGGTTCTGGGTTGGGTAGTCTATGTCTTAGGACTTTTTCTGCTCCTCTGATTATCTTGTTTCCTATGTTATCTTCTGAATGATCATATATACACTGAATCTTTTCTATACTGTCTTGCATATCTGACTTCTGAATGTTTGCTTATGTTTCTTTTTATCTCAGTAAATTACACTTCATTATATCTAACAACTTGATCTTAAGTCTTATTAAGTTTATACAGATTGCTGAAGTTCACCATTTATACTAAAATGGGGGAGTTAATTTACTCAGAAGTAATGAAATATTTGCATCAGGAAGTCACTCTCTAATCCTCATGTTTTTCTTTTACCTTCTGACCACGGTTTGTCCATAACCAAAACGGGGGAGAATGATGAACCCTAAGTGTTTTTGGTTATGTCCAAACGTTTCAGAAGATGAAAATGAAAATTAACTTGTATACTTTTCAATGTTGACTAACAATTTTCGTTAAGTTATTATGAGTTTTCTCAGCAGATGCTGAATGAAGAATTCCTGCTTGCCTATTGAACTCAGAAGATTAAAAAGCTGAAGACTGAAGCACTTTCTCAGAAGCTGGATGAACCACTCTGATGTCTTGATTGTCTGCCTAAAGCTTTTATCAGAAGTTCTCTTTTGCAAACAGAAGACTAAGGTTGTTTTAGTTCAGAAGCGCTAAGAAGGAAAACGGACATCAGAAGTTCGTTTTCACGGGTTTGGTTAAGCATTTAATGCTTTGTCAGTTGCATTTAATGCAAGGCGCCAAAAGTTCAAAAAGCTGTTTGAAGGACGCGCCTGTTCACAACAAACAAAACCTGCTTTCTTATCGTTTCCCTCTAAATCAATCTTCAAGTTCAGTCAACTCCATCACCTTTATCTTAAATCCCATACCGGATTAGGTTAAAGTACAAAGTTGACAGAGTTGAGTGTTTTAAGACCGTTTGAAGAAGTTGACAAGATTAACGGCTACTTTCATCCTTGTCATTCTTGAAGATTCAAATATCCTCAACGGTTATCTACTCAACACTATAAATAGTAGCAAAGCTCCACTGCATCAACTACGTGTGTGATCATAGAGCAAAAATCTCAACGCACTGTTATATTCAAGAAAACAGAGCACACTTTCCATTCTCAATCTTTTCTTAGCTTAGACTTTGTAATTGTGAGAGAGTGAAGAAAAACAAGTTCATAATAGAAATCTTGTAAACTGAGATCGGTTGTGATCTTCAGTTAGATTTAAAAGAGAGAAATCTA
Organism: Euphorbia peplus; assembly: GCA_028411795.1. Lineage (NCBI taxonomy): Eukaryota > Viridiplantae > Streptophyta > Magnoliopsida > Malpighiales > Euphorbiaceae > Euphorbia > Euphorbia peplus. The sequence continues at coordinate 23,127,460 of CP110844.1, forward strand.
GTTGAGATTTGAGTTGGGTGAGAAATCCAGAAAACAGAGTATTGTTGTTCTGGTGAAAATCCTTTAACTCATTTTAGGCTAGTCAGAACTAAGTGAGAAATTAGCTTAAGTTCTGTTGATGTAAAGGAGCTTCTGAACTTGCCATAAAAGTTCTGAATAGTGGATTTATAAAATCTCTGGAGGCTGCGACCTCAGAGGACAAGACGTAGTCACAGGAATTCTGTGGCGAACTTGGATAAATTGAACTGTTCATCAGGACCTCCTGAATCTCTTTCTCCCTTCTTTATACTTGTTAATTGCTTCTGTGTACTTGTATCATATTTAGTGCTGAAACAGATTTCCTCTTAAAAATCACAAGTCTGTGTTCAGAAGACTGTCCAGAAGTTCTCAACTCAGAACTTCTGTTGCTGAAAAGATAGAACCTGTCTTAAAGCATATTATCCCTCAGAGGCTACTTCAATAAGCTTGCCTCTGACTCTGAGGATTATTGACTCTGAAAATTGAGTTTTCATTAAAAGTTTGAAAATATCAGTTTTCGTTTGAAACACCTATTCACCCCCCTCTAGGTGATTCTGATCTTGTTAGGGCCAACAATCCTTATATGAAAATCAATTAACTTTGATCAAGCGAAACTTCATCGAGAAAGTTAATATGCGTTCATAATGAAGCCATACGATTATAAGAACCTTTAAGACTATCATCCATTCTTGACGTATTTTATATAAGGCTTTCGGGACAAAGTGAGCACGCATGTTTTGATTTTTATTGTCTCAAGGCATATCTAGGTATCTTTATTTTCCTTCTTGCTTTAATTTGTCAAGTAAATCTTCTCTAGTCACGTCCTTGATAAGGGTGGTCGCGACCGTGACTTATGAGTTAAAATACCGACTTGAGAATCATGTTTTCCGCTTAAGAGGTCACGTCCTTGACATGGGTGGACTAGACCGTGACATTAAACTTCAATCATGCCAATAATTATACCTCTAGACTCAATTTTAACGTTCCTTTCATACCTCGCTCGAGCCATGGGTGGACTTGAACGTGGCCAAAAGTACGCAACTTGACACTTCCTAATGAACAAAGTATTTGAGCAAGAAAATTTTTAGATACCCTCAACCTATATTGACTTTAAATCAACATGTATTATGGCTATAGTTTCCCTAATGACCTCATTTTTATTTAATCTCGAGATGGACTTCAAGTCAAGATATTTGCATATCTTTTAGATAATATGACGTTCCATATGAGATTGCATAAAAACCTTGGTTTAAACATAAGGAAAAGAACATAATAAAAACTTTAGTATAGGATTTGAGGTACTTAATCCTTGTGTAGGGGAAATGTAAAAGTGACTTGAAAATTTTTCTTTTTCGTCAACTATCACTTTTTTGCATACGTTTTCTTTTTCCTATTTTATTATTTGGTAGACATTCTACTAGTCATGAGAATAAATGCATGAATATATGTATGTCAATCTAAAGCTAAGACATTTTTATTGCAAAAATGTCACTTTTTCAAAAATTTTAAGCATATGACAAAAATCACACATGAATAATAAAACGATATAGGAAAAATAAAGGAAAACGTACCACCTCCCCACACTTAGTGGGAACTATGTCCTCATAGTTCGGAAACTAAGTGAGCAAAAATGTAAGATAAATAACAACTAAAAACATAAGAAATTTATAAAAAGATAAATTAGTTCTTCAATAAGCATAAAAATAAAATAAAGAAAAGAAAATTACTAAAATTAAAGACTAAAAATTGAAATACATGAAAATAAAATAAAGTAAAGAAATAAAACTTGATCTTGGACTTCTTGAACTCGGTACTCAATCTCGTGGAGGAGAGTAGTTAGGAGAGTCGGAAGTGAACTTGTAGTTAACGTAATCGTCAAGTTCGGTCCGGAATCCACGTTGATTCTCCAAGCAAAGATCAATTGAGGTTTGCATAGTCCCCAATTGTAAACCCATTCGCCTATTTTCTTCCACGACTTCACGGATTTGTCCTTGAACCATCTCATGGTTGGCATTCATTTGATCAAGAACACGTTGCCAACCCGGAACTTCACCACCAATTTCTTCTTCCTCCTCATCAATTCGGCTTTGGCCCACTTTGGCCTTTCCCTTGCCCTTTCCTTTCGGCCTAGGTACCGACGAAGATCCATCACCCGCCTCGACATGTTCACCTAAAATAAGTAAAGCCGTCCTCTTCTCATAGGACTTAAATTGCCGAGAATCGGTGAGTAAACCACTATTCTTCAAAAACACCATATCTAGCATCGGGAGATCATTATGTTGAATCTTTTGAAATTCGGATAAAGTTCCTCTAACACATTGAACTAAACCCGTCAAAATGTTAGCAAAAGGATAAGTATTTGTTCTCCTAGCATTCAACCTTTTGAGCACATCAAAAATCAAACTTATACTATCTACTTGAACATCATCAAGAAGACATTCAAGCACCCATACGTCCTTTGCACTAAGCTTGGAATATTCAACACGACCAAAAATTGCACCACAAAGATACTTATGAAAGTACATCAAGCATTCATCCTTAATCAACTTGTTAGAGCAATTTTTAACTACAAATTCATCCATTCCCGAAATGCGTTTCCAACCCGCATTCAAATCATAATCATCCGGCATAGAAGCGCCACTATTCGGGATTCTAAACCATTTTTGAATATGCCGTCTAGAAACGGTAAATTCTTCTCCCCGATTTCTAAATCTAATCCATTTCTTCTTCTCATCATAATGTAAAGAGCAAACAAATTCCATTAACACATGCACATCCACATCAAATCTAAACTTAGCAAATCTAGATAATCCCATAAGCTCTAGATACCTAGCAATCTTATCACCAAAATCAAACTTTTCAAGCACCTCTTCATAAATATATCTCATAGAAACAAAAGTAGCCTTACCAACTAGGCGACTAAACCTTGAACCTTCCGATGGCTCAACAATACGGAATGGAGCACCATAGGATTCCCTCAAGTCAACCTCCGGTACCAAATTTCGTTGAGCGGGAGCCTTCTTCCTAGACATCTTCGAATTTTAGAGGTGGGAAGAAAGAAAATTTGAGGTTTTGTGTGTTAAGGGTTTTGAGATTTTGAATTTGAAATTGTAAGGAAAAGATGAGTGAAATAGGAATATTTATGGATGTAAATGTGGTAATGAATGTGTGTGTAAGAGTTAAAGTTGTTTTGGGAAGAGTAAAAGGTGAAATTTGAATTTGAGTTGGGGTTTTGGAGGCAAAAATTTGGATTTTTAGAGACTTGAAACTCGGCCAAACCTACTGTGTCTTGGCTCGATCTGCTGGCTCGAGCAAGATCGAGCCGAGGCATAAAACATGCCTAGCGCGCCAGAGGCAGAAGTTGCCTCTGGCGCGCGACCTGTACCTTTCACAGGTAACGCGTTTTTCCATTTAATTTTAATCCCCGATCTAATTCTAACCATCTTAGGCCCTACTGAATCATCACAAGTGAGAACTAAACATTCTGAAACTCATCAAAACAACTTTAAACATTAGTAAACACTCGGACTAACCAAATGGTTAACCGAGAAACGATGAATAAAAGTAAATAACACAAGTATATAAAAATTCGATCTTTTATTTAATTAATATGTGGGTGATCGAATACATTTATTCAAAGCATAAAAACAACAAATAAAAACAGAAAATTACAAAAGTAAAAACAACAACAACAACAAAATATAAAGAAAACAACAATCATAAAATAACTTAGACTAAACTAGGCGTCTAAATCTATGAAGCGACTTCCATTCGATGTTGGCTTGGTAAGGATTGACAAAACACGATCTTCATAAGGAAGAAAACGTGCCCCTTGACGAAAGACTCTCTTCACTAGCCCTTCCTTAGCCAAGAACTCGAAATCAAGGACCGGAAAATACTCCTTATCGGTCCAAGGTACTTCAATATTGCCAAGACCTCCTATGATTAAGCCACAAATAACATTCCCGAATCCTATATTCTTGTTCTTTGATCGGGAAGTAAGAAAGATTCCATCCATCAAAAGCCGACTTGAATCAACTTCCGTTCCTTGCATCACATCTCCTAAGAGATTTAAGTCTTCATAACGGACTTTATGTCCATTGGTTCTTCCAAAAATGGAATAACATAGGAACTTATGGAAATACAAAATTGACTCCGAAGAAATCAACTTGTTAAAAGCAAGCTTTGGGATGTATCGTTCTTGACCGGTGATGCTAGTCCACACGTCCAGCGACGTCATATCACGGCCCGGGGGTCTTTCAGTGGTTCTAACGGGAAAACCAAACCAATTATGGAGTTCCGGATAGCCAAAAGTATAATCTTTCCCACGATGGCGATGACGCATGCGGACTCGACGCTTATCGGTAAAACGAACGGTGGAAAGGAATTCCAGAATCCAATCCCCGATTATGGGAAATCTCAAAGCAACAAACTTGTCCCAACTAAGATGGGTGATGTAGCGTGCAACACGATCTTGAATACCGAGTTCGGTATTGAAATACTCATCCATATACATCATCCCATAATAGTTGCACCTCTTAAACTTCTTGTATCGGCGCCCCTCATCTTCATTATAGATGGGAAATGGGGCATCATATCTACTGGAGATATCGATACGACGACGACGAACCATAGAACGGGTTTTTGGAGGCATTATGACACTTACTTGTTTTCTCTCTTTTGTTGTATACTTAAGTAAGTTAATGTGTTTGTGACTGATATAAGGTCTCTAATCTACTTAAATAGACTCAGAAAAGTAGTTAAGATAAGTTAGAATACGAAATGGTGCAAATTGGAACGAGTGTACCCGTTCAAAATGGCAACTTTTCGTGAAAAAACACAAAAATAACCGAAAACGAACCTTATCAAACTAACTGTATACTCGCGCGCCAGAGGCAGAAGTTGCCTCTGGCGCGCCACCCTTAAAATAAAGAAGGGCGCGCTAGAGGCAAAAGTTGCCTCTGGCGCGCCACCTGTAAATGGTGTGCGACTCGTTTTTCTCAACTTCTAACTCATACGTACTTATCTAAACGTCCTTAAATTAACTTCCTAATCAAAAACACTAACTATACTAACTGTGGTAACATTAAACTAAACATATAACACATAAAATAACAAGGTATAACAACACATCAAAAATAAATAAACTAATCTAATAAACATACTACACTAAGTAAAAATAAAAAGGTAGAAATACTTAAGTTTTATGGATAGGATTACTTTCGGTACTACTCGGAAGATCTCCCATCTGACGAAACGGAATAGACGTAGCAAGCTGTCCAATCTGCACTTCTAAATTATGAATAGATGAAGAGTTATTTTTAATAAGTTGATCGAACTTGTTTTCAATCCTCTTAAAATTTTCCTCTTGGGAATTCATTTTACCGCCAATGCCATCAATAAACTTATCAATTTTAGACGATAATTCTCCCAATGGATTATTATAGCCACGGGATTGAGATTGATTATTATAACCATTATTATTACTATTATAATTACTACTATTATTACTACTATTATTATTATTACTATTATTATTGGTAGGCCTATCTTGGTTAGAGTTCGTGTTGTCTCTCCAACCAAAGTTAGGATGGTTTCGCCATCCAGGATTGTAAGTACTCGAATATGGATTATTATTGCGATTTTGCCCTTGGACATAATTCACTTGTTCTTCCATAATCGGGTATTCATAATTCTGAGATTGTGGTCCTCGAATCTCCTCCTGCAAAATATCAATTTTATTATATAATTTCGAGAACTGGGCTTCAATCTTAGTTAAAGGATCCAAATCAATGATCCCCTTAACCGATCCTGAAGACGACTGCGGCGAACCTGCACTTCTAGAAACTTGGGCACGTTCAACGGGCCACATGCAACTATTAGCAGACATTTCCTCCAGTAATTCAAAAGCTTCATCGGATGTCTTCTTCATAAAACATCCACCTGCCATAGCATCTATTTGACTCCTAGTAGACGGACTAACACCGTTATAAAAAGTTTGCAAAATAAGTTCACGAGCCAAATTATGGTGAGGACAAATTCTTTGAAGTTCTTTATATCGTTCCCAAGCCTCATAAAGCGGCTCGGTCTCATATTGAGTAAACGACGTTATCTCCTTTATAATTTTAGCGGTCTTAGCCAATGGGAAATACTTGGCCAAAAATGCTCTAGCCAATGCTTTCCATGTGGTGATTGAATTTTGCGGTAGCGAATTCAACCAAGCCTTGGCCTTATCTTTTAGCGTAAACGGAAAAAGACGAAGCCTTATAGCCTCTAAGGACACATGATGAATTTTAAAGGTATCACAAATTTCAAGAAATGTACTTAAATGAGTATTTGGATTTTCACTAGGCATACCGAAAAACTGGACATTATTTTGAATCATTTGCAACAAGGCGGGTTTGATTTCAAAATGGTCGGCGTTAATCGCTGGGCGACGAACACCATCCGTTAATCCATCAAGGCCAGGTGCGGAATAATCCATAAGCCTTTGCGGTGGAACTGCCATGTCGTTAAAAACCAAATTCCCTTCTAAGTCTAATTCTAAATTAAATCCTAAATCTAAATAAAACTCTAATTCCTTTCTATTTTTATTTTTCAAAAACTTTCTTTTATTTTTCAACTTTTTCTCAAATGAAAGATCGTAATCTACAAGTTTAGGCTTCCGACTACGAGTCTCACGCATATAATATCAAAGTACCTGAAAAACAAAAATTAAAAATAAATTAGCCCTATAAGTAAAAATTCGGAACACAAATAATCATACAAAAATTTAAAGCACATTAATTGCCATCCCCGGCAACGGCGCCAAAAACTTGTTGGGTGATTTCCGCAAGTGTACGGAGTCACTCGTAGTAATAAAAAGATCGTACCCACAGAGATGGAACAATATACTTAAACTTTCTCTTATTCGCGTTCGTTTTCTTTTCACAAATAGATAAAACGATAATCCTTATTGATTTGGTTGATAAAACACAACTTACTGTAGATATATTATTTTTCGGTGTATGCTATGGTTACTTTGTTTTTCCCTTACTTTGTTTATCCTTTGTTTTATTCACCATTAGATTAGTTTTTAATCCATGATCCAATGGTTGTCAAAACAAAGTAATGGTTACTTTGTGAAAAACAAAGTGACCATGGAATATCCCATTATTTTTCAGTCTGAAACTGATTTTGTTTGTGCAAGTTACATTTTACTCTGTTTAGATGGCGTGAAACCTTTTCTTTTTCCTGTATTTATGATCATATTGCTATTAATGAAAAGGAAGTGAGATCTTTTAGGGGGAACTCTCTTTGTTTTTAACAATGTCAAATTCCAAAAATGACTCTTGTGGTTTCATGTTTTTACAAATACAACTATGTGGATTTTTTTTGTCAATTCGAGAATTGTGGTTTCAACCCTTTTTCAATTCAAGGATTAACAGTATATAGACTCTAATTAGAGAGGTAAAATCGTCCAAAATTTGTCGATTTATCCGCCACCGGCTCCTCCTCCCACTACAATTACGAATACATAACTCTTTGAGATCTAATGCTCGACTCCAACTACCGCGGCGGCGGAATCTCCGTCATCAATTCCCTCCGAACAAACATCGACAACTGCTACCTCGCACATTTCACCACTGTTGGGTGATTTCCGCAAGTGTACGGAGTCACTCGTAGTAATAAAAAGATCGTACCCACAGAGATGGAACAATATACTTAAACTTTCTCTTATTCGCGTTCGTTTTCTTTTCACAAATAGATAAAACGATAATCCTTATTGATTTGGTTGATAAAACACAACTTACTGTACCATTCACGTATAACATATACTTCAAGTCACCAAACGCACATGTTTGGATTTCTATTCATTCTAAGGCAAAGACAACAATTCATTTAAGCACGTAAACACAATATTGAGTGAACTTTATATACTTAATCTAATCTCGATATAACTTATTCCGATCTCTCGATACATGCAAACAAGTTAACCACATATGAACATCAACTATATACTAACCGAACCTATTCGTATCAATATTATAACCGACTACAATCACACATGTAAAACTAGATTATAACCCAAGCAACCGAACCTATTCGTATCACTAGATTATAAGTTAATGATAAACACAAGTTATTATACTAAGCAACTATTCTTGATCCAAATTAATTACTTAGCATGCAAACTATCAATTCAAGAACATAAGCATATGAAGAACATAAATCTCTTTATAAACTCAATATCGTATTCATACAAGATGTAAACAGAAAATCTAAGTTGGACAGAACATAAACAAGTATAAGGAAACAGGAGCGTCAATCCTTTTTACTCTACTCGTAAGGCGTGTCAAAGCCTCGGGGCGTTCTTGCTCGGATTTCCTTCGATGAACGGATGAACAAAGTTGATCTCTCGATCTAACTACTAAGCCTTATGAAAGAACGAAATCTTACCGTGTTTCTGATCTGAATACACGGCGGGAACAATTAGTTAACGAAGGGTGAATTTACGGGTAAAGTCTACGGGAAATGTAAGTATGTATTTAGTGTTTCGTTCTTTTGTAAGATATGTCAACCATCCGAATTTCAGAGAAGGATGGTGTATTTATAGGCACCAAGAGGTGTGTTTCGAAGGGTTACAACCTTTAGGGAATGGTCGTGTCCGTTGGGAAGATGTACGACCTTTCGGAAGGGTTGTGTGGATAAGAACGACGAAGAAAATCAAATCTGAACTTTCTGTCACCCGGCGCGCCAGAGGCAAGAATTGCCTCTGTCGAGACAAGGCTTAAAAAACACCCTGCGCGCCAGAGGCAATCCTTGCCTCTAGCGCGCGACCTGTAGGTTGCACGTCTCGAGTTATTTCTTCGATTTTCCAACTTTAGCTTGCACGTAACTTCTTCGCATGGCCTTGCATGAACTTGTATGAACTCAAATGTCTTCTATTGCTCGTTTTTGGCTCGAACTAACATCAAATTGCTATGTTTTCATAAGATTAAGCTCTGAAGATCAAAACAAACACAAAGTAGTGAAATTGCCCCTATCCTAGATATTTCTAAGCTAAATGAGCTAAAACTATATGAAATGTTACGAAAATATATATGAAATACATAGCTAAATTAAGTACATTTTGGACTTAACAACCACCATCGGAATCTTCGTCTAAGCAGGCCACAAAACCTACATCCGCATCTCCTTCCTCGGCCAACACATCATCGTCGGCGCCGATCCCGGCGAGCGCAACTTCTCCGCCACCGCAATCGACCTCGACGGAAACGACAATGACAACTTCTCTGCCACCGCAACCCCTTTTGGACGATTTTACCCCCAAATTAGAGGCTATATACTGTTAATCCTTGAATTGAAAAAGGGTTGAAACCACAATCCTCGAATTGACAAAAAACAAACCACAGGGTTGTATTTGCAAAAGGATGAAACCATAGAGGTTTTTTTTGAAATTTGCCCTTTTAACAATGTTGTTAGTAGACCTGGCCATGGACTTGGGCCCGTCCGGCCCACATCAAAATGGACGGGTTTGGACAGTTAAAATGTGCATAGGTCCAGCCTGGTCTGAGTTTGTAGAAAGCCCGTAAATTTACGAGCGGGCTTGAGTTGTATAGAATTGATAAGTGCGTAATTTGGCATTAAATATCCGACTTTTTGTGCTTCAATTGTGATTGATTTAATTGTTATCACGGGTTTTATTGCATGTTTTTGGTATTTGTGCTTATACAGACCCTTGTCGAGTAAAAGGAGCTGAAACGGGCCTAATTTAGATCAAATTGGAGTTGGTTCGTGATTCGGTAGCTGAGTTGGCAGATTTGGGCTGAGTGAGGGTTAGCCTTGCGCAAGACTAAGGCAGTTCGGGTCTGCAGTTTCCTGTTTGAAGAAGGATTTCTTTCCTACTCTGATTCGAATTTGGCGCCGTTGCCGGGGATTAGTTTAACTTGTTTTAATTTTATTGATAATCAGGTTTGCAATTTTTTTTGTTTTGTTTATGGTAAGCGTGCACAATTATGGATCAAATCTATCAACAAGTTGATGATCCCTATTATGATCCATATTATCCTCTAAGTCCATAATATGAGCCATACGATCCATATTATCATCCTTGTCCTAATTGGAACCAGTCAAGTCAAGAGTATTATCAACCATATTTTACTAATTCATCTAACTCAGAATTGTCTCTTAGCAAAACTCTTCAACTTGAAGAATTTGTCATGATATTAGCGAAAAATATGGACCAAGATCACCAAGACTTAGAAGAGTTAAAGACTCTGATGAGCCAATGTGCTATTGTAATGAATGGTTTAGTATCGCAAGCTTTAGATCATGATTTTGAGTTAGGAAAGAGTGAAATAGTAGAAACTGAGTTGTTAAGTGATGATTCAAAGAATTTGGATGCTCGAAAGGGTATGATTTCATGTCCTGTTGAAATTCATTCTGTTTCTAAGGTTAACTTGATTGATTTCAATGTGCAGGAAGATGAAGAAGAAATCATAGAGAATATTCCGATGCTAATTGATGATAGAAATATCACAATTGAGGATGAATTGAATTATTCTAATGATTTTCATGATATGAGTATAAATTTAGGATTTGATTTTCTGTTTGGCTCATGTATTAAGGTTGATGAAAGTTTGGATGATCAAGAGGGTATAATTTTGCATCCTCTTGCATCTAAAATTATTTATGAGATTAACTTGGTTGATTCTATTGTGCAGAAAAGAAGTAACCCAAGCAATAACAGAAATATTTTTGGTTACGAATGGGATGGAAAGGTTTTTGAGAGATTAGGGATTGGATAGTACGATCCCAAGAACGTCTAGCCAAAAGACGTTAAATAAAGGCGCTTCTGGGAGGCAGCCCAGTGTTGGTCTTGCGCAAGACCAACCGTTATCCTTTATATTCTGTTTTGTTCCTGTTTTCTTTTGTTTTATTTTTAACTGACTTAACTATCATTGTCTTCTTCACTAGGCTGTATCTTTCTATTTCTCATTGAATTGCAGGTCTCAAGTTCTTTCGATAATGGTGGATTAGGTCCAATTTTCTTTAAAGTGGGCTTCATAATATGCTTAGAGAGGAGAAGAGAAAAGCCCACGAGGTCTTCAAAGGAAGGAAATAAAAATATTAAGTGGGCAGGTGATTATTTTCTATGGTGAAGGGGTAATGAGGGACAATCAATTTCACTCTATCATCTTTTTACCCTAAAAATACAAGACCCATCTCATCTCATTTACACAAAATAGCCACCACTCATCTCCTCCACTTTCCATTCATTCACCTCCGGCCACCACAAAACTGGAGTTCTTCGCCGACGTCAACCGTTATCTTCTCTGGTCACCACCATCACAGATCCATCTTTGCCAAAGTTGAGTGCACCATCTTGATTCGGCTCCGAGGGTCTGAAATCTCCAATCATCGGTGAACTCTTAGTAGCCGGAATTAAACATAGGCGGACATCTTCTAATAATACACATCCTCCTCCCACCACGAATTGAGGTTCAGGTTCCTTCTTAAACAGGGCAGTACACTTCTCCATACCTGGTTTATATTTTTTGTTTTCTTTATCTTATTGATTATGATGATTGATGCCTTTACCCCCTAATTATTTGATTTATGCATCACTAATGATGTGAGGATAAAGAGGGGGAAGGAATAGTGTTTGCTTCGTGGTTGTGTTGCTGAATGGGATAATTTATGCTTTTAACTTGTGTTTTGTTCTTTGTATTGAGGACAATACAAGGTTTAAGTGTGAGGTGTCTAGTGGTTTATGTTTGGGAGTGGATATATGTTGGGAATCATGTGATTTAGTTGCAAAAATTTGCTGCAATTTTCTAGGTTTTGATCTTAATGCTGCTGCAATTTTATTTTCGTTGATTCTGGTTAGTCTTGCGCATCCCTAAAACTGGAAATTTCTGAAATTTCTTTTGAACATGTTGATGTGCTCTGAAACAGTGTTAGGTGGTTTTGGGAAGTCCTTTTGTTTTGTCCTTGAGATGTTACTATTGCTAGCTCATTTTCTCCTTAGTTGCCTGAAAATTGCTCATTGTTTTAGTACTAAGTTCCCCGAATAAAATTGGAGTCTTGAGAACAATTTGAGCTTAAAAAGAATTGATGTTTAATTTTGTCCTTTAAATTAGTAATCAGACTTTAGGAGGTTGGTCGAAGCCCAAATTTGCGATACCAAGGTGTTAAATTGCGTTATGAGATGGATATAGTCAATGAAACTGGGACAAATGGGGTGCTAAAGCACAATTGTACATTATGGGCTTAAATTTCAAATTTAGATTAGCTGCTCCTCTGCCTTCATGCCGATATATGCGGAGTGCAAGAGCGAATGTACATTATGGGTTTAGATTCAAATGGGGTGCCAATGCACACTTGTATATTATGGGCTTAATTTTCAATTTAGATTTAGCTGCTCCATTGCCTTCAAGCCGATATATGCGGAGTGCAAGAGCTGATGTACATTATTTTTTTGGATTATCGAATTTAGACTAGCTACCCCTCTACCTTCATGCCGATATATGCGGAGTGCAAGAGTAGATGTACATTACTTTTTGGTTTTGTTGGTTCACTATCGAGTTTAAATTGTTAACATCCTTGGTTAGTAATATTAAGCTTCCATTCGGCTTCTTAGGGTTTGGTTATTAAAGTTATTTAAATTTCTTTCTTGCTTGAGGACAAGAAGCTATAAGCTAAACTTGAATGATTTCAGATTTAATAACTAAATGGTTGATGACTTTATAATGTTTGGGGGACTCAGTAACGAATGATAAAAAAACATAAGGGCAATTGGGAGTTAATGCCATGATCTGGTATGCTTGAGGACAAGCATTGGGTAAGTGTGAGGTGTTTGATAAGTGCGTAATTTGGCATTAAATATCCGACTTTTTGTGCTTCAATTGTGATTGATTTAATTGTTATCACGGGTTTTATTGCATGTTTTTGGTATTTGTGCTTATACAGACCCTTGTCGAGTAAAAGGAGCTGAAACGAGCCTAATTTAGATCAAATTGGAGTTGGTTCGTGATTCGGTAACTGAGTTGGCAGATTTGGGCTGAGTGAGGGTTAGCCTTGCGCAAGACTAAGGCAGTTCGGGTCTGCAGTTTCCTGTTTGAAGAAGGATTTCTTTCCTACTCTAATTCGAACCAGTTAGGAGTCTTGATGCATCAACTAGCACGAAATTAGAGACCTAATGAGGAAGGAATTGTTAGCCTTGTTGAAGAAGAATTAGTCCCTTATAAATAGGAATCATTGAAGTCAGTTGAATAATCGTTTTTACATTAAGTTTTAGTGACAGTTTTCTATTGTCTCTTTCTGTAGTTTAGGTTTAGTTTTCCAGCCATGTTTGGCTAACTTTTATATTCGGTTTAGGGATTTAATCAAATGAGGTTTTCGTTCATTCTCATGAGGCTCTTGCTATAATTGCTTGTTATTTACTTTACCGTTTATTCATTCATGGTGATTTAGAGATTTATCTCGGTTGATTTATTGTTCTTAGGATAGTCCGGCCGGTTGTTCTATGAATTGATTGATCATGTAGCTGATTTGGTAAGTTTAGAGTTTCACCTAAACGAACCAATCATAGTAGCGATTAACTTATGCAATTCGAGTTAGTTTTATGTTTGAAGGTTGTAGTTCAGGGTTGACATCCTGAATATATCTTTCATGTGACATTAATGTAAAAGTAATTATAATAGTTGTGTTAAATGAATGAATGATTTAGTTTATGAATTGTCAACGCTGAGTGTCAATTCTCTAAGGTCGGATTTTTCTGATTCATTAAAGCTGTCAATAGGTTCAATCTTGACCGCTAAGGCTGGATTATTTATTGATTAGAGGTTAGTTATTTGCCGTGCTTGACTGAAATAATAGTAAGGAAAAATATTCCAAACCGATCCGATAAGATACTTAACTGGTAATTTTATGGTCGATGATTGAGATGAATGAAGCTTTCCTGCGATTTCCCTAGACTGAATGCTTTCTTTTTATATTGTTTACATACTCTGTTTTAGTTTAGTTTAGTTAATTAGATAATTTCACATTCAAATCCCCCATTCCTTTATTTTTGTGTTTATATCTGTTTATCAATTTAATTAAATCAGTACTAATCTCTTGGGTTCGACCCTGCTTACCCTGTTTACAGTTTATTTTGTTGCAGAGAAAGTTAGGATTTATTTTTGGTGGATTCGACACACATCAAGAATTTAATTTAGTACGGGCTAGCCCGACTTGCCCGAAGTAATACATATTTAAATTAAATATGATAAATATTATTAATAAATATACAAAAACACAAGTATTCTTTAAATTATCTATCATATATAATTCCATTTGGATGGTTTTCTTGGTTAAAAATATTCTTTAATAAATTAATTAATATAAAAAGAACAATTATGTAAAAAAAAATTATAGGAGTGAGGTTTCCTGGACGGGCTCGAAATTTGATTTGAAGCCTAAGCCCAGTCCTAGCCCGTTTAATTTACTAGCAGGCTAGAACGGGCTTGGGCAAAACATTTATTCAAAAAATCCCGGTAGGCCCAGCTCGAACCCGGCCCGAACCGGCCTGTGGACATGTCTAGTTGTTAGCATCGGATATGACAACAAACCGAATTTTTAAAGGGTTCGAGAGTTATGTGGTTCAACCACATGGATTGAAGTGGTTGAACTAAATGACGTAATAAACAATTTTTTATATATATAATTTAAATAATTTTTATGTATATATGAATTGAATTAAAAATTATATTATAATATATTTTAATAAAATAAATATAGATACTTAACTCCATAAAAGACAATAATATATATCCAACTTAAAAGAAAATGATATTAATATCATAGTAATATATATATATTATAACATTTAATGTTACAATTGTGCTCATATGGTCAATGAATGACTAAATACAATTTGATCAATCACCATTAGATCAGAATTTAAAGGTGGAGATTAGAACCTAATGAAATCACCAAGTTAATCTCTACCCTTAGATTTTAATCTACTATTTGGTCAATAATTGACTACCTGAGCACCACTCTTAGAGTACAGTTAATCTATACTCCTAAAGTTTTTTGGAGAGCGTTTTCCGGTGAATTCCAAAAGTTGCCCAAAAAATTTGGAAATTTTTTAGGAGATGTATATTGTAATTTTAAGAAACTTTAATTCTTGGTTTAAAGCCAAATTCCTCACAGTTTAGTCCCAATAAATTATGAAAGTGGATAAATAGTTAAAATAAAAAAAATTCAAAAATCGTTCAGAAAATTCTAGAAAAATTACAGGAGATGTATATTTTAATTCTAAGAAACTTTAATTCTTGGACTAAAGCCAAATTCCGTACAGTTTAGTTCCAATCAATTATGAAAGTGGTTAAATGAATAACAATTAAATTTTTTTTAAGAAATCGTTTTTATTTGACCACAATAAATCTCAAAATATCTGCCTAATTAATACGAGTCCAACATAAAAATTTCGAAAAATGAGTTGGAAACATAGGAAAAATGTATTTTGAAGAAAAAAATTAAAATTTTTTTCTCTCACCTACGATGACATTATTGCTGACATAACCCTCCTCCTCCTTCATTTTCTTGACATGTTTTTGTCTCTATTTACAAGCTTTTCACATTTCCCTATTTAATTACTAAATTGTTACTCATTGTCACACCATAAAATTGTCGCATTGAAACACCTTATCACACTTGATCGATCCTCTATAAATATATTAAAATATGAGATTGTATTCTTGTGCTTCTTAAATTCTATAAATTTTTCGGAATCCTTATTTGTAATGTGATAATATATTAAATTATGAGGTTATATTTTTATGTTTCTTAAATTCTATATTATTTTTTTTGAAATTTATAAATATTAAAGTTTTTTTAGCTTAAATATTAAAGTATAGAGTCTAAGTAGTCAAATATTTCATCTTTTATTTGAAAGGTTCGCGGTTCGAGTCTCCACTTCGTCAAAATTTAGTTCTTATTGATTGGCAGTCTGTAAATGCTACTGTATATCTTTATCGAAGCATGTGGTTTGTCCTAACATTACGAGTGGGTAGGCATACTCTTAGCTAAACTTTTTGTTCCCAAAAAGTATCGAGCCATTTGTGAGCTTTTTGAATTGATGCGAGCTTTCCAAATCGAGCCTACTTTTAGCTCGAACTGAACTTAAAGTTGCAGGCTCCCGAGCTTGCGAGCTCGAGTCAAACATATCTCAAGCCTAGCTTAATATTTTTTTGTAGCTGGACGAGCTTTGAGCCGAATCGAGCTCGAACTTAAACATTTTTTAGCTGAGCCGAGCCATGTGTGGTTCGACCCGATTCGGCTCGTTCAATCCTCATTTCGTCTTTTGTTATGACCCGAGTGATTTAGCACTTATGACGAGGATGTATTATATTAATAATATTGGCACTATTTCTGAAGGAAAAAAAATATCAAATCAAAGGAATGGGTGGA
Source organism: Euphorbia peplus (assembly GCA_028411795.1). NCBI lineage: Eukaryota > Viridiplantae > Streptophyta > Magnoliopsida > Malpighiales > Euphorbiaceae > Euphorbia > Euphorbia peplus. Next base: position 23,143,921 of record CP110844.1, read on the forward strand.
AACATTTCGTGATGTTATGAGTAAAAAGGACAGAAGATAAACAAATAAAGTACAAGGATTAATTGCATAATTCAGTAAAACTTGCAAAAGAGACCAATATTTCAAGACTCTGGACACCTTTTCACGTGGCCCTATACGTCTTATATCTCCAGGCTCAGTCTGAATCTGATTTTGTTTTACAGGATTCATATTTCTCTGTTTAGATACTTTTTTTTTTCTTTTCTTTTTGTTCTAGCCCAGAGTTATCTTAAAAAAATGCATATAACTAGCAGCAACAAGTAAAGATTTTATTCTTATCAAATTTGGGAGAACGCATTTATATTCTTTTACAACATATTGGGACTTCATTTTGAACATCTATTTAGATTTTTTTCTATTTTTTTTGTAGTGTTTGGACAGACTAGATTCATCTAGGCGTTCAAAATCTTACTTGTGTCCAACTATCCGATTAATCCTCAAAGATTATTGGCCACCGACTAACGTATAGTAAATTTTACTACACTGAGTGGTATAAATAAAACACTTAATAGATCAACAACCCCTATAATGAATTCGCATAATATCTCTTTCGCTTATCGGACTTAGGTTATGTTCTTTTTGGTATTTCTAATTTGTTGACCTATTTTTCAGTTCAGTAAAAGTTATTATTATTACTATTATTATTATTATTATTATTATGTATCTTTTATAGTTACTCATATATAGTTTATTGTTATTTATTTTCATATATATATATATATATGAATTTGATTAACTTGCAACTCATATACTCTGTTAAATTTAACTAGCTTATATGTGATCTATATGCTTTTATTATTATAAGATCATTTTCAATTCAACACCAAATTTGTGCTAAAAAGAAAATTTGATGTTAGTTTACACTATAATCAATATCAACCTGTATGCATCAAATGATGCATACCATTGAAATTGATACTTTTGCATCATATTTAATGTTGCATGAATTTTGTATGCAATCTCAAATATTAAAATAATACTTAGTTGTCATTAAGGACATATGCACATATATGTAAGCATCATTAAAAAAATGGGTTTGTAGCCTTATTTTCCACTTTTGTTTTGGTTAAAGTAATAAAAAATTATAAAAATTAATAAGGCATTCATTTACCTGATGAGTAAGAACATATAGAGATAAACAAATAAAGTACAATGATTGCAAGAAGCCAATTAACACAAAATTCAAGCTTTAATAGTAGTTGGATGACCTCTACTTAATTTAGTTGCAATAATAAACAGACTCTTGTCATTTTAATATCTTGCTACAGCTACAGATAGAGCAACACAACTAGCTAATTAATTAATATTTGAGATTTCTACTTCCCGCTGGATGGAAGATCAACATCCATTTCAACTTTTGTCTTCATTCTTGGACTCCTCTGAAGTCTCAGCAGTACTAGAGGAAGCTGAAGCTTGAGTTGATCGGCCGCGAGCACGAGCACGTTCACGTTCACGGAACTCCATGTCATCAATAATAGACCTTTCGTTCACCCACGGACCATGCCACATTGCGAAAAAGCACTGCAAAGTTAACCAATTAAGGAGCTATATATATATATATATTTATTGTTCATGCATGTCTATAAATGAATTAATTAAGTACCTGGACGTGAGGGTTAGCACACCTCCAGCAGCGCTGTCCAGGCATATAGGAAGTCGGAACTACGACTAGCCGAGCAGGCTGGCCGCAGCTGCATAGCACTGCCGCATTTTTCCTTCTTTGAGGCGGAGATGGACCTTCTTTTCTTGGAGCTTCTTCCATGATATCAATAGGATTTCTTTTTCTCTGCACTAGCTGCTTTTGTTCACCTACATTCCACTATTCGGATTATATAGCCCCACAGCTTGGGACGTGTTTGCTTGCTAATTTTTAATTAAGAAAACTTCACTTTTATTTTTACTTATTTTGGTGAACTTCACTTTTTCTTGTGGGTAAATTTTCAAAAAGAAAATTTTTTTTATGTTTTTCTAAGTGTTACGGTAGAGACTCTGGTAGATTTCGTGACAAGAAGATGATTGTGGGTTTTCATTACTGATACTTTAAGTTGACTATTAAAATAACTATTGACTACCTTAAAAACGAAAATTTTCACCAAAAAAAAAATTAGAATATCTAAACAACTTTAATTTGTCCCTTTTTTTTTATTGTTAATAACATTTATGTGCTTTTTTATTTAGAAAAAAGAAAATGATTTCTTAAAGAGAGAAAACTCCAAAAATTATTTAAAAAATCATAAATATGGTTCTAACGGTGTACAAAATTTTAATTCTTAAAAAGTTTCTATTTCAAAGTCATTAAGGTCCTTTTTACAATGTTAACCAAATTAACTGATATTTTTACGATGTTAAAGTCACTTCTATAACAATGTCAACCAAAGTTTCTTAATTAACTATTTATAGGTCATGGAACTAGGGTACATTCTCACTTAGCGGGAAAAATATCCTTTTCTTTTTGTAGAGAAAAGTTTAATTAAGGAGAGACCTACGGCCACTCGGAAGGTCAGGACAAACCACATACCTCGGTATGTTTTTACAATGAAATTTATAAATCGCATATTAGTAAGAGCTAAATTTTAACGTAGTGGAGACTCGAACCACAAACCTTTCAAGCAGAAAATGAAGCACTTAGACCAAAATATCCTTAAAATTGTTGTTTTTTACAAATTGCTTAATATTGTAAAAGTATATAGGCTAGAGGTTATTTATGTAAATATACTCGTGTTATGATTTTGTATTATGATGTATATATATACACGCTTGAATATCAATGAGAAGACAAAGTTGCCGCATTTGCTTTAAATATATTTTTAGTCCTTTAAACTTGTCAAAGAGTGACCGACCTTAATTTTCCAAATATTTATATAGGGAAAAAGAGTTTTTTGGCCTAAAAAGAACTTTTTGAACTCAATTAACATTTTGAATAATTGTTATGGTGTTTGGCAAAGAGCTTTTTGGGAGAGCTTTTTGAGCCCAAAAAGCTCTTTTTAAAAAAGCTCCTAAATGGAGCTTTTTGAATTAGCTTTTTCTCCTATTTTTTATAAATGGCTAAAATGCTCTCATTTACCCTTTTAATTTTACATCTCTATTTAATATTTTTTACAACTTCTCTATTTAATATTTTTTACAACTTTATTTTACAATTTCTCTATTTAATATTTTTTGAAAATTAGCTATTTACACTATTTCTTGAAGTTACTTGATTTAATATTTTTTAGCAACTTCTATTTATGACTTTTTAAAAAAAAAACATGTATTAATGTTTTGTTTATGGATTAATGATATAATTATGTAACTTTATTATTATTTGAAATGTGGTTTGTAAGCTACAATTATGTAATTTAATATGAATTGGTTATTTATTTCCTATTTTTTCTTTTATTTTTCTATATTATTAAAGACTTTATAATTTTTGTTAAGCTTTTAACTACATATATTATACAATAATATCAATGTCCTTAGTTGTCATTTTACCCAAACAGCTAATTTACAAACAGCTAAATTTTACCAAACATGTTTACAAACAGCTAGTCAAAACAGCTAGTCAAAACAGCTAATGCAAAAAGGTAAACAACTAACAGCTAATTCAAACCGCTAACAGCTCGTTCCCAAACAAGGCCATAAATTCTCTAAATTTACTAAAAAATTTGGATAACTCTAAATATTTGCACAAAACATCAAATAGCTCTATGCACTTTGATAAAGCATAATCAAAAGGAATATATTGCATTAAGGGTAACTACATGCCTATATATACTATCCGAGTATTAAAAAAAATAATTTTTAATTTTTGGTTGTTGTATCTATAAAAGTTTGATTTTTTCTTTATTCGTGTTAGTCTTCAAGAAACTCTTACAGATTAAATATATACTTATCAAGGAACAAGTCACTGATATACTCACAAAATTAAATTTGAAGAAATTAATGGTTTTATTGTTTAGTTATTTTAAATTAATTTTGTTAATTTATGTTTTATTTACTTTGATAAATTGTTTATCAAGTAATTTAAATTATGTACATATATATTACAAAACAAAATATATTTTTATGAAGTCATCAAAGATTGGACTCATTCAGAAGAATCAATTAATATTTTACTAATCATGAAATGAATATCAAAATTAATTATTAAAATTAGTCTTGTTTGGAAACTTTTCTTCTTTGTTGTATAATTATTATTATTTTTATTCTTTTTTATGAAACTGTTGTGTAAATTTTTGAGATGAACAAATAAACAAAATAAATGAATTGAATTGCAGAATCAGTGTATTACTAACTTGCAGGTTGGCAGCATGAAAATTAGGGTTTTATACTAATTCGGGGACTATACTGCTAATCTAATTAATCTGAAACAACAGAAAATGAGAGTTGTCATTTTAATTAGGTTTCATTAATTAAGAAAGCTAAAACCACAAATACAAAAGGGACTTGATTAAGCACACTCTACTCCTAATATTTAAGATTTCTTACGGCAGGATCCTTATTACTGTAACCGTCGAATGTCAACTTTTCTCTTGTTTCTTGGGTGCAGTAGAGTCTGAACTCGAGGAAGCTTCAGTTGATCGGTCGGAACCACTCGTCATTTCACATTGTAAGAACACATTGTGCTGCATATTAGACCTTTCAGTCACCCATGGACCATGCCACAGAAGGAACTCGCACTGCAAATTAACCTATCGATCAATCGAGCATGGTTTTTCTATTAATAAAATAGATCATATATAGCCATTGACTTGGTTTAGTACCTGAACGTGAGGGTTAGCACACCTCCAGCAGCGCTGTCCAGGCACCCATGAAGTTGGAACCACGACTAGCCGAGCCGGCTCCCCACAGCTACATAGCACCGCAGCATTCTTTCTTGAACTCCGACCACCTTCTTTTGGTGCTTCCATGACCACGAATTGATTCCCTTCTCTATTATTCTTTTTCACAAGTAATAAAACTTTCAAAAAAGAAAGAACCACTGCAGATATGTTCAGTCCGGGAGATTATTAGGGAGTCTAATTAAGACCTTAAACTTTATTTAAAGACCCTCTTATTGGATGTGTAGACAAATGTATTACAAACCCACACCTCAACTTTATTTAAGATATTGGATTCCTAATCATTTTTCGGTTCACTCCGCACTAACTTTATCGATAGAGGCAGGCAGGGGCTTTAATTGAAAAGAGTAACTGCAGGTGCAATATTATATGACGTGGCCTATGCATGGTAGTGCTTAAATCCAAATCGTACTTTTATACATAATTTTAGAGTCCGAATCTAAATCTGATTTTGTTTTCAGGCTGCAAATATTTCTCTGTTTAGATGGCGTGTCCAAACCATTTCTCTTTTCCTGTATTTATGATGTGGATATGGTTGCCCCTAACGTTATCACTCAAAAGGAAGTAAAATATTTTAGCGGGAAAACTAATGATTTGACCCTTGTCAATTTTGGAAGAAAATATAAATTTAATTATTATAATATATGGTATATAGTTTAAGAATTTGTATGTTATGTTAAAACACATCGGTTAGTTCCATATTTTCAATAATACATTATAAGAAATTTTAATGTTTGTTATAGTCAACAGTTTGATTTCTTCGTCAATTTTAATTATTGATTTACGTTTTAATACCTTTTACCTTTACAAAATTAGTTTATATTTAAGATTTCATTAACTTATTTAATTCATTTTTTAATATTTTATCAAACTAGACACTTTTGTATTATTTTGCTTAAAATAATCATTTCTAACTTGATTTGCATTTGACATAGCTAGAAAAAAAATATTATTCATTCTAATTCAAATTAAATTTACATCACATTTTGAGAAATGTGCCACGATTATTCATATAATGCGACAAAAAACAACAAAATTACAGTAAAACATTCCTCAAGGTATGAATGTTTAACAAATAACTGGACAAATTGCGACAAAATCCGACATAATATTATTCATTATATTCAAGTTGAATTTACATCGCATTTTGAGAAATGTGTCGCAATTATTCATAAAATGCGATGAATGACAACAAAATTACAGAAAAACATCTCCAAGACAAGAATTTTTAACAAATTGCAGAAAAATCTCCCTCCTTAATTCCTTGCGTTCAACATATATTAACCTTGTGGATAACTCTGGCATACCCATAAGTGTTCTGAGTTCTCTTCATTAACGGATTATTTAGTTTCAAATTAGAATAATAGAGAAATCTTAATTAAACGAAGGACGTAAGATGGAGATAGAGAAGACAAATTCTATTATGAAAAAAACTCAAAATTGAAAGATTTTAAAGGTGGATTGGAGTTATTTCAATCTTTGAATATTTTCTCACATTTAATACAGTTTCAAAAAACCAATTAAATTAAGTGGACTGCTGATTACAGTCTAATTTTTTTGAACTACAATCCAGTTTTTTTCAATATCCCCTTCTCATAACTCCATCTCTCATTTTGAAAATCTAGAACCTCTCAACCCTCTCTTTCCCAAAAAACTTTCTTCCTCCAAATTCACACTTTTTTCTCTCGATTATGGACGGAAACACGAATAAGATACATAATTTTTTGAAAAACACACTCGAGAATAGTTAATTTTCTAAAAAAATCCCAAAAATAGATCCTTTGTTCTCGGAGGCCTTTCCCCATAGGGACAAGCGCCCATGGCCATCAAGGTCGCGTACCCCGTTTCTCCCTAATGCGAAACAGTAGGGAGAAACGGCCACCGAGTTTCGTTTTTCGAATTAACTTTTTTTATTAATATGTTATTAGAGTTAATTTTGCGATTCGTAATACTTTATGTCATGATGATAGTCGGGCAAAAAAAAGAGGGGTAAAAGGTCTTGCCGTTTTGAAGCGGTTGAAAAAAGTTTGGGGTGTGCGTATAGACCCGAATATTACACCCTAAGAGCGAGAAACTACGAGACGCGGTGTTAACGCATCTCCCCGAAGGCCGAGAGACAAGAGTCGTGCTCCCGAAGAGATTAGCATGCATGAGGGGGTCGATGTTGTACTCGAGAAGACTGTTGAGGTTGATGTTGATTTACACGAAGAGACTGTTCTTGTTGGCCCAAACAAGATCAGAATCACCTAGAAGGGGTGGGGGTGAATAGGTTTTTCGTCGAAATTCAAGTTTATCAAAGCTTGGACATAATCCAATCTCTTCTTTCAAAAGTTAGCCATCTTGTGACGGAACACGCGCATGTCCTCATATATCTGAACAAACTAACTCAAGAGGTTATTTTGCAATAAAAAAAGATTTAACAAAAGTAATTTATGTATTTAGATCAAACAACAAGCATTACAAATTTTTTTATTATTGTCATCGTTAGCTAAAATAACATTTGACTGAAAATAACTTCCTAACAACTAGAGAAGACGAATGTCCTAAACGAGCATGCCAAGTAGAAAGAGCGACATAATTTATTGAAACGGGCACAAATGATGCAACAGGGAGGTAGTAGAGCCCATCTTTACTCTGGCCCTTGAGGAGTATGAATTCCTTTCCAAATCCTTAATAACAAAATAATCAGAAAAGAATTTGATAAGTCCAAAATGTACTTATAATTCAAGGCATTTAATCGATGTATTCATAAGAAATTGATCCATTTAGCTTAGATTTACATAGGTTAGGGGCAACTTTACCTTTGTATTTGTGTTTTCATGTGTAGGGATCAAGTTTGAAGAAATCGAGTTGATTTGGTGCTAAAATCGGGTTCTACTCGAGCAAATGAGGCAGCCTTGACACCTTGTAGTATGTTGGCCATAACTTCCTCATACGAACGTATTTTTGGGCGTTTCAAGTTGCGTTGGAAAGCTAAGACATAGACAAACAACTTTCATGTTTTAATTTTTTCCAAATTCGGAGCAGAAAGTGGTCAAAACAGGGTTCGAAGGCGATCTCGGGCGCGACGAGAGGTGTCTCGATCGAGACAAGGCCTCTGTTCCTCCATTTTTGGGTGTCTCGATTGAGACATATGTGTCTCGATCGAGACGGGTTCCGAGCAACTTGTCTCTTCATGTAAAAGTCGTATTTTATCACCCAAATGACCCCTTGAATCACCCAATAGCCTCATCCTTCCATCATATCATAGAATAATCTACAAGAAATCACATTCGTAGTTTTTACCATTTGTTCCACCGAATTCCCTTCGGGGAATTCGTAAACACCATACACCTTATCGTTCATTCTAGATTCCATGGCATTGTAGTGCTAATCGAGAGATAGGCTTCTTTCATCGGTTCATCGAGGAGAAGACGAGAAAGAACGCCCCGAGGCTTGACAAACCTTATGAGGAAGAGGAAAAGGATTGACAACCCTCTTTCCCTTCTTAGTTATAGTTCATATTCTTTGAATTTCCGTTTACATTTGTATGAATGCTATGACAATTACAATATTATGAAATGAGTATTCTTCGTATATGTTCATGTTAATGAATGATTAAATTGTTCTTTACTTATGTTTTATTAATCTAGGATAGGTTCAGTTAGTAAACCGTAATCAATCTAACTTATGTGATAATCATTAATCTAATAAGGTTGTCTAGGATAGGTCCAGTAATCTTGTTAAGTTAAATTCACGTAAGGATAACTTGATCGCAAGAATCGAGAGATCGGGTTAAGTTATGTTCTAGAATTGGTTGAGTATATATGAATAAATTGTCATGGTGATCATTGTGCTTAAATGAATCGTTGTCTTTGCTTGGATGAAGAATGTTGGTTGAAGATGTTGGCGTAGGAATAAATGTTAGTCTAGGAATTAGTTTAGTTTAATCACCAACAATCCAAATTATCGTTTTTCTATAAACCTCGAGAAAACGAATAAAGTAAATGATGAAAGTAAATGAGTAATTAGTGTTTCTCTGTGGGTTCGATCTTTTTACTACTTGAGTGATTCCGTACACTTGCGGAAAATACCCAACAAGTTTTTGGCGCCGTTGCCGGGGAAACACGTCATAATTTTCGTTTGAGAAAATGAAAATTGTTTTTTGTTGCTTATTTATTTCATTGATTTACTTTAATCCGAATCTTGGTTTATAGATATTTATATTATATGTATTTATATGATTTTTTTTTATTTACTTATATTAATATTAGTTATTTGTTTTAATTTTATAATTTTAGTTACTAATTATTTTGTTTTCTATCGGTCGTCGGAGATATTTGATCGTGTTCATGCGCAGAACCGACTCAAATTAATTGAAGACGAAGCAAGTAGGAACGAGAAACCATGGAGTTTGAAGGTAAGATTTAAACAAGAATTCATGGAGGTTAGAGGTAAGTTTTCATTTTGATTTTAATTAGATTGTTTTTTATATTTTAATGCATTTAATTTGTTGTTTTGAAAAAAATGGTTAAAAAAAAAATTTTGAAAAAAAAAATATATGTATTTCATGTTTCAGAAGTTTTTCCGACGGAATTTCGTCTTACCGACGCATAGTTCTGTCGCTAAATTTTTTGTTTTTCAAATAATTTTTCAGGAAATGATTTTCGTCGGAAAAGTTGTTAAGACGATTTTCCGTCGTAAAACAGTTACGGACGAACGGTTAAAAGATTACAAAATTTCGAATTTTTCACATCTTTTTATGAACGCACACCACTTTTAACTGATCTAATCCATTTCAAAAGATGTCTTTTCACTAATTAACTTCCATTAACTACTTTTTCAGATTTAGTTAAGTTATTTGTAATCTTTCTAAGTCATTCACACAGTTAATTTTAGTTTCTTTCTCTAACTTTTAATTTTAGTTCCCGAACAATGAGGACATTGTTCCCACTAAGTGTGAGAAGGTCGATGTGTTTTCCACACCGTTATCTTTTACATTATGTATGTTCGTTTTTATCATATGTGCATTTTAGTTATATATCTCATCGAAAACATGATAAATAATCATACATGATGAAAATTAAGTGAACGATAAACTAAATCATATTCTTTGCCTAAACTTGCTTTCACATAATCACACAAATCATCATTATTGATCGGATTGCCTACCATGACCAATTGATCGGATAAAGTTCTGCCCTCTGAACGTAAACATTAATCGGATCAGTTCCACCCTTAATATTATGCAATTGATGAACTAAATTGTGAACTTAAGGGCGAGAACTCTGAGAAAACACAACATCTAGCTTTAACCAAGCTTCAATAGTGCTTTGAGAATTAATAATTTGAGGAAGCATATTATCAGAAACGCATGAAAATAGCCAAGAGAGGATACAAAGATCTGTCGTCTCATAATTTTGAAAATCCACATTGTCAACAGCAGGGTCGGGGGTACCATCGATATGCCTCATCAAACGATTGGCACGTAAAACAAGTGTAATTTGAGCTCTCCATATAACATAATTTGTTGTAGTAAGTTTTGCCGAAATATCAAATGAAACAGAACTTTGATTATAACTCGAGAGAACGAGAGGATTCGAACCAAAATCCGTTGAGAACATCTAACCAGCAAAAAACGACATACTCGCTGATGGAGACAGGGACATAAATGATCATGAATTCATCGTACTTGCAGCATGAACTGTATTAGAAGTTGTAGAGGAATTAGTCGAATTATTGTTGGACTGTTCGGTTGCCATTAAATTCCAACAAAAACAAAAATCGGAACACTTTTTGCTAGAACAATTATCAGGGCTGTTTTGTAAGAAAGAAACAAAACAAGACTGATTTGTTTAAAGATATCAAGAAAAATTCAAAGCTGGTTCAAAGGATGAATTAAATCAAGATGGCAATAGGTGTCGAGGAAAAGAAAAGAAGAAAAATAGGGCAAAAAAAATCTGATTGATGAAGAATGAACAATCAGAAGAAGTGGTTAATTTAAAACATGTATGGCTCTAATACCATGTAAGTTTGGTAAACTGACTTGAATATTATTGATACTGAAACAACATATTTATACAAGAGCAAGTCAAGTCTACATAGAAAAACTATACACGTAGGAATCCTAATTAGAATATAACGAGGATACTTGTAACTCAAGTAAATATAATTCCTAACTAATATCTGCCACTATTCTGTCACTTAGCAGTCCCTCCTATAAATGTTGGAGATACTTTCAAAACATGAACAAGTATAATTTATAGAAGAAGAAAGAGAGAACAAAAGAAACAATAGTAATAATTAATGCATGCATCTCGAAATTTTGAGAGACAACCATTACAAGCACCGCTTGAACTTAACTCTTTGCGACTGTTTAGTCTTAGATTTTCTAATGAAAACGTGTGTGAATTCAAAGCATCAATAATGTATATTGGAACTGGTAGCTAAAACATTTATTCCCTCGCCTACACTGTTTTCCACTGTTAACGCCAAACCAAGTCATTCCCAACATTCATACATTACCCCCCAACTGTCTTCTCCTCTCCTCTGTTTACATATTATCTTTCTTTTATCATTGCAGTTCCAAGTTCCAAAATGATGGATATTATTGTATCACAATTGTGCATGTTTTTATCATTTTCATTAATGATTCTAGTTAATCTGTAATGCACACTTAAAAATGATGGAGAAGATGATGAACATGTTTGTGAGTTTTTAACATATATAGGTTTATTTAACAAGATGATATGAGTTATAGATCTACTGAAGAGAATGAAAACCTAGAGAGAGAATGAAATTCAAATTCAAACTTGAATCAGGGTGCCCTAGGAGGAGCAATGGTATAAGTGTCAGGCTATGCAAAGTTTTCCATAAATACCCCTAGTCAGGGGCGTAGCCAGAAATTGAAACTTGGGAGGGGGAGGGGGGCTAATGAAAACTTTTGCAAGTAATATATAGAAAAATATAACATAAAGACTTCAATTGTATTAAAAAAGTATAAAAAATATCCATTCATACATGATATTATTGATACAAAAACCATTTAAAGACAACTGTTGAGATGCTGATATATGGCAAATCAATTCTTCGAGACCTCGAGTGTTGAAAATTTTGTGATCACGACTCAACAGGGGTCGATCCTTAAAAAAAAAAGGTGCCTAACCCATTGGGCTAGACACCATTTTCATCATCTTCTCCATAGAGAAGACATTAAAATTAGGGATATAGAGGGGGGTAAATGCATAGCCGCCACCCACCATGGGATCTTTTACTGGTGACTCGTACCTCCTACCAATGGATACTCCGGCGTCGGGGGGCTCTAGCCTACGCGGGCACTAGGCTAGCTACACCATTGCCCTTGGTCGGTTCTAAAATCGCGACCGGCCGACGCCCAGACAACATTATCATTTATAAAAATACTCACAATAATATGTGGTTAAAACTTAGACATTCTCGGAGATTGCATTTACAAACCATTTTATACATCAATATATTGAGTCATTGTTGCAGGAAGGACATTATTAAAAAAATAATAATATATAACATTGTTGTCGTTTTTTTAGTTGATTATATTTACATTTTTCTTTTATATATGAATTTCAATTAATTTACTACTACATGTTAGTAATTGTTAACAATTGAGTTTCAATATATCTAAATTTTTGTTTAGATTAGAGATCCCGTAAATCGAGATAAAGCCCCTTCTATTGGTGTTTTTGGGCAGCCGTTTCTGCCATCAACTCCATAGAGCCGCCTATGCCTAAATTCAGTTTAGAAAAAGGCAAACCGAGCCACACCTAAAGCCCATCCAATTTGATGTGGTGGAACGAATGGTCCGTTGTCCATGAAATTGTATAAATGTATAGTTCAAGGGTAAATGTGCAAATTAAATAATACATAGGGCAAGTATTAGTAATATTATGAGAAATTTCAAGGGCTGATTTTACATTTTTCCATTTAATCCCTATATGCTATCTCCCGCCATTACCGATAAATTTTTCTTCAAACGAGTAGGAAAAATTATATTGCCTAATACTCTACTTCCTTTAAAATATAAAATCCGACAAGAATTATTTAAAGTATAAAATAACAATATAAAATACGATGGATTGACATGAGCACACGAAAAGATGGAAGATACAGAATCGCCAACCATCCCCATGGAAATGGAGCCATCATCGTCAGCTATTCTCATCCCAAAAGAACCCCCAAAGATTCAGCGGCTAGAGGAGTCTGTAGTGAATCGAATCGCCGCCGGAGAAGTCATTCAACGCCCCGTATCCGCCGTGAAAGAGCTGGTAGAGAACAGCCTCGACGCTCACTCTACCTCCGTAAATGTCGTTGTCAAGGACGGTGGCCTCAAGCTCATTCAAGTCTCTGACGACGGTCACGGCATTCGAGTCAGTACTCACTCAATAACCTAATAGTAATTGCTTCACTTTTAGGTTTTTATTTTCGTGTAATTCGATTCATTGCTGTGATTCCTAGGTTGAAGATTTGCCTATTTTATGCGAGCGCCACACGACATCGAAGCTCTCTACTTATGAGGATTTGCAGTCTATCAAAACCATGGGGTTTAGAGGAGAGGCATTGGCTAGTATGACCTATGTTGCTCATGTTACTGTAACCACGATTACTCGAGGTCAATTGCACGGATACAGGTGGCGCTGAGTGTTTTGTCAATTGTTTGAATAAATATCTGTGTGTTTTGTTACTTCGATTTTGGTTGAATGACTTGCGGTTTATTGTTCAGGGCGTCGTATAGGGACGGTATCATGGAACACCAGCCAAAGCCGTGCGCTGCTGTTAAAGGGACTCAGATAATGGTGTGCGGCTTACTCTTACTCTTGATTTCGAATTTTAGAATTTTAGAATTACTGTGAAGATTGGGAATAGGATGAATGATAGACTTAGAGGAGGAATTTATGTTAAACTCGGTTGTTAAGAAATAAAAGAGTGGTTTTGTGTATGCATTCTCATTTATTTGTTGTATTATCAGGTAGAAAACTTGTTTTTTAACATGATAGCCCGGAGGAAGAATCTCCAAAGTTCTGCTGACGACTATTCAAAAATTGTAGACTTGATAAGCCGTTTTGCCATTCATCATACAAATGTGAGCTTTTCCTGCCGAAAGGTTGGTTTCCTGATTTTCTAAATTTACTGTTTGGTTGGAGTTTAGTTTGTTAGATTGAGTATAAATTCTTTCTAAATGCTACTGGAATTAGCATGGGGCTGCCAGAGCAGATGTCCACTCAAATATCACAACCTCAAGGCTAGATTCTATCAAATCTGTTTATGGGGTCTCAGTTGCTCGTGATCTGCTGAAGATAGAAGTTTCAGACAATGACTCAGCTTTTGAGATGAATGGGTTTATCTCAAATTCAAATTATGCTGCAAAGAAAACAACAATGGTACTTTTCATCAATGGTACGTATCTTTTGCATCATCTTTAAAAAGGAAATAATCATGTGTTTTGTAAATGGTCACACTATAACATATTTGATGTTTTGATGATGCAAGGCTAAATATGGAAGAATATTTCCATGGATAATGATAGTTGGTATGGTTTTTCTTTTTAAGTGCTTGTTAACTTGAATGTCCCTGTATAAGGATTGGAGATAACTGTCTGGGTTGTTATCCGAGTGATATCGGCTCTTAGATTGATGTGAATTTCATTAGCATGCAGAACCGTAACTGTGTGAGTGTGCTTAGAAAATCTCATTGCAGAATATAGTTAATAAAAGTTCCTAAAACAAGGTGCTTTAATCTGTATGTTCATGGGGTAATAGCAGTGATTCAGGGTCCGTAGCCCCTCTCCCTAAGATGATTCATAGATTGCAGTACATGCCTTCTAAATTTTGCTTTCTGAAATAATAATTATCATCATTACAAATTATAATGTTCATATTTGTTTGCAAGTCTGAAAATGGTTAAATTTTTTATATGGAGTTTTGGCTAGAAGTTTCTTGGCTTCCATTTCTTTCTCAAACACTTCTGAAATCTAGCAAACATTGTGCAATAAACTCCCGTCTTTTGTGAATAAACCAGAGACCTACACAATTTCAGATGCAGAATTTTATGTGCTAAATTGGAGTTGTGAATCAAAAGGAGCATAAACTGTCTTCCATCCTTAAATGATCACACTGGAGAAATCAAAATTGCAGAATACTAACCAAACTTAAACTCTAGCAAATAGATTAACTAGACTACTCTAGCCACATATACATAATAACAAATAAAAGTATGAGAGATTAACTAACAACTCTAGCCACATATCCTTAATAATAATAACAAATAAAAGTAAAACTATTTAAGTCGGAATCGATTTCTTCTACCTATCATGAGTAAAACACTCTGTAGGAGCTGTAACCGGTTTCCTAATAGTTGACTATTTATTCATTTATATCTTTTTGTATTTCAGACAGACTAGTGGACTGCACTGCATTGAAGAGAGCTCTTGAAATTGTTTATGCTGCTACCTTACCAAAAGCTTCTAAGCCTTTTCTATACATGTCGATTCTTTTGCCACATGATCATGTTGATGTGAATGTTCATCCGACAAAGAGAGAGGTATATCTTTCTACGACTTATTATTCCAACTTTCATCATTTGGTAATTTGAGAAATTAACATCGAGAGAATGGGGTCAAAACAGAGAAAAGAAAGAGTGATGCATTCAACCTCACACCCAAGACATTGTAGTTTGATTTTCTTAAGCCTCATGGGTTGTTCTTATGATGTTTTTCTAATATCTAACTAAAGATTTACTGAAAGCTGACTGCATTATTGCAGTAATTAACGTATATCGGTCATTTGATTGAGCTCCTGTTGATGTAGTTGTTTTTATACAAAAACACAGGGTATTACATTTGCTTTCTCTTTGTGTTGAAAATTGTTATATCTGTAACTCAATTTGTTTCTTCCATAAGCCTATTGCTGCTTGACATGCTATTTAAATACAAATTCACTTTGTTTTAACCAACCTTGATTCTTGCATTTTTATTTGCTTTCACTTTCATTCGTAATCACTTTTTGTGGTGAAGTTTTTTTATTTCACATAAGTTGCAGTACCTCTGTCCCAAATCAATAGATAATTTCACCAATGGCCTGTCCCAAATTATAGGCAACTTTCTTTTTATAAAAATTAGTTATTTTTTGTAAGCTTCATAATATACCCTTTATTATTATACATACAAATAAAAAAAGCACATGAAATTAATGTAAAATTATAAATACTCAAACCAATCCAGATGCAGATGTTACTGAAAGACGTAATAGTTTAAATACTCATCCACCCATATTAGTAAGTTATAGATGTAACTAATAAAAGAAAGCATGTTTAAAATATTGTCTTTCAATTATGTTAACTATATTTTTAAACTACGTGAAGGTTCAAAGTGGTCTATCAGTAATATTATCAATTAAAATACTTCTGAAATATGATGAAGGTTCTCTTAATTTTTTTTTTCTCTAGAGCAGTACTAATATGAACCCATATATCACTTGATTGGTGTCAAAAGATAATGCCCAACATGGTTATTGCTTCCTGCAACCCAAACAAACACAGATTGACCCCTTTCACAAATGTTATAACTTATATGGAAATGAGAGTCTCTCACAGATGAGGATACTGAGAAGGATGAGTGAATACACACAGAAGGATAAGCCTGGGAATGAGTATAAGCGGGAAAAGTTAGGCGTGACATCCATTGAAGATAAATCAAGGGAATGATGTTTAATGTTGTTTGATATGGATGCCCCCTTGCATACAAGTGAGAGAATAGAACTTGACATAAATAAAAGGAGCAGACGAAGACTAAGTTAACTGGGATGAAGATAATTGAAAATGACCTTCAGTTATTAGTTCTTTTAGAGGATCTTATTAGGAACATGAATGAAATGGAAAGATAGAATCTTTACAACTGACCTCTAACTGGTTGGGTCTAGGGCTTGGTGGGTTTTGATTGTTGTTCTTGTAAATGCCTTTGGAATAAAATTGAAAAAATTCAAAAAAGTTGTGCACTGCATTAGTTTCTATTTTGACCATGATGCCAAGTTGGGAGAAAATATAATGGCATATTTTTGTTGAAACCAATTCTGATATCACTTGACGTTTTTTGTTCTCCTTGATTCTCCAATCTTTTACATTTTTATGAATTTATTTGATCACATTTTAGTAATATTCCTAATGGGTCCGCAGTCTAACATACTGTGCCTAGTAAAGTATTCTATCTTCAACTGTTACAGTGTGAACCTCCAAGTGGATTTAATAGTTGATAGATTGTGCAGAGCCAAAAATATTGTGATCAGCTTATTTGAGTCCTTGATTTCATTTACTGAAATTATAAGCAATGGCAGAACCTTCTGAAATTTTTTTGCATACATGTTAGTGAAGTTTTGATATTTACTTTTGCTCAAGAATTTAGGTCATGTGAAGGTAAACATGTACATATGACTGCTTACGATAGATGGGATTTGTATCCCAGACCATGTGCCACGTCGATATCTTGGGTCTGGTAATTATGGTCTTCTGAAAGTCCTTGAAAAAGTGTGGTGTGGAAGAGCTACTATTTGATTGGCTTGTATTGGAGAGAGCATAAATTGACCTGAATTTATTCTTATTACATCCAGTTCATTGAACATGTAGGTAAGCCTTTTAAATCAGGAAGCTATTGTTGAGAAGATACAGCTGGCTGTGGAAACAAAATTGAGGAGTTCAAATGAGGCAAAAACGTTTCGTGAACAGGTATGCTAACAATTCGGTGATGAAGATCAGTGCTTGATGCCTTCTATATTTTCTCAGAATATTACCTTCTACGAGTGTCATGAATAAATAACCAATGCCACGTAATTAGAGTAGAGAAAGAACACACACAAAGGAGATTATATGGTTTGTAGATTCAAAATGACACTGGAACAGTAACAAGAGGTGGTGGTGGCCCAGGTACATCAACTCCGTAAAAAACACTCGGGGACTCTTCTACTCCTGTCTCCTAGCTTATTGCTCATTGTGAATTAGCAGATTTTCTTAGACGTTTTCAGATCCTACAGGCTCCTTCCTTAAAATCCCACTCATACCTGCAGAGTACCTCATACCTGTCCTAGTTAGCCACATGTAGCCCCTTTCTTCTTCTTGCACACTCTCCAAGCCTTGGGCCTTATGACAACTTGGCTCACACGGTCCAATCAGCTTCAGTATATTGGCCGAGGTTGTAAAGAGTCGTCCTTTCCCCGAATCCACTGTATGACCTACCTTTCAGGTATCAGCTACAGTGAAAGAGTATTAACTTGGACTTATTTTGTCACCAATATGCCTGTAGCTTTACATAAACAAATTGTCCAAAATGATGGCTGCTTTATGAAGTATCAGAACCCCTTAGATCCAGACCCTCCTATGCCTAGAGAAATAACATAATTGCAATATGTCAAAATTGATGTTTGATTATCTTCTGTCTAAAACTTAATCCAGTAATCCAGATAATATTATAAGTCACCATTGTACAATTTTATGGCAAATGAGCATCCATAGAGTTGTCTCTACTTCGTGCATTGCCATTAACTTGTCACTTGTATGGCATCCTATTCTGTATTTCATAGACAGTGGATCCCACTCAAAGCTGTCCTCTGGAGTCGAGCAAGGATATGGATGTTGATTCCCCATCAGATGGTATGAACGCAAAAAACCTGGCAAGCTCATACTCTTATCTTGTCTACGTGTGATTTTAGGAAGCACTGTGAAAACTATCTTGATGCTTTTCATTTCGTTTAGGAACAAAATCGCAGAAAGTTCGTGTCAATAAAATGGTAAGAACTGATGTATTAGATCCAGCTGGAAGGTTGCACTCTTACTCAAAGCCTCATCAAAATCTTGAAAAGAATTCTGCTTTGACTGCTGTGAGGTATGATCTCAATTAGTTTGTCTGATTAAGCTTCGCTATTAATAGTTGAACCAGGATCTCTTCAAATTTCAGTTTTCCTTTTTCTTCCTTGTGGATTTTTGGCTTAGATATTATCAATTCATACTTAAGAGCTTCAGGTTCTCTATTTCTTCTGTATGAAATTTTGAAGTTCCACTTTTCAACAACAAATACAAATTTGAATAAGATTGACATGTTTCTAACAGAAGATACAGTTTCCTTCAATAGATTGAAGGGTCCAGAGTCCTAGTTTTGTAATAGTTGAGGTTAATTGGGGAAAATATTGTTATACTACTAAATATCAACTTATCAATGTGCAACTATTAGATATTTTCATGGTTTTCTGGACCAGTAAATTTGTCCGGAAAAGTCCATTGTCTTATATAGTAGCACCTCTTTTAATATGATTAGGCTCCAGTTCTTGTAAACCTCACTAGTTTCTGGTCACTCCTATTTATAGAAAATGAAGGTGCAATGCAGCTGATGGGAGTCAAACCATCCACTTGAGCTACTATTTAGTTCTCCCCATTATGTTGCTTAAATAGCTCTTACCTTTCTTGAGCAAATATCAAAGATGGAGCTCTAATTCCATCCTTATAAGTTATAACATCTCAAGCAAGTATCCCTGGTTACTGATAGAAACTAAGAATCTATTATATTGCAACATTGGTTTATCTTCCAATTGGTGCTTTTGGGAGAGTTAATTTATGGTCTTTCGTCGTGAATTTCTTTTTTTTGAATGTTGGGTACTGTCTGTCTTTCCTGTTCATATTTGGTTCCTAAAATTTCTGTTCAAGGGTTTCCATTGGTGTAAATAATATAATATAATTCTTGCTCTTAGTTTTTTTCCTAATTTTTTTTGTGGATTCTTGATTTCCACATTAATGTAAATTATAGCACTGCAGGTCTTCAGTTAGGCAAAGAAGGAACCCAAAGGAAACTGCTGATCTTACTAGCGTTCAACAGCTTATCGATGATTATGATCGCAACTGTCATTCAGGTATATCTGATTGCATATATCATGCTTTTGTCAGTGGTTTTTCTTATAGACCATTATTCTGTGATAATTGCGCCTGACATCTGATATGCAGGTCTGCTGGACATTATACGACAGTGTACATATATTGGCATGGCAGATGATGTTTTTGCATTGCTTCAGCATAATACCCATTTGTATCTAGCAAATATAGTGAACCTGAGGTAATGTTAAGTATGCCCTCTCTTTTATATGTATGAGAGAGAAAGAGATGCAATCACTATTTTGGAAGATGTCAGATGTGTTGTACTCATGTACATATTTGAAATCCAAAGAAATAGATTTTTTTTTTGTTTATTTATTTCAGAACTAATCCAAGAAAACCAAGAACAGCCATAATTGGTTTATGAATATAGATAAGCTAATTTTAGGAGCATTGATGGTGAAAATTTGACACATCTTGTGTGCTTTCTTTTGATTTAGTCGTAGCCCATTTCCCAAATGGAAACAGGCTCTAGCTTACATGTTCTTTAAGATGAGGGTCATCCTCAGTAGGAGAAAATGTCTAGCTTGATTTGCTCACTTCAATGACTTGTTCTATGAATTTGCAGCAAAGAGCTTATGTATCAACAAGTTTTATGCCGGTTTGCACATTTTAATGCTATACAACTAAGTGATCCAGCCCCCTTGCCGGAGCTTATTACATTAGCATTGAAAGAGGAAGAATTGGAACCAGAATCCAGTGAGAATGATGACCTGAAAGAGAAGATTGCAGAAGTAGCTCCTTTTCTTTTCTATCAACACATTTTTTCATTTTGAATTCTGTTGTTTTTTTGTTGTTGATTTAACGTTGAAATTTTTCATCTGACAATTGCTATGGTAGTTTATTCTCAGATATCAAGAAATAGCTGAACTTCTGGCTGAGTTCTATTTCACTTCGTTGAGTTGAGATTCAAATGTTATTCCATTAAAAATCAAAGCCAATTGACTGGAAAAGAACCAATTCAGGTTTTGAGATTGAGTTAGTCAATCTAAAGTTAATTACCTGTTCCAGTGGAAGTAATTTAGAGGAGTTGGATGAAGAGGGAAGAGGAAGAAGCCATTACTGGCATTATATCTGATAAGGGTAGCAAAATCAAATCGCATGATAAGGATTGTACTTGGTTCTCAAAGGAGACTTAGCAGTATATAATTAAGATTTGCTTCTTTGTCTCATCTTTATGTTCACTAATTTCACTTGCATATTGCTTTTGTGGAACTTAGTTTGATACAAATATGTGTACTACTGATAGAGGGATTAAATACAAATTTGTCGCACGAAGTGACAAAACAGTGGCAATTTGCCCATGAAGCCACAAAAACTCATTTATCATTGTGACTTATTAGATTTGGCCAAATTGATCCATTTATGTACATCACGTGTGGAAAAACAGATATATATATATATATATATATATATCTATATATATATATATATATATTGTGTATATGATGAACTTCCCTCAAGGTGTGCACTTGTTCCGTGTGCATAATGCACCTTAATGTCATTGTACACTTGCAAATTTCATAACTGTGGCTGCTTTGTATTTTGATTGAAATAAGGAATCCATGTATATTTATCTTTTCTGCAGTACATAATTTGTTTTGTTGGCTGCCTTCACTGGGTTCTGTTTGGCTTATGAAAAGTTTCAATTGTTAAAGTCTTGCAGTTGGTGTAACTGTAGCATTTGTCTTCTTTTGAAGCATCTCACCTTTTCCGTTTGATTTTCTTCAGATGAATACTGTGTTGCTTAAGGAAAAGGCTGAATTGCTAGAGGAGTATTTTGGTGTCTATGTTGATTCACATGGAAATTTGTCTAGGCTTCCTATCATACTTGACCAATACATGCCTGACATGGATCGGATTCCTGAATTTGTACTTTGTTTGGGGAATGATGTAAGTTTAATTTTCAACTGGCCATGCCTTAGTTTTTGTTAGTTGAATTTTGATTTATAGTGAACTTGTAGATTATGAAGATACAGTGGTGTTTTCATTTTTTTCTAATCATTTCCCTTAGATGAACTACTATACTGCTTTCATAAGCACTGATTAATAGGTACTTTTAATATGACACTGGACCCACTGAGATTCCTGATCACCTTGCATGTTAATATAAAGCGAACTGCCAAACCCCGTTTTTCTTTACAATAATGAAGCATCATATTCATATTGCAAGTTTCATTATCTGTACATGTTTTTTCAATGTTAAGTGTAATAAACGGAGACACTCTGGTGGATATAGTTTGATCTAGTTCATGGTGTATCGATAATATGGCAAATGGTTATTATATCTCATCCTCCTGTCATATGATTGAAAGTGTAATTATGAAGTGTCCAAAATCAATGCATGAACTTGTCTATCATTTTCATTTAGCAGTTTGATCTCTAATGTTTTAGATTGACTGGGATGATGAGAAGAAATGCTTTGAAGCAATTGCTGCTGCTCTTGGCAACTTTTACGCTATGCACCCTCCATTACTTCCCAATCCATCAGGTGATGGTTTGGAATTTTACAAGAGAAAGCCTTCAAATAATCTTGAAGATGAAGCTGCCACTGATACAGGTACATTTGCTCTTCATGTCTAGATTTTATCTGATTAGGTTTTAATTATTCTGATTGGCAAACTCGTCTAGATTCTGTATGAATAATGCCATGTACAGAATATGTCAGTATGACGAATAAAAGCTTAAATGCTCAGTGTTTTTACTTGGTTAATTCTGATGCTGTTGTTATGCCTTGTTATGCTTTAACTTTTATTATTCGTTAACGATTTAGCCTGGTAGAGAGTAGTATATCCAATTTGGACTTTAGTGAGTTAGCTATGCCAGCTGGGATATTTCTGCTTTAGTCATGTAACCACCTCTGACCTCACAGCTATATGAAGGCCATGCTCTCCTTAACCACATATCAATTTTTTTTATCTACAGAGTAACCTTCAATGATAATAACTCAATTACAAAGTAAAAATCATCCATTTATAAGAAAATGTGCCTTCAATGATAGTTGTCTTTGATTTGAGGAATTTATCATCTTGAACTTTGAACTAATGTTTCTCTTTCCCCTACTTATTATATACATTTAACTGCTGTTTGAAGGAATTTTTAAGTTCTCTCAATTACCCGCAGGGAAGGATCCAGTTGAAGATGAAATGGAGCATGAATTGCTTTCCGAGGCAGAGACAACATGGGCTCAACGTGAATGGTCAATTCAGCATGTCTTGTTTCCATCAATGAGGCTTTTTTTCAAGCCACCAACTAAAATGGCTACTGATGGAACATTTGTCCAGGTATAGATATTGTAATTGCTATCAAATATTTATTTGAATGTTGTGACATACATATATTTTTACATCATTCAAATGTTTATTTGAATGTTAATGAAGATTAAACTCAGTTACAAGAACCTTTACATGACTCTTTTTACAATTTGAAAAGAGATTTTTTTTTTGTCTGATGTGTCGGGCTAGGGGAAGAATGAGGAGGCTTTTTGTTTCTCCAAATGCGGAGGATGACCAGTTAACATTGCAATGTCAAATGTAGATAGTGTACCATATACTCGTGTCCTGCTTACTTGGGATTTGATGGGTATGATTATTATTGATAGAAAACTCAATGGATGAAATTGAAAGATCAGAAAATTTATCAATGAAAAACCAAAGGAAGATATCGATGTTGGAGTGCTTTTCTTTTCTTTCTTTTTTTTCAATGGATGGTGACTTTCGTTTGTTCGATTATTTATTATGTCATTTTTTGATATGTAAGATTGACCAAATATTTTTTCTATCTACAGGTAGCTTCGCTGGAGAAGCTGTATAAGATTTTTGAGAGATGTTAATGAATGATTATTTTTGGAAACGACGTAGGAGCTTGCAGAACACAGTTTACAGGCCGAGTATTTCTGCATTACGATTGGTTCGGTTTCTTTGCATCTATTCTTAAATATCAACATGATTTTGCATATTGCTTTGGATCTGCTGGTGTCTCTATATAGAAAGTAGCATGTTGGAAGCTTTTGGGCTACAAGCAGAAGCTAAGCTGCCAGTCTAGGATGTTCTGTAAGATGGTCAAAACCCAGGGGAGGGGAGAAAGAGAAGGGAGATGAAAATAATAAAAAAATAGAGCCATTAATCGTTCTGTAGATAGTAAATAGAAATATAGACTAATTTCGAATTGGGAGATCCGTCGAAGCTCAAATTCGGATAATAGAGCCTTTCCATTTCCTCCATTTTGAGCGAATAAAATAGTTTTCAAAACTATTCAAAAACAGATCGGCAAGACACATGGCGAAATTCGGGCTGTGAAGTAAAAGAGAGGCGAAAGTGAAAATACGAGCGCATGTAAAAATTTATTACGGCTTATTTCAAAGATGTGAAAAATTATATATGATTTTATCCTTAATAATTAAGGGCTGATAGTAATTTTATTCATAATATTAATAAGTTAGTTATTTTTAAAAAATTATAATTAATCCATTTAAATTACATTAAATAATAAAAAAACAATATGGTATCATTTATATTATGATTAATTTTAGAATTTTATCATTATAAACAAATTTAATTAGTAAATGATGGATGGAGAAAAACTAAATTTAAAGATAAGTTTTCAAATAGTGGAAAAGAAAAACTGCTTATGTCAACAAAAAGTTAGGGATTTTAAAAAAGTAGCTTCTGAATTAGGACTGATTGGCGTTGGATTCCTTAAAGAAGTGAAGCAAATGGATGTTATTCGCGTCGGCTAATGCAAGGACCGAGGCATGGAGGGTTAGGGTAAGAACAAGGTTGGCTGTCGCATCGTTTCTATAAAGGACGGAAGCAAACAGGGTACTTTTGGAGTCAGAGTCTAAAAGAGTCGAAGCAAAAGCGGAGTTTTCGTGTCGGCTACAGCATAGGATCGAAGCTCGGAGGGTTTCTTCTGGCTTCTGCTTGTGCAACGAACCGAAGCAAAAGGGATCAGGGTTAGGGTTAGAGTTGGCTGTTGAGTCGGCCACTCCAAAGGGCCGAAGCAAAAGCAGAGTTTTCGCGTCGGCTATACCAAAGGATCGAAGCACAAACGGATCAGGGTTAGGGTTGGCAACCTCGTCGGCCCCGCCAATGGACCGAAGCAAATCCTGTACTTTGGGAGTCAGTCGATGAAAATCATCGAAGCAAAAGCAGGGTTTTCGCGTCGGCTTGCTTCGGAAGACACCGACCCTAACCCTGATCCCTTTTGCTTCCGAAGCAAATAGTATACCTTGGGAGTCGGTCTTTGCAAACATTCGAAGCAGAGATTTCGCGTCGGCTTCCCCCGGGGTCGAAGCAAATAGTCTACCTTTGGAGTCAGTCTTTTAAAAGAGACGAATCAAAAGCGCCGTTTTCGCGTCGGCTGCGCCAAAGGATCGAAGCACGAGGGGTTAGTTCTCGCTTCTGCTTGTACAACAAGACGAAGCAAAAGGGATCAGGTTAGGGTAAGAATGGGCTAGATTTAGGGTCGGGATTAGGATTAGGATTAGGGTTAGTTGTCGCGTCGGCTTCTCCAAAGGGCAGAAGCAAATAGAGTACTTTTGGAGTCAGTGGTTTAAATCGTTTGTAGCAAAAGGGGTGGATTTTCGTCGGATCATTTAGGGGACCGAAGATCAAGGATTTGTTCTGGCGTCGGCTTTTCATAAGGTATTGAAGCAAAAGGGTTTCATTTTCGTGGCTTCTACATATGGTGCCTTTTTGCGTCAAACGTAGCAAAGAACCGAAGTAAATAGGCTACTTTTGGAGTCGGTAAGACAAAAGCCGAAGCAGAAGTGCCGTTTTCGCGTCTGTCTGTACCTTAACAAGGTAATGGAATGATCGAATCATATAGTGTATGTATTAAATGGGGGCTTAGTTAACAAATCATCCAGTTTTATTAGATGGGGGCGAACCAAAAAGAAAAATTCAAAGGCTTAATGTGGCCAGATGAAAAATCAAGAACTTAATGCACCGAAAAGAAAAAAAAAAGATTAGGAATCTCAAAATATTTTTTGGCTAAATAAATTACAAATACCATTTTGAGAAACATTATAACCATGGAACTCAAATCAAATTAGACAGAACTCAGCCTCGAACCTTGTGGTTGGCATGCGTGCCAAGAGTAGAAGTTCCACACCAACAAATTTGGTTACCATAATCTCCAATTCTCAACTTCTTTTTCATTCTACTATATTCTTGAGAGGAAAACACACGGAAAACTCCAAACCAAAAACATCTTCGATAATAGGCAAAAAAGCATACACTATTACCATAAACGGAGGAGTTTGAAAGCACAAGCTGCTGTTCTTACTAAAACAATCATCTGATTGATAGACACCCATGGAGTTTTACATACAATGACATAGCAAGAAACACCTGCAAGTTCTGGCAAAATCATGCATAAATTTTTTTGAGATTTAACATCTAATTGAATTGCGGAAATATAAAGTTATTGCCCTCACTCTTGAAAGCGGTATGGCAGCTATTTTTTCAGAAAACTTTCAGATTACTACATCGGCTAAAAGTTATTGGTAGGGTTGCAAGCTGACCTTGACTGGAAGGATGGCTGAATAAGCAATTAAAGTAAAAATTAGTGGACAAGACGGGAAGCATCAACCATTTTCCCATTTTTCCAAAAATACGTCTAGCAGCGCCTTCAGATTGCAAACACAACAGGAAACAAGTAAAGGTGAGAGAAGAAGCAACGCTTCCTGATTGAAAACAAAACATCTAAAAACTGAAGTACAGCAGCAATAAATGAACACTAACTTTTAAAATCCAAAAGCGATATAAGAACTGAGCAGATTTCATATATCCAAAACCATATAAAGGAACTTCCCGACTTTGGACGCTAACAGCAACCAGAGCCAAAAGCCTTGCTGTGGATCTATTATCTCCTTGAATCAAACATATCAAATGCCCTACTGAATAATAAAAAGAGCCAGATCATGAACATCAAATGATGATCAATTAAAGGTGCAATTACAAATGTAAATTTTCTCACATGAAACATGAATTGAAAGGTAAGAATCATAGGAAAGCATATAAATACCATAGCAATTAAACATAATCACATCAAACTGCATTATATCAAATCAAGTAATCAAATTCCCCCAATAAGCTTACCACATTTCCTAATGCTTGAGCCCACAAACTTACATTCTGCTATATAAACAACTAAGAGTTCAGTTCATACTTTCGATCTCAGTGAAAACAACAAGGTTAAAGAGTAAACACAAACTACTATCTACATGAGTTCTCACGAAGTCTTAAGGTTTCTTATGCCTTTTCCACAATAGCGTATTTCTTCCCTCAACATCATTGTGTGCCTTCAGTTCGGTAAACTTGTAACTTAGAATTATCCCACCACCAACCAGTCTAATTTAACCTTCAAATGACCTAACCGCCAACAAAAATTTCAACTACAGCATTTTCGAAGTAACTGAGTTAGACTATTAGATGAATTATCCAAAACAGCAATCTATGACACACAATGCTTGTGGTCGTCAAATTAACTTACTGATTTTGAATTCTACATTATATCAAGTTAGAAAAATACTTTCTGCTAAATTTTGACCAAGCCTCAGATACCACAGGGTTACAGAAACTATAAAACACGCCTGATAGACATAAAGTATGATGCAAAACAAGATGGTTTGATGATCAAATATGAACAAATAGCCAAACAAAAGAGACCAAAGTGTGGCAACAAACCCTTTCAAGTAAATCACTAGAAACAAAAGATAAGATGTACTTTTCTCAATTAATATGATCATGAGGCATTCATTTGCTAAACAATCTAAAAGGCAGAAAATGTGCTGGAGCAAAATATAAACAAAGATGTTTGTTACCATTTATATGATAGCACTTCTACTAAATAGCATCTAGAGTGTTCTGCTTTGTAGACAGAGTAAAACTCGATTCCTTTTCGCATTCCTAGACTCATAGTAAAGATGCTTCAGCTACCATTTCGTTCATCAAGCATTGAAGCCTATCATTTGGTGAAATTTTCAAGGAGTTCTCAATGAGCAAAAACAGTGTCATTCCGCCTAGGGGGTCTGTCAGGAATGGATCCTGGCTTGAATTTTGAAGCCTCGTGTTTTGCCAATTCAGGAGGCACTTGACTATTACTCTGAATAAGCATCTGCTTGAGATCATAGAAAACATCCGTGTCCCCAAGAGTCAAAAATGTTGTAGCCATACCCGACTTTCCAGCACGTCCTGTTCGTCCAATACGATGAGTGTACATCTCAATATTTCCAGGCATATCATAATTAATAACATGGGCCACATCAGGTATATCTATACCACGACCAGCAACATCCGTAGCAACCAGGACATTATATCTCTTGGTTCTAAAACCTTCAAGGCTAATTTCTCTCTGTTCTTGGGACTTGCCACCATGTAGAGTTGTCACCCGGTATCCCGCCTTATCCAGATTCTTGGCCACCATGTCTGCATTTTTCTTAGTGTTAACAAACACAATTGCAGTTTTATCTCCAAGTTCATCGATTAACCTCTGCAACTTATAAAATTTCTCTGATTCCTTCACCATCATCACATGCTGTGATATTAAATCTGTTGTCTTTCCAGCAGTTCCAATAGTGACCACAACAGGGTTTCTCAAATACTTCCTTGCAAGGCGCTCAACTGCGGGCGGCATTGTAGCACTAAACATATATGTTGTACGGTATATCTTTTTCTCATCAAGCTCTTCATCTTCATTTTCGGGTTTTAAATTGCTTGATGGCATTGCATCCAAAACTCCCATAACCTGGGGTTCAAAACCCATATCAATCATCCGATCAGCCTCATCAAGAACCACATAGTTGCACTGATTCAAAACAGCATATCGCCTTTCCAAGCAATCAAGCAAACGACCAGGCGTAGCAATCACAACTTCACACCCTTGCCTAATCCTAAAACCTTGTTCCTCAATAGACTGCCCACCAACAATAGAAACCACTTTGATGCCCAAATAATGAGCAAACTTCACTGTTTCATCCTCAATCTGTTGTGCCAATTCACGAGTAGGCGCCATTACAACCGCGTAAGGTCCCTCAGCATCATTATCCTCACTCATTGGAGGCAACCTAGAAATGTAAGTCAACATAGGCAAAACAAAAGCAGCAGTTTTACCTGAACCAGTCTCGGCTATCCCAATCACATCACGCTGCTGCAAACCAAGCGGAATGGCAGCCATCTGGATAGGAGATGGTTTCTTATATCCAGCCCTCTCAACGGCCTTCAAGAGCTCGGTAGTAAGCTTACTCTCAACCCAACTTCTCATAGGCCTCGGAATTTTGGACCCTTTGTAGGAAATATTGAAATCCTCCCGGAAAATTCTCCAATCTCGCTCAGTCATTTCATCGAGCTTCTTATCAGACCAATGCCTATCAACTCTCATATCAAAAGTATCATACAAATCAGCAGCTTCTTCTTTAAGTTTACGGGCAGCTAATTCCTCGGGTTTCTCCTCAACGCCTTCCTTCTTACGTATCTCTTCCCTCATCTCCTTCTCATTCTTGGCAGCAAGTTTCTTCTGCTCCCTTCGGTCCATCCCAGCACGAAACCCTCGACCGAACAAAAGCTGAGCCTCGTGAGGATTTTGATACAAAACATTCATATCTCGAGACGTATCTTCAGTATTCTCCCAATCAAAAGAGAACCGGAACTTCTCACTAGGTTTAATAACCCTCTTCTTAGGTTTCTTAGATCCTAAATACTGCTCCTTGATAGCATCAAGCTCCTTCTCGCGCTCTCTTTCGGCTAATTTATCCACACGAGAACGCTCCCGGTCCTTGGTATCCTCTTCACGGTCACGGTCACGATCACGGTCCCGTTCTCGCTCTCGTTCACGCCGCGAAGACCTGTCTCTGTCTCTGTCCCGCTCTCTTTCTCTTTCTCTTTCTCTTTCCCTATCTCTGTCTCTGTCACGGTCCCTTTCCCGATCCTTATCGCGATCTCTGTCACGGTCACGGCGGTCGGAATCCGGAGGGGGATCGGAGGCGGAGGAGCGGAGTTGAGAGAGGAGGTGTTGTTGGTGGAGTTTCTGTTTCTGGAATTCATCTTGACGGCGGTCGAGGGCTAATTGTTCGCGTTGAGCTTTGGTTAGGAAGACGGGTTTCTTTCCGGCGGCGGTGACGGTGGGGATGTCGTCGACGGAGCGTTTCATGGTTTAGGGTTTGCGAGGAGAGAAGAAAGGGGCGAAGGGAAGGGATCGCTTGGTTAAGTGCAGGAAGGGAAAACGGTAAATTCCGATATTTTCACACTTGAAACCATTTTAATACTTGTTTTCGACAACAACGTAATTTATTAGACCCAATTTCTCAAAACTTACTGTCTAATCGCTGTATTGTACAATGGGCAGTATAAAATTTCATTTTTATTATTTTTGTCACCGTTAGATTAAATTTTATCCACTAATTTAATGGTAATAGTGGACAAAGTAATGGTTACTTTGTAAAGTAACTATAGAAAAATCCTAATTTTTTTAATTTTTGTTGATTATTTTTTAATTTAATTTTTTAAAAGCTTAATAGTGAGATAGCCCCCCAAACTTGTCCCCAATTAACAAGTGACACCCTGAACTTTTAAACGTTACAAATATCTCCTTAAACTTGCTTAATTGTATGAACTAACTCCTTAAAAACTCTCAATTGTAACAATTAATCCACATATCTGGCATTGTATAGTTGCAGCCAAAAAGTGGACTACACACGCGACACGTAGCAGCATGTCATTAGTTGTTAAAAAGTCAAATGTCACGTGTATAAAAAAATTTTTTTTAAAAAAGAATTAAACAAAAATTAATTTTTCGTCTCCTTGTTTTTCATTTTCATTTTTTTTTCTTCATTTTGATTCTTTCTTTTTCTTTTTTTTTTCTTTTTCTATATCCACTAAAATTACTTTACTTTTTCTTTTTTTTCTTCTTCTTCTTTGCTTTTTCTTTTATTCAGAATTCTGGAAAGTTTCCAGATTTCCATTAGAAATCTGGAATTTTTGGGAATTTCCAGATTTCCGTCGGAAATTCCGTCGAAAATTTGAAAATTTTCAGAAGTTCCAAATTTCCGAATCTGGAAACAAAGAAAAAGGAAAAGAAAAGAAAAGAAGAAGAAGAAGGAAAAGAAAAAGAAGGAAAGGAAGAAGAAAAAAAAGAAAAAGAAAAATAAAGAATAAAAATGAAGAACAAGTTGAAAATGAAGAACATGAGAAAGAAAATGAAGAGTTAATTGTTTTTTTAATTTTTTTACGTTTTTTTAATTTTTTTAATTGTTTTTTTTCGTTTTTTAACCCTTTCACGCGCCCCTAAGAGTTTGAATCTTACTCTCTCTGCCATGTCAGCAATTTGGGGTTAGTTCACACGATTTTACAAGTTCAAGGGGATTTCTGTTACAATTGAAAGTTTGGGGTGTCACTTGTTAATTTGGTCCAAGTTGAGGGGGTTATCTCACTATTAAGCCTTTTTTAAAAAATAAAAAGATGCGTTTATCAATTTTGTCAAAAAAATGTCTCTTTTATTTTTTGACAAAATGATGGTTGTGTTTATCTCCGCCAACCAAAAAGAAGAAAAATCATTAACGGTGTTAAATGTGATGACGTAGCGAGAGGTATTTTTCTTAATTTATAGGTTATGATATAAAAAAACTCATTTCTCACGCTTTAAAGTTGTAAACACATGAATGTTTAAGAAACTTATCAATAAATAAAGACTAAAAACTCATTGCTACATCATCACATTTAACACCGTTAATGATTTTTCCGCCTTTTGAGTAACGGTGATAAACACAATCCTCATTTTGTCAAATAAATAAACACGAACACCTTTTTGACAAAATTGATAAACACATGAGTTTTTTTCAGACATTACCCTATATTTTAACTTTCAAGATGTTGAGTCCATATTTGACTATATTTTCCTTTGTATTTTCATAAGTATTTCGGGCTAAATCAATTAAAATTGCATAAGATTGTGCTAACAATGATCAAAGTGTAGCAAATATCATGTTTATGGGTAACAACAAGAAATCTGGACAGAAACAGCCTTTTACAGCTAAAAGACAAGAGAAGAATGAGACAAAACGTGTTGAAAAGTGCTTCTGGACTGTAGTGTCAGGGATGCAAGCTTGGGAGATGAGAGTGGAGCGTGTTTTAAGGGCAGAATCAGCTGAAGACTTAGTTTAATGTGTAGTTAATCTCGTTTATTGTATTTCTGCAGTTTGTTTGTTAGTTAATTTTAACTCTTTCTTTGATTTCCAGCCTATATAATGGTTGTAGCCTTTGTTGCTGAAGTATTCTCAGACTTAGACATCACATCTACTTCAGTTTTATTTCTTGTACTTTCTGTTAAGAGATTTATTCTCTTCTTTAATGAAGTCTTCAGTTTCCTTTAGACTGTTTGCTTACATTATGAGTGAGTAGTCACCTTTCAAGTTTAACCAGCCTCAGCTGGTGGTCACTAGTACTTTTCTCTTTATTAGTAGTGTATGTTTTCAATCTTTCATCGTGTATAATGGAATGCCTATGGTTGGAGTAATTAATACTTCGTATCTTAGTGCATTTGGATGTTGGGAAGCTAATTTCCATTGCATGTAACTACCATTATACATATATTATATTCTAAGGATACTTGTTTGATTTTATACCAAGGGTTCTCATATCTTTGGGATGCTACTCAGCTTAATGCAAGAATAATTACACTTAGGTGCATCTTTGTGCAATAAATTCTTAGGATCTTAAGAACATGTGAAAACTGACTTCAAGTGAATATGGAGTAGAGACCTTGGCATGAAAATTGAATAACATGCATTAATAATAAGAGAAATAGTATGCTAGATCACTAGCAAACAGGTTGGTTGGGCTTGTACTTTTCCATAATTGTTTCAAAAATCATATTTCAATATTGCTCTGTTTTCATTAAACACAATCAACTTCAAATATTTGTCACTTGATACATCAAACAGACTGGTTGGTAACAACTTTCAGTAAAACCTTGCTCCAATCCTCGTGGGAATGACACTTGGACTTCACCATTATTACATACAGACCTAGTATACTTACTAGTGTACTCCAGAAGTCAACACAAGACATCTATATTGTTATACACAATAAACTTGTGATTTTGTAATGGCTTGTCTATCTATCTGTGCCTAAATATAAAAGTTACAGATCTAAAAAGATAGACAGAATAACCAAAGAGTTAAGGGGGCGTTTGGTTCGCAAAGAGGTAACGAAGTGGAATTCGAAAATGATAACTTAACAAAAAGTTATCCAAACTGAGCTAAGGCAATTGCAAAAAAGGCTCATTCAACCTTATAAACAAGCCCAAATTAGCCAAGTCATCGCACAAATAGAAGGAATAACCGCACAAACGCAGGTTATTCCTCCATTATCCATGACCTCCATCTCTGAGAAATAATTGAAATCCACGGCTATAAAAGGAGATGAAAGCAGAGATAAAAAGGTTAGACATTCATATAATACAAAAAATATACTTTCTTTCCTAAAAATCGTACTGACTTGATCGTCGGAGTTCTACCCGGAGACTCAATTTCCGGTTCTGTTTTGCAGGTTATTACGATCTAATGTACCAGAAGTTCGATCCTAAAGAGTGTATTATTCTCAAGAATATCATTGGTGCAGTGAGCGTGGAGCTTTTGACATAGTTTTACGATACACATTGTCATCGTAAAAACTACAAAAGTTTCACCAGAACATGACGGATCCTTCAGACAATACTGGAGTATCGACAAGATCCACTCAAGCGGGAAATAGACAAGCCACACAATCAAATCCCACAAATACCACTAGTGCGAATTCAAATCCCCAAAATGTCACTAATGCGAATCCGAATCCACAGAATGTTAATTCACAAACCATAGAACCTTTAATGGAGGAAGTGCAAGTCCATAACGAGATGGAAATGCCAGATGAAGATTTCTTGCAGATGGCAGGACAAGTATTGGCTCGAAACATGAGTCAATTGGCAGGTGATAGAATGATAAATCTTTTGACTGGGTTGGCGAATCGCTCCCAACCAATTCCCCCCCAATCAACTACAACCACAATCCCAGTCCAAAATATCCCAAGTCAAACTATCCCACAAGCTTTACCCATTCCGCCTGTTAATCCGCCATCTCAGGGGAGACAGGAACTGAGACAGTCGAGTCGAATGTCACAGTTCACCCATCCAGGACATTATTCGTCTCCTTTTGAGCATAATCAGAATCAATCCATGCAGCGTTATTATTCTTTTCATAACCAAAAGCAAATGCCACAACCGCCTATTATGGGGAGGATGTCGCCCCAATGGTCCTTTGATCTTTACACCGGAGAAAGGTTAGCAGTCGCACCTCATCATGTCCATCATGAGGAGAGACCTACCAGAATGGCGGAACCAAGAATAATTGAGCAAGGACAAGGCGAGCATATGACAGACATGGAAAGGCAATTGCAGTAGATGTTACAGCGAATGGGCTATACCCAGCGAGAAAGGGAGCACACGCAGAGTGACTCGCCCTTCGCGGCGAGAATAAGAGATTTTGTCCCAGACCACATAATCAAAGCGCCAGCTATTCCAAAATACCATGGGGATCCAAACTCAGATCCGGAATCACACGTGAGAAATTACAAGGAGTTAATGGACATGACTGGTGCTAGCGAGAGCATAATTTGTAGACTTTTTTCAACAACTTTGGCAGGTGCTGCTTCAGATTGGTTTCGCTCATTGCCATCTGAATCTATCAGGAGTTGGGATCAATACAGCAGGGATTTTTGTGCAAAATTCGTTGGTTGCAAACCAGTTGGGATGACAAAGTGACAGTTGAAGGACATTAAGCAAAAAAAATACACTTCTTTGCGTAAATTCATAATGGCCTTCAATCCTTGTTAGGCTCCAAAATCCAGATATCGTAAGTATCCGCAACATGATGGCTGATGGAACTACAGATTGGAGCATGCGAGAAGAAATAATTCGCAATAAACCACGGTCTGTGGCTGAGCTAATGTGCATCACCAAAGAGTTCATGGAAGTAGATGATGTTAACAGAGAACATCGAGCACAAAATAGGCGAGATAGAGAGGGAGCAAGAAATAACTCAAAAGGAAGAAGGTTCTCCTCAAATTTCAGGAACCATTTGACACGGCGAAATAACCAAACGGTTTTAAACACAACACATCATGAAGTGTTGCTCTGGATAGAGAAAAATCCGCTCAAGAAAGAAATTCAGTTCCCTGATACCAGAGGGAGAAGTAGCATGCGAAAACATTCTGAGAAGTATTGCAGGTTCCATAAATTAAATGGACACGATACAAATGATTGCTACGAATTGAAGAGAGAGATTGAGAAGTTGATTGAAAGAGGAAAGTTAGGTCAATTTGTGAAGAAGGATGACGAGTGAACAAGGGGAACGCAAAACACTGATGCTCGCCCAGAGAAGAAGCAAAAGAAGTGAGTGATAAATGTGATCATTGGCGGCATCTATGAACCGCCAACAAAAAAGGCTCGCCGTGAACAGCGAAAAAGCAACACTAAAAGGGGGGATGCGATTAACTATTCGTTTGTCAGGATAAGTGAACTGCACGCGGATGCTTTGGTGATCACTATCTCTGTTGATGGATGAGATATTAAGCGAGTATTGGTTGATATTGGATGCTTTTGTAACATCATTACGCAGGCATCGTTTAACCAGTTAAACATCAATGATGAGCAAATTGAACATACTTATATGGATATTTCGAGGTTCAATGGACATTGTTCTCAGGCGAATGGCCATGTCATTTTAGAGACAGAGATGGGCGATAAAGATCTGCGCTGGCAAGGTGATTTAGAACTCACTATAGTGAATATCCCATTGGCATATAATATCATCTTGGGAAGGCCTTTTTTGTCAGAGACGGAGTCCTTGATATCGATTAAGCACTTGTCTCTACACTTACCCACATATCAAGGGCGAGTTGTAGTAGAAGGTGATCAGTTGATATCCCAGAAAGCTTATACTTTGTCTTTAAAGATGAGGCCAGAAGATGAAGAGGAAAAAGAAGAGGACAAGTTGCCGGCAAAAGCATTGGGCGAATCAGAATTGTTCGCCATAACTGATCAGAAGAATGTGAAGATTGCCAAAGGCCTGACTGACGAAGTGCGAGAAGCGATTATTGCAGTGTTAAGGGAGTGCGAATCCGTATTCGCCAGACTTAGAGAAATCCTCAAAGGGATAAGTCCGGAAGTCGCCACTCACAAGCTCAATGTAGATAAAAATGCAATCCCCAAACAGCAAAATAAAAGAGGTCAAGCTCCTGAGCGACATAAAGCTATTGAGGAAGCGGTTGTAGATTTGTTAAAGTCGGATGCCATTCGAGAGGTTACTTACCCTCAGTGGTTGGCAAATGTGGTACTTGTAAAGAAGCCGAATGACACATATCGCATGTGTGTGGATTTCACAGACCTCAACAAGGCTTGCCCACAAGATATGTACCCGCTACCTAATATCGATATTCTGGTTGATGGGACAGCTCGATTTGAAACATTATCTTTCATAGATGTCAAATCTAGTTATCACCAAATCCCAATGGAGAAGGCGGATGAAATCCAAACATCTTTTATAACTCATCAGGCGACTTATTGCTTCAAAGTCATACCTTTTGGGTTGAAGAATGTTGGAGCAACTTACCAGCGAATGATGAACAAAATCTTCTCAAATAAGGCAGGCGACAACTTCTCTATCTATGTTGATGACATGATTATAAAGAGTAAGAAGATGGAAGATCATCCGCATGATATCAGAGAGGTGCTGGAGGTACTCATGAAGTATGGATTAAAACTAAATCCAGAAAAATGCACATTTGGTGCAAAGGCGGGAAAGTTCCTGGGGTTCATAGTGAGCAAAAAAGGGGTTGAAGTTAACCTAGAAAAAGTCAAGGTTGTAATGGAAATGAAAACTCCAAAAAATGTGCGAGAAGTGCAAAAGCTAAATGGGCGGTTGATAGCATTAGGGCGATTCATATCGTGGTCAGCAAGAAGGTGCCTACCATTTTACAATGCAATAAAAAATATCCAAGAACTTTGAGTGGACACCAGATTGCCAAGAGACATTCGAAGGAATCAAGCGGTTGTTATGCTATCCACCTTTAATGAGCAGACCAATAGAAGGGGAGGACTTATAGTTGTATGTATCACTGACCGATATTGCGGTATGCACAGTCATCGTGCGAGAAGAAGAAGGACAACAATTTCCAGTTTACAAAGCAAGCAAAGTGTTGAAAGACGCAGAAATTTGCTATTCAAAGTTGGATAAAATGGCTTTGGCTGTGGTCACAACAACAACGAGATTAAAACCCTATTTCCAGGCTCACACAATAGTGATTCACACAGGAATTCCAATGAGAAAAGTCCTACAAAAGCCAGACACTTCAGGAAGGTTGATGGAATGGTCGATTCGCCTGGGCGAGTTCGACATCAGATATGAGGGAAGACCATCGTTGAAAAGCCAAGTGTTAGCAGATTTTGTGAATGAGTTCACCTAGGATGAAGAGATCTCGCCCAAAGAGCCAAAAGAGGAATGGAGTATGTACACTGACGGAGCATTATCCACAGAAGGGGCAGGACTTAGAGTTGTGATCATAGGTCCAGATGTCATTCGCCTACATCACGCTGAGAAGTTGACATTCAAAACAACTAATAATGCGGCAGAATATGAAGCAATGATATGCAGATTAAAACTGGTAAAAGAACTCGCCCCAGAACGAATTGTTATCTACAGCGATTCGAAGTTAATGGTAAACCAGATTGCCAAAAACTACATTGTGAAGCATGAAGATCTGGTGAAATACCATCGTGAAGTGGAGAAATTAACACATGCAATCTCGGAAAAGGGAGTTGTTTGGGAAATGGTTCACATACCACGCGGACAGAATTAAAAGGCGGATGAATTGGCAAAAGCAGTTGCGAGCAAAGATCCATGGAATAAAAAAACATGTGATCTCGAGATTTACACAGCCCCTGCATTCACGACAGCAGAAGTAATGTTCACAGAAGAGCTCTAAGATGATGATGATTGGCGAATCCCCTCGAGAAACTATCTAGAAAGAGGAGACCTACTGACAAATAAAGTTCAAGTAAGGAAAGTTATTCTACAGTGTGCCAGGTACTTCATAAGAGATGGAACATTATACCGCAGGTCATTCACTTGCTCCTAGCTCAAATGTATCAGTCTAAACGAGGGAGATTATGTGCTGCAAGAATTACATGAAGGCATTTGCAGAGCACATGAGGCATCAGCCACTATTGTGCGAAAAGCCAGGTTGAGAGGCTATTATTGGCCTTGGGCGGAAGAAGGTGCGAAAAAGATGGTGGCGGAATGTCAAAATTGTCAAATCCATGCGAATGACAAGCACCTTCCAGGGTCATAGCAAATTCCTATCTTAGAAGCTTGGCCATTTCGCTATTTGGGGGATTGATTTGGTTGGTCCATTCCCAGAGGCAACTCGAAAAAGGAAGTACTTGGTAGTGGCGGTTGACCACTTTAGCAAATGGGTGGAAGCAGAAGCAATTGCATCTCAGACCCCAGAGCGAATGATTGAATTCGTCAAGGAAAACATAATCATGAAATTCGGCATTCCCATGCTAATAATCACAGACAACGGAACACAATTCAATTGTGTAAAATTTAAAGAATATTGAGAAAGCATGGGAATCAAGAATCACTTTTCATTAGTGAATCACCCGCAGTCCAATGGCATGACGGAAGTGACGAATATAGCCATGGTGCAAGGAATCAAGAAAAGGCTGGGTTCAAAAAGAACAGGTTGGGCGGATGAAGTCCCAAACATGTTATGGGCATATCGCACATCAGTTAAAACAACTACTGACGAAACCCCATTTTT
This sequence comes from Euphorbia peplus, assembly GCA_028411795.1. Lineage (NCBI taxonomy): Eukaryota > Viridiplantae > Streptophyta > Magnoliopsida > Malpighiales > Euphorbiaceae > Euphorbia > Euphorbia peplus. The sequence goes on from CP110844.1 coordinate 23,182,532, forward strand.
CCTTAGTGTATGAAATAAAAGCAGTCATACCAGTGGAATTCAAATCCGCAACAGATAGTTAGCATATATGCGAATGGCTGCCTATCGTCAGCGAATCAAATCCTATCATGACAGGAAAATACGGCGAGTCATCATCAATGAGGGCGATTTGGTCATTAAGAAAGCAGATTAAACTCAGTCGCAAGAAAGAAGAGGCAAATTGGGGATCAATTGGGTCGGCCCATATAAAGTTGTCAAAAAACTGGGACCAGCCACCTTCGAGATTGCGGAATTGAGCGGGAAGCCACTCCTAAGAACGTGGAATTTAGAAAATTTATGCTTGTATAGAGAAGGCGAGTAGTAAAGGAAGGGAAAAGTACTATTTTTCCTTTTATAATTTTTATCCCACTGGGTTTTCTTATAAAAGGTTTTAATGAGGCTTGGATCCTGAAACTATATCCACAATTGTAATGCGAGTAGAAGCAGACTTAGTTTTGTCTGCTGTTGCGCTTTCAGGCGCCTTGCGAGTTACTTCTCGCACAACCTCAGGCGCCTTTCTCTTTGGCGGTGGAGGAGTATTTTCAGTTGTGCTCGCACTCGCTTTTCGCTTGCGAACCAAGTCAATCTCAATCCCCATACTGGGGGTAGGAGTTTCCTCCCCATTCGTTTTTCGCCCTCCGAGTCTTTGTTGCCTCCTCAAGAGGGCTTTCGCCTCCCGATCTGCAGCCACGCGAGAAAATGCGTCACGACCCCTGCAAAGGGTTCGAGATATTAGTTAAAAGGAAATAGGAAGTAAATATACATATTACATAAAGGCGATAAGGGAAATATTTGGCGTTAACGCCTTCACGAGTCGCAATCGCCACTCGATTTCGCCTCATATCCAAAGCCTGCTCATATGTCCAGGTCATGGCGGGCACATCCTTGAAAACATTTATTATGTCCCTCTCCTCGCGAGTGGGACCCTCAATGCGGATGCTGGTGGGGATAGGATGATACCACCCGTGATGGAAGTTAATGTCGTCGCCCTCCTTCACTTTTATGTAAAAGTACGCCCTATCTCAGTCGCACACTTTGTTCAATTTATCATGAAAGGCGGAATAGTCATGTCGCCTGGAGAAGGTATAAAAACCCCCAGCTCCCCGAGCTTTCTTGAAGTGGTGAAGACCGACGAATATCCTCACGTTAAACGACATCCCCAGACATTCCGCCAGGAATTTGTCAAGAGTGATGTCCGCCCAACCATTAGGGTGAAGTTGCCATGGGCCTAGGTTGTAAGCATTCAAGATTTGGGCGACATCATCAGGTAACGGCATGGTGAATCCGCAAATCTATTTTCTGAAAGAAGAGATTGGATTATGTCCATGTTTTGTTAAACTTGAATTTGGACGAAAAACTTATTCACCCCCTCTAGGTGATTCTGATCTTGTTTGAGCCAACATTAAAGTCATACTTGTTATTCATGAAATAATGGGATTGAATAGGCTTCATTCTAGAAAACATTGTTATTTTATTATCTCATGACAATTACAAAAATTTAGATTCCTAATCCTACATTTTCAAAAAGAGGATTAAGGGAAATAAACTCAAGTTTAAAGATATTGTATTCGAAGAATGTAAGGTGAAAAATAAATAAGCCAGAGACCTATGATTCAAAAGACTTTAACATAACTATTCAATTTACTTTTCTTCAAGTGATTTACATTAAGAGTTTGACATTAAATTTTCAACTGTCAAGTGCTATGTATTAATCTCTAAAAGGGTAATTCAACAATTGTAAAATGAGCCATAACAGATTTTCTTAAGTATTTCTGCTACTTATAATTAAGAAAATTAGTTGAGTGGTAGTGCGAAGTAACAAAACAAAATCAGGATGTATCACTTTTTTTTCGTCTCACACACCTGAACTTCTAGCAATGCAAGTTTCAGAATGTTCAAGCATTAAGTTTCCATAATGAATTCTTGAAATTACTTTTAATATTTGTTTTTCAAAACTATGTGGAAAAAAACTTCACAAAATAGATTAAACGTTCAAGGCAAAATAAATACAAAATTTAATAGAAATTTCGGTTATGAACTTTATGATAATTGTTATTATTACTAATTAAAGTTAGTAAACATAATTTATAAAGTGGAAAATAATAATAAAAATAATTGGAAAAACTAAGTAATTGAGAAAATGCTGCCTATACAATTCTATATAAAGACTTTAAAAATGAGTTTTGAATTAAAATAGTGTCCTGTTTGTTTCCAATTATATCCTTATCATTAAATGCTTTGTTCATTCTTTTGGTACTTATTTCAGCCCGTCAACTACTTGTATGCTCTACTTGTATGGTTTTAAAATCACTCTTCAATTTGGGTGTGAAATTTATTGCCTTTTAAAGGCTTTAGATAGTAGAAGCTGTATTTATTTATTAATTTGAGCTGCATTTAGTAACTCTAAATGGTAAATTATTATTATTTATTTTTTTAAGAAAATATATAATGAAGGAGGATTCCCGGCAGCTAAATTTGATCCACATATTGAGGAAGGAATGGAAGGGATTTATAAGTGAAGTGAAGTGAAGTGAAGTGGTGTCTGATAATTTATTTCATCCTTCTTCTTCTTCTTCTTTATTTCATCCTACTTCTTTTTCTTCTTCTTCTTCTTCTTCTTCTTCTTCTTTATTTCATCCTAATTCTTCTTCTTCTTCTTCTTCCCGATGAATTTGGGAAGAACGCCCACTCTGTCAACTGATGGTATTAGTGCTACCAGTAGAATTAATGTTGGTAACTGCAGCCCCTATCCTATCTTCTCTACCAATTCTCTATCCCGCTTCTCTTCTTCTTCTTCTCAACTTCATTTTTCTACCTTCAGACGCCGATATTCTTCTCTCAATGCTTCCTTTCTCGACCTCCCTCTTCTTCCTTTCAACATGTCCGAGGTAACATGTTGTTGTTAACTTTAACTATCAGCTCGAGCTTTTTACTTCAATAGCTTAAGTAACAGTTTTCTGAAGATATTGTTTATTCTGATTGTCTTCTTAAAACAGGTTCTTGTTCCATCAGAGAGTAAAGTTTTGCACCTCTATGAAGCTAGATATTTAGCCCTTCTTGAGGAGGTAATCCCTCTCTTATTTTATAGGATTCTTCTCCGTACCGTCCCCTTTTGAGATCTAAATGTTACTATTTCTCGTTTGGCTTATTGAATGATCAGTGTTTTAAACTGTATTGTATGCATTACCTTTCAAGATATGACCAACATTGATAATCTGCGTTACAAATGGAGCATATGCTGCAAGGCATTGTTTCTGCAGCTTTAAAGGCTCGTCTTTGCTTTTAATGAGGATTATCGCTCTTAAATAATAGTATAAGTTCAAATTAGTAGAGTTGATAGTTTTATGCATACTAAAATTTGAAATTACATTACAAAGTTAAATAGTTTGGTTTTTGAAGACTGTAAGTAACAGTGATGGAGCATCTTGCATGTCCTCTTAAAGAGTAAATTAAGTCCGACTTTCTCACCATTTTCTCTACTTCCTGTGGTAATCTACGGACATCTAGAAGAACAATAGTGATGGAGAAAGTTGTCAAAGAATTATTTGAATTTAAAGGTACTGATCCAAGCATACTAGTGAAGAAGGATTGATGATAAGGATAGGAATGCGAAATACATGTATGGTTTAAAATACTATCGCCATGCATGTGAACAACTATAAATTGGTTGGGTAGAGAGAAATGTATAATCCTCAGTTAGTTGTGTATGTGTGTGGAAACTGATCCTTCATCCATACTTAAATTTTAAAGCAGTTTCTGAGAATGTTCATTTTTAAGATCATATTTCATAGTTGACAATAAGTTCATTCTTCCAGCTATGACGTAATGTGTGCCGCTTAACTTCGTTCTTGCAGTCGTTAAAGAAGAAAGAGAAGCTTTTTGTGCATTTTGTACTGGATCCTATTAATATGAACAGCTCAGGGACAGAAGCTTCATTTGCAGCTAGATATGGCTGTTTGGTGTTCATAGAAAGTGTAAAGATCTTAAAGTTTTGAGATTATTACTCAAAATTTATTGTTCTTTTTTCAACTGAATTTAGTTTAGTTCTTTGCAGGTTGAGCGTTTAGATGTTGGAGCATTAATTTCTATAAGGGGAATTGGTCGTGTCAAGATTGTGAACTTTTCTCAGGTAAATTCACTATGAATGGCTTAAAAATTTAAAAACGACACTGGATTAAATAAAATGAAATTGCAAAACCAAATTAAAGTTTTTTAACAACAGGAAGGTTTTTCAGCAAATCCTTAGTTTTCCAACCTATAGTCTCTTCTTTTCTTACCTAGAAAAATTAACATGCTATCATGAGTTTGGCAAGGTTGCCTGTAACTTATAGCAATATGATTTCGCTCATAAATCATTTAAATCATGAAATGAAGGAGGCAATATGTCTTATTCGCATAACTTAAGTGTGTGTATAACAGTATATGAACCGTAGCATAACCTATTCTTGTTACTTATTTTTCCATGTTTGTCTACTCAACTTATATTATTTACCCACATGTTTGCAATTTTGAATTTTCAGTCTGAGCCATACATGATAGGTGAGGTGATACCAATGCAGGATATGATCCTTGAGAGTGCAAGTACTATAAACTCCAAATTAACAGAAGTTAAGCAGGCTCTTTACAGTTTGAATAGCCTGGAAATCAAATTAAAGGTACACTCCATCTTTCATTATTGTGTAGAAATTCTTGATTGCACTTGTCTATGCATGCCTATGTTGTGTGAGGAATTCTTTATTTTACTTGTCTTTGTAAGGATATGTTGTAGTGTGCATGTTCCTTTCTGGAATGACTGTGTCTTTGATTGAGGGATTGAAATATGAATTTCAGTTTTTAACCTTTTTGAGCAATTTTTTTAAGAACTTATCAATTCATTTGCTAACTTATGTCATGTTGATAGGCTCCAAAAGAGGCATTATTGCAGACTCGTACTGTAAGCTCTCTAACATGGGCCGAAAAGGAACCATCCTTGGAATGTGACAAAGCTTTCATTCCATCTCTGGCGGAACGAGTGTCATTCACAGCACTCCAACCTATCACAGGCAAAAATTTTTCTCCTGCATCCCATATTTGATTGAGATATATAGATTAGATAGGCAGATATATATACGATCAAGTTCTCAACGTGTAAAAACAACAAAACTAAGGGACCTTAGAATGCTTTAATCCATTATTTGCATACATGACAGAGCTAAAGAAATGTGCAAAAACATCATGTTAATGCTCCATTTGTTGATTTTCTAATTTCATGGACTTGTTGTGGAAAGAAAGTTGAAAACATCTGAACAGATATGTATATATATGGTTGGCTGTAACAGGATGTACTCAAACAGACCTATTTAAGTTGCAGAGGAGGAAGTTAAAAGCAATGGATTTAAAAGATACAGCAAGAAGGCTCGAGAGTTCGTTAGAATTAGTGAACGAGAACATCTCCCTTGTTGCAGCTAAGCTTGCCATCCAATCTCTGGAGATGAAATAGTGTAGATATGAATGAAAAATGAGGAGATTGTTAATTATATAGATAACAGTCAAGTAAGAAAAGGTGCCATTTTGGCACCATTATTATGACTCTTTTGTTCATTGATGTATGTATAGGGCCAAAGGAGATCATAGTTCCGAGATGTTGATATTCATTTTTTTACCAGTTGTGCATAGGAATTGGCAATGCAATTTCAGTCTATGATTGAATCCTAATTCATTAAGTTCAACTTATATATTTGTCAGTTATGTTAGGCGACTAGCAAACAGGGCGGCTCAGTTATACTTCTCCCATGCTGTTTTCTGATATTCCAAGGTTTCTTGTTTCTGTATTTAACTTTGATTGCCTTTCTGGCTTGTCAATTTTTGTCTTAAAAACTCGTATAATTTTTGTAAGTTTGTTTGAAAATATAGAGACATTTACTACAATAATATAAGAAATCCCAGGCAACTAGTAGCCTAATTAAAATAAACAGATATCCCTATTCTTGAAGTCAGACGGAGACTTTTTCAGCCTCCACTTCTTTATTCATCTCTTCTGCTTGATCTCTCTCTCTTCTTCAAAAAATGGAGCAAAAGATTCAAAAGTAAAGGCAATGGGAAATTGCTGGTTCTCTCCTCCTGATGAGCTAGACGAAGACAAATTTCAAGTTCCCACCACAATCGGCCACTTCAATCCAGGTATGCCAATCAATTCAACTTATCTGTTTCTTCCTATACTCTTCTAATTAAATCTTTGGTTTGCATTACTGTATCAGCCGATCCAGACACATCTTCAATTTGTGAAAGCACCTGCCAAATTGAGCCAAGTTCAAATATCACATGGCCATCTCAAGTGAGTAGCACTACTTCCGCCATTGAAAACAACCAAAGTGGCTCCCACAAAACTGCAGATGATGCTGGTAACAACTTGAGGGTCTTCACATATGCACAATTGAAGATTGCTACTCACAATTTTAGAAGGGATATGGTGATTGGAAGAGGAGGTTTTGGTAAAGTTTATAAAGGATACATAAAGGAGAAGCTTCCTTCTCGTGGTATTAAGCAAAGATTGATGCCATCTCAGCCTCCACAGAAATTAACTTTTGTTGTGAAACAATTGGATGCTCCCAGCAAGCAAGGGTTAAAGGATTGGTTGGTATGTGCTTTTTTTTTCCCCTTCACACTTGCATTTCTATGCTTTTTTGTTTTCTTAATTACGTGTAGTCAATAAGTAGTATTTCTGATACAGAATGGGCAGATTGGTGTTCTGAATTTTGAAATCTAACAGTTAAGGTGTTCTGGATTACATAATTTTGTGGAAGTTCTTGATATTTCTATTACTGCTACCTGAGGATTGAGCTAAAAATGTGAGGTTGAAGTGTAGCATTTATTACCTCTATTTTCTTAAAAAGCCAAAACTGTAGGCCTCTAAACAGTAAGCTAAAAATCAACTAGATCCCTAATTGTCACTTCTTTTAATTAAACCTATTTTCTATTTGAAAGATAAAGGTCAAAGTTTCCTTGAAATTGGCCTGTATGATTAATTTAGTCCAAAATGAACTTAAGGTATCATTTTGCGCTCATTGTTTTATCTAAATGTTGGTCCAGTCAGAGGTGAATATTCTGGGAGGTCTTTCTCACCCTAACCTTGTCAAGTTGTTGGGGTACTCAGCAGAGGAAGGAAAAGTCTTTCTTGTGTAGAACGCAATGTCGAGTAGAAACCTCAGCTACCATCTATTTGGAAGTAAGGGCTAATAACCATTCTTTCACATAGAATTGCTTAATGCATATTTACACGCTTCAACTTGGGTTTTTCTTTTTTTTTTTACCTTTTGGCACCTTATACTTGTAGTTGGACCTGTCTCACACCTATACTTTTCCATTTTGAACCTCTAAATGCAAAAACAATGGTTTAAATATGCGTTAGGCCTTTCTATTATGTTGTTCTTATATTTGAATGTATAATATTTATGTCATGTGCAGAGGGCTCAGTTCGGCCACTTCCATGGGACATGAGATTTCGGATTGCTTTAGGAATGGCCCGTGGCCTAGCATACTTGCACGCATCAAATGTACCAATAGTTCACAGTGATTTCAAATCCTCAAATATACTGCTTGATAAGGTGATGTTCTATGTATTTTGCATTGCCTTCCATTTAGAGATTCATCATAAACATGCGTTTTCATCTAGTTCTCGGTTAGTTCAAAACGGGAAAGAAAAAGAACAAATTGGACATGGATCTACGGAACTGGTATCTAACTTGGAATTTAATTCCAGTTGTATAATGCAAAACTTTCGGACTTTGGCTTGACATATGTGGCTGGTAATGCATATAACGGAAGAGGTATAACAGGGACAATGGGTTATATATAGTCTCCTGAGATTCAATCTACAGGTAATTTCTTTTGTTTATTAGGAACTTGAAGCTCCACTACTTTAACTTCCGAATTATGTGATTTAGTTTCATTTAAATGTAATTTGTGAGCTTTGTTCTGATAATTGTGCTCTGTGATTGAATAGGAAGTTTCAGCGTGAAGAGTGATGTATACAGTTTTGGAGTTGTTATAGTTGAGATGCTAACAGGCTTACCTGCATTTGACAAGAAACGTCCAATAGAGAAAATAGTACTTGTGAGCTGGGTGAAACCGTATCTATCAAATAAGAGAAAGCTAAAAAGCGTAATGGATTTGAGGTTGGAGGGAAAGTATCCATACAAGGAAGCTTCACAAATTGCAATGCTTGCTCTTAAATGTCTTCATAATCAGCCAAGATTGCGACCCCCAATGGAAGAAATTATTGACACACTGCAACAGCTAGAAGCATGCCGAAATAGAATCGTTGGAGAGGCTGGAATTGATTAGTTTTGGTAATCCTACCAATTTCGCAGATCGTGGATGCCAATTTTAGCTGTGTTATGCTTGAGTAGCATCACAAATATGGTGGTCCTCTGATCAGTTCCATTGAAATGTAGTGTTTTTGATACAAACTGGATTAATCGGTCCGAGGTCGGTTATTTGTCTAAGTAGGAGTCTAATTTAGTTATATTTATATTGTTATAGTACAATAGGTTTATAATTCTTATTTAGTTAAGATTCTTATTTTGGTAGGATAGTATTTCATATTATCTTTCAAGTCTAGTAATTTGTTCAATCAATCAATTCAGAGGTTAATAATATTTCAGTTTGCGCTAACTAGAAAAGCGAAGTGGTGTTTTAGGTCGTTTCCACCCAAAACGATCTCTCTTGATCGATTTCCAAGATAGGGTCATATCAACTGGTGCTTTATCAACTAGTGCTTTCATTGAGAGTTTTGTACCCAATCATTATTTTCATTGAGAGTTTTTATCCCCATCTTTCATTGTTATCTCTACCCATCTTTCATTGTTTTCTTTTTACCCATATTCGATTGTCCACCATGATTGACGCAATTCGTGTCGAGTTTGTTAACCACAGGGAGGCTCTTAAGTTATCTATTAAACACTCCCTCGAGGCTTGTGTTCACCAATTGCGCGCTCAAATACAATCTCAACAATCAACAAGTGACGAATCCAACACTGATAAAGATGACACGTTTTTGTTTCGTTCCTTACAACAACCACCTCGTTTGAACATTGTCGCTCTCTATTTAGAGTATGATGTGTATGTGTGGTATCGCCGGACGCAAGCTAACGGCATGTTTCGTGATTGGAATGATTTCTTGTCGAAAATTAAACATCAATTTGGCCCTTCTAAGTTTGGAGCTTTCCATGTAACCACATAATTTGAAGCTGAAGTTTCCTCGAATTCATCTTCTGTTTTAGCCACTGCTTACGATTCCATCGAGGTCATAACTAACAATCCCACCAAAGACATGAGTCCCCAATTGGTGGTTACATTTGGGCAAGACATTACCAGCAAGGAGAATGGGAAGCTTGAGAAGGAAAAAGTCGCAAGCACCCTAATGCACACTAATGATTTTTCTTATTTAATTTGTGCTTATGGGAGGAGTGTGTGTGATAGTGATGATATGAAGTTTTTTTATTCAATGGAGGAGTATGCTGACAAGTTGGATGAGGTTGTTCCATTTTTTCTTGAGCGAAAATTTCTTGGTTTGAATGGATTCAATATTGCTATGTTAAGATTTGAGGACGATTTATGTGTTTGCAAGGAGCAGCTGATGAATTATGGCTATTTTACAATTAATAGTTCGGGTCAATTGGATGACACATCAACTTTAATTGGTAGTGTTAATGAACTCGACAATTCTCTATATTTCATTGGCCACAATTTGCTATCTCATAGAGAGAGTGACCAATTCTTTTTGTTTTTCAAGAATGACAACAAGTTACTTGATCCCGATTCGCCGGACCGACTCGACAACATCGTCAAGCATTCAAGTTCTTTTTGAGCTCTGACTTTCTTGTTGCTCTATTTGTTTTTCAAACTACCACCTTGAGGACAAGGTGATTTTGAAGGGGTGACGAATGATACAACCTGGATTAATCGGTCCGAGGTCGGTTATTTGTCTAAGTAGTAGTCTTATTTAGTTATATTTATATTGTTATAGTACAATAGGTTTATGATTCTTATTTAGTTAGTCTTCTTATTTTGGTAGGATAGTATTTCCTATTATCTATTTAAAGGCTTTCAAGTCTTGTAATTTATTCAATCAATCAATTTAGAGTTTAATAATATTTCAGTTTGCGCTAACTAGAAAAGCGAAGTGGTGTTTTAGGTCGTTTCCACCCCAAAACGATCCCTCTTGATCGATTCCCAAGATATGATCGTATCAGTTTTGTATGTTGTTGAGGGCTAGAGGAAGTTCATTTGCATCCTCCAATTGTTCTATTTGTACATCACATGAAAAAAAACACAGTTTAACGGATAACTGCATAAATTGTATTCTCAAGAATTTAGCCAGACTACTAATTGGTTGTAGCCTAATTGGTACACTCACAAATGCGTGAGTGGAGAGATCAGAGTTCGAATTCTGCTCCTTACAATTTTTCAAAATAATAATTTTTTTTTTAGCCCATAATTTTTATCCAGGATATTCAGACTATAGTGGACTTATCTATAAATGGGTTATTCTTTGTTAGTTTTTGTTTTGTTTTGGGCTTGTTAAAATAAATAACAATTGCCCACTAAAGTCTTGGTGCAAACTTTAGCTTCCAAAAGAAGTTCTATTTACCGAGTAAAAAGCTATAGTAATAGTTAGTGTTCAAGAAAGCACTAGGCGCAAGTCGGGCGGTGACCCTTCGCCTAGCGCTTAGAGCGCTTAATCGGGGTCTAGGCGATTTTCTAGGCGGTTTTAAGATAAAATAATATTTATTTTTATAATAAGTTAATTATATGTAAATAAATTAATAAAATAATTAGAGTACCGTGATTAATTTTGCTATTTTTTGAAAAATATGATTATTTGAAGAGATTTGCTTCTCCAATAAAATAATCATTACATTTATCTTTTACCACAATCATAATTCAATGCAAAATAAATAAAGAAATAAAGTAGGTCCATTCAAAACTTAAGAAATAAAGTAGGCTTATTAAAAAGAAATTAAAAATTTAAGAAATAAATTAAGCCCATTAAAACCGCCTAGACCGCCCAGCCCGCCTAACTTCCGGCTAACTTCCGCCTGACCCGCTTAAAAAACCCTTCCGATTTTTATCACCGATTAAGGTGAAACCGAAGCGGTTTAGAACCGCCTAGATCGCTTTCTTGAACACTGGTAGTAGTCTTTTCTAAAAAAAAAAGAAAAAAGGAAGTGACAGCCGCATAAGGGAAAGAAAAACCGTAGTCGTTGGCAAAGTCTCTATTCGTTATTCAGGTTTAGGGGTTAACTTCCGGCTTTTAGTCGGAAGAGAAGCCCCTTCTTTGTTTTGCGTCGCTGCCTTTTCTTTTTATCGCTTTCAACAAAATCATGTTAGGATTATTAGTTTTCTTTTTATTTGGTGTTTGTTTGCTTGTTTTCCCTATACGAGAGATATTTCTCTCTATATGGGTCGTTATGGTTTGTCTCCTTGAATGGAGCGTTATCGTTTGTATCCCTTTATGGATAGTTTTATGTTTTATCTCGTTGAAGACGGAAGGGCTTTTGTTGTTATCAAATAGAATTTCTGATTGGATGGCGAAGTTCGCAGGAACTTCCTTGGTCATTACGAGTGTGTTGTGCCGCCTGTAGGCCTCCAAGATCTCCTTCTAGCTGATATTTGTGGCTCAAGCTTCTCTCGCCAAATTTGTTTGTCGTAGTTTTGCTGTTTTGTCTTTCTGTTCTTTTTCTTTTCTTGTTTTTCGAGACTCATAACCCCTCCTTGTTAAAAAAAAAAACAAAAAAAAAAAAACCTATAGTTATAGTAGATAGGAGTTTTGTTAATCAGCCTGGGAAAAGTTAATTTTGCCCTTAGAGTGGAAAAAGTGGGGTAATTTTTCTCATAACCATGCAGGATGCATGAACTCTTCTTAGAAAAAAAGATAAAAATGTTTAATGAGTTTTTCTTTGTCGGCCTCTTTCTTTATGCATGATTTATTACCCGAAAATTGAAGATTAGAAATTTGAGAATTTCAAAAAGATTGAGAGAATTTAAATATTGAATTGTTATAAAAATTAAAAACAAACGTCTTTTTTTTTTTTTTTGAATTAGAAAGATGTAGTCAGAACTACATGATACAAAATCTGAGGAAGGATATTCCCATATTATCTTGAATAACAATAGAACAGACACCAGCAGGTGCATGAGTAAACAGATGTAATCCGAGGGGCAACGTATCGCCTAAATTCGCCATCCAATCCGCACTTCTATTAGCCTCCCTATAGATGTGACAAACATTGATTTCCCAACTTCTGCCTATGTACTCTTGAATTTCCATAAGCAAGGCAGCAACATCATTCGGAGTGCAGTAAGAACGGCCTATCAGATCAACGCAGAGTTGGTTGTCCACTTCAACTTGAACTTTTCTGAGACCCATATCCCATGACATTTTTAAACCCTCCAGGATACCCCATAACTCCGCTTTGAGGACTGAGCAGGACCCAATCTTCTTCGAAAAACCCCGAATCCAATTACCATTGCAATCCCGAATCAAGCCACCAGCAGAAGACCTGAACGAATTTCCCTTAACAGCCCCATCCGTATTCAATTTGACCCAGCCAGGTCTCGGACGCGACCAACCAATAAGGCGATCAACACGGTTCGCCTTATGAGACACCTTATACATATCCCTGTTCCTGTTACTCTCAATGATGTCTTTGCAGCGAATTTTGATACTGGTGACAATATCGAGGATAGTACACTTTCCTCCTTGAAACACAATAACATTCCTATTCTTCCAAAGAACCCAGCAAGTAACAACAAACATCAGGACCCAGTTTTCGACAAATATTTGAAACCTATCAGAAATACAATTTTGAACCCAATTTTCCTCATCCATAGAAATAATGAGAAGGAAATCACAGATAGGGAGAAGTTGAAGCCAAACTGATCGAGCCTGGAGGCAGTCGCGAAAAACATGCACAATGGTTTCCGTATGGATGTTACAGACAGGGCACATGTCATTCACGTCTAAATGTCGACGAGTCCGCTCAGAGTTGGTCAATAACTTGCCTTTGGTAGCTAACCATAGAAAACTGCGGATGCGATGAGGGCCATCCCACCTCCAGATATCCTTCCACATATTTGACCCCCCATTTGAAAAATCATCAGAGATAATAGAGTAAGCAGATTTAACAGTGAACAAACCGCTACTAGAACCCATCCAAAAGGCTTGATCCTTGCCTGAGGTAAGTCTACAACCCAGGGACGCAGCTAGAGTGTAAATGCACAACTCGGGGAGAAGATGGATAAATCTCGGCCAACACCAGTCACCCGACTCATCCATCATATCAGCAACAGTAAGATTAATGATATTAGGATCGACGGGGCCTGTGGCAAGACGAAGAAGAGGGCCCAGATCTCCTACCCAATTATCCTTCCAGAACTTAGTTGTCGTACCATCACCAATTGCCCACTTCAAGCCGATGTGTAAATCATCCTTAGTACGTACGATAGCTTTCCAAAGAAGGGAGGCATCACTTCTCGCGGGTTGGAAAGGATCGAGTAAATCATTTGTGTTATACTTAGCTGCTAGGACACGAGCCCAAAGGGACTCAGGATTCCTTATAAACTGGAAGCTTAATTTGGTAATGAAGGCCATATTCATGGTTTTGGTGTCCCTCATCCCTAATCCCCCATTATTAGTCGGAGTGCACACTTCCTCCCACCGAACAAGACTGATCTTTCTTTTCTCGCTCGTTGTACCCCAAATAAAATTTCTAACAAGTTCATCAATCTTAGCACAAATATAACACGGCAAGCTCACAGTTTGCATGGTATAATAAGGAATAGCTGAGAGGACTGACTTAGCCAAAGTAATTCTTCCCGCGAGAGAGAGCGTATGCGAGGCCCATCCCGAGAGTTTGCTATGAATCCCGTCGATAATATACTGATAAGTACTCCTCTGGACTCTAGTGTGGAGTAAGGGAACCCCCAAATACTTCCCTAAATCTGTTGTAGGCCGAAGAGGGAGAATGGCAGTGATCTCCATTCGAAGAGGCGTCAGGACATTTTTAGAGTAAAAAATATTGGACTTCGAAAAGCTCACTTGGTGACCCGAGGCGGTGCAAAAATCATTAAGAACTCCCTGAATCACAGTAGCTTGTCTAGCAGTGGCTTTGGAAAACAACAAAAGATCATCTGCGAAGAACAAATGGCTGACACAAGTTCCATCATTACCAAAAGTAAGGGGCTGCCAATTACCGCTAGCGCATTCTTCCGTGATTCTATGGCCCAACCTCTCCATACACAGGACAAACAAATACGGGGAGAGGGGATCCCCCTGTCGAATGCCTCTAGTAGGGAAAATAGGCTCAGTTGGTGTCCCATTCCATAAAACCTGCAAGGAACTAGACGAAACACAAAACATAATGAGTTTAGAGAGACGTTGAGGAATGCCAGCCTCTTGTAAAGTGTCGTCAAGGAAGTCCCAATTTAGACGATCATATGCTTTTTCCAGATCAACTTTAAGAGCCATCCACCCATTCCTGCCCGTTTTATTTCTCATGGAGTGAATCGCTTCTTGGGCAATAATAATATTATCAGTAATATTCCTCCCAACAACAAAGCTCGTTTGATGAGGCAGAACCATAGATGGCATGAGAGGCTTCAGGCGGTTGGCAATGATTTTGGTTATAATTTTGTAAGACACGTTACAAAGGCTTATAGGCCGCAGCTCACTAAAATCCTCCGGACGGGTGACTTTTGGAATTAGAACAATCGTTGTCTTGTTGATATCCGGATCAAACGAACCAGTTTGGAAAGCAGCTTTTACAAAATGACAAATAGAGGTACTCATCTTGTCCCAATGTTTTTGAAAGAACCCAGCCTGAAACCCATCCATTCCCGGGGCCTTCCAAGGTTGCATATCAAAAAGTGCTTTCTTAATTTCGTCATCATCAGGGATGCCATCTAGAGACACAGACTCAACATTAGAAAAGCCCGGGAAGGCTCCTCTACAAGTGAAGCGGGGGACAAAAGGTCTATCATCAGCGAAGAGGCCTTTATAAAAATCCCTTGCAGCAGTACGGATTGTGGCTTCCTCAGTGCACCACCCCAAACCATCGATGCGAACTCCACTGATAAGATTCCGCCTACGTCTCACTATAGTGGACTGGTGAAAATAAGCAGTGTTCCTGTCCCCTTCTTGAACCCACTTTTTTCTGGACTTTTGATGCCAGAGGTCCTCCTCCTGTTTAAGGGTTGATTCAAGCTCATTGAGAATTGATTGCTCGATCTTAAGCGTGGAAGGAGTGGAATGTAATTCCAAGGCATGTTGAATCCCGCTCAATCTATTCAACAACTTCTTCTTGCGTGTGATAATATTACCAAAAATGTTCTTGTTCCAGGTTTGGAGCTGATCCGCAACAACTCTAATATTTGCCTCCAAACTAATTGCAGGGTCCCAACTATTATTTACAAAATCAATATACTCTGGATGGAGCATCCACGCACGAACAAATCTAAACATATTCCCATTCCTCGGTTTAGGGATAGAGGAGGTGACTGAGAAGAGAATAGGTCGATGATCTGACTTAATGCGTTGGAGATGAGAGATAACTGTATTAGGAAACTTCTGGAGCCATGCGCAATTACCTATGGCCCGGTCAAGGCGCTGCAGCAACAAACCCCTTTTCCAAGTGAAATGCGGTCCCGAAAACCCGAGGTCAATTAACGAAGTTGCATTCATGAAGTTCTGAAAGTGTGGACAACCTCCAGATCTTCTATCAGAACCCCCTCTTCTATCCTCAGTAGAAAGAATAGCATTGAAATCTCCAGCAAGAACCCAAGGACCCTTAGCTTGTGAAGAAATGTCTGTTAAACCATCCCATAGGGTCTGTCTTCTAACCGGACTCGGACTACCATAAACGGCCGTGAACAAAAAATAATCAGACCCTGGAAAAGACACCTGCATATGTATAAATTGCCACCCAGTAGATATAACAACAATATTAACAGGATTATTCCACAGAACAAACGTCTTTAAAAAAAAACAAACGTCTTTTCGCGGGTTTGAATCTGAAAGTAGTGGGCTACATTAGTAATCTACATAATTAAAAAATATAAAAAAGATAAATAATTAACTGTGAAAACTAAAAAGATGTGGTATGAATAATTTTCAAGATATAGTATTTATAACATATATTTAGATATCGACAAATCAGTGATTTTTATTCAATTTTATTTTTGTATAATAAATATAAACATCAGTTAGTTTATAAATCATCAAATTATAAAAATAAATGTAAAATGTTCATAGTATATTTTACAATTCTGATTCGAAAATAACCATATCACACGACTAAACAAAAATCAGAACCTACATAAAACATTCATGTCATATACATTTATTTTAGAAACTGTTAGAAGAATTTTTGTAATGTTTCTAGAGCTTCAAATTTGTTATAACCTTATTCTTTTTGTATTAATTTGTGTATTTTTAGATATAAACAAAAGTCAAATTTAAGCAGTGGAGTTTCGTGGAAAGAAGGAAATGGATTTCTGTATCCTCCAAGTCAAACGGAGACTTTTTCCAGTCTCCACTTGTCTGTTCATCTCATCTCATCTCCTTCATTCCTCTCAAGTGTTGTGTTGTTCACAAAATGAAGCAAAAGCTTCAAAGCTAAACATCAATGGGAAATTGTTGCGTCTCTCCTTCTGACCAGTTTGACGCTGACCACTTTCCACTTCCCACCACAACCAACCACTTCAATCCAGGTATTCCAATCAATCCAATCTTTCTTCTTCTTCTCATTGCATTTTTTATTATATTCAACCCATTTCAGTTTTGTTACTTCAGCTTTCAGCTTTTCAGTTCAGTTCAATAAATTAGACATTGTCAAAACACATTATTTAGCGACCAACTTATCTAAAATTTATCTATTTGGTTAATGACCTTTTATTTGGTCACATTTGGCCACACTCTTTATAATTTGATAATATCTCACAATTATTGTGTTAATTATAACATTTTTCATTTGTATCGGTTGACAATTGTTAGTGTTAGTATTATTTTCTTAACTTTTATGTTTAACACTTTAATTTACCATTAATTTTGATAGAAGAATGATGAGATTTTACTAAATTGGTAGTTTAATGGCCAAATATGATCAAGCTATAAAGTTCGGTGACTATAAATGTGACCAAACAAAAACGCATTAATCAAATGCACAAATTTTAGATAGGTTAATGACCAAATAGTGTGTTTTGCCTTGGACATTCGATCAATAAGGAATCCAGTTTAGTTCAGTTTGTCCAGTTGAGTAAAAAATAACAGTACCTAAATCTTAATCTTAACCTTTGCTTTCTATTACTGTATCCACAGATCCAGACACATCTTCAATTGGTGAAAGCACCTTTCAAATTGAAGCAAGCACCAATATCACATGGCCATCTCAAATCAGCAGCACTACTACTACTTCCAACCAAAATATCTCCCAAAAAATTGCATACGAATCCGGTAACAACTTGAGGGTTTTCACATTTGCACAATTGAAGATTGCTACTCATAATTTTAGAAGGGATAGGGTGATTGGTAGAGGAGGTTTTGGTAAAGTTTATAAAGGAGGCTTAAAGGAGAAGCTTCCTTCCCATGGTATCAAAATACTGAAGAAGCCATCTAAGGCTCCAAACAAATTGATCTTTGCTGTCAAGCAATTGGATGCTCGTAGCAAGCAAGGGTTAAGAGAGTGGCTGGTACGTGGTTTGTTAGTATCTAATGCAATTACGATAAAGAAAAACCAATAAAACATGCAAGAATTGTTTACACAGTTCCACACTCAATCTGAATGACTACGTTTTGGGGCAGGTGGATATTTTACTATGATAAAAGAATACATAATACATAGCATAGCGCGATATTTATAGTACTAATAAACCCTAAACCGCGCAAAAAATTAGTCTCCAAACCCAAACACCTTTTGTCCATTCTTCACACATGTAGTCTATGTTGCACAGACACTCGGTGTATCCATCCGTGTCCATTTCGTTTTTGTCTCTATTTTGCAGGTTATTTTATGAAGGTTATAATATTTTAGAGATAACGTTTCTCAATATCCTTATCTATGTCCATCTTCCGTGTCTTGCAACATAGGGTTTAGTCAATAATTAGAATTTCTCATACAGAATGGGCATCATTTGAGTTCTGAATTTTGAAATCTACCCGCTTAAGGTGTTCTAGATCTATTATTTTTGTGCAAGTTGTTAATATTTCTGGAGGATTGAGCTTGAATTATTTTCTAGCATTTATTACCTTTATTTTCTTTAAACAATGTAGGCATCTAAAGAGTAAGCTAAAATTCAATTGGATACCTAATTGCCACTTCTTTTTTTAATCAAACCTATATTCTCTTGGATTGAGAAAGGTCAATTTGTATGATTAATTTAGTTCAAAATGAATTAACTGAAGGCGTCAATTCATTGCACAACTAACATTGTGACATGTGCATCAAAATAATTGGTGAGTTTAGACACATGTCAATCTCCGATGCTGACACGTACTAATCTGGTGAATAGTAAATACTTTGTCAAATGCTCATCCTGCATTGCTCATGGTGGTGCAGGCGGAGGTGAATATACTAGGAGGTCTTTCTCACCCTAACCTTGTCAAGTTGTTGGGATACTCAACAGATGAAGGAAAGTTCTTTCTTATCTATGAGTTCATGGCAAATGGAAGTCTCAACTACCATCTATTTGGAAGTAAGAGCCACTAACCACTCTTTCCTTTTGGATTCAAAAATGTTGTTACTTCTCTTATGTTTGTTCTATATTGTATGTTATGTGCAGAGGGCTCAGTTAGGCCACTTCCGTGGGACATAAGGTTTCAGATTGCTTTAGGGATGGCTCGTGGTCTAGCATGCTTGCATACAGGAGAACAAACAATAGTTCACAGAGATTTCAAATCCTCGAATGTACTGCTCGATAAGGTGATCTTTTATTTTCTTTGTGGCCCCTAAAACTTCAAAAATTTATACTATGGCACATGAGCTTTGCACTTTATTAACATATCGACACCTTTTAACATTGATCAAAATGACCGTTCCAATATTAGATAAATCTTCATTGTAGAACTTGTAGCAATGTTATTACCAGAAAGTTTAATTCTTGAAATTTTGGTTTTTAGATTGTTTGATATTGTTTGGTTCGGATAAAGAACAAGTTAAAATGGTGATATGGAAAATAAAAGAATTACGGTTTCATGAGAAATGTGATCTAAACAACTTTAATTTTTGGAATTTTCCATTTGAGCTCTTCATATATTATTTTTACTTAATCAACATTAAAATGCGTCATATTATATTACTAAATGAAGTTTTGAAATTGAGGAGCCATAATGAAAGGAATTATGTGCAAAGTTCTTGGGTCATAGGTCTAATATACCTATAAAGATTCTCCTTGAGACATGCCTTTACATCCAGTTTTCAGTTGTTCGAAATGAAATGCACTTAAAACTGCTCCCCAAAATTTGTATAAGGATCCGAAAAACTGAGGTATCTAACTTCATATTTTAAATTTCAGTCGTATAATGCAAAGCTTTCGGACTTTGGCTTGGCATCTCTGGCTGGTAACGCATATTCTGGGAGAAGTATAGCAGGAACAGTAGGTTATATGTCTCCAGAGATGGTTACTACGGGTAATTTCTCTCCCTGCCTAAATGCAAGTCTACTTCTGAATCATGTGTGCCAGTTTCATTTAAATGCAATTTTTGAGCTTTGCCCTGATAGTTGCTCTGTAATTTTATAGGACATTTCACCGTGAAGAGTGATGTGTACGGTTTTGGAATTGTTTTAGTAGAGATGCTAACGGGCTTACGAGCAGTTGACAGAAAACGTCCGGACGAGCAAATGGTACTTGTGACCTGGGTGAAACCTTATCTATCAAATAAGAGAAAGTTGAAGAGCATAATGGATTCGAGGTTAGAGGGAAAGTATCCATACAAAGAAGCTTCACAAATTGCAATGCTTGCTCTTAAGTGTATCAATGATGAGTCAAGATTGCGGCCTCCAATAGAAGAAATTGTCGACACACTGCAACAGCTTGAAGCATGCCGAAATAGAGTTGTTAGAGAGGCTGAAACTGAAATTGATTAGTTGTGCTAATCCTACCGCCTTCAACAATTCTGAGTTGCATTTGCAGTCGAATGCACATAATACAACATTAGTTCCATTGAGATGTAGCGTTTTTGTATATTGTAAATGACTAGCGCCTAGCATAAGTTCATTTGCATCTTCCAAATTGTTCTACTTGTACATCACCAATATAGCATTAGTTCATTTGGAACTAAATTATCCGGTTTCTCAATTTGACACAGGCATCAGCCGGATAAGTTAGATTCATAGTTACCTTGCCCAAACAGCTCGTACAATATTTATACCGGGCTCGGACCCAGGCTGGGCTGTGCCAAGTGATGGAAACTAATTCGCAAGCCCAATCTTACCTGTCCAACTAATATATTAATTTTCAATAATAAATTAAAATTAAATTGTGTTGATGTAAATCTTAAATTATGTAGTTAAGCGTGTGGATGGATTAACCTCATCCATCTTCCTTAATCATGTAGTCATTTTGTATGCGTGTACAGCCTTTTTCAGCCGTTTAAATTGATAAAATCATTGAAATGGTGATGTAACATTTACTTGGAAAATGATTTGCTTTTACATGAATTTGTTTATGTTTGTTTTGGTTGACATAGGAGTGATATGTCATATTTAAAAAATTCTCTGAAGTATGATATTTATGTATATGTTAATGTTATGAGATTTTTGTTATTAGTTGTTAATAAATTTGTAAAGAATGAGATTCGTGACTTGAACTGTTTACTAATACATTGATGAGTATATTAATTGGGTTACAATCAATAGATTTATAGTTAGTTTGAAGTAACATTTAGTTTGATTTTATAATTAAGTATTCCATTTCATACTACTAATTTAGAAGTAACTAACATTTTCCACATTTTTAAAGTTGATATATTTTTCCATTTAACCCTTTAATGTTTGTTATTTTACACTTAAACACTTCAACTCATAAAAAACGCTGAACTTAAACCATTTTGAAGAGATAACCATATTCACTTCAGAAGGTGTAACACGCTCGTCGGTAAAATTCTTTTTTAGTCCCTATACTCTATAACTTAATAGTTGAGCCATCTTTTTGAGTCCATATAGACTTTCTTATATCTTAATATTTCAGTCCATCTTCCTTCAATTTCTGCAGTTCCAAACCTAATTTTTCATTTCAGGTCAACAACAAACATGGCTGAATCTGCAGTATCTGTAGTGGTGCAAACCCTAACTAATTTACTCCTCCAGGAAGCAGCTTTCCTGGACGGAGTTAAAGATGAAGTGATCTCTATGCATCTTGCTCTTCAACGTATGCAATCTTTCTTAAAAGACGCTGATTCTCGACAAGACGAACAACAACAAGATCAAGAAACTCTCCGCAACTGGATTTCTGAAATCCGAGAAGCTTCTTATGACGTCGAAGATATCATCACGCAATACGCCCTCAAAGTAGCTCTAAGAAGAACCAGATCCGGCGTCGTTAATGTTATCAAAAGGTATGCTACTATTGCTCAAGAATCTATTGAAATTTACAAGGTAGGGATAGAGATTCAAGGTATTAAATCTAGGATTTTAGATCTTACTATGAGCTTGCAAACGTTCGGGATTCAGAATTTGAGTGAGAAATCGAATTCGAGTGGTTCCTTGGGAAGGAAGCAACGTATGAGGCGGACATATTCTCATGTTGAAGAAGATGTGGTTGGATTGGAACAAGATGTGAGGGTTTTGGTGAATGAATTAGTGACAAGTGAGAAATGTGTTGTGTCGATTTACGGGATGGGAGGGCTTGGGAAGACGACTCTTGCTAAAAAGATTTATCATGATGATGATGTGAGGCGTCATTTTGATGCGTTCGCGTGGGCTTATATTTCTCAACAGTGTCAAAGTCGGGATGTTTGGGAAGGGATTTTGTTTAAGTTGATTAATCCGTTGAAAGATCAGAGGGACGAGATTTCGAGTTTGAGAGACGATGAGGTTGTCAAGATGCTTTATCAGGTTCAACAGGAGAAGAGATGTTTGGTTATTTTGGATGATATTTGGACTGCTGAGACTTGGAGCAGTTTGTGTCCGGCTTTTCCTTGCGGAATTGGTAAATCTGGGAGTAAAATCTTGCTTACGACCCGGATTAGAGACGTTGCGTTGTCTCCGGATCCTAGTTGTTTTCTTCATCAGCCTAGATATTTGAATGATGAAGAAAGCTGGGAATTGTTCAAAAGGAAGGCTTTTCCAGGTATTTGTAGTGTTTTGTTTAGTACTTGTTTTCCGATATCTAAGTAACATAATATGAATCAATAAAGCATGCTCAAAGACAAGATTTAGAAGCTTATGTAAGTAATTAGAGCTGCAATTTCACATTAGACGACGAGATATTCATAGTTTTCATATTAGCTATTGCAAAGATTTTGCAATAATGCTAGATGGTGTCCTCTAATTATATTTATTCGATGTTTTTTAAACATGGTGTCCATGATTTATAAAGATGCTTAATCTGGATTTCTGGAAAGAATACATGATTTGCAAACTGCTTTTGAATTCATAAGCACGATGTTCTCCTTGTTATTATTATAGTTAGAGATGTTATCATGTTACTTACACTTGTTGCAGACTCTAGAAGTGGAGCACAAATGGAGAACTTGGGTAGGGAAATGATCGGAAAATGCACAGGATTGCCACTGGCTATCATTGTGCTTGGAGGACTGCTGGCAACTAAAACAACCATTCTTCAGTGGGAAACGGTTCGTCGAAATATTATTGCACACTTGACAAGAGGCAGAGGCCGTGAACAACAATTTGGTGTATCAGAAGTATTAGCTTTAAGCTACCACGAATTGCCATATCAATTGAAACCGTGTTTCCTTCACTTGGCTCATTTCCCAGAAGATTATGAAATACCTACTAAAAAATTGATCCGGATGTGGATTGCTGAGGGGTTCATAACGGTTGCACACAATGAAGAAATGGAGGATGTGGCACAGAGATACTTAGATGAATTGGTGGAAAGATGCATGGTTCAGGTAGTAGAAAGAGGCTCGACTGGAAGGATCCGTAGTTGTAGAATGCATGATCTTATGCGAGATCTATGCTTGTCAAAGGCAAAGCAGGCAAATTTCCTTGAGATTTTCTGTCAATTACACAGAAATGATCATCCAGGATATTCTTTTCCGCCATCTATGTTGAGCGAAGCAAAATCAACTGGTAAACTTCGCAGGCTTGCTGTCATTTTGGATGGAGATCTTAAAAGTTTTATCCCTTCACGGTACAGAAGGAATTCCCACTTAAGGTCTCTCTTGTATTTCCGTGAAAAAGCGTGTCATGTAGAAAAATGGGGATCAATAAAGTCAATTTTTAATAGCTTTCAGTTTCTCAGGGTCTTAGATATTGGAGGAATTCAGGGGAATAATGGAAAGTTACCGAAAGAAATAGGCAAGCTGATCCACTTAAGATTCTTAAGCTTGAGGGATACTGATACAGATGAATTGCCATCGTCAATAGGCAACTTGAGGTATTTAGAGACACTAGACCTTCTGACTTGGAATTCAACAGTACTAATTCCAAATGTAATATCGATGATGTTGAGATTGAGGCATTTGTATCTTCCTGAGTCTTGCGGTGATGATTCAGATAAATGGCTGTTGGCTGAATTGAGCAGCTTGCAAACACTAGTGAACTTTCCTGCAGAAAAATGTAGTGTGAAAGATCTACTAAGTCTGAGAAATCTAAGGAAACTAGTAATAGATGATCCAAAATTCGGACTGATATTTAAATCTCCTGGTGTTAAATTCACCCATCTCGAATCTCTATCCTTTGTGAGCAATGAAGATCCTACAGTAATTCAAGTGATCACAGGATGTCCTCATCTTTTTAAGCTACATATAGAAGGCCAAATAGAGAAGCTACCGGAGTGGCATCAATTTCCATCAAACCTCGCCAAATTGAACCTACAGGGATCTAGACTCACGGAAGATCCAATGGTTACATTGGAGAAGCTGCCGAATTTAAGAATTCTGAGTTTACAGATGGATTCGTTCCTTGGAACAGTGATGGTCTGCTCGGACAAAGGTTTCCCTCAGCTGAAGTCTCTGTCTCTTAGTGATTTGCCGAACCTAGAAGACTGGAAAGTGGAACAAGGAGGGTTGTCCAATCTCTGCCATTTAGGGGTCTCAAATTGTACATCCATGAAAATGGTTCCGGATGGACTAAAATTCATCAGATCTCTTGAGGAAATGGAGATAAGATCAATGCTTAAAGCATTCAAGAAAAGGGTTGAAAATGGAGGAGAGGATTACCATAAAGTTGAACACGTACCTTCTGTTATGTTTCAGTACTGCGATTACTAAAGCACGAATGTTAGGATAATAGGATCCAAGAAATATAGATGTAACGCGCCAGTTTGCTTTCTAATGCTGGTTAGTTTAATTAGTTTCTGTATGTAATTATTCATACAGCTAAAATTGTTGGTTAGATTTTAGAAATAAGATTGAATCAATTAGTTGTAATTAGCTATACGAGAGTAAATAGTTATACAGTGATAGACAGTTGAAGGTTACTAATTTTTCGAGTAGATTGAGTGGGAGAGATCTCAAGAACAATTTTCTTTTCCTCTGCACTTTGTCTGTTCTTTTGTTGTTGTAACTGATTTTGTACAATTTTCGGGTTTTGTTTGGATGAAGCTAAACTTCAAATCTCACGGTTTTGGTTGGACTTAAAGTAAAGATGTGGATAAGCAGACCAAAATGTTAATGTTACTATCCAAAATTAAATTCAATTTGTTAAAAAGGACTTGAAAGAAAATATAGAAAGTTGTAAGACTAAGCACTACATTTTCTCCAAAAGCAAACCAACAAAAAAAGTGGAGAAATTGTGAGGCTACAATACATATGATATTATCCTGAAGAGTGGAAAGAAATATCTAATTTAAGAAGTGGGAATTAGATATTTTTCTTGTTTTGCAATTCCAGTCTCTGGGTTCAGTTTAACAAGAGCTAGAGAGGTTGCTGCTATGGGGCTGGCCTCAGCCACCTTCACATCTTTTCCGTTGTCAATTCGGGTCTCTATAACCTCAAGATCATCTTTTCGGCGCCACTTTAACCTCTTGACGAGGTCTTGCGTTCCTTTGCTCCCTCCTCATCCTTTTGTACGTTCTTCATCCTACTTTAAATTTAAATCTTGCAGCTTGCATTTCTATACTGCCTAGCATGTCCCCCCTGAAAAAAAAAAACAAGAATTCATCTTTTCGTATTTGTTCACAGTTGAAAAAGATAAGTGCTATTGATTATATGGTGCTTGACATCGTTCAGAGTATGCGAATTTTGACTTTAAAGATTCAGTTCATGTTCAGAAAAATTGCAATTTGAATTCTCCGAGATCAGCAAAACAGAATGTTGCCCACAGAGTTTCTTGTAACATGTTGAAAGTTGAAGATGACATAAATGAGGAAGCATGCGAGTTAGTCAATGGAGTAGAACTCTCAATTGGGGAGGGCGTTGATACAATCCGTGCTTATCTCTTCAAGGCAGTGAAGAATAATAATGGCACTGGCATTCTACTCTTATCTGATATTTTCGGGTTTGAAGATTCTTCTACTAGAGATTTCGCATATCGTGTTGCTTGTAATGGCTACAAGTACGTTTTCTTAACCTTGAAACTTTATATGAACAATTAATGTATCTGCCTATAACTGAGTCTATTAAGTTGAACTGCAGTGTCCTAGTTCCTGATTTATTCCGTGGCGACCCTTGGTCAAAAGACCGATCGGACACTACGTTAGAGGAGTGGATAGCAATACAAGAACCTGGCAGGGTTTCAAAGGACATAACAGCAGCAGCAGAATGGATGGCTGATGAGTTTTTAGCTGCAGGAATCTCAAAGAAGCTTGGCATAATTGGATTTTGCTTCGGAGGGGGTCGGGTGATAGAGGTTCTATCCCGAGATGGAGGAGCTAGTTTCGGAGTTGGGGTCTCCTTTTATGGTACAAGGATGAATCCATCTCTAGCTTCGAGTATAAAGGTTCCGGTATTGTTTATTTCGGGGGACAATGATCCACTTTGCTCAGTTGATGTACTGAAAAGTATAGAGGAAAGTATGGACAATGGATCAAGATTAGTTGTTTATGAAGGGAGAGAGCACGGATTTGCGCATCGGCCCAACTCCCAGGAGGAAGATACTGATGCAGAGCAGGCGTTCCTAATAATGAGAAATTGGTTGTATAATGGTTTGGTCTCAGAATGTTAAAATGCAGATCAATAATGTTGAATGTTTCATCATTATATTTTTTATACTATGCTATATGTTTATGTCTTCCTTGTATTTAAGTTTTGATTGCATCATGGTTTAGGAGGTTAATCTTATCTAATTTTCTCAAAGTAATATGAAATGAGAGTTAGAAAATCATGATTTAAATTTCAAATCAGTCCTACCAAATCGGTGAGATTCAGAGGTTTTGTAATTGTTCAATATAAATCAAATCCATTGAATCTTCTTTAAAAAAATCCATCAAAATAAGTGAAGTTTTTTAGCAAAATTTTCATAATAACCTTTCTCTCTATTCTCCTTACTTTAATGAATATTTTTTAACCTCAATTATTATTATATGTTAGCTTTTGCTTCAACGGAGAAACCGACTTGTCTTCCGTGTTTTTTTTTTTTTTTTTAAATGAGTAAGCTACAAAATTATATTCTGTATAAAATAAATAAAATAAAATAAGAAAGGAAGCCCATTTAGAGATACTTTTGGCAACATGCTATCAAAATAGATAAAATGGGCCAAAAGCCACACATTACCCTTCCTTTGAAAAGTTGAACCATTATTGAGAGATGAAAATTGATGGCGAACGTCGAACGAAAACTCGAATCAAAGTGAAAATTCGAACAATTGATACGGTCTCGAGTGTTTTCAAATCCTAATTTCATGGCAAGGGAATTGAAAAAGATCCGATCGTCGTTCTAACGTGACTGATAGGTCAAGGATCAATTGGTTTAACATTTTGATTTGTAGTAGTTAAATGGAGTAATATCATCAATAAAATATATATAAATAACTACATCTTATAAAAATATAATCAATTAAAAATGAAAACTTTCACTAATCAATAAATAAAATTCTCAAAATTCTCACACATTCGACAAATAATATTCATAATTCATAAAAACAAAGTCTAATTATTCAACGATTTGCTGTAAAATAATGAACTTAAATTCTAATACAACAAAGGAAGTGATAGGTTTTTAATTTCGATTTTATGTTTTATGTTATGTTAGTTTAATTTTCTTTCAAAGTTTTAAAAATCAGGATCAAATTCAGATCAACGATTCGATTGTTGATCTCAGTTTTTAATGGGTTAATTGAAATGACTCAAAACATTTAAAATTAGACAAGACAGGGTTTATCCAGTCCCATTTTTAAAACACTAATTATAAATAGAGTTGTACATTTTTTTATTATATCAAAATAACCTCATATCAAAGGTGTAGGCTATGGTTACTTTGAAGTAACTATTACTTTCCCTTCATCACCATTAGATCAAAATCCACTACCTTCATCTAATGGTGATAGTGGGCAAAGTAAATGATTACTTTGTAGACAACAAAGTAACCATAGAAAACCCTCATACCAAACTCTTTTACTTTTATGTTTTGAAAAAGCACCTACTCCAAAAACACTCTAAATTTTTCAATTTTTCTCACTATTTTTCACGTCTAACAATAGTAAAACGAAAATGTTATCAACGAAAATTCAAACAAAATATTAATTCAACAAACCATTCAAACAAATTTTTGCCAACACTTTCGTGTGTGCTTTTTTTTTCTTCCGTGTGTTTTTATGAATCTCCACATATTTCATATATTTTCACACGTTTTCTATTTTCCTTTATGTTTTTCCTGTTATAAGGATATGAATAATTTTTCTACTTTTCAAAATGTGTTTGAACTTTAAGAGTTTCATTCAATTAAAGAAAAAGATATGAATGAAAGATTTGTTAAATTTTTAGGGTTTTAAATTCTATGGTTACTTTATTTTTTACAAAATATCAATTACTTTGTCCACTATCACAATTAGATTAGTAGATAAAATTTAATCTAATGGTAATAAAAACAAAGTAAATGTTACTTCAAAGTAACTATAAAAAGCACTTAAATTTTATATAATGTTTGTTATTGAAAATATGGTTAATTTCAAATAAGTGCCTTGTGGTTTAACGTTTTTGCAAATAAAAGATTGTGGTTTGCCTTTGAGCAAATAAATGAACGTGATTTTCTTTTTTTTGCATAATTAAGGATATGATCGATTTTGTTGATTTAAACGTAGACATTTTTGCCCAGATATTTTTTTAAACCTTTTAACAGTAATGTAAGAGTTAAAGTCAAAGGTCAGAAAAAAAATTTTGGACTGAAAATGCCTTCGTTCACGTTAACAAAATCTAGCATTTCCTTAATTCTGCAAATAATACAAACCACAATCCTTGATTTGTAGAAACTCGAAACCACAACACATTTATTTTAAGTTAACCCTCAAAAATAATAACAGCTATTTTTAGGTTTGAGAAAGCAATCCATATTTCATCAATTGTGAAATATCCATTCCATGCAATAGCTAAGTAAAAAGAAAAAAACTAAATGATGGAACAAAAATTCTTTCAGAAAAGCTATTATAATCATTTCCATAAACCAAATAAGCACGTGGAGATGTAAAATTTAATCAAGCTCCATATATCACACTTCAAATACTCCATGCTAAGCAGCAAGTGTGGATAAGATTTCGAAGGTTGAGCTGAGTCTATTCAGGAAAAAGAATAATAATTAGAAGGTTGATTGACTGGTGAACTAAGAGTCAACATTCTTTTTTACTTTTTAAAAAAGCTAACATAAAGACCATGTAAATAAATAAATATATGAATATAACATATGAGCCATCTGAATGTCAGCTCTATTATTCTAATTTTTTTGAAAGAAAGTCAGCTCCAATATTATTAATATAAAAGAGGCAAGACATTACTTGTAGTTCAAAGTAATGAGAAATGGAAAAGATGAGTTTGAGTTCAAAGTACGCAGCTTTTATCAGTTTAACTGTAATGTTTGTTTCCATGGTTGATGGGAAGCTCCACCACCATGATTTTTTCGTAAGTACAATTTTAAATAATCAATCAATTAATTCCCTTTTTATTATAATATTAATTGCCATTACTAATATTAAGACTTAAAAAATTGGTAAATGGAATATCTGATGAATTTTACTCTTTTTTTCTTTGGGTATATTCAGCTTATAGAAAAGAATTTTACAAGGTTATGCACCACGAAATCGGCCATGGTTGTCAATGGAAGTATTCCAGGGCCGGTAATTTATGTGAACAAAGGTGATACCTTGTATGTTAATGTGCATAATCATGGAGATTATAAAATCACTATTCACTGGTACATATTCCATTTGACATAATTAGAAATTGCAATTGAACGTTTGGATTGCCATTTTTCATTTTCTATAAAATGGTTGCAAGGCATGGAGTGAAGCAACCAAGAAACTCGTGGTATGACGGTCCAGAGTACATAACACAGTGTGCAATTAAGCCTGGGAGTAACTTCACATATGAGGTTATATTTTCAGAGGAAGAAGGTACTCTTTGGTGGCACGCCCATAACGAGTGGATGCGGAACACTGTGCATGGTGCTATTGTCATTTATCCTGAAGAAGGAACATCATATCCTTTCCCTGAACCGGATGGAGAACAAGTCCTTGTATTAGGTATTTCAAGATTAATCTAATATTTTTTATCATATTATTAATAATCTATGTTGCCAGCAAAGCTACACGAGAATGAATACAGACTCGGTAAGCCTTATTTGTAAAACATATTGCTTCATGAAATAGCTTTAAAACAAGAACAACCACAAATTTGGAACATAAACCAACACGATACACTAAAATGATAGTTAAGAGAAAAGTATTGGTGCAACATATATAGTTAATTATAGATTAGTTCAACACCCATATTTAGAAGCCGAAATTTCAATATATTTAACTAGTAACATTGTGTTTTTGGAACTTTGGATGCAGGTTCATGGTATACTTATGATGTGAATTCAGTGGTTGAAGTGGACCTTGAAACTGCTGCAATTTTACCAGATTCAGATGCTTACACTATAAATGGCCAACCTGGAGACTTTTGTCTTTGCGGCAATGGTATGTTTTTGATAAATAGGACATAAATAAAAGCTATAGTAAGTCCCTAAGTATCAGTTTAAGGCTATAATTAAAATTGTTTCGTCGACAGCACCATAGATTTTCAGACCAAATGGTCAAGAGTTTAAATGCTCATAACAACTTCTTGCGCATTCTTGCCAATTTGGATGGGATTGGGTACACGTTATAACTGATGGTCGTTTTAGTAAAAAAATCGCAATATATCATATTGATCGTTTGAAACATATTTTATGAGAAATTTTAGAATACACCGGTAACCACTCATCCATACGCCATACGTCATATAACTTAGCATTTAAGGTTTATGATTTAGGACTTAATATACATTTTTTAGGGTCTAGAGTTTTTATTTTAGGCCGTAAAACTTTATGTAAATAATTAACAAAAAAAAATTAATTAATTAATTACAAAACGTTAAATTCTTATTGATTGAAGTGCTATGTGGAATCAAATTATAAGCCACATCTATAATTTGATAACATGTCATATATGTTAGCATTCATAATTTAGGGTCTAGGATTTATTTTTAGGGTCTACGGTTTTTATTTTAGGATCTAAAATTTTATATAAATAATTAACTAAAATATTTATTATTAATTAATTACATATTGTTAAATTGTTATTAGTTGAATTACTACGTGTCAACAAATCATAAGCTTAATATATCATGTCATCCATATGCTAGACACATAGTAAAATCATTTTGTGCGCGTATATATATATATATATATATATATATATATATATATATATATATATATATATATATATGGAGAGAGAGAGGAATCTAGCGATAATTACTCTTTAGGTGAGAATTTCTTTTAAATGTGAGAAACCTATTAAAACTAGTAGTTTTATTAACAAGGATTAGAAGAGAATTTTTTTTTTTCCTTATTTTCTCCACTGATGTGGGTATATGAGTAGTGAGAAGAGAGAAATGTGGTGCAGTGATGAAAGTCATTTTTTTTTAGAACAATGAGAGTCATTTTTTGTTTGCTCAAAAGCAATTTTTTCGGCTTTTCTAAACTTTATTTTCAACAATTATTATATAGTTGGACTCGTATTGACAAAATGCTTATTTTGAGTATCAAGTTAAAACGATTTTATAAAATTCAAAGCATATGATTTAAATCCACAGTTACAATTACAATTCATATAAGTAATTAATTATGTAACAAAACCAACAAATAATAATAATAATAATAATAATAATAATAATAATAATAGTAGTTGGGAACCTATTTATGATTTCTTAGAAAACGAACAGATCTAAAACCTATTTATGACTGCCAGAAGTGTGAGCTTCAATATCATAGGATGGAAGTAAGCAGGCAGATTGAAAATGAGGATTAGAAGTAGTATGTCCCTGCAACAAACAATCTTTTCAGCCATTCATAAAATGTGATGTATATTTCTTTTTTTATATTAAACTAGAAGGATACCCTTGCTTCGCTTCGGGAGATATTTTTACAAAATTAACGTGTCAAATTAAAATTAAGAAATAGAAAATTTAACCACCGAAAATCATTTTATTATCTTCTGAAAAATTATCCTAAAAGAGAAGAAAGAAGATAATCCCAATATACAGTATAAATACTTGATAAATGTCTAATTTTAACAAAATTAAAATTTTATGTGTGTACGCAAAATAAATAAAATGATGCAACTTGTTTTGCAACATTCCCAAGTATAATCAATAAACAAAAGGCACCAATAATGAAATGAATTTAAAGTAAATCCTTTGATTTTTTGCTTCTATTAAACAGGCATTCAAAAGATGACAATTATTATTCGAAATTTGTCATCTTTTCATTACAAATTTTGCAAAAAATACTATGCTTTCATCAAAGCAGTAGAACTTTGTACTAATAAAATTTTTTTATATAAAAATGATATAGATACACTTGCGTGGAAGCATTATGGTATTCCACCAATAGGGATGAGAATCGATTACCTGGCTTCACAACATAGTATGCCATAAAATAAAAGATCATGGTTTGAAAGAAAGTATCCAAAAGAGATGTTGCTTATAAGGATAAATATCATAAAAAAATAAACTGTTAGGCACACTATCAATACACAATAGCCGATCCATCCATCCAACCCAGCCAATACGCAAGAGCTTGTGCATCTTAACTATGGGTACAATTAGAAACTGATGAATCCAAATATTGTGTATAATCAGCAGTATATGTATTCATGAATCATGCCTATCGAACCTTTTAGGATTTGTTTGGGAGGAGGGTTGAGGAGGGTTAATAAAGTAAGGTTTAAAGACTAACCCATGTTTGGGAAGAAAGGTTTTT
Organism: Euphorbia peplus; assembly: GCA_028411795.1. Lineage (NCBI taxonomy): Eukaryota > Viridiplantae > Streptophyta > Magnoliopsida > Malpighiales > Euphorbiaceae > Euphorbia > Euphorbia peplus. The sequence goes on from CP110844.1 coordinate 23,215,144, forward strand.
GGAAGGGTATGGGTTAATAAGGTTTTATGGGAGGTTTTTTGTTCTAAATCTCAACACTCCAAATTGGATTGTTAGGAAGGGTTGGATATAAAACCCTCAAAACCTTTCCCTAACCTCCCTTTATCAACCCATCATGCACTCCATCCAAACAAAGCCTTAAAAACGCCAGGTTTTTTAGTTTTTTTTTGTCCTCGAGAATCATTTGAAAAAGGATGCAAAATTTACCTTTAACAATTTAGTTGTATACATTACTCTTGCAACAATCAAAATAAAATGAATCAAATCTCTCTTTTATGACTTTGTGGGAGGTTGCACTAATGTTCTTTAAGATCATTATAAAGCTAAAATGTATGGAAATATTAAATTCAGTACACCAACATATCCAAAACTGATCACAAAAAATAACAAAACGAAATTTAAGCTAATAAAATCTTCATCAATTCACCTTAAAATGCAGAAATTGAGTGAGTTGTATGAAGTAATAATAGTTGATCCTATTCCAATACAAATTTTTGGGAACTCTCCATAAACAATTCTATGAAAAAAAAATTAAACAAATTTTGACCACCAATGAGCTAGTAACCAAGGATATTATAAGCAAATCATTCTGATTTTTAATCACAAATATTTTCAAAGAATAAGATATTACCAGAAGCTCACATCTCCTCATCCATTTCAGAATGAATTCAACTTTAGAAGCTGGAAAATAACAAAGAGAAATAGGCAAGAATTAGAAAAAAAAAATAGTAAAGAGAGAGAAGCAAGCATTCTAACAGATGTAGAGTAACAAAATCCTAAAATAAACTAACAATCAAATTAGATGCACAAAATTTTTAAGGAAAAATAAAAAGTTTTTGAGACATTACCTTCTGGAGTTCAACAATGATCAAAGTCGGCCAAATATAGAGATGAGCTTCACCTATCACATAGTCAAATTAAAAAAAAGGGAGAATGAAGAGATAAGGAAGATAAGAGGACTAATGTTAGATAGAGGAGAAATCTGGAATAGATAAGAAATCATGATAAGTTTATTAAAAAAATGAAAAGAAAAAAGAGAAGAAAAAAAAACAAATAAAAACAAATAGGAACGAAAGATGTGAAAGGCAGAGAAGGAAAAGACTATTCAAGAGAATGATAAGATGTTACTGTTTTCAATTCAATTGAAATTTTACACTGTTCAATCTATCCACTTTTATAATATAAGTATAGACTATCGAATACATTCCGAAATTAACCACATCTAACTCTAGTTTCCGAAAAAAAAAACTCTAAAATCAACCAACATAGATAGAAAAAACACTAATAGAAAAGATTCTATTTTTTCCTGAAAAAGTAGAACATTAATATTGGAATTTAAGAAAAAAATGTAATTGAATTGTAACAATAATAGAGAAAAGTTTTAATGAAAAAATAAGTAATAGATGGATAAATTTGAATGGGATAAAATATAGTTAAGATGAAGATAAAATAATAACATTAATCGAAAAAAAATTAGCACTCGAAAACAAATCATAAAAAATAGAAAATTAATGAGGTGGATAGTAAGACTTGAACATTAGACCTCTTGTTATAGGGAAATTCGATAGTAACCATTATTTCGTTTTGTCCACCATTAGATTATGGGTTAAAAACTAATATAATGGTAAATATGACAAAGTATAAACAAAGTAAAGGAAAAACAAAGTAACCATAGCCTACATCCTTGTTATAATATGAAAAGATATTCTTCCACTTTTTTTTTTGACAAACGAAACAATATTATTACGAAAAACAAATCAACTCATTACAAGAAACGTTGGGGAGTACAGATAACCACTTACCCCAATAATTAGGATTAGAAATATAAAAACGACTAGCACATAAAGAAGCGACAATATTGATCGAGCGTTAAACAAACGCAATAGAGCAACTGGAGAGCTCGTTAAGCAACAATCTACAATCTTTGACTATACCGTTAAAAGGTGAAAAAACCTCTAACGGGCGGGCCATCAATTGCACAACTATCAAAAAGGTCGATTCAACTGCAACATGACTCCAAATACAGTTCTTGATCCAGCTAAGGGCTTCTTGAACAGAAAAGGCTTCAATCAAGATCGGATCTGAATGAAACACATACTCCTGAAAGGGAAAACTGAGGTTGAAGGCCGATTCCAATATCTCATCCACCAACCTCATCCACCAACAATCTTTGATCCAGCTAAGAGCTTCCTGAATCGAAAAAACATCAGTTAAGTTTGAATCTGGACCAAACACACAACCCTGGAGGGAGAAACCGGGAGTGAATGTTGATTTCAAGAGCACATCCGTAGATCCCATCAGAACACAACCAACAAACTAGACCAACACCAACAACACACCACTTAAATCACGAAAAATAGAAAGCAATTGAACCAAATAATAAACCATAACCCTAACTCCTCAAACGGGAGACATTCTTACATAACAAAGAACCGATGACTGCAGACCGTAATCAAAGAGAACGTTGAGACACAGATTGGATATCCAAAACACTAAAAAATTGAGATAGAAAAGAAAAAAAAATTGAGGCACCCATCTTCCACTTAACATCTCTCACACATCTACTTATTGTACTATTTATGTATCTCATTTTATATATATAAATAACTAAACTCATTTTTTACTAATAATTTTTAGTTTTTGCATTTTTCTCGGGGCAAGGGGGCACGGTCGACCCCCCTACCCCCCTACTGGATCCGCCCCTGATACTGAGCATATACATCTAGGAACGGTATGATAATTTAAAGACTCTAGGCAAAATAAGAAATGAGGGTCCTTTTTCAAAAAAAAAATATATTTCATTTGGAAAAAAAACATAATCTCAAAGCTTTAATTATGGGAATATTTATGAGGTGCAATTAGGTATATTAAATATATATTTTTTAATACGGAAGAGGGGCTGAAACCCAAGAAAGAAAAACAAATGAAAAGGAAAGAACAAAGAACAAGAAAGGTTACACTAATGGAGGTTGGATTTGTGTTTCTATATACATACATACATACATAAATACATACAGATTGACTATAAAATATATTTTTAATACAAAATTTCAATTGGGGATGTCGATGGGGATCCCATGGGGTGGAGAGAGAGATCACCGTCCCTGCACCATCCCCGTCTCTCGGGATTGTTTTCTTTCCATTCCCACCCCATGGAGAAAATTAATGGGGATTCTCCGTCCCATTGGGGCAGATCCCCTGTGGAGATGTGAAATTCCCGTCCAACTTGATGTTGGATCGACAATCGAAACCAAGAACAAAGAGGTATAGAGGAAGAGAGTAAACTTGGTGGAAATCACTCGATAATCTTATTAAACTCTTGATCTCTCTTAATCTCTTAAACAATACAACTAAGAAACTGAGTACAAATAGATACAGAAAACTCTAACTGCTACAAAGCAATAACTGAGCAAATAAAGAAACATAAAGAAACTTAAATGTAAATGTAAATGCAGAAAACAGCAGTTACGACCAAACTTATAACGTAAGAAGACATCTAACGTCTGCTGAGTAATAAGTTTATTATTTCAACACACCCCCTTAAACTTATCATCATCTTCAGCCCTGCATAACTCCAAGAACAGACCTCAATCTGTTAAAATCTTCAAATTTCAATGGTTTGGTAAATATATCAACAACTTGATCCTTGGATGGCACATGCTTCAATTGAACTTCTTTGTTTGCAACACATTCTCTAATAAAATGATACTTTGTGTCAATGTGTTTGCTTCTATAATGAAAAATGGGATTCTTAGCCAATGATATAGCTGACTTATTATCAACATAAACATTAGTAGCACCATCTTGAACAAATTTCAAGTTTTTCAACAATCTCCTCAACCAAATCGCATGACAAACACACGAAGTTGCTGCTACATACTCCGCTTCACATGTTGAAAGTGTAACAATTGCTTGTTTCTTCGAACTCCAAGCAAAAACAGCAGTGCCCATAAAAAACACAAACCCACTTGTGCTTTTTCGATCATTAACATCTCCTCCCCAATCACTATCACTAAACCCAAACAATCTGAAATTGTTTTGAGAGGAGTAAAATAAGCCATAATCAACAGTACCTTTGACATATCGAAGTATCCTCTTTGCTGCCTCCATATGAGATAAAGTTGGAACCTCCATGAAACGACTAATGAGTCCAACTCCATACAAGATATCGGGTCTTGTACATGTTAAAAATCGCAGCCTTCCAACCAACCTTCTAAACAAAGTTGGATTCACATGTTCTTCTTCATCATTCTTCGATAGCTTACTTCGACAATCAACTGGAGTAGAAACAGACTTACATTTGTCCATTTTGAATTTCTTCAAAATTGCTTCTGCATAAGATTTTTGGCACAAGAAGATGCCTTCTTCAGTCTGTTTTACTTCGACGCCCAGATAATAAGACATCAGCCCCAAATCTGTGATTTCGAAATTCTTGGCCATCATTTTCTTGAAATCTTCAATCATCTGCTCATCACATCCAGTAAAGATTAAATCATCAACATATAAGCACACATACATAATCTTTCCATCATTCTCCTTCACATACAAAGCATGTTCATATGGACATCTAGAAAACCCTAGCTTTGCAAAATAATCATCAATGTAAGAATACCAAGCTCTTGGAGCTTGTTTAAGGCCATACAAAGCCTTTCTCAACTTCAGCACCTTGCCTTCTTCTCCTTTGACAACATAACCCATCGGTTGATCAACATACACCTCTTCTTCAAGTGTGCCATTCAAAAACGCTGATTTCACATCCATTTGATGAATTCTCCATCCTTGTTGAGCCGCCAAGGAAATCACCAACCTAATTGTCTCCATTCAGCTAGCGGTGCAAAAACTTCTTCATAATCAATTCCAGCCTTTTGAGTAAAGCCCTTTGCAACAAGTCGAGCTTTATACTTCTCAACTTCACCATTGGCATTCTTCTTTACTTTGAAAATCCACTTCACCTTTATGGGTTTCTTGCCTTTTGGAAGTGATGTCAACTCCCAAGTATCATTCTTCTTTATGGATCTCATCTCCTCATCCATGGCTTGTCTCTACTTCTTGTCTTGAACCGCATCTTCAAATTCAACCGGTTCCGTATCAGCTGTTGCGTTATTTCTGCAAGTGCACAGATTCGCATATAGTAATAAAAAGATCGTACCCACAGAGATGGAACAATATACTTAAACTTTCTCTTATTCGCGTTCGTTTTCTTTTCACAAATAGATAAAACGATAATCCTTATTGATTTGGTTGATAAAACACAACTTACTGTACCATTCACGTACAACATATACTTCAAGTCACCAAACGCACATGTTTGGATTTCTATTCATTCTAAGGCAAAGACAACAATTCATTTAAGCACGTAAACACAATATTGAATAAACTTGATATACTTAATCTAATCTCGATATAACTTATTCCGATCTCTCGATACATGCAAACAAGTTAACCACATATGAACATCAACTATATACTAACCGAACCTATTCGTATCAATATTATAGCCGACTACAATCACACATGTAAAACTAGATTATAACCTAAGCAACCGAACCTATTCGTATCACAAGATTATAAGTTAATGATAAACACAAGTTATTATACTAGGCAACTATTCTTGATCCAAATTAATAACTTAGCATGCAAACTATCAATTCAAGAACATAAGCATATGAAGAACATAAATCTCTTTATAAACTCAATATCATATTCATACAAGATGTAAACAGAAAATCTAAGTTGGACAGAACATAAACAAGTATAAGGAAACAGGAGCGTCAATCCTTTTTACTCTACTCGTAAGGCGTGTCAAAGCCTCGGGGCGTTCTTGCTCGGATTTCCTTCGATGAACGGATGAACAAAGTTGATCTCTCGATCTAACTACTATGCCTTATGAAAGGAACGAAATCTTACCGTGTTTCTGATCTGAATACACGGCTGGAACAATTAGTTAACGAAGGGTGAATTTACGGGTAAAGGTTTACGGGAAATGTAAGTATGTATTTAGTGTTTCGTTCTTTGTAAGATTGTACAACCATCCGAATTTCAGAGAAGGATGGTGTATTTATAGGCACCAAGAGGTGTGTTTCAAAGGGTTACAACCTTTAGGGAATGGTCGTGTCCGTTGGGAAGGCGTACGACCTTTCGGAAGGGTTGTGTGGATAAGAACGACGAAGGAAATCCAATTCTGAAGATTCTGTAACCCGGCGCGCCAGAGGCAACTTTTGCCTCTATAGAGACAAGGCAAAATAAACACCCAGCGCGCCAGAGGCAATCCTTGCCTCTAGCGCGCGACCTGTAGGTTGCACGCCTCGAATTATTTCTTCAATTTTTCATCTTAGCTTGCACGTAACTTCTTCGCATGGCCTTGCATGAACTTGTATGAACTCAAATGTCTTCTATTGCTCGTTTTTGGCTCGAACTAACATCAAATTGCTATGTTTTCATAAGATTAAGCTCTGGAGATCAAAACAAACACAAAGTAGTGAAATTGCCCCTATCCTAGATATTTCTAAGCTAAATGAGCTAAAACTATATGAAATGTTACGAAAATATATATGAAATACATAGCTAAATTAAGTACATTTTGGACTTAACATCAGCCATCAAGCAAAATAGAGTTGCATTCTCCACCTCTTCAGTTTCAGCATAAAGATCATCCAAACTTCTCAATCGAGGTTCGGGTGATGAATTAGGTGTACTCGCTTGTGATGAGGAAGGTGAGTTTGGTGGTGTGACAACTTCAGCCTCATTGGTACCACCTGCAATCAAATCATTATCAAAAAAAGGAAGAAAATCATAAGTTTCTTCTTTAGAAACCTCCCAATTCCAGCTTCCATTTTCTTCAAATTCCGCATCTCTACTTATCACAACTTTTCCATTCCGAAGATTAAAGAACTTGTAACCCTTTGAATTATTTGCATAGCCAATAAACACCATCTTCTCACTCTTGTCATCGAGTTTGCTCCTCAATTCATCAGCAACATGAACATAACCTACACAACCAAATACTTTAAAGTGTGAAATATTTGGTTTATGCCCATACCAAGCCTGGAAAGCCGTTTTCTTCTCCAATTTCTTTGCTGGACATCTGTTATTCAAGTAAACTGCACAAGCTACAGCTTCTGCCCAAAACTCTTTTGGCATGTCTTTGCTCTTCATCATACTCCGGGTCATATTCAGAATGGTTCTATTCTTCCTCTCCACGACACCGTTTTGTTGAGGGGATCTAGGGACCGTGAGTGATCGACGAACACCATGATACTCACAAAATTGATTGAACTCCTTTGATGTGAATTCTCCACCTCGATCGGCTCTCAAAGATTGAATCTTCAATCCAATTTCATTCTCCACACAAGCTTTGAACTTCTTAAACACCTCAAACGCCTCAGATTTGGCCTTCAAAAAATAAACCCGTCTTTCTTGTAAAATCATCAATAAACAACAAGAAATACTTACTTCCACCATGAGAGCTTGGATTAATTGGACCACAAATATCCGCATACACCAATTCGAGTGGTCTTGATGTGCTTGAGAATGACTCTTTTGGAAAACTTCTCCTTGATTGCTTTACGTACATACAACCATCACAAATCTAATGGGGATGATTTATGGAAGGTAAACCATAAACCATATGCTGCTTGCATAATTGCTCCAATCCTCCAAAATTCAAATGACCCATTCTGAGATGCCATAACCATGCCGAATTTGTTGTTGAAGCCTTCAAACACATAGGACGATCATTGTTGATTCTCAATTTGAACATCTTGTTCAGCGACATTGGAACCCTAGCAATCAATCTTCTCTTCTCATCTTTCATGACCAGCCCCGTTTTGTTCATTTCCACCTCCTAACCTTTCTCCAAAAGTTGCCCAATACTCAAAATATTGGTCTTCAAAGCTGGAACATAATACACATTAGAGATAAATTGATGATCTCCATTCTTCAATTTGATCAAGATATCTCCAGTTCCCACAACATCAACTTTTGAATTATCACCAAAAGAAATCTTCCCTTTCTTTGTTTCATAAAGCTTATAGAAAAGCTCTTTGTTACCGGTCATGTGATTGCTTGCTCCCGAGTCGAGATACCAAGATTCTTTGCTTTTCTCTCCATCTTCGATACATGAAAGCAATAGATTTGGATCCTCACCCTCTTCAATCTCAACAAAAATGGCTTCCTCATCATCATGTACATCAGCCTTGCACTCCGCTGCATAATGTCCATACTCTTGACAATTATAACATTGCACTTGAGCTTTATCACGCCCTTGCCAATTATTTCCTCGTCCACGAAAATTGTTGCCTCTTCTGCGACCTCTTCCATTCCATTGCTGATGATTTGTACCTTCAAAATTCTGGAAATTTCGACCTCATCTGCCTCTATTATTTCCACGATCCCAGCCACGGCCTCTTCCTCTTGATCTGCCACGACCTCTTCTAGAGCCATAGGAAGATGTCTTCTTATCTTCGTTTTCTTTCTGAACCAGTTTTGCTTGCAACGCTTGAGCAATCGGTTCTTCTCTCTTCTTCAATCTCTCCTCATGGGCTTGTAACGAACCCAAGAGTTGATCTACTGACATAGTGTCTAGATCTTTTGATTCTTCAATTGCGGTCACCACATAATCAAATTTTTGATTCAATGATCGAAGGATCTTTTCAATCACACGCACATCCTCCACCGCTTCACCATATCTCTTCAATTGATTGACAATCACCAGAGTTCTATTGAAAAACTCCTCAATAGATTCTGACTCTTTCATCTTCAAATTCTCATAGTCACTCCTCAAGGTTTGCAACCGAACCTTGATCACTTTATCATTTCCTTTGAAAGAATTCTCTAGTATCTCCCATGCTTCCTTCGCCGTCGTCGCCATGGAAACTTTCACAAACATCATCTCATCCAAACACATGTGGATTAAAGAAAGAGCTTGCTGGTCATTCTTCTTCGATGCCTTCAACGCATTCCGTTGTACATTCGTCAACGCCTCTTCATTCTCAGGTTCTTCATATCCACTTTCTATCATGTCCCACATATCTTGGGAACCCATCAACGCCTTCATTCTGATACACCAGTTATCATAATTCTCCTTAGAGAGTTGTGGATATTTGAACGACGTCATACTATTCATCATCTTTCTCAATTGCTAGCTCTGATACCAGATTGTTGGATCGACAATCGAAACCAAGAACAAAGAGGTATAGAGGAAGAGAGTAAACTTGGTGGAAATCACTCGATAATCTTATTAAACTTTTGATCTCTCTTAATCTCTTAAACAATACAACTAAGAAACTGAGTACAAATAGATACAGAAAACTCTAACTGCTACAAAGCAATAACTGAGCAAATAAAGAAACATAAAGAAACTTAAATGTAAATGTAAATGCAGAAAACAACAGTTACGACCAAACTTATAACGTAAGAAGACGTCTAACGTCTGCTGACTAATAAGTTTATTATTTCAACACTTGCAACCCTATGATTACCCCCACGAAAGTGGCGTCAAATTCGGATCTCTCAAGCTTGATTCGGCAAAGTCTTACATCCTTCAATCAACTTAACAAAAATATCGATGACACATCGGATCCCCATCTATCACCAACTCAACAACAGCCAAGGAATTCCACCTCCACTCTTATATACCTTTCTTCCATGTCATACGCAACCCATGGTATAAACTCTAGAGCTTTGCCAACATCAATGAACAAATGCTGAAATTGTAAAGAAACACAAATCCAACCTCCATTAAATATAAATAGTATAGTTACTAATTAAGCAGAAAACATCATTGTCTTAGTGGTATGAACTGACTAGCGTGCGCGCTTGTGACCCTGAGGGTGCGGGTTCGACTTAGCACTAACTAGTGCGTACGCTTTTATCCGTGAGGAGGCGGATTCGAGCACAACGTTTTTCTTTTTATTTTTATCAGCTTTTTATTTATGATTACATGAATTGCTCTCTAATTCTTATGTCACCATAAAATGCAGAATCGACAGTCCATTGGGAAGTTGAACTTGGAAAAACCTATCATGTTCGTGTGATAAATGCAGCCATGAATTCCCAAATGTTCTTCGCAATTGCTGAGCACAACCTCACAATAGTAGCAGTGGATGCATCATATGTAAAACCATTTACGTCAAGCTACTTAGTCATAGCTCCAGGAAACACTATTGATTTTCTCTTAATTGCAAATCAAACTACACTTGGACAATATTATACCGCAACAAGACAGTACGAAGATCAAGTTCAATTCCTTGACTTCGACAATACGACTGCTTCTGCAATACTTGAATATAAAGGAACAAATTACTCTACTTCTGATTCTCCTATTTTCCCCACCGAAACTCTTCCCACTTATGCAAACACTAATGCTGCTTTTTATTTTAATCAACAACTGAGAAGCCTTAATGATGTGAAAGTACCCACAAATATTACTACTCGGATGTTCATTACTGCTGCTACCAACCAAATGGAGTTGAACGTTACGGATACACTTGCTTCCAGTTTGAACAATATCAGTTGGCAGAATCCTAGAGTCGACGTCTTGCAGGCCTATTACTAGTAAGTTCTTTTGTAAATAATATGAACTAATTGTCAAAAATTTGAAGATGTATGGTTTTAGAAACTACCTATTGATTTATTTGAAAGTTTTAAACTGAGAAAGAATATCTTATTTTTGGCAGCAATATAAGCGGCTACTACAGCGAAACGTTTCCGGATATGCCACCAACAATGTTTGATTTTGTTGGAGGAGATGTGCAATTTAACAATACGAATTCAATAATGGCGACGGAAGTGAAGATGCTTGAATATGGAGAACAAGTAGAGATAGTGTTTCAATCAATAAATATATTGAATTCATCACAGAATCACCCAATGCATTTACATGGTTATAGCTTTTATGTTGTGGGTAAGGGGGAAGGGGATTACGACTTCGAATCGGATCCTACCTTATTTAATTTGGTGGATCCACCTTATGTTAACACTGCTACCGTTTCTAAAACCGGTTGGCTTGCTGTTCGCTTCTTTGCTCTAAATCCTGGTATGTTATCTTCTTTAATTTTATGATCTATCCCTTAATAGTTAACTTATCAAAAAAGATTTGATTGACACCTGAAATACAGACCATGAGTTTCATTTACAAACTCCACAAGTTATTTGAACTCATATGACTAACTCTTTTTACAAACTTCTTTTTCGTTAATAGTTTCAATTAGTTCTCAAATATAATTGGTTCTAAGTTCTAAGTGAACATTTATATTATATGTAGGAGTTTGGCTGTGGCATTGTCACTTGGCTCACCATTTGAGTTATGGAATGGACACAGTTATGATTGTTAAAGATGGTGCAACTCCTGAAACCTCACTTCGCAAACCCCCAGCTTACATGCCTCCTTGTCACGATGAATCACAATTGATTCAACTTTGGAAATCTCATGATAATTAATATGAATTTAAGCTTGTAACATAATTATTAATGAGCGTTTATTTACGCTTAGTTTACACGTATATGACGCTTATTTATATTTGTTTTATTCCTATAATTATATATTTGTTATTCAATTTGTAATCAACTGGTAATTAAGCTTCTCCTAAATGATTCAGAGAAAAAGGAAGAAGATAACGATTTTTATTAATGATCTTAGCTACCATATTTATACACATGAAGTGCCTAAGGGTAATTAAATATTTAGTTTCTTTAATTACTAATATGCCCTTAAGTAATAAACCAACATCAATGAATAGTTCAAGGGCATATTTTCGTATGTTGAGAAAAATGACCTGGTTTCTCCGAGACCTCTATTTGAATGAAAATTTTAAGAGTTTTGATATATGATATAAGCATTAAAATTTCAATAATTTAAGATTTAGGATTTCGAGTTTAGGGTTCAATAATTAGGACTTAGGGTTTAGTGTATGTAGTTTAAGTTCACTAATTAGGGCCTTGGGTTCACCGATTTCGGGTTAGGGTTTTATAGTATGTAGTTTAGGTTCAATAATTAGATATTCAGTTCATTAGTATTTCGGGTTCACCAATTTAAGGTTTAGGGTTTAGAGTTTGTAGGTTTCCGGTATAGGGTCCATGGTTTAGGGTCTATAATTTAGAAATTAGGGTCTAACTCTAAAAAAATTGATGCTTTTATTTTTTGTTATGGCAATTTATATATCAGATTTTTATTATATTCTTACCATAAATAGATTTGGAAATAATAGTTTTATAAATGGAAAACTACAAAATAGAAATATAAATTCACTTGTATTTAATGCTTATATGCAGCCCTTAGGGCTGCATATATCGGAACCGAAATTTTAATTATAGTGTATTGTTATATATTACCCTAAATTATTATCTACTGTCCCATAAAGATCTAAGTCCTTGTTTATATTCAGCACATTTCAATTTAATTCAGCAATTTCAGTTCAACTAATACCTTATTTATACTTTAGGGATTGTTGACGATATTTCCAAAATATTCCAATTTTGAACTTTGATAGACTTATGTGGATTAAAATTGGTAAAAAAATAAATATGGAGCGTGCCAGAAAATATAATTCTCGAAAAATAAATTAAATAAATGAAAGGTTGGGCCTAAAATTTGACTTTTTAATCGAAACAATTGACGATCGTTACAAGGACTTAATTTATAAACAATAATCTTGAGTCCCGTTTTCGCTTGATAGGTCAATCGAAAAAAAACATTTAATATTAAATCAAAGGCAATTAAGATAAAAGTTTGTGCTATTAAAGAAAAACGGGAGGGCGCTTTAGGGTTTACGTTTAATTTGTGCATCATCACATCGTGTTAGATGCCTGGAATAGTGTAAGGATTCCAAGAAAAAGCATCTATATTTTCTCTGAGGGCTTGTAATATAGTCTCCTCAGTATAGTGCTTTATGTCCGTGAAAAATTGTACGTTTTTGCTTTCAGTCAGCGCTACTTTCTTCATCGTTATAAGGGGGAGAGATCGCCTCTTCTTCCACTTTCTCGGCCATACCTTAATCAATGGGTATTTGCCACTGGAGATGATGAGTTGAAAGGGCTTCTTTGGAGGCGCTTATTAGTGGTTGTCCTACCATTTTATATGGGAGGTTTTGCTCTACCACGAGGAACTCTACCTTTGGTGTCCATTTTACGGGCACATATTGCCTATGTTAAGGCGAAGAGTGATCATTCCTATTAACGAAATGTTGTGACCACTAATGCCGGTGAGTGAGGTCTTTAGGGCCATAAGCCTACTCTTGAGGAGGAAAAACCGGAAGAACTGATAACTACAAAGAATCTCTATTTTAAATCTTTGACGGGAGCCAAGATGCCCAAATGCATCTAGTGACGTTCCTAAGAATGATCCGGACAAACTATAGAGAGTGAATATTTCTACAAAATTCTCTTTCGGCTTAGAAGGAAAAGCAGAAAAGTGGTATAATCAACTCTGCAACACCATTCGTTGGGATTGGGAAGGGCTAGTCCTAGCCTTCTTGACAGAATTCGCAATCGCGCCACATAGGAGAGTCTCTTGGGAAGATCTTACCTCTCTCCACCAACATGTAGACGAATAGTTCCACGATTACTTGAGTTACAGATGATTGTCTCTAGTACGAATGGCCCAAGGGATACCGACCTAGAAAGAGCGAGTAAAATGTCTCATACGCGAAAACCTCCCTCACATACGAAGTGGAGGACACTTCATAGCATCGATGTGGTGAGCGAGTCCACTGCCCCTAATTAGCATGAGCTTTCCACAGCATGAAGTTTGTGGAGGTGAATTTCACCGAAAACTGACGATGTAAGATAGGAATCGATGGATTCAGCATAGAGGAGTTGTTGAAAGGGTTGATCAAAGCAAATGGATCAAAACAAGAGGCAACCGTGGTTCCCTATGATTCAATTAAATAAGTTGACATTATCGGCGGCAAGCAAGCATGAGAGAACTAAATTTAGCTAGGTTTATGACATAAGGATTATGAGGCAACTTAGAGAGATATCATTGGTGTGTAGATATTTATATAAGATACATACAAACTCTAGTTAGAGTAAATAACATATTCACACATATACTCTTACACATGGGATCCAAAAAGTATACATGTTAAAGGAATGAAACAGATACGAGAATTTTAGAAATTAAACGGTATAAAGTTATTATTTCATGATTGAAGATATTTCATTTATTTTTTGACTAAGACAATTATTTAGTTTTTGTGTTTTTCAAAATAATTATAAAGTCCTTAACACTTGTTTTGTTAAACTCTTTAGTGCTTTTACCTTTATTTCCATCTATGAACCCGTTAGTCAACTATAAAAAGCCATAAATAAATTTAAAATTTCCAGAATTGCCCTCACTTTGAAACCATTTGAAAGATTTCTTTTCTCCTCCGCCATTTTCATTTTGTTCTTGTTTTTTCCTTATTCTTATTCTCCACTTTTATTCTTCCTTCACCTCCTTAATTCGTTTCCTTTCTTTTTCTTCTTCACATTCTCTTCTTCTTTTATCTCTTTTTAATTCATTCATAAAAAATTAAATCTGAAATTACAGTAACCGCTGCTTGCCGCTTTGCATCTCAATTTTTCATTTTAAAGTTAATTCTGGATTCGATTAAAGCTTTAATAAATTGTATTGCAAATTTCAATTGAAGTTTGTTGTACCCATAAATTAATTAAAAGTTAGAAAATAAAGAATGGATGGAGCGATTTTAATGGATAGTTAATTGAAGAGAAAAATAGATCTGATTTATCAATTTCACTAACCCAAAACTAAATTAAAAGTTAGAAATTAAACGAAGATGGCTGGTAGAGGAGAATATTTAGGTGATGGTGGCCAACGAAGGAAACTCTTCAATTTCTGCGGTAAATTCGCCTCTCAATTGTCATTCACTATGTACGTATATATAGTTTACAAAGAGTCCTACACTAACTAGGAAAATCTTTCCTACCAAAACTAGAATACATACCGAAATAAGTCAAATATAAAACAATACAACTATTCCTATAAACACTAAATATAATATTCATGTACAAACTAATTAGGCTTCAACAGAAATGTCCAACAACGTTGGTCGTCGGGAAGAGGAGAGAACGGAAAAAGAATGGCGTGAAAGATGAAAGGTACTAGTTAAAAGGTAATGGAAAATAGATGAGAAGAGGGCTAATTTAGTCTTTTTCTTCAACTTAATTGTCAATTTTGACGAAAAGACTAACTAATTGGATGTGAGGAAACTAATGTTGGGTCCAGCCCATTTGGGGAATTAACACCTAGCCCATTTGAAGAAATTTCTAGCAAAAACTAGATTAAGAAATATCTAGAAGAATTAGCAAGAATTATATGGAGAAAATTCTAGAGAGGGCCAAAATATAAACATCTAGACTTTTCATGAAGTTTGTATGAAGGCTATAAATAGCCATGGGTGTGAGGCATTTGGATAATCACAAATTGAGAGAAAATTAGAGTGAGTTCAAGTGGTTCCTTTTGTAGAGTCATTTCCTACAAAAGAGTGTGTGAGAGAGTTGAGGTTCGAGAGTATTGAGCGGTTCCAATTCTCTGTTTAAAGTGTCGTGTACCACAAGTCCGGTGTACTTGAGAGAGTCCCTCTTGTATTCCCATTAATTTCATTAGTGGAGTTATTTTGAAGCCCGTGGTTTTTCCCTTGCTAAAGGGTTTTCCACGTAAATCTTGGTGTCTCGTTTATTGCTCAATTTAATCCTCGTTAATCTATTTTAATTATATTAATCACCCGATCCTAACAAGTGGTATCAGAGCCCGGCTCGGGCAGGTGATTGTATAATTAAAATGGAAGGTTCGTCATCTTCGATGATTAAATTGACCGGTCCAAATTGGTCAATTTGGAAGCCAATGATGGAGGATATCTTGTATTGCAAAGACATGCACGAAGCAATAGAAGGAGAGTCAGCCAAGCCCGAAGACATGAAGGATGCGGACTGGATAAAGTTGAATAGAAAGGCCCTTGGGACAATTCGCCAATGGCTAGATGTCAGTGTGTTCCATCACGTGTCTGAGGAGATGTCTGCCCATGACCTATGGAAGAAGTTGGAGGAGCTGTATGATCGAAAAACAGCTGGAAATAAATTGTTCACGATAAGGAAGCTTGTCAACCTCAAGTATAAGGAAGGTACTCATGTTGCTGAATTCTTAAATGAATTTCGTAGTGCTATTAACCAATTATCTTCTATGAAGATAGTCTTGGAGGATAAACTCCAAGCCTTATTGTTACTTAGCACTTTACCGGAGAGTTGGGATACCTTAGTAGTATCAGTGAGCAACTCAACTCCTGATGGCAAGTTGTCGCTTAATCATGTCGTGAGTACCCTGCTCAACAAGGAGACAAGGAGGAAGACTACAGTCACAGACAACGGTCAAGCCCTTGTCACTGAGCATAGAGGCAGGAGTAGAACCAGAGGTCCCAACAATCCCGATAAATCTAAAGGAGGCGACAAGTTCAGAGGAAGGTCCAAGTCCAGAGGTAGAGTCAAATGCTACCATTGTGGACTTGAAGGTCATTTACGGAGGAATTGCCGCAAGATGAAGCGAGAGCAAAATGAGAGCAATAACCAAGAAGCTGTCAAGAACACCACCGCCACAATGGAGGAGATTGAGATGCTTACCTTCAATCATAAAGAAGAATGTTTAAATGTCTCGAATCAGAATGAGACAGAATGGGTGGTCGACACTGGAGCATCCTACTATGCCACTCCTAACAGGGAGTTCTTTGCCACGTACAAAGCAGGAGACTTTGGAACAGTGAAGATGGGAAATAGTGATCGCTCCAAGATCATTGGAGTAGGCGACATTCGTATCAAGACGAATACTGGTTGTACACTCATTCTCAAAGATGTTCGACACGTTCCTGATTTGAGACTCAACTTAATCTCTGGCGGTATTATAGATAGAGAAGGGTTCGAGAATTTCTTCGGGAGTAAGAAATGGAAGCTCACCTGGAATTCCTTGGTGGTTGCAAGAGGTAACATGTGTTGTTGTTTGTATAAGACAAATGCGGTCATTTGCAAAGATGGATTGCACGCTCTTGAGGAGGAAGCTTCACCGAACTTGTGGCACAAAAGATTAGCTCACATAAGTGAGAAAGGGTTGCAGATACTAGCAAGGAAGGCGCTCGTTCCTGCTAATGGTACTACTACACTGGCCCCTTGTGACTATTGTCTATTTGGCAAGCAACACAGAGTCTCATTCAACAAGTCATCAAGCAGGAAGTCAAATGTTCTTGACTTGGTCCACTCCGACGTCTGTGGTCCGATTGAAACTGAGACCTTGGGAGGTAACAAATACTTTCTTACTTTTATAGATGATGCATCACGAAAGTTGTGGGTGTACTTTCTGAGAACGAAAGACCAAGTCTTTCAGTCGTTCCAAAATTTTCATGTCATGGTTGAAAGGGAGACTAGCAGAAAGTTGAAATGTCTCCGAACGGATAATGGAGGTGAATATACCTCACATGAGTTTGAGAGCTATTGTTCCAAACATGGAATTCGACATGAGAAGACTGTACCAGGTACCCCACAACACAATGGTGTAGCAGAGAGGATGAATCGCACCATTGTAGAGAAGGTTAGATGCATGCTTAAGATGGCTAAGTTACCTAAGTCTTTTTGGGGAGAAGCAGCACGCACAGCCTGCTATGTGATCAATAGGTCTCCATCAGCTGCTCTGGATTTTGATATTCCTGAAAGAGTCTGGTCTGGAAAACATGTCCAGTACTCTCATCTAAAGGTGTTTGGATGCAAGGCATTTGCTCATGTGCCTAAAGAGCAGCGGTCAAAGCTTGATGATAAATCAACTCCTTGTATCTTCTTGGGATATAGGGATGAACAATTCGGGTACAGACTATGGGACCTGGAGAGGAAGAAAGTCATCCGAAGTAGAGATGTAGTCTTCCGAGAAGATGAGACTCTAGAAGACTTCAAAAAGAAAGAGAAGCCGGTATACACAACCGATGTCATTACTGAGCATGTTCCTTCAACACCAAATGACGCTACAGGTGGAGAAGATGAACCAGATGAATTACCAGAAGTAACGGATCAGCACGAGCTTGAAGATACTGACGAGCAGGGGGAGCAACCGACCCAACAGGCAGAAGCTGAACAAGAAGTCAGGAGATCCACTAGAGATCGTCGACCGACATCAAGGTATCCTACTTCTGAGTATATTCTCCTTACTGATGAGGGGGAGCCGGAGAATTTTCAGGAAGTTCTAACTCATCCAGACAAAGAATCCTGGCTGCAAGCAATGCAAGAGGAGATGAATTCTTTACACAAGAATCAGACATATGAGTTAGTCGAGCTTCCTAGAGGAAGAAAAGCATTGAAGAATAAATGGGTTTTCAAGCTCAAGCGAGATGGAAACGGAAAGCTGGTGAAGTACAAAGCTCGCCTAGTGGTCAAAGGCTTTCAACAGAAGAAAGGTATTGATTTCGATGAGATTTTTTCTCCCGTGGTTAAGATGACCTCTATTCGAGCAGTTCTAAGCTTAGCAGCTAGCCTCGATCTGGAGCTTGAACAAATGGATGTGAAGACTGCCTTCCTTCACGGTGATTTGAAGGAAGAGATCTACATGGCGCAACCAGAAGGCTTTGAAGTTAAAGGAAAAGAACACATGGTCTGCAAGCTACAAAGGAGTCTCTACGGGTTGAAACAAGCGCCCAGGCAATGGTATAAGAAGTTCGACTCTTTCATGAGTAGTCATGGCTACAGGAAGACATATGCAGATCCATGCGTCTACTTCAAAAGATTCTCTGGTAACAACTTTATCATCCTGTTGTTATATGTTGATGATATGATGATTGTAGGACAAGATGCTCTATTAATTCGAAAATTAAAAGAGCAGTTATCAGAGTCCTTTGATATGAAGGACTTAGGACCAGCTCAACAAATTCTTGGTATAAGAATTGTTCGTGATAGAAACACCAAGAATTTGTGGCTATCACAAGAGAAGTATGTTGAACGGGTGCTAGAACGTTTCAACATGGTGAATGCTAAACCAGTTAGCATTCCACTTGCTGGTCATATGAAGCTAAGTAAGGAGTCTTGTCCTACAACCAAAGAAGAGAAGGAAGCCATGAGAAGTATTCCATACTCCTCTGCAGTCGGGAGTTTGATGTATGTCATGGTCTGCACAAGGCTAGATATTGCACATGCTGTTGGAGTAGTCAGCAGGTTCCTGGATAATCCAGGAAGACAACACTGGGAAGCTGTCAAATGGATTCTCAGATACTTGAAGGGAAGTCCTAAGGTGTGCTTATGTTATGGAGGATCTAAACCAATCCTAGAAGGCTTCGTTGATGCTGATATGGCTGGAGATCTTGATCATAGAAGGTCAACATCCGGATACGTATTTAGATTTGCTGGGGGAGCAATTTCTTGGCAATCTAAACTACAGAAATGCGTTGCACTTTCTACGACCGAGGCTGAATACATTTCAGCTGCAGAAGCAGGTAAAGAAATGATATGGTTGAAAAGATTCTTTGAAGAGCTTGGTCAAAAGCAAGCAGGGTGCATAGTATATTGTGATAGTCAAAGTGCTATTGACTTGAGCAAAAATACTATGTATCATTCACGGACGAAGCACATCGATATCCGTTATCATTGGATACGAGATCAACTTGAAAACGAAGTTTTTCATTTGGAGAAAATCGCAACATAAAGGAACCCTTCAGATATGCTGACCAAAGTGATTCCACGAGAGAAGTTCGAGCTGTGCAACAAACTGATCGGTATGAGCTCACATTGAGGAGCGTCTGGATTCTTCCCCATATGTCTGGAGGGGGAGATTTGTTGGGTCCAGCCCATTTGGGGAATTAACACCTAGCCCATTTGAAGAAATTTCTAGCAAAAACTAGATTACGAAATATCTATAAGAATTAGCAAGAATTATATGGAGAAAATTCTAGAGAGGGCCAAAATATAAACATCTAGACTTTTCATGAAGTTTGTATGAAGGCTATAAATAACCATGAGCGTGAGGCATTTGGATAATCACAAATTGAGAGAAAATTAGAGTGAGTTCAAGTGGTTCCTTTTGTAGAGTCATTTCCTACAAAAGAGTGTGTGAGAGAGTTGAGGTTCGAGAGTATTGAGCGGTTCCAATTCTCTGTTTAAAGTGTCGTGTACCTCAAGTCCGGTGTACTTGAGAGAGTCCCTCTTGTATTCCCATTAATTTCATTAGTGGAGTTATTTTGAAGTCCGTGGTTTTTCCCTTGCTAAAGGGTTTTCCACATAAATCTTGGTGTCTCGTTTATTGCTCAATTTAATCCTCGTTACTCTATTTTAATTATATTAATCACCCGATCATAACAACTAAAGGACCTGATAATTAACCGATGGACTAAATAATTAATTAGATAAAAATCTGGGAACTAAACAATTGTTTACTCTTGTTTTTTTAAATAATGGAGCCCCCCGAAATTTTGGACATGGCTTGCGCCACTGCTCTAGTGTACTTGCCTTTGAAGTCTTTATTGAACCCCAATAATATAGTGTCAGATGACAAATGTTCTAGTGTACTTGCCTTTAGCTTTACTTTGTATATTATTAATGAAAACTGTTATCTTACTTCTTCCTTTCTCTCAAAATCATTTCTGATAATCATAATAATTTTTAATTGATATAAAATTGAATATCAAATACAAAGTGTAATTAGAATAAAATACATATACATATTATACAGTACAAAGCATAAATAAACGCTCATGAATTGTTATGTTACAAGCTCCACTACATATTAATTATGATGAGATTTCCAAAGTTGAATCAATGGCGATTCATCATGACAAGGAGGCATGTAAGCTGGGGGTTTGCGAAGAGAGGTCTCAGGAGTTGCACCATTTTTAACAATCATTACTGTCTCCATTCCATAACTTAAATGGTGATCCAAGTGACAATGCCACAACCAAACTCCTGCATATAATACAGTTAGTTTTGTTCAAATTAAATTCTCAATATACACTATATATATATCAGCATTTTTAAAAATCGTCATTGCTCCTAAACTTACAAAATGTTTTATTGACATACTTGAATTTTCTTTGAATGATATTCACTTCAATCTATACAGTTTTTTCAAAAAATTTAATTCAAAAGTTTATTTTGTGAATCTCTAAAATAAATTAACTTTCATTTTCTTAAAAGAACATTTAAGGCTTTTTTTTACTACATCAATTCTGTTATGGAGGACGGGACCGTCATCTAAAGAGGATAACATACCAGGATTTAGAGCGAAAAACCGGATAGCAAGCCAACCAGTTTGAGGAAGAGTAGCTGTGTTAACATAAGGTGGATCTACCAAATTAAATGTTGTGGGATCTGATTCGAAGTTATAATTCCCTGGTCCCGTACCCATAACATAAAAGCTATGACCATGTAAATGCATTGGATGATCCTGTGATGAATTCAATATATTTACTGACTGAAACACAATCTCCACTTGTTCACCATATTCAAGCATCTTCACTTCTGTCGCCATTATAGAATTCGTATTGTTAAATGGCATTTCTTCTGCCACAAAATCAAACATTGCTGGTGGCATATCTGGAAACGTTTCGCTGTAGTAACCGCTTATATGGCTGTTAAAACACAATGCATTATTTATTAGTTTAAGCTTTCAGATAAATCAATTTGTAATTTTTAGAATCATCTTTAACTTTGAACTCAAGTGATTTCTTAACATGATAATATCGGTGTCGTCGTGATCAATAGTTTAAAATTTTACTGAGTTCAATTATTAATAAAATTTCAATACATGCTAAGATGAGTTAGTGTTGTTTTTATATACTTCAAATCCAATGAGTATCTATGATCATGGAAGAATAACAACTAATGTTAAGTAACTATCTTTGAACATATTGCAATTTTTAATCCTTCTCCTACAAGTAAGAAACTTATTTTGTAGTTTTCTAAATTTAATCAAAATATTCTTTTAATGAATTATTTATAGCCTCAAGAAACTAATTGAATTAAAAATTTAAACTGACTGTTAAGACTCAACAATAGCTGTATGTAATTAAGGAATAAGGAGAGGGATAATGTTGTAGTTTATAAGAAAAGAACTTACTAGTAATAGGCCTGCAAGACGTCGATTCTAGGATTCTGCCAACTGATATTGTTCAAACTCGCAGCAAGAGTATGCGAAATGTTAAGCAACAACTGGTTCGTAGAAGCAGTAATGAACATGCGAGTAGTAATATTTGTGGGTACATTCACATTATTAAGGCTTCTCAGTTGATTATTAAAATGAATAGCTGCATTAGTGTCTGCATAAGTGGGAAGAGTTTCGGTGGGGAAAATAGGAGAATCAGAAGTAGAGTAATTTGTTCCTTTATACTCAAGTATTGCAGAAGCAGTCGTATTGTCGAATTCAAGGAATTGAGCTTGAGTTGTGTACTGTCTTGTTGCGATGTAATATTGTCCAAGTGTAGTTTGATTTGCAGTCACAAGAACATCAATGGTATTTCCTGGAGCTATGACCAAGTAGCTTGACGTAAATGGTTTTACATATGATGCATCCACTGTAACTACTGTCACGTCGTGCTCCGCGATTGCGAAGAACATTTGGGAATTCATGGCTGCATTTATCAGGCGAAAAAGATAGGTTTTTCCAAATTCAACTTCCCAATGAACTGTTGATTCTGCATTTTGGGGTGACATAAAAATTAGAATCCTAATAATCACTTAATTTAAGTTCGACGATTAATTAGATTTTGAGGATATAGAAACAAAGGGTAGGCAATGTTATTTTTGGATTAATTTCAGTAAATTTCAGCTCAATTCAGTTTTATTTAGTTCAGTTCAGTTCAGTCCAGCCAAGTTCAACAAAATTTCTTCTCATTCAGTCAATTCAACAAATTCAATTCAGTTCGGTTTAGCTATATTAATATTCATTCCAGAGAAATTTGGTCCTCCTCGTGAAAGATGAAATTGATAAAAAATGACTATGAAAAAAAAAATTATATAAATAATTAGTTAAAAATTACAGTTATTTTTATAAGTCTAAAATATTAAATTATAGGTTTGACATACCATATCATCCTTATGTTGGGCATACAGTTATAAGGATAACCTTTTTTTTTCTTTTTTCTTATTGATTCATTTGTTTACACCACTTGGCAAAATTAAGACTTTTCGATTGATATTTGTCAGATATTAATATAAAAAAATTTTGTTAGCCTAATTATCAGTTAAATATTAAGTAATATGGCATTGAAGTCTCAATATTTGTTAAATTAAAAACACATGGTAAATTCTTAATTATCAGCTCGCGCTTTTAGCAGTTAAGTAATAGATATCATAATAATTATCAGTGATGACCTCAGTAATAGAAAGTTATAATATTCAATCGTTAGGATTTAAATACCATAATCTTTGGACCCGTCCTGAATCCGGATTAGTCAGCTTAGTGGGTTCAAAAACCGGATTGAAAACCAAAAAGTAATATTCAATAATATTCTAAGAAACTTTTATTCATCCAATTTTCAATTCTAAAGTTATCAAGGTGAGTGAGTAAAGATAAATTTAATGTTTAGAGATAAAATCTATAAGAGATAAAAGTTTTCAAAACGGTAATAACCGTTTTTCACAAGAAATGTGGTACTATCATTAAACAACTCTAAACTTATATTCACATTTTGAAAAATCATTTAAACACAGATTTAGTTTTGACAAAATAAACATACACAAATATCTTGTTAGAGTCTATATAGGCCACATCTTTTTTAGTTTACTTTTTACTCTACATATAAAAGACCATCAGCATCAATTATTATGTATGCCGAGGGGGTTTCTATCAACATTTAAACTCTTTAATTATCAATCAACCATTTTACTTATCACTGTTTATCACAGAAATACCATTGCTGCAAGCACAAAAGTCTCCAGGTTGACCATTTATAGTGTACGCATCTGAATCTGGTAAAATTGCAGCAGTTTCAAGGTCCTCTTCAACTAGTGAATTCACATCATAAGTAAACCATGAACCTGCATCCAAAAAAACACTATTTTACTAATTAAATATATTTAATTTCGGCTTCTAAATATGGATGTTGAATTAATCCATCTATTATTAACTATATTGCACGGATACTTTTATTTTTTCACTATCATTTTAGGATATTGTGTTGGTGTTTGTTCCAAATTCGTGGTTGTTTTTGTTTTAATTAGAGCTATTTTATGACGGATATGTTTTAGAAATAAGGTTTACCGAGTCTGGGTTCATTCTCGTGTAGGTTTGCTGGCAACATAGATTACTAATAATATGATATAAATCTAGAAATACCTAATACAAGGACTTGTTCTCCATCAGGTTTAGGGAAAGGATACGAGGTTCCTTCTTCAGGATAGATGACAATGGCACCATGCACAGTGTTCCGCATCCACTCGTTATGGGCGTGCCACCAAAGAGTACCTTCTTCCTCTGAAAATATAACCTCATATGTGAAGTTACTCCCAGGCTTAATAGCACATTGTGTTATATATTCTGGACCATCATACCAAGAGTTTCTTGGTTGCCTCACTCCATGCCTTCCAACCATTTCAAAAAACAATCCAAATGTTCAATTGAACTTTTTATTTATATCAGAACTCACAAGTGAAGGGATGCAATATTTACCAGTGAATAGTGACCTTGTAATCTCCATCATTATGAACATTAACATACAAGGTATCACCTTTGTTCACATAAATTACAGGCCCCGGAATAGTTTCGTTGACAACCATAGCCGATTTTGTGGTGCATAATCTTGTAAAATTCTTTTCTTTCAACTAAATATACCCAAGATAAAAAGAGAGTAGAGTTCATCAGAAAGCCAGGATTTATAAATAGGGTAAATAATTTGTTAGTCCCTAATGTATGCTAAAATACACTGTTTAGTCCCTCTGTTTTTAAGAATACATTATAAGATCCTTTGTGTTTGATATAATCAAGAATTCAATCCCTAACTTTTCATTCCATCAATAGTTTAGTCCTTCTGTCTAATTATTGGATACTAAATCGTGAATAGACGTTGTAATTACTAAACTATCCTCTTATATATATATATATATAAATATAAATATAAGACTAGTCTCTTCACTCAAAAAACTTAGTCAGACCCTCATTTTTCACCCTTTCCCGTATCATTTTCATTTGTATTTGAGAGAGTGAAACTTGTTTTGACTAAAGCTCTGTTCCTTTTTACTTACATTTAGCACATTTCAGCAATTTCAGTTCAGTTCGGTAATTATAGTTCTATTCAGCAATTTCAGTTCAGTTCATCAATTTCAGTTAGAAATTTCACTTCAATTTAGTAATTTAAGTTCTATTCAGCAATTTCAATTTAATTCAGTTCAGTTCTATTTAGTAATTTCAGTTCAATTCAGCTTTATTCAGTTCAGCCAAAAAGAAGATGGTCTAAGTTTTTAGATGAAGAGAAAAGTCTTTTATTTATAAGCAACACTACTTTAGTAATTTCCATGGCTATTAACAAATTCAAGGCCTTAAGCAATAAATTTTTAATAATTTCTATGGTTTAGTATTCACTAATTAGACAGAATGATCAAACTGTTACACAATAAAAAATTAAAGACTAAATTGTTAATTATAACAAAATATTAAAGATTTTATGAAGTATTTTTAAAATTGAAAAGACAAAACAATGTATTGTAGTATACATCAAAATTAGTAAACTATTTACTCTTATAAATAAAATAAAAAGAGAATAGTTAATTTTACTTACAAAGAATTCATGGTGGTGAAGCTTTCCATCAACTGTGGAAACAAACAATATTATAGTTAAATTGACAAAACCTGTGATATATGCAACATACTTTGAACTCAAGCTCATAATTTCCATTTCAGTGATTTTATTTTATCGTGAAAATGCACTTGAGAACCTATACTGTATATATTATATTTATATGTAATGTAATGTCTTGCCTCTTTCAATGGAGCTGACTTTCAGATTGCTCAAATGTAAATTTATTTATTTAATTGTTTATATCAGTGTAGTGTGTGGTCTTTATGTTGCCAAGTTGTGTAAAATTGTGTGCCTCCACCTGTTAGTCAACCTTCTAATTATTATAATTTTTCCTTGCAGAGATTCAACTTTTTTTTGAGTTAAGTAAACTCGATTCAACTGAAATTGTTGGATTAAATTAAATTTTTAAAAACGTGCTAAATATAAATATAAGAAAACATGACTTAATTTAGAATAAAGTTACCTTTTAAAAATTTAAAATAATAGACGCTTTTACCTTTAAGTTTCGTCTTGACATTTGAAATAAAAACTTCAATTTTCAAATGTCAACTTCAATTGGACCGATTTATCTTTTTAGGTGCAAAAAATCAACTTATCCTTGACTAATTTCCGGATATACTCCGACTAGGCATCAAAATGCCCTAAGCACCCTTACTAGAGCATAGCGATTTTAATACACTATTTTAAATAATCAATTGAAGATTTCCACAATATATTGCATGAAAATATTATGTGACTTTTAACTAAGTTTTCCATTAAAAGTATTAGTAATAGATTTATGGTAAAGGTTTTATCCTAATAATTAATGTTCTTCTCATATGACTAAAAACGTCACGAGGTCAAATCATATTCCAGAGTAATTTCTTCTTGTCTCCTTTCTTATAATAATTCCCACTTTTTCCGATGCTCAAATATTAACAAGTTTAAATCATTTAGTTCAGTTTAAGATTAAAAATCTATCAACATATACTTTAGTGTGGTTAAAATTCTATCTATAATTGGGTACTGTTACTTAATTAATTGATTGAAATAAAAGGTCAACCTTATATTTAAGTTTAACATCTTATACATAATCTCTAATACACCTCTCATGTAAACGTCTTTTGATCTTGAAGCGTGTGCATCACAGGGCCTACCCATCATGTGTTTTTAATTAACAAATATTTAGATTGTCAGAAATCGAAATTAGTACTTTTTAGTCTCACAAACTCTGATGTCATGTTAATTGATTGAACAAATCACATACATCTATTTCTGTAATCACATATTCTTTTTAAAAAAAAAAAATTCTTAAAACAAATATAGCTATTTATTTGTAAAAGGGTACTTTTATTTTTACCCATAAAGATTTATTATTCATGCAAAATGTTCCTAACAAACGAAACACATTAATTGCAAAACGACTCTAAGGCTCTGTTCTTTTAGACTGGAAAAAATCTGAACTGAACTGAACCGAACTGAACGATGTTGAACTGAACTGAACTGAATGTTGCTGAACTGAACTGAACTAAATTGAATTTTGCTAAAACTGAAAAATAAATATTGAAACTGAATTGAATAAATAATAATAATAATAATATTAGTTTTTAATAATAACTATAGTAAAAAAATTAAAAAATAATAATAATAATTAATAATAATAAGGTTGTGCACGCTTGAGATATCGATTATACATTATGGTCTCAATGTTAATGGAATGGTAGATTCAGATATGTTTAATACAGATCGTAAAAACGTCATGTTTGCAGTATGGAATGCTATAACACACCAAATTTGAGAATTGTAGGGAGAGGAGGATGACAATAGTGATGATGGAGCTAAACAAAATGATGAGATCATGGATCATATGGAAGAAGATGATAGAAAAATAAAATGAGATGATGCTATTAGTGAATGCTCCTAATTTGCTAATTTCAATTTCTTTTACAAGATTTTTGATTATTTTTTTTTAATTCAGGCTAATTTGCTTCTAATATTATATAACTGACTATTATAAGATTTTTAAGTTTCTCTAATTGGTGCTAATTTGCTCCTAATACTACACAGCACTGTTACAAGATTTTTGAATTTCTTATTACAATGCATAAGCAAAATCGGAAAAAAATTTATACTAAATTCAAATTTATATAGTAGAAATTATTAAGTTGGTACATTGTAACGTATATTGGTAATAATATTTACTTACATCCTGCAATTTTTGCTAACAAATTGATCAATTAGTTAAAATTATAATAAATATTAACATATTATATTTAAATAATAAATATTTATTTGTAATTTATTAACCTGAACCGAATTGAATGTTGTTGAATTGAACTGAACTGAACTGAATATTACTGAAATGAACTAAATTAAATGCTACTGAAAATTGAACTAAATGTTGTTGAACTGAACTGAATGTTGCTGAACTGAACTGAACTGAATGTTGCTGAACTAAACTGAATGTTACTGAACTTAACTGAACTTAAAATAAGTGTTGATCAGTCCAAAAGAACAGGGCCTAATACCAATAAAGGCTTTCTCTAACCTCTAAGAGATGAGTAATAAAACCTGGATCTATAATGTAGAAAATAGTTCTAAGCTTATCTCTTGTAATCCTGATCCATTGATACAACGAAAGATTGAAATCGTGACTTTGTGTTATTGATCGAGATGAAGGCTTCACCAAAGGAGCGCGATAACAGTAAGTTCACGAACTAAGAGCACACAACGAGAGAATAAGAGGGGGTGGCGGAATCATGTAACGGAGAGGGAGCATTATATTCTCTTTGTTTGTTGATTAGTCGGTTGGTTAGGTTTTACCTCCTTAAGTCATGTATTTATATTACTAAGCAAAACTCTAATTCCTAACCCATAAAGTTATATACCAGTTGATTGTAGCCCAATTGGTACACTCACTAGTTTGTGAGTGGACAGTTCATGGTTCGAATCCTGTTCTTTATAAATTTACGGGAAAAAAATCCATTAAGTTATGGGCCATGTTTAAGTCAAGACTCATATATTATCTATTAATTCTTACATTAGTTAATTAAACAATGTTAAATTTTATTAATTGCAGTGTTATAACGCAATATTTATATTGTATCATTGGTACGGCAGATATGTTGCTTAACTAAAATTTAATATGACCATGCCAAATGAGTTATTAGAAACTAGTCAGAAACCCGCACATCGTGTAAAAATATTTTTTTATAGTTTTCTTTCTTTGCGATGCAAAATTTTATGTTACATATTTTTAAACTTTATTTATTATTTTCTTATAAATAAAAATTTAATATGAGAAAGTAACTGATAGGCCTAATATTTACGTGGTTTTCCACTCTTTTTAGCTTCTATTCTTGCATGTTTTTATCCTTGAAAGTCTTGCTCATAAAGGTTTAGTGCAGATTTCGCTCACTTATGCAAACAAAAGGTGAATCTAGGCATTGAAGGCCTTGTAGGCAAATTGGAGCTGTGTAGACTGCTTTCGGACTGCAGAAGCGCAAAGGCTGTGAACCAGACAGTGTTTGATGCAGGCTGCGGCCGTGAAGTAGAGGAGGCTGTGCAAGAAGAATTGAAGGGGTGGAATGCCACCTAGCCCTAGTGGCAATTCTGTTAATTTTATCAACAATTTGGATAACTTGAATTTCAGTTTTAAGGGTATTTGTGACCTAAACTTTTAAGGTCATTTTAGTCTTTTTGCCTTTTAGGGTTGCCTCCCTTGTCTCCCTATATAAGGCAATGTTTTCTTTTGCTTTAGTGTGTGAAGTATGCTTTATGATATAACACTATTTTTATGTTAGTCAACTTTTAATTTTGCAACAACTTTCTTTTTACTTAATTCCATTTATAGTAATATTTCTTTAGTCTTTCAAAGTTGTTCTTATAACCTTGAAATCCGAATCTCTTCTTCTTCCTTTAGATTAATGTCTTCAAGCTTTGTTCTTTACATTTCCATGGAGACGATGAACTCACTCTTGATGTGTGAGTAGTCTCTTAGCATGGGCCGCGAGTGAAAGGTGAAGGATCGTGGCTTTGGGAAAGGTTTCTATTTATGGTAATATTATTCTAGCTTTGGTTTTCTTAGATCTATGCTTCGGGTGAGGATTGGTTGCAAACAAACCTCCTAAAATCATTAGTGGAGCTTAGAAATGAGCTATTGATGAACCCTATGTGTTTTGATTATGTCCAAACGTTTCAGAAGATGAAAACTTAATTTTTCCTTACATATAGTTTACTATTGACTAATAATTTTTGTGTACTTAGTCTATGTGTAAGTTGCTCAGCAGGTGCTAAATGAACCTTTTCTGGATTGTCTAAAGAACTCAGAAGATCGGTTTGCTGAAGTCAGAGTTTCAATTACTCAGAAGCTGGATACTCCGTCTGAATCCGAAGTCTGCTAAAGCTCTCCTCAGAAGTTCTTTGCAATCAGAAGTTTTGCCAATTGTGATCAGAAGTCTAGTCAAGTGAATTTTAACTTCTGAAAGCTAAAGTCACGGGTTCTGGATAGCATTTAATGCTCTGACAAGTGCATTTAATGCAAGGCGCCAAAAGTTCAAAAAGCTGTTTTGATGGAGCGCGCCTGTCTGTTTAAAAGAAACCAGAATTTCCATGTCTACCCTTTGTTGATCCAATTGAAGAATGATTCTGTCATCCTCATCCTTGATCTCAAATCACTTACCGGATTTAGTTAAAGAACAAGGATAACGGAATCAAAGTGTTTGAAGACCGTTTGAAGACTTGACAAATTAACGGCTACAACAACTGATGTCATATCCATTGGAGTTTCAAACTCACCAACGGTCATCTTCACTCACTATAAATAGTAGCCAAGCTCCAAAGCATCGTGTGTGCATGATCATCGAGCAAAATCTCAACGCACTGTTCTAACAAGAAAAACAGAGCATCTTTTCCATTCTCAATCTTTCTTAGCATAGTGTTAGTAAAGTGAGAGAGTGAAGAAAAACAAGTTCATAATAGGAATCTTGTAAACTGAGATCGTTTGTGATCTTCAGTTAGATTTAAAGAGAGAAATCTAGTTGAGATTAGAGTTGGGTGAGAAATCCAGAAAACAGAGTATTGTTTGTTCTGGTGGAAATCCTTTAACTCTTTTTAGGCTAGTCAGAACTAAGTGAGAAATTAGCTTAAGTTCTGTTGATGTAAAGGAGCTTCTGAATTTGCCATAAAAGTTCTGAATAGTGGATTTATAAAATCTCTGTAGGCTGCGACCTCAGGGGACAAGACGTAGTCACAGGACTTCTGTGGCGAACTTGGATAAATCGAATTGTTCAATCAGGATCTCCTGAACTTCTTTCTCCCCCTTATACTTGTTATTTTTGCTTCTGTGTACTTGCTTATATTTAGTGCTGAAACAGATTTTCTCTAAAGTATCATTGTCTTTGTCCAGAAGTTCACAAATCAGAACTTCTGTTGCTGAAAACAGTCTAACTGTGTTTAGGCAGAATTTCCCTCAGAAGCTACTTCTGTAAGCTTGCTTCTGACTCTGAGGAAATTTGACTCTGAAAATTAAGTTTCCCGAAAAACTTAGAAATTTTCAGTTATCAACTTTGACACCTATTCACCCCCCTCTAGGTGATTCTGATCTTGATAGGGCCAACAGCTATCTCGTGGTTTACTATACGGATTAGATCTAAAGATGCATGCTTTTGTGGTCTAGAGAAATCTTACCTTATTTGTATGTTGGTTATTTACTATTTAAGGAAACTTTTTAGTAAAACCCTAAGACAACACACTCCTTAGTAGATCTAGACCAAATAACTTTGCTAGATCTACTAAGTTATCAACTCCTAGGCTTGGAAACGAGCTAGGAAGAGATATTTGTGGGAAAGGCCAAACCTTTACTGCTAGTTTAGTCTTTACTATTACCAGAAACCTAGATCCAGTAGCCTATGATCCAGATCCAGCCACTTGTAGCATGTGTGCCTTTAACTATTGTTGTTATTATACCCTGCTTTATATTCATAGTTTTAATCACTCAAAAACCATTACTTGTGACTTTATTAGATCTTTGAGACTGAAAGTTAGTAACTTTAGCTTCGCCCGATCCCTTGGGTACGATAATCCGAGTCTAAAATACTCACTTTATTACTTGAGCGATGGGTACACTTGTCCTAAAAAGCACGTAGGTATTACAGGCCACAGTAACTATCCCCTTATTTTGCACATTACACAATTTTACGAAAAAATGATTCATTGCATTTTGCATATATTATAATCAGGTTGTACAGTATGTTTTTTTTTTAATATTTTTACGATACGAAATATTATGAATTTTTAGAAGAAGAAATTTAAATGTTTGATAGAACAAAAAGATTCGGTTTAACTTTCATTTTATTTTATTGTTCGATTTGTTACTGTTTTTCTTTTCTTCCAAACTGTTGACAATTAATAAACATGCTATAAATCTTAGTTAGAGATAACTAAGAAGATTTTAAAGTTAAGGATCATGTCCCACTTTTTTTTTAAGTCAAAGTTATAAAAGAAGAAAACTTCAAAAAATTTCCCAATAAAAACATATCAACATTACATTTGATAAAGAATTTATTAAGTACAAAAAAGGAGAGTTCCTCTTAACAAAAAAAGACCACCATCAAATAGAGAGTCCACAACATAATATTGTTATATATGTTATCAATTGTTTTTTTTCCTTTATCATAGCGTAATATTGTCCCACGTGTTCTTCGTAAACCATTGACAATTACTACATATATGCACCCTAACTCTAAAACCTCGTTGCTTCCATTTGAATTCATTGCTTCAAAATTTTTAATACAATGTTATTATCAAAGGAGTCTGAATTGCATACCTAGGTACATTGCTTTCACATTTTTTTTAGTAATAAAACATTAACAGTTTCATATCTTGATCACATCAAATAACATCAATTGTTCCACCTATATATGCAAATATGGAGGTAACATTAAAATCTTTATAAAATTTATAAAAACATTAATTAAGTATTAGAGAGTGTATGAGAAAGAAAAATGGTTGTAAACAAAATAAGGTACACAGAATTGTATAATTGAAAAGTTGAAATCACAAAAAGGAAGAAAAACCATAATAGTTTTAGAACCTCTATCAGTGTATGTTAAGACTTACCTTTCCCCGTGATAGAAGAACCATGAAGCAAGTTATCCAGAAAATCAACCATATAAAGAGCAAAAGCAAGCTAATCCTAAAAAAAATGGCTCAATACATTTACAAAATTTATCAAAGAAATAAAGAGAATGAGAAGAAGTTAATTATATATTACAATTGTTATAAAAAAGAACAAAAAAAATTCAATACTCATTTTCTTTTCATCGTAAACTCAGCTTAAATCATCTTAGCACTCATCCATTTTGTCTTAGCTATATATAGATTTATAGTTAGAAGGATGGGTAGGTTATTATGATTGTTATTATTATTATTGTTTGTAACATCAATTTGTAATTAGGAGATGATGATTTACTAATTGAGGGAATTGGAAGAGTTTTTTGTAATTTGTAACATAAAAATTTAAGGGAATTAGAAGAGTTACTTTTCAAGAATTAAATTGTGTTAAAAAAATAAAAAATGTGAAAACTCTATAAATTTGACACCTCATATTTTGATGAGGTGGCTTACTGTGGTGAAGGGAACTTAATTCCCCTTATATATATATATATATATATATATATATATATATATATATATATATATATAGAGTCAAGTTCAAATGAGACAAGGGTTTAGGATGAGACTAGTTTTTATGATGAGACATGGGGTATTATTGTAATTCAACAGGGGAAGGTGGCAAAATTGTAATTAAATGAGCACCCCTCATGCGTGAATTGAAGGGAAGGGAGAGGGGGGGTGATGTCATCGCTGATGTCACCTCTGGAGAGAGAAAGAGTTTTAATTATTTGATTTAAATTGTATTTTTCCGCTCTTTCCGAACTCATTTTTCAAAAAAAAATTATACCAGCGAACTCGTATTAATTATCTGCTCATTTTGAGATCCATTTTTGTTATTTACAGACGATTTTTATTTATTTTTTATTTTTTTATAATTGTTCCACCGGACTACTCTAATTGTTCCACAGGACTACTCTAATTGTTCCAACATAATATTACATTTTTTTACACTCCCAGAGTGCATTTAAAAAAAAATAATGAAAATATTTTGCTGGAACAATTGGAGTAGTCTGGTGGAACAAATATAGTATTCTGTTGGAACAACCAAGTATCCGACTTGGAACAAAAATAAAAAAAAATAAAAATCGTCTATAAATAACAACAATGGGTCTCAAAATGACCGCCTAATTAATACGAGTTCAGTGGTATAATTTTTTTTGAAAATTGAGTTTGGAAAGAGCGGGAAAATGCATTTTAAATAAAATAATAAAAACTTTTTCTCTCTCCAGATGTGACATCAGCGCTGACATCACCCTCCCCCTCTTTCCCTTCTTCCTCACCTTGACCATTTGTGTATTTATTTACAAGTTTGCCATCTTCCCCCTTTTTCTTACCAAAATGGTCAATATCTCACCATAATATTTTGTCTCACTATAGTCTCATTGTCTCACTTGAACCTATCTCTATATATATATATATATGCTTTGATAAGAACGTATTTAACCTTTTATTTTTTTTTTTTGAGAGTTCACTTTCTACGATCATGGGATTTGAACCCATGACCTCACACTCCCTAGTGGAATGTAATAACCACCGAGGCATTGCTTGGTGGGTGTATTTAACCTTTTATTAACACTTCAATTTTGAATATATATCAAGACTTTAGAATAAAATTAACATTCTCAATTTTTATAAACTCGTACGGAGCCATATATCTAATTGTAGATTCATCTAAAGCTTAAAACTCTGTCCCAAACAAAGTGCTAATCCTACTTTTGTCCTTTCGGAAAAAAAAAATAAAAAAAAAATCCAATTGATATTGCCCAACAAACTTGTACAAATATGGAACAAAGAAAAATGCAAAAGTGAAGTTGAAAATTTGGAGAGAATTGAAAATTAGTTGTTGGATTGAGGTCCCGAAAGGATATGAAAATAACGTGTAGGAAGGACCGCAAAAAGCCCAACGCTTGGGGATGATTTGATTTGTGTGGACCAAACATGATTACTTGAAAGTTTAGTTATTGAATGTATGAATATAATTTAGTGTATTTAAGTTGTCCACAAAATGGGGAAGTAGCTTGGTGGTTGGTATGATGTGTGTGCTCACATGCTCAAGGTCATGAATTGAATCCTAAGGCCGCAGCTTAGCTATTTTTTTTTTTTTTATCACGTAAAATATGGTAAAAATCAAACCAATTCAGACCGCCCAGCCGCCACATGTTTAGATGGTTCATGGTACCGGTTCTGAAGCGCTTTGAGATAGTAGGAGAACCGTGCCACTTTCTGCTCGAAAAGGTTATTGGTCAAGTTGAACCTGATCAAACTGTTCGGTTCAGTTCGGACTTTACAACTATGTAACTAAGTGATAGTGTTTCAAAAACAAAAAGATAAGATTAAGTGCTATCTAGAACATCTACTAGTTAAGGTCACAAGCTCGGGACTATAACACCCTAGCCACAGAATATTTGGAAGTATCATAACGGTCAGCCTTGAAAAATGACACGTGTCACCATCACATCAGAAAATGTGTGCTCAACGCTTGACCCAGCCTTCTAGAAGACCGCCTCTAACAGCTTGTCCTCTACGACCAATCCGCCATGGATACGTGTCTAGGGCAACTTAAAATATGTTATAAAAAACAAGGTATCCTCTCTTGAATGAGTTTGTTCATTATTCCCTTTTCTACTTATTCAATAGTTTCATTCCCCCGTTTTTCGTTATCTGACTTGATTTGCGAAGCAGGTTCGTCAAACACTGGCCCTGTGACTAATGATTTTCTCTTGATCTCCGGTCATTATCCAAGAGATTCGAATTACCAAGATCTACATTGTTACCAGTGGTACTATGAGTGTTATCGAAAATCACTATGGTTGATCTTTTCCTTGTACAACAGCCTAAAAACCAACCAAATGACCCATCCACCTTTGCACCTTCGTTGACCCCGTTGATGAACAAAATCCAAGTTTTCCAAATCACGCTGGAGGTCCAAGAGCAGATGTAGGAATACATTAGTTCCTTGGAACCCGTCCGTCGTAAATACTTACACATAGTCCTTACTAAATTCAGGAAGAACACCTTGGTAGCTCAAAACAGCGTCAATGAGCTTTATGCCTCTCTGGTTGAGAAAATCGTGCGTCTTCGGCGTGAATTCACGGTGCATCTAGAGAAAGTTTGAAGTGTTGGCCACAACGGTCTCACTGCATGTTCAATAAGAAACATGTTGGTGTGCCCTAGCTAGTTTGGAGGAATGTGTTTGGATATGATTATTTATTAAACTTGGTTTCATATTATTATATCATATTTTCTGTTTTCCTTAAAGGCATTAATCTGTTTCTTTTATATTGTGTACAATAACTTGATATAAAGTATCCATTGATAGTTTATCATAAACGTCCCAAGTATGTACTAATCATGGGAACGAAAGCACAATAGTTGTGTGTTGGATAGTTGTATGGTAGTATAGAATACTAGGCATGTCAGCTATAAACGTGGGTACTTTAATGTACACAGGACTGGATTGATCCGCTACAAGAAATTTTCATGGTTGACATGTCATAGAACTTTCTTAATTACGACTCTAGTGTCTTCTGACCTGATCAGTTTTGATGTGCGCCTAACGAGTCTGTAATCGGATGCCAAAAGCTCTAGACACTGTACTAAGAAAAATAAAATAGATATCAATTTTTATGAAAAATATGCAAATAATATATTATTGTTAAAATAAATATTAAATTGATGTTTTTTCAATCACAGTGTCGTGGTTTAATAACCTGCAAACAAAAATTTGTAGTTTGTAAATCACATAATACATTTGATGTTTTTAATTTTTCATTCATCAGATTTACTACACCATGTCCGTCGTGAAAAGTGGGTAAAATCTGAGGGTTTTGTAGACCGAGGGCCGTATGTTTCTTCCAAGTATTAGTTGGAGAAATGAAAAAGGCCTGAGCCCAATACGACCCAACGTACCTTCCTTTTCGTGTAACATGAGATTATTTGGCATTCATTTGCAGGAAAAGAACCCTCATCTCCATAGCAAAATTACAAGTGAAGAATCAATGGCCGATAAGGTCGACGTCAACGCTAAATGGGACGCCTGTCTCGATCTCACTGTTCGCCGCTTCGTTTACTCTTCCTTGGCTGGTGCCTTTGGCGGTCTCCTTCTCTTCAGTATGTCCTCCAATCTAGTTTCACTTCATTTCATGTTAGCCGACCCCGAATTATTTCGGGACTAAGCCTTTGTTGTTGTTGTTGTTGTATATGTCGAACCCCGCGGAATAGCCAAGGGATATCAACCTATTCCTATTCCTATTCCTAGGTTTGGTTGGATTTTTCAAACACGTAATAGTTATTCTACCAAATACCTATTCCAAAGGTGGAGGAATAGTTATTCCTTAATTGAATCGAGCAATAGTTATTTCAAAGATATATGAATAGATACTATTTTTATCAATTTCTATTCTGTGGAATTGAATAACTAATCCATTTCATTCTATTCTATTCCGTGAACCAAACCGCACCTTAGTGTTAGTATTTGTAATAGCATCCTTTATATTTATAAACAACACTATGCTCTGTGTATTAGAATTATGTATACCATGAAGTACTAAACAGCGTCTATACAATGAAAGGTCATGCATAGCTTGTGAGTATTTGGCATTCATGTAATACTTTCAGACATTTAGCTGTGATATTTTGTTGTTTGTTTTAATTTTCGACACGTAAGTTATGTTCTATGAGAATGCTGTATCTCCAGTCTTTATCGATAATTACAGAGGTTGTAATTGGAGTTTGTTCATATAGTTAGCCAATTTGCGGATCTTTTGCTAGTTGTTATTCAGTTTCGTATGAAAGAGATTTCCTTACACTACCCCCATCACCTAATTCAGAAAAGAACAGGCACCCCAAAGGACAAAGTGATTTAGGTTGAAGTCAATATGTGCTATTTAAACTTAGAAATTGACTAAAATTTTCTTATTCTAAAATCAGGGACTCCAGTGACTCGCTGGGCATCTGTCGCTCTTGGTGCTGGGGTGGGAATTGGATCTGCGTACACGGAGTGTTCTCGTATTTTTGACGAATCTCCTGCAAATTTGGCATCTTTCAAGTCCTCAACTGCTGCTGCTCATGAGGTAGATTATGGTTTATCGAGCAATTGAACTTTTACATTCATAGATTCTTTTTCCTTGGCATTCATGCAATTTCCTTTTGGGTGTAATATATTAGTCTTGGTGGTTTTCTATATTGCTGCAATGAGCATTCATGATATATATGCTTAGAGAATTACGTAATATTGGTTATTGACGTAAAGTATGCAGTTTTGGAGTTTGCATAATTTATGTATCCAAATATGAAGCTGCTAAATGAAAACAGCCTGTCATATGATATTGGATGATTGGTATTTTCTTTGTTAAGGTCAAATTTAGAATCTGTTGCTGGCCTGAAGTTTAACAGTTGGCTGTTAACTGAAATATAAAGTCATTGGCTGAAGTCTTGTGTGTTTGCTTGAAAAATCTTGTTTTTTCCTGGCTTGAAGCCTTTTCTATTGCATCTTACCAAAGTCAAACATTACATGTAGTGTAGGGTGTGCTTAATATGGAAACTTAACACACTTTGGCTGCCAAACAGCCTGTTGTTTTGATGGTAGATGGTTGATATCTTTGTTGTTCAGCTCAAATATTGAATTTGGTCCGTTAGCTCAAATATTGAGTCCCTTGTGCTGAAGTCTTCTTGTGTGCTGCTTGAAAAACCGTTTTTTTTATTTTTTTTTTATTTTTCTTGGCTTGAAGCCTTTGCTATTGCATCTTACCAAAGTCACACAGTGAGTATAGTGTAGCGCGTGCTCATTCTGGAATCTTAACACACTTTTGGAATATCACATACCAATGTGGTGGTTCTAAATATTGTCACTTGCTTAAAGGTGCTCTAGTACTTGTTCTAAATCTAAATATTTTTTTCAGTTGATTCAGAATATTGTGTTATGCTAGTTTCTGTTGAAACTTTAGATCTTACTGTGTGCTAGTTTCAATTTGAACTTAGTTCCATGGGATACTTGTTCCCGTTTATTCCTTTTATATGTTAGCTGCCCAACTGAACTCAGAAGTGTTTATAGTGAAATTTCTCAAATATTGAGCCCATCTTGTACACACTTCAGTTGTACTTCACTTTACATATAACTTTTCTCTGTTTTGCTTGGTAGGTCCTCTTTTGTTGGTATCTTTGAGATTTGACACCTAAATTAGTTGAGCTTAATTATGATGTTCATCTGAATATTTATTCTTGTGAAGATGTAGTATTTAGCCATTATAAAGAATTGGCAGGAGAGGCTCTAGCTAATGTTGACTGTTGATATGTTCCTTATTTTTATCCTTTGTATTATACAACTACATTAATCATCTTCTATTAATTAGTTGTAAGATTTTCATATAATTGGTCGGGATTTTTTTTTATTTAAAAATGTGTTGTCACTTGTCAGGGTTTTGATTATTCTTGTACTGTTTGAATTGCGAGGGGATTTGGGGACAAAAATTTGGATGAATTCTTTCAACAGCTATCCATGAGAGTAGTTGGTAATTAACTAGAATATGTACACTTGAGGATTAAAACATTCTTGAGGGGGAAGTAATTTTGGAATTTGCTTGGGCATATGATCTCGGTCTTTAACCAATATTGCCATTTATAAACTGTCAAGTTCACAATCTGATATGATAAATATGTTTTCCTGATGAAAAGTTGTTGAAACTTTATTTATGTTGGGGGTTGATACTCTTTCTATGACTGGGGAGGTCATGGGTTCAAACCACATCTAGGGTAGGTTTTCTTTGTTATTAATTGTAAGCGCAATTGCGCAATTTTTTTTTACAAAAAACCTGTAACTTGCAAGGAGGTCAAATTTAGGTAGGTTGAGTTTGGATGCAAGTATAAAAATGAGAAGTTTCGTGGATGATTTGGTATAAGATGGTAGAATCTGTAGGAGAAAGATTTTTCAGACGTAGATAAGACAAGGAATGAAATGGTTGAAAGTATGTTAAATGACACAGAAATGGAGTGCATATAGAGATGGTGAAAGTTGGCTCGCTTTTCATTCACTACAGAATTTTCTTTTAAATAAGACTTGTTTTCCACTTAATTCTTACAATCTATATGTTTTTAAATCCAATAAACAATTGATTAATCCCAATTTATTTTCTTTATCCTATTACTCGACTTCTCTATTTTGGATACAACTATTATCTCTGACTATACTGTAGAGGAAAATGTTGGAATGAACAAAAAAGCTTGTGAGAAACCATTGATATGGCAAGGAATTTAAGAAAGCTATGGTTTGAAGACTCAAGATACTTGTGATTGTGCTCCAAATGTCATATAAGGTTTATGTTGTAGTGAACTTTCAAGTCACTTGACAACCATGCCACGAGTTCTATTTGCTGATTGGTGTCATAATACTCAATGTTTTCTTGAAGTTATTGCTTGTGTCCCTTACATTTTCTTGTGGAGTTTTGTTGTGAGTTCTACATTGAGGATTACCTCCGGTGTTTAACAACCCTTGTAACTCAAGGTAGTTAAAAGCTCTAGGCGTAACTAGGGTGATATATCCTTCTATTCCCTTGGGTGCAAAGCATAGAAAATGGCTCACAAATTAAGGTGCAATTTTCTTAAAATGAAGAAAAATATTTTTAGAGACTTGGGATAGGAAACATTGTAAAATTAATAGAAAACAACTTGCAGTAAATAAAAGTAGCTTGGGTGGAGCTTAAACTTTCTTAGAGTGTATAAAGTATAAACCTAAACAGCATATTTTGTAGATGTTTTACCCAAAAATATAATAGCAGAGGGTCATTAAAGCAAAAAAGAAAAGAAACGAAGACTTATAGATGTTAACTAAAGGAGAAGTAATTTCTTATTTGTCTGTGTGCTTTGTGATTAATTTCCTAAAATTTGTGAAGAGTTACAGTGGAAAGAGAATTTTTATGATTTTCCTTATTCTTATGATTTAGATAGTGCTAATGGCTACTTTTTAATGGTATAAATAATACGGCTAGAACTCCAAGGCTGGAAACCCGCTTTGCTGTGTTTTCTGGCTGTAATGACTTTAAAAACCTAAAAACCGTTGAACTTCCTAATATCCCTGAACTTACTGTAATCCACATGGCTTCCTAATATAACAGAACTTACATAACATAAATCAGGAAACAAATCAGTCTACCTTTGTGCTTCTCACCTTCTCCAACAGGCAGTGCCTTGGTGTAAATGGCCATTGCATCCTTAAAGCTGCCCTTAATTGGGAACGGCGCTGGTAGTTTATTTCCTCCTTGTATGACTTTAAGGTGGGCTGGTATAATTAAATCTTATTCTTGCCAATTTGTTATGTGTTCTATTTCAGTTAAAATACAATATGATTTGAACTTGTATTGTTGGGAGTAATACGTCAGAATCAACTTTATTGGACAAAATAAAAAGAAGAAAAAACCCCGTGGAGTATTCATTTCAAATGAGTTTATTAGGGATTGAGGAAAATATGGTAGATAGGACGGAGTGGCAGGATAGAATTTATGTCGCCGACGCGACTTGAGCTTTACGGTTCATTATATTGGTTCATGTTAGCCGACCCCAAATCATTTTGGGACTAAAGCTTTGCTGTTGTTGTTGTTGTGGAGTATTCACTTCAAAATGAGTCACAAAATTAAATAAGTTAGCTGTTCTGGTCTTCCAGTTGGAAATTCCAAGGTCTATTTATATAAAAAAGTTTAGTTAACCTACTTGTCTAGATGATACAAGTTGAACCTTTTGTCTTTCAATTCTATTCTTTTAGTCTTTCTATTTTTGTAGCTTGGTAAGTGATATGATGAGCCACAATACTGAGAATTTGCATTTTTATTCTATTAAGGAAATTGCTTGATTTTTTATTTTTAACTTCCGTGGAGCTGAGCCTTCTTTTATTCACAGTTTTTACCTCTGTAATCTGTTGAATGAGGCTATGGTTGCTCACTTGTTTGTCTGTTTTTTTAGACTAATGACATGGTTGTAACATTTTTATTTGTATGAATTCTAGATTATGGTTCACAGGAATGTTGCTTCTCTTTATTCTTTTTCTTCCCTCTTTGTTTAGCTAAAATACGCGAAAAACAATACCATCCTTGTGTCGAGCTTTACACAAGTCGTCTATCCACTTCCCTCCCATTACATTTTAATTTTGGACCTGTTATTCCCTCAAAACTTGTAAGATAGCGGTAAGCCCCCTGAAGCTGGTGTTCTTGCAGTGCACGCTTAATGCAACTCAGGAGCAGGTACTATAAAACTGTTGTGTGCATGATATTTTAGTTCAAAGTGCTGTCAGCAGCTCTTCCTTTGTCCTTGAAACTCTGTTATGATGGAAGTTTATACAAATGTTTAGCACTGCCTTGCTTGCAAACTGTTTTGTGTTGCTCGTTTGGATTTTGAAGTGTCCTATATATTATTCTCAAGCAACTTCGTCTTTTATCCTTGAATTTTAGTCATGCTTGCACTGGAAAATAACTGACGATCCTCTAATTGCGTGTCAGGGTGGCCAGGAGTAGAGCTACAACTATGTTGATTGAGATACAAATCAGGGCTTTCTTGAAATTGAGATTGTTGTTGGCTCTTTACTAATGTATTTTAAACAATATCGATCACTCAGGGAAAATAGTCAAATTGGTTTGTCTTTCTTTGGTTTTGTTAGAGAAAATTTTCAGATGGGGAAGGATAACTGGAAATAATTCCCTCAGATGCTAACCAGATTTTATTTTCCCATTTTTGCATATAAGAATATTGCTGGTTGAAGAGAGAAAATGCATTGTGCTCTTTCATGTGAGAATTGCCGGAGTGAGATGTTACAAATATCAAGTTTGATAGATAGCATTTTGATTTCGTTAACAGGTTAAACATTCTCTTTAGTAAATGGTCTAGGTCCGTGTGGAACGGACTCGTGAAAAGAACCAGACCAGTGAAAAAGAGGGATATAGTTGTGTATTTCGTTTCCATATTTTATTCGTCCGGCCTTGGACCAAGTGAACTGTGATCATTACACTTTTTCTTTAGTTTGTTGCTGCTTCTTTGAGTTTTGAGTTTGTTATTGCATTTCCCTGATAGAGTTTGAGAGGCCAGCCAGGGGAGATGAACCGCTTTTTATAAGAACTGAACTGAAATTATCAAATGAGACTTACAGTAAAACCTAAATTAATAATGTTAAATCAGAATGTTTGATTAATTTAAAGAGATATTATTATATCGATAAATTGATAATTTATTAATTTAAAGAGGTTTTAGATGAAAATAATGAATGTTACAATATGAATACCATGATGAAGTTGAGGATAATTCATAGCTTTGAAATGGGTCTCTCGAGTTGCAAGCGCCAACAAATGTTCATATTTTTTTTTTTTGCAATACGAGAAGACTAATGTCCCAACTCTCAAGTGCAATGAGGAGATTTAAAAATGAAATCAATATAGATTTGAATTGAAGTTCAACAAAAAACTAATGACTATAGATTCATCTTGGGTAAATTCTAAAAAAAACTGTTGCGGTTACAAAAGTTGTCTAAAAAGTGGGTGTGGTTTGCTTTATGATAAAACCGCAATTGTGGTTTTATATTTTGTCAAAAGAATGATTTATTATTTAGATACTATAAAAAATGATTGCTAGAGACCTCAAACATAAAAAATATCAAGAATTGATGACGTTTTAAGCAACTTTTATTCTTTCACTTATTAGTTTTAAGGTCGTTCAGGTGTTGTTCAGTGTAATGAGAGAAAATGATTGTTTAAAAAGAAAATTTCGAAACTGTTTATTCTAAAATTAAAAAAAATATGGTTAAAATTTAAGTTGTCAATTTTCTATTTTAAAATCGTTAGCAATCATTTTACAGTTTCTAGATAAAAAATCATTCTTTTAAAAAATTATAAAACTAAAGTCATTTTTCTGACAATTTTTTAGACCACAGGAATTTTTTTTGGAATTTACCCATTCATATTTTACTATGGTTTTATTAAGTTATTATTCAAGTTTATATGCCATGATTACATGGATGCTCTTAAATATCTTTTATATTATGTTTCTTGTATGATTAGCATGCCATAAAA
The DNA here is from genome assembly GCA_028411795.1 of Euphorbia peplus. Classification (NCBI taxonomy): domain Eukaryota; kingdom Viridiplantae; phylum Streptophyta; class Magnoliopsida; order Malpighiales; family Euphorbiaceae; genus Euphorbia; species Euphorbia peplus. The sequence goes on from CP110844.1 coordinate 23,259,101, forward strand.
TATACTTTACCATTATATGAGATGAATTAATATGCTGTGAAAGTTTTATAGAGAAAACATTCATGCAATGCTCGAATAATATGCTTATAACATGATCATTATGAATGCATTTGTTGTATTTATTGAAATCAATGTATCAAAAGACGCTAGGCGCTAGTCGGGCGGCTGAACTAATAAGAGACTAGCCAGATTTTGAACGCCTAAGTTCGCTTAAACAATGATTGAACCCATCAAAATACAATGTTATATTACTCTCTTGCATTAGATAGGGTGATCTGCTTTCACCAATTCTTATTGTGATTGCGGAAGATTACATAAGTAGATATTTGCTTCAAGCTTACTCCTATTTCTTATACGGCTTCTACTCAGTTTCCATCCCACTTTCTTTATGGCGATGATACAATTTATTTGCAGAGCTTATGTTTCAAATTAATTCACATAGAATATTATGTATGCAATTAGGTGTAATTAGATTAGATTATTTTACCTTACCCTCATAAGTTTATATGTAACTCAATTAACTACTTGTGATTGCACACCTGTAATTGATTAGTAACATATAGATGGAACCTCACTGCATTGACTAATTACCTTGACGATTCATGTCAACTATTAATCAATCCCATTATCCTTACCCTAATTCGTATTCAGTTAACTCAATGTGCACGATCCTTTGGGTCTGTTTCCATGTAGTTGTAAATGCTAACTTAATGACTGTTTAAGCAAATTCTAGCAAATCATTACAGCCCGCACATGAAAATAGGAAGTTCATCCACCTAATATAAGGTGAAACCCAATACTGATCTCTACGTATCTTTTACCAGCTGATGATATCTTATAGTATGAACCGGAGGCACGGTGATTGTCATCCTCTCTGTGGTTCATATGTTTCTTAATCTAAAGCGAACTGATCAAATCGGACCAAGTTGTACCAACTTGTCTGGACATGGTCATCTACTTTTCAGTTCAACTTATCAAGTGGCCACTGTATCATCTCATCATTAGATTAGTGGTAATCTCATCACTTCTATATTCATTATATATGTTAACTAATTAATCCAATATACCCATATTTGGCATCCGATTACAGACACGTTAGGCACACATAAAAAATGATCAAGTCAGAAGACACTAGAGTCGTACTTAAGAAAGTTTTATGACATGTCAACCATGAAAATTTCTTGTAGCGGATCAGTTCAGTCAAGACTCATAAATTTATGCTAATCGGATTAGCTGATTGCTAGCTCATTACACTTTTTCTTTAGTTTGTTGTTAGCTTCTTTGAGTTTGAGTTTGTTATTGCATTTCCCTGATAGAGTTTGAGAGGCCAGCCAGGGGAGATGAACCGCTTTTTATAAGAACTGAATTGAAATTATCAAATGAGATTTGCAGTAAAACCTTAGATTATGAAAATAGACTTACAGTAAAACCTAAATTAATAAGGTGGAATCAAAATGTTTTATTAATTTAACTAGATATTATTATATCGATAAATTAATAATTTATTAATTTAAAGAGGTTTTAGATGAAAATAATGAATGTCACAATAAGAATACCATGACGAAGTTGAGGATAATTCAATAGCTTTCAAACGGGTCACTCGGAAAGAAGCATCGCAAGCGTCAACAACTGTTCATATTTTATTTTTTTGCAATACGAGAAGACCAATGTCCCCACTCTCAAGTGCAATGAGGAGATTTAAAAATGAAATCAATATAGATTTGAATTGAAGTTTAACAAAAAACAAGTGACTATAGATTCATTTTGGGTAAATTTTAAAAAAAACTCATGTGGTTACAAAAGTTGTTAAAAGAGTGAGTGTGATTTGTTTTGTGACAAAACTGCGATTTCGGTTTTATATTTTGTCAAAAGAATGATTTTTTATTTAGATATTGTAAAAACTGACCGCTAGAGACTTCAAACATAAAAAATATCAAGAATTGATGACGTTTTAATCAACTTTAATTCTTCCATTTATTAATTTCAAGGTCGTTCATGTGCTGTTCAGTGTAATGAGAGAAAATGATTGTTTAAAAAGAAAATTTCGAAACTGTTTATTTTGAAAAATAAAAAAATATAGTTAAAATTTAAGTTGTCAATTTTCTATTTTAAAATCGTAAGCAATCATTTTACAGTTTCTAAATAAAAAATCATTCTTTTAAAAAAACATAAAATTACGGTCATTTTTCTGACAATTTTTTTTACCACATAGATTTTCTTTTGCAATTACCCATTCATATTTTACTATGGCTCTATTAAATTATTATTCAAGTTTATATGCCATGATTACATGGATGCTCTTAAATACCATATGTATCATGTTTCTTGTATGATTATTTACCATTATATGAGATGCATTAATATGCTATGAAGTTTTATCATGGTTTTCAGAACCGGATCGGCTATCAAACCGGTAAAGGTGCCGGTTCAATGAATCGGGGTTTGACCGGGGTTCAACCGGTATCGAACCGAGTTCAATCAATTAACTAAAATATATAGAATTTTGTAATTTTATAATATTTTAAAGTTTCATACATAATAAAATTTTACATAACACTATTAAAATTAACAATTTTAAAAAATATTATGTATAATGTGTATATATAATATAAATAAAAAGAATAAAATAAGATATTATAGATATAGATAGAATACCTAATGAAAATATGAGAGTTCTTTATCCCACATTGGAAAAAAGAAACATGAGAAGACAATATTTGGTCTATAAAATGTTTTAAAAATTTGAATTGAATGATATAAGTTAGCCAAGTAATAAATGGGCTTTTAAAAATTTTAAAAGGTTTGGGCTAAGCTTTATGGAGCTAAGTTAAAATTAGCTTAAAGTTAAATTTTTTATTTTTTTTAGTTCAAAAATTTGAACCGGTTCACGAGCGGTTCTGAGTTGTTGACAAAACCGTGTAGAAACCGACAGGCTAGACCTCCGGTTCCGGTTTCACCCGGTCCGACCGGCCGGTCCGGTTTTAAGAACCATGAGTTTTATAGAGAAAATATTCATGCAATGCTCGAATAATATGCTTATAACATGATCATTATGAATACATTTGTTGTATTTATTGAAATCAGTGTATCAAAAGACGCTAGGGGCTAGTCGGGCGGCTGGAGGAGATTAGTCAGATTTTGAACGCTTAAGTTCACTTAAACAATGATTGAACCCATCAAAATACAATGTTATACTACTCTCTTGCGTTAGATAGAGTGATCTGCTTTCACCAATTCTTATTGTGATTGCGGAAGATTACATAAGTAGATATTTGCTTCAAGCTTACTCCTATTTCTTATACGGCTTCTACTCAGTTTCCATCCCACTTTCTTTATGGCGATGATACAATTTATTTGCAAAGCTTATGTTTCAAATTAATTCACATAGAATATTATGTATGCAATTAGGTGTAATTAGATTAGATTAGTTTACCTTACCCTCATAAGTTTATATGTAACTCAATTAACTACTTGTGTCAATTAATTAATTATTGCACACGTGTAATTGATTAGTAACATATAGATGGAACCTCACTGCATTGACTAACTACCTTGACGATTCATGTCAACTATTAATCAACCCCGTTATTCTTACCCTAACTCGTATTCAGTTAACTCAATTTGTACGATCCTTTGGGTCTGTTTCCATGTAGCTGTAAATGCTAACTTAATGACTGTTTAAGCGAATTCTAGCAAATCATTACAGCCCGCACATGAAAACAGGAAGTTCATCCTTCTAATAGAAGGTGAAACCCAATATTGATCTCTACGTATCTTTTACCAGCTAATGATATCTTATAGTATGAACCAGAGGCACGGTGATTGTCATCCTCTCTGTGGTTCATATGTTTCTTAATCTAAAGCGAACTGATCAAATCGGACCAAGTTGGGATGTAGTTGGGATAGGATTATGGATAAGATGTGGAATAAGGTAAGATTAAATAGTTGGGATAAGAGTTGGATATGATAATTAAGAATTCTTAACCCATGTTTGGTACATAGACTGAGGATAAGGATAAATAATGTCATTTACTATATTGTTATTCATTGTGTATAAAAAGAATAATTAATTTGATAACTAATTAAAGATAGTTTTGTCTTTTCTCTATCTTTATTCTTATCCCCAATTTATGTACCTACCTCCCACTTGGCACAGAATTCATGGGATAAAAACGTATCCCTCATCTATCTGATTTACCTATTCCTCAAAACAAACATCGAATTATACTTATTTGGGATAACAAATCTCTATCCTTCATACATGTCTCTATAAACAATCAACTTGTTAAGGTTTATGTCGAATCTTTATAATGGATGATAATGGAGATTCTTCAAGATTGACGATTGAAGGACCTTCGATGGTTGTACTTGTTATAGTGTGAGAACAGTTCTTCACACAAACACTCTAATGCCAAAATTAATAGATATAACAATAGTTTTTTTCTGCCTATAAAAATTTAACCCTTTTTAAAATTGAATAAAGAGTTATTGATAGCTTTAAGGATGGTAGATACTTTTTGAAGTTAATTCATGCATCAAATTTAGATACATAAGAGTTGATGTTATTAGTGTTTTAAAAATCGTTAGGTGCTATCAGGGCGGCGGAGCCGCCAAATGACTAGGCGGGGACTAGTCGGATTTGCATTTTTCTATGTTTTTAATACTTATTAATACATTAAATATATAAATACAATTAAAATGTAAATTATATCATAACGAAATATTATAAAAGCATAATAATAAAATTTTATGATAGAAAAGCATAAATTTTTTATTAATTCTTACATGTAGGAAGGGTAGAGTATAAATAAAAAAAATCTCTCGAATTCCATGTCTTTATAAATTAGCATTTGTGAATGACCAAGAGATTACATGAATCTAAAAATAACCGTTAGTGACTTAAAAGATGAAACCTTCCAAAAATAAAGGACATATTAAACAACTTTAATTCTTGAACTATTCAATTTTGATGTCATTTAAGTTGAAAAAATCACACTAATTGCCGACTTAGGCCGCCTATAGCCGCCTCGGCCCCGCCTTAAGCCGCCTTGGTCCGCCCAGGCGGAAATAAATCGGTCCACCGCCTTATACCGCCTAGATTCGTAAATCACGGCGGTGTTATGAAAAATGGCGCCTAGGCGGCCGCCATGACCGATTTTCAAAACACTAGATGTTAACAGCTGGAAAATGAAGGGAAGTTACCTCTAAAGTTGGAAGTTGTCTTGAAAGTCGCTTCTCACGTTCTCGGGTGTGGTGGTAGCTAAAAGATTCTACTAATTGCTATTGATGACGGTGGAGCGTGGTTATAACTAAAAGATTTCCCTTTATAGCCTCTACCATAAAGAATTTATGCCTCCCTCCCCTCAGACACCTTATCTAGATGTCCTCCCAATAGGCTAAACCTGAGGTGCTTTCAATAGACGAACTTTAATGTCCTCGCAAGGATAGGAGTGAAGAAGTACGACATATCAGGCCTGAGGGACGCATTCCTTGCTTACGACATTCTGGATATAATGCCACCATTGTTCGCCACCCGTTGGCCCCAATTTGTGTGGGCGCCAAGTTGAACTCCATGAGGACCTCCACAAGAAGACAAAATTGGCAATCGCATCCCTACCAAAAACTGGATTATCATATACAATCATCTAGAAGGAGGAACAATGATCAAAGACCCTCACTTGCGGACCGCATGCAGCGTGACTGAAGGGCAGCCTTATGCAAAACACAACATCCATATATCCTAAGTCTTCTTTTATGAAAACACGGTTGGCATTGGAGATCACCATCGGTTTTGGGGTCTTCTGACTACTCAAGCTCCGTGTAGGGGAGTTTTCTCCGATCATAACATTCGACACAAATGCCTATATTGAGTCAACATCGTGTCGCGGGCCTTTAGTAAAGTCTTGGTAAACCTTACTTCCACACGGACAACGTTAACAAGTATGACACCTACAAGCTGCGACCTCTCAAGATCTCCCTTCTCATAAGGCGGAACTCTCTGGACCACCACCGCAGGAGGTTTTCTCTTCATCGAGGCATCCTCTTGCCTATATGTGCTCGTCTCTCCCGCGGTCTCCTTTTCTATTGTTCGAGTGCCAACGTGGCATCTCCGAACTTGGCCCCAAGCAATCCTACACTGGCACCGCCTTATGTCCCGAACTATTATCTTGTGTGTTTGTCACCTACTTGACAAACCTGGTCTTCTCATGTCTTCGCCATTTTTTACCTACAAAAAATGCGGAACATGTTTAAGGTCCGACATGGCAAGCGACATGATGGGCACTTCCCCACCACGTGTTAACACTACTAAACAATAACTCACTCTAGAAGTCAAAATGGCCCTCTACAGACACACAAACACAGCCTCAACCCAGCAAACCCTAAAATCCTCAAACCAATCGCAACGTTTAGCAACCCAGATTCAATCCTCCCACATTCCTATCATGCATCAATACATTTCAGACACTAAAAAAGGGGATCTCCTATCAGAATAAGCATTATAACAAAACATTAATATCATAATCCAAGCAAACAGATTCTATAAAAGGAAATACACAATTATGGAAAAAGAAGCAACATCACAAACAAGAAATCGGAAGTTGTCACTAACCTGAAAAAGTGAGAAAAAATGAAGAAGGATCAATTGACAATGGAAGAAGTAGAGTGATCTCCAGTAAATAGCAAGTCTAAATCACAGGAAAATGCAAAGTTTCTATAGTCAGGAACGAAAAAGGTCTCACATATGAAAAAATGAAATTTAAATGAAAGTGGAGGGAAAACCAAACATTTTTCCAGTAGATCTACTCGATTGATGACACTTGGCAACCAAAAATAGTTTCTCAGGCTCATTCCACTAAGGTACAAGGCAATTCAACAGTCACCACTGTTTGTCTCTATCATTTCGAAGAACTTTCACCACCATTTTTAGAGAAAAACAGAACCTAGTAGCGCCGCTCCTATCTCATAAATGAGATTTAAACCGACACAAGGAGGGACTACTTGATGACAATGTTGGGTTCTGAACTAAGGACCTTGTTGTGCAACCCAATAAGCCCACCACACAAGGCGGCGAAGTCTCACAAAGGCCAGAGCAATTAGCCTGACATGGTCGGACGCTTCTGGCGCATCATCTTCAGAACTAGGCATGTGAAAGCCCATGACTCCGAGAAATGCGGATACGCTCAATTGTCTAGACATCTTCCCACGGGTCTCACGTAATGGCGAGACAATTCCCTCACTATAAATGTCCTTCTTGTCATAAATGCTAGTTACTTTTTGATGAGACCACCCTCTCTCTCTCTTTCTTTGAATCTAGGCCCTTCAATGGGTATAAGAGTTCACTTTAATCCAATAAATCATCATATATGAATTATATTTATATTTACAAAGTTCATTTGCTAATATATATAAGTTTCCTTCGATTCAAATGAATGCAGTGAATTTATATTGTGACAAAGTGAAAAGAAAGCATTGAAACATAAAATTATTTTTTTAAAATAAATAACATTTTTGTCCAAAAATTTTGAAAGTATATAAATTTATAAACGTAAATCAAATGTATATAAATATGTAAACCACCTATTAAAACTAATCTAGTTTTGCAATTATCCGTTCTTTTCCGCAGTAAATTCTAAAATTCATCTAAAGATTAGATTTTTGTTTAAACATATGATAAGAAGAAACAGAAGAGTAACGCATAGGATTCCAGTAACCAATTTGTCTTTTCCGGTATCTTATGTTCAAAACAGCAGTCAGATAGCATAGCATGACTCACTCATGTCCTTAACTACACATACTCACTTTCTCTCTCTACACTTTTAAACACTTCTTCCTCTCATTTCTCTCTCTACCACCCTCTAAATGGCCGAGCAATCTTCTAACCCCATCCCTCCGCCGCCACCGCCTGAAAATCAAACCCCTCCACCGCCGGCCGAGATTGAACCTTCCCCACCACCCGCCGCTGAAGAATCTGTCCCCCCTGAAGTAGTAGTAGTACCTCCGCCGCATGACTCCAAATCCCTGGCGGCGATTATGGACAAAGACGAAACACTCCCTCCTCATGAATCTCTACTTACTAGAGAAGATTCTGGGAAGCAGAAGCTTAAGGTTCCACAGTCTTTGATTTCTTTTAAGGAAGAAAGCAACCAAGTCGGCGACCTTTCATTTTCTGAGAAAAGATGTTTAGATGAACTCAAGAATCTTGTTCAACAAGCTCTTAACAACCATCACTTCACTTCTCCAACTCCGGCGACGCGGAAGGAAGAAACAGAACAAGAAAAAGAACAGGGTGTTCTGATTCCGAAAACTGAAGCACCGGTATCGGAATCTGATGTTAGTACTGAGCTTAATCCGCCCGTCGAAGAAGAATCTAAGCAAGTAAAGGAGGAATCTGCAGCTGATGAAGTATCAATTTGGGGGATTCCACTTTTAAAAGATGATAAAAGTGATGTCATACTCCTCAAGTTCCTCAGAGCGAGGGATTTCAAAGTGCGAGACGCGTTTATAATGTTAAAGAACACGATTCAATGGAGGAAAGACTTCAAAATCGACGAGCTTGTTGATGAAGATCTCGGTGATGATTTGGAGAAAGTTGTGTTTATGCATGGTCATGATAGGGATGGACATCCTGTTTGTTATAATGTCTATGGAGAGTTTCAGAATAAAGAACTTTATCAGAAGACATTTTCTGATCAGGAGAAGAGAACTAAGTTTCTCCGGTGGCGGATTCAGTTCTTGGAGAGGAGTATTAGGAAGCTTGATTTTAGTCCAGGAGGTGTTTCTACACTCTTTCAGATCAATGACCTGAAGAATTCTCCCGGACCTGGGAAACGTGAGCTTAGATTAGCCACTAGACAAGCTCTTCAGTTGCTTCAGGATAATTATCCTGAGTTTGTTGCTAAACAGGTTTAAATTTTAGTATATTTTTAGTTGAATTGTTATTGGAAGTTAATTTGTGATTCTCTATAATGGTTTTCGATTTCAATGTAGGTGTTTATCAATGTTCCTTGGTGGTATCTTGCATCTTATACAATGATTAGTCCCTTCATGACCCAGAGGACTAAAAGCAAATTTGTATTTGCTGGTCCTTCTAAATCTGCTGAAACACTCTTCAAGTTAGTGAAAGTTTCTGCTTATTGCTAAATTTGTGCTTTATGCATCGATTTTGATGGTTGATTATGCATTACATAATGTGTTTACATATATAATTGAAACAGATACATATCAGCTGAGCAAGTTCCTATCCAGTATGGTGGTTTGAGCGTAGATTACTGTGATTGCAATCCTGAATTTACACTTGCTGATCCTGCAACCGAGATAACTCTGAAACCAGCAACCAAACAGACTGTGGAAATTATAATTTATGAGGTGTGTGATTCAATCTTTACGCTCTGGAATTACGGTTAAGGTTCAGTGTTAGTATTATTGATTTTTGCCAAACTCAATTTTGGTAGGAAGGGTTTTACGTTGGATATGATAGGTTAACTTGTTAGTTATTAGATTGAGTTATGGCAAAAACATTCGAGAGTAGCATTTCACCTTGGATCATTGTTAGACATCCGACATTGCTCAAGTAAGAAGCTAAATGTTGTGTCTCCTGTTGATGTTAACTTTAGGCTTCAAAATTTGAACTGGGCATGGGGAGTGTTAAGTAAGTGTTCCACATTAATAAGTGAGCTAAATGACTCCTAATGTGTGTGAGACAATCCTCACACTCGGAGCTACATTTTGAGGTAAGTTAATCCTTTGTTTTACAACCATTAAGGTTTTAGTTGTGCGTCCCCAAATACGTTAGGAGTTGGGTGGGACGATATTTTCATCATTAATACTTTCTATTCTATTCATGTTCCCTAAAACATTACATAAGCAATCCTCTTTGCCAAACGTTTTCTAGGTACTTCGAGTAATGTGTATTCTTCTCATGATTTAGTATCATTATTCTTTGTTTCCTAACTGTAAATTGGTGCTTTGCAGAAATGCATAATTATATGGGAAATCCGAGTTGTGGGTTGGGAGGTGAGCTATGGAGCTGAGTTCGCTCCGGATGACAAAGATGCATACACAGTTATCATTCAGAAACCTACAAAATTGGCCCCAATGGATGAACCGGTCATAACTAGTAGCTTCAAAGTAAGTGAATTGGGTAAACTATTACTCACCTTGGATAATCCAACCTCAAAGAAGAAGAAATTAGTTTACAGGTTCATAATCAAACCTTTATCAGATTGAGGATGGATTATGCTGTTGGATGTGCAAATTGAATTAATTATTTAGTTTTTGTGGTGATAAATTTTTGTTCAAATGGTTTTCTTTTCGGTTGAAAGTGAATTGGCCTGTTGATTTGTCAATCATTTTGGGCAAATGTGAGGCAAAATTGAGAATCATGGGTGCAAAACTTATTGAAGTGTTTTGCAGTGTACATCTACTTTTATACCGATGTCTATATTTTGTTTCCGTCTATGTACGAAAACATATTCAACCTATTTCTTTGGGTATTTGATTGTCACCTGAAATATTTCCTTTTATCCGAGTCGTAACTCAAGGTCTTGCTTTTGTTCTTAATGTGTGCATGAAGATAAAAATATTTTGTCGAAATAAATAGCAATGTATGGAGCTTAGTAAAATAATGGGTTGAAGGAGTTAATGCTAAAAGAGGGCAACTCAACTGCTACCATTTGTGAACTTTGAATTCGATTTGGAAGCTAACAACTACTATGTAATAAATTTTTAGATAAATTACAAAATGGCCTTCAGTTTAAAGTAGTTTTTCTAGTTTAGTTCAATAATTTCATAACAGAGAATTTAAGTTTCACTTGAATGGAATAGATATAGAATAGAATATTTAAGAATTTGGGTCCCCTCCCACCCAAATCATTAAAGTGTTTTGCAATAGTCACTGTCTTTTCAAGTTGCTTCTGCTTTTATGAGTTTGTCAAAAGATAGCACATCATATTGCAGTTTTTGGAAGATTCGACATTGAGATCTTTCATGTATTACTTAGGTTTCTTGAGATGCTGCTCCATTTTTTTTAATGCTGTTATTTCTGGGTTCTTTGGGGTATGTTTTGTATTAGAAATCATACCCTAATATGAGTACTCTGTCAAAACAAAAATATCATTATTCATGTTGTAACGAGCAGATAAAAATAAGCAGCAAAACTCAGCATTATGTTTTACGGGTTTACTAGTTAAGATGTTAGCTACATCTATGGTCGGAAGGAGATGAAGCTTTTATTCATCATAGAATACAAAATACAATCGAGAAAGTACAATGTCAGGAAGAATTAGAGAACTTTTTATACCACCATCATAAGTTCCAAACAAATATAGAAAAATGACCATAAATCCTACACAAATATGGAAAAGAACAAACTTTCATGAAAGAAAACTAACAATGACACCCATTAATGGCATATTCCAACTAATCTCGACTTAACTTGAATTCTCTCACAAAAACAGATATATGATATGCACCGATGGCATTGCTAGATATACAGGACTGCTCTTGTACCTTAGATTTGCTTCAAGAGGGCAATTTGACACCCGGCAACGGAAGTCCAAACATTGCTGGGTGGAACGGGCTTGTTGAGCATGTTAGCATGGTATCAACCGTAATCACTTTCTTTAGGTTAATTCTTACTTCATTTCTCAAGAAATGGTACATCACATCCATGCATTTTATGTTTTCACGGTAAGCTTGACATTTTTTTAACACATTGCGCTTAAACTATCACAATACAGTATAGCCTAATCATGAAGACCGAGATTTCCAACAAACCCTCAGCAGCTTTTGTCAATGCCATATACTCTGCCTATATGGTAGATACACTCAACTTTAGGCCCCAAGAGTGAAACCATAACCACTCATAGATCTCTTATTGTTTACACCATTGACATTATCTAGGTCAGCGTAATTCATAAATGAGGCCATACGACAACGAAAATGGGGTTTTTCTATGGTTACTTTGTTTTTCACAAAGTAACCATTACTTTATCCACTATCACCATTAGATGAGGGTAGTGGATTTTGATTTAATGGTGATGAAGGCAAAGTAATGGTTACTTCAAAGTAACCATAGCCTACACCACGAAAATGAAAACAAAAACAGCTTTTGGATGCTGGTTTATTTATTTAGCATATGATTTAGGTTTTCAAACATTGTTGATTTTTTTTTTTTTTGGATAATGATTAGAAAGAGTATAATTGGAAAAAAACAAAGAATTAGAGCATTGTTGTTGGGCTTTCAATTTATAGGTAGTATTGTTTGGTTAGTGGCTGACCTTTTTCTTCATTAGTATTCTTACCATTACTAACTCTGCTTTTTAGTGCAGGCCTTACCAAACTTCATGCTTATGGTCCTTTTTGCTTTCTAATCATTTTAAGCAAAGTTTTTAAATGGAATTTTAAGCAGGTTTCAAAGAGTTAATAGAAATGTATATAATTTGAAAAAAAGTTTAGATGCTAATTTATGATTATGATTTTAAACAAGTTTAATTAAACAATTCTAAAAATCTCTTTGTTTTGAGCTTGAATTTGAGAAGGAATAAAGAAGTTTTGTTTCTTTCTTCCTCCTCCCAACTCCAAATCTGATTTACTTTTCTCCTTCTTTTCATCCATATTTTTGTTTCGCATCATATATCTCAACAGTATTCTTTGGTCATCATATCTGCATCCGATAGCTATATTTTCTTCATTAATAGCTCGTTCAGATTTAGCACGGGCGGAAAAGGTTGACTTAATCCATAGATCTGTAGATCTACGGAAGTGCAATTTCAGGAAGGACTTAGATCCGATTTTTTGGAGGAGCATAAGTGTTGAAGAATGATTTTCGATTGTTTTTCTGCAGATCCGAAATCTGAAGAAATATGTGATGTATTATGTCATTTTTTTAGTACATTTATGGTGTCTTACGCTCTCTGTAGCGTTTTTTTGCCCTATTTGTGGTTTACATTGGTTTTGCCTGTATTTTTGTAAAGTTTAATCCCTCATTTTTTATTTGATTATCATCGTGCTATACTTTTTATATATTATATATTATTCAAATAATATGATAAGTCGAAAATACAATTTTAATTAGACAGTCTATTTAACAAACCATTTGGGTTTAGGTTGTCCATTCAAGAGGCGGATAATTTTTTGAGGCAACATGTATTTTATTTTATTTTTACATTTATTAGGTGCAGTGTTATTTACAACTTTTTGGGAGCTCTAATTAAAACTTGGATAATTTTATAAAAAGAATAATTTTATGTTTATTAATTTTGTCAAAATGGTGCCTATGTTTATTCTTTTGCAAAATAATGATTGTGTTTAGCTCCATTATCCAAAACGCAGAAAAATCATTAACGATGTTAAATGTTATGACGTGACACGGGGTATTTCGGCTTAATTTATTGTTTATGATATAAAACGCTCATTTCACACATTTTAAAGTTGTAAACACATTATTATTTTTTAGGAATTTATCAATAAATTTAGACCAAAAATTACTTTGCAACATCATCAAATTTAACATTTCAAGTGATTTTTTCATTTTCTAAGTAACGAAAATAAACACAATCTTTATTTGCTAAAAAAATTAAACACACCCCATTTTGACAAAATTTTTAAATATAATAATTTTTTAAAAAAATAATTTGAGATACTGTTATATTTTTCACATTTAGATTTAACAACAAAATGTGTATACTATGACATATGAGACTTCAAGTAATAAATAAAATCAAACCGCATTCACTTAAAGTGAAGAAATTAAAGTTAACTTCAAATAAGTATCCTATGATTTCACGTTTTTGTAAATAAATTATTGTAGTTTGACTTTGAGCAAATAAATGACTGTGTTTTGCATTGTTTACAGAATTAAGGAAGCTGTCTATTTTGTTGACGTGAACGAAGACATTTTTAATCTAGAAAAATTTTCTAACCATTGCGCTTAACTTTTACATAGTCGGTTGAAGGTTTGAAAAAATATTTAGGCAAAAAATATCATTGTTTACATCAACAAAATTGATCATTTCCTTAATTCTGCAATTAAAGCAAATCACGGTCATTTATTTGCTCAAAAACAAATCACGGTCCTTTATTTATAAAAATGCGAAACCATAAGGTACTTATTTGAAATTAACTCAAAAAATTACTATTCTTCTCGTTTTCCTATGTGCGAAATATCTGATTAAATCATTGTAATCCAATTGAGTCAAGAAAAATTTCAAGACAACATGGTCAAACCATTAAATCTTTTTTATGACATAGTTGATCAAAGATAATCCCTTATCAATTTATTTGGAGAAATTTCTTTTGGTAATGATGTTAATATAATTCTAGAAGACACCCACAATGGGAAAAACAAGATAAAAATTCTTTACAAACACTTTGAGTGATTTAGTTAGGTTATTCGGAAACAATTTTCAACGATTGCATTCTAAATATAATTAAAGTCTGTCAATAACTGAATAATCTCCATCTTTCAAATGTAGCACACGCGTGTTTTTTTTCGTTTTCCATTTGATTTTTGAAACTTGTAATGGACCGATTAATTCGAATTCGAAGCAGGATCAATGATTATGGTATTTAAATTCTTCACAGTCGTCGTTGTGGAATCGATCTTCAGACCTTCAAGCGCAGCTCCGTTATAGCACACATGCTTATTCGTCATCTCATAGACAAAATAATAATTTAAAAAATTCGTAGCATATTAAATATTACATTCACAGGTTTCTTTTTCCCTTTTTAACTAGAAACATAATAATATTAGAAAAAGTGATGAAATCGAAGGCAGTTGCATGCTACAGTATGAAATGTGAAGAGTTGGTGAAGACGAAATGAGTTTTGGACAAATGGGGTATGCCTCACATGGAATGCATCATTATATGCCATCTATTCTCAAATTAAATATTATCATTATTATCTTTTTCCTTTTCATTATTTCACAAATTCAAATTATCATAGAGCTCATGAAGTAATGAGCTTTTTAAGCACCAACAATAAACGACAAGTTTTTGGTGGTTTAAATTTTGTTTTCCTTCACACACTGTTGTTTCATGGGTTTTATGGGAGCAGGGTCCATGGTTAAAATAAAATAATATCTTTTAAATATGATAAAGAGTCTCTTATAAGCTCGAATTTGAATATAATCAAACATTAATTCATTAATTAATAGGCTTAATGGACTTTAATCGTACTTACAAGCTTTTTTGTGGATTTGTCTACTTTATTAGAGCAGCAAGTTAGAAACAACCCGCTACAGTGAAAAGTAGCTGGAAATTGACCGCTACAATATAAAACAAGGGTTAACTAGTTAAAATAGAAGTCTTGTGAAAGGAAAAAAGGAAAGGTGTTATTCGGCGGTAGCATGAGAGCATGCGAGCTTAGCATAAAGTAATTGGAGATAAGATCCACCTTTTGGAATATGTCAAGGACATTAGTTGTTTAATGAATATATCTCTTCTTCACAGCCGAAACAGTTGTCTTGATTGTACTTAATTAGTATTTTACGTTTGCTTTATTGCTTTAAGTAGTGAACAGTATGGATAACTTATGAGATCGATCATTATTTAGATTCTAGATTTGAAACTAGTTCTTCTTCGTTATTTTAGTAGTTAAGGCTCCATTAATTGACACGAATCATGCTTTTAGGCTTACTTATTTTTCATTATAACTTGTAGATCTAATACGAACAATTGAAAGGTTTATATTGAGGGTTCTCATGCAAATGAGATGTTACTTCGTTCTTAATCAAGTAGGAAAGCATCTTGAAAGGTTTTCAAGGTGTGAGTATTGCTTAGTATCTTAAGGATACGAACTAGTGAATCAAGTGAGCCCAAAGTAGATACCTCATTCAGGAGTTAGAAAAGAGAGAAGAGAGGCTGCAACACCAGATCCGTGCTAGGCTTAGCTTGTTCCCTTTAATTTTTATGTTAAAATACCATCATTCACCTTTTTAATCTTTAGATCTGTTTTGTTTAGTGAACAATAACTTAGATATCAGACATCAAATCCAAGATCATGATAAATGTGTTACTTGTTACATAAACATACAGTTTCTTAGGACTTTTCGGTATAGTTTTATTTCAATCCTCATGGGAATGACACTTGTATTTATCTGTGCTACTTAAGAGACCTAGTATACTTGCTAGAGTCATATTCGAGGACAACATAAAGAACAAAAACAATAAAAATTAATATTAGGCCTAATACCCAAATACCCCCTGAACTTGTCACAATCTTGCAACTGACACCTCCAACTTTCGATCGTTACAAATTACCCCTCCAACTTTATGAATTAGCCAATTGACCCCGTTCAAACTTTCAATTATAACAACTAACCTCATATCCGACATTTACTCAATTGCAACCAAAGAATGAAGTACACTCGCGCCACGTGGCTGAAAATTATTGATTTGAAAAGTCAAACATGTCAAGTGTAAAAATACACTAATAAAAAATTAATTACTAAACATAAATACAAAATTTTAATTTTAAAAAATCTTCTTCTTCTTCTTCTTCTCCAACTATCCTTCATCTCTTTCATCATCCCCAAGACTTCAATTTAAAAAATTTAAAGTTTCTTCTTCTTCTTCTTCCTTCTTCTTCATCTCCAAATTTATTTTTCTCATTAATTTTTTCTTCTTTTCTTGTTTTTCAAGTATGAATATTTCGAAGTTAACTTTAATTCTCCTGTTTTTTCCAGATTCGATGTAATCTGAAAAAGTTATTCCAGTTTTCGTCGAAATTTGCAATGGAATCTGGAAAAAAATTCAACTTTGCGACGAGAATCTGGAAATTTTCAAATTACCGATGAAAATTTGAGAATTTCTAGATTCCGTCGGAAATTTCGACCGAATTCTAGAAATTTCAGAATTCCATTGGAAAATTGAATTTTTTTTTTCCAGATTCCGTGTGAAACGGAAGCTGGAAAATTTTCAAGATTACGTCGAATCTGGAAATTCGAGGAAAAGGAGAAGAAAAGAGAATAAGAAAAAAAGAAAATAAATTGAAAATGATGGAGATGAAAGAAGTGAGAGAGGAAGAAAAGAGAGGAGGAGGAAGAAGAAGAAGATGACAAAAATTTGATTTTTTGAATTTTGTTTGTTATTTAGTTTATTTTTTATGTTTTTTTAATTTTTAAGAAAAGAGAGGAGGAGGAAGAAGAAGATGACAAAAATTTGATTTTTTGGATTTTGTTTGTTATTTAGTTTATTTTTTATGTTTTTTTAATTTTTTTTAATTCATTTTTTTCTCCTTTTTTAAGTCTTTCACGCGCTATTAGGAGTCTGAGTCTCATTTTTTGTTCAATGTCAGCAATTTGGTTATTTGTAAGCATTTGAAAAGTTGGAGGGAGTATTCGTACAAATGAAAGTTGGGGGTGTTAGTTGCAAGATTGGAACAAGTTCAGGGGAATATTTGTGTATTAAGCCTTAATATTATTTAGTTTAATTGCTTAAAATTGTTTCAAATAAAAAAAGTAACTATTCACCACTACCACAAATCTAGACAGCCATACATGCCCTAATACATGCGTTAGATTGGAAACCTAAACCCTCCGTGGTTAGTAATTCCGCCTTTGAGCCTTTTATATCACACATCTACATGACTCTACATATGTTCTAAAATTGAGAACATTGACTTGAAAGAACAACAAATTTATATGCATCTTCAATGATTTTCATTATTCTTTTGCTATTAAAGAACACTAATAAACAAAGCCAGTGGAGATGCTTTGATGCCTTCATGATATATCTCTACTTGGAAGTGTTTTCTTAGAGCATGTTTGATTTATCTGTTGTTTGTTGTTGATGTTTACTGTTACAAATTGTTGTTTTCTGTTACGGATTATTGTTTATTGTTTGATTATTAATGTTTGGTAAAAATATAGTAGATTGTTGCTGTTAATATGTAAAATGATATATATGGACATGTTTTAAATTAATTACTAAAATTAATTTAATAATAATAAAAATAATGTTAATAAGTAAACAAAAATTAAAAAAACAATAAGAAAGCATCAATTATAAGATTATCCATCTAGCTTGTACTTACATACAATCTAATATTTTGTACTTAGTATATAAATAGGCCTTCATCAATAATATTCCCCAAGGGAAACCAATTTCTCCAAATTCTAGCATGGTACTAGAGCAAGCCGTCTAGCAAACTAAAGTCTAAACCGTTTTTTTTTTCTCCTTTCTTCTCTTTGTTTATTGCTTTTCCTTTGCAAAACTATGGCAGACGAGGGAAAGATTGATACTTCTTCTCCTTATTATCTTGAATCCGGTGATCAACCTAGTAATATCATTACCCATGTCGTTTTCAAAGGGGATAATTATGTAACTTGGTTGACGACCATTACTTTGGCACTGAAATCTCGTAGAAAATTTATTTTTCCTGATGGAAGGGTTAATGAGCCCACCGATAAAAAGATTGGACTGGGACACAGTCAATTCCATGACTGTGTCATGGATTATGCGAACAATCAATGTAAAGGTTCCCTCTACGGTTCATTTTCATGATGAGGCGCAGCGTTTGTGGGTGTCTTTGGAGGAGCGTTTTGCTATGGCAAACGGACATCGTCTTCAACAATTGTGGGCTGCCATAACTAATTGCAAACAAGCAAAAGATATATCGATTGAGGAGTATTATAATAGTCTTGTGTCTCTTTAGGATGAGCTGAATCGGTTGAAACCAATGCATACTTGTGAATGTGGCCTATGTACTTGTGGTGTTCAAGGGAAGTTTGAGGTGGATCGGGAGGAGGAGCGCTTTCATCAATTCTTAATTGGTGTTGATGATGATCTCTATTCTGCTGTTCACACTAATCTTCTCTATCAAAAACCTACCCCCACATTGGAGGAGGCATATGAGGTTTTTGTATGGGAACAACGCTCCCGCAATATTGTACGGGAGAGGGTGGTGACTGCAGCTGCTGATGTTCATGCGTTGGCTTTCAAAGTTGATCGTTCTAAGGCTTAAAGTGTTTACAATATAAGTACACGTTACAATGTGTTAAGTTTAATAAACAAATGAAAACTACCAAAATTCAATCATGACCACTTAATTTTATATGAATGCTCATGTCAAAAAAACAGTTCAAAAAAGGCTTACACCTTTAGTTAAAGCCCAACAACTATAATCAACTGGGCTAATTTGGTTTCTATAATTCTTTAAATGGTCATGGCTTAATGAAATTCAGGGCGGGATTGCATTAAGTTTTGAGTTCTTAAAATAAAAATTAGAATTTCGCTCGGTGAAATCACCGGTCTATATTTGTAATTTTGAAAAAGAAAAAGAAAGAGAAATACTAAAAGATTTTTTATTTTTTTTAAAAGGAAAAGGGTCTAATGTGTCACTAACGGGCAAAAAGATAATAAACGCGACGCAAAATTAACAAGAAATACTAAAAGTTTAAAACTGCTTTTTTAGATACTTGATTAATATTTAAAAAATTATTGAAGTTTATATATGTAAATTAATTATAATTTGTTTTTTGAGAATTTCACTTTTATTGATTTTGAGATTCGAACCTAAGACTTTAAACATAATAACTAAACATAATAACTACTAAGCTGTTGCTCGGTGAGTTACTATTTAAACTTAAAGATGATAATACTATCTATGCTTCATTATTAGCTTAAGTCTCAGTTTAGTTGAACATGCAAAATGCTAATGTGATTTAAAATATACAAAATAATCAAAGAAACAAATCATGTAGGACCGTAAATATATTACAACGACTTAGCTGTAAAAAATTTCAACAATCATCTATTTGATCTTGCATATTAGTGACATAAATTGTAGCAATAAGTTCATTACTTAACTAATTACTTCGAATTGTTGATTCATTATAAGATATGGCTTAAAACCAATAGTTCATTATTAATAGATTGTAAGCTATATCAAAAACCCTGAAAATTCCAAAATTCCTATTAAATTATCTCAATAAGAATTCGTATTCTAGAAAAAAATAAATAAAAGAGAAAAGAGCTTCAAAAATTGAGCGCCAAAGACTTTCACAATCTCTTTTTCACCAAAAGGTGAAACATATTGTTGATTCCTTGATTAACAATTCTCTTTACCCGATATTAACATATATATAAAAAAGGCTTAATCCAGATGTAACCCCCTAAACTTGCATCTTTTGGTCATTTTACCCCCTCACTTTAAGGGACATCCCTTTTACCCTCTCAACTCTTCAAAAGTGGTACTATGTAACTCCTAAACTTGCATCTTTTGGTCATTTTACCCCCTCACTTTAAGGAACTTCCCTTTTACCTCCTCGACTCTCCAAAAGTGGTACTATGTGCCCTACATTTCTCAACTCAACGGAAAAAAAGGAGACTGTACAACGACCATTAATTAGCTTGAAAACACCTTAAATTTGGACATGTCAGCATTTGTATGACAAAAACATTAACATAATATTACAATAGATTATTATAAACCATTATATATGCTCCCTATTGCATTTTTTAAATCATATAACTCCTACCATAATTCAATTTTTGGAGAGTTGAGAGGGTAAAAGGAAAGTTCCTAAAGATGAGGGGGTAAAATGACCAAAAGATGCAAATTTAGGGGTTACATAGTACCAGTTTTGAAGAGTTGATGGGGTAAAAGGGATGTCCCTTAAGGTGAGGGGGTAAAATGACTAAAAGGTGCAAGTTTAGGGGGTTACATATGCATTAAGTCTATAAAAAAAAATAGTATGTGAAAGATAAACCCAAAATTTATTAAGAGGAGAATTCAACTTTGGAGATATTCTAGAGTGCTTTTAGAATATGTACTTTTTTCTCTTAATTGTGCTCACCTAGTCAATGATTGACCAAATACAATTTAGTCAAAGGTTGGAGATTTCCTAATCTTTACCCTTAGATTTTGATCTAATAGTGATTAACCAAATTGTAAATCATTAAGTGATGATTTACAATTTGGTCAATCATCATTAGATCAAAATCTAAGGGAGCTAATCCACTCTTTGATGATTTACAATTTGGTCAATCACCATTAGATCAAAATCTAAGGGAGCTAATTTCCACTCTTAGATTCTAATCTAATGGTGATTGACCAAATTGTATTTGGTTAATCATTGATTAGATGAGCACCACTCATTTTCTCTAGATTTTATATAATATAATATATATAACATGAATCCACTTGATCAAACTCTTGGGTACCTACCATTCAATTCGAGCTCATCATTTGAGCATTATCCAATTAGACATCTTGATAGCTTAAAAGATGATACAAAAACTCAATCGCACTTTTGATAATGGACTTCTATTTATCAATTTCCTTGATAGTCAAATCATTTTCAGCTTTGAACTCAATCCATGGAAACACTTCACAGATCTTAACAATTTTAACATGAGTTAAAATTAAACCGATGCGCCAACATTGAGGATACGCACCATTTTAGCATTAGAAATATTTTTGAAACTTACCACATTTATCTATAGATTTTGGATTTTAAACGTACAATATAGCCTTATACATCTTTAGTTGTGCATTATTGCATGTTTTATTTATATATCTCCTCAACTTACTAAATTACAGTTATTATAGTATTCTAAAATTTTCTAAGGGTTAGTTTAACATTATTGTAGAAATTGGGAAAAACAATTGTTATTGGAAAAAATGATTTCAGATAAAAGTTGTGGGTAAAAATAAGGAAAGTTGAGATGTGATAAGCTTATTGAAAAAGTTTTAACACTACAAGAAATCAGGTCATTTGTGACAACGATTATTGTCATGAAATCTTTAAAAATTGTCACATAAAATTTTACGTGACAATAGATACTTGTCACCAGGGTGGTCACATATAACTCTGTTGCTAATACTTTTTAGCGTATGTAACAATAAAATATTGTCACAATAATTGTTACTTTTTGTGATAGCAAATCTATTGTCATACTACTTTCAAATGTTACAACTTTTATTGTAACTAAAATTTTAAAAATAGGTGTAGGCTATGGTCACTTTGTTTTTCCCTTACTTTGTTTATACTTTGTCTTTTTCACCATTGGATTAGTTTTTAACCTATGATCCAATGGTTGACAAAACAAAGTAATGATTACTTTGTGAAAAACAAAGTGACCATAGAATATATAACATGTTGTCACATATTAATTTGTATTTTATATAACAACTTTAGTTAGTTGTCACAAAACAATTTTTTTTGTGACAATTATTACTGTCACATATAAAAACACGTAGCCTTCATATATTGATTATTCTATCACAATATAAAATTAATATATTTTTTTGAAAAGATAAATTAATATATTTAATTGCAGTAACATAATTATAAATACAATAATCATTATCAGATTTTTTAGAAAAAAAGTGCGACTTATAAAAGTAAATCTAACTATATATAGCACTAAAAAATATATGAAATTCAAAGTATTTTATTAATATGAATTAATTTGTAATTAGTACAACAATTTTACTGAAACTATCAATATACATACAAGAAAACTTGTAATTGTAAGCAAAATAACAAATCCTATTGTGCTCTATCAATTTGTGCCTTCTTTCCATTCTCATTTTTCCTTAACCATTTTGTTCTCCTCTTTTTGTTATGTTGATTCCCATTGGAGATCATCCGTGTGTATGAGATTTCCTCGTTTGAATTGAAATACCCTTGAGAATTTGCATAAAGAATGTCAACTGATCTTTTGTTTCCTGCCCAGAAAACCTATATATCACAATCACCAAACAAAACAATTATACACTTGAAAAATGAACACAACTTAAAGTTATAAATCCTCGCTTTGAAGTTAAAAAAGATATAAAACAATTAAACCCCCTCCTCCTCCTCCTCTATAACACCATAAATACCTAAATTAATTCACCACTAATTTAACCCACATTGAACTCTATCCCTTAGCAGAAATGCCAGATCAGACTTCGCCATGGCTGTTTGATGTCGAAGGTAATAGAGGTTGACATGATTGGCGGAAAAATCGAATGAGATATGCGATATTTAAAAAGCGTGGCGGTGGCACTGAAGAAAAGTGAAATTAGGAGGTTTTCTATGGGATGCAGAGATGTGGGCAGTGGGGGTTGCATAACTACTAAATAAAATAAACTAGAAAATTCAAAAATAAGATAAGAGATAAGAAAAACACTTTGATAGCATCTTTTAAAAAATAAATAAAAATTAGACTTTCATAACTTCAAAACTATTCGTTTGTTGTTTTTTTATTTATGTCTCTTGTTTTTTATTTATCATGAATAACAAAAATAAAACAGTTATTTAAAATTTGTTTTAAATTTTCATATGTAGAAAATTGTGTGCCAACTAGGAATATTAACGAGTTAGGATATCGGCTAATTATTTAAAATAATTACAAGTCACCAGCCGAATTTATAATGGGTACTAAGTAACGGGTACCCTAAGAGTCTATCTCTAAGCCGTGTCGTACCCTTTTAAACTGAGTTCAAATAGCCCTTAGTGTCGAGTACCTATAGGTAGGATACCCATTGTCATTCTATTTAACATAGTTAAATTTTATGACAACTATTACTAAGTTGTCATAATTTTTAAATATTTAGTTACAACTATTAGTTGTACCAAAAGTGTTTTAGTTACCTTTAATATTTATTATCACAAAATTAATTAATAACTTGTGACAATTTTCTTTGATTGTAACATAAATAGAGTTTATAACAACTTTAAACATGTTGTAATATAATTTAAATGTTTTTGTTATAATTATTAATTGTAACAAAAAAAATTTGGTTACAACTGAAATTTATTGTCATAAAATGAATAACCGATTTGTGATAATTTTTTCTAACATGTCACAAAACTTATATTTGTGACTATATAAATGTGTTGTAACATATTTTATATTTTCTGTTATAATTGTAGTTGTCACATAAAAAAATTAGTTACAAGTAAAATATTTTTGTCACAAATTAATTTATCTATTTGTGATAATTTTTATGCAATTGTTGCAAAACTATTATTTATGACAATTAAAAATCTAGTGTCACAAGTAATAGGGTATTTGTGACAACAATTTATGTGACACTTAAATTATTGTCACATATTCTAAGATTTCTTGTAGTGTAAAAAATAAGAAAAACTATATTATTAAATTACACGAAGTTAGAGCTATTTTAATAAAAATAAATACCAATATTAGATTTGTGGATAAGTTTAAGCAATTGCTTTTTCTGAAAGCAGCTTTTTTGAAGTCAATTTTATATTTACCGAACGTTACTTTTAGTTAAGAAAGTTGCTTCATGGAGTCTAAAAAAACAATGTCAAACTGACTCTTATAATGATTTATTGGCGTTTTGAATTTCCTTAAAGTGATACGTATGAACATCAAGTTGTCCAAATATCCCTCCTTATCTTGTCACGTAGATTTATGAGATCAAAATGACGCTGCAAATATGATGTTTCCATAGTAGCAACAAAGCCATCTACAATATGTGATTTTGTTTCCCCGGCCACTAGTAGCAACTACTATTTAAGGCTTTTGTTGTTGTACTTATTTATGAATATATGATGAATTTGGTTGAAACTCACCAAATTCCAAAAAAAGCTTATAGTTCATCAAAACTTGATGTATTAGAGTCCGGCTCTTTTCAAATTTTGCATTGGTTCAACTTGATAACACGTACATATATGAGACTAGAGACTCATATTAGATCCTTGTTAAAACATATAGTTCATAAAAGTAAAAGATACCTTTATTTTTTTTATTTATTTTTTCATTATTATTAATAATAATAATGAGAAAACAAATGAAGAAGGGGGAGGAGACATAGAAGAAACACATGGAAGACATAGTAGTAATGTTATTAATAGGGACAAATGAGAATAGCGGCTAGGAACATGCCTATAAACACTTCCTTGTTGGTTGTGGCCACACAAAGGAGATTCATATATTGAATTGCATTTCGTAAATTTGAATAAAAGTTCAATTTCATTTCTCTTCACATCCCTACTTTCAATATTATTATTGGACCACTAATTAGGTGGCTTCTCCTTCATTCATATCAAAAATCTAATTTTACTACACAAGTGACGACTTTATATTTATTATATTAGGTTGAGAATATCAAATGCTTAAAAACGTTAGAGAAATGAAAGGGTATAAAGTTAAATAATCAATTCAATTAGAAGTTTATGTAGTTAACGTTTTAAAAGTAATTATATATTATTATTATTATTATTATTATAATTTATGAGATAACTTTGAAATCGAGATAACTCTGAAACTAGCATTGCTTCCAGTTCTACGCATGCCCACCATGGGTCGTCAATTCGAACGCAATGTATCACTTGACCTTTGACATGGGAAACCTTCAAATTCATTTTGAGTATAGTGGCCCAGATGGAGTGCAAATTGGTAACGGATCTAAAAAATTTGCGTCTAGCATTGGTAATTCTAATGTTTCGTGTAAATCATCTCAATTTTAATTATGTAACATTTTACATGTCCCATAATTGGCTCATAATTTGCTTTCATTTTATGCTCTAACCAACATTAATCTTGTATCCATTGAATTTTTCTCTGATTGTTTTGTTATTAAGGATTTGGCTACGGGCAAGATTCAGTTTCACAGCCGGAGTAATGATAGTCTTTATTCCATGTGTCTCTCAGCTTCAAAACCACCTCCATGTTCTGCAAATTTAGCTTGTCTTTCTATATGGCATGATCGTTTAGGACATTCTTCTTTTCATATAGTCAAACAATTGCTCAAATTGAATAAAATTGATATTTCCAATTCTATGCATAACTTGTATTCTGCATGTTGTATTAGTAAATCTCATAAATTGCCTTTTACATTTTCTGATCATGTCTCTCATGCTCAATTACAAATTATATATGCTGATGTGTGGGGGCCTTCCCTTATTGAATCTATTGATGGATTTCGATACTATGTTGGTATTTATGGATCATTTTACGCGATATAGTTGGGTGTATTATTTTCTAAAACACAAGTCCGAAGTCCATGATGTGTTTGTACAATCTTGTAATATGGTTGAGAAGTATTTGGAAAGATCGATTAAGATATTTCAATCTGATGAGGGGAGGGGAGAACTTGTGAAGTTATCTAGCTATTTTCGGGACCTGGGATGCATCATAGAATTTCGTGTGCATATACACCTGAGCAAAATGGTGTTGCAAAACAAAAACATTGTCACATTGTGAAAACATAGTCTATCATTACTTAAACGTGCTAATTTACCACATATTCATTGGACGTATGTCTTTGACACATCTACTTTCATGCTCAATCGTGCACCAATGACTAATCTTGGTTTCAAAAGTCCTTATTAGTTGTTATTTGGTGATTTCCTGACTTTTTGTCGTTTGATTTCTTCGGTTTCTTATGCTTTCCTTTGGTTAGATTCGTATGCTCAAACAAAGTTTGATGATCAATCTAAACCATGTATTTTTTTCTGGGCTATTCTTGATCACATATAAGTGTTTTGATCTCGTCTTGTTGAAAGTTTATATCTCACGTCATGTTATGTTCGATAAACAGGTTTTCCCTTGTCTTAAAAGAAGTGATGTGCCAGCCTTCCGAATCAACTTTACCATGTGATACACCTCCGATTCAAATTACTTTTCCGATTGTTCCAGCTATTGAGCCTCTTGCACCGGATCGTGGTACTGCTGCCCCAACTTGGACAACCACTGTCCCATTTCAGTTTCGAGCCACTGATGGGTCCAACGCACGGTCTCCCTTGGCTGCCACATCCGGCCCAAATTCACCGCTAATTCAGTCCCCTACCCACGCTACAAACAACTTGCGTTCGTCGTTGCCAACTCCACCATCCTAAAGTGCAGTTATCTCTGTCATCTCCTCCCCCATTCCAAATATTCCAATGCCTACACATCATACCCAATTCTCCAGCTCTATTGCCCCTCTTCCCATTGATCTTACACGTTATGGCCCCCTTCCCAAACCATCCCAAAATATACATAAAATGGTCACTCGATCGAAGACGGGGTCCTTAATGCCCCAAATAGCCCTGTGCATTGGTTCATTAACTTTCGTCGGTTCCTAAAACTATTTATGAGGATCTTAAAATCCTGTAGTGGCATATCGCAATGAAAACGGAGTTTGATGCATTGATACGTAACGATGCACGGGTAATAGTTCCGCGTGATA
The DNA here is from genome assembly GCA_028411795.1 of Euphorbia peplus. NCBI lineage: Eukaryota > Viridiplantae > Streptophyta > Magnoliopsida > Malpighiales > Euphorbiaceae > Euphorbia > Euphorbia peplus. Next base: position 23,286,236 of record CP110844.1, read on the forward strand.
CTGGCACTAATGATGTGGGTTGTCGGCGTATGTTTACCCTGAAATTGAATCCTGATGGATCCTAAAAGGTACAAGCACGCTTGGTTGCTAAAGGGTATAATCAACGGCCAAGAATTGACTATTTCGAGATTTTTTAGCCCCATTGTGAAGCCCACAACCCTTCGGCTTTTATTGTCTATTGCAGTTTATGGGGAGTGGACAGTGGTACAGTTTGATATGTCGAATGCTTTCCTTCATGACACTCTAAATGAGGATGTGTATATGACGCAACCTCTTGGGTTTCGGGATCCTGCTTTCTCGAATCATGTGTGTGAACTTAAACGCTCGTTATATGGTGTTAAACAGGCACCTATGATGTGGCATCACCGGTTGACTGATGTTCTGGGGAAACTCCAATTTCAGAGATCCAAGTCTGGCACATCCTTGTTTTAGTATCACATCTTTGTCTTATATATGTTGATGACCTCTTGATTTTGGGATCAGATGCCAAAGCTGTTTGGCTGCTCATCACACAATTAGAACGTGGATTCTTTGTCGGTTTAAATATTTTTTGGGTGTCGAGGCTCTTTAGACCCTAAAAGGCTGGCTTCTTCATCAAACAAAGTATATTGAAGATGTCTTGCGCAAAGCTAAGATGGCTGAATGTCGAGGGAATTCGACTCCTATGTGTTCTAAAGATCAATTTAAGTTAGGGATCGGCGATACTTCCGTTGATGTTACTTTGTATCGTACAATCATTGGGAGTCTTCAGTATCTTGCTTTTACACGACTCAATATTGCTTTCTCGGTAAGTCGGTTGGCGTAATATATGCATGCTCCTACTCTTGTTCATTGGCAGGGTGTGAAGCGTATTCTTAGATATCTTCAGCAAGCTTGATCGCATGGATTATTCTTTCATCATGATTCTCCATTGTTTTTAGATGGTTTTACCGATGCGAATTGGGCCGGTAATCCCGATGATCGAAAATCTAGAACGGGTTATGCTATATATTTAGAGTCCTCTCTCATTTCTTGGTCTTCTAAGAATCAACAATCGGTTGCTCGATCTTTAACCGAAGCCGAGTATCGTGCTCTAGTCACGTGAGCTTCTGAGATTGGATTGCTTTAGATTGTTTTATCTGAACTTTGTGTTTACTTTGCCACGTCCGCTACGTCTTCTATGTGATAACCTTTATGCTACGTATTTGATCCTTAACCCCATTTTTCATCATCAAAGTAAACACATTGAGATTGACTTTTTTTCTTTTGAGACCGCGTGAGAAAACAATTACTTCAAGTTCAGTACATTTCGATTACAGATCAAATTGTTAACATCTTGAGCAAGCCTTTAGCAAAAGATCGGTTTCATTTGTTGCGTTCCAAGTTGAGCATTTATGATACCCGTGCTCAACTTGTGGAGGTTGAGGTAATAATTAGTTATATTAACTATTAAGGATCTTATTGATATTGTATAGCTAGGGTTTTGCTCTCTCCCTTATATATATATAGTTGTGATTATACTGGTAGTAATATAACTAGTTATTACGTTTACAGATTATATTTTTTTGAAATTCACTTTTATTTATTTTGAATTTCATATCTCACACTTCTGTTCGGAACGTAATGACAACAATCTAAACTGTAATGTATGTCAATAAATAAAAATTAAACAAACTATGACATATTTTCAATCACACGGTAAAATCGCATAAATTATAAAATTATAGGATTTTTCTATGGTTACTTTGTTATTTACAAAGTAACTATTACTTTGTCCTCTTTCATCATTAGATGAGGGTAGTGGATTTTGATCCAATGGTGATGTAAACAAAGTAATAGTTATTTCAAAGTAACCATAACCTACCTTAAAATTATATACTATATGTATCCATATCCTCCCTAGTGAAAGCCGAAAATTCATATGTAATTGAAAGAAAGAATGAAAGCATAAATAAATGCAGGATAGGATAAGGCCGGCAGGACGAGGAAGCAACTCATATCTATTGTCTTTGTCAATTATGATCTAATTTTATTGTAATTATCCAACCATCTCTATCCTTCATTTATTGTTTATTTAACAACTGATTGAAATATTTTATAATCTTTGTTTTTTTAGGAATAAATTCTTGCGATTATTCAATTGTAATAATCATCACCAAAGCTCCTAGCTACAATTAGTTAAATACTAGTATTATTTTTTCATTCAATCAAATATTATATTGTCTTGCAAAATTAGAAAAGATATTTAATTTTCACCATGAGTTTATTATGGTGCTCACCTAGTCAATGATTGACCAAATACAATTTGGTCAATTATCATTAGATTAAAATCTAAGGGTAGAGATTAACTTGGTGATTTCATTAGATTTTAATCTCCACTCTTAGATTTTGATCTAATGGCGATTAACCAAATTGTATTTGATAAATTATTGACTAGGTGAGCACAACTGGTGATATATTATACCATTTGGGCAGTGTTTTCTGCTGAAAAATAAATCTGATTTTTCTACATAAATTTTTCAAAATGGATAAGTACGTGCGAGTCACTTGAATTAGAAAAATTTATTATGATGAAGCTTTAAATTTCTCATCGAAATAAGCAGATTTGAGGGTGCTAGCAATCCAGTTTTTGACAAAAAAGATGTCAATTTCTTGGAAAAGAATGAACATATATCAATATGCTTAGGATCTAATTCAACCAAAAAAATAAGCTATCATCTAAGATAATTACTAATAGACGAGAATGGATGGCTATGATCTCAGCTTCTTTACATACGTGCGCCTTACACATGACAACTAGAATTTATGTATGTACATATATAGCTAGACTTGCACTTGGTAAACGACACTAGATTGAGACAAGGAAGAAAACAAAACAATTAAGCAATATACGCAATGAGAAAGGATCAAATGTGACAATGAGCTTATGGTGTGACAACCCACTTATGGTGTGACAAGGGGAAAAGGTGGGGTAATTTTGTAATTGAACATGGGAATGTGGCAAACTTGTAATTAAGAGAAAAGTCTTATACGTGTAAAATAGAGGGAAGGAAGAGGGGGTGATGTCATCGCTGATGTCACCCCTGGAGAGAGAAAATGTTTTAATTATTTTCTTTAAAATGCATTTTCCCGCTCTTCTCGAACTCGTTTTTCAAACAAAATTATACCACTGAACTCGTATTAATTAGGCCGTCATTTTGAGATCCATTTTTGTTATTTATAAACGATTTTTAATTTTTTTTTATTTTTCTATGGTTGTTTCAAATTAATATTCGGTTGTTTCAAATTAATACTGTGTTGTTTCAAAATAATATTCTGTTGTTTCGAATGAAATATAATTAACACTTTGGATTGAATGGAGCTCTGTAATAAGTTGATAATGTTTGGTAAAAAATTGATGGCAAGAAAGTCCACAAATTGTAGAAAATCAAACATTACAATGGGGAAAAGTGAGCAACTAAGGGAAAGGTTAAATGGAAATCAAGCAAAGTGCAACTAAACCTACATGAATAGAAATTGTTGCCTCACAGCACATAAAAGCAGCTCCACTATATGAATGAAGTCAATGAACACCCATATGTTATATTGTTTCAACAAAATACTCTGTTGTTTCAAATTAATACTCGGTTGTTTCAAATTAATATTGTGTTGTTTCAAATCTTGATATTAGTGAGATGAAAACATTAATTCTTTAGAAACACCGTAGGCACAACAAAGTTTTGAAACAATCGAGTATTATTTCGAAACAACCGAGTATTATTTCGAAACAACAAAGTATTTTGTTGAAACAATACAGTAGCATGTGGAGCAACCGAGTATTTTGAAACAACACAATATTGTTTTGAAACAACACGGTAATGTTTTGAAACAACACAATATGTTTTTGAAACAACAACTGAAAAAAAGCCTAATTCAATTTCATTTCTTCTTCTTCTTCTTCATAGCATGTTCTGCCAATGCAATTAATGAATTTTAACACCAAGAAATAGAAAAACTCCAATTTCATAAACCCATAAGAAACAAATCAAGAAATGGCAGCAATCAAAATCAAGAAATAGCCAAAAGTTCAGCAACCACCCAACAGAACCACCAAAAACTAAGCCATGAACAAAATCAAAAGCAACCAAATCAAAAGAAAAAATAAAACATTTAACTATTCCTTTCTCATCCTTTTTGAAAATCCTCCTATTGCTGAGACAACGCCTTTGCTGGTGTTATGAAACTTATTATTTGGAGAAGGCCCAGCTTTGTTTTTACTTGGATACTTATGTATAACTTGCTTGCAAAATGAAACTCTAGAGCTTTTCACATGAGACTTTTTCTAGAATTTAAAACCCAAAATAACTAGAGTGAAATATGCAGGTTTGTTCTAACTCGATACCATGTCAACCTGAAACTCGATGGCGGCGCCGACGATGGTGAACGAAACGACGGCGGAGGAGAGGTGGCGGTGACGGTGGAGGCAGGAGGTTTGGACATAAACGAACTGCAGAGGAGAGGTGGCGGTGGCGTTGGAGGCAGCAAGAAGAAGAACATCGCATAAATTGGAAAATTATGTTTACAAACTTAACTAATTACACAATTGATATCTGTCACACCATAAGAAAGCTGTCACAACATAAGAAGGTGTCTCACCTGAACTTGACTCTATACGCAATTGCTTCTTTTTGTTTTTATATAAAAACATAAATAAACTAAAATAAACAAAGAAATGTCATGATTTTTTCAATTGAAAAGGGAATGTTGAAGTTGGACATTTCAATTATATTAATATTTCCTGGTGATGAAAATTATGATAATTCAAACCCAAGTTTAAGAGGTTCATTCTTAGCTTACATCTTGACTAAACACGTTTAGTGTCCGCATCACCTCGGGCTCAAGGTGCGGACACGGGGGATCGCTGCTTGTCCTATTTCTTGCAGACATCCACAAGAGATACAATGTTAGGATGAGACATTGTGACTGACATATGAAATGGAGGCCTCGCACCTAAGGGTGAGCAAATCCGAATCATAAACAAAAATCGAAAATACCACCGAATTAATTTGAACCATATTTTATTCGTGTTGGTTTGGATCTTGATTTTATACTAATTCAGTTTTCGCATCCGGTTTGGATGAAAACTGAACATAACCTATAGTCGAACTAGGTTAGTTCATATTATGTAATTTTAATATTTTACTCTCTTATTTCTTTTCTAAAGTCTAAAGCAGACCTTTGAGGGATTACCTGAACTATTTTCAGTTCATGGCCTCCCATATGAAAGACTTGAACCTTGAGGTGGAAAATAATGCTTTGGCAATGAACACTATCAACACCATTTTAAAGGAGAAGTGTCTCCACAAACCCCCTAAAATTTTTTGAGGAACTAATGGCCATTGCACTAAAGCCATGTCTAAGTGAACTACAACACAAAAGCCCACGACTATGAATAATCTAAAAAAGATAAGGCCAAGAAAGATACTAAAAAGAAATAAAAACAAAGACATCAGCCTGAGCATCGGGGCCTTGCCCCACGTAGGGAAGAAGCTATGTTCTCTTATAGATCGAGAAACGATGATCGAGATCATCGCCCTAAATGACAAGCAAAAGTACATGATGCGAACCCACGAGGAACGGTGCCTCGAAAACCCGTAACCAGATTTGAATTTCAAGAAGACTAACGAATCAGGGACGGACAAGAACTAACCCCTCTGAAACAATTGTCACTAGGACCCGATCTCAGTCTCCAACATAGAAGAATTAAATCCTAACGTAAATTAAGATGGAAGAAAACCATTACAAAATAAAGTTGTAAGAACACAAATCCTAGTCTAAATCACGAGGACTCGGTCCTGAATTGTTCAATTGTAGTGCCCAAAAAACACAAGAGAAATACTCACAAAGAAGAAACTCAAAATTCAATTTCAATAAAATTATCAATATTCTTCGTATAATCTCTTGAAATTGTGCTTAAATACCGAAGATCTACTAAGTAACAATGGACATAAAAGTCCTTAAAAGAAAAAGAGAAGGAAATAGCAATTGATTAAAGAAAATTCCAAAACAATAAACTAATGGTATAATCATAATTAATATTTCCCGGAAGCCCAACAAAAGAATAATATCCCACGCCCGTGTTGTTTGCAAAATTGGCAGAAGACTTGATCTTCTATGCCATGCTCACAACTCTGAAATTTTACTGAACTTCTCTTTCTATCGTCTAAAGTGCGCTCATGGTCAAGGAAAATTTATCAATTTCACGAGTGTTGTGTACAAATAAGTGGGATGACACTAGCAAGTGCACTAGACAAGTAATAAAGTGATAAGTTATCGTCTCCACAGGGATAGAACAGTTTCAAACTGGTCTCTTTACTGAAACAGAACAGTCGGGTGATTGCTCTAAATTGATTGATTGATTTTAAGCTGACTAAATCTATTATTAAGCTAGGGTTGTCACTCAGCATGAAAATATAACTTAAGAGATAACAATAATAAGGAAGGCAGGTGTAAATGTTGCGGGAACGGCCAGCAAATTAAAAACTAAAGCATAAAACCGAAGAGAAAGAACACCGAATATTTAACGAAGTTCGGCCAATTTAGCCTACGTCTCCGAACACTACCAAACTAATATTTCCGTATGAGCAAAATATTACAATTGAGAATTGAAGAGGAAAAACAAGCAAGCCTAGAATGAAGAGACTTGTTGTTGGGATGATTTGCTTATGGATCCCAAAGCCCTTTATATAGGCATAGGAGACTTGCTCACCAAGTTTGGCCAAAACTTGGTCCCTACTCCAAGTAAACTTGGTGGACAAGTTTGGTTAACTAACCTTAGTTAAAGCTAACTAACCCAATTTGAACTAATGACTAATTAACCCTTATATTAAGAGAGCCATAATTCTACAATCTCCACCTTGGCGATCTTCCAACAAATCCAAACGAACTTTCTGTTGGCCCTATTAAGAACAGAATCACCTAGAGGGGGGTGAATAGGTGTCAAAGTTGAAAACTGAAAATTTCTAAGTTTTTCGGGAAACTTAATTTTCAGAGTCAAATTTCCTCAGAGTCAGAAGCTAGCTTACTGAAGTTGCTTCTGATGGAAATTCTGCCTAAACACAGTTAGACTGTTTTCAGCAACAGAAGTTCTGATTTGAGAACTTCTGGACAGTCTTCTGAACAAAGACAATGATACTTTAGAGAAAATCTGTTTCAACACTAAATATGAACAAGTACACAGAGGCAAAAATAACAAGTATAAGAGGGAGAAAGAAGTTCAGGAGATCCTGATTGAACAATTCGATTTATCCAAGTTCGCCACAGAAGTCCTGTGACTACGTCTTGTCCTCTGAGGTCGCAGCCTACAGAGATTTTATAAGTCCACTATTCAGAACTTTTATGGCAAGTTCAGAAGCTTCTTTACATCAACAGAACTTAAGCTAATTTCTCACTTAGTTCTGACTAGCCTAAAAAGAGTTAAAGGATTTCCACCAGAACAAACAACAACTCTGTTTTCTGGATTTCTCACCCAACTCCAATCTCAACTAGATTTCTCTCTTTAAATCTAACTGAAGATCAAAAACGATCTCAGTTTACAAGATTCCTATTATGAACTTGTTTTTCTTCACTCTCTCACTTTAACTAAGACTATGCTAAGAAAGATTGAGAATGGGAAGTGTTGCTCTGTTTTTCTAGTTAGAACAGTGCGTTGAGATTTTGCTCGATGATCATGCGTGTCTTGATGCATTGGAGCTTGGCTACTATTTATAGTGAGTGAAGATGACCGTTGGTGAGTTTGAAACTTCAAAGGAGATGACATCAAATGTTGTAGCCGTTAATTTGTCAAATCTTCAAACGGTCTTCAAACACTTTGATTCCGTTATCCTTGTTCTTTAACTAAATCCGGTAAGTGATTTGAAATCAAAGACGAGGTTGACTGGAATCATTCTTCAATTGGATCAACAAAGGGTAGACATGGAAATTCTGGTTTCTTTTAAACAGACAGGCGCGCTCCACCAAAACAGCTTTTTGAACTTTTGGCGCCTTGCATTAAATGCACTTGTCAGAGCATTAAATGTTATCCAGAACCCGTGACTTTAGCTTTCAGAAGCTAATTTCCAGTTGACTAGACTTCTGATCACAATTGGCAAAACTTCTGATTGCAAGGAACTTCTGAGGAGAGCTGTAGCAGACTTCGGCTTCAGAGCGGAGGAATCCAGCTTCTGAATTGTTGAAACTCTGACTTCAGCAACTGATCTTCTGAGTTCTTTAGGCAATCTAGAAACGATTCATTCAGCAACTGCTGAGAAACTTACACATAGACTAAAGCAAAAGTATTAGTCAACAATAAACTATATGTAAGATAGTATTAGGTTATCATCTTCTGAAACGTTTGGACATAATCAAAACACTTAGGGTTCATCACTTTCACTCTATCCCTTCTCGTGTTCAGTAGTGTCTTCAAACTGCAACTTCAAGTAGAGAGCACATTAACCAAGTTCAAGCAATGTTGAAACTTGATTGATGTTACCACCTTTGTTGCCATATCTGCAGGATTGTCAGCAGTCGGAACTTTCTGAAGTTGTATTTGACCCGCTTTGAGAACTTCCCTTATGAAATGATAACGAACGTCAATATGCTTCGTCCTTGCATGATAGACTTGGTTCTTTGCTAAGTAAATAGCACTCTGAGTGTCACAATGCACTTTGACATGCTTCTGACCAATTCCCAAATCTTTCAGCAACCCCTGAAGCCAAATTGTCTCCTTTACAGCCTATGTAGTTGCCATGTACACATTGCCTCTGTGGTAGACAAAGCAACTATTGCTGTAAATTAGACCTCCAACTGACTGGTGCCTTTGCCATAGTGAACAAATAACCAGTAATTGATCATCGATGATCCAAATCACCAACATAGTCTGAATCACAATATCCAACTATGTATCTACCGACCTTCTCATCCCGCTCAAACACCAAACCAACATCCACGGTATGTTGGATATACCCCAGAACCCATTTCACAACATGCCAATGTCCTTTACCAGGATTATGCATGTACATGCTCACAACTCCAACTGCATGTGAAATGTCGGGCCTCGTACACACCATAACATACATCAAGCTACCAACAACATTAGCATATGGAACATTTGACATATATTCTCGGTCTTCATCACTGACTGGAGATAGAGTTGCACTGAGTTTGAAATGAGGAGCAAGTGGAGTAATAACTGATTTTACCTTGTCATAAATGCCAAAATGCTTTAGTACTTTTCTCTAATATTCCTTCTGAGTCAAACAAAGTCTCCCCAATTTCCTATCTCTGCTTATCTCCATACCGAGAATCTTCTTGGCATCACCCAAATCTTTCATTTCGAACTCCAGATTCAGCTGAGCCTTCAACTTCTCTATCTCTCCTTTATTCTTTGAAGCAATCAATATATTGTCGACATAAAGGAGGAGATAGACAAATGATCCATCTTGTAGCTTCTTCAAATAGACACAATGGTCATATTTGCTTCTGGTGTACTTCTGCCCCAACATAAACTTGTCAAATCGCTTGTACCACTGCCTTGGGGATTGCTTCAACCCGTACAACGATTTGTCCAACTTGCACACTAAATTTTCTTTACCAGCAACCGAGTATCCCTCTGGCTGAGTCATATAGATTTCCTCCTTCAAGTCTCCATGTAAAAATGCCGTTTTTACATCCATCTAAACTAGTTCCAAATCAAATTGCGCTACCAAGGCCAACATTATTATGATGGAGGTGTGTTTCACAACTGGAGAAAACATTTCATTGTTATCAATCCCCTCCTTATGAGCGCAGCCTTTAGCCACCAACCTTGCCTTGTAGCGAACATTAGACTTGTCAGGAAATCCATCTTTTATTGCAAAGACCCATTTGCACCCAATTGTCTTCTTTCCCTTAGGCAGACTTGCTAGCTTCCATGTCTGATTCTTCTCAAGGGAATGCATCTCCTCATCCATCGAAATCCTCCATCTTTCATCTTCTGAACTTTGTACAGCTTTAGAATAAGACATCGGAATTTCTTCAACCGAAGATGCACAAGCCACCGTATCCCGAAAGCGAACATGCTTCTGTTGGTTTCTATGTGACTTGCCTATTGCAATTGGCAAATGTTGTTGTGGAGATTTATATGCTGAAATCTCTCCTATATCTGTTACTTCCACAATAGGAGTACCAGATTTCACAAATCCAGGATCAACATTCATACTTCCCTCAAACTCCACCTGTTTGGAAGTGTGCTCCACCTGCTGTGGAGTACCATATGTCTGCCCAACTGCTACCTTTTTCAACATGGTGGATTCATCAAAGGTAACATCTCTGCTAAAGATTATCTTATTGGATTCTAAGCACCATAAGCGATATCCTTTGACTCTAGATGAAATCCCCATAAATATCGCTTCCTTTGCTCTCGGATCCAGCTTCGATTCCTTCACGTGGTAGTATGCGGTAGAACCAAACACACGTACGGAATTATAATCTAGAGCAGCTTTCCATGCCACACCTCTAAAGGCGTCTTGCCATGGATCGCAGATGATGGTAATCGATTAATGAGATGGCAAGAGTATGTTACAGCCTCAGCCCAGAACTGTCTGCCCAAACCAACATTGGACAACATACATCAAACTTTCTCCAATAGAGTTTGATTCATCCGTTCTACCACCCCATTCTGCTGTGGTGTATGCCTAACTGTGAAGTGTCGAACAATTCCTTCACCTCGACAAACTTTCATGAAAGGATCACTTCTGTATTCTCCACCATTATCTGATCGGAGACATTTGATCTTTCTTCTAGTTAGTGTTTCCACCATCTTCTTCCAGATGAGAAAGACTTCCAACACTTCATCCTTTGACTTCATAGTGTACACCCACACTCTTCTCGTGAAGTCATTAACAAATGTGACATAATAGGACTTTCCTCCCAACGAAACATTCTTGGAAGGTCCCCATACGTCTGAGTGAACATAGTCCAAAATACCCTTGGTATTATGGATTCCCGTGCCAAACTTCACTCTCGTCTGCTTCCCCTTGATACAATGCTCGCAAAGATCCAACTTGTAGGACCGAACTCCATTCAGCAATCCCTGACTCGCTAAACCTTTCAAGGATTTTTCTCCTGCATGTCCCAAACGCATATGCCACAATCTGGTTGCTTCCAGTTCTTTTTCATCACTGGAAACTGTTGCTGCTGCACCAATAATTATACTACCCTCATAGTAATACAAGTTGTTGCTTTTCTGAACTCCTTTCATCACCACCAGTGCACCAGAGACAACCTTCATAGAATCTTGTTTAATTACAATTGTGAAGCCCTTTCTGCCAGGGACTCCAACCGAAATAAGATTCTTCGTCAGACTCGGTACATATCTAACATCTGTCAAAGTTCTGGTTGCTCCATCATGATTCCTCAACTGAATTGACCCAATTCCAGCTGTCTTACATGGGTTGTCATTTGTTGTGTGAACAACTCCACCATCTATTTCTTTGAAGTCAAAGAACCAGTCCCGGTTGGGATACTTATGGTAGCTACAACCCGTGTCCAGAATCCATGCCTGCGAACCACTTGACGATGCCCCAACTGTTAGTGAATAGTCTGAGTTCTCATCATACTCAGCAACATTCGAATGTGCAATAGCTTCCCTTTACCAGATTTGTGCTTCAGCTTCGGACATTCCTTCCTCCAATGTCCCTTTTCACGGCAAAAGGCACATTCATATTTGCCAACTCTGGATTTTGATCTCTCCTTTTTTCCTTTACCCTTCTTCTGGAAACGGCCTCTCATGACCAGTGCTTCTGCTGCGCCACTGCTGCTTTCTTTCTTATCTTTCTTTCTAAGCTCGTGGTTATACAATGCAGCACAAACTTCTCAAAGGGACACTTCAGCCTTTCCATGTAGTAAAGTAGTCTCAAGAAATTCAAAATCCTCAGGAAGCAATCCCAAAAACATCAATGCCAAATCTTCATCTTTAAAAGTCACGTCCAAATTCATCAAGTCAGCTACAAGCTTATTGAAATTTGTGATGTGATCATTCATCGTGGTACCAGAAACGTATGAGAACCTGAACAATCTCTTCTTCATGTGAAGCTTATTCTGACTGCTCTTTCTCAAAAAAAATTCCTCCAAAGCTTTTCACAAGACACTCGCAGGAGTTTCTTTACAGAATGCATACTTCTGCTCTCTGGAAAGACATGATCGGATTGTACCACATGCCAAACGGTTTACTATTTCCACTCCTTCTCATCAACTTCTTCCGGTTTCTCTCATTCAATGGCAATATCTAGACCCTGTTGAAACAACGCATCCAGAACTTTGCCTTACCAAATGCCAAAATGACCCGTACTATCAAAGATCTCTACTCCAATTCTACCATTTGTCACCCCTACTCTTGACAAAATGGATGTCTTTGCCGATGTGGAAGTTTGTGGTTTTTCATCATCCGTCATCTCATCTCAAATTGAAAAATCAAAAATAATATATTCCGTTAAAGTGGTTACTTAGAAAAATTCCCAGGTAACTGGATGAGGCACAGAGACCTTAGACTCTCGGAGTCCTATTGATAGAATTTTTCTAATAACTTTCAGACAATATATAATTCAAGATTTTTCCAAATGAGTGTTTTAAACAATATCTTTTAATTTGTTGATAGCCAATGGGTCAACAAAAGCCCGGTGATAAAAACCTTTCTGATGTGCTCACAACAGTACACCTACGGAGCACAGAGCATATAACTCGGGTTTTATGACCAAAGCTCTGATACCAATTGTTGCGGAAATGGCCAACAAATTAAAAACTAAAGCATAAAACTAAAGAGAAAGAACACCGAAGATTTGACGAAGTTCGGCCAATTTAGTCTACGTCTCCGAACACTACCAAACTAATATTTCCGTATGAGCAAAATATTACAATTGAGAATTGAAGAGGAAAAACAAGCAAGCCTAGAATGAAGAGACTTTTTGTTGGGATGATTTGCTTATGGATCCCAAAGCCCTTTATATAGGCATAGGAGACTTCCCCACCAAGTTTGGCCAAAACTTGGTCCCTACTCCAAGTAAACTTGGTGGACAAGTTTGGTTAACTAACCTTAGTTAAAGCTAACTAACCTAATTTGAACTAATGACTAATTAACCCTTAGATTAAGAGAGCCATAATTCTACAGTAAAGCATAGCCAGAACTGATAGTAAACAAGCACACGTTCCTTTTATACAAATCCGCCATGTTTATTATAAGTCTAAGGTATCTTCACTATTTTCACTCAAGTCAGATGGTCACATGTTCCCAAGATTCTTTATACTTATGCAAAATTAGTTTCCATTAGATTGCACAAGCGTTAAGCACATGAAGCATCTTATAAATAAGAGCCCTTAGCACACATTTTATCCTTATTGGTCCCGGTATAAAATATATGTGTTCAATAGTTTATCTATTGCTTGATCCGAGTTGGTCCCTACAACACCAAACAACTGAAAATACAAGTTAGCTAGACTTATATATGAATGGAGATTCTATTGAACAAGCAGAATAAACATGATTTCATTGATATAAAGGAAAGTGAAGTTTACAAACCACCAGCCAGAAGGCTGACTTTCCACCTTGAGTGACTACTCACTCATTATCATGTTTACAGCTTTTGAAGGAAAGGGAAATCTAAGAACAGGTTCTGCTTGGCCTCGAATAAGACTTCCACAGAAAACTGCTATAGCTACTTCTAATGTTACTACTGAAACTAAAATTTAAAGATAGATAATAAAACTGATATGAAAACAATACTCACGCAGGAGTATTTATACAAGAAAGAAAGAAATAAAAATAAATAAAGATGCTCCTTGGAATCTGGCTATTCTTGGGCAGGTTGTTCTCCAGCAGAAAAGACAATTGCATAATAAGACAAAACAACCTACAGAAAGAGACAAATGCACAAGAAGACAACTTTACATCCCAATGCCTTCACAAACCTCCAAAACCTTGGTTTTTCTCTTCCCCACATTACAAAACCGAGAACATGTGAGGAGAGGGTATCTTTGACCTGATTTCTGCAGATTCAACCCCAAATTCAAGCTGTTCAGACTTAACTAAGCACATGCAGACTAACTAGGAGCACAGGCTGAACTTGTGCACTAAAGAACAATCTCAGGTTGTTCGAAGCACATTTTTGGCACGAAAACTCTATGGAAAACCCTTGATTTTATAGGCACAAATCGCACTCAACAACGAGCTTCATTTTGCAATTGATTTTTGCCTCTTCTCTCATGAGTTAGAATAGTTTCAATTCTCTTGTTTTGCACATTACCTTCTTTCTTGGATTCTCAACCAAACGAATAGAATTTGCAAACAAGATCCTAATGTCATTATGGATCTCATTCTCATCAGTACATTACTCCAACATACCATACGAAGCTCCCGACAAGCCAATACCTAACTACTTTGATCGCTAAAGAAACTCATTTCACTATGACTCTCAACAGATTGCTCTTGACATGGCCAAGTACTATAAGCCCGATTGTTCGAACTAATTACTGCCACGACCTCAAAACTAAAATTTAACGACTTATACAAAAGGTACCACCTCCCATACCTATCAGGTTTAAAAAGCAGGCAAAAGGACCCTCCCTAAAGCAAGATGATGTTAAACATCCATGCAATTATGGCAAAATTAATTTCATTCAAGAGGTCATTCATGGATGTCTGAACTCCACAACATGATCCAAAATGAAGGAGAGGTCCTACATCCAACCCTCAGTCCGACCAATGCACTTTGACGCTCTCATCAGCTCCCAAATAATCGGCCCCTTCAATGTCCATAGAGTTTTTATGGACATATGAGCTCGGTCAACTTGTTGACTTAGAAGGCATTTGAAGTAATGGAAGTTTTCAAGACCTGCCTGAGAGAAGGCTATTTTCTCTTAGTTGCCTTGGTCGACATCGAGGTGACAGTATTAGGCATGATCTATCATCCCAGAATTTTTACAAGTGGTGCCATAGAAAAGACCATGGAGACTGAATGGGTAGTGATCGACATACCACTATGTTATAATGCCATCATGGGTTGATTGCTCATTGTTAAATCTGGAACACTAATCAACATAGAGGATTAGCTGATCTTGGTGAAGAACGGAAAAGAGTCGATCATCATGAATGGGGACCGAAGACTTGCCTAAGAAATCCACTAGAATTCTTCTGTTCCATCAACTTTGCCCATTATACTAACATAGTACTAATTTAAACGTGTCTAAATTCATTCTCTCGACAATTGTAGAATTTTTTTTGTCTTATGATCCTTTTAGAATTATTAGAACATCTTCGAGAGACTCTTAGCATGTTCTCTAAAAATAATATAGAAAATTGATTATTAGTCACTTAGAGATGCTCTAAATTGTGTCATCTTGAATAATATTTTTTATATTAACTCCTTATTTATTTTCTATTATTATATTTATTCTTTAATATTATATTTACTAATAAATATAGGGGTATGATTACTGTAATGATAAAATATTAATAAAATGAATTAAGGAGAATGAGAGAGGCTCTTATAAATAAGGAGAAAGCGTGTGACTCCTAGTGATTTTGAGAAGCGGCTAAGAGGCTCTTGGAATCATACTTTCACTAAAACTCCTCAAATTTTAACTTAAGATGCTCTTAGAGATGCTTTTAGGATATAAGTAAATATAAAAATATACAAACTCTCTCATGAATTAACTTAAATTTTACTCTAATGAATTATCTTTTTCCTCTTATTCTTATTGTCCTTCTAATAAATATTAAAATATTGGGAAAAGTTTAAAAATAATTTTCATAGTTTACTCAGTTTTCAAATAAGTGCTTGTGGTTTAACACTTTACAAATAAAGGTATGTGATATGATTTTTATTTTGGGAAAAGTTAAAAAAAAAATGTTCGTGGTTTCCAATTTTTGCAAATAAAGATCTGTGGTTTCAGTGTTTGCAAATAAAGGTACGAGGTTTCATTCTGTTAGCAAATAAAGGTACGAGCACTAACACTGTTTATTTTTGCTGACATGGCACTTTGACCACAATTTGACCAAAGGGTAATTTTGTCATTAAAAAAAATAAAAGAAAATGTTTGTAGTTTGATTTTTTTTGCAAATAACAACCCGTGATTTGATATTTTATTAAAAAAGAGGTATGAGGTTTGATTTAATTAGAAATTACCAATAAATATTCTTGTAAAAAACAAAACAACAAATAATATGGTTTATGATTTTGATTCGAGGGAAGGAAATGTCATTAAAATATATGTTTTATCGATATATAAGTGTTACTTTTCTTCAAAAATACGAAAAGTACTTTTTTATCATTAAAACGTAAAGTTGTAATTTATGATAACTTATTTTGCAAAAAAATTCATACCACGTAGTTTTGTTTGCAAACTACTAAACCACAAACCTCTATTTGCAAATTGAATAAACCACCAGTATCATTTTTAAACTTATTCCTAAAATATATTCCAACATACGACTTGTTAATGAAATTAGAGATTAACTTAATATTTTACTTAATGCTTTTAAATAATTTATATTTAGGATGAAAGATGTAATATTTTATCGAGATATCTATTGAAAGTATCTTCCTTCTAAATTATTTCTACAAAAAATGAAAGAACCTTTACTGTTTCTTTGATGATTAATTGATACCCATTATTAATAGAATCTTATATATTATCATATAAAAATTATAAATAAACCTACAAATTGAGCTTTCCTCCTCCATGTTCATTGATAAGAAAAAGAGAGAGGGGATTAATAAAATCTTTAGCTTTCCTTTTCTTTCAAAGGTGGGTGGAGAAAATGATTAGTAGACAAAACTTGGATCCCTATCCTACCAATGAATCAATCAAAGCCTAATTTTATTTTATTTAAAAAAATTAATCAATAATAGCAAAAGATGACTTCAATTAGCCACAAAGAGACGCAAAATAGAACGTTGTTAAATGGGCTTTTCTGCTTTAAATTTCATTTTTTGCCTTTTTGTGAAGTGCTTGACAGATTTACTGCCGCCTACTATCTTTGAAGTTAAAGTCATGATTTTTTGCCGTTAATTTATGAATAAAGTGAGGTGAAAATAGTAAACTATCCACTATATTAATAAATTCATTCACTTTTATCTAGGCAAGGCAAGCATGGAATATGATGCAAAAACATGTTCAATCTATGTTTCACAAACTCAATATTATAGTGAGGCATAGACATCTTGTTTTTCTCTAATTATTTTGTTTAAACCTACTTAATGAGTAAATAATTTTATTATTTACCACACACACCTTATTAAAAAAAAAAAAAATACTTTTATAGTATTTGTTATTAACTCAAAATATATACAAATAGCATGACTGTAAGAATTAACAAAATTTTAGTTTAACGTATCTAACTTTTAAAAAAAATGTAAATATAAAAAGCTAACATTTCTTTATTAAGGATATGAAAGATTTTAGTGTACTCTTGGAATACGATGATTTTAGTGTACTCTTGGAACACGATGACGTTGTACTCCAAACCAATAAATGGTTGATATATGTTACATCAACCAATAAGATTTTAACAACGTGTAATTAATTAAAAAATTATTTTTAGTTAATAATTTATATAAAATTATAAACCCTAAAATAAAAACTTTAGACCCTAAAAACTAAACTTTAGACTCTAAATCATCGACCGTAAATACTAACATATATTACGTGTCATCAAATTATTAGTTCGGAATACCACGTCATCCGTACTCCAAAAGTATTTTAAAATTTCTCTTAAAGATATATATAGCGTATCCGTGTTTTCCTAAATATATTGAATGACAAATTTCAAATTGTCACCCTTTCAAAAAAAAAAAATTCAAATTGTCACATTTAAATTATATTAATCTGTCATTTACTGACAAAAATACACATAAGAAGGAGCCGCTCCAATCTTGTATAGTTTTAAGTTGAAGTATACTTTAAACTGTACAAGTCATCAAACGGAAACAGTTAACACAGAAGTAGTCTACAATGTTTCATTGTTAGAAACAAACATTTGGAACCTAATTGATAAAATAGTTAATGTTGGAAGCTAAATTGATAGTTTCGTTATATGTTAAGTGCTAAATTACATCTTCAACCCTTTGTGATACAAGAAACCATCAAGGACAAAAAAGAGGAATGCTTCAGGCGATTATTTCTAGTTTCTACCATACCATTTTTCATCTTACAGACAAACTCCTGAAAACAAATTTCAGAAACTTCCAAAGGATAATATCACTTTCATATAGCTGTCTTTAACATAAGACACCAAAATTTCCACATAGCTGTTCAATTTTTGTTTCTGTTACGTTTCCTCCAACCTAAAACCATAGTATATTATTCAGATATTTTTCCCTCTTTATCCAAACATTTGTATCTATCCACAATGAAAACTAAAACCCAATTGTACCCCCCAACAATAGTTACAATCCAGAATGCTAGCCCCCACAGTTCATAAACATTTTCAGAATCTGAATTTCACAATTTCTCTTACTAAATTCGAACAAATATATCGTTCACTCATCGTTACGTTGCATTTCAGGTATGAGAAACAAAAATTAATGTAAAGAGATAGTAAGATAAAGAAAAGTTATACACCATCAAATTTACACAAATTTTACAGGCAAAAGTATCAATATTGTTGCACAATTGAGACACATTTGTAGTATCACAACACATAACCTCAAAATGTGTCTGTCTGTCTTTCTTTGCATGTCATCCCACCAAACTGTTCTTCTTTACTATTAAGTTTGTATCCAATCAAACACACCCAAGAACTAATAAATAAATTATAAATAAATCCCCCAGCCAGCCCATACATTATATAGAACAAAACAAAAAAATTGAAGATAAAAAAAATAAATAAAAAAAGCCCTGTTTTTGAAGACAATATCTAAGCCAGCCCCCTCAAATATTTCTGCAATTTCATTCATGGCTTAACATAATGGAAGCTCATTCACAAAGGGGTTTGGTCTTTGACCTGTAGAGAAGCTTCTTCTTCTTTGAGGTTTGGTTATCAATGGTGAGAGTCACCTTGCCTGATTCACTGATCTTGAAGTTATCACATATTACAGGCTCGTCCGTTGGGCTAACCTTTCTGGTCTTTGATACAATGACAGTGTAACCTCCCTCCACACCGGGGTCAAATTCAGCTCCATAGCTAACATCCCAGCCGAGAACTCGAAGCTCCCATACCAAAAGACACTTCTGCAAATACATATAAAACCTATGTTAGAGCTGGAATTAGTGTCAAGAAACCGATCAAATATTCGGTTTAGAGACTCCTAGTGAAAGGGAGTCCGGTACAATAACAATAACCAATTAAACTAAAAAGCTTCTTAACCTTCGCTTCCTCAAGTTTATAAAAAATTGTGCATAATAAATGGAATTTTCACCTCTGAGAATGAGAACTCGATAGTGTGTTTGCTTGTTGGCTTAATGGTAACCTCTGTGACCGAGTCAGCTTCGGTGAATTCTTGCTCTCCTTCCTTGCTCAGACCACCAAGTTGAACCGGCACTCTTTCAGCTGGAATGTATCTGTTGTTTCATCAAATCAAAAGGTATTAAAGAGTTGAAAAAAACAAAGACCACCGCGTAATAAATAGTTTAAAAGAAGAATTTTAATTCTTACTTGAGAAGGGTTTCAGCAGATTTGGATGGACCAGCAAAGACCATTTTGCTCTTTGTCCTCAGTGTCAAGAAAGGACTAATCATCCTATTGAATGCAAGATACCACCATGGAACATTGATGAACACCTTCAAAACACCAAATTCAAATTCAGTACCAAAATAAAGATTCAAACTTTGAAATAAGTTTACAACAACAACAAAGCCTTAGTCCAGATATTATAACGGGAACCAACATAATAAACGGTGAAATCAAATCGCGTGAAACATAATTTGATTACCTGTCTAGCCACAAATTCAGGATAGTTATCTTGAAGCAACGCAACAGCTTGATTAGTAGCCTGCCTGAGCTCTCTCTTAGCAGGGCCAGGGGAGTTCTTAAGATCATTGACTTGAACGATAGTGCAAATACCATTAGGACTAAAATCAAGCTTCCGGATACTCTTCTCGAGGAACTGAATTCTCCACCGGAGAAACTTCACACGCTTCTCCTCATCGGAAAAGCACTTCTGGTAGAGCTCCTTATCCTGGAAAGCACCATAAACATTATAGCAAACAGGATGACCTTCCTTATCAACACCGTGCATAAACACAGCCTTATCCAATTCGTTTCCGAGATCTTCTTCTAGAAGAGCCTCGATTCCGAATTCTTTCCTCCAACGAACGGTGTTCTTGATCATGGTGAACGCATCCTTCACCTTGAAATCCCTAGCTCGTAGGAATTTCAAGAGCACCACGTCAGATTTCTCGTCTTCCAGAAGCTTGATTCCCCATATCAAAACTTCTTCCGGTGGTGGTGGAGGAACAGCCGGAGCTTCCTCTGTTTTAGCCTCCTCAGCAGCTTCCGTTGTCTCCTCCGGTGCCGGAGTAGACGAAGCAACCGCTACCACGGATTCCTCAATTGCTTCGACTGTCTTAGCTCCGTCCTCATCCACCACCGTCGCGACCACCACCTCTTCCGCCGGCTTCTCCTCTTCTTTAACTTCGACAGGAGCCGGAGCTGGAGCCGGCGGCGGTATAGCCTCAGGCTCCTCAGGCTTAGGCTCTTCACTAGTAGAAGCAGCAGCCGGAGCCGGAGCCTCCGTCTTCTCTTCCTCCTTAACTTCCTCAACCTTGGCTTCTTCAACCTTCTCCTCCGCAGCCTTCTCAGGCTCAGCCGGCTTCTCCTCCTCCTTGACAGGCGGAGGAGGCGGAGGAGCAGAGAGCTCATGCTTATTAAGAGCTTCTTGAATAAGCTGTTTCAAATCGTCGAGAGCTTTCTTCTGAACATCAGGCAAATCAGCAACGACGTTAGTTTCTTCTTTAAAAGAAACAGATTGAGCGATCTTGACATCCTCAGCAGAAACTTCTTCCTTAGGTTTCTCAGCTTCTTCTTCCGTAACAGATTCAACGGCAACTTCCTCAACAGCCGGTGCAGCCGGCTCAGGTTCAGGAGCCGAGGAGAGCTCAGGCTTCTCAACAACGACAACTTCCTCAGCCGGAGCAGCAGAAGCTGGTTTAGTTTCCTCAGCCATATAGCTAGCCGATGGAGATGTGTTTACCGTTAGAAAAGAGAATCTAGAGAGAGAGAGAGAGAGAGAGAGAAGGGAGAGTTTGGAAAGAGAAGGAGAAGGAAGAAGGGGGTTAAAAGAAAGAGGAGAAGTGTCAGTTGAGAAGAAAACCAGACTGTCAGAGCGGTTTGCCAGCTACTACGCCACTTTGTTTAGTGGGCCCCATTTCTATGTTCTGTTCTGTTTCTTAACCGCTCTTTTTCATCTCCCCTATTTTTAGCTTTCCATTTTCCCCACTCTCTTTCTTTTTTCACTTTTTTTACTTTTATGTTAATCATAAGGAAAGTTTCATTTCCACCCTAATTTTACTGCTCTAAATCATCACTACTTTTATATTCCGCGATACTACTTTCCAAATTCATACTTCCTAAATATCAAATCATTATGTAAGGGAATTTTCCACTTATTTTGAAATTTTGGGGGCATTTAATTCTCTGTTTTGCGCTGCTGTTTTTTGTTTTTTCACTTAAAAAACAGTTGTTTTCGAAAGTAGCAAAAATTGCTTTTTACTTTTTAAATAAGAAATAATTACTGTATTTCTAGAAGTAGCAGAATTACTGTTTTTCTAAAAGAAGAATAATATTACAGATCGTATTTATGTTTTACATTAATAAAAAAAATCAATATATTTTAAATTCGTAGAATTTTTTAAATATTTCAGGAGTACGGATGACGTGGTACTGCGAACCAATATTTCGATAACACGTCACATATATTAGTATCTAGAGTTGATGATTTAGGGTCTATGGTTTAATTTTTAAGGTCTAGAGTTTTTATTTTAGAGTCTAGAATTTTATATAAATTATTAATTAAAAAATAAATTTTTAATTAATTACACGTTGTCAAAATCTTATTGGTTGATGTAACATATGTCAGCCATTTATTAGTTTGGGGTACCACGTTATCGTGCTCCAGCCCTAAAATAAAAACCCTAGGCCTTACAAACTAAATCCTAGACCCTAAATCATCAACTCTAGATACTAACATATGTGACGTGTCATCGAATTATTACTCCGGAGTACCACGTCATCCGTACTC
The DNA here is from genome assembly GCA_028411795.1 of Euphorbia peplus. NCBI lineage: Eukaryota > Viridiplantae > Streptophyta > Magnoliopsida > Malpighiales > Euphorbiaceae > Euphorbia > Euphorbia peplus. The sequence goes on from CP110844.1 coordinate 23,308,444, forward strand.
CAGGAGTATTTCAAAATTTCTCATTAGTCATTTTATATTCTAACAGCAACAATTAATTACAATTTTATCGAAACTAATAATCAAATAGCAAACCGCAAACATAAACATGAACGTAAAACATCAACCAAGAACAGCTGCACAACAGGCCTTCATCATTGATATATGGATGGATTCCTATTTTATTTCAAATGGATATTATATTATTACTGGCTAACATAAAAATAGTATTCCCTAAGAAGGAGGTAATAATAAATGTTTAAGAAAGACATTTCATTATTGACAGATTTACCAGTTTTAGCTTAGTTGCCAACACTAGCTGAATTTGTACGAGGAGAATTATGTTCTATTCTCATTAGTACATAAAATCTTTTACTATGCATATAGTAACATGGCCGCTAAAATGATCAAATATGGTAAAAATTGAATATTAAATACGAGATCAAAAAAGGGTAGTCTTGTATTTTTAAATCTTATTTAATGAGTTACGCATTTTTAATATGATATGGATTTAAAAAATTGGAGGTACTAAGTAACACAGTAATGTTTAAGTGGTCCTTGAATGTCCAAATTGAATTTGGACATTGACCATTAAATCTAATAATTTCGTTCACATGCACATTAAAACTAAACCTTAGACACTAAAAACTAAACCTTGGACCCTAAATCATCGACCCTAGATGACGTGTACTTCGGACTAATAATTCGATGACACGTCACATGTTAGTATCTAGGATCGATGATTTAGGGTCTAGGGTTTAGTTTTTAGGGTCTATGGTCAATGATTTAGGGTCTAGGGTTTAGTTTTAGTGTTTAGGGTTTAGTTTTTAATGTACATGTAAACGGAATTGGTAGATCTAATGGTCAATATTCAAATTCAATTTGGACATTTAAGGACCACTTGAACATTACTGCTAAGTATCATAATTCATAAACTCAACTATTTTGTAGCTAATAAAAGTTAGTTTAAGTGCAAAACACTTTATCTGCTACTTAAAAGATTTAAAATTCGAGTTTCCATTTTGTCAAAATTTAACTTATTGGAAGTGATCTGTAAACTCTCTTCTATCTTTACGAGTGGATTGAACCTTTAGTTAATTTTTTTTCGTTAAAAAAACTATATTGAATAAATTGCCAAAATATAATCGGTTTTTGATATCTTCAAATTTTATTTTTTCTTTTTTTCAAAATCATATCATAAAATTTTTAAAACTGAATTTATTTATCAATATGTCAACTTCAAGACTCAATTTTATACCTGAAGCTCATATCGTCAATTTTGAATTTAGTAGGCCATCATTTACCCTTAACTCAAAGAAACCCAATCATAATCTCGTAATTATTAAATAAATATATAATAATAGTTAAAATCCTTTCGAAGAAAAATAATTAAAAATATATACAACTCATTTTTGTAAGTTTATGACAAGGAAATTCTATAATGAAACTAGTGCGCTGTAAAGATTTTGCTTAAGAAAGGTTTTTGTTGTTGTTGTTCTTTTCTTAATTAAAAAATAGATAGAAAAAAATATTGTTTTAATTTTAAGTGAAAATTAAAACAGCGATTTAAGTGAAAATTTGTTTAGATACAAGAAAGTTCTGTTCGACCCAAATTCCAATGAATTACCAATGTTTGCATCGAGTTCTATCACAATAGCTTATTTTTATACAAATTAACGATAAAATTGGTACTTGGCGTATTTTGAAGTTATAGATACTTGTAAACAAATATTTACAACTTAATATGAACCTAGCAATGCAAAGTGATTATTAGATGGACGTGCTTGTGGATTTTTATTGTTTTGTTCCTTGTTGCTATTTGTTAGAATTGCTCTTTGTGCTCAAAGCTTATATATACCTCAATATCTCTACTCTGAACGAGTCAATATAGACTCACTAACTTTCGTCTAGTTCTTTTCTCAACCACATATATATTACACATGAAGAACTTGACTTTCGTATATCAAATGTAATTTGTAACATTATGATACTATTCCATATAAATATTATTCGATTTGACTGAAATCTATCATCTTAAGGCACACGAGTTTAAAATGCGCCGGCATTTATTTAATGACATTTTATTACTAAAGCCCAGTAAGCGAGTCCTCCCTTTTCGATGTGAATTCGTTATTCTTTCATTTTTTTTAAAGCCACTCTTTACTCAAGTTTTACTTCACCAGCCACTCTACACCGAATTAATTTTAGTTTTCCGATTTTGTTGACTTGTTTTAGCTTAATTTAGTTCTATTAAGGACAATAAATCAATTCTTTCCTTGAAGATAGCAATATGATTTTTGCTACAGTTTCGAGTGTTATCAATTTCGCTTACCTACACCTTAATGACCAAATTATAATTTGGTCATTAAAAATTAAATAAAAATATGTATTTTTTATTATACTCTAAATAGTTTCCATATAGATCTATCGTTCTTTATGTTTTAAAAAAATACCATAATCTGATGACATTTTAAATTGCTTTTACATAATACAATGAAATTTAATGAATGACCAAATATATTGTAATTAGTAAAGTAGAGTCGAGTTCAAATAAGACGAGCATTTAAGATGAGACTAGTTTTTATGGTGAGACAAGAGAAGTTGACAAACTTGTAATTAAAAGAAACCTCTCATGCGTGGAATTGGAGGAAATGGAGAGGAGGTGATGTCAGCGTTGATGTCACTTCTAGAGAGGGAAAGAGTTTTAATTATTTTATTTAAAATGCATTTTCCCGCTCTTTCCGAACTCATTTTTCAAAAAAAATTATACCAGTGAACTCGTATTAATTAGTCGGTCATTTTGAGATCCATTGTTGTTATTTATAGACTATTTTTTTTTTTTTATGGTTGTTCCAAATTGTATAATCGGTTGTTTCAGCAGAATACTACATTTGTTCCACCAGACTACTACATTTGTTCCACCATAATACTATATTTTTTCACACTTTCAGAGTGCATTTTTAAAAAAATAATGAAAATATTTTGTTGGAACAAATGTAGTAGTCTGGTGGAACAAATGTAGTATTCTGCTGGAACAACCGAGTATCCAATTTGGAACAACCATAAAAAAAATAAAAATCGTCTATAAATAACAACAATGGATCTCAAAATGACCGCCTAATTAATACGAGTTCTCTAGTATAATTTTTTTTGAAAAATGAGTTCAGAGTGGGAAAATGCATTTTAAATAAAATAATGAAAATTTTTTCTCTTTTCAGAGGTGACATCAGCGCTGACATCACATCCTCTTCCCTTCAATAATGCCCCTCCATTTTTTTAAATTTTAAATTTGACATCACTTTTTAATTGTCTCACACTAAAAATCAGTCTCATCATAGTGACCTTGTTTCACCTGATCCTATCTCTAGTAAAGTATGAATGAAAATAACTGTAAATAAAATTGAACTACCTTCCGTTTTTTTCAGCTCAATTAATTAACTCCCAAATGGAAATAATAGCAGTCCAAAAGCGGCTGTCGTCCGTTATTATTGTCGTATATGCCTCAGTATAAACCTAAACAATGTAAACGTTTTACCATTAGCATTTCTTTTTCTCTTTTTGTTTCAACACAGGTAACTCATTTACTCCATAATAGTAAATGATACTCCCATATATGAGAAACTATACTGTTTAGGATGAACAAATTTAGACTGTTCTATGTTTAAAAAAAATAAATAAAATAAAGAATTAATTTCAAATAAATACATTATACTTTCGCAGTTTTGTAAATAAAGAATTGTAGTTTGCTTTTGAGCAAATAAAAAACTGTGATTCACATTATTTGCAGAATTAAGGAAATAGACGATTTTGTTAACGTAAACGATGACATTTTTGGCCCGAAATGCTTTCCGACTTTTGAGCTTAACTCTAACTTGACTCGTCAAAGCTCAGAAAAACATTTCGGGCAAAAAATGTTCTCGTTTAATTAACAAAATCGACTATTTCCTTAATTTTGCAAATAATGCAAACCGCAGTCCTTTATTTGCAAAATTACAAAACCACAGATACTTATTTAAAATTAACCCAAAAATAAATTAAATCACGTATTATACTCTTTTTAAATACATGAGTAAAACAATTATTATTAAAATTATTTAATTATAATATAAATTTAAGAGTGCTCTATAGTTTCTCTCTTAGTAATGTCATTGATAACTTGCCTTCAAAGACGTTCAGTAAGGGTTTGCTTGGATTGAGGTTACATAAGGTTCATATAGAGGGAGGGGAAGGGAGCTGTGGGGAGGGGAGGGTAATATAAAAATCTTGCGAAGAACCCTTGCTGATGGTTTTTTTAAAGATGGTTCAATTGATTTACATGTAATAATTATAGAACCTCTGAATCCCACCGATTTGGTGGGACTAGTTTGGAGTTTAAATCATGGTTTTATAACTCTCATTTAACCCTCATTTAATCTTACTAAAACTATAAACTTTTATCCAAGCAATGTGAGCTATATAACCTCCCTTTAATGAACCTCCAATAACCATCATCCAAGCAAACCCTAAATTGGATCGGAGAATCTAAGAATGGGCCACTATTGGGCTCACCAATTGGGTCGCTAATGCTGAAGTTGGTAAACCTGAAAGAGAGGATAAAGTGGCATTCAAAGGCAATTGTTAATCATAATGTGTCTCAGTAATTTTCACATGGTCCATGACTGACCAAGTTAATTTGGTTAGTCACTGTAATAACCGTAAGATCTTGATGAACCCTAAGTGTTTTGATTATGTCCAAACGTTTCAGAAGATGAAAATTAAAATTCTCTTACATACTGTTTAATACTGACTAACAATTTTTTGTTGAGTTTGTATGTAAGTTACTCAGCAGGTGCTGAATGAACTTTTTCTGGTTTGCTTTAGGACTCAGAAGAAATGAAAACTGAAGACAGTGTTCCCACCTTCAGAAGCTGGATGCTCCGCTCTGAAGTTTTCAAAGTCTGTTAAAGCTCTCCTCAGAGGACCATTGCAAATAGAAGTAAAACTCTACCAATTTGATCAGAAGCCTAGACAAATGAAATTAGCTATCAGAAGCTAAGTCACGGGTTCCGTTAGCATTTATTGCTCTGACACTTGCATTTAATGCAAGGCGCCAAAAGTTCAAAAAGCTGTTTTGAATGAGCGCGCCTGTCTACTCAAAGCGAAACCAGAATTTCCCTGTCTACCCTTTGTTGATCCAATTGAAGAATGTTTCCAGTCAACCTTATCTTCAACTTCAAATCACTTACCGGATTTAGTTAAAGAACAAGGTTAACGGAATCAAAGTGTTTGAAGACCGTTTGAAGATTTGACAAATTAACGGCTACAACAACTGATGTCATCTCCTTTGAAGATTCAAATTCACCAACGGTCATCCTCATTCACTATAAATAGTAGCTGAGCTCCACTGCATCAACTACGCGTGATTATCGAGCAAAATCTCAACGCACTGTTTGATCAAGGAAAACAGAGCACATTTTCCATTCTCAATTTTTCTTAGCATAGCTTAAGTTTAAGTGAGAGAGTGAAGAAAAACAAGTTCATAATAGGAACCTTGTAAACTGATATCGTTTGTGATATTCAGTTAGATTTAGAGAGAAATCTAGTTGAGATTAGAGTTGGGTGAGAAATCCAGAAAACAGAGTTGTTGTTGTTCTGGTGGAAATCCTTTAACTCTTTTTAGGCTAGTCAGAACTAAGTGAGAAATTAGCTTATGTTCTGTTGATGTAAAGGAGCTTCTGAACTTGCCATAAAAGTTCTGAATAGTAGATTTAAAATCTCTGGTGGCTGCAACCTCAGGGGACAAGACGTAATCACAGGACTTCTGTGGCGAACTTGGATAAATCGACTTGTCCATTAGGATCTCCTGAACTTCTTTCTCCCTCTTATACTTGTTATTATTGCTTCTGTGTGCTTGCTCACATTTAGTGTTGAAACAGATTTTCTCTTATTATCATTGTCTTTGTTCAGAAGACCGTCCAGAAGTTCACAATCTCTGAACTTCTGTTGCTGAAAACAGTCCAACTGTGTTTAGGCAGAATTTCCCTCAGAAGCTGCTTCTGTAAGCTTGCCTCTGACTCTGAGGAAATTTGACTCTGAAATTTAAGTTTCTTGAAAAACTTAGAAATTTTCAGTTTTCAACATAGACACTTATTCACCCCCCCTCTAGGTAATTCTGTTCTTGTTAGGGCCAACAGGTCTAACATCATTACATAGATCTAACAGTGACTGACCAAATTAACTTGGTCAGTCATGGACCATGTGAAAATTACTGTGTCTATTATGGTAGCACTATTTTGGAATTTCTAGTGTCCAAGGATGTTCACCCTATGAAATTTAATTTCCCTTTTCACCTTTTTCATCAAGAGCAAGAAAATAATTTTCTCGGGATCTCCTTTGTACAAAGATACGATAATGTGGCTTCTGCCATGTTGACGTTATGACTTGCCCAAACGCATCATGCTCTGTAATTTCTGTGGGGTGTATCTGTGTGGTGAGAACCGCCTGAGCACATTGATAGTTATATGGGCATCTCTAATGATTTGGACCTAATATCTTATTATTTGGGCATATTACTTAATCAATTGAACTAAAAGTTTCAGCTGATAGTTAATGAGGCTTAACAACATGTTTTATATTAATATCTGACAATACATAAAGCTATGGTAATTATTTAAATCTTAGTTATTAGAAATTATGTCTATAAATTATTGTTATCCCCTATTTAAAGTTAATAAAAATCATATTTAGAAAATAAAGATTTAGTCAATAAAAATATAGTCAAAAATCAATAACAATAGTACATAACACATAACGTTTGTTCTTCAATGAGTCTTCGATAACAATGAGACAATAGCCAAAACACTTCAAACTGGTTAACTTATAAGGACACTGTCGAGGGTTAGGTGATAATTCAGCCCGAAGAGGGGCCGACAAGATAAGCAATAAATTATTATGCAAGGAATGTAGTAAGAGGGAAAAATATCTATATATTCACATCTCAGTTTAATGTCTTGAATTTGTTTCCTATTTGGATTAGGATTGGCTTTCTTTTTTCTACTTGAATTAAGATGTCCAAGTATGATTTGGATAAACTGAGTACTATGAATACTACTCCCTCCATTTTTAAATGTTAGTCGCTTTTGTAAAAAGTATGAGAAATTAAGTTATCATTAATTATAGCATGTAAAATACTGATTTGTTCTCCTTTTAATTCCCCTTGTCTTGCTTGTTTCATTAAAACTATATAAGCATAAGAACATAATTGACAAAACACTAACACGTATTACCATAAACGATAAAAATGACCAACATTTGTGGAAAAATGCACTTCTAAAAAACGACCAACATTTAAAAACGGAGGGAGTATTTTTTGTTAACCTTATATTGTAATATGTTTCTCTACCTCCTTAATAAATCCATTCTCCTTCTGTCCAAAGACGTAGCCAACACAATGTTGGTGGACAATGTAAATCCGTGTTTCATTTTTCATTATTTATTTATCCTTCGCTCAATTTGCACAACAAACTAGAATCAAAGCTTTTGGTTTTTTTATTTTGGTGTTTTGTTTTCTAGAGAGAATGATGTTTGTTATGGAAGTGAAGATCGAAATGTCTATTGGGAGAAACAACTTCAGTCTTTGGCAGATCATGATACGGGCTTTGTTGAAACAACAAGGTCTTTAGATGTTGTTAAAGAAGATCTAAGGGGAAGTCACTGCTGAGATGGTGATTTTGGAAGAAACGACACACTCAACAATCATGTTGTGCCTCGCAGATGATGCCATCACTGAGGTCTTAGACGAAGATACTGTTGTTGGTATGTGGATGAAGTTAGAGATTTTATACACGACGAGATCTCTAACAAACAAGATTCTTCTAAAAAAATGTTTGTTTGGTTTGGAAATGCAAGAAGGTACGCAACTGAGGGATCATTTAGATCAATTGAACGCATCATTATTATTAGAATCACATAATATTGATGTGAAAACTGAAGATGTTGCTTTGATTTTGTTAGTATCTTTATCCCTTTCATTTGAGAACTGTGTTCAATCATTTATTGTTGGTAAATGTATTATGACTATGGAAGAAGTTGGGTCGTCTCTTTGTAGTAGGGAATTGCGATATAAGGCTAACAATATAGGTACAGATAATCAGGCCTCTAAACTATTAGCCATCGGTAGTAAAGGAACAGGTAACGGTAGAAGGAATAAGAAAAAAAAATCCATCCTCAGATTGTCCATAGAAGAAGAAGTAATCAGAAACATAGCCAGGTTCTAATGTTGTAGCAGATGGTGACAACAGTTTTGAAAACGATATCGCTCCATTTGCTGATGGATACACTCATCACTCTAATATGTTGATTCTTGATTCGAAAGCATCTTATCATCTTTTTTCTGAGGAGAGAGTGGTTTTCAACTTGTAGACAGATAGGGGTAGCATTTCAGAGGCTAATACTTTTATTTGCAAGGCAATTGCTATAGGGTCAATAAAGTTAAAGACACATGCAAGATGGTAAGGTATGCACATTAAACGAAGTCAGATATGTCTCATTGATAACAAAGAATATGATATCTTCGAGTTTGCTAGACAGTGGGGATTTCAGTTAGTCATGAAAACATGTAGTTATGTGTGTTTGTAAGGCTTCTAATGTGATTATGAAAGGTGTCAGACATGAGACTTTATATTTTCTACAAGAAAACAGGAAGCCAATCTTAATCCAAATAGGAAACAAATTCAAGGCATTGCGACAAATCTCCACCTTGACTTGAATCCTCATGGAAAGCATAACAGACGCATCCATGATAGTGGCAGATGAACAGACTTCTCCCTTTGCCTTAGAGTTTCCCATAGGACAACTAATAATTTCTAATGTCTAGTAAGTTCAAACAGTATTGAAACCTTGAACTAAAAATTTAAGCTGATAGTTAACATTTTTTTTATGTTAATCCTTTTACTCGCATCCTTACGCAAGTTCCTATTAGGCTTGGCGTGCACAATAAAGAGTCATCTTATCATGTGCTTTTAATTCATCAATATATGAATTTGTCATGAATCGATTTTAGAATCTCATTATCAAAGAGTCTTTGATGTCATGTTCAAAAACTGATTAAACCAAAGTTTAAACTAAAAATTAAACTCCAATAATCTCATTTATATTGAAGTTAGACAATATCATGCTTGATCTTTCATAATGATTGTTAAAGTTTACCCTATGCATCCTTACTTTCCCTAGATCTCCATCTTTCCCTCTCTGTTTTTTTGTTTTAGCTTCTACTTTCTACAAGCATGAGATTTGAACCCGTGACCTCACATTTCTTAGTGGAATATAATAACCACCAAGACATTTTTTGGGAGTTGATTGTTTCAGAGGTCACAAAAGTTTGCCTATTTCCCATGAACGGTCATAAAACTTTAATTTGTCCCAATAAAATCATAAAACTTTGATTTTGTCCCGATAAAATCACATTGACCGTTTTCCGGCCAACCACTCGCCGGAGATGTGACTACTTGAGAAAAATTTCGAAACTATTGTGACATTTAGAAAATTATTCGAAAATTTTGTGACCATTTAGAGAAATATTAGAAACTTTTGTAACCTCTAAAACTAATTGGCTATATAATCTTGAGTTGGACTGGATTAATTTAAGTTTTTTATTAAAAAATATAGTTTAATTTGCCACATGGTGATGACGTGTCACTGATGTGTCACAAAAAATAAAAATTTATTGCCACATCATCACCTCTGGCGAGTGGTTGGCCGGAAAACGGTTAATGTGATTTTATTGGGACAAAATTAAAATTTTACGACTTTACTGGACAAATTATAGTTTTATGACCGTTCATGGAAAATATGCAAATTTTTGTGACCTCCAAAACAATTAACTCCATTTTTTTATGAGTTATCTTTTCCTCTCTATTTATTATTATTATTATTATTATTATTATTATTATTGTTATTTTTTTTTTGAGAGTTCACTTTCTACGATCATGGGATTTAAACTCATGACCTCACACTCCCTAGTGGAATGTAATAACCACCGAGACATTGCTTGGTGGGTATTATTATTGTTATTGTTATTATTATTATTATTATTATTATTTCAAAATTGCTCTTAAATTGAAATTAATCTTATTTGTGCTAGTTGAGCTTAAGATTGTAACTTATATGTTGCGGAAATAATATATTTTTGTTCTAGCTTTTCCTTGAATTAATCTAGAATTGTTTATGTTTCATATTAAAAAAATAAAGACAAATTATGTTTGTAAATTCATGGTAACACATTTTGATTGGCTAGCAGTCCATTAAAATAAATTGGCTCTATAAAAAATGGAAATGCCAACCTGAAAGAAAAGATAAAAATAATAAAAAATTTAGAAAAACCTGTAAGCACGTAATGAGGGTATGTTTGACACTAACAGCCTGCAGACAGATGAAATAATAATAATAATAATAATAATAATAATAATAATAATAATAATAATAATAATAATAATAATAATGCATATTCTTCTTCTGTAATGAAATACAGTACCAAGATTTTATTCCTCTTTATCTATGAGTATTTTCATATATTACGATCAAATTAAATAATTGTAAATGTTGTAAAAAAATTAAATAATTGCAAATGACATGCAACTGTATTTTCCCTCTTCTGACACGTGTCACTTTTTCTAAACAGCCTGTCACGATATCTCATTGAGTATTCTTATTCATATTATAACTATATAGGTTGTTCAAATTATTTTAGAAATATTGCGTGAGTTCTATTTTACAATTACCTAGTTATTTATGTTAATTCGGTCAGAAAATACTGGTTATTTATTTATGTGAAAAATGAACAAAATAGCTAAAAAAAAAAAAATAGTCTTTGGCCATTGTTCTCAATTCAAAATTTGTGTTTTTAACTTGATCACTTTTAGTTACTGATTTATTTCATTTGTAACTTTTGACCATCAGTTTATTTGATTTGTTGAACTTATGCCATTTTTATGCCAATTGACATTCTTGCTTTTATATTAGTTGCCAAAATATTTTTAGCATAAATTTGTTTTTTTTTTAAATAAAGAAAATCTAAATATTTAACATTTTTTCTCTGTCTTAATTTGCTCGAAGAATAGTGAAATTTTCACCAAATTGATAGGTTAATGGCTAAATATAAGTTAGGTCGTTGGCCAAAAGTGATTAAATTAAAAGTCAATGATTTAATACACATAAGTTTTAAATAAAATTAGTGACTAAATAGCCTTTTTTTTGCAACAAACTAAGCAAGGCATTAGAAAAATTTCTCCATCTTAAACTAAAACATGGCTTCGAAATGGCTGTACTATGTTCAATTTTTGTTTTTCTATGAGATAGATTTCAAAGAAAATAAAATAAAATTAATTACAAACAAAATTGTCGATAACTATAAGAATATAGAGAAGGAGAAAAAAGAATATGGAAAAATACAAATGATAAACCCATAAAAACATGAAGAAAACGGGAGAATACCCACCAAACAATGTCTTGGTGGTTGTTACATTTCACTAGGAAGTGTGAGGTCATGGGTTCAAATCTCATGATTGTAGAAAGTGAACTCTCAAAAAAAAATGAGAGAATAGAAGTTAAAGGAAATATTTCACAAGTCAATAAGTAAATTATGTCTTGGCTCGACTTTTAAATCCATCACCACCATTCCCAACTACGGTGACAATCACCTTTGGCTATAGTTTTGGATCTTTGTATACCGTTCATCATCGTTTGTTTCTTGTCACCATCTAACTTTACTCACGAGCTACCATTAGCATCCTTTCAGTGTCTATAATCAATCAATAATCACTAGTGCAGAATTGAGCGTATACCATATGTCATTAGTCCTTTTAATGTCATTGGCGGGTGGTGGTCATCGGTATTTGATTATCATCAGCTGATTACTGATTCTCGATTGTCATTGATCGCCTACCACCTTCATCCGATCACCAGTTTCCTCTTATCATTAACTAGTTGTTTTCTCGTTTTATTATAATTTTTGTAAATTATAAATAAAAGTTAATGATATATTATGTAATTTAAATTAAATAATCAGAAAATACCTTTTAATATGATAACCAAATTTTGAAAAAAATTTTTTCATGTTAAACACTGGAAAATATTTTCGATATTTTATTTTCCTACACAAAAATTTCATAATACCAAATTTTGATGCAGAAGATACAAATAATATTTCTAATTATACTGATAGAGTATAAATATATCCCTCAATTTTTTACACACTTTCAGTATGGCTCTAAATTTTAAGGGGCGTTTGTTTCTCCATTTCGATGTTGCTTTTTGCCTTTTCACTCCAAAAAGCAGTTGCTTTGGTGTTTGGTTAGGAATTAGTAAACCATGTTTTTTGCTTTTTAGGTAAAAAACAACAATACTGCTTTTCTACAAAAAAAAAAAAATACTGCAACCTTATTTTACTTTATTATCTTTTGTGTTTTACATTAATAAAAAATTCAATATGTCTAAATTAGTCATTTTATATTCTAACATCAACAATTAATTATAATTTTAGAGCCTCTCCAAGAGACTCTCTATTTAGACTCTTAAGTTAAAATTTGAGAAGTTTGGCTAAAAAATCAACTCCAACAGCCTCATAGTCACCCCTCAAATCACTAAGAGACATATTATCTCTCCTCACTTTTAAGAGTCTCTTTCATCCTCATAGTTTATTTTTTATTAATATTTTCACTATTGGTTATCTCTCTCCTCTTCCTATTGGTAAATATGACAATAGAAAATAAATTTAGTAATAAAAAATAAATAAAGAGTTATGTTAAAAAGTATTGTTGGAGATGAGAAAATTTAGAGACTCTTTAAATGATTAAGAGTAAATATTTTATATTATTTTTAGAGAGTGAGCTATGAGTCTTTTGGAGATGCTCTTACCAAACACTAATAATCAAACAACAAAATGCAAACAACAAAATGAAACAACAAACCGCAAACAAGAACATCAAACATCAACCAAGAGTAGCAAACAACAAACAAGAACAACTGCAGTATCAAATATTATGTCCTTTTACTTTAGTAAATATAATAACTATTTTACTTATGATCCAATGAAATGACTATGAAAATAATATAAGCATTAAATTCGTTTAGAATCACATTAAGTTTTTCAAATCACAGTTTTTAAGTTTTTCTTTATATGTAGAAAATTAATTTCTTTCACTTAGCTAAATAGAATTTATCTAAATATTCTTTTTTATTTTTGGTAGGAAATCTAAATATTTGGAAAACCAAACAGTTCAAAAGTAAAAAATTTCTTTAATTATTATTTTAATTAGTGAAATCAAAATAAGAAGCGACTATTATTATTGAGAGATATTTTAAAATACTCTTGAAGTACGGATGACGTGGTACTCCAGATTAATAATTTGATGACACATCACATATGTTAGTATTTAGGGTCGATCATTTAGAGTCTAAGGTTTAGTTTTTATGGTCTAAAGTTTTTATTTTAGAGTTTAAAATTTTATATAAATTATTAACTAAAAAATAAATTTTTAATTATTACACATTGTCAAAATTTTATTGGTTGAAATAACATATATCAATGATTGATTGATTTGGAGTATCACGTCATCGTGCTCCAAAAGTATACTAAAATCTCTCGATTATTAAACTATTATATTATTGAATATAATCAGCTTGATCAAATATTAAAAGCCACTAATATGTTTGTAAAATAGCTCAGAAGCTATAATATTAAGCTCTGAAATTCAGGATTATAATAAAACAAATCGGAAATTTTAAGGAACATATATGTAGTTTACTCTCTATAAAAACCACGTCTCTAGCCCACAGTATATATATATTTTTAAATGATATAATCATATATTTCATTGATAATTTAGTCTAGTTTGAAACATAAAAGAGACTTGGAAATTATCGGAGGTGAGAAATTGAACAAGGCTGGATGTAAGTGGGCCCAATGGACAGATCACTCTTTCTCAGACTTCTATAAAGCTTATCAAAATCTGGGTCTTCTTTGCTTTCTTTTTGTTCCAATTACATCTTTTATTTTAAGAGTCAAACAATATTTCAAAGATTTTTTTTCTCATTACTCTTGTTTATAAGTAAATTTTCTTTGTTAAGTTGGTAACTTTTCTTTATTGAAAAGAAAGAAAAAGGAAAAATGTGATTACACGCTTTTGTTATTTTTATTTTCGATTTTTAGATATTTATTTTGTTGATTTTGGGATATAATCTTACAACTTCATACTCTTTTTTCGGAAAGTAGTAAATAATTACTAAATTATTATTTGGTGAGTGTTTATGTTAAGGTAAAAAATTATAAAGTCATTATATTTTTACATATTTAATAATAAAGTCTTTTAAATTTTGTTAAAATCAATTGTTTAGTCATTTTGTGTATAAAAATACAATAATACCCCTAATTTTATAATATATAATTCTATATACTTTTCAAATTAATACCAATTTTTTAATCAATTTATCTAAGTGTTTAATATATTAACATTTTTAAAACAAAAAATAAATATTATAATAAATTTTAATAAAAAAAATTACGAAATTATTTTATGTATTCTCTTGAACTGTAAAATTTATAATAAAATAAATAAATTCAACTCTTTCGTAGTTTCATGAATGTTTTATCTTATCAAGATTTTTCTAATAACTATGTTATAGGCTATTAGATAAAACTCATATTGTTTTTTAATTACAAAGCTTGCAGAAAACAAAATTATATAATTATATAAAATCAATTACTTCTTCTCAAAACAGAATTAATTACTAATATAAAAATTATATTTATGTAAGAAAAAAAATATAAAAAATTCATACCTTTTAATTAAAACAAAGATTAAAACTAGCTTTTCTATTATAAAATTTACTAGACTAGTTTGAGCATTGACTAAATCACAAGAACTAAACAATTGAATAAAACAATGACGATGATATAATTACTTCTAAAAACATAGCAACTTACTATGTTATGCAAGAACTTAAAAATTTTAGGGTAAAGTTTGAAAAAAATTCATGTAGTTTCACTTATTTGCAGAGAAAGGAATGTGGTTTACTTTTTCTCAAAACGAGCACTGAGGCTTCACATTTTTCTAAAAAACTGACATTTTAGTTTGACCTTATAAACTCATGGTAAACGACATTAAATTGAAAAATTTCAAGAATTAAAGTTGTTTAATACCATCATTTTCATGGAACCACATTTTCAGTTTTTGAAAATCATCGTTTTGCAAACTTTCTCTCTCTAAACGTTGATTTTATCTCTCTTCACTAAACACCAGTCAAATGATCACAAAATAAAAAAGTCGAAGAATTAAAGTTTGTTAGACTATCAATATTTATTGGAGTATATCATTTTTGAAAAGAAATTTTTTCTAATCTCTTATTTAGCTACAGTAGAACATCGATAAATGAATATTCGATAAATTAATAATCTCGGTTAAATAATATCTTTCTTCGGTCCTGACTTGGGCCCATGAGATAAGAAATTCGCTAAATGCATAAGATAATAGTTTTAAAAAAATTACTGAAGGCCCATTGAAAATATAAAATAATAATTCATTAAATATGTGTGAAAATTACATATATAATCTATAAAATAAAGTACATTTCTACCAAACTTTTTATTGTAAATTTTATGTTTTCCTAAAAAATGAATGAATGGTCAATTGTTTCTTCTTTTCATGCGCTCAATTTCATCTTTAATTTTTTGGAGGGCACACACTACATCCGACACATTCTTCTCATTTTGAAGCAATTAACTTTTCAAAGTTTTCGCGGCAAAAAAAGCTTCTATTGAAGAAACTTGTGGTGTAGAGGTACTATCATCTTCTTGATCTTGATTGTTACCATCTTCAATACCCATTACCCTTTCAATAATTTCTTCTTCGGTAGGCAACTCGTAAAAAGCTTCATTTTCACTAGGATAATTTAAAATTTCTTCCACATTCATGACATTTCTATAATTTAGGTTAGAAATAACTTCCTCTAATCTTTTAATTTGATCACCAACTTCTTTTCCTCTTTCTCATCCTCAGATGCCCTCTTCATCCTCTCATCCACATGTACATTTGTCCTCTCTAAATGCAGCTGATTTAATTTTAAAAAATATAAATTAATAAAATATTCATTTATCGAGAGACTAATAATTTTATATAAAATAATAATTTTACTTAGTCCAACCATATTCATTTATAGAGATTTTACTGTAAGAATCTTACTAATTTAAATAAGACAGTGTATTCTCTTTATTTAACCATCCATAGTCCTCTCTCCAACTATTACTATTGGAACTATTGGAAGGATTAATGTCCCCTAATTATGGGCTAAGGTTAAGTTTATCCTTATTATGAGAGGATAAATATGAGTTAAGTTTATCCTCTTTTATAAAGGATAAGGATAACACCCTAACATTATATTATAAATAGAGAGATAGAGAAATAAATATAAGACAACATATGACTCTTTCTCTTCTTCCCTCTTTGCCGCCCCTTTCTGTGACCTTCTCGGAGTGCGTTTTTACTATATGAAGTATTGATGGTTGCACTTTCACTCTAACCATCATCCACATTGGTGAGAAAAATCCAAATTATTTATATACTCTCTGTTTCATAATATTTGTCTGTTTTAGTGAAATTTTATTTTTCAAAATATTAGGTACTTTACACTTCTCAAAAAGCATTGAATGAATTTTTTTCAAATTCACTTATTGGATAGATATTTATAGAGTCACTTTGAGTATTAATTATTAGATGGTGTATGGTCAAATTAAATTCTTTTTAATATTAATTACCGAGTTTTTTAATATTGTGTCGAAACTTTAAACGATAAATATTATGAAACGAAAGAAATATTTAGTTGTAAGAAATAATAGTTTGCACCAATTAAAAGAAGCTTATTATAATTTGAAGGGGTTATCGATATTATACTTGTTTCTGAATTCTGAGTTTCTCTCCCAATAATTTGGGGTTTTGTTTTGTGAGTGAAACAAATAGTTATGGGAAGAATTTAGGTTGTAAGAGGCAATGATTGATGAGGTGTCATTGGGAGACAGGTAAGATCCACCTAATTAATATCCTTAAATTCTTAATTAAATTAAATTAAATCTGCTTTGGTAGAATCTTTTGTTAGCATAAACTATAAAGTTAGGACCATAATCCTTTCCTAATTAAAAAATGTATACTCTATTTTCTTATGTTTTTCTAAATTTTCTTTGCACACAAATATGCAAGATCCAGCTCGGGTTCAGACCCATTCACTTGCAGCTTTTTTGTGATCTTTTTTGTCTTCTCAATCTAAGTTCAGCTTATTTGTTCATTTTATGGCCCCTTATTTTGAATATATAGCTTTTTGTAGATAATTAAAACTTACAAAAGTGTGCAAATATGAACATATAAAACTCGAGTAAATTGCAACCATAGTATCTAAACTTTATCACACCATTCATGTTTTGGTATTTAAACTTCATTTTTGCAAAATAAATTACCTGAACTTAAAATGATTAGCAATATAGTACCTATGACACAATACTGTTGTTATTAGGATATTTTATTTAGAGTAAAGATTGTATAAGCTATTGATTTTATGAAAGACTTTCATCTTTTATCTTATATATCTTTACGTTGTAATTTTTAGTTAAAAGAAATCCATAGTTTATATTGATAATCTTAAAGTGTTCATGCAAGATAAAGTGAGACAATACTTTGAGATTGAATAAACTTAAAATATCCAATTCAAGTATTATATTAGTGGGTTGATATATGTAATGTTGAGACTTGCATATATATAATATATTCCTTATTCATAAATAAGAAGTTGATCTGGAGATCTCGCTTAGAGTTACTAGTATGAAATAAATACATAAATGTCAACTAGCTTTAATGTTAGGATCGAGTGATTAATATAATTAAAATAGAGTAGCGAGGATCAGAATAAAGCAATAAAAGAGACACCGAGATTTACGTGGAAAACCCTTTCGTAAGAGAAAAACCACAGGCTCCAAATAACTCCACTAATGAAATTAATGTAAATACAAAAGTGACTCTCTCAAGTACACCCAAACTTGAGGTATACGACAATTAACTAGAGAACTGGAACACTCAATACTCTCAAACACGAGTGTGAGCGAAAACGGGAGTTTATAATAGCTTTAGCCTTTTTTTACTAGAGTCGCCACCCAGCTGACCGGAAAAATGTGTGAACCGGCTTATGTACCGATTGCCTTTGAAAATCGAAGATTCCATATACGTTCGTGAATACAACTTATTAGTTCTGACATTCGAGACCCTAGAGGATCTTTAATGCAACATATCTCATTATTGTTTTGAATTTATGGTTATGATACAAAAGTATTAAAATGCACAAACATGCGTACGGTAAACTGTAGGATGACACGGTAAAATCCTCAGAAGCTTACCCTCGTAGCGTGCCATTAGGATCATTGCAAGCTAGTACTCGTCGAGAACGGAGCCAGGCAGACAGAAATTTAGAGTCGGAGCTGCCGACGTACACCTAACGGTAGACTTTGGACTTTGTGGTTTCGGGGAACCTTGACTTGGATGACTTGGATGCACCTATCCTCGAGGAGGATGAAAGTGCCGAGATGACTTGGATGCACTTATCCTCGAGGAGGATGAAAGTGTCGAGATGACTTAGGCGATAGCCGAGACATTGGGAGATTTGTGTCTTGAGGATTTTAGTGGAAATGTACGACCTGAATATCGAGGATATTCGGGAACGAGATGCTTAAAGCGATATATGTGTCGTGAGGACTTTAGGGGAGGTTGTGATTAGGAAGGGAAATTGAGATTTGGGGCTCGAGACTAAGCAATTCTCTTCTTTTTGGGGCAACTTATCGGGACTTAGAATTGCTTAGAACCGAGTGAGAGAGGGGAGAATGAACGTGATTGTGGGTGAATTAAATGGAGGATTCAGACTCCTTATACAGATTTTAGGAGTGACCATACGGTCCTTGAGGAGTGGCCGTACAGTCCCCACAATGTCCATCCATCTGAATCTAGATCTGGATCTCAGACATGCTTTTCGGGAAGGCCCGTACGGGCTTATAAAGGTTCGTACGGGTGTTGTAAGTTGTTTGGATTTTTCTAACACGTGGAGGATAAAGATAAGGTTCGTATGGACATGTAGGAGAACCGTGTGGTTCATGTAATGGATATAGTATGATATAGGCTTGGGGATGGAGACGATATGGTTCTAGACTTAGCCAAGTGCAGTCTCGTTTTGAAAGGCTTTAGTATTTTGGGCATAACTTCTTCATACGAGGTCATTTTGGAAAGTTAAGACATAGATCTATAGATTTAATGTTTTAAGTTTTTCCTAATTCGGACCATAAGAGGATCTAAATTGGCCTCCAAGTGGGACTATGTGTTGATTCCTAAATGAGCTGAGTTTTATTTTGAGAAGACTTGATTGGATCTTTGTTTGGGAGGCTTAAAAAGCTGTTTGACGTGTCATTAAGGGTGTCAATGACACGTTCCCGGGTAGCGGGAGGAGTGAGTTATGACTCCGGGGAGTCGTTTTGTTCCTTAACGAGTACTGCGCTTACTTCGATTGGGAGTTCGAGGAGCTCAAAATAGCTTTCATCATAGGGTTCAAAAACCAGTGCTTACAACGAGTTACCCTCAACTCTCTCTCAAACTCTTTTGTAGGAAATACTCTACAAAGGGAACCACTTGAATTCACTCACTTTTTCTCTCAGTTTGATACACACTTAAATGAAATGACTTCCTCCCTATTTATACTAGTTCTAAGTCAGTGACCCAACAAATCCCAGCCACAAGTTAATGTCGGTGATTGCCACAAAAACCATGAAAATTCTAGATGTTTAATTGCTAGCTTACTCTAGAATTTTCTATGATTGTTTCTTGGATCATACTTGAAATTTCTGGATACTTCAACATATGGGCTGGACCCAACAAATCTCCCCCTCCAGACATATGGGGAAGAATCCGGACGCTCTTCAATGCGAGCTCATACCGATTAGTTTGTTGCACAACTCGAACTTCTCTCGTAGAATCTTTTTGGTCAGCATATCTGAAGGGTTCCTTTCTGTATCGATTTTCTCCAGATGAAAAACTTTGTTTTCAAGTTGATCTCATATCCAATGATAACAAATATCAATGTGCTTCTTTCGGGAATGGTACAAAGTATTTTTTTTTCTCAAGTCAATAACACTTTGACTATCATAATATACTATGCACTCGGCTGTCTTTTGACCAAATTCTTCAAATAATCTTTTCAACCATATCATTTCTTTACATGCTTCTGTAGCTGAAATGTACTCCGCCTCTGTCGTAGAAAGTGCAACACATTTCTGTAGCTTATATTATAATCAAAAACTTGATGGACAACAAGCATTTCAGAGAGATGAGGGAAGAAGATCCAGAACTCGAACTTGCGATTTGAGAGTAAAAGGAAAGACAGAGAGATGAGGGAAGAAGAAAATGGGCCATGTGGCGGCATGTGTGGAGAAAAGTAGGGTTAGAGGGGGAAGAAGAAGAAAAGAAAGCGTTTGTGGAACAAGGGCTAGGGAAAATACAATGCTGCGTCAAAATGTGACGTGGACACTCTGGCAAGAGGACCAACACGCAAGTAGTACAACAAAAGTAAATTATCGTATTCCACAGAGAATAAAATGATCAACAATTGATCTAATTAATGTTAAAGCACAGTCAACTTTCAGTTGGGTGACAAGTAAATGAGATATTTTTAAGCTATTTCTACAATGAACAGTAATAAAAAGCAACTGCAAACTGATATAACTAGAACAAACAAGAAATGAACTCCAATCACTTAAAGAACATGCAGAGGCACAACCAGAACAGGCAAAAGCAAGTGTTCTCTCTTTTAAACATACATGAAGTCTTGATTTCATAGATTTAGGTCTCTTTCCTCTCAATACACTCAAGTCAGAAGGTTACGTTCTTGAGATCTATAGATGCACAGTATGCGAGGTTTCATTTAAAGCGCATCTTAGCATTAGGAATAGGAGAGCATTATTAATCAGAGAAATATAAACCCCTAAGATGTCAAACTCAAGTTTGAAGTAGTAACATGCATTAAATGGTAGATCCGCTTCATAACTTCGGAGATTTCCTAGGTTATTCCACTGATTACTAAGGTTAGCAAGACTTTAGATGAAATATTACTCCATTTAACAACCAACAAGTATTTTCATGTCAAAAGAAAGAGAGAAATTAACTTACTTTCGCCAGCTCCCAGGCTGGCCTTAGCCTGTAGAAGAATTACTCACACATCGCCTTAACTGTTCTCACAACAAACTCCATAGAATTTAAAACAAGCATTTAAGAAGATGGTGAATAAATGCAGTAGATTGAGGCTGGAAATAAATTTCCAGAAATGAGTTCAAACTTGAATACAAAGAGGAGACAAGGAAGAACTAAGTTAAACTACTACTTCTCTCTCTAAAATTACAATTAATGAAAAGTAAAAGTTAACTACTAAGTCTTCTTTGATCTTCTCCTTTATCTTCCCTAAGTTCCTACTTCGCATTCCTTGAAATTTGAAAAGAAAATAAACGGAGAAGATCAAAGCAGGTACAAAGGATGAATAGTGACTCAACTGTTCACAACACAAAAAAAGCAATAAAGTAAAAGCAATATCTTTTTCTCTTCTTTCCACTTCACGCCACTCTTTCACATCATGGACGCCCATATTTTGCAGACCCTCTAGCCAAACTTCACCTTTTTCACAATCTCTTTAAGCTGGCGGAATTATCCTTCTTTGAATCCTTCACCAAAGCTGCTGAAATGAGGCAAAAGAACAGCCTGAAACGCTTGTTCTCTGAAAACAGAACAATCTGCACTATATTCCAATAAATGCCCATTTTAAGCAAAAATCTTCTTCTTTTGGATCAATATCTGACAAAATATACTCTTATAACATGAGTACATTTTGGACTCATCATACAACAAGGAGCTAATTTACGAAAAAGTCCCTCAAATTTTTTATTTTTTTATTCAGCAACATACAATTTAGTTGGTAAACATTATTAGGGTTGCACAAAATTTTACATGCCCCGTTTGCTACAAATTTATAATTGGGACAAAATATTTGTTGCAGAATACGGGAAATAGGGACATTATGCCGTCTTGTCCCAAAATATTGTCCCTAAATCATCATTTTCTTGTAGTGATAGGTGTCATTTGGCCACTTTTTATCGGTTGTAGCAGGTCGTAGATACTATATTAATTGTCCAATCATCTCAAGTTCGGTATTTTTTTATACAAAAATAAAGTTTAAATGCCAAAATATGAATGAAAGTAAAGTTCAAGTACTATTATTGTGATTTACAGTTAAACCTCGGTAAAGTAAATTCGATAAAGTAATAACCTCGCTTAAGTAATAAATTTCGTCGGTCCCAACTTGGGCCAATGTAGTGAAGTAATATTCTCGTTAAAAGCATAAGATAATAAAAATTTAGAAAGTCCTGAAGGGCCCAAGTAATGTGTAAAGTAATAATTTCAGAATTATACATATATATAATATGTATGAGTTAAAAAATTCAATTTTTTTAGAATATGAATATATAGTATCTTGTTTATTCTTTCCACCAGAACTAAAATTAACATCATCCTTGACTTTACGTAAAGCATAAACAAGTCTTGGTATGTTTTTCTCGTGTTGTAACGAGTAATTGTTCAAAGTGTTGATTGCTTGAACTGCTTTTTTTGATGACACACTTGAGATGACATTACTATCGTCTGGTTCAGGATCAGTCTTTCACCAATATTCATTACAGACTCAAAAATTTGTTCATCTGCAGGTGATTCTATTGCTATTGTCTGGTTTAGGACTAGTCTCTTCATCATTGTTCATTATCGATAAAGTAATAAA
Source organism: Euphorbia peplus (assembly GCA_028411795.1). Lineage (NCBI taxonomy): Eukaryota > Viridiplantae > Streptophyta > Magnoliopsida > Malpighiales > Euphorbiaceae > Euphorbia > Euphorbia peplus. The sequence continues at coordinate 23,331,310 of CP110844.1, forward strand.
TTCGGTAAAGTAACACTTTTTTCCGGTCCCAAGAGTATTACTTTAAAGAGGTTTAACTGTACTCTATAAAATCCTAACATAGAGCTTATAAATTATTTATGCTCCGTTGGGATTATTATCATTATAATTTGGTTACAACTTTGTGTTAAAATTAACTAAGTTTATGTATCAAATTAATTCGGCCGGCTCGAAATGAAACGAGCTAAGTTCATTTAGAAATGATAAAACTAAACTCAATTGAAAATTACTGAACTAAATTGTAGTGTATTTACTGAAATAAAATTACTCAAAATTACTTAACTCAACTGAAATTAAATACTGATAAGTACAAACGAACAATGACCAAGTATAAATCAGATATTATCTCTCCATCTCCCTCTCATTATTTTGCGCCCTCTACTCGTCTCTCTTGTTCTTCGCTCTAGTTGTGTAACAAGTATCATCTTGGGTTAACACGGTTTGGTTGATTCGAACTTATTACAAAAGATCATGGTGTAAGTTTTGCTTATTCTTTTGTTATTATAAGAGATCAACTCGTAAGGCACATCTAAGACCCTTCTCTATTGTATTAATTGTCGTTAATCCTTTCAACATTACTTGCCTCTCTCATATTCAAAATATTGTTTTTTCCTAACCTACTTAATATTTACTTTTTTTTTTTATCGTCTTTCTCCTCATTATTTATTATTAGCCTTAACCATACTCAACTCTTAAACTTATTCATTTTGGTTATTTTACCTCATGAACTTAAATGAACGACCCATTTACCCCTTGAATTATTTAAAAGTACATTTATTGGCTCCTGTTTTGAGTATAATGGAAACAATTTACCCAGTATTAAGCACACGCTAGAGCATTGATTTTGCATAAATACATAAGTGAAGTTAATTGTAAGTCCTCCATTTAACTCTTTTATAATATTGTGGACATTTTAGTGTCTCTTCGTTAAATAATGACTCAGCCTTATAGTTTTCATTCAAATATCACTTGTTATATGTGTCAATATTATGGCACATGCCTAACACTGCGACAAAACTTGTTTCCGTTATACTCAAAACAAGGGGCCAATAGATACACTTTTAAATAGGTGACAAAGCAAATAGGCCGTCTATGAAGTTCGGGGGCAATGTGACCAAAATGGACAAGTTTAGACGGGTGGGTATAGTTTAAGCCTTTATTATTAAATAACACTTGCCTCATAATTTAACAAAATTCATAGAATATCAATATGTGATTATTGTTAAGTATTCCACATTGTCTATCTATAGAGGTGATAAAAACATTTATAAGTGTGTGGTAATCCTCTTCTTGTAAGGTGTCTATAGGGGATGAGTTAGACCCAATCTATGATGATATCAAAACCTACTAGTCCAGTGTTAAGTATCACATATTGTTTGGAATAAACAAAGATGTACTTGATTTGTTTGACTAATTACCAAAATATACGGGTATAAACTTAATTTGGTAAGCAAAAAATGCAGTAGATTCATCTAAAAAAGTGATAAGTTTGTATGAGTAATTTTAGCATATACCAGGTATATCACGTCATAAATAATATTTATGACGCGGAGAGATTTTAGTATACTTTTGGAGCACGATGACGTGGGTCTAACTCTAGACATGTGTCTCATTAACCAATAAAATTTTGACAATGTGTAATTAATTAAAATGTAATTTTTAATTAATTATTTATATAAAATTCTAGATCCAAAAATAAAAATTCTAGACCCCAAAAAATAAACTCTAGACCCTAAATGATGAACCCTAGATACTAACCGATATGACGTGTCATCGAATTATAGATCCGGAGTACCACGTCACCCGTACTCCAAGAGTATTCTAAAATTTCTCTTATGACGCGTCACCAAATTATAGAATTCTTTCAGTAACAAATAATTAAATTATTTTTTAATAAAAAAATTATTAAAAAGTTTGTGATTTTGCAGCTCTGTTTAGAGGCAGCAGAGCAGAGATAGAAAGAAAGGAAGGAGTAGGCCTTTCAGCCAGATAATCCATCGCTGTTTACAAATAAAGCCATGAACCCAATTCATATCCTAGCTTAATTGCTTTGCTTTTTCCTTATATAATTTGGACTTTCATAATCATATGATATGCAAAAATATAAATATTCTAAAAATTTCTTTATGAAATTATTTTATCTTTTATAGAGTCATCAACAGTTTCTTTTCATGCGTCTTTCTTTCAAATCCTAATTCTAAAACTTTTCGTTTTGAAATTGAAATCGAAGAGGAAGAATGAAGTTTTGTTTCTTTATTCCTCTTCCTAATCTTGAATCTGATTTACTTTTCTCCTTCTTCACATCCCTCATTTTGTTTAGCATCATATATCTCAACAGTATTATTTGGTCATCAGATCTGCATCCGATAGCTATATTTTCTTCATTTATAGCTCTTTCAGATTTAGCACGAGCGGAAAAGGTTGACTTAATCCATAGATCTCTAAATCTACGGGAGTGCAATTTCAGGAAGGATTTAGATCCGATTTTTTGGAGGAGCATAGATGTTGAAGAATAGTTTTCGATTGTTTTTTGCAGATCCGGAATCTCAAGAAATATATGATGTATTATGTCTTTTTTTTAGTACATTTATGGTGTCTTAGACTCTATGTTGCGTTTATTTTGCCTTATATGCGGTTTATACTGACTTTTGCCAGTATTTTTGTTAGATTTAATTCCTCATCGTTTCTTTGATTCTCACAGTGCGGTAATTTTTCTATACTTTTCAATGATGTGATAATTTTTCTATATAAAAAAAACAATTCTTTTTCACGCCCTATTCATAATTTATATTTTAACAAATTGATTCTTTACATTTCCGGTTCAAAAGAAATATCTTTCAAACTTCTAGTAATTTTGTGTGGAACATTTCTTTGTTTCATGTAATAAAGTTTGTACAATGAGGCTTTTAAACGTTCAAAGGTGAAGGCATGAGAGCATTAGGGTGCTACAAAGTTAATTATTAGGGCTGCATGATGATATTAACGAGTCAAATTTTATTTTATTTCATTTTGTATCCAATTTATTATTATGGCACTCGTCCAAAATTAAAATATTGGCACTTCATTTCTGATTTATGTTTTATTCAAATTAAGACCTGAATTAAAGTAAGTGGAATTATGAAAAGCTGGAATATAAATTTCAGATGTGCAGTGAATTGCAGGCATCTTTTTGAATATTAGAAGAAAATTAATGAATGTACACATATATGTATAGTTGGCAATAATTAAAAATTTGATTCTGGTAAAGTCCAAAGACAGGCTGAAGGGCTAAAAAGGCTTTGATTTTTGACATTTTAATGAGTGTGTATGGATGAGTGCATGTGTTAATGTAGACCCAGCCTGGTTCAACCCAAACATGGGTGGGGTCAACTGTGTCACCCAGTCTTTGACCATCATGAAGAATCATACTCTCTGCTTCCACATTTATGACACTCCTCCTTCTATCCATATACATTCACATTCCATTTCTTACTTCCACTAGTTAATGTCAAGCTTTTTCGTAAGAAGTTTACTATGAATTAGGTGCAATAGACTGAATTAATGAAATAGAGAAATGACATTTCATTTTGAATAATTGATATAAAAAAGTATACACTTATCATATCATTATATCAAGACTATAATAGAATTTCTCGCTTTTCAAATAAAGTTCACCATACACGGGAGCAGTACACTGCATCTATTCACTAAGTCATATTTACACATTTGAGTCATAACACCAATCAAATTTCGTGAATTGATAATAAAAATCTTCAATTATTTTTTTATATATTACAGAGATGAAGATTGAGAAAATCTTTAATTAATACCCTATATAATCATGCCCACTTGTGAACTAAAAAGTGGGACACTACAGAAATTAATACTATTCATAACTCTAATTAAAGTTGACTTAATGAAAATGGTACTTAATTTTTGTTAGGAGTAAAATTAATATAAAAAACAATGTTGTTTACTCATTAGAATTTAATTCACTTTTTTTAAGACAGGATTTAATTCAGTTATTAAATTCTCAATTTTTGAAAAGTACTTTCAATGAGAAAGAATTAATTTTGTAATTAATGAGTTCATTTCATATGTTTTACTTGTATTACAGTTAGGGTTAGGGTTAGGGTTTACGGTTTTGTTGGAGTTAGGGGAGTTTAGTTCAAGTTATAGTTGAAGATTAAGAATTTAAGATTTATAAGTTTAGTGTTTTAAAAAAATATTAATTATATTTATAGTTTTTAGATATTCAATAAATATTATACATTTAAAAAATTGTGAGTTTCTAGAGTATATTAAATGCCTTAATGAAGCTTAACATATACCAAAGGGCACATGTTAGCCAAGCCATTTATCTTTTTATACAATTAACTAATATAATTAAATTTCTATAATTATTTTTATTTAATAGGTAAAATTCTTAAAATAGGAGCTACGAGTTTATAATTTTGAGTTCGGGTTTGGGTTTAGGATTTTGGTTAGGGTTTAGGGTTTATGGTTAGAGTTTAGGGTTGGGTTAGTGTTTAGGTTCGGATTTAGGGTTCGGGTTAGGGTTTAAGGTTAGGTTTGGTTCGGGTTTAGAGTTAGGGTTAGATTTTACGGTTTTGTTTTAGGGTTAGGGTTTAAGGTTAGGGTTTGGATTATGGTTGGGGTTAGAGTTAGGGTTAGGGTTTACGGTTTTGTTGGAGTTCGGGGAGTTTAGTTCAAGTTATAGTTGAAGGTTAAGAAATTTAAGATTTATAAGTTTAGTGTTTTAAAAAAATATTAATTATATTTATAGTTTCTAGATAATCAATAAATATTATACATTTAAAAAATTGTGAGTTTCTAAAGTATATTAAATGCCTTAATGAAGCTTAACCTATGCCAAAGAGCACATGTTAGCCAAGCCGTTCAAATTTTTTATAATAATATTATCAATAACATATATTTTATATTGATCTTTCAAATTTAACAGTTGATGCGTAATTTTAAATTACATATTTTTTATTTTACTTCGCCTCTTGTCATTCTTTTTCGTTTTCTAAAATCTTTTGGTGGGATAACAACAACCCAAATATATAATACTTTGACATTTTCTTTTTGGTAGAGCGAAGAATGCTAGGCCCGAATAAGAAAAAAGAAAAAAAGTAAAAAGAATCTAAACAGAAGCATAAACGAATCTTCCTATCAAACGACCACCGCGATCATGTAGAAGAATATCCTGGAAGCCTGCAATAACCACACCACTTTAGATGCATGTATATAGTTACCTATTTATGAAATCCATGTATGTGCCAAGTGAAATTTAAGATATTGGCTCATCCATATAATCACTAGAGGGCTGAGGCCCAAACGGATCTCTTGAAAGTTGAAACCCAACATCCAAATAGAAGTAATTTAATCTCAGGGTCCAGGCCCAACTAGTAAACCGTTGAGGGTTAATTTCATTAAGGTGCCGTTTGGTTCATGAAATAGTCAAGGAATAACAAGGAATAAAATAGCTATTCCTTGCTTATTCTTATTCCTATGTTTGGTTGGATTTTTCAAAACATGTAATAATTATTCGACAAAATAGCTATTCCAAAAGTGAATCGATAATTATTTCTTAATTGAAGCAATGAATCGTTATTTCAAACATAGAAATTTATATTTCTAGTGAATATCTATTTTATCTATTTCTATTCTATTCCATGGAATATTTATTCCATTCTATTCTTTTCTATTCCATGAACCAAACGGCTCCTAAGAATATTAGAATTTATGAAATAATAAAGGGTTAATTTCATACATACGACAGTCATATGTAAATGGTCTCTCAAATTGGAGAGTCACTCATGTGACAGTATATGGTCTCTCATATGTAAATGGTCTCTCAAATTAGTTTTGTAATTCTCCCATTCTATTTTCATTTTGACTATCATGGACCTTTTTAAAAAACAAAGTGAAAGAAGATTCAAAAACCAGCAGCAGCCCTTTATTATCATAGAAACCACCCCTCATCTGCCAAGGACTGAGAATGGGAAAAGGATTTACGCTTGTTGATCTTAAATTTATGGTATTTTTTGGGGATCATCAACATGTATTTACATTATCATAATAATAGTAATAACGACGACGAAACATGAATCACAGAACAATTTTCCAAGCGTTCTGGCTGGCTAGCTATCATACCCAACAGCACACATACTAACAACAATACGAAAGACTAGCTGATAGTGTATTGTTTCTTCACCTGCTATATACATATTTTCTTGCAAAATACAGGTATGCAACTAACTGTACCGTACTCAAACCAGCAAGTAGCCAATAGAAATAATCAAGATGACCCCGATTCACATTATTAGCAAACCAGCTATAATGAGCTTCCCCACCAGTGGCTTTATCGATGGCAGACACCAGAAAGCTACTTATAAAGCTTCCTACACCGAAGATGCTCAGATAGAGAGAAAGACCAACGCTTCTTAATTCACTAGGGACCTGATCGTAGAAGAATTCTTGCAGTCCAACCATGGTAAATGCATCAGCAACTCCAAACAAGACATACTGAGGAATTAGCCACCATACACTCATTGGAACTGTCACATTTGGTGTATCGATTAGTCCATATTCTCTAGCAATTTCAAGCCTCTTCACCTCTACTACAGCAGCAATTGCCATAGAAAGAACTGATAAAAACATTCCTGTTCCGATCCTCTGAAGCATTGTGATGCCAGATGGTTCCCTCGTAATAGTCCTTGCTATAGGAACAAGAACACGGTCATAGATCGGCATGAAAATAACAATAGCAAGGCTTATAAAGGATTGAAGTGAAGCTGGTGGTATATCAAAACCCGGTGAAATAGATCTATCCATGGTTACTCCTTGCTTAGTAAAGAAAGTTGAGGACTGTGCAAACACAACAGCGTAAACTAGACATGTACACCATATTGGAACAAGCCTCAGTACTGACTTAGCTTCTTCAACTTCACTTAGGCTGCACACTTTTCCATCTGCCTTAGAGCCATTTGGTGAAAGCAGGGCTTTGTTCAGAAACCTGTCAATTGAGAGTATTCAATTTGTTATCAAAGAAGAGCTCTGATGTGGTAAAGAATCCATATATCAATATGTCCGATAACAAAAAGCTGTGAGTGTCCCAGTAAGTAAAATATCATACAAGATAACACCACACTTTTCATGATTTAGAAGGTTCGTTCAATGCTAAAATGTTCTTTTTTGAAGTCTGACTAGATGTGAAATTGGAAAAGCACAAGTAGTTTCAGAGTCATGTATTCTTCAATACCAAGTATGAGCAAGTGTTCCTTTCACAGCATTGTAATAGAAGACTATAAGTGATTCCACAAGCCTCGTGGATCCAAATGTGCACAGTTGCTGCTCTTCCAAAAGATAATTTTTTTGAATAACTCTTAAAAGTTGTTTCTTGATATTTTAGGTTAACGTTGCAAAAGTATTATGCATGAGAACGCGGTATAGTGGGTACGACCTATATCTAGGGAAGAGGTATTACTTCACATGGTAGACTATGGGTTTCTGTTGTTATTATTATTATTACAATAAAGTGCTTTAATTATCCATGTAGTCTTTCAAGTTTCAAACATATGATTGAGCTTATATTGTTTACATCAGCTGTGTATCCTCAATTGTCGTGTTTTAAAATGTTCCAGATTTGTATTTGAATTCACTTCTAGTTATAATTTTCAAAGAGCAAAAAGGTTATTCTCTTACTTGAATTGCTCAGAAGTTTGGTGAGGCAGTGTTCCACGAGATTCTTCTTCCAACGCTATTGCAGAAGGGGAAATTCGCCAATTCCTAAGTGCTACAAGAAATACCCGACCAATTCTTTGAAACACACTTTTCTCTTCCACTTTGACACTAAAGCGATATGTCCTAGTTCCAAGTAAGAAGATGATAAGTGCAATGACCATCATAATGCATGGGATCCCAAAGCCAAGACCCCAGCTAAGGTTGTCTTGGATGTAGTTTAGGCCCAACAATGCTACTACGGTGCCTGCACATATACAGAAGTACCACCAATTGAAGAATGAACTTTTGGCTTTGCACTCCTTAGGATCTTGCCCATCAAACTGATCTGCTCCAAAAGCCTGGACACAAGGTTTATGCCCCCCTTGCCCAAATGCCACCAAATATATTGAAAAGAAGAACAAAATTACTTGAAGCAAATTTCGAGAGCATGTTCCAGTGTGGTTGGTGCTTGGGCAGTCTGAATCACTCAAAGGAAGCACAGCCGAAAGAGTTAACAAGCCAAGACCCTGTTATTAAATTTGACAAAGGACATATATCTTAAAACCTAAGGTGAAAAGATCTCTCATAATTAGTTAAAACTTAAAATGGAACACGACAAACATATCTATAATCAGATAAGTTTGAAGTGGTGCATAAAATAAACCTCAGTTTCTACAGTTGACACAGAGCATGAACTAGGCATCAGTTCTCCAAAATAGGGCAGAAAATCCTAAGCATTTCGAGCATAATCTACTAATTATCTTTATTTTCTCTATAAGCTTTCTTGCTAAAAGAACATTACTCAAGATGGAACCGGCCATGGCTATGGCTAGGATACAAATCCATGTTCTGGATTGGTTATTTAGAGTACATTATCTTCGTAAGATTAAAATGAGCCATGAAAAATGAAGTCTAGATTCTCTTATCTGTCATCCAAAATGCATATCTAGCATTTGCTTCACCATTTTAGAATTGAGAATAACTCGATATGATTGACCATTTGGATCAAAGGTTATGCTCCCTAACAAAGAACCGCAATGGGGGAACCTAGATGCAGATTTGGTTTCAAGCAGGGTTAGCATATCAAAGCCAGCATTGAGCTAGTTGGTTGCCTTATCCATGGTGATTAGTTTTACAATTTGGAGTCTGAAGCATCAGACGTGAACATGCGCAGTTATACATTATTAATCAACAAATCACAATCCATGGTCATATGACTTATCACTTCACCATGACCACAAAATTAATACCACTGCGTGTGACGTGGTTTGAGCTTACAACACCTCAAACACTTGTTCCCAATTAAATGGAGTCACATACCACAAACTTAAACTCAATGATAAAATTTTCTAGGCGATAGTAGGGTAGTCGAGGACCTTCAAGGACTAGTAGGGGATAAATCGGATTCTCAATTTTGAGCGCATACGCAGACCTAGGGGGCAAGGCGGCCTTCGTTTAAAAGGGTGTTTATAATATAGCAGGATTCGAAACCTGGTCTCCCCACTCACACATTGTTGAGTTTACCAATTGGACTAGAATCAATTGGTTAGTGCATAGAGGTTTTACTATACTAGATAGAGATGCCAACCATATATGCGATTAGTGAACTGCATAGTAAACTACTTAAGTTACATATAACGGTACGATCTTGTTTTTTTTAACATAAATTTAGTAAAATTCAGTTAAATAAATTCACTCTAGTTCCGTTCAGTAGCATTCAGTAAAAAAAACACACGAAAATACGGATTGATTAAAAAAGAAGAGGGTCTAAGCAACACGAAAATACAGAAGAAAATGGATGAATGGAAGAAGAAATTACCAGGACATAAATAAGAGAAGCAACAAGAATGGTGTGGTATCTGCCAAGAAAAGAATCAGCAACAAACGCACCGAACAACGGCAACAACGACGCCGTTCCGAACCAGACATTCACAGTCTCCGCAGCAGTAGCCGTAGACTGACCAAGTGGTCCGGTCAAGTAGGTAATTAGATTGGAAGATATACCGTAGTACGCAAACCTCTCCGCCATTTCCACTCCTGGCTCAATTCATCCATCAGAAATTAATCTGTAACTTCACAATTAAAATATAATATTGAAAGCCACAAAACAATTCATTTTAGCTCAATTGATAGAGCACCAATATGTGCGTGTGGAGTACAGCGTCCGAATCATCATCCTTACAAATTTATCTTACAAAAATATAATGCAGTAAAAAGTTACCGATAATGAAGGTAGCGGATCTCCAGCCGCCGGAGGTGGATCTGTGGACGGGGCGACCCTTGTGGTCAACGGAGCCATCTACGACGTCGTATAGAAGTGGAGCGTGAACTTGTGCTGCTTCCGAGACTGTGATAATGGCCATCTCTCTCAGCTTTCCTCTAGCGACGACCAATCATACATCTACAGTAGTCTATTACAACAGTGAATCAAATCAGATTTTTTTCACTTGTAATTCTTGTCGTTTTCGCCGTCTATTGTCTTCTTCTTCTTCTATTGTTTGACTGTCTCATTAATAACCAACCAAGCGATCAATTTTTTTTTCACAAATGAAACAATATTATTACCAAAAACAAATTCTAACTCATTACAATAACTGAGAGAAGTATAGATAACCATTTACTCCGAGAACTTGTTACAATATTGGTCGAGTGTTTAAAGGTGAAATCTTTTTTAACGGGTGGGCCATCAATAGAGCAATTGTAGAGCTCGTTAAGCAATAACCTACGATCTTTGATTATGACGTTAAAAGGTGAAAAAACCTCTAACAGGTGGGTTATCAATTGCACAACTATCAAAAAGTTCGATTCAATTACAACATTACTCCAATTACAGTCATTGATCCGGTTAAGGGTTGCAACACAACTCCAATTACAGTCCTTGATCCAGCTAAGGGTTTCTTCAACAAAAAAGGCTTCAATCAAGATCAAATATGAAGGAAACACATACTTCTGAAAGGGGAAAACTGAGGTTGAAGGCCGATTTCAATGTCTCATCCATCGACCTCATCCAAGGAAAATATTTGATCCAGCTAAGAGCTTCCCAAACGAAAAAAACTTCAGTCAAGTTTGGATCTGGACCAAACACACAATTCCAGAGGAGGAAACCTGGGGTAAATGCCGATTTCAAGAGCTCATCCGTCAACCCTGATGAACCCTACGTGTTTTGATTATGTCCAAACGTTTCAGAAGATCAAATTTAATCTATACTTATATACTTATCAATGTTGACTAACAATTTTTGTTAAGTTTTTGTATAAGTTTTTCTCAGCATGTGCTGAAAGAAGCAACTCTAGATTGCATAAGGAACTCAGAAGAGAAGAATAATTGAAGACTAAAGTTTAAGATGTGAAACTGGATGCTCTGTTTTGAAGATCTTCAGAAGTTTGATAAAGCTCTCCTCAACGTTCAACTGCAACAAGAAGCTGATTCCATTTGATCAGAAGCTTAGACAAAAGGAATTACGCACTCAGAAGTTTAAGTCACGGGTTTTGTTAAGCATTTAATGTAAGGCGCCAAAAGTTTAAAAAGCTGTTTTGAAGGAGCGCGCTTGTCCACATCAAATAAACCAGTTCTTCCTAGTCTACCCCTTGTTGATCTAAATGAAGAAACATTCCAGTCAACCTTATCCTTGATTTCAAATCACTTACCGGATTAAGTTAAAGAACAAGGTTAACGGAATCAAAGTGTTTGAAAACCGTTTGAAGAAATGACAGATTAACGGCTACAACTATGTCATCATCAAATTGAAGATTCAAATTCAAGCAACGGTCATCTCAAGTCACTATAAATAGTAGCCAAGCTCCATTGTGTCCTCACACGCGAATTTTGAGCAAAAATCTTAACGCACTCTTTTAACAAGCAAAACAGAGTATCTTTCCATTCTCAATCTTTTCTTATTAATTGTAAAAGTGAGAGAGTGAAGAAACACAAGTTCATAATAGAAATCTTGTAAATTGATATCGTTTGTGATATTCAGTTAGATTTTGAGAGAAATCTAGTTAAGGTTAGAGTTGGGTGAGAAGAGTGTTGTTATTCTAGTGGAAATCTTTTAACTCTTTCTAGGCTAGTCGGAACTAAGTGAGAAATTAGCTTAAGTTTTGTTGATGTAAAGGAGCTTCTGAATGTGCCATAAACGTTCTGAATAGTGGATTTAAAATCTCTACTGACTGCGCTCACAGGAGACATGACGTAGTCATAGGACTTCTGTGGCGAACCTGGATAAATTAATCTGTTCATTAGGACCTCCTGAATCTCTTTCTCCTTTCCTTTAACTTGTTATTTTGCTTATGTGCATCTTGCTATGTATTTAGTGCTGAAACAATTTTTACTCTTTACTTCACTGTCTTTGTTCAGAAGACTGTCCAGAAGTTCTTTAACACAGAACTTCTGTTGCTGAAAAGCAGTAAACTGCTTAAAGGCAGAATTTCCCTCAGAGACTCCTTCATTAAGCTTGCCTCTGACTCTGAGGAAATTTGACTCTGAAAATTAAGTTTCTCTAAAAACTTGATATTTTCAGTTTTTGAATTAGACACATATTCACCCCCTCTAGGTGATTCTGATCTTGTTAGGGCCAACAAACCCCATCAGAACACAACCAACAAACCAAACCAGCACCAACAACACACCACTTAAATCACGAAATATAGAAAGCAATGGAACCAAATAATGAATCATAACCCTAAATCCTCATACGAGAGATATTTTTACATAACAAACAACCGATGACTACAAGACGTAATCAAAAAGAGCGTTCAGACAAAGATTTGATATCCAAAATGCTAAAAAAAAATAAGATGGAAAAGGGAGAAGGTTGAGGCACCCAAAGTCTAACTAGAGCAGCGCATAATGAGTTCACTTCTTAATTTTCAAAGGATGACGGAATTAAATTGGTGAAATTGGTTGTTTAAAAGAAAAATTGTTGAATTTAGATCGAATGAACTAAATTGAATTTGGTTGGATTTGATGAAATTCAAAGAAACTAGACTGACTTTTGCTAAAATTAAGCTAAAAACAACATAACCTAATTGTGCATTAAATACACTCATACTTTCCTAATTTCATTGCATCTATCAACTTGAATCAAAATCATAAAATATAAAAATGCACTTAATGGTTACACAACTTTACATAGTTGTTTTAAAAATGATCATTCAACTTTAATTTATTTTGATAAATTACATTTGAATTTTGTCTCAGTTAAGTCACTTTATTAACTTCAAAAATAAATAAACATAAAAAAGTGATGTGTCCGTCACGCCAACATAATTCAAATTTTTATTGTTGAATTTTAACTATTATTTTATTTTTTTCAGAATTAATAATTTTATTAATATAATGTAAGATTTTAGCATGTATCAAAATGTAAATTATTATAAAGTAATAAAAATCTATATATTTGAGTTAATATATTGAACCCGGTTAAACCCCGATCAAACCACGGTTCATTGAATCGGCACTTTTACCGGTCTAATGATCGGTCCGGTTCCGAAAACCATGCACATGACGATTAAGGTGAACACTCAACAATTAACTGTTGACGTCACAACTACATCACTTTTTTGCGGTCTAAATTAATTGTTGTAATTTAATTGAAACAAAACTCAAAATTATTTTGATTTTATCAAAACAATTAAAATTGATAACCATTTTGAAACAATGAACAAAATTGAGTAGCATTGGTGCATTTATAGAAAAATATAAAGCTTAAAGTTTCCGCTCTTTGAATACATTACTTATTTTTTTACAATTGATCAAAATAGAATAATTTATGATACCACCTCAAAATGAAAAAAAAAAATAGAAATTAAAATAACATTATTAACCGGACCACTATAAAAAATATAAAAAATATGAAATATAGAAAAAATATTTTTTTTCTCTATGAAATATAGAATTATATTTTTTGACATTTGAAATAATAGTTTTAGGTGTAAATAACTAGAATTGTAAATGAGCTTTGAATGGTCCATAACGTTCAAACCTATTGACTAGAGCCTAATATTGACTAGCCTATCGTCCCGCATCCGCTAAAAAGAACTCGCCTACTACTCCAAAATCGACAAAAAGAAGGATATGTCTCCATCTGCCAAGAAGGATTATCCGCAAAAGACGTTATTCGCCACAAGACTCGACGTGCATAAAGCGAGAAAGAAGATTTGTCACGAGTGCCAAGATTTAAGGAATCATAATCTCTGCACTATTCTATTACCTTATTAACTACAAATTGAACTAAAGAGGAATAAGAGTCCTATAAGGGCACAAAATCCTCATAAAAGCCTATATATATACAACGCATTAATCAACTAAAAAGGTACAATTACAATTACTTGGCTTTTACGTCATCTTTCTCTAAGAAACCTACTGACTTGGGCGTTGGAGAGTTACCCAGTGAAACCCTTGCCGATCACAAAGTGTAAACATGTAAAAGTTCATATAGCAAAAATGTTATTTTGACCTAACATTTAATGATAAAATCGACAATTTAATGTATGGAATGACTAATCTATTGAATATAAACAACATATACCTTATGATGTATTATTGAAAATACTAGGACTAAACAAAGTATTTTAAAATAACATAGTAACTATTAAATTATTTACCCATTAGTATAATATAAGACTATTTTGATCGTTGACTTAAAGAAAAGAACTAAACAGTTAAATATAACAAAATTGAGACACTATATAATTAGTTCAAAAATAAGTTAACTAGCATTTCAGTTCAGTTCAGTTCAACATTTTTTAGTTCGATTCAGTTCAATTTTGTTCATCTCTAGAAAAACATGATCTAACTCTAAAAAATCATCATTTTTTAAGTCATGTTCTTTATGAATGAATTGAATTGAACTGAATACTAATGAACTGAACTGAATTGCACTGCATTTACTGAAAGAAAATTATTGAACTGTACTAAACTGAACTGAATACTACCAAACTAAACTGACTACTACTGAACTGAACTGACTACTATTGAGCTGTAATGAAATTAATAACTTCTCTCTCAAAAATATAAATAAAATCTTACATATGATGATTCATGAATTAGATCGATGAAGGAAGTAGAATGAGAAGATATTCAGTCATATTTGAAAGTAGTGATGTAGCAATTTTAGAAAGTTCGAGATAAATAAAGAAAAGAGAAGGAAGGTTGTTTTCTAATTGGTAGCAAAAGAGAATCATCTTTTTCTTTTAAGTGACCATGCCCATGCCCATGCCCCCCCTCCCCTCTTTCACGTGATTTTCCTTTATTCTCCTCTACATTTCCTACCCTAAACCACCAACCAATAGAAAAGAAAAAAACAACAACACTTGAAACCATTCTCATTTTCAAATTATGGAACAGGTTGTCGGCGGCCGATATATCTATCTCATCTCAGGTAAATGGTGATTTCAAATCTTTCCTACGACAACCCTTGGAGGAATTCCTACATATCTAATAACGCATCCTATTTTTTCTTTAGTTTTCTGCAAGTCTCACAGTTTAATAGAAAATGTTGTAATTATATCATTTAGATGACATGTGTTGCAGCCAACAAACATATTGCCAGGAAAAGATATAACTAACATTTTTAAAAGTTAAGAAATAAAGCAATAGCTTAACTTGTCTGCATTTTATCACTTATAATTTCATTTGTTTAATAGTTAATTTATTAGTCTCTTCAAATTATACTTGTTTCGTGTTTCTTTAATTTGATAAGTGTAACACATTTTTATGTCTTAGTGTTAATATCACGTTATATATATAAAAACAAGTTCATGTTAAGTTTAGGAATATGAGAATTTCTACGGTGGATCAGGTGCAACAGATCTAACCAATTAAATCAAAGGAAAATACCGCCTCAATGGGAGATAGTTGGTGTATAGAAAGAGTGTATAAATATCACATATCTACTAGTCAAGTCATTAGATTGGGATCATAATAGAATTTATTCATATCTAGAAGAGACGAAGTAAAAAAAATTATAACTTGAGGAGCACAATTCTTTAAATACCTCCACAAAGGGGAAGGTATGGAGCACAAAATGTCTTCTGAAGCTCAGAATTTTTCGTAGAGCATTTCCAATCATACCTAAAAAAAAGTGAAGAATTAGTAATAATTAGAAACTACTCTATTCCAATCATCACGATTCATCCAAGTCAATTTAGAGATTTGAATAGTAAATGTCTAGCCTTAGCTTTGGTACTATTTATCATAAATTAAGTTTGTGCATCTTTTGTCTGTAATAATTAGAAAAAAATGGTGCAAGTAAATATGATTTTTAATATGCAAATGTAAGATGGTATTTATATTCTTTTTGGAGTATAAACTATAGCTATAGTTGGATTTGATGAGTTTCCAAATGAACAATGAAATGTCACTTTAATGCTAGGTTATTTAGTTAATTTAGTGTTATTTTAGGTTTTATTGCTCATTTTGGTATTTTATATCTTCACATGGCTTAATTGAAAAATTGAGTGAAATTGATACAATTTGAAGCATTCTTGAACTAAGATTGACATTGGAGCTTAATTAGAGGAGCTGGATGCAGAAGCAGAGTTAGCTCTGCCCAAAGGTAACCAGTTCGGATGGCAAATTTCTATTTTGGAGAGCACTTCTTTCCTATTATATCATCAAGACTAATCTGGACATCATTTTATGACTTAGTAACTATGAAATTAGAGGATCTTTGATAGTTTAGGAAGAATTTTATTGTAATTAATACTCTCTTTTATTTTCCTATTTTTTTCTAGCTATCTTTTAGGGGATATATTTCTGCTACAAATATCGTGAGACACACATTTTTAGCATAAAGTCTTTTATGTTTTCTTTACAATCAGTTTTAGTTTTAGTTTGGCAAAAAGCATTCTGAGGCCCCTGATCTTTCCCTTTTCGGTGCATTAAGTCCTTGATCTTTTATTTGGATACATTAGGCCTTTGATCTTTTATAATTGGTTCTATCAAGTCCTCATCCAACTAAGTTGGATGATTTGTTAACTTTCACAAATTAATAAGACCAATTGAAATATTGCGACACCTAATTAATTACAATTGATTGAATATTCAATAAATTATTCAACAAAATGAAAAAAAATTCAGTAGTTATTGTCGTTGTTTTGCTCATTTTCTAATCATTTCGAAAGTGAAATTGAGTAGAATGAAAACATAGATGAAATCTAATGAGTGATGTTTGACCATGTTCTTTATGCCTTATTAATACTTATCGGTTGTTCATTTCAGTTCAATAATTTATTTTCAGTAAATGTGATTCAATAATTTTCAGTCATAAAAAATTTGGCCTTAATTTGTGGGGCCGGAATTAAAGAGACTAAGATGAAAAAGAAAAGAAGAGCAAAGATGATGAAGAAGAAGAAACGATTACAAAAATGAACTTGAGAGACAAAAAGTACTCATTTGGAGTGAGACAAAGAGAAACGTTTGAGAAATAAGGTGCGAAGTTACTACATTCCAATAGGCGGAGAAAATAATTGTCAAATTTAAAAAGACAATATTGTCTAGAAATGGAAGTAGAAAGCAAAGTGAATCGCATATATTAATGAATCCTCCTAAACGGGCTATATTTGTAATTGTGCCACAATATTTTAATATTATTAATTTGTGAAAGTTAACAAATCATCCAATTTTGTTAGATGAGGACTTGATAGCACCAAATATAAAAGATCAAGGGCCTAATGTATCCAAATAAAAGATCAAGGACTTAATGCACCGAAAAGGGAAAGATCAGGGGCCTCAGAATGCTTTTTGCCTTTTAGTTTTCAATCTCTTTTATAGTACAAACGTTTGTTCTTTTATAGTACAAATTTCGATTGAAGATTTAATTCAAATGCAATTTTCTTCAGTATTGTGAGACTGTTCGCACTTATTTTTTCTTAACTTTATATCGTTTATTTATTTACTGTGTCTTATCTCAAGGGAAATTCTAGGGTCACTTTGTTTTTCACAAAGTAATCATTACTTTGTTTTGTCCACCATTAGATCATGGGTTAAAACCTAATCTAATGGTGGATAGGACAAAGTACAAACAAAGTAGAGGAAAAACAAAGTGACCATAGCCTACACCTTATCTCAATTGTTGTTTATACTTTCAGTGATAATACATGTTATTCTTATGATTAAATTCACATATAGCTGATTTGATGAAATTAGGTAGTCGAAGAGTCATTATTTAATCGAATCGATCAAGTAGCAATCAAGGTTATAAATTGATCTTCTTATTTGTATTTGGTGTATAATTTGATTTTAACAAAATCATGTTCTTCCATGTTACATTAATACAAAGATAATTAGATTTATCGCGTTGAATGAATAAATAATTTGGTTTCTGAATCGATATCGCTGAGAATCGGTTAACTTAGATTAGGTTCTTCTTGTTCATAAAGATATTAACAGGTTAAATCTCTATACCGCTGAATACGAGGTTATTTGTCAATTAGGAATTAGTTATTTGTCGTTTTTGACTAATCCATTTAATGTGGAAGAATACACCAAACTTATCACATAAGTGTTTATGAAAATAATTTTAATTATTTTTTTGTCAATAATTAATGTTATAGAAATTTGTGTCGCGAATGCTAACTAGAACATGTCTTTTTATTTGTTTTGGTTTAATTTACTTTCAAGTAATTAAATTGTTTCTTTTCCCAAATTGATCATTCAACCGCCCCCACCCCACCATCATTTACTTTATTGTTTTATTGATTATCAATTCAATTAATTGATTACTAATATTTTGGATTTGACCCTTCTCACTCTATTTACAATTTATTTGTTGCAGAGAAAATTAAAAATTATTTTTGAGATAGATATTTGCATTAGAAATGCTCTTAAATTGGGAGAAACACTAGGAACATACCCTTAGTAATTGATAGAGCTGAATAGTACTCTAGAACCTTCTAGAGTTTGACTTAGTTCTCAAGTTATCTAATTAGAAAAACTCGTCTTACTATTCCTATATTGTTAAAAGTTAAAACATATCGTGCAAATACATATACCTTTATATCAGGGGCGGATCCATGATTTGAAGATTGGAGGTTAATTTTGGCTCTAGTGTAATTTTTTTTATGTATGTGTGTATACAAAAATTGAGTAGAGTTGATAAAATTAGGAGAATCAAATTAATGATCTAATAAAAAATTGTTGATAAAATTATAAAAAAAAAAGTAGAGTTTTCGATCAAAATAACATTAAAAATTGATGAAAAACATTAATAATGTTAGGGAAATTTTTTTTGACAAAAAACATTAATAATGCTAGGAGAAATTTTTTTGTAGATGGTGGGATTTGAACCCTATTCTTCACATCTAAACACACCCTTCTTACCAACTCTCCCCCTCATTCACTTTGTCTATTTTATCATTTTTACTGTTAATATACATTATTTTGGGGAGGCTAATCGGAACGATACCGCTATTCCTCTAGGGTTGTGCCGGAACAGAGGGGGGCTCGAGCCCACCCGAGCCCCCCTGGGTCCGCCCTTGCTTTGTATCAATAACATTCAAATCAGTTTGCCAATGTTTTACATGGTACCATAAATTTAAGCATTTTAAAGAACCAAACGACTTCAAGTCTCATGTTCCTACCGATTTTTTTTCTTCAGTTCTTCTATTCTCTTTTTCATGAACCCTATATTCATTTATGAAGACCTGTTATGGAACTTCTTCTCCTATTGTTTCTGCAGCGTTTTCTCTTCGATGAACTCAACCAATCCTGCCACCTTCTCCTCCGATTCGCCACATACCGCACCAACGTTTTCCCCGGGGTCTATGAATTTGTTTACTGCCCCGGTGTATTCATCCCCCTCTATGAGTTTGCTCTCCTACTCAACTTTATCGGCTATATCCTCTATGTCGGCCGATTCATTGTTTAGCTCGAATATGAACTCCTTTGGCTAAGCATATGTTCCTAGCAGTGGGTCTCTCAATCACAGTTTCTCCGCAAAGTTAAAGGCTTCCAATTTTTTGATATGGAACAAATTGAGCTTGTTTTGCTTGCCAATCGCGTTAAGAATTATGTTGATGGGAGTCCTCCTCGTGATGCTAATAGCCCTGCAGAATTCATCAACTATAGGAAACGGTTGACCTTCGAATTCTTTCTTGGCTATTTTCAAGTGTCTCTCACTCGATATTGCCACAACTTATTGGTCCTCGCACTGCATTAGAAGCACATGTGAAGTTACATGCTTTGTTTGCTCACGGCTCACGCCCTCATGTTCGCAATCTTACTAATTAGTTGCGTAATATGAAATGTAATTCTGATTCAATCATAATATGATCAGAAAAATAAAGTTATGTGTGATTAATTGGGAATGTTCGACTCTCCAATGAACAATGATGATTTTTATGATTGCATTAAAGCTGGTTTAGGTAAATAATATGGATTGGTTTGCCATCTTGTGAATGCTAATGCCTCTCTTTCATTAATTTGATCATCTAGATTGGTTGTTCAATTAACTAGGTTTTGTCACTTAGTTGTCAAGTTATCTATTTAAAGATTTACATGTTTTTAGTATATTTCTATATTGTTCTAACACATTGTCTGTATATATATATATATATATATATATATATATATATATATATATATGGGAAGGGTCCTGTGTAAACCACTTGATATGTCAGAACCAATTTTTGGTGAGAACCAAACCTAAAAAGAAAGGAGAAAAGGGGATTTTACTTGGTCAACGCGCGGGTCAAATCTGGGAATCGGGTTAACCCACGGATCTCTTGATTGTTTGGACATGGACGCTCGTGGAAAAGTATAATTAAAGCGACAAGTACAAAAGTATCAGTAATAAGTCCAGCCCAGCTGGTAAGGGACTTGGATAAAGTAGCACTTGCCCCAAGTTCGATCCTCCATGCTCTTGCCTTTTTTTGATTATTTGTGTGGGTTGGTCTATTTAGTTTTTTTTTAAATTATCTTCTCTTTTTTACTTTTCATTCTTTATTCTTCCCTTTTTCTTATATTTTTACTTTGAATTTTTTGATTTCCTGAAAATTTTGAAATTTTTAATATACGTTATATTAAAAATTTAAAACCATTTTCTGAAATTTAAAACCTACGATTAAAAACATAACTCACGTGTTCAGAAGTTTAACATTCATGTTTAGAATGTTTTGCCTCATGTTCAGAATTGAATTGCTTGTGGATCTAGTTGGTTTGTCTGATTTTTTGAATAATATTTATACATGTTCAGGATATTATAATTCATGTTTATAATGTTTTGCCTCCTGTTCAGAATTGAATTCTGAAGATTGCTTTTGTCTGATTTTTTGAATGGTATTTATACATGTTCAAGATATTATAATTCATGTTTAGAATGTTTTGTCTCATGTTCAGAATTGAATTCTGAAGATTGCTTGTGGATCTAATTGGTTTGTCTGATTTTTAGAATGATATTTATGCATGTTCAAGATATTAGAATTCATGTTTAGAATGTTTTGCTTCATGTTCAGAATTGAATTCTAAAGATTGCTTGTGAATCTAGTTGGTTTGTCTGATTTAGAAGGATTAATTTTAAAAAAGATTAAATAAAATTATTGTCATTGTTCAACAAAAAATGGGGTAAAGAAAGATAAAAGAAGAATTGGAGAATTTCAAAGTAAAATGGAGAACCTAAATTAATGTTTATAATGAGTTAAGATTCAAATTATAAGTTTATCAATATATCAGTCTCAAGTATGACAAGAGGCGCTAGTGGCCCAGTGATAAGGAGTGCGCTCCATGGCTTGCAGACCGGCGTTCGAGCCTTGGAGATGACATTTTGTATTTAGTTTCATATGGTTCTCACCAAAATTGGTTATGACATATGACCTTGGTTCTCACCTGATCTCTTCTATATATATATATATAGGGGAGGGATAAGGTGAGAACACCTCCATATGCGAGAATACTTTATAGGTGAGAAGACTCCAAAAACACTGTCGTTTTGCTCCCTTTCAAAATAAATCGTTATTTTCTCTACACAGATACATCGCGATTTACTCTCCTCAAATCCAAGGTCCAGTTTCGTATCCTCATCTTACAACTCCAGAAATCCTAATTTGAGCTAGATTTATATTCAAATAGCGCTTTGAGTTTTCGATCTGTATTTTGATCATGATTTCCAACTACGAAAATACCTAATTTGAGCTAGATTTCCAACTTCAAATTCGAATTTCAACCTTCAAAATCGTTATTTACAACTTTGAATCTTGATTTCGAGCTTTAGATTTGTAATTTCGTCTATGATTTCGAGCTTTAGATTTGTAATTTGTACCTCATAGTCCAAATCTGGTATGAAAAAGCCTTCTTCGTTTCTGATTTCAGTGTTCTTATTATACTATGAAAAAATCTCAATTTCTACTTGAATATGATCTCCAAGAAGATTCAAGAACTCCATCATCTAATGAATCATGTAAGAATTTGTACTTCATCTTATTGTATGCAACAGTTTCAAAAATTTATACAATATGTTCAAAGTTACAACTATTGATAGTATGTTCAAAATGTTCAAGATGTTCAAAATTGTATATAACATGTTCAAATATTTATACAATATGTTCAAGATGTTCAAAGTCTAAAACCATATCTCTACTTCTTTGCAGATTTAATTGAGTAATGAGGAACTTACAAGAAAAAAAATACAACAATTGACTCCTTAAGTAATACCCCAATTGACTCCTGGAGGAATAAAAATCCATATGCATTAATGAATTAAAACCTACAGGGGAATGAAATTTATTTCTGTTGATGAAGGTATTGATTTCTACAGAGCATATGCAAGTGTTGCTGAATTCAATATTAGGAAATCTACTACTACAAAAAGAAAAAAGAAAAAGATGTGGTGGCTGTTTGTTTGTGTACAAATGAGTGGATGACACTAGCAAGTGCACTAGACAAGTAATAAAGTGATAAGTTATCGTCTCCACAGGGATAGAACAGTTTCAAGCTGGTCTCTTTACTGAAACAGAACAGTCGGGTGATTGGTCTAGATTAATTGATTGATTTTTAAACTAACTATATCTATTATTAAACTAAGGTTGTCACAGAGCATGAAAGTAAATTAAGAGATAACAATAATAAAGAAGCAGGTGTAAAGCACAGCCAGAACTGATGGCAAACAAGCACAAATTCCCTTTATACAAATCCACCATGTTTATTATAAGTCTAAGGTATCTTCACTAGAATCACTCAAGTCAGATGGTCACATGTTCCCAAGATTCTTTATACTTATGCAAAATTAGTTTCCATTAGATTACACAAGCACAAGCGTTAAGCACATGAAGCATCTTATAAATAAGAACCCTTAGCACACATTTTATCCTTATTGGTCCCGGTATAAAACATATGTGTTCAATCAGTTTATCTATTGCTTGATCCAAGTTGGTCCCTACAACATCAAACAACTGAAAATACAAGTTAGCTAGATTTATATATGAATGGAGATTCTATTGAACAAGCAGAATAAACATGATTTCATTGAATAAAAGGAAAGTGACGCTTACAAACCACCAGCCATAAGGCTGGCTTTCCACCTTGAGTGACTACTCACTCATTGTCATGTTTACAGCGTTTGAAGGAATGAAAATACTAAGAACAGGTTCTGCTTGGCCTCGGATGAGACTTCCACAGAAAACTGCTACAACTACTAAACTAATGTCTAAAGTGAATGATAATATTCTGGGATGATAAAACAATACTCTCGCATGAGTATTTATACAAGAAAGAAATGAAATAAACAAAGTAAAGATGCTTCTCGGAATCTGGCTGTTCTTGGGCAGGTTTTTCTCCAGCAGAAGAAGACAACTGCATAATAGGACAAGTCAACCTGCAGAAAGAGACAAATGCACAAGAAGACAACTTCACATCCCAATGCCTTCACAAACCTCCAAAATATTGCTTTTTCTCTTCCCCACATTACAAAACCGAGAACATGTGAGGAGAGGGTATCTTTGACCTGATTTTCTGCAGATTCAACCCTAAATACAAGTTGTTCAGACTCAACTAAGCACATGCAGACTAACTGGGAGCACAGGCTGAACTTGTGCCTTAAAGAACAATCTCAGGCTGTTCGAAACACAGTTTTGGCACGAAAATACTATGGAAAACCCTTGATTTTATAGACACAAATCACACCCAATAAATACCCCCAAAATAGACTTTGCTTGTCCTCAACCAAAAGAAAAGAAAGAAAAGAAACGAAGAAACGAACTAAAAAGACACAAGGACAGACTGGACTAGACTCAAAAGACTCGGACTGGACAGAAAAAGAGATAAGAACGAAGAAACAAAACAAAAAGACACGAACAGACACGACTCTAAAGGTCAATTGCACCAATCTTTTCATTGTTTGGTTAGAGAACAGTCAACTCAAAAGGTTGAATAGGTTTAAACTGGTTTGGGGCAAAACAGGGTTGATTTTGGGTAAGGGCGAACTACCAATTTTTATAAGTAATGAACTAGATTCCTTGATGAACAACCACAAAAAGTATAGAACAACCAGTAATTTTATTTTTAACTTTATTCTTTTTTTTTATACTGGCTGGGCAGATTGAACAGTGGTCTGATTGTTCTAGCTCAATTTGGAGTTATTTACTTGGCAGTTTGGTTTAAAAGGGTAAAAAGAGAATTTGAACAGGGGAAAATGTGGTGGTGAACAGGGTAGGCTATTTGGGTGGCACACATATATACATGCGAAGGTTGGTTAAAAGGGTGTTTTTGGGTATGGAACATGGAAACTTTTGGTAAACTGATCATCTTTTGGCTTTTAGGTGCTTGATTTTTATGCAAATTTTTTTTGACCTTATCCACACACATATATACAATTTGGAAACAGAACAGGGACAACATTAACTAGACAGAATATCCTAGAGACTTAGGTTGTTTGGACAAACATTCAACAGATTAAATTTTTTCATATGAGCACAGGGGAAATTCTATAAAGCACAGCATAAGGGACCCCCAAAATAAGACTAAGGCATCCCACCCCCAACAAAAATCTGGCATTGTCCTCAATGCACTTAAGCAAAAACAACCTAAACTAAGATTTGGACTTAGCACAACACAGACACAGAATAGACAAACCTATGAACAGCTTGAAATATCAGGATTGGTTCAAATAATACCTCATCAGGCCAAAGCTGCGCTGGATTACTTCTTTGGTGTCTTAGCAGGGGTTTCAACCTTCTTCCCTGCTTCTGCATCTTCTTCCAGCTCCTCCTCAGTGTCTGGTGCTTGTTCTTCCTCCTGCTCCTCTTCAGGATCCTCTCCATTGGTCTCTTCAGGCTGCTTAACATTCAGATCAGCCTGAAACACTTCCTCAGCTTGCTTCACTTCTCCTTCAACACACCTCAGTGCCTCCTCAATCTCCTCTGACAACTTCTCAGAATCAGACTTGGTTTTCTCAGGCTGCTCCTCAACCATTACCATTTTTCCACTGTTCTTCTCCTTCCTGGGCTTGGATGATGCACTCTGGCAGGATGCTTCTCCTCCAGCTTTCTCAGGACTCTTGGGACGAATCATGGAAATTGGTTGCACCATGCACAGCCTCCTCAACAGACTGATCTCCTTATCCTGCTGCTTGGTCTTCTCCTCCAGCTCCTTGTTCTTGTCAAATAACTGTGCCAAATATCCCATCACTTGCCTCATTATAACATCAGCGGCATCAGGGACAAAGTGAGCATCAGTGAACAAGTGGCGCTTGGATGCAGGCACACTTGACTCAGGCAGAGCACTTTCATCTTGCTTCCTCTTCACAGTAGTTGCAGCTGATCTAGGCTCAAGTGCCTTCAGGTTCCAAGTGTTACCAGCTTTGGAGCACATTCATAGCTTTCCCATAGCAGCACAGTCAAAATTCTCCATCTTGCATGCAAGGGTCAAAGTGTGGATCTGAGGATTAAAAATACCCATGGTCTTGGCCAGCTTGGTGATGAAAGGTCCTACACAGATATACTTGGAAGTTGTGCTCTCCTGGCTGTTCAAATATGTAGCAAGCCAATGTCCAACATTGATCGGCTTCTTGTTCAGCATGCACCATACCACAAATAGATCATTCTTTGGCATGTTACTCTGGCTATACCTGGCGAACAGGCTGGAAGCAAGGTACCTTTGGATGAATCTCATGGAATGAGTCTGGAGAAAAGTGGACTTGGAATCACTGGCATTGTACTCCTTCTGACCAGTCAGCTCGGTCCAAAATGACTTGGCTTTGAACTTGGGATCAAAATCTCTCAACCTGCTCTGAAACTCAGGTTTAGCAACATCTTTGGAACTGACAACGCCTAAGTACACATTCAGGCTGTTCAAGGAGATACTCATGTCAATCCCCATGAGCCTGAACTTATACTTCTTCGAATCGGCATGATCCTTGATGGCAGCATCGATCTTGAAGGTGGACAGAAATTCGAGAGTACATTCATGAAAAGCGATCTCATTGATCTCAGAGAACTCCAACAAACCAGCACCTTGTAGAAGCGTGCGGATTTCATCATCAATACCTAGAACTTGCAGGCTGTTCCAATCAATCACTCTCGCCGGAATGAAGGCAAAGCCCTTGAGCTCCTTGTATCTTATCCTGGATTCTGGTTCGGTGAAAGTGGTGAGACGGTTTAGCAGCTCATCGGACCTCTGAGTATCATCACTCAGTTTGATGTTTTCAATTGGAACAGGGGTTTGGTTTCTCTTAGGGCGCATACGAGGTCCCATGGTGATTTTGGTTTTCTGAGCTTGGAAAGGGGGTAGGTTTGAGTTTGAAAAAGATGAAGTGATGGTGGTGGTGTGGATTCTGGTGATTGAATGGATTTGGAAGTGAGAATTTGAAGGGGTTGTGGAGAGAGAGCAGTTTGGGGAACGGTTATGGGGAAGTGGGAATGGGCAGGCGGTTTGGAGTGGTGGGCAGTTGGGTTTGGCTGGGATTGGGCGTGCAGGTTACTTTTCAGGTAGTGGGCTGATGTGGCTGTTTTGATTGGTGGTTTTTATTTTGTTCTGGGCCTGCACAAGGACAAAGCCCACTTAAGACAAAAACCTACAAAACAACAAAAGTTAGTCCACAAACAACAAATAACCGGCCAACTCATTTTTCCAAGGCCAAAAGACTTTATTTTTATTTTTTGTTTTTATTGTTTTTCTGGATCGGGCAGAGAGAACATGTACAGCTTGTTCCCTTAGGTTGCTCTGTTTTCTGTCTTGAGCTAGACTTCTCCAACTAGCCTCAGGGTGGTTCATGGACACAGTAGTCCTCCACTTGGTTGTTCTCTCCAACGAGGTAGGGCTTGAGCCTTTGTCCATTGACTTTGAATGGCTCGCCTATTCCATCAGATACTTCAACAGCACCGTGTGGGAACACATTGGTCACATTGAATGGTCCTGACCATCTTGACTTCAACTTTCCAGGGAACAGTCTGAGGCGTGAGTTGAACAACAACACCCTCTGCCCTGGGTAGAATTCCTTGATGTGGATGTGCTTGTCATGCCACTTCTTGGTTTTCTCCTTGTAAATTTGGGCATTCTCAAAAGAGAACAGTGTGAACTCATCAAGCTCATCCAGTTGTGTTTTCCTATGATCACCTGCTGCCTGCTCATCAAAATTCAAAAACTTAATAGCCCAAAGAGCTCTATGCTCTAGTTCAACAGGTAGGTGACATGATTTACCATAAAGCAATCTATAGGGTGACATTCCAATTGGAGTTTTATAGGTTGTTCTATATGCCCAAAGAGCATCATCTAGCCTATTGGTCCATTCTTTCCTAGCACATCCAACTGTTTTCTCCAAGATTCTTTTAATTTCTCTATTAGATATCTCGGCTTGTCCATTTGATTGTGGGTGGTAGGGAGTGGCTACTCTATGGGTCACACCATATCTTCCAAGGAGTTTTTCAAATTGTGCATTACAAAAATGAGTTCCTTGGTCACTTATAATTGCTCTTGGCATTCCAAATCTGGAAAACAACTTTTTCAAGAATTTCACAACTACTCTTGCATCATTTGTGGGAGTTGCCATGGCCTCAACCCACTTGCTCACATAGTCTACGGCCACAAGTATGTACTTGTTCCCATAAGAGCAAGGGAAGGGTCCCATGAAGTCAATTCCCCAAATATCAAACACTTCGCATACCATAATGTTATTTAGCGGCATGGCATTCTTAGATGAGATGTTACATGTTCTTTGACACTCATTGCATTCAGAGACATACCTGTGGGCATCCTTGAACAAGGAAGGCCAATAAAAACCTGATTCGAGTATCTTGGCAGCTGTTCTGTTAGCTCCAAAGTGACCTCCTGCCTCTATGTTATGGCAATGCTGTAAAATAGGAACCGTTTCCTCTTGTGCTACACATCTCCTTGTTAGGATCTAATGCAATTACGATAATGAAAAAACAATCAAAAACACACACGAGTTGTTAACCTAGTTCGCCACTCAATATGAATGACTACGTCTGGAGGCACTACCAAGCCAGGATAATGTACTATGATGAATGGAATACAATTTACATGGAATAGAACTATATTTATACTAATTGAAATCCTAAACAACTAGGAATCCTAAACCACCAAGGAATCCCTAACCACCTAGGAATAAGTCTCCAATCCCAACAATCTCCCACCTGGAGACTAAATCCATCTTCATCTGCTGGTAGTGCCGGGCCTCTAACTCAGTTACGAAGGCCAGCTGAAGCTATGCAAAACTTCAGCTTCTCAAAGGTTACAACCTTTGTCAACATGTCTGCAGGATTCTTTGTGCCTTTGATCTTCACTAACTGCAATGTCTTTCTCTCTAAAAGATGCCGTATGTAGTGATACTTCAACTCAATGTGCTTTGTCCTTGAATGAAAAATAGCATTCTTAGCTAAGTGAATTGCACTTTGACTATCACTGTACAAAGTGGGATACTTCTGCTCTTTGCCCAATTCCTTCAAGAAACTCTGCAACCATACCATCTCCTTACTAGCCTCAGTCACTGCAATATACTCTGCTTCCGCTGTAGACAATGCTACCACTTTCTGAAGCTTTGAAGCCCAAGAGATCGCTGTACCTCCCAATGTAAATACATAACCGGTTGTACTCCTTCTCTTGTCAAGGTCACTTGATGCTAAATCTGCATCCACATATCCTGTCAACACAACTTCTTTGCCCCCAAAACATAAAGCTTGCTCACTTGTTCCCTTTAAATATCTCAGGATCCACTTAACTGCTTCCCAATGCTTCTTACCCGGGTCTCCCATGAAGCGGCTAACAACTCCCACTGCATGTGCAATATCTGGCCTTGTACACACCATTGCATACATCAAACTGCCAATTGCAGAAGCATATGGAGTTTTCTCCATCTTGGCACGCTCTTCTCTACTCTTGGGTGAGTCTTCTTTAGATAACTTAAAATGGC
Organism: Euphorbia peplus; assembly: GCA_028411795.1. Taxonomy (NCBI): domain Eukaryota; kingdom Viridiplantae; phylum Streptophyta; class Magnoliopsida; order Malpighiales; family Euphorbiaceae; genus Euphorbia; species Euphorbia peplus. Next base: position 23,360,390 of record CP110844.1, read on the forward strand.
TTCCCAAAGGAACCTGTGTTGGCTTTGCATCTTGCATACCGTATCTCTTCAAGACCTTCTTGACATATTCAGCCTGCGATAGATACAACTTTCTAGCCTTTCTGTTTCTAACAATTCTCATGCCCAGAATCTGATTAGCATCTCCAAGATCTTTCATAGCAAATCTCTCGGATAACTGATTCTTCAGTTTTCTCACCTCTCTAACACTAGACCCCGCAATCAACATGTCATCAACATACAACAGTAAGATGATGTAGCCCTGATCCAATCTCTTAAAGTAACAACAGTGATCAGCTTCACTCCTCACAAACTTGATCTCTTGCATAAATGAATCAAACTTCTTGTACCACTACCTAGGGGCTTGTTTCAGGCCATACAAGCTTTTATTCAATTTACATACAAGTTTGGGATTATCAGATTCATACCCCTGAGGTTGCCTCATATAGATTTCTTCCTCCAAATCTCCATGAAGAAAGGCAGTTTTTACATCCATCTGCTGTAGCTCCAAATCTTCTGTAGCCACCATACTCAAAACTAACCGAATAGTAGTCAATTTTACTACTGGAGTAAAAACATCTGTGTAATCTATACCATACCTCTGTTGGAACCCTTTCACCACTAATCTGGCCTTGTACCTTATGCTACCATCTGCTTCCACTTTCTTTCTGAAAATCCATCTATTTTCAAGGTCCTTCTCACCCTCTGGAAGCTCAACAAGTTCCCAAGTACCATTAGTTAACAGAGAATTCATCTCATCATTCATAGCAAACTTCCACTTCTCAGCATCCACAACCTGAGATGCTTCTTGGAAGCTTTCTGGCTCACCACTATCTGTCAACAACACATAGTCTCCAGGTGAGTACCTGTTAATAGCTTTCTTATCTCTTGTAGATCTGCGTAGAGTAGCTGGTGGATCAGTTGTTGTAACTTGAGGCTCCTCCTCAACTGGTTCCTCAACAGCTACCTTCTTACTCCCACCAGAATTCGTGATGTCTAGGTCTACAATTTCTGGTTCTGAATCACTAGTATTAGATACTCCAAGGCTATCCTTGTACATCATCTGTTCATTGAACACAACATCCCGACTTCGAATGATCTTCTTATTCTGACTATCCCAAAATCGAAATCCATAGTCATCACCACCATATCCAATAAACGTGCACTTGATAGACTTATCATCTAACTTACTTCTCTCAACAGGAGCAATATGGACATAGGAATCACATCCAAACACTTTCAGAAAGGATAGATTTACCTGCTTGCCGCTCCAAGCTTCTTCAGGAATGTCATTCTCCAAGGGAGACGATGGCCCTCTATTGATCAAGAATGCAGCAGTGTTAACTGCTTCTGCCCAGAACATCTTTGGAAGTCCACACTTCAGTCTCATGCTTCTTGCACGTTCACACAAAGTTCTGTTCATTCTTTCAGCAACACCATTTTCCTGAGGAGTTCCCTTCAAGGTCTTTTCCATGCGAATCCCATTCCCTGCACAAAATTCCTTGAACTCCTTAAGCTCATACTCCCCACCATTGTCAGACCTCAAACACTTCACTTTCAGACCTGTCTCATTCTCTACTAGGGCCTTCCACTTTCTAAAGACATCGAATGCTTCTGATTTCTTCTTTAGAAAATAGACCCATAACTTCCTAGTGCAGTCATCAATGAGAGTCATATAGTAATAAGCTCCTCCTAGAGATTTCACTGGTGCTGGACCCCATAAATCGCTGTGAACTAACTCCAATTTTTCCTTCTTCAAAGTCCTTCCACCCTTATTGAAACTGACCCTTTTCTGCTTTCCGAAGATACAATCCTCACATAGCCCTAGATCAGCAGACTTCAATCCTGGTAATAGACCCTTTGAAAACAGCACTTTAATCCCCTTTTCACTCATGTGACCAAGACGACAGTGCCACAAATCAGTATTCACAACCTCACTCACAACATCAATGCTATTACAAACATTATCTGTGACATATAAAGATCCCACCTTCTCACCACGAGCTACCACCATAGATCCCTTGGAAATCTTCCAATTTCCACCTACAAACACCACACAATATCCCTCATCATCTAATTGCCCAACTGACAATAGATTTCTCTTCAGGCCAGGTACATGCCTAACACCAGACAGCTTAATTACAGAACCATTCTTGGTTTTGATCGAAACATCTCCCTTACCCACAATTTCCAAAGGTTCATCATCAGCAAGATAAACCTTTCCAAATTTGCCTGAGGTATAGTTCTCCATCAAATCTGCGCTGCTACAAGAGTGAAACGAAGCTCCTGAATCTAGAACCCAAGACTCTACAGGACTTCTCACGCTTAAAATCAACGCCTCTGCATACTCTTCGCTAGCTGAATTCACGAACTTGTCCTTCTTAGGTGCTTTACACTGATTCATGTAATGACCGGTTTCATTACAGTTCCAGCACTTAACATGACTCCTGTCCTTGTTAGGGTTTCCTCCTCTACCCTTTGATTTAGACCTACCACGATTCTGTTTTGACCTCGAATCTGACCTACCCCGATTTTCAGTACTCAAGGCTGAACCTGATGTTGAACCCGACTCCTTCCTGCGAATCTCCTCGCTGATTATCAAATTTCTAACATCGTCAAACCTAAGTTTCTCTTTCCCTGCTGAGGCACTAAGAGCAGTAACAGTACCACTCCAACTCTCCGGTAAAGAAGATAACAAAATTAGGGCTAATACCTCATCTTCGAAATCAATTCCCACAGAACTCAATTGTGAAATCGTCATATTAAACTCATTCAGATGTACAGCAACTGATGAATTCTCCGTCATCTGAAAGTTGAACAGCCGTCTCATCAGATGGACCTTGTTCGCCGCCGAGGGCTTCTCATATAACGAACTCAAAATCTCCAGTATCTCAATCGTGGTCTTTGCCTTCACTGTGTGATGCGCAACGTTTCTGGACAGCGATAGTCGGATCACACTCATCGCTTTTCTGTCCAACAACTTCCAATCTTCATCAGACATCTCCTTTGGTTGCTCATCTAGAGGTTCATGCAATTCTTTACCATACAGGTAATCCTCGATCTGCATCCTCCAGAAACCGAAATCTGTGCCATCGAACTTCTCCACCGGTGATTTTCCGTCTCCCATCGTAAATCTAGCTAACCCAAAGCTCTGATACCAATTGTTAGGATCTAATGTAATTACGATAATGAAAAAACAATCAAAAACACACACGAGTTGTTAACCCAGTTCGCCACTCAATATGAATGACTACGTCTGGAGGCACTACCAAGCCAGGATAATGTACTATGATGAATGGAATACAATTTACATGGAATAGAACTATATTTATACTAATTGAAATCCTAAACAACTAGGAATCCTAAACCACCAAGGAATCCCTAACCACCTAGGAATAAGTCTCCAATCCCAACACTCCTCACAATCTGATCGGCGCACAGCTTGAACAAATATGGTTCTTCCCATAGGTAATACTTAAGATCTGCAAAGAACTTCTTCTTCTGGTTGTAAGGCAGGTGGTTAGGCACAACCTTACAAGCAAGATAGTTAGCTATGTCAGCAAACCATGGGACAAAATCACTTTGCACAGCATAAAGTTGTTCATCTGGAAAGGTATCTAGGATGTCTGCTTGTGCTGCCTGCTTGTTCTCTTCCAACCTGGATAGGTGATCAGCTGCCACATTCTCTGCTCCCTTCTTGTCTTTGATGTCAAGATCAAATTCTTGGAGGAGCAAGATCCACCTGATCAGTCTAGGCTTGGCATCTTGCTTGGAGAGCAAATACTTCAAGGCTGCATGATCTGTAAACACAACCACTTTGGAAAGAACAAGGTAAGATCTGAATTTATCAAAAGCATACACAACTGCAAGTAATTATTTTTCAGTTACGGTGTAGTTTTGTTGTGCATCATTTAATGTTTTGCTTGCATAGTAGATTGGTTTGAAATGCTTATCAATTCTCTGCCCTAGAACAGCTCCTATACATGTGTCTCTAGCATCACACATTATCTCAAAAGGTAATTCCCAGTTTGGTGATATAAGTATGGGTGCAGTGACTAGTCTAGTCTTAAGTTGTTCAAAAGCATGAATACATGTTTCATCAAACCTGAATTCAGCATCTTTGTGGAGTAAGTTGGACAATGGTATTGCAATCTTTGAAAAGTCCTTGATGAACCTTCTGTAGAAACCAGCATGCCCAAGGAAGCTTCGAACATCCTTGACAGAAGAAGGAACAGGTAGTCCTTTAATGACTTCTACCTTGGCTCGGTCAACTTCAAGACCTTTCTCTGAGATTTTGTGTCCAAGGACTATCCCTTCCTTTACCATGAAATGACATTTCTCCCAGTTGAGGACAAGATTGGTCTCTTCACACCTTTCTAGCACAGCTTCCAGGTTGTTCAAACAGTCCGTGAATGATCTCCCATAGACAAAAAAGTCATCCATGAAGATTTCAACTGTTTTCTCAACCATGTCATGAAAGATATCCATCATACACCTTTGAAAAGTGGCTGGTGCATTGCAAAGACCAAAGGACATTCTCCTATAGGCATAAGTACCATAGGGGCAAGTAAAGGTTGTTTTCTCAATGTCGTTTGGGTGTATTGGAATTTGGTTGTACCCCGAATAACCATTAAGAAAACAATAGAAGGCATAGCCTGCCAATCTCTCAAGCATTTGATCAATGAACGGAAGAGGGAAGTGATCCTTGCGTGTTGCATCATTCAATTTTCTGTAGTCTATGCAAACACGCCAGCCTGTGACTGTTCTTGTCGGAATCAGTTCATTGTTCTCATTTTGGATCACGGTCATTCCTCCCTTCTTTGGTACTACTTGAACATGACTGGTCCAAGCACTGTCTGAGATTGGAAATATGATGCCCGCATCAATCAGCTTGATGACCTCCTTGCGCACAACCTCCTTCATGTTTGGATTGAGCCTCCTTTGTGGCTGCACACTTGTCTTGTGGTTTTCCTCCATCAGGATCCTATGCACACAGATCCCTGGGCTAATGCCTTTGATGTCAGAGATCTGCCATGCCAGAGCATCCTTGTGTTTTTGGAGAACAAGCAGAAGTTGGGCTTTATTTTCAGGGGTCAAGTCTGATGAGATGATAACTGCTAATTTGTCAGGGGGTTGTAGGTAGGCATATTCCAAATGGCTTGGCAAAGTTTTGAACTCTAGAACAGGTGGTTCTTCGAGTGAGGGTTTGAGAGGTGGCTTTGGTGGGTTGTTTAAAGGTTCAGCAGGGGTCTGCTTGTTCCCATAGACCACAAAATTGCTCTCATTGGCCTCCTTGTCATCATGTGCCTCCTCCTTGAGGTCAGGTTCAACCTGTTCCTGCAAATTATCGTAATAGGGTGCATCAAAAGTTTCAAGAAAGTAACATGTATCATCACTGGTTGGTGGATGTCTCATTGCTTCATTCATCTTAAACACTACTTGTTGATTGTTTACTTTAAGCCTAAGTTCTCCAGCGTAGACATCTATTATAGCTCTAGCAGTAGCTAAAAATGGTCTACCTAAGATGATAGGAACATGTGCATCTTCTTCTATGTCCATTATTACGAAGTCAGCTGGAAGTATAAACTTATCCACCTTGACCAGAACATCCTCAACCATTCCCATAGGGTACTTGACTGAACGATCAGCCAGTTGGATAGACATCCTTGTTGGTTGGGGTTCTCCTAGGCCAAGCTGTTTGTAAATTGAGTATGGCATGAGATTTATGCTAGCTCGTAGGTCACATAAAGCATTATCAATGTTAAGACTACCAAATGAGCAAGGAATAGTAAAACTTCCTGGGTCTTTCTCCTTTTTGGGGAGAAGCTGCTTGTTCTGCAATATTGAGGAACAGGTACGATTCAGCTGGACCATTGATACACTTTCCAGCTTTGTCTTGTTCTGCAGCAAGTCCTTCAGGAATTTTACATAGACTGGTGATGCTGATAAAGCATCCACAAATGGTATGTTGATGTGGATCTTCCTGAGCATCTCTAAGAATCTTGTTTGCTGTTTGTCCAAGCTTGGTTGCTTGAGCCTGGTTGGGTATGGAATTCTTGGAACATAAGCAGGCTCAGCTTGCTCTGGTGGAACAGCTTCTGATCCGGTTGCTGCTTGTATGTCAATGACATGATTTGTGGATCGAACAGGCGGAGCTTGTTCACTGGTCCCTGCCTGATCTATCCGAACTGACTTGTGCTTCTCTCCCACAGGTTGGTCTACTTCTTTTCCACTTCTGAGTGAGATAGCTTGCACACTCTCCTTGGGGTTTGCTTCCGTCTTGCTTGGAATCACCCCCTTGTTCTTTGGCATCACAATATTGGTGAGTTGGTGAAACTGTGTCTCAAGGTTTTTGATTGTGCTCTGTTGCTGCTGCATCTGCTGCATCATCTGAGATAACATCTCCTCCACCTTGGACTTCTTGTCTTCTCCTCCCTGGCTGTTCTGCTGGTAATTGTTTTGAGGTCTCTGATATGGTGGATGAGGATTCTGGTTGGGCTGGGGGAGTCCAACTAAGGTTTGGATGATTCCTCCATCCATCATTGTAATGATTTGAGTATGGATATGAGCGCGACCTCTGGTTGTTCCCTGCATAGTCACAATGCTCAACTTGTTGGTTAGGCAACTGGTTTCCTGTGCAATCAACATAATGATGATTTCCTTCACAAAAATCACATTGAACAACATGAACTTGGTTGGTTGGCTTGTTCAGTTTGACAATTTGTTTGCTCAACTGCTCAACTTGTGCAGTCAGTCTAGAAACTTCTTCAGCCACTGGAGAGTTTGATTCATTTCTGCCATCTTCCCTCACAGAGTGCCATTTATAACTGGTGTTGACCAGGCGCTCTATGAGTTCATACAATGCTTCGGGATCAAGTTCTTCTGGGTCTCCATTTGCTACGGACTCCAACTGAATTTTGTAAACATTCGTTAGGCCATTATAAAAGTTCTGAATCTGCATCCACATGGGAATCTTGTGGTTGGGCACTCTCCTCAAAAGGTCTTTATATCTCTCTCATGCCTCGGAAAGAGACTCTTCGGGGTGTTGAGAGAAATGGGACACAACATTTCTGAGTTTGATTGCTTGTCTTGGTGGAAAGAACTTAGTGAGGAAGGCATTTGCCATGGCCTCCCATGTTGTGATTGAGCGAGGTTGCAAATTTTTCATCCAGGTTCTAGCTTTGTCCCTTAATGAATATAGGAACAGCTTGAGCCTGATCACGTCATCACTGACTCCTCGGTTGGTCTTAAAAGTGTTACACATCGTGACAAAGTCTTGGATGTGAGCATTTGGGTCTTCACTGGGCAGTCCTCCAAATTGAACAGCTGTTTGTAACATCTGGATCATGAATGCCTTGACCTCAAAATGGTTGTCTCCTTCATCGGGGATCACAATGCAAGATGAGTGACCCTCGGTGGAAGGTTTTGAATATTCCTTCATTGGCAAGGGTGGAACGGCTCCGTCCTCCATGTTGTCTCCTTGCCCTTCCTCTGGTTGTTCTGGGTGTATTTGTTCTTGTTCAGGTTGTCTTTCTGGAACAGCATCGTGAACAGGCTGTTCCTGGTTGAGAGTAGCCAGTCTTTCCCTTTGTCTAATTCTCCTAAGGGCGTTTCTCCTTCTCAAGGTTGCCTCAATCTCAGGATCAATAGGCTCTGGTGGAAGTCGGGCTCTTCGCATAAACAACCTAAAATTAAACTGCACACTGAAACAAACAGGTAAACTCCAACTGTTTTATCACAATAAAGGTAAAAATTATTTGGCTTAAAAAATTTTCTATCCTCGGCAACGGCGCCAAAAAACTTGTTTGTGTACAAATGAGTGGATGACACTAGCAAGTGCACTAGACAAGTAATAAAGTGATAAGTTATCGTCTCCACAGGGATAGAACAGTTTCAAGCTGGTCTCTTTCCTGAAACAGAACAGTCGGGTGATTGGTCTAGATTAATTGATTGATTTTTAAACTAACTATATCTATTATTAAACTAAGGTTGTCACAGAGCATGAAAGTAAATTAAGAGATAACAATAATAAAGAAGCAGGTGTAAAGCACAGCCAGAACTGATGGCAAACAAGCACACATTCCCTTTATACAAATCCACCATGTTTATTATAAGTCTAAGGTATCTTCACTAGAATCACTCAAGTCAGATGGTCACATGTTCCCAAGATTCTTTAGATTACTCAAGCAAAATTAGTTTCCATTAGATTACACAAGCACAAGCGTTAAGCACAAGAAGCATCTTATAAATAAGAACCCTTAGCACACATTTTATCCTTATTGGTCCCGGTATAAAACATATGTGTTCAATCAGTTTATCTATTGCTTGATCCGAGTTGGTCCCTACAACATCAAACAACTGAAAATACAAGTTAGCTAGACTTATATATGAATGGAGATTCTATTGAACAAGCAGAATAAACATGATTTCATTGAATAAAAGGAAAGTGACGCTTACAAACCACCAGCCATAAGGCTGGCTTTCCACCTTGAGTGACTACTCACTCATTGTCATGTTTACAGCGTTTGAAGGAATGAAAATACTAAGAACAGGTTCTGCTTGGCCTCGGATGAGACTTCCACAGAAAACTACTAAACTAATGTCTAAAGTGAATGATAATATTCTGGGATGATAAAACAATACTCTCGCAGGAGTATTTATACAAGAAAGAAATGAAATAAACAAAGTAAAGATGCTTCTCGGAATCTGGCTGTTCTTGGGCAGGTTGTTCTCCAGCAGAAGAAGACAACTGCATAATAGGACAAGTCAACCTGCAGAAAGAGACAAATGCACAAGAAGACAACTTCACATCCCAATGCCTTCACAAACCTCCAAAACATTGCTTTTTCTCTTCCCCACATTACAAAACCGAGAACATGTGAGGAGAGGGTATCTTTGACCTGATTTTCTGCAGATTCAACCCTAAATACAAGCTGTTCAGACTCAACTAAGCACATGCAGACTAACTGGGAGCACAGGCTGAACTTGTGCCTTAAAGAACAATCTCAGGCTGTTCGAAACACAGTTTTGGCACGAAAATACTATGGAAAACCCTTGATTTTATAGACACAAATCACACCCAACACTGTTCAATATTGTGTATGTACAAAGAAGGTTGCAAGGAAAACAACGAGCAATTGTCTAAAGATCAGTTAACTTTTATGTTCAAAACTTAACTCTTTATGCTCAAAAATATTAACTGTTATGTTCAAAAGTTTAACTCTTCATGTTCAAACTATTAAAATATCGATTTTACCTAACAACAATGGTACTCAAAATAAACTTCTCGTCAAAACAAATTCAACGGTATAAAAATTGTTAAAATCGGAGTTCGGGAAAGTCGAGAAATTTAATTTAAACAAAATGAAGTAAATAAAAGTTCAAAAATCTGTCAATTTCTCTCTCCTCCGTGTCCTGTATACAGTAAAGGGAAAATTTTCTCTTCTCTTTTGTTCCTCCATTATTAATAAAACTACATAGTTTTGGAGGTGATCTCACATACAAAGTGTTCTCGCATAAGGGAAGTGTTCTCACCTGATCCCTTTTCTATATATATAGGGATCATGTGAGAACACCCTCATATGTGAGAACACCCCAAAACTACGTAGTTTTATTAACAATAGAGGACCAAAATGTATATTTTTAATAAAGAAAGAGAAGTAGAGAAGAGGGAGAGGAGCAGATCCGTCGGCCACCATTGATGCTGCTGCCCGTCACCGCTTCTGTTGCCGCCGCTGCCGGTCCACCTCTAACTCGTCGGAAATCGAACGGATCGCCGCCGTCGAGAGCGTCATCGTCGTTGACTGTTACAGATGAGGAGAAGTGAAAAGGGACGGACTTCTGGGTAAAGGGAGTTGATGAAACCTTAAGTCAAAAGATCTTGGCCATTTATCCTCTTCGTTCATCAACTTGAATTCAATCATAGACATGTGATTACATGTGACAATGGACTTGATTTATCCCACCAATTTAGCTCATGGTTTAGGTAAGTATTAGATAGGATTAATTTACCAACTAATACATTTCTTTTTAACATTTTGAACACGCGAACTATTATTTTGAACATAACGTTTTTAGTTTTTAAACATGTAAACATATTTTAAATTATACTGCTCATGTAACCATGAATTTTATGTTTTTGAACATGCAAGTTATATTTTTGAGCATACGTAGTTTTTGAAAATATGAGATATTTTTTTGAACATAATTTTGTAAGTTAGTTTTGGAGGTGTTCTCACATATAAAGTGTTCTCGCATATGGAAGGTGTTCTCACCTGATCCTTTTTCTAAATATATATATATATATATATATATATATATATATAAAGGATTAGGTGAGAACACCTCTCATATGCAAGAAGAGAGAGAAAGTTGGTGTTATCATATTTAATTTTTTCTATTTAAAATTGTTTTCCCGTCTTTCTCGACCTTTGATTTTGACGATTTTTATACGGTTAGACTCACTTTGATGATGCGCTCATTTTGAGATCCATTTTGCTTAGGTAAAAACATTTTTTAAAAATTCGAAACCCTTTGATTCGATAATGAACATGAAAGTTGAATTTTTGAACATGTGAGATATTATTTTGAAAAAAAGTTTTAAGCTTTTGAACATGATTTATGTTATTCTCTGTTTATATTATAGTTATAATTTTGAACAAACCCTATGCTCTTTTGAGATCCAGCCGCCACAACTCTTTTCTTTGTCCTCTCTCATTCACCGTCGCACCTCCTATCTCATTCACCGCCGCACCTCCTATCTCACTTCACTTCCCGGCGTAACTTGCATTCTTTTGTTCATCTTCGTCTTTCAATTAAGTGTTTATTTTTAGGTTTTTTTTTTGTCTTCAAGATATGGTTTGGTTCAATTGAAAATAAGAGTTAATTTCCATTGCTCATCACTAAACTAATTTCGATTATGATATGTATATTGCCACTCTTATTTTCGAATTATGCTTTATACTGCGATTCGGGGTGCTATTATTTTGGCTAAGCTGTCTGTGATTCCGGTGAGGAGAGGGTATTAAGGATGTTGGTGAGAGAACTGATGCTTGATGAGAAAGTGATCCTACTCTGCTCCTGATAATGAAAATATATTGTTAAGAGTTCAGTCCATAGTTTAGTAGGTTCCTTTAAGACTAAGAATGCTATCATTTTATTATATGAGGATTTTCTTGCAAATTTTGGGTTTCTGTATTGACTTTATGTTCTTTCTATCAATTTGGAATTGCATCAAAGTTTCTCTATTTTGTTCTATTTTCATTGCCTTCTTTATTGGTTCAGACCATAGATTCAGGCTCCTGTGATACAGAGCCTATTTTCTGGGATACTGGTGTGACATAAAAGACGTTGATATGTCAACTAAGTGCCACCCCGAGAAAACTAGCATCCTTATTTGATATTACGTTTAATTATCATAAAATTGATGTCAAGTTATTTGCTGTGGTTTAAATCTCTCGCATCTTGCTGCCTTTATATTTTTTTCTTGCTATAATTGGGAAAATTGGTCACTTGTCTGAGTTGTGTTTGCTGTAACGCCATTTGAATGGCTCGTGACATATCTTTTTCATATATTGTGATATGATCTTGGTTCAACTTGGTTTTGATCCCACTACTGTGAGTGTAATTACATGGTTCGACTTGGTTTTTTGATGGCACTATTGTGGACTTTTATTATGATTATGTATTTAGACTGTCATTGAATCTTGTGACATTGTCTTGCATTTTGATGAATTTGTTCGCGCAAATGCATGCAATGACATTTGGGGGAAAATGATATGCAATGACATTTTGAACAGAATTGTTTGTGCAATGTTGTCATGTCATTCCATTTAATTGTTGCCTTGTTGGAACTTTGAAATTAGTTCAGAGTTTGGTTGTTGGGGAGAACTTGATTTCAAACTGAGATAACTTTTGTTGTTTCGAGTAGCCATTCAAATTGCTAAAAGGTATACCATCTATTTGAACATGAACCATGTTAATGGAGCAGAGGTCTGTCAATTTTTAAGACGAGAACTTGGTTTACATATACAACTGTTATGACATTTATGCTCAAAACAATACGATACATGTTCAAAAATTTATAAAATATTTTCAAAAAAATAACTCACATGTTCAAAAGCTCAAAACTCATGTACAGAGCAACAAAGTGTAAAGATTTTTCAAAAACTCAAAAAAACTTATGTTCAAAACAATAACTGACGTGTTCAAAAATTTTAAATATCATTTTTACCTAAGTATCATGGATCTCAAAATGAACATCTAGTCGACACGAGTCTAACAGTACAAAAATTATTAAAATTAGAGTTTGAGGAAGCCGAGAAAATGATTTTGAACTAAAAAATAAAATTAAATGATTAGTCATTGACACCACATTCTGTCTCCTTCCCCTGCGCAACACAATAAGAAGGAAAATATTTCCTTTTTGGTCCTCTCTCATTATAAAAACTACGTAGTTTTGAAAGTGTTCTCACATATAAAAGTGTTCATGCATATGAGAGTGTTCTCATCTGATCCCTCCCATATATATATATATATATATATATATATATATATATATATATATATATATATATATATATATATATATATATATATATAATATTCAGGTGAGGTTGCTAATATTTTTAATAACTAGTAAATAATAGCCAAACTTTACCTACTTTATAAAAATTTGAATTGAATACTTTAAAAACCTTTTAGAATTCGAATACAATTTTTTTCTTTACAATATGGGGATCTCTCGGATATATTTCTTCTTCTTAAAAAAAAAAGATGTGACTTTGAGAAAAATCTAAACTTGAGATATATGTAGTACAGAAAAATAAAAACAAATAATATACAGGGAGTTGCAGAAAGCTAAAAGTAATAATGTTGATATATTTATTAAAATACCTTCACTTGACGTGAGCTGAAAATAAGCATCGCAATCAAGTTAGTGGCCACCAATTACAATCATGTATACAGAGACTATGAATTTCAGTATCAGAACTTTCACTTTTGTTTATTCTCATTTTTATTTTTTTTTATTTTTTTTATGAATGTTTAAGCTCTGCAACGTGTCACAATACTATTAATTCAAGAAAACAGTAAGAAAATCAATTTTTTTTTACTACACGGGAGAGGGTAGAAACCTCGAAAAGAAAATTAATTATTAGAATGTCTTCTTCCACCGGAGCCACCTTCTCTTTGACAATTAAAATAAACAGCAGCGACCGGAGAGCCAAGATTATAGTCTTGAGAAAAAGTCCGACAGCTGAAATTGTGACGATAAGAAGGTGCAAATACCGTCTGTCTTCCTAATTGCCGATATAATATGAATGCAAATCGGTGGATTCCGGTTAATGGCCTTGGACTCTCATAGCACATTATCTCTTGACCTGCATCCATCCGAACAATCAATTCCTATTACCTCAAATCATAACAATTTCACTTTTTTTTTTTTGAACAAATGAGAATCTTTACAACTTGTTCCATTTGCAATTCTATGTACAATATTAACATCAATATTAATATCATATATAACTTGAATTACTACTTACCAAAACTTGCTCCAGTGGTTGCTGGAATATCAGTAACCAACCTGCAAAATTAAACATTGGCACTTCAATTTGGTAAGCTTGTCTGAGCGAGAATATATTAAAAAGAATAGATAATCTTTTTCTCTTTTTTCTTAGTTATCACTACACAAAAAGAGAAATGAAATCGTTTTGAGCAGAAAAATTTGAATTAAAGATGTGAAAGTATGATTAATTAAGTAACAATTATTTATCTCTTAAAAAATTAAAGTGTTTTTTTTGGTAACAAAATTTTTTGCTAAGAATAAGTTTAGTCACTTATAAAACTAGTGCAAACTAAAGGGTCTTTAAAGTAATTTGTCATTCATTCATGGTACACAATTTTCTGCAGTACGTACAATGTTATTATTTTTATTCTTTTATTCGTACAAAATTTTGAAATATCTTGATTTTTTTATAGCATAAAATATCTAAATTTTTACTCACTTCCGTACAGTGTGCTTTATTCGTCAACCCATTAAACTATCTAGATTTTCTTTACTGTTAATGAAGCTCCTCCTTTCAATTTTTGCTCATCATTCTAAAATTGGACAGACTGATTTATTTCTGTGTTGGATTGGAATCATATACAAAGGAATTGAAATATTACTATTTATTAATTCTAATATATTAGGGTATTTCCTTTAATACACCATCAGAAAAAAGTAAAAGTTCATTTATGGCCCGTCGCATGCAGGACGAGCATGGTGGGTTGGACGTTGAGATTAACCGATTGAATCAAAAGCTCTAATTAGTAGTTAAGGTGAAAGACATATTCTTATATTAATTTCTGATATACATTCTCACATGAATGTCCTTTGACTTGAAGCGTGCACAACAAAAGCCTATCGCATAATGTGTCTTTAATTAATTCACTAAATAATGAGTTTGCCACGACTCGAAATCAGGAAATTTTGGTCGCAAATGCTTTGATATCATGTCAATTAACCATTAAACTAAAAGTTGGAGTTAATAGTTAAAGTTAATGACATATTTTTATATTAGTTTCGAAGACTTTTAGTAAAATTTCTCATGAAGTAAGCAATTCTTTTTAAAAAATAAAATAAAAGTTAGAATAACGATTAAGAAGAAAGGCGAACGGACATTCTAATTTAGGTTGTCACCTCCGAACCACCAAACCACATAACCGATTAAGAAAGAGATATGATCCATAAGAGGGAGAAAGAGAGAAGTCAAATATGTACCAATGCAAATATTCTCGCAAATGTGGGTTGCTTGGGTTAGGAGCATCAGGATCAATCATAACCTACAAGCATAAACATAGACATATAAAACGAAAAAGAAAAACTCCATAATAACAAGGTTTGCATGAAGATGAAGATGGTAAAGAAAAGATTACCAAAGTGTAGAAAGTCCTCAAATCATGGCCACCAATATCAACCCTAGGGCGATTAGCAACTTGAGAAGGTTTGAGCTCACAACTATTATTAACCTCTTTGTTATAAGTAACAATAAGTGGAATTGAAGCAGTAAAAGGGTCCAAAATATCCCCAATGACTCTCCCTACTACAAGAGGCTCTGGATTATTATGTCTGTTCCTTGACATCCTATCTGTGTTTTTCAAAATGAACACAAAAATAAATATCTAGTAAGATTTTTATTATTTTTTTGTAACTGCTGTTCTGTTGCTACTGCTGCAATTTCCAAGATTAAGGTACAAGAGCTGTTTATATACATGTTTTTCATCAAATGCTGGTGCCTATCAAAGGAATCTCTCTTTTGCTTTTCTTTTTATTTTAAACTTTTCATATTCTTCATCTTTCTTGATTCTTAATTTGTATGAAAATAAATTATTCCTCAGATTCACCTACTGATCACCTCTACTAATATTTTTCTTGGTCATTTCATGGACAGCCAAAAATTCTTCTATTCTCTTGTATTTGTCTTTCTTATTTACTTAATTTTATTTTATGTTGATGTTAACTACTGTACATGTAACGAATAAAAGTTAGTTCAAGTTGTAAGACACCTCATTTTCTATTTGAAAGTTTTGAAGTTTGAGTCTCCATTTCGTCAAAATTTAACTCTTATTGGTAGGCAATTTGTAAACACTGTAAAACCTCATCGAGGTCTGTGGTTTGCACCGGCCTTGCAAGTGGATAAGCCTACCCTTAGCTAAACTTTTCTGTTACCAAAAAAAACTACTGTACATGTAATTTTTGGATAAATTAAAAAAAAAAACCTATGTAATAACATTGTTTCCGAAAATAGTGCTTATGGTTTATCTCCACTTTATAGTTACATGAAATTCTCAAATTAAGGATTTGAGAATGTAACCTTATAAAAAAATGATTATTAAAGAACTTAAAATAGATTTTTTGAAGAAATAAAGTTTTTTAGTATCATATTTTAACATTGATTACACTTTCGATTTTCTAAAATTGCCATTTCGAAATTTTTTTAGGGTTCTAAATATTCATTTTCTTTTTCCTCACCAAACAACATTTAAATGTCTTCAAAATAAAATATGAAATGTTGACAATCAAGCTAAATCACACAGAATATAAAGCAAGAAAACGACACAAAGATTTGTTAACGAAGTTCGGCAAATTGCCTACGTCTCCGGGAGCGACTGAGCGATTTTATTTTATGAATCAAGTGTCTACAAAGAATACAAATCACATGTATTTATAATAGGGAATTCGAATCCCTAACTGACTAGGAGAACCAGAATCCTTCCTAATTAGAATCCTTATTCATTAAGGATTCTTCTTAACTAGAATTCTTCTTAATTCTAATTTCTTCCAAATTAGAATTCTTCCTAATTCATAACGCGGGGAATCCTCCCCCGCACCCCGGTCCACTAATCCGAACGTGTCCTCCAAGCCTTCGGCTCTAATCGCTCCACTCCGTCAAAGGTTCTCATGTATATTTTGAGCCATATACAACATGAAAAAATTAAAGCTCTCAAAACTATCACCAAATCTTAAAATTATGAATTTTGAGGTTATTAACGATTATTCTAGTCATATGAAAAAAAAAAATCTTCAATAACGACACAGGGCAAAAATTTGGAACCACATGCACCATTTCCGTACACAATGTAACCACATGGTTTTATTTTAGATTTTTAACCTATATAATTTTTTTGAAATGTTTCATTTTTGCAAAAATTCTTCTACAAAAATTCAGAGTGGTAAAAAATAATATATGTTGATAAGTCCAAAATGTACTTATATTTAATAAGCATTTGTCATACATTTCTATGAGAATTTGATCCATTTAGCATACATTTACCTAGGTTAGGGGAGATTTTACATGTGCAGGGATCAAGTTCTATGAAATCATGCTAAGTTGCTGCATTTCCGAGCTAAAACGAGCAAATGACCATCAAAAGAAAGATGTCTCGTCCGAGATCAAAATTGTCTCGTACGAGACAAGGAAATTAACCCTTGTCGCGTACGAGATGAGTCATGTCTCGTATGCAACCTACACAACAGAAAGGGGTTTTACCCTTGTCTCTGGTGCGACGACCATGTTTCTAGCGTGACCAGAAGTATTTTTCCATTATCCTTCGCCAAAGGTCATGTACGTTCATCAAAAGTCGTGTCCGGTCGTTGAGAAGTGATGATTCTTCACCAACGAACATATCTCTTGAAATCTGCCTCTTGAACACCTATAAATATCCCCTTACCTCTGACAAATTGGGCTAGACATCATACATTACACTTGAAATTCTCCCAACTTTCCATATGTTCCGTTCGACATTCGCTTAGGGGATATTTATGACTTTCATTCGTGTTCTAAGGGATTGTAGTACTGATCGAGAGATAGACTTCTTTCATCAATTCATTGAGGAGAAGATGAGCACGATCGACCTGAGGCTTGACGCACCTTAGGAGAAGAATAAAAATGATTGACTTCCCTCTTTCACTTTATCGTTTCAGTTCTATTAATCTCTGTATTTTTCGCTTTATACTACATGAATACTATTGCAATCATATTAAGTAAATTAATCTTCTACATACGGTTATGTTCTTGATTGTTTGAACGATGATTTTGTTTGGTGATTATGTACAAGATCATTATTAACTAAAGTTTTCTTTAACATTCACGACTAACTATTTAGTAATCTAGAATATGTCCAGTTAGGAAATTGTGATTGAATCATATTTGTGTGATAATCGGTAATCTAATAAGAATGTCTAAGATAAGTCTAGTAATCTTGTTGGGTATTTTTTGGAAGTGTACGGAAAATCACTCAAGTAGTAATAAAAGATCGAACCCACAAACAACGGTAAATGTACAAACTAGATATATCGTTATTAATACTTTGTTCGCCTTCTCTTGAAAAGTAGTAAATGCGAATATTGTGACTAGATTGTTAACTAAGTAACTTTAAACATAAACTAAACTAATTCAAATCCTAATCCAACATTTTTAACCAACGTTCTTTATCCACGCAAAGTCAACAAATTCATTGTTATAACAATTTTACTCATATAAATTTAATCAATTCCAGATAACTGGACTTATCCTAGACACGATCTCTCGATATACTTATGTTTAATTGTCCTTAAGTGAATTAACTTAACAAGATAACTTGACTTATCCTAGACAATCTTATTAGATTAATGAATATCATGTAAGTTAGATTGATTATGACTTATTAACTGAACCTATCCTAGATTAATAAAGCGTAAACGATGAACATTCTATTGATTTTACTTGATAGAAACGTAGTAAATTTACCAAGCAATAAGATTGTATATTCAAACACATGAACATATATGAAGATTACTTATATTATAAGTTTTCCAATTGTCAAACATACATAGAAATTACATCGGAAATTCAGAGAAATGTAAGAACTATAAACGATAAAGGGAAAAAGGGTTGTCAATCCTTTTTACTCTTGATCATAAAGTTTGTCAAGCCTCGGGGCGTTCTTGCTCGTCTTCTCCTTGATGAATCGATGAAATAGTTTATCTCTCGATCAGAACTTCAATGCAATGGAAATAAGAACGAATGACGTAAAGTATGGATGTAGAACTTTGAACTT
The DNA here is from genome assembly GCA_028411795.1 of Euphorbia peplus. Taxonomy (NCBI): domain Eukaryota; kingdom Viridiplantae; phylum Streptophyta; class Magnoliopsida; order Malpighiales; family Euphorbiaceae; genus Euphorbia; species Euphorbia peplus. The sequence continues at coordinate 23,378,966 of CP110844.1, forward strand.
TTTCTACCAACTAAATGTGATTTCTTGTAATAGATAATCCGTCCTTTCTTTCGTTGGATAATGGCGTATTTATAGCCAATATCTCAAGGATTACATTGCTTGATGGATGGATGAAGCTATTGGGTGATCCGAGACGTCATTTGGATGATACAACGTGACTTTTGGCTTGAAAGGGCAAGATTGGCGGATTCCGTCGCGCCAAAAACATCCCCTTGCGCTAGAAACAAAACGAAATGCAACAAACAGAATGTTCATCGCGCCAGAAACAAGGTTGTCGCGCCAGAAACACAAAAAGTCGAAGAAACAGACCCTTTGTCCCTCCAGAAACACTTCAGGTCGCGCCAGAAACGCTCTTCCAACTTTAAACCCCGTTTTGACCACTTTCTGCTCCGAATTTGGAAAACCATAAAACATGAAAGTTGTTTATCTATGTCTTATCTTTCCAATACAACTTTAATCGCCTAGCAATTCGTTAATATGAGGAAGTTATGGCCAAAATACCGCAAGGTGTCAAGGCTGTCTAATTTTGCTCGTTTCTAACTCGATTTAGCACCAAATCATCTCGATTTCTTAGAACTTGATCCCTACACATGAAAACACAAATACAAAGGTAAAGTTGCCCCTAACCTATATGTAAATCTAAGCTAAATGGATCAATTTCTTATGAATACATCGATTAAATGCCTTGAATTATAAGTACATTTTGGACTTATCAAATCTTCTTATAGTAAGTCACATAAGGATAACTTAATTGCATGTATCAAGAGATCAAATTTTGTTATGTTAAAGAATTGATTATACATATTTAGATTGAATTGTTGTAGTAATCATTATGCTTAAATGAATAGATGTGTTTGGCTAGAATATAAATGTTAAGTTAGGAACAAAAAAGACTTCGGGAATTACGAGTTAGTGGTATGTAAGAAAACTTAGTTAGTTAATAATCAAACATCGATTATCGTTAAACTATAAGAACAATTGAGGTAAGATTCAACAAATGACAAACGAACACGGATATGATTACCTATTGAAGCATGAACAGCTCCAAACGTTTCTCTTCTGCCTCACAAAATATTATTTCTTCCTCTGGGGTCATAGAGGCCTCATTATTAGCGGCCTCAAGTTGCTCCTCTTTGGTAATCAGTGATGTTAGTGTTGTGATTGAAGAAACAGTTCCTTTTGTTGCCTTTCACTATCCGGATCTTTTCTTTTCTCGATTGGTGAAGGAATTAAATGAGAGTACACTTGGATAAGATTTATTGCAGAAGCATGGATGTTTAAAGTAGCTCCTACCATGTTTGACATAGCGGTAATCTTCCGCGTTCGACCCAACGATGATAAATAAGAACGATGAAGCGGGGTATGGACTTCACACCTAAGGGACTGATGATGAGGAGGAGAGGAACTAACTCCAGACTTGGCCCCTTCTGTTGTAAGGGAAGAATCCCTCATGTGTTGAAATTCTTGTGGCATTGAGGGGTCAATCTATCCCTAGTCTAGGGGTATAATGGGAGATGGCGAACATTTTCTGCCGAATGGAATGAGAACTTTCCTCCTTGGCACACTCAACTTGCCAAGGTTTTTCATCAACCCCCTCGGATCGCCTGCAGTAAGTTCACGCATTAAGTCACACTCGTATATTTTAAATCTTATACCATTCATCTTTAAAATAATGGACATCATTAGAGGGTTGTTAGATACAATCTATTTTTGAACATAAGGAAAGAGAAAGAGTAAAAATATCTTCAGTAGCAGATCTCAAGACTTTCTCTCTTCCTCAGTTAGCACCTTGTCAGCTAGCCAACTAATCACAAAGGTGGGGTTCAAGTTCCATGAGGCTCTTATTTGTGATTTTGGAGGGATGCATTCCGCCTGCTTTGGTGGAACCTCAGACCATGAACCATTTCTTCTTCCATTTTCTCTCCGAATTCACTTCGCTATGTAAAATGTTACGGTAGGATGGCAAGGGCATCCATAGTACACTATTTGCTAGGATTTTGGCAAGGCACCCTTCAGGAGTGAAATAACGGCCCTGTAGATCCTTGCAAATCTTGATGTTGGTAAGTAACTCCGCCCAGGTAGTAGGGTCTAACTAGCTGGGGCAAAGGTTGAGTTCTTGGAGGACATCATATGTACTAGAGGCAAGGGGAACCCAAACCAAATTTCAAACATTTTTTCGCAACCCCATGAATCTCACCATTGCCCTTCCCAACTCGCTATAATAAAACGAGAAAGAGAATGTACATCTGATGTTTTATCAAATAATACATGTGGCGTCATCCTAGATTTCTGGTCTGTCTTGCTGGACTGTTTGACTTTCTTTATGGGCATCCCGTACTTTCCTTGTTAGAGTTCTCCTCCATAAAGGTAATAGAATCCTACTTGGATTTAGTTCTCCTAACCAAGCTAAGCATCGCGTATCCGCATAGCTTTCCTTATTTGGCTCGAACTACACAGCTTGAAGACTCCTAGTTAGTCTCCAATTGCTTACAGTTTGATCTACCTATTCAAGGTAACTAATTGCATCTTCTATATATAGGGAGGTTCATAAGGTATTAAGGTATTACACTTTTTCATACTTTTTTTTTGGTATTTTCATACTTTTTCATACTTTTTCATACTTAAGTTCAATTACTTTCAATTTTTATTTTTTTTTGAATAAGAGCGGGTTGCAGACAAAATTTAAAAGCCGGACATCCCAACTAGGATGGAACCCCCAAACAGACTAAGAAAAGCCATGCCCAATTTATTAAAGAAGAAAACGACAAGGAGAATACAAACTAAGAGAACCGATATCTATCGATCTGACTAAAGTCCTACAAAATAAAGCGATTACAAAATTGTGGCTTGAAATCCCACCAAACTGAACTAGAATCAGTATTACCAAATTTAGCTAAAGCATCAACAACAACATTTTCCTTCCCTAAAAATATCAGACACTCTAAGATTCATGCATGAGATATAAGAAAGAGTCTTCAACCAATCAACATGAACTTCCTAAGGAACTCTTTTTGAACGAGTATGAAAAAGAGAAACCACATAGGTCGAATCACATTCCAACCAAAGATTGTGCCTACCACGTTCCCAAGCAATACAAATTGCATAGATCGCGGCCTTAAGCTCAACCATATGCCCAAAAGAAACCTCAATTGGAAAAGGTAAAGCCCCCCGAGGGAAGGCCCTGGATGTGCAAAAAATCCCCCTGAATCGGCTTGTCCTGGACACCCATTACAAGAACCATCTGTATTGACCTTAATCCAACCTGAATCAGGAGGACGCCAACTCACTTCAATTATGCGGGGTGCACGAAGAAGACGATGCAAAACCCGAATCTGCTGCAAAATGTGGAAATCGAAAACAATGTTATGAGCAGTCCCCAATGAGCAAGAGTTTACCTCATGACTGAAGTTCCAAACATGATGGAGAGCCAAATGAAAGTTAGGTTCGATGTCCTCAAAATTACATTGATTGCGCATCCCCCATATAATTCAGACAACACTATGAATAGAAAATCCACATGATTTTAAGTTGAGAGATGAAACTTGCTTGCATGGCTCAGTAAGTAGATAAAAAAAATAAGGAACTTGAAGTTTAATTACTTTCAGTTACTTTTTCTTTCAGATCCATTACTGACAGGGGCAGATCCAGGGGGGCACAGGGGGAACGTGCCCCCCTTACCCCGAGAAAATTGCAAAAAAAGAATAATTTTTTTCGGTGTGAAAAGCGTTAAAGGCTTTATATAGATAAAAAAAATGTGTGTAAAGAACATTAGAATGAGCTAGCAGAGATGATGCTAGAATGTTAGGTTTCTCACATCTTAGTTGAGAGGTCTTGGGTTCAATTCCTCATTAATACTTTTTATTTATTTTTCCCATTTTAGCTCTTTTATTTCTCTCATTAGTATTATTACATTCTATACATTTTCTTTCACATTATTATTTTTCTTTTTACTATTTTTTTAATTATTTTTACTATTAATTTTATTTTTTCCTTAAATTTAAATGTAAATTTACATATTTTGTTTCCTTGAATTTAAATGTAAATTTACATATTTTTCCTTTTTTTTCTTCAAATTCTATTATCTTGCGTCATTAATATTTTTTCAATATTGATTGATTTTGCTATTTTGAATGAAATTAGAATCATGTATCGTTAATTTTGATATTCTTTTATGCAAAACTAGAGATGCATGACAAAATAATTTTTTTGCTTAAAAACGTGCCTTTTATTATATGAATTTTTGGATCGCGACTGATTACTGACTAACACATTGAATAGGATCGACGAATGGTGTCTAACAATTTCTTTATTTTACAGAAATGTAAAAGGTTTTCTACCGTCGGATAGCCTAATGTAAAAATGTAAGATACCATGTTAATTAATTCTGTAATCAAAAGGTGACAATAAGACTAAAGGATAGTGGTGGACCTTGTGGGGTCATATCACTGGTATTTTGACAAGAAAAATGAAAGATATACTGTGAATAAAAGAAGAGATTAATAATATAATTGCAGGAAGAAAAATAGAAGTGTTCAATTGGTTAAAATTATAGAACATATATAAAAATAAAAAGAATGCCGTATAACTGGATGGAATAAATGCATTTGACAAGTTGCTGATTCTAAGATCAATAATATTTGATTAGATAAACTTTGAAGCAACTTGGAGAGGGGTTTTGTTCACTCAAAATAATTTGGAATCATCAATTAATATACGTGAGTTTTATGTGATTAATTAACGTGATAAGTGTGTCTTTCAAAATAAAAAGTAAAAGCGTGTAACTTGGGCTTTAATTGAGTGGAGGGGTTTGGAGGAAATTTTTACATATCCGGCTCATTTGACAGGGTCATTAACATAATTATTGTGTTTTCATTTACTGATCTAGCAATGTTATGACATTTGGACAAAAATACTTTCATCTTCACATGAAATTATAACTTCACTTATTCATTTCTTTTCTGAAATAGAACCGTGAAACTGTTCCACTATTTTAGCTATTTGGGTGCAGTTTTAGAGAGATTTTTGTGCGATTCATGGCATTTCACGACGGTTACAAGTTTTGACAACGAACTAATCTCCATATTGTATTGGGTAAATTGAAAACGAGTCAAAAACAGAAGTTAATTTGTCACTTATGAGATTTCAGTGTATTTTACTTCAAAATTAGAGTTTAAGTGCTAAAAGTGAAGTTATTGATGCATATATGTGGAAATTATATAATTTACAGTCAAAGAGCTTGATACTATAACAATGGCAGACTTGTCGCGTTTACCAAAACGCTACATGAACGCGACAAGATTTGATCGCGTACTTGTAGTGTTTACCAAAACGCTACAAAACGCGACAAGATCAGGCTGCGTTTTTGTTGCTTTGCATTTTTAAAAATGTAAAATTTGTGGCGATATAGTCTTGAGAATACATTCCGAGGAACACTGCTTGAATGCTCATGTTCTGGTATGTTGCTTTATTTCAAGTTATTTCCCTTTAAGCTTGAAACCGTATGAAAACAAACAACCTACAATCTTAAAGATAATGAAAATTGCTATATTTAAGCATAGATCTGTTTAGGTTGTGACTATTTTATGTGACTTGATTGCAATAACGACTAGTTTTGAAGTAAAATAACACCGAAATCACAAAATTAGAACTAAAACATATAGTTTTTGAGATTAAAAATTAGTTGTAGAAACATGAATTACCTTTCGCCTAAATGTATAAGCTAAAATGAATTTATTTTATTTTGAATGTAGAAATTCTTATATCTATTTTAGCATAAAATCGGCTTCAACATTTCAATCTTGAAATCATTAATCTGTATAGTAGAATTGTTCGCTAATAAATACGATTTTTCATATAGAGTTTGGAGGGTGCATGGAATATCTACTACACTTGAATTTTCTCATCTCAAAATTATTAACTGAATTAGGTATTCACATGTAATTAATTTTATGAGAATAGATGATAAGATAACTAATCGATGGTTGGCGCAGTGGTAGCATGAAGCTGCGTTTGGTAGGAAAGTTTGCGGATTGATCATTCACAACCGCGACTTGAAAAGATTAAAATACCATAATTCTTGGACCCGCTCTGAATTTGAATTAATCGACCCAATATAGTTCGGAAACCGGATGAAAAACTAAAAAAAAAACTGATAAAAGAGGATGGGCTTCACATAAAATGGTCCGAAACTCCATATAAAAAATTAAGAGTATGATTTTTTCTTTTTCCTCTCAAAAACCGCAAAAATATTAATAGGAGTACTATTTTTATTTATTAAATCATAATTAAATTGAAATGCACCAATATGGTGACAAGTGTTATGCCAGGTGTATAAATGGGAAAATACAATGTAAAAGATATTGACGTAGTAGATCCAATTATTTATTTTGAAAGAATAAAAACAACAAAAAGGAAAAAGGTATTTCAGCTTTTTGTTTGCTTTTTTTTGTTGGTTTGTTGATGATGCTGCCAAAAAAAACGCTATATGGAAATAGAGAAGAGATGGGCCATAAAAAGACAAGTGAAGTGACATGGAATCGAAATAGATAAAAAAGACAAAGAGAACCATTCCTTAGCTGGTTGAGTTGACTAGTCAACAATACTGTACTAATTAAGGATTCCATATGTATAAATGAGAGGTTACAAAATTAAACACGACTCCTTTTTGCATGCCACATTATTTTAGTATTTGAATTTTATTTAATATATAATTTATAATTTCAAAATTGATATAATAAAGTTACAATTATTACTTATCCTCGGAACAAAACATATAGCTCTCTCTTTCTTTCGAAAAAAAGAAAAGGCAAAAAGCATTTTGAGATTCCTGATTTTTTTCTTTTTGGTGCATTAAACCCTTAATCTTTTATTTGGATACATTAAATCCTTGATCTTTTATATTTGGTTTTATCAAGTCCTCATCTAACAAAATTGGATGATTTGTTAACTTTTACAAATTAATAAGACCAATTGAAATATTGCGACACCTAATTAATTACAATTGATTGAATATTTAATAAATTATTCAACAATTTTTTTAAAAAATGAAAAAAATTCAGTAGTTATTGTCGTTGTTTTGCTCCTTTTCTAGTCATTTCGAAAGTGAAATCGAGGAGAATGAAAACATAGATGAAATCTAATGAGTGATGTTTGACTATGTTCTTTATGCCTTATTAATACTTATCGGTTGTTCATTTCAGTTCAATAATTTCTTTTCAGTAAATGTGCTTCAGTAATTTTCAGTCAAAAAAAATTTGGCATTAATTTGTGGGGCCAGAATTGAAGAGAAGAACTAAGATGAAAAAGAAAACAAGAGCAAAGATGATGAAAAAGAAGAAACGATTACAAAAATGAACTTGAGAGACAAAGGAGTACTAATTTGGAGAGAGACAAAGAGAAACGTTTGAGAAATAAGGTGCGACGTTACTACATTCCAATAGGCGGGAAAAATAATTGTCAAATTTAAAAAGACAATATTGTCTAGAAATGTAAGTAGAAAGCAAAGTGAATCACATATATTAATGAATCCTCCTAAACGGGCTATATTTGTAATTGTGCCACAATATTTTAATCTTATTAATTTGTGAAAGTTAATAAATTATCCAATTTTGTTAGATGAGGACTTGATAAAACTAAATATAAAAGATCAAGGGCCTAATGTATCCAAATAAAAGATCAATGACTTAATGCACCGAAAAGGAAAAAATCAGGGGCCTCAAAATGCTTTTTGCCAAAAGAAAAAGCATATAACTATCGAATATGATATCATTTGAGTATTTCGTTGGTTATTTTTGAACATCAAACTTATATGATTCTTTGATGAAAGCAATTATTTAAGCTCCTCGAATCAAAGATTAGGATAAAAGGATTTTCATACAAATAAAATAAGTCCTTAATTTAGAGTTTATATGCAAAAATCTCGTATTTCAAGGTCGAGGGTTTAATTCCTCAGCCAAACAGCAAAGAGCTTCTCTTTAAGGATGTATAAGACCATAATTCTCAGTCGTACAACACATCATCACTATCGTATGGTGCAGCGTCGCTTTTTTAAAAGTCAGTTTGGACCAATGGTATGTCTAAGGTTAAATCCAAATCTGTAACTATCAAAGTCACAATTTAGATATTCGAAAAAGGCAAAGTTTAATCGGCTAGACAAAATAAACGAAATTCTTATCTCAAATGTACATTCTTCCTTGTAGTCATACGACTCTACAAAACAATAAAATCTTGAATTTAGCTCTAGATCGATCAGATCTGGATCTCGATAGTCAATCATTCGTAGACAATCATACGTCTTTAGTCATCCTAGGTCATACATCGCAACATTAAAAAATACCTCTAAAACATGAGACACGCGTGTAAGGTCTAAAACTCAGAAATTTCTATGTAAAAGGAAATAAAACCATTCAAGCAAGAGGTCAGACATTTTTCGAGTTACAAAGATTAATAAAAGAGCATTCTACAGATAGAAACCACCCGATCTAAGGCAACTTGGTCCCTTATTTACAAAGGTTTAATTTCCATCTCCAATTCGAGTCTAATTGATATGGACGTTTTATCCATATTTTTTCGGGTTGTTTACGGTAGACCCGGCAAAATGCTACACAACATGAAAACACAAAACGAAAACGACAAGAAAATTTTGTGTTCGTGTTTAGATTCTTTTCGACACGACACGACTTTGACAGGGAAAAAATTGGGTCGTACACGGGGCAACACGGATACACGAAGTTGACACGAAAATTTATATAAAATTCCAAATATAACTTTAGGGTTGGGGGAATGGGGAGTATATATAAATCATAATGGATTTGATAACTATTTTATCTTGTTTGTAATAACTATTAGCATATTAGGTTTTTTTTTTTATAACTTATGGATTTTAAGCATGTTTTAGGACATTTGGAAAGTTTTTTATTGTATCATAAATTCAGGGCGGGTCGTGTTCGGGTTGTGTTCGTGTCGTGTTAGTAGTTTACTCGTGTTAGGTTACGATTTTGCAAAACTCGTGTCGTGTCGTGTTTTTTCGTGTCAAACCCATGTCGTGTTCGTGTTTGAGATTTTGACACAAAAATGTTTTCATGTCGTGTTCGTGTTCAAGGTTTTGTGACACGACACGACTTCGACACGACACGAACATGAAAATTGCCAGATCTAGTTTACGGTGCATTTGAGCATCAATTGTGACAAATTGTCTATATATTTGTTTACATTTAGGTTTGTTAAGTCACTGCTTGGAGTTTCACTCATTTTTCACATTATTTCACTTGAAGCTTACTAAACTTTCACCTAATTGCACTAATTTTCACTCGAATTTGAGGTACGAAAATTGGAGGGAAAGGATCGATAAATCAAAATATTCAAGTGGACTAGAGAGATTTGAAAGAAATTAGAGAAAGTGACCAAATGAGTTGGCCAATAAAAAAAACAAGTATTTTTCAGACTTCCAAATACATAACACATTGTGTCAAATGCAACATGTTGTGTTGAACACTTGCTAAGTTTGCCACATGTTGTGCACAATTCGAGAAGAACGAATAAGATTTTCAAGAAAAATAGTGTGACACGCCATGTCAAGCTTCCCTACACGCCATGTCACTCCTCAACATGCCTAGAGAATTGGGGGAAATTCCAACACGCCTGTGTGACATGACACTCCGCAACACGCATAGAGATAGGGGAAAAATCCTAACATGCCATGTCACGCATGTGTGTCACCCTATTTAGGCACTTTTGATAGCATTTCAGCAGTAACATCAACTTGAATTATGTTGGCCCTATCAAGAACAGAATCACCTAGAGGGGGGTGAATAGGTGTCAAAGTTGAAAACTGAAAAATTCTAAGTTTTTCGAGAAACTTAATTTTCAGAGTCAAATTTCCTCAGAGTCAGAAGCAAGTTTACAGAAGTTACTTCTGAGGGAAATTCTGCCTAAACACAGTTAGACTGTTTTCAGCAACAGAAGTTCTGATTTGAGAACTTCTGGACAGTCTTCTGAACAAAGACAATGATACTTAGAGAAAATCTGTTTCAGCACTAAATATAAGCAAGTACACAGAAGCAAAAATAACAAGTATAAGAGGGAGAAAGAAGTTCAGGAGATCCTGATTGAACAATTCGATTTATCCAAGTTCGCCACAGAAGTCCTGTGACTACGTCTTGTCCCCGGAGGTCGCAGCCTACAGAGATTTTATAAATCCACTATTCAGAACTTTTCTGGCAAGTTCAGAAGCTCCTTTACATCAACAGAACTTAAGCTAATTTCTCACTTAGTTCTGACTAGCCTAAAAAGAGTTAAAGGATTTCCACCAGAACAACAACACTCTGTTTTCTGGAATTCTCACCCAACTCTAATCTCAACTAGATTTCTCTCTTTAAATCTAACTGAATATCACAAACGATATCAGTTTACAAGATTCCTATTATGAACTTGTTTTTCTTCACTCTCTCACTTGAACTTAAGCTATGCTAAGAAAGATTGAGAATGGAAAAGAATGCTCTGTTTTTCTTGTTCAAACAGTGCGTTGAGATTTTGCTCGATTATCACGCGTACATGATGCATTGGAGCTTGGCTACTATTTATAGTGAATGAGGATGACCGTTGGGAAATTTGAATCTTCACAGAGATGACATCAGTTGTTGTAGCCGTTAATTTGTCAAGTCTTCAAACGGTCTTCAAACACTTTGATTCCGTTATCCTTGTTCTTTAACCAAATCTGGTAAGAGATTTGAAATTGAAGATAAGGTTGACCGGAAACTTTCCTCAATAAGATCAACAAAGGGTAGACAAGGAAATTCTGGTTTCACTTTGAGTAGACACGCGCGCTCCATCAAAACAGCTTTTTGAACTTTTGGCGCCTTGCATTAAATGCATTTGTCAGAGCAATAAATGCTATCCAGAACCCGTGACTAAGCTTCTGATCAAATTGGTAAATGAACTTCTGATTGCAAAGGACCTCTGAGGAGAGCTTCAACAGACTTCAATAGCTTCAGAGCGGAGCATCCAGCTTTTGAAATAATGGAACTCTGTCTTCAGCAATCGAGACTTATGAGTACTTCAGGCAATCTAGAAATTCTTCATTCAGCACCTGCTGAGTAACTTACACATAGACTAAGTAAAAAAAAATATTAGTCAACAATAAACTATATGTAAGAGAATGTTAAGTTTTCGTCTTCTGAAACGTTTGGACATAATCAAAATACATAGGGTTCATCAAATTGAACCGCTCATTAGGACCTCGATGTTCGATTCAACTCGATAACAACATGACCATATTTGATTTGATGCATTAAGTGATTGAATTTGACCATGTTCTATTTAATCTATAAATTTGTTGAATTTGAACAACGATAAAACTCATTCGAAAGCTCATGAGCAAATTTATTGTAGTTTTATGAACAAATTCAAATACAACCCCGGCTCAATTTTTTTGTATAATAAATTCCCATGATCAAAAGAAGATGAAAAGATGTTAAACTACATAACTTCGTATGAAATTTTAATTATGTAGGTTTAAACCTATGCATTTTCACGATTACATGTATAATAAATGAAACGATACCGAATAGTTTGTTTCCTTACGAGTTTTGCGTGTGAACTTGTTTATAAACGTAATTAATAACAACAAAAATCGTGAATAAAGTTAACAAACTACTTATAAGCAAAGTTGTCCGAGTTCTTGGGTTAGTCGTGTGCTTGGGAGTGCCGACCTAGTCGGGATGTCCATCCTTGATGTCACCCGGTCCTCAGCTTTTATTTGACTACTTATAAGCAAAGTTCCCGATTAGTCGCAATTGTCCAACGAAACTCATAACAAAATATATTAATGGTCTCCCTCAAACTATTAAAAAGATTTTGAGGTCAAAATGAGCTTTAAAGATCAAATCGAACTCATTTAATTTCGTATTAACGGGTTAATGACCATTTTAGGATATAAAGTCAATTTTAGTACCATAATATACATGATTACAACAATTTTACTAAATAGGGACATTGAATTGATGGATGCTACTCATATTAACATCTATGTTTAAAAATCTAAAAAAGTTACTGACATTTGCTTCATGAGTTGACTTAATAAAGTGGACGCCACTATTGTTGACATCCATTTATGAATGTCGTTATTGTTGACATCCAAACCCTAAACCCTAACCCTAACCCTAACCCAAAAAGTATAAAAGAAAAAAAAACTAAAAAAAATAAAAAAAAAAACGAACAGAAAATCAAGTCAAGCTGAGAAGCGTCTAGAAATCCAGACATGTCTTTTCGAACCAACCTGAAACTACGTATGAGTATTTTGAGCTTCACTCTATCTAACTTATTGGAGTTTCTTTATACTTTTGCCTTTTCACATTATACCACCTCTCATCTCATGGTAACACCCGACTGTAAATCTAAACTTCCACGAGACCAAATTAAGTTCAAAATTCATGCACAACGTTTACTTCCTCAACCTGGATTGAGTAATTTTGCGGTAGCTCCTTTCAATTGAAGAATTCATATCTTTTTAGTTTTCTTGAAAAAAAATATAAGGGTGTTTATCTCTTTTGCAAAGAGATGGTAATTGTTCCTTTATTTGATGCCAAGTAATTGTCCTGATAGAAGCCATCTCATTTGCTTAGGGACGATAGTCGTACTTTCTTTGTAGACAACAAATTGTCCCCATCATCTTCATTGTCCCACTAGGCCACTTCAGAGTAGAAGATGACGAATCTAGAGCAGAACTGTTGGGGGCCGACTTTACACCAAAAGTTTTTTTTAGCCACACTTAAAATTTTCATTATTTTTTAAAGTAAATTACACCAATGCTACCCAAATTATATCCTCTTTTTCAAACTAGTACCTAAACAAAAAAATTTCCCATTCAAGTTCCTAAACTATTGGTGACTTCCATTAAGGTCAAAATGACCGGTTCGTGAAAAGTCAACAGGTCATTTGACTTAGTTTGACCAAGTCAAACATAATTTAAAATATGCTCTTCACATAAAATGTCCATTTTACCCTATTCAATTTTTCTTTCTTCCCAATCTCTCACCTTACCTTCTTCTTTTTATTCCTTTTCCTCCTAACCTCCATAACCAAATATTTTAATTCACTTCTCATCTTCTTATTTTTTCCTTTTTATTTTTCCTTTTCCTTTTTTTTTCTTCTTTCTTCCTCTTATTTCCTCTTCTCGGAATCTGGAAAATTTTCAGATACCGGTGGTGGTCTCCGCCCGGAAACTGGAGATTCTAGATTTCGTCCGAAAACGACGAGATATGGATTTTCCAGATCCAGCAGTCGCCGACCAGAGACCGCAAGATCTGGAAATTCCAGTTTCCGGGCGGAAACTACCAGAATCTGGAATTTCCAGATCATGCAGTTGCCGGCCGGCGAACGCCAGGATCTGGAAAGTTTCAGAGCCGCGGTTGCCGGCCGGAGACCGCGGATCTGAAACTTTCCAGATTCAAGTGGAGCTCCAATTATGCCGGAATCTGGAATTTCCAAATGCCGGCCGGCGGTTGCCTTCTGGAAATCCAGATTTCGACATAACTAGAGCTCCGGTGGAAGCAGAAAGAAGAACAGAAAAAAAAAAGAAAAAAGAATAAATATAAAGATGAAGAGTAAGAAGAAAAAAAATTTTCTGTGATGGAGGTTGGAGAAAGAAATAAGTGAGAGAAATAAAAATATTAAGGGTCAAATAAACATTTTAAGTTATGATATTTTTGAAAATAGGTTTGACTTGGTCAAACAGGCTATGACCCATTGGTGACCTGTTGTTTGGACTTTAATGGGAAGTCACCAATAGTTTAGGAACTTGAATGGGAAATTTTTTTGTTTAGGTACCAGTTTGGAAAAGAAAGTATAGTTTAGGTACCAATGGTATAATTTAGTCTTATTTTTTTATGCATATTGTCATAAAGAAGAAAACAAATGCGATTATTTTGACAAAAAACATAGATGCGGCGAAATTTTTTCAGATTTTAATCAAAGTTTTACATTTTCAACACTATTTTACAAATTTTCCGACGAATTTATGGTTGAAAATCATGTTTTTCTTGTAAATTTCACAAGTTGGGAGGCCGAAACACTTCTACATGAGTCATTTCAATAAACGGAAGTACCAAAACTAGCCCTAGTAGGTGCGGTTCTAAGAGCCGGAGGAGCCGAGGCTCCCTCTCCTAGATACGCCCCTGGATGCAACTGTAGGTGACGAAAGCCCGTCTTAAAATATTTTTAGAGTCCTGTGCTAATATAAAAAAGTCGGAAATGATTTTATTAAAAAAAAAAATTTCACATAATAAGTATTTTGGGACTAAAGAAAGCACCAAAATACTTTTCAGGAATTGGGAATAAGACAATATAATATTTTAGAAGTTTTCCGTTTAGTTTAGTTGTCTTACTCGTTTAATTGAATTTAAAGAAGAACATAGAAGCAGTAGAGTAGAACTCTCTCATTCACAGGTTGTAACCATAGCTTAATAACCATAAAGGGCATTCATCATATATATATATATATATATATAGGGAGAGGTTCAGGTGAGAACCAACCCTAAAACCACCTGATCTCTGCTCGCCTCTTCTTTTTCTTCGATTTGAACGAAGCCAAGAATCCATTATAGTTCAGGAGAATTAGTCCGTCCGTCGCGGATGACGTCACGTCACCTCTCTTTCTCCGACGTGCCACCGACACTCTTATTATCTTCGGTAGAATGTTTTGGCTTATGTTCAGAATTCAATTGTGAAGATACATGTTCAGGATATTTGAACTCATGTTCAGAATATACATGTTCAGTATATTAGAACTCATGTTCAGAATTCAATTCTGAAGATACATGTTCAGGATATTAGAACTCATCATGTTCTCATGTTCAAAATTGAATTCTGGTTCTCACCAGCAATTGTTTCTACAACCATATTACTTTTATATTTTCAGTATATCCTAATAGATTGTAATGTCCTCTTCACTCAATTATTATTCTAGTGTTCTGCAGACAGGACTTTTAAATTCAACTTTTGTATGTTATTATTATTATTATTATTATTATTATTATTGTTGTTGTTTATTGCAAAAATATTTGTTTAAGTTTCTTGGAACAGTTCTATATTAGAATTTTAGACTATTCCTGAGCCACTGCTGTTACTTACCCTCAAAGGTTCAAATCTGCTAAACGGCCTCTAACCCGTGACCATGATAACTTAAGAAAGGTTCAACCTTCTGAATTTCGTGAAAAGCTGGAGTTTGATGGCATGTAGCAATTTCCTTTTCATTTTTCAAATTCTGGAGTCTGATTCACACGATTACGATAAACATTTTCGAAGTTTAGTTACAGTTAAGGCTTCTCATTCCTACCAACGGACGCAAAATACAAATGTTATTTAATAGTCTTCTCACAAATTCAGTCTGGGATGCAACCTGAGCTACAACCCGTTGGTGATCAATCATTTCCACCACTTTATATGGTTCAAGTAGAGCTTGATGGACCTTAATTATACGGTGCTGACGTGTCAAGTTTTGAGTGGTTGGGTCCGGTTGAACCTGCAACACAGTTGAGTTCCTGATTATGTGAGATAAGTGGAAGGTTCTCTGAAAGTTCTGCCAACAATTTGGGTATAGCGTAACGGGAATGATCATGTTATTACTTTATAAAGTCAATGATATAGAAAGTTTGCACGAATAATCAATCAGGAGCATTCATTTAAATCATAGAAGTTTCAGAGAAGCTTCAATTCATTGACTTCTATAATTTAAGTGAATGCTTGCCAAATATATAATATAGAGGAGGAACTTGGCAGGGAAATTCTACGTTTCTTGTTAATTCGGGTAGTTGACCATGGCTATAACAAATTATAAAGGTAGACAAAGACTCAAACCTGATGGAGGTACACGCATCTCATAAACTAAACCTGTTTATTCGTCTATCTTCTTGTATCTACGAAGAAATGACTGAAGGTTCGGTGATCTTTCTGATTACTAAGCTCACAGAATTTCTCCAAAATGAGGGGACCCTATTGTCGGAAGTTCGAGATGATGCTGAATACATCAATGATGAACTTGAGTTCATGAAGGCCTTCCTAAGAGTTGCAGAGGCGATGGAGGACCGTGACCCTCAGCTCAAAGTGTTTGCAAAAAAAGTTAGATATCTGGTCTATGACCTCGAAGATGCACTTGATGATTTCAAGTTGCATCTCACTCATGATAACGGGAATGGATTCTGTGCATCCCTTCATAACATCTCTCACTTCATTAAGAGTTTGAAAGCTCGGCATCAAATTGCTCAGAAAATGCAGCAAATCAAAACCAGAGTCGTAACTATATCAGAGACTCACCGGAGATATCTGATAAGAAACAATATCACTGAACAAGGTTCAGGTTCCAGCCGTGAAAGAGCACCATTAAGAGGAAGGGGGGGCCCTAAATTTGAAGAAGCGAATCCTGTGGGCATTGAACGACCGAAGAAGATGCTGATGCAATGGCTCTTTGAAGACATACAAGAACGTGACGTTATTTCAGTTGTTGGAATGGGTGGCCTGGGGAAGACTACATTGGTCAACAAAGTATACAACAACAAAGAAGTGAAAAAACGTTTCGAGTTCCGTGCTTGGATCACTCTTTCTCATTCTTTCACGACAGAAGACCTCTTGAAAGATATATTTCTTCAACTGTTCCATGTTCTCCGAATATCAGATCCTCAAGGAGTGGACAACATGGACAATCAGGATAAACTCAGGACAGTAGTTCACGAGTTCCTTCAGGAGCGGAGATATCTTATAGTCTTGGATAATGTTTCTGATGCCAGAGCCTGGGATGCTTTTGAGCGTCTGTTGCCAAACAATAAGTATCGAAGCCGAATCTTGATCACAACACGGAATCATGATGTTACCTTTGCCTCCTCCCCAGATAAAGTCCACAATATGAATCCATTATCTCAACAAGAGTCCTGGATTTTGTTTTGCTGGAAAATATTTCAGAGCCAGCCTAGCCCTCCTCATTTGAAGGATGTTTTAGAAACAATCCTGGCCAGATGTCAGGGAAACCCGCTTGCAATTGTGGCCATTGGTGGTGTTCTTGCAACGAAGGACAGGAATAGAATCGATGAATGGGAATTAGTTCACCGGACTCTTGGTGCTGCTTTAGAAAAAGATGACAGATTGAAGAGTATACTGTCTCTGAGTTATAATGACTTGCCTTACTATCTTAAAACTTGTCTGCTGTACTTCAGCATCTTTCCTGTCGGCAGTCCGATAGGGCATATGAGACTTGTTCGATTATGGATAGCAGAAGGATTCGTCGAAGAAAAGGAAGGAATGACATTGGAGGAAGTTGCAGAAGGCTACCTGGATGAACTCACAAAACGAAGCTTGGTCCAAGTGGTGGAGGAAACAAGCGATGGACGAGTCAAAACATGTCGTGTCCATGACATTCTTCTGCAAATGATTATCTTGATGTCAGAAGATCAAGGTTTTGCTGCAATAGCTAGTGAGCAGAAAACAGTGTGGCCTGATAAAGTCCGCCGCTTATCAATACATGATAATTTGACACCAAACATACAACAAAGAATTTCTGCTTCTCGAATCCGCTCACTGCTCTTGTTTGGGGATATAGATTCTTTACCTGATTTGTCTATGAATCTGTCTTCTCGTCAATTAAGGCTCCTTAATGTTTTAGATCTGGAAGGCACGCCTTTGACGAAATTCCCAAATGAAGTTGTCAGCCTCTACCTTTTAAAGTATCTTAGCCTGAGGAACACCAAGGTCAGTTCCATTCCAAGCTCTATTGGCAAGCTTGAGAATCTGGAAACCTTGGATTTAAAGCATACATATGTCACTGAATTGCCTTCTGTGATTGTGAAGCTCAGCAAACTCTGTCACTTGCTAGTGTATCGTTACGAAATTGAATCTGATTACCAGATTCAAACAAAATATGGTTTCAAGGTACCAGCTCAAATAGGAAGTCTGCAGCTTGTGCAAAAGCTGTGCTTTGTGGAAGCAAATCAGGGAAACAATCTGATTCTAGAGTTGGGAAAGTTAAGCCGGTTGAGGAGGTTAGGTATTGTAAAGTTAAGAACAGAAGATGGGAAGGCTTTGTGCTCCTCCATTGAAAGAATGAGAAACCTCCGTGCACTGTCTGTTACTTCACTCGATAATGAGATCATTAACCTCGAGAGTTTATCTTCTCCTCCAAGATTTCTTCAACGGCTTTACTTGATAGGACGCTTCGAGAAGTTACCAGAATGGATATCCTCCCTTGATAGTTTAATCAAGGTTGTACTAAAGTGGAGTGGCTTAACACATGATCCATTGGCATTGCTTCAGCATTTGCCCAACCTGGCTCATCTCGAGTTGGTGCAAGTTTACGATGGCGAATTGTTGTGTTTTGAAGCAAAGGGGTTTCAAAAGCTCAAGTTCTTGGGTCTGAACCAACTAGACAAACTGAACACAATAGTGATTGAGGCGGGATCAATGCCGTGTCTGGAAAACCTGATTGTGCAGAGCTGTGGATCATTAAAGATGGTTCCATTCGGGATTGAAAACTTGAGTGAGCTTAAAGTGCTGGAGTTTTTCAATATGCCTTTAGATTTGATGATGGCGTTACATCCGAGTGGAGGAGAATATAAGAGGGTGGAGTCTGTAGCAGAAGTTTACTTCACCTGTTGGTATGATGGAAATTGGGACATAATTTCTTTGCAGAGTTTCAAGGAAGGGAAGAACTCCACCCCACGCGGCCTTGATATTATCAATCGTCCCAGGCACATCTGGAAGTAGTAACCGATGTTACTTCAACTATCAAATCCTGGTTTTTGTGTGTTACATGTAGATATGTGCATTACTAATTCAAAATTGTAAATGATATCGGTTAGTTAAGAAAGTGGTAGCTAGTTACTAGATACTACAGGTAAAATGCACAAATCTGAATGCTGATATCAGATATTATTTATGCATAGGTTAACTTGTAATCTTGTATCTTCATTTTAGTTGCTGAAAATATGCAGGACATGTAAAAGGAATTCATGATATGCTATTACGATTATGTAAACATTTTATAGAAGTTATTAAGTTGTGTGGCATCACCAAAATAATAGTTGTTTGCCTATCTGAGAAGCTCTTCAATATCTTCTAACTTGAATGATAAATTAAGTTACTGAAATCAACTTCAGATGATGATAAGCCCCCATAATGAAAGACCAACATGTTGTGGTTCGTTTAACTTGTAATCTATGCTCAAGGAAAAAGCCTTAGTCTTATTGATTTCTACACGAGGATGATTGCCTATACTCGATCGCAACCATCTAAGTCTTCGGATTCTTTTACAAGCTTGTTTCCTTTTCACAGATTTGTTACTTTGACGAGAGAATTTCGATATTCATTTTAACAGCATATATAGCTTCCAATTCATTTCATCTCAGACCAGAGAGTATTGCTTAATCAATCTTCATAGTTATAATTTTCTAATTTTGGTTGATTCTTGTTTTTGTACCTTCACTTTAGCAGATAATAACTTAAGAATCCAGTTGCGAGGCATTCATAGCTAGTTTCGACTGAATAACGAACTTCTTGCTACAGTCAATACAATGAAATATTACGCTTGTCTAGTAAAGTCTCGTACCGATGGCATGATTCAACCTTCTAGTCATATTCCGTTTTGGATTCGTAATTTTGAAGGTTGCCTAAGTTTTCCTGTTGACAAAACAAGTATTTTCTTCTTAATTTCCTTTGTCTTTTTCACCTTCCTAGGCACTGAAAATGCTACATGACAAGGCGAATTGGCTCTTCGAGGTGGTAAGTCCTGATGTTGATTAATATATCTAAATCTATGTCTAAACACCATCACAAGATTATTAAAGTCTTGATAAGAGCCAATTAGAGTAATTTGCTTGATTGTTAAGTTAGCTGGCTGAATCTTAGAGACTCAGTCCCTTTTTTCTTTTTAATTGATAATTGACTATTCAATTGTCATTTAAAATAAATTTGACAAAAATAATGCTGTGTGCTACAAAAGTTCAAGATGAAGGGTAATTACTTGGAAGTTTGGACCACATTGTGAGAATATTGCTGCAGCAAGGAGTATATTGAATAGAATATCCTTGCTGATGCAGATTTATTAGCTAACGTACAATCTTCATTAACATATATAAATATATGCATATGTGCATTATATAATAACTATAAATAGTGTATGTGCATAAACATTTTAAGAAACTTATTTTGAGTTTTAGATCAGAACTGTCGAACTCCAACTCTTGCGATATATAATTTGATCCAACATAACCACAAAGCATGGCAGAGGGTCTTGTTATCTTCCTTCTTGTGAAGTTAGGAAAATTCCTTGAAGAAGAAGGGAAGCTTTTGCGGGGAGTTACGGCGGAAGCTGAGCAAATCAAAGATGAGCTAGAATTCATGGTAACTTTTCTAAGAGTTGCAGAAGCAATGGAGGAGGATGATCCTCAGCTCAAATTGTTCGCAAAGAAAGTGAGAGACATCGTCTATGACATGGAAGATGCTCTTGATGATTTCAAGTTGTCTCTTACTCATGATCATCGACATATGTTCGGTTCTTCTCTTCAGAAACTAGCTCACCTTTTTATGAGGTTGAAAGTTTGGCATCAAGTTAGTGCAGAAATGCGAAGCATGAAGGAAAGAGTATCTGATATCTCAAAGATGCATCGCAAATACTTGATGAGAAATAATATGATGGAACAAGGCTCGAGTTCTTCCGGTCCTAGACAACCATCAAGACGATGGCATTCTTTTCGAATTGAAGAAGCGGATCCTACTGGCATTGACGTCCCCAAAAGTCAAGTTACGGAGTGGCTCTTTGAGAGAAAATCTGAACGCGAAGTGATATCAGTAGTTGGAATGGGAGGCTTGGGCAAGACTACCCTAGTCAGAAATGTTTATGATGATACAGAAGTACAGAAACACTTTGAATTCCGTGCCTGGATTACTCTCTCACAATCTTTAGTGATAGAAGAATTTTTGAAAGATATTATTCAACAACTCTCCTATGCACTCCGAATTTCTGACCCTCAAGGACTGGATTTGGACCGAATGAACATCACAAATCTGAGGATGTTAATCAACGAATTCCTTAGTGAAAGGAAGTATCTTATAGTCTTGGATAATTTACACGATGCTCAAGCTTGGAATGATTTTGGAAGTGCATTGCCGGACAATAGCTGCAGCAGCCGAATATTGCTCACAACACGAAATCAGGAAGTAGCCTCTGCATTGTCTCGTGATAAAGTCTTCCAGTTGGATCGCTTATCCGATGAAGACTCTTCAACTTTATTTTGCAGGAAAATATTTCGGAACAACTCTTGCCCTCGACACTTGGCGAACGTGATGAAAGATATCCTAGTTCGGTGCCATGGATTGCCTCTTGCAATTGTGGCAGTGAGTGGTATTCTAGCAGCAGAGGACAGCAGTAGAGTAGACAGATGGGAGATGGTTAAACGAAGCCTTCCGACTACTCTTGTAGATGATGCTAATCTAAAAAGTTTACTATCACTCAGTTACAATGATTTATCCTATGATCTCAAATTGTGTTTGTTATATTTCAGCATATTTCCGAGAGGTAATCCGATTGAGTGTATGAGACTTGTACGTTTGTGGGCAGCAGAAGGTTTCGTGAAAGCTAAAGAAGGAATGACACTGGAGGAAATTGCTGAAAGCTACCTCAATGAACTCATAAAAAGAAGTTTGGTCCAAGTTGTAGAGGCGACTACTGAGGGACGAGTCAAATCCTGCCGTGTGCATGAAATTCTTCTGGACATTATCATTTCAAAATCAATAGACCAAGGGTTTGTTGCAATAGCAAAGGAACAGAACATTAACTGGCTCAGAAAAGTTCGCCGCCTTTCAGTACAGAACGTCATGCCCAGCATACAACAAGGACAAGGACTGCGTTCGTTGCTCGTGTTTGGCAGAATAGAGTCTTCACCTGAATACTTCTCATTGAAGTTTCCCACTCGGCGTATAAGGCTGCTTAATGTCTTAGATCTGGGAGGCACACCTTTAAAGAAATTTCCTAAGGAAATTGTGAAGCTAATCCTTCTGAAGTATCTTAGTTTGCGGAACACCAAGGTGAGTTCCATCCCAAGCTCTATTGGAAGGCTTCAGAATCTAGAGACATTTGATCTGAAACATACCCAAGTTGCTGAATTACCTGCCGAGATTTTGAAGCTTCAGAAACTTCGCCACCTCCTGGTCTATCGGTATGAAATGAAATACGATGATCAAATTCACACCAAGTATGGTTGTAAACTACCAGCGAAAATAGGCGGTCTGCTTTCTGTAGAAAAGCTTTGCTTCTTAGAGGCATGTCAAGGGAGTAACCTTTTCAAAGAGTTGGGACAGTTAAATCAGTTGCGAAGGTTAGGCATCGTAAATTTGAGGAGAGAAGATGGGGAGGCTTTCTGTTCAACCATTGAGATGTTGAGGAACCTTAATGCTTTATCTGTTACTTCATTAGAAGAGAGCCAGATCCTTGATATGGAAAGCTTATCTTCTCCTCCTCGATTTCTTGCACGCTTGTACCTGACTGGAGGGTTAGAGAAGTTACCAGGCTGGATATCCACACTTGATAGTCTGGTGAAGTTAGTATTAAAATGGAGTAAACTAAGCACTGATCCATTGCCATATCTTCAGCAATTGGCTAATCTGGTGCATCTAGAATTTGTTGATGTTTATGATGGAGACAGCTTGTGCTTTCAGGCTTCCGGGTTTCAAAAGCTAAAGTTCTTGGGGCTGAACAAATTAGAGAAACTCGAGACAATGACGATTGAGCAAGGAGCAATGCCTGATCTTGAAAAGCTGATTGTGCAAAGCTGCAGATCACTGCAGAGATTGCCGTTAGGAATTGAACACTTGACCAAGCTTAAAGAAGTGGAATTTTTCAATATGCCTCTTAAGTTCATCATGACACTGCATCCGAATGGTGAAGATCAAGACTATTTGAAGGTCGAACGAGTACCGGATGTGTACTTCACGTACTGGAATAATGGTAAGTGGGATATGTACTCTTTGTCTGAGATTTTCAAAGAGGGAAGCAACTCTGCTACATCTGGGGCTAGTAAGATCGAGCGTCCTCGCCATATATGGAAATAATCACTTTTATTAGTATTTCTTGTTTCAGTCTCCTGATATTTCTTTTGCTAGAAATTGAACTCTTAAGTGAGTCCTACTTGGTAAAAAGAAACTATAATTTTAGGCCTGTATATGATCAAAGGTTGTTTGTTTATTTAACCGTGCTAAGAGTTTTGGAGTTTGAGTTCTTGACATATACATACGTGAGCATGTTAGTGTCGTATGGTCTCATGGTATTCGAGTGTTAGGGACTTGGGAAAGAATGAGATTTTATGACTGTTGTACCAACCGTCCGAGTACTAATGTATTATGTACTCCTCCCCGTGGATGTAGAAAATTTGTTGAAATGCGTAATTCTATTGTTCTTAGATTGCTGTCTAATTTTCTTTTGTGTATCCAATGCCCAAACATCTTATGTTCTGGCTGAATTTGGGCATTGCTTAATGTGAGCAGGCAACCAAATAAAAATCAGTAATAGATATAAATCTTCTGGAAAGCAAAGCAAAGGAATGCAGCTATTCTTGGGGAAAAGTAAAACAAACAAACAACTATGGTTTGGCTACTTGTAAACATTATAAAGCATGTGGTTGTATGTTTTGTTCACAGAACAAAGTGTTTTTAGTTTTACCATTAAGTTGGTTAAGTTCTTATGATGTATGTAATTGACCACCAAGGGTGTTTTTTGTTTGGGCAAGTTTCAAAAAAGAATTTTAGTAGTCTCGGCTGTTTTTTTAGATGAAGGATTATGGTTTACTTTTTGTCAATACTGAGGTTTCAAAATTTTCTTAAAAAATGACATTTTAAATTGACGTTATTAAACTCATTGTTAACGATTTGAAAATAAAAAATTTCGAGAACTAAAGTTGTTTAATGTCATATTTACCAATGGAATAATATTTTCGGTTTTTGAAAATCAGCATTTTTACAACTTTCTTTAACATTGGTTTTCTATCTCTCACAAAAAATAATTTAAATGATTTCAAAATAAAAAAAGTTGAAGAAATAAACTTTCTTAGAAAATCGGTACTTTTTAGAAGATATCATTTTGTAAGTTGCCAACATTGATTTTAATAGCGTCAAACAAAAAATTCTTATTTTGCTAAAGAATAATATCGCAATCATCATTTTGACAAAATGTAAACTAGAATAAAGCAAAGTACAAACAAAGTAACTCAAAAACAAAGTCACCATAGCCTACACCTTAGTTAATATGGTAATTAAGATTTTCCTTTTTTACAATTTCTACTGTATAAACATCTTTCCTCTTTGATTTTTGTTCTTTTATCGCCATCATGCCAAATTTCATTCTTTTTTCATAGGTTTGTGTTGTTTTTGCTCAATTCAATTCATGTCTCTCAATGCAAATCATCACTTAACAAAAAACAATATGGTACTAATCGGTAATTATTTTTGATATTTGTTTTTTCATAATCTCTTTTTGGTGAGTGGTTACCACTCTCTCACACAATTTTTGTTAATCTTGATTTAAAAACAAAATTGAAATGGGCGAATTGTGATAAACTGCTTTTCCTTTCACCTAGGACCAAGGTTTGTCTTTCTACATATAACAATTTATGTTTAGGTTTTGAATCAAATTTTCCAATTTTTCTATGGTGAGTTTGAATCTGGTTTTTTCTTTTTCATTCTTTTTTTATTTTATTTTTGCTAAATCTCTATTTTCTATTTAATGCAGTTCATAATGACTAAATTGATCATTTGAACGTTACAGGACATTGTTGCAAACGATCTCATTCTCAATTCAAAGACTATTTCTTCCAATATCTTTATTTGTTTTTCTAATTTCATTGAATATTAAAGATGTGAATTTCACGTATATGAAGTTGATTTATCATTGTAATTCTTTTTTCTATTGTAGTTCGTTCCCTTTTGTTCAGTGTATTAGAGATATTTTTATTGACTAATTGTTGGGTGGCGCATTGGTAGTATGAGGTTGCGCTTGGTAGATAGGTGATCCCGCACAATGACGACTGGGAGAAATTTAAATACCATAATCCTCGAATCCGAACCGAATCCGGATTAGTCGGCTTAGTGTAGGTTCGAAAACCGAATGAAAAATAAATAAAGAAAAAATTTAAATTGGTTCGTTCATTTAATTTATTTGTTGAATTATGTTTTGTTTCGTGATTTCAATTGATCAAAAAGATTTCCTTTTCAAGGGTTTACACGGTTTGATTGCTAACTTTTCTAATTACATTGTTTGATTATTTTTTATTTATTTTTTTTCTTTTTTCCTCCTTTTGAATTGTAGAATGATCTGCATCTGGTATATTGTGGCAAACCTCAATCTATTTGGTGCTCTCATTACATGTGAGATATATTTTCCTGATGACACATGCATCTAATTCAGTGTATGTTTCGGATTGATATTGATAATTGGAAAACATTATATTTCTCCTCCTATTCTATTAGAAAAATAGGTACAAATTGGTAAATAAGTTTGATTGTTTCTACAGTTTATGGATAATAGTATTTGATCTCTAAACTGGAAAAAATTTGTATATTTAATTGACTTCATATTGCTATTCTGACTTATATTATAAGCTATTGAATCCGAATAATGTAGGGAAATTAAACTTGAAATTTCCTTGATTTCCAAACATATGTCCACAATCACCGGTGGTTTCCAAGTTTGCTTATTTTTTCTAATTAGCTATAAATCTCCGAAATATTTGTCTTCACTTATTTCTTTTAACATTATTATTTCTTTTCCTTTTTTTCACGGTATTTTTTTTTTCAAGTGCATGTATTATACCTCCTTAATATATCATAATAAATTAACTTTCCTAAAAATTCAAATTTTGGGAAACATGACAAATTTTGGAAATATTTTAAATTGAGACACTTTTCATTCCAAAAATTAGAATGAGGAAAGATTTAAATATATATAAACCTTATGTCAATTTAGGAATAAAAATCATTTTTTTTAAATAAAAACCGAGGTAATGATTACGTATAAAAGAAGACGAACATCTCAACTAGGACTTCCGAACAACCAACCACACAGCCGACCCAATATTAAAGGATAAAGAAAAGTCAATATCTAGATTGTGGAGCAGATATGTAATGAAGTAAATATAATTCCTATACTTAATATTTACTTTATGAAATCATAATTTTTCAATGCTATTAAAGTTGACATTGAAAATTGGTATTGAATAAAATATGTGATTTAAATTAGTGATTGTAATATTGAATAAAATATTACAATCACTAATTTAAATATTGTTTGGTTTTTTCTACTGCTATGCTACAGTTATTGTTCTTCTTTGTATTCTTTTTGTTTGGGAGCAAGAAATTCCTTTTTACCGGTAAGAAAAAAATATTGAATAAAATAGTTAACCTTCGACGGGCTTTGGTCATATCAAATTACCCTTTAAATACTCTATAGTTGATTGTTTTTGGACAACCATAATCAATTGAATCTTGCACAATCTAGAGTTTAAGAGCAAACCTGGATTGAAAATTTCTACTTACCACACTGAAAACAAAATATAGTAAAAATCTATATATATATATTAAAGGAGTAACAATTAGGATGAAGTGTTATTTTTAATTATTTAAATAATAAATGTGTCAATTTCTCATACATTTTAATTATTTAATTAATTTAATTTTCAACTAATTATTATTTCATTCCATATTTTGCATAATTTATTATTTTATTTCTATTTTTAAATCCATGCCGTATAAAAACATTCACTAATATGGGAAGCAATGCATTAAGGAAATAAATGAAATCTAAAAAAAATCACCAAATAAAATCGTATGATCAATCTCATCTAACACCGAATTCAATTTTGAAAAGTATAAATTTGGAGTGAATGAATCAGAGTCATTTTTTTTTTCTCTTTTGAAATGATACCCGTCTTTATTTGAAATAAAAATAAACATTAAACAATTGTTAAGATATAAATTTTTAAGGAAATTTTTGGGATTATGAATAAGGTAATATTGCGTTACTATGCTAAACTATATTTCGGTGCTTTTTTGTCACATTATCAATTCTCATTTGGATTTTCTCACCACCGATTCAAACTTATTTTGATTTGAAGTGATTAACGGGGGCATTTGATTTGTATTCTAAAATGAAGATTTTGATACATTTTTTTCTCTACAGTTTCTTTGCTCTCAATTTTGCGAAAATGTATCGTTAAATTGGGGTAAGATATTTGTTGGTTTTTGAGAATTTTTTTCCTTACAGTCTGATTTAAGTTATTGCACAATGTTCAAAGTAGTATTTTAATTTAAATTTGACTATAGAGAAATCCATTTATTATATATATATATATATATATATATATATATATATATATATATATATTTGTATATTTACAAAGCGGTATGCAAAATTGATTCTAGTCATATTTCAAGTTTTTTTTTTAAAATTATAAAGTTGTTAATGACTATGATTTTTTTAATGTCTATTAAAATATCAAATTTTTATGTTGTAATTTAAATAAAAAATTCATGACATCCACTTGGAAAGAAATATAAAATTTAATTTTATATTATATATATTTAAAACACTGGAAAAGATTTTATAGAACATAAATAATTGGTGCGAAAACAATTGACATCAAAATTTTTGTATACTTTGAGTAATATTTATCTACATGCATTTTGAATTTATTTTATATTGTCTTCAATATGATATTTAGGTAATAAATGTGAGCTTTGTAAAAAGAATTAATAAATTTGAATAAATTCTACTATTTAACAGACGCAATAAATTCGGATCAAAAGACATTAGAGGACTATATCATCTCATTGGAAGATGATTAATATAATAATACAAAAAAAAGTGTTCAACTGATACATGTTTATTGGTCGAGTCAACTAGACCGAGATCGTAATAAATTTTCTTATAAAGTTAAAATAATATTTCAAAAAATTATGTTCTCACAATCCGTGCATAGCACGGGCCAAAGACTAGTACTCCTATATAATGCTACCAAGTTTATACATGGGTGGAAAAACTCCCTATTCCCAACCACACATAACTACAATTGGTATTTAACAGTGTTGTCAGGAACGGATCGATCGATCGGACCACGAATCAAAACGAAAACTGATTTGATTTACCTGTAGTTTTTAAATTCACAACAGATCGGATAGAATCGGGTTCAACTCGTAAATCAACGGTCAGACCGAAAATCGGGTTGAACCCGGTTTTTTTATTTATAAAGTTTTAAACTAAAAAATTAACTTTAAAAATTAAAAATCAACTAAATAAAACCTATTATATTCATTCTATTTCTATTATTTTTACCCAACAACAAAATAAAATGTATCTAACTATGAAAAAAACATTAATTATTTTAGTTTTTGAAATTTAATTATCTATGTATTACTATGATATTAAAGCAATTTTCATTTAAGCATGATATAAATTAGGGTAAAGTCAAATTGTACTGATAAGGGTAATGTGGTTTGCTTCATTTGCAAACAAGGTCCCAAACTCTTAACATGTTAAAAAAGATTGCGTTGCAGTCAAGCCAAAGAGCATAAGAACTATTTTTTAACTGTAATTTTTAAACACAAAACCTGGTTAGTGGATAGCTCCTTCAGAAACTCACATTTTTAACTGTTCAAAAGCAGTTTTTGTATTTATAAAGTTAATGCAGATGATTTTTAAAAAAATTTAATCTGTAAATAGAGTATGTTAATTTCAAATAAAAAATTAGCGACTCTTTTTATCAAATGAAGTGTTAAAAAAACATATTTAACTCGTTTTTTTAACACTATTAACATTTTGGGACATTGTTTGCAAATGGGGCAAACCACAATATCTTTATTTGTATAATTTGAAACCATAGGACCCTGTTTGCAAAAGGCTCAAAACACAGAACCCTTTTTTGTACTTTACTCACTGAATTATTGTCTTTTATAAAGTTAAGTATCTATACTTATTTTGTTAAAATATAATTTAAATTATATATATAAAAAAAATTATTTATTACTCATCCAATCCAACCACTCCGGTCCATGTAGTTGAAACACATGAATCTCGAACATTTTAAAAATCAGGTTCGTTGTTTGGTCCGATCTTGACAAAATTAGTATTTAACGGTCTAACTTAAAGTAATGTGTTTTGCTAAAAAAAAAAAAAAATACTTTCCATGTGCCTTTATTTTGTGTTCGATGTTTTTTACTTTTTTTCCCAACTCTTTTTTTTAGGAGAAAAGGAATTTGCTGGAATACCTGCAGTTATTGAGATTTGTAGAAAATTGAATTGCTGGTTTACCAAACTATCTTAAACACTGCAGTGAGGTTCAAAACATATCCTTGAAATTTATGTTGTACCAAACTTAATAGTTACATTGCTACGGTTCCTACGACATTTCCCAACCTGATTGCAGTTTGTTCAATGGGGCACTGGAGACCCACCATAATTTTCTTCCCTCATGTTCCAAGCTGCTTATTTTGAAAATTTTGTATATATACTTTTTTGTTTTTTTTTTTGGAACACATAAGATTAGGTGTAGTTCAATTGATATAGAAAGTCTTGAATTCAAAAGTGAGACTCTTAATTATATATAATAAAGAAGAAGATTATGATCAATAACCCTAATTAGCCACCTACTTGGAATTTAAAAATTGAGGAAAACAAAACTCAGTCATCAAGATAGTCTCAATTCTTTCATTCAAGATTTAAGATTTTTTTACGGCTTTTAGGTGAAAGATACATCTCTTTTTTGTTTTTTGTAGTTTTCCTATCGCTTTTGAATAAAAATCATAGTAAATTTAATAACTTTTTCTATATAAGAAGTTTTATTTCTGCCCACGAGATTGACCCCAACAATCAAAGTGAATGTAATCAAGTGTGCCTTTTGTTCTATGAATAGCTTTAGGAAACCTGTTGCGATGTAATTTCTAGAAAACATAGTGTTCGCAGAACTCTAGATCTTGACCTTATGACCATCAAAAAAATTATCCTTTGATAGAATCTGCATCCTTCTTTTACCCATATGACCAATCTTGTATGTCATAGCTTTGCCATATCTTCCTAGTGAACCTTTAATGATGCAACATCAGTTCAACCTGTAATTGGGGAACCGTGTAGGAAATACAAAGTATCATTCTTCACACCTTTCAAAATCACATTGGAGCCCTTACAGAATCGCAGAAGTCCATCTTTTCTTGACCAACTAAAACCCCTATTGTCTAATAGCCTCGTAGATATCAGAGTTTTCATCGTCAATGAAACATGTCCTGATTTCGTTTGATGTGCAAAACTTAACATCATGTGTCTTTAACTTGATCGAGCCTATTCCAACTGCCTTGTAGACAAAACTATTAGACATTGAAGTACTACCCCCATCTACTTGCTTATAAGTAAAAAAAACCACTCTCTCTCCTTAGACAAATATGGTAAGTTGCTCTTAAATCAAGAACCCATACATCAGAGTGATGACTTTGTCCATCAAGAAATAGAGCAATATCGTTTTCAAAACTGGTGTCACCATATGCTACAGGAGCATAACTTGGTTATTTTTCTAATTGCTTCTTTTTCTTCTTTAGACAATTAGTTTTCTAGTGTCCTTTCTCCTTACAGTAGTTATAGACGTCGTCTGGCTTGGGATCCTTTGAGGACAACTTCTTTCACTTCTTCCGATTTGGTTTTAGCTTCCACAGCTTAACTGCTTATAAATTGGATAATCGCCCCATTTTTTCTTGGATCCACAGATTACAACTTTAAACCTTTGAAGATAACACCCTTTTGTACGCATCTTGCAAACTAGCGAATGATGGATAGGTCATGTTTACCTGAGGGCCATGTTTAATATCTATCTCACCATCTCTTTCATCCAAGGTAGACATGTCGTTTTGTATAATTCCATCTAATGGTTCAAATCTTAATTGCATTACATCATTTGTCTCACCACCTCTATCATTCACGGGTCATTTGGCAAGAGGGATGAGATAGGAGGTGGATTAGAGTGTGATAAAAGAAAGGAGATGGAGATGAGATTAAGTTTAAAGGATGTGTAGTCTCTTGTTTGGTTGAGATTGAGATGATAAAAGTTTAGTATAATTTTACCCTTATTTATAATTCGGGACAATGCGAGACAATGCGACGTAATGCGACACAGAACGGTGACCACCATGTGGATGGAGGACAGGTAACGGCCACCGGTATAAAAAGGATAGTGAAATGGGGAGATATAGAGGAAATTTTAAAAAATGGAAAAGGACTACTTAGTTATTTTCCATCTCTTTCACTTCTCATCCCCCATCCTCGGTTCTTATAACACCCTACAATATAATTTATGAATATCTTTTAGGGTAATTTCCTAAAAAAAACCAATGTATTTATTAATTTTGTTACAATGGTGTCCGTGATTATTTCTTGACAAAATAAGGATTGTGTTTAACTTCGTTACCTAAAAAGTAGAAAAATCACTAACGGTGTTAAATGTGATGATGTGGCACGAGGTATTTTTTTTTCCTAGTTTATTGTTTATGATGTAAAAAGCTTATTTTTCACACTTTAAAGTTGTGAACACATGATTTTTTTAAGAATTTACCAATAAATTTAGACAAAAAACACCCTGCCACATCATCACATTTAACACCGTTAGTCATTTTTCTACTTTTTGGATAAAAGAGCTAAGCACAATCCTTATTTTGTCAAAAGATAAACATAAACACTATTTTTTTGACAAAATTAATAAACACAAAAGCTTTTTTTTAGAAAATTACCGTATAAAAAAAACAAAATTTATGAGTTAAACATAGTGTTACTTTTGTTTTCAGTTATATCTCCCTTAGAGAATCTAGTAGTATTATCTTCAAAAAAAGTACAAGTTAAAGCATAGAAAAACCTCTGACCATGAGATTAAAGCTTCGTTCTTTAAGTCATACCAGTGATTTATTTTAGTTTAGTTTAGTAGTATTTTGTTCCGTTTAGCAATTTTCTTCATAATTGCACTTGAATTCAATGTAGTTCGGCTCAAATTCAGTTGTCACAAAGAACATGGTCTAATTTAAATGAAAAATGAAGTATTAAAACCAAATTAAGCATAATTTGAAAAAAAGAATATGAAAATTGGAAAGAAACACATAATAAAACCAGAAAGAAAAGTGATCACATCACATGGCCCTTATGTATAAAAATCCCCAATCACATGCTTCTCCTCTTCTTCTTCTTCCTCTCCCCTCCGGCGATGATTCCTCACCCTCCGCCATGCCCTCCTCCCCCCTCCGCCGCGTCATGCTAACCGCTTCTTCATGGCTTCACACGCGCCGTCGCCGCTGTCTATTTCTCCTCCTCTGCTCCCCTCTACTTCTACCCTTCCTCTGCGCTTCTTTCCCTCTCCTCTGCGCCATTGAGCTCTGCATCCGGATTTGTCGCCGGAACCGGAGAAGTAAGGACGGCGACGATGAGGATCGCTTCCGGCGATGCGAAGAAGGCTTCTGTAACTGCGATCCGGAGGAAGTTGGACTTCTGCATAGGTATTTAGAAGATCAGTTGATTCTTGTGAAATCTATGTATGAGTGTGGTGATGATGATGATCATGATCATCATCATGAACATATTACTCCATATCTTGATTTCAGAACTCCTCTTTTGGCTTAATTAATTGTATTTTGTAAATTGAACTTGTAATTTTGATAGATGAATTGACAATAGGGTTTTTTTTTTATTTATTTGATTTTATTGATTCAGAATTATTATTATTATGTTTGAATTTCATTTTCTTGGAGATGATCATTTCTGACTTTTTTTTTTTTTTTTCTTTTATGAGTGTGATTAATGTAATTGAGGTTTATGGTGTACAATTTCAATGCTTAATTTGTTAATTACATTATGAAATCCAAGTTGATCCATATGTGTAAACTTCTTGGAACACAAATTATTCTGTCGGTAATAGCAATTTAACAGTCGTAAAAGGTATAATTAAGTCATGCTACAAGTCATTATAGATATTTTCTTTCCTTGTATATTTTTTCACTTTCCACCAGTAAGAGTAGAAATGGTACCAAGAACATACAAAAGAAAACAAAGTATTTCTACTATTGTTATGGGTTTATAAGTATACATATTTTTCTCTATACGATCATTTTTCAACCAAGTAATATTTTTCTTTATTTTTATTAGTCGGATCTATTATACTTTGTCGATAGTAAGAGTTATTTGTACAAAGAGAAAATACAAGGTCTTTTTCAACCACGCGGTATCGATGGTATTAACGCTAGACTAATATGTGGTCACACTGAGAAGCTCCATATAGGTGATATAAATACTAGTCAAATTGGGTTGCTTCATACGAGAGCGGAAATCGAATTGCATACTTTTTTTAAAAGACGAGAGTGTTTAACCATTCATGCCAACTAACTTAATTTATAACTGAAGTGAAAAATGGGAGAAATCAGTTTTGGTCGTGGTTTCTAGTTTCTTCTATGACTTGCCTTAAAATAAGAGGATGTTTTTTTTTTTCCGAAGACAAATAAGAGGATGTTTGTTTACTACTTTTCAAATACTTTTTGTTTTTCCATATTAAAAATGAGAGTTTCAAGTGTTTGGTTAGTATCCACTTGTTGCTTTTTGATATCAAAAAAATACTTTTAGAAAAAGTATAGAATTTATATTTTTCAAACATCTTTTACATTTTGGATGTTTTATCTTTTATATGCCCTTCAAAGTTTCATTGTTTCAAATTTTATTTACTTTACTCATTTTACTTCTCTTGCATATTTATTCATTAATAAATCAAGACATTTTTTTTATAATGCAACTTTTATTAAGTACCCCAAATTTTTTACTCTATGCATGTATAAAGTTATCAAAGACAAGTTTATTCTAAGTTTTCGGTTGGGTTAGACAGTCTTATTGACACTAGATAAAAAAATTTACAAATTAATTAATATAAATTTCAGTAAATATATTTTTATGTAAGAATAAAGTTATTTATAAATCATTTTTTTTATAATTTTATTAATATTATTTTTAAATTCATTTTATATATTAATTTAAGACATGTCAATATAGGTCATTTTACATCGTAACAGTAATAGTTAATCATAATTTTACCAAATATTATTAAACAAACATCAAACAGCAACCAGACGGTCCCGTTTCGTGCAGCTGTTCATGTTTGCTATTTGTTGCTCTCGGTTGATGTTTCTGTTTGCGTTTGCTGTTTCGTTTTGTTGTTTTACAGTTTGCTCTTTGATTATTAGTGTTTGGTAAAATATAATTAAATTTTGTTGTTAGAATATAAAATGACTAATGTTTACATATTGAATTTTTTTTTTATTAATGTAAATACAAAGGATAATAAAGGAAAATAAGATCTGCAATATATTTTTTTTGTAGAAAATAAGTATTTTGTTGCTTCTTGAAAAAGAAAAAAGCATCTACTCCTAATTTCTAACCAAACACTATAACAACTGTTTTTTGACGTGAAAAGGCAAAAAACAGTAACGCTTAGAAACAGCAAACAACAAACCGTACAAGCAAACAACAACAGCAACCCGCAGTTAAACCAAACAGGCCCTAAGTCAAATTAAAAATCGAATCATGTAATTAAAGTAGTTCCATGCAAATTATAAATATGATGAAGAAAAATCAATAGATAATCGCAAAAGGAGATCAAATTCCAATGTCAATAGATAACTAAATTATAGAAAATTCAACCATGTTGTTCTAAAAGGAAGATAAAACTATAATTACAAATGCATTTCATCAAGCAAAGTAAATATTGGCAGTCAAACGAGGAGTTGCTACTACAACCAAGGGCTTAGCAAGAGCTAAAGTATCCAACGACTCGGATAGATCAATGGTTGTTTGATTCGGAGGTATGTTCCAACTAAATCCTTGAAGAAGTCTTGCGAACAACATTATAGTCATTGAACTTCCCAATGCTACCCCAGGGCACCTTCGCTTTCCTGTGCTGAATGAGATAAACCGTAAGTTGGATTCATTTAAGGTAACTTGATCACATCCATTCAAATGCCTCTCGGGTATGAACTTTAATGGTTCATCCCGAACTTTAGCGTTTCGACCCAAGCCCGCACGACTCAGCAAAACATGGCTACCTTTGGGGATGAAGTATTTCCCAACTGTTGTATCAGCCATTGCAACATGAGGAAGATTGAATGGAACAATTGGGTGGAGGCGGAAGGCTTCTCTTGCGCAAGCCGCAATGTAATTCAGTTGTGAGAAATCCGATTCTTCAACTAGTCTCCCTTTTCCGACAACTCGGTCTAATTCTTCAACAGCTTTTTCCATTATCTTTGGTTGATTTAACATCTCAGCCAATGCCCATTCAATCACACTTTGAGGATTATCAACTGTTGCCATCATTATTTTCTGCAAACAATTCCAACGAGATACTTTCATGTAAATTTGAGAGTCAATCAATTTTGTAGGCCAAATTTGTAATCGTAAAACATGTACAGAAAGATAGACATTACCATTAATTGAGCTTGAACTTCTTCTATGGAAAGTAAAGGGTTACCATTAGAATCCTTCAATGTAATAAACATGTCAAGCAAGTCCACAACTTCTTTATTATTATTATTCCCAAAACTCCACTCTTGAAATCTTTTTTCAATTATGGGTCCTTGTAATTTCTTCATAATCTTCAAAGCATCCTTAATTTTTTTCTCATGGCCACCAAAATCAAATATTTCCAAGCAAGGAAAATAATCTGAAACACAAAATGAATATACATAAGCAAGAAGAATAAAAATTGCATTAACATGTTCTTCATCTTCAAAACTAGGTCCTCCATCAATCTTTAAGTCCCCAAAAGATCTCTTGTTGAATATCATATTCCTCACTAGGTTTCCACCATAGTGTTGCAAGACAAATCGAATGTCGACTAAACCCGAGTTTTCAGACTTTGTACACAAGTTGTAAACATATCGAACAAGGTGATTCGCTTCGCTGAGTCTCTTCGAGAGGAAGAACTTATGTTTCGCCGGGGAAAGCATCTCAGTTAAAACAACTCTCTTCATTTTCCTCCATTGCTCCCCAAACGGACTCACCGCGGTTGCCAAGTACCCGTTGGTGATAACACAGGTGGACATGCTTATGGGTCGGTTTGCAAAAATCGAATCTTGCGCTTTTAAGAACTCGCATCGCAGAGTGGGACATGCCACGATTATTGTATGAACACTTCCAAGGCGAAAACAAGCAATGTCAGTGTTTAGTTCTTTCATAAGAGCGAACATCCACCGGAAAACGGGTTTGTTTTTAAGCATTGTCGGTAAACAACCAACGACAGGCCATGCTTTCGAACCCGGGGGTAATGGAAGCCGAATTGATTTGTTGTCTTTTTGGTTGAGGGATTTCATGTAAGGAATGTGAAATAGCATTGACATGGAAAGAATGAAGGATGATGAGAGGATGAAAAAAGGAATTGAATTTGAACTAACATGAAAAATTAGAAGAGAGATTATGGAGGTTATGTTCTTCATTGTTACACTTAATAGACTCTTGTTTTTTTCTCTTTTTTCATTGCTCCTATGTAAGATGTTCAAAGAACATGTCCAATTTATAGAAGCACAAAATAAATAAATTGAAAGAAGAGATTGAGCTAGAAAAGGATACTTTTTAGCTAATTAATAATTAGGAGTTGATTTAAGCTCAATAAACTCATAATTTTACAAGCAAATTTAATGAGTTGGAATCTTCTGTGAGAGGGATAGGCAAGGAGACAGTAAAATGAGGACAGAAGATTCCAACTCAAATTTAGTTATATACTGAAGTAGAAATCCACCAAACCGTGCTCCAAAAATTAGATTGGTCGGCATTTGATGTGATGTTCGAAAACAATTATATAAACCAAAAATATACTGAAGTAGAAATTAGAATTTAGTATTCAGGTAATGCAATTCTTATTTAGCTCAAATCAACTCATAATTAGCTAATTAATTAAGGTTGTCGGATTCTTTGGAACCCAATTAAGCTAAGAAATTTCTAAGCAATATGATATGTCCTATATTTATGGTACGAGGATGTACTATGGTTCACATTTTAGGGAGCTAAGTTCATTTCTTAGTGTTTAGTATTTCATAAATGATCAACTAAATTTTATATAATTAATTACGATAGGTAAAGATTTTACTGGTCAAGATGTAATGACTTATGTGAGTTCAACTAAATTTTATATAATTAATTACGATAGGTAAAGATTTCACTGGTCAAGATGTAATGACTTATGTGAGTTCGATACACAATTGACATGGTGTAAATCTTTTTAGAAAATTAATAAATTTAACGATCGTTAATTTTGATTGTCAAGTCAGACAGATTGAGACTCGGTGGACCTTTGATCCGAGTCATTTTGGTTTTGATTCAATCGCCTTATTTTAGCTTTTGTTAGTATCCACTTTTTGCTTTTAATATCAAAAAAGTACTTTTTCAAACTACTTTTTGTTTTTTCATACTAAAAATGAAAGTTTCAAGTGTTTGGTTTAGTCTCCACTTTTTGTTATCAAAAAAGTACTTTTTCAAACTACTTTTTGTCTTTCCATACTAAAAATGAAAGTTTCAAGTGTTTGTTTAGTATCTACTTGTTGCTTTTTGATATCAAAGAAATACTTTTCGAAAAAGTTGAAAATTCATACTTTTCAAACATCTTTTACGTTTTTGATGTTTTATCTTTTATATGCCCTTCAAATTTTCATTGTTTTAAATTTTATTGATTTTACTCATCTTACTTCTCTTGCATATTTATTAATTAATAAATCAAGAGATTTTTTTTATAGTGCAACTTTTATTAGTACTCCAACTTTTTTATTGTATGCATGTATAAATTTATCAAAAGATAAGTTTATTCTAAGTTTTCGGTTGGGTTAGGTAGTCTTATTGGAACTAGATAAAAAAAAATTAAAACTAGATATATTTTTTTAGGAATTAATCAATATAAATTTCAGTAAATATATATTTTTATGTAAGAATAAAATTATTTATAAATCATTGTTTTTATAATTTATTAATATTTTTTTAAATTGATTTTATATATTAATTTAAGACATTTTCATATAGGTCATTTTACATCGTAATAGTAATAGTTAATCATAATTTTACCAAACACTAATATCAAACATCAAATAGCAACCAGGAATTAGAAACAACAAACCGTAACAGCAACCAGCAAACAGCAACAACAACCACAGTTAAACCAAACAGACCCTATACAGAACTATGAAGACCAAATGAAAAATGATTGAAAATTGTTTGACTTACCTTAAAAAACAACTATATAATCTCTAGAAAATAAAAAGAACTGCTTTTTGGGTAAAGTTAAATGTTTCATTTATTTTTCGAAAAATGATTTCTTAAAAAGAATTTCAATGGTTTCATTTATTTTTCGAAAAATGATTGTGGAACTCTCTTTTCTTTCAAATACATGATTGTAGTTTTACATTTAGCAAAATGGGAACTATTTTATAGACGCTCATAAAATCGTTGTTGACGACTTAAAAAATGACATATTTCAAAGTAAAATGATATTTTAAGAAATTTTAATTCTTCAACTTTTTTATTTTGTGATCATTTAGATGGTGTTTGGTGAGGGAAGAGAAAGTCAACGTTTAGAAAGAAAAAAATTAAAAAACGATGATTTTCAAAAATTGAGAATGTAGCTCCATGAAAAAGATGGTACTAAAAAACATTAATTTTTGAAATTTTTTTTTAAGGTCGCTAATAATGAGTTTTATGACAGTTAAACTAAAATGTCCCTTTTTTCAGAAAAAAAATGTAAAAACATAATCTTACGTTTGAAAAGAAAAATTGCACAATTCTTTTTTTTTTTTTAAACCATAAGTTTTTTTTTTCTTTGAACTTTGCCCTTGACTTTTTCGTTAAAGAAAGGATGAGTCATATAACAAAAATTTATATCTTTTTCTTTTTAGAAACCAAAATTTATATCTTTTATTTACTTAAATCAACTGTTCTTCACATAATAGTTAAAAGTATATAATCATACATAAAAATAATTTTTCTCTATGACTAGTATTAGTATTTTCAGTGATTATTTTATATCGAATAAGCAGCTATAACAATTTAGTGAACTAAAACATGAAATTTGAATAATGAAGAGGTTTGGGCAAGGATGTGTGGTTGGCATTGGGCCCGTTAATTATAAATGTGTGTTGTGGACATCATTATGTAAGGAACAATCGGAATAAGATCAATACTTGGGCCATTATATTACAAGTATAGTTTGTTCATTTGGTTTTGAATTGTGATTTCATTTTATTTGTATATTTTCATCTAAGGATGAGAATGTGATATTTACACATCCAAATGAAGGTTGCTGATGATATTGTAATAAGGCTCTATCTCGGTTGTAGATGCGGAACATGCATTTCCGGATGTTAGTATAAAAATAGGTAATTAGGGGAATTCTCTGTTCATTGATCATCGTACCTCATATTACATGAATCTGTCTTTTTGCAACTTTCTCTAGTACAAAATGAATATCCATTTCAATATACTTGGTCCGTTAATGTTGTACTGAATTTTCATAGAGGTATGTGGTACTTACATTGTCACAATAAATTAATGTAGCTTTCTATAACAATGTAGTTCAAAAAGAAGGTTTCGTAACCCGCAGGATTCTGAAACAATATTAGCCACCCCCACAATATTTAGCTTCAGCAGGAGAATACAAAAATGAACGGAAG
Organism: Euphorbia peplus; assembly: GCA_028411795.1. Taxonomy (NCBI): domain Eukaryota; kingdom Viridiplantae; phylum Streptophyta; class Magnoliopsida; order Malpighiales; family Euphorbiaceae; genus Euphorbia; species Euphorbia peplus. Next base: position 23,418,695 of record CP110844.1, read on the forward strand.
AAAGTAACATTATTAAAAGCTAAAGCACTAACATTTTATAATAAACACGAGAAAAAGACACATGATTGATTATATAATAAAGCACTAATTAATTATATAATTATAGTCTCGATCATGATTCACATGATTGATTCAACAACGCACATCTCTCTCTCTCTCTCGTTCCACCATGGAAGAAGCGGCGGTGGATGGTTTCGTTGACTACGAAGGGCGGCCCGTTCTCCGATCAAGCTCCGGCGGGTGGAGTGCTGCATATTTCATCATAGGTGTAGAAGTGGCGGAGAGATTCGCGTACTATGGGATATCTTCGAATCTTATATCATATCTCACCGGTCCACTTGCTCAATCCACCGCTACTGCCGCTGAGAATGTCTCCACGTGGTTCGGCACCGCCGCGCTTCTGCCGCTTTTATGTGGCTTTCTTGCTGATTCTTTTCTTGGCCGATTCCGTACCATTGTACTTGCATCTCTCATCTACATCTTGGTACATTACTTCACTTTCTATTTCGGTTCTCATTCCAGTTACTTAACCGATTGAACTTAAAGCTCGAGCTTATAGTTAAGGGTTAACAACGTACCATTATTTCCACAGCAAATAGTGAGGAATTAGACATTTTAGCATATGTGAATTACTTATCATCTTGACTTGAACATGGAAATATCTTTCAGGGATTAGGCTTGTTGACACTATCAGCTGCCCTGACTTCAACTGATATCTCTGAATGTGAAAATATTAACAACGTACAATCATGTTCCCCGCCGTGGTTCCAGATCATCTTGTTCTTCTCTTCTCTATATCTAGTAGCTCTTGGACAAGGTGCCCACAAACCTTGTGTTCAAGCTTTCGGAGCTGATCAATTCGATGGAGCTGATCCAGACGAAAGTAGAGCAAAAAGCTCGTTTTTTAATTGGTGGTATTTTGTTACAGCTGTAGGGATTAACATATCACTCGTGGTTGTTATCTACATCCAAGAAAACCTTGACTGGATTCTCGGATTTGGAGTCCCATGCTTGTTCATGTTAGCTTCATTATTTCTTTTCTTGCTTGGAAGCAAAACTTACCGGTATAACATAAAAAAGAACGACGAAAATTCACTTGCACAGATAGGTAGAGCAGTTTGTGATGTGGTTAGAAATCGAACATCTCAAAGTTCCGAGGAATCCAAGTGAGCATATAAATTATGATATTTATTTTAGTGGTTAATTTCGACATTCTTTCACTAATATATCATTGACAGGTTTCTGAACGAGGGACTGTTAGCACAAGGTCTCGAGGCACCAAGTGATAGCCATGTTGAAGAAAGAAAAGCATTTGTTCGGCTTATTCCAATATGGGCTACTAGCTTAGTATACGGAATCGTGTTTGCTCAATCCAACACTTTCTTCACGAAGCAAGGAGTTACAATGGACAGAACAATTTCATCAGGCTTCCGAATTCCTGCTGCTTCACTTCAAACCTTCATTGGTTTTGCCATAATCTTCCTTATTCCAGTCTACGACCGTGTTTTTATCCCCGTCGCTAGATACTTAACAGGAAACCCCTCTGGCATCACAACACTTCAAAGAATCGGAACCGGAATGTGTGCATCTGCTTTATCTATGGTGATTGCAGCTCTTGTAGAGAAAAAGAGACTTGAAACCGCTGAAGAATACGGGATGATCGATCTGCCAAACGCGACAATTCCAATGACCATTTGGTGGTTAGTACCTCAGTACGTATTATGTGGCATTTCGAATGTGTTCACGATTGTTGGTCTTCAGGAATTTTTCTATGATCAAGTTCCTGAGGATTACAGAAGTGTGGGACTATCACTTTACTTGAGTATAATTGGGGTAGGAAGCTTCTTAAGTAGCTTTATGGTGTATGTGATAGATAAAATTAGTGGTAAATATGAAGAAGAGAGCTGGTTTAGTAGCAATCTGAATAAGGCTCATCTTGATTACTTTTATTGGCTACTTGCTGGACTTGGTGCACTTGGTTTCTTTGCCTATTTCTACTTTGCTAAGTCTTACATTTACCGAAGGGTGTATCGAAGTTAGTTGTATTCTTCTCGTATTGTTAATAATTTGGACCTCATCCCACATGTATTTTGATAAATTAACATCAAATTTGATGAAGCTGGCAGCTCCGCCACGGATTGTAGAGCTAAAATTAGCTTCCAAATATGAATTTCTGGCTCCATCACTACCTCATTGCATTAACGTTCAATTTTACAATAATATAATGTTGTTATTAACTTGGAACAAAATATAAAATATCTATCTTTCGCCTCTTTGTTCGGGTGTGAGTCCTCCTTTCCCGCAACTTGGACAACTTTTCATTCCAAATCCTTGGCAATCATAACACCTTCCAACATAGTAAATTATAAAGTTTATCATAATTGAGGCACTTCTGTATATGAATGAATGGTAACTGGAAATAGGAAAAAAGAAAAAAGAACCACTTAGTACTTACTTCCAACGCTCAAAGATATTCCCATTTTTTTTATTTCTTCCAGTGCCCTGATATCAAAATTTATTAACTTCAACATAAAATAATAATTGCAATTGGAAAGCTATGGTGATTAATAAAACCTTGCACCCTGGACAATCAATGGCACTTTTGCCTCCACATGTTTTGCAGCTATTAAAAATCTGCATATCAAAGCAAGTAAAATTGCAGAGCATAAACAGTACTGTAGCTATAATATTTACTGTGCTTTTGGATGTTGCATATATTTTTGTCATAATAACGAAATTAAATCTGTGTCTGGGAGGTTAACGGAGGTGAAAATGAATGAGATTAATGAAGTAACAGATGGAAAGAGATAGAAAAAGAAGTGATGGAAATGAAGTTACAAGTTAACTTTATTTGCAATTTATAAAATTGAATTGAGTCAATAGATGTAAATTAATTAAAAAGATTATGTTACTTATCTTAACTCTCGATTTAGAGGTAATGAAAGTAAAATATTGACGTTATAACCTTCAATAACTCTCTAAAAAATACTCTCAAATCAGGTTAAAGTAAAAAATTAACACCAAATGGGCCCAACCCCCAAAAAAAACAAAAAAACGCGTCAGGTAGGGGTCGAACCTACGACCTTCAGCTTAGGAAACAGACGCTCTATCCACTGAGCTACAGACGCTAACCCTATTTACTATCAAAATGTATTATAAATATATAGTATATATTGTTCACAACTTTCCTGCAAGTTTATAATAATATGTTGGTTAATACATGTACAGCTTTTAAATTTCATTTTCTTCACTTAGCATTTTTAATTTATTGGTAATTTTAAAAGCTACTTGAATTTGTAATTTCTTTCCATTTAGTCTTTTCAACTTGTAAATCTTTTCCACTTTACCCCTCAACTTGTTAATTGTGATTCATTTTGACTCTTTTGTGCTGAGGTGTCGTAAAAAATTTATTAGCATTTATATTATGCCAATTTAGCACAAAAGAACAAAATAGATCATATTTGACAAGTTGAGAGGATCAAGTAGAAAAAGATTACAAATTTAAGTACCTAATAGATTGTATCTTAAGTTGAAAAGGCTAACCGAACAAAATGGACAAGTTTAAAGGGTTACATATATACTGCGGATTGAATTCTGTAATAGAAAGGACTAGATGCGCTTCTTCTATTCCGGAGACTTATAACTATTGTCATCGTAGAAAATGAAATATGGAACTGAAACTCTAAATCATAAACTCTAAATTCTAAAAGTTATAACATGTGTTATTAAATCATTGATTCGGTGTACGGATGTCGTGGTACAACAGGTATATTCTAAATTTTTTTTTAGAAAAGATGCAAATAGGTAAGCGAAAATGTGTACCGTGTTGAGAGACTTTCCGGCGAGGACCGAGACAGTTCTAGGCTTCGGGTGAGTGAATTGGTGAGGGGAAAGTAGTGATGTATGATTACATGGCATGATGCTATTGGTTGTGAGCTTCTCCATCTTCTTACTTTCCTTGCTCTTTAGTTTATCCTACTCCTACTCGTGATGATATGATATATGCCCCTTCCTTTTTGCAACTTCTTTTTCCATTCATGTATTACCTATAATTTGAGAGGTGGAGGATTGTGGATAACATATCATAAATATAATCTCATTTTATTTCTTAATTATTCAATTTCTATTTCCTTATAACTTAATTTTCTGATACTTATATATTGGATTAAATTGTAATTATTTTGTTTTGTATTATATTTTAACTAATTTTTTTTTAATATTTTGTAGGGTGGGAATTGGATTATTGACCTTTCACATTCATACATTGATAGATGTATTACGGAGATAATTTAATGAATCTAATTGGATGCTAAGACCTACCAATATTGATAATTTTATAACTTTTACACTATTCTTTAAAAAAATATATGAGAATATGTGGCTTTCAGTCTTATAATTACGATCATTTCGACACTACACAATTTGATGTCATACAATCTCTTTCTGAATCTCCAACTATTACTGAAAATTATTATTAACATGTTTGTCTTAGAAGAAGACGAGATACTACTAAGGATGGACGTGAAACTAAAAGTGCATGTGTTAGTAGATTTAGATGTCACCTTCTTCTTTTTTATATTAAAAAATGCATAAATAGCGGACAAATACATCTAGTCTCACATGATTGGATTAGTATCCTCTGAAGTTGAGATATAATCAAGTTGGCCAAGTTGTAATCTCAACAATTAATTGTAAAATTAATGGCTGACATATAATTAGTAAATTTTAATATTTAATGAGTATTTATTACAAATAAATCTCAACCGTTAGATTTTACAAATAGTGATTAAGATACATTGAGCTTGATTAAATTAATCATATATCAACATGAAAAGATCTAAATTCCACCGTTAATACCATTTTCTAATATTTTTTAAATAATGCATATATTGATTTTCTTTTTGTGACAATGTATAAATTGATATTAGCGTTGACCATTGTTCCTATATGGAGTTTAGATGCTTTCTATAGTTACTTTGGAGTAACCTTTACTTTATTTTTATTAGTATTAGATTAGATTTTGTCCACTAATCTAATGATGATTATGGGCAAACTAATGATTATTTTGTAAAAAGACAAAGTAACCATAGAAAAACTCTGAAGTTCAACCGGTGGTAAAATTCTACGGAAAAATCTTAAAAATAATTATATAAAAACAAAAGAAAAAATTAAGTAATTTTGTCAAACAATATTTTAGGGAAAAAAATCTGATGTCCCGAACTTCCTATGCCATTTTTCTGTCCCCCTTTTAATTTTTGACATGTGTAAAAAAGATTCCACGACGGATTAATTCGGGAACAATTTAGGATATAATAAAAAACCATTAAAATCATTTTTACACATGTCAAAAATTGAGAGAGGGACAGAAAAATAGGATAAAAAGTCCGGGACAACAGATTTTCTTCCATATTTTAGTGATCCAAATCACAAATGTACACCTCTACAAAAAATAGTGATACTATTTTTTTTTTTGGTAAAAATTGTGGATAACTATATGACGGCAGGTATTAATAAATAATTAGTGGGTTAATAGATGTGGGTTAGGCTTGTAAACTTTAGGAATTGGGTTAGTTGAGTCGATCGTAAATCTGATCGGACACGGAAATGAATTCTTAACTGAATCTTTCATCGAAGACTATATAAACCCCAAACACCCATCCTAACAAAATCATCCATGCCCATTTACCAGAAACAAAGATTATATTAACTACGTTCTCCGTACACCGGATCAATAATATACGTTTAATGACGAAATTCGAGAGTTCGAAGTCTATCCCTAATTCCTCCTCCGCCAAAATCCATCCCTCCAACGACCTCGATACCGATCCGAGTTCCTATTCGCTCGAGAAGTTTCGACTCTACGAGACTCGACAGGTCAGCTTGTTCTTCATGCTCACATCTTTTACTTCATATCAAATTGAAGGAAACTTGAAATTTTGTGTTCTTGTTGATTAATTGCTTCGATATGATGAGGTTTACGAAACGATTGCTTAAGCTTTCATGATCACTGTTAATAATTGCTCTACTTGCTGAAACAGACTTTTCAAAACCTAATCCTCTTTACTGCAACTTTCTATCTGTAAATTTAATGAGTTCTATACATTGTTGTCAACGCCGAAAGGTGAGTCAAGTCGATAAATGTAAAAAATCGCGCGAGAGAAAGGCAGGCAGTCGCCTTTTGCACGACAAACAGAAGGTTCAAAAAAACATAGGAAATACCAGGCAATAGATGCCTCCAATCCTCATCAAGATCAATATCATCAAATCTTCCACTTTTTCATCCTTAGAATTAGTGTGGGAGACTTGAAACACCTTGAGTTCAAGTGGAAGTCAAAAGGCGACCCGTCCAGATAGGAAGGTGGTGGCGGCTTAGCCCTGGGGCGAGAAAAGGCGTCGCCTTTTTAAAACTATGGTTCTATAGTGAGTTTCTTTTTATACTGCATTTAATCAGCTACAGAAACTATTTATGTCTTTGAATTGTGTGTAATCAAGTGAAACAACACTGCCGATTTCAATTTTTTAATAGCCACTACAGTTTAGAGAAAACTTATCTAGCATTTTTATTTTGTTTCTGATCTCTGATTTTGTGCTTTTGCCTCAGTATTATTATTGCTAATATTATGTAATTTTGTTTTCTTTTATTTTTTGTTTTCTATATAAAAGTATCAGTTTTTTCTTTTCTTGAGCAGAGATTTTATCTAATTGGTAGTGATCGGAACAAGAGGTTCTATAGAGTGTTAAAGATTGATCGTTCTGAACCTTCTGATCTAAATATTAGTGAAGATCCAGTGGTTTATTCACCACAAGAAATCAAGTGCTTGCTTCAACGAATCTCGGAAGGCAATCGAGCTACCGGAGGACTAACCTTTGTGGCTAAGGTTTATGGCATAGCTGGTTAGTATTGGCTGTTCACTTGTTTCCATTTGACAACAATTTATTCTCAATGCCTATTCTTTCTTGGTTTTCTCAGGTTGCATTAAGTTTTTGGAGTCATACTATTTGATTCTAGTTACAAAATGTCGGCAAGTAGGATGTATATGTGGCCATGCTATATATAGTATCGAAGAAAGCCAACTAATTACCGTTCCACATGCCTTGGTTCAAACTGATGTTGCACATTCTAAAACCGAATTAAGGTACATTGGTGCCTTGCATGTTTGAGAGAGATATTTCATGTAATGATGGGAACGGAACACTGGTTGTGGTGTTGATCGCAATCTTGAAACGAAGTTGGCCAGAATTAGTTTTGTTCTTGACTCTTACCTTCAACGGAAGTTTGGTGAAAATGTTCTTTTCTTGTACTTTTGGGAAATTAGTCCTTAGTTTGCAGCTTCCCTCCTTCACTTCACTGAAAGGTTACACGTGTGTCGTATGAAATTGAATTCCTGTTTTTGGATTTGAGTTTTTGACATGATGAAAGGCAAAACAATATGGCAGAAGGGATGTCAGGGGAAGATTTGAATCTGAAATTGGCATTGTTGTATTATTGGTAGCAGAGTTTTTATGCCTTTTTTAGCACTTTTATATGGATTTTTTGTGTTGCAGTACTCATCATCCGTTACTGTTTGCTTCAAATGAATCAAAATTTGATATTCTTTTCATTCTGAGATTTTCCTTCTTGAATTATTTTGAGTTTTATTTTTAGTTTTCAACTATGATCATACATAGAGTTTCAGAGAGGGGATACGTCATTGATATTTGCTATATTTGATTGTTACTCTTTGTTTTTCTTTCGTTTTCAAAGATGATTTAATTGAAAGTTTGAACTTACAACTGAACCATGAGAATATATGCATTAGTTTTTTACTTGATAAACCCCCTTATTAACATGACTCAGGCTCCAATTATTGTCTAAGCACTTATACCATTGTTTAAATGCAGGTACAAAAAGCTGTTATCTAGCGTGGATTTGACCAAAGATTTTTTCTTTAGTTATACATATCCCATAATGCAAAGCCTGCAAAAGAATGTTTTGTCCATGGATAAAGAGAGGATGCCATATGATGACATGTTTGTGTGGAATGAGTTTCTGACAAAAGCTATTCGGTCTAAATGTGGTGACACTATTTGGACAATAGCATTAGTTCACGGGCACTTTAAGCAGGTACGCATGTCTTTTCTTTATCTTTCACTTATGTAGTTGTCGAGGATCATGTAGTATTGCAAGTATTTCTCTTTAGTAGTTTTGAGATACATTTGGATTGTATTGCGTTCTAAATTCATGCAACTAAATATTTTGGTTTGAAATGCATTCTAATTTCTTTTTAGCATTGTGTTTTCACCTTCTATTTTACTGGATCATTTAAAGTAAATCTTAAGTTCTGGTATTTGCTTATTAGTTTATATACAACGTTCTCTTCACAATGTTATGGTTATACGATTTTTGAATAGAGTTTTATCTAGTTCTAACTCACGAGACATGATTTGATAGCTTGATAGTAGTCTTTACTTTATTATTATCAAGTAAAATGTAAAATTTCTTTTGTGCTCATGACAGATTAGGTTATCAATCTTTGGGAGGGACTTCAGCGTTTCTCTGATTTCTAGACGCTCCCGACATTTTGCTGGCACTCGGTATGTTCTAATGTTATTTGTGCAGTCTGTAACTAACAGCCTTACATTTAGTCACCAACTTTTGCATGTTATAAGTTTGTATAAATATTTCTTTTTACTGGGAAATGCATAGATTTACAGCATTAGCTCATGCATTATCATTATTATTATTATTATTATTTATTATTATTATTTGTGGATTAACTTTGGTATGCTTCATCGTGAATCAGAAGGACATCTAATTGTTCTTCTCTGTCATTAGAATGGCCAGTCTAGATTATGGAGTTAATTACAATATGTTTATGTTCCTTTCAGGCTTGGAGTAAAAATTTATGTGTTCCACTTATTTTAAAATCATTGATAATCAATGATTTCAAAATATTAATTTTTCATAAATGTTGAGCTTCTTCATTAATTATTTGTTGTATTTTCAAGGAAAAGTCACCATTATATCTTTTGCATTTTTTTATTTTTTTACTGTGTTTTGGATTCCAACTGCGGTTATTTATAAAGTTACATCGAATCTTCATTTTGAATTTGAAGAGACAGTTAGAAGAGTCTTCAATGTGAGGTAAAACAAAAATTCAAGTCTTTTGTGCGAGTTAATATAAGAGTTTGAGGATTTAATACTTTAATAGAATAAGGGTGCTAAGTTGGTAGGATAGGAATGATCGTGAAAGAAACTCTTTTCCCTCTTTCTTCTTGGTAGAACATTCTAATTTTGATCTCATAAGATAATTCTTCCGTGGGTTTGATCTTGACCCACTACTTACTTTGTCCCATAAAATACATTTTCTGGAGATTTCTCGCGAAGCAAATTATATCTTCTTGTTTGTTCAGGGAAGGAGTGAAGGAGGAGCAGCAGACTATGTTAGTGAATCTCATCCTCTTTTTCTCGATAGTTACTTTCTTCTCTTGCTATTTCTCTCTTAAGAAATTCAGCATTCATTAGTTTTGTTAGGTATTCTAGAGCCCTCTTTCATTTTCTTTCTCTAATGCCTTTGTACTCTTTATGTTCCATTTTCACGTAATTCATTTGTTTAAGGACATGATATAAATTTGAGGTAATTGAACATGTTTTCCTTAGAACATGGTGGTATGAAAAGTATTGAGTAAGTAACTCATGTTCCCTTTTACCCTAACACTCTATGACCTTTTAACTCCTTTCTAATTCTTGGACCAAAAAATTCCCTCCCCCCCACCCCAACCCAGAGGACAAAGAAAAGTTTTTTGAAAAAAAAATATCCTTGAACCACAAAATTAGATCTCGAAAGGGAAATTTGAAGAACAAATAAGATCATAGACACTTGCTTTGCATGTTAGTATTGTGTTCCAGGTCATAGCATTCCCATTTGATCTTTCCGAGTCTCTTTATATTGATCCTTATTCCATAAAATCTCTCTCTCTCTCTCTCCTCTTCTCTTCTAGTCAATGTTGCCTTCACTTTTGCTGGCAACTTTGTTGATATTGTTTTGAGCCCACTTTATTTTGGTTTTGTCATCATCTTCTTCCTTTGATTACTTTGGTTTCCAATCTTGAATTGTTTTGAGTTCTCGAGCTGTTGTCAATCAGGCCAGTTATCTAAGATTCTAATCTTGTCATTAACTGAAAGGTAATGTCTTTCTTTCTGCATCTAATGTGTATTTACATAAATGCATCAATGTTGTTTTTATCCATAAAGTCGTGCATTTGCTGCGAACTTAAAAGGTTGCTGTGAAGTTATGAATTGGAGATGGAGAGATGATGAAACACCCCTATTATGAGCAAATCATTTTTCGTAAAACAAGCTTAAGAAGTGTGATTTAGCAAAGTTCTAAACATAATTATTAACATAGAAATGACAGTTTTGGAGAGACTATTATACAGTAGCATCCCCTTGCTCCCAGCTCTTTTCTTACTTGTTTCCTTCTGTCGCGTACTTCTATTTAGGGTTTCTGTGAGATTAAGAATGCATCTGATGGTTAGCCACTCAGAGTTTGCATGGGGTTATTAGGTTGTCGTAGTTCTGTAACGTTTGAAAGAGATGGAGGTGGTTAATGCTTGTTATGGTTTGGCGATTGCTTTTGGTGTTGGAGGTGTGTGGTGTGTGGTTAGCGGGAGTTGCAAAGAAGAATGTTTGCTTGAGTCTAGCGGAAGACAAGAGAGAGAAAAGTGGTTCTTGTCTTCAAAGTTTCACCTGAACGACAGAGCTAAATATAATATTCTATATTTCTATATTTCCAATAAAACTTGCTATGTTTAGCACTGAACTTTTGAGATATCTGCAGGTGTGACAAAAGTTTAAAAGAAAAAAAGGAATGAAGATAGAAAAGTGACTTATATTTACTGAAAAGCAAATATGTAAAATTGTTTTCATATAATCATATTAAGGTAGGAAGTTTTGTAATTTTCATTTGTTAATGGGATGCAGTTACTTGAAAAGGGGAGTGAACGATTGGGGAAAGGTTGCTAATGAGGTTGAAACAGAGCAAATTGTTCTTGATGAAGAAGCTGGATCATGCAAGGGGAAAATGAGTTCTGTTGTGCAAGTGCGTGGATCAATTCCTCTTTTCTGGTCCCAAGAGGCTTCGAGATTTAGTCCTAAACCGGATATAATCTGTAAGACGCACATATATATAATTTGATACGGTGGATTAGTTTGTTGAGTAATGTAGAGCTTCTGCTCGTTAGCTTCATTAACTAATTCTTGTAATCTCTGTTATGTACCAGTGCAGAGGTATGATCCGACATACCAGGCTACCAAATTGCACTTCGAGGACCTAGCGAACAGATACGGGAATCCAATAATTGTCCTCAATCTGATTAAGGTTCCTTTCAAACTCATTTTTTATACTCAGTGGAAATATGAAGCTTAATATTAATAATGCCAACTTTTAAGTGATTTGAATATTTTGATGAATTAGATAGTTATTCTTAACAGAACTCTGTGTAAAGTTAAATGCCATATTTCTAGTAAGTGGCTTTGTTTCAACGTTTGTTGGAATCTTATGCATTTTTACTTTTATAGTGTGAATAGTTTGTCATTCTCAAACAACAAAGTTGTAAGCAAAGTATGAGTTATTATCTTATGCATCTTGTATGGTTGGTTAAGTTATTACACTAAACTTGTATCTTTTGACTTTGTTATATTGAAGTGATGTGACTTCCCTTATTGTTCCTCAAGTAAGATGTGTTTGGATGTTTGTTTAAGGATTCACCAGTTCTATTGAAGTATAGATGAGAAATTTGTTATCTAAAATGTTTTCCTAGTCAAATGTAAATCCAGATTGTCTTCCTAGTATGGTTAGGTATCAATGTATGATTCACTCTTTTATTCTACAATCCTCAGCGGTCTGACATGTCCTTATGATGTATATCTTTTATCTAAGAATTTCTGTTTTCTGACATGAGCTCCTTGCTCCTGAAAATTCTCTCATTTTCAAAATTACTTTCAAATGCTGTATTACTGATCAATTGCTTTAGATTATTTTTTAAAATTGTTGTAAATATTTTTTAACATATTTTATTTATATTTGAAAGTGTTATTACTTAAACTTCATCTATTAACGTTCTAATTAACTATTTTGTTGTTATTTATTTATTTGTAAAAGAATAATTTCGTCAAGTCACTTTGCATTAATATGGAAATCCCTAAGTTATTTTATGTATGCCATCAAGTCGTCTTTGTTTCTCAGTCGGTGCGTAATCTGTGTGCTTTTGGAAGCATTGAAAATTATATCTTGTTGAAAGGTACAGATAATTCAGGTTTTTCATGTGTGCAAACCCATGATCAAATATCACTCCAGCCAGTTCCCTGCCTTTGGCATTTGTCATCCGATTTACTTCGTTCATTAGCATACTATTCTACTTTCTCTGCAGAAACATTCATGTTATTTCCAGATCTCATTTAATTTGTGGCATGTAGACTGTTGAAAAACGGCCTAGAGAGATGATGCTGAGGCGTGAGTTTGCAAATGCTGTTGGTTATTTGAATGCTATTCTTTCAGAGGAAAACCATTTGAAATTTATCCACTGGGATTTTCATAAGTTCGCAAAGAGGTAAGCGATTCATTACTATGAGTACGTTGGCCATGTTATGTATTTCCTTTATTTTTTTTCAGTATTCACTAATTCTTTAGCTCACTGCTTTCTTCTTCATATTTTCTCAGCAAGTCTGCCAATGTTTTGGCTGTTTTGGGTGCTGTGGCAAGTGAAGCACTTGACTTGACTGGCTTCTACTATAGTGGCAAACCTAGTACTGTAAAGAAGAGAACCAACCAACTAAGTCGAACAAGCACTGGAAGGTACTCCATTCTCTTTTTATAATTTATCTAATGTTTTCATGTCCTCAAATTTCTGATCTTCCTTTACCGTTTTTCTTGTAACTTATGCATTCTTTTGATCATGGAGGATGGGTTATCCATTTATTCCTTATTCTCCTGATCTTATGAATTAATTTCTTATAAAGAATATTTTTTTTTGGCTTTATTTTTCTTAGAATCCACTTATCTTAAATGTTTATTTTCCATAATTTCCAATCTGTTCCATACCCCTGTTTCGCAGTTTCAATTAAGACAAACCTGCTGTTTTGCTAAAATGTGAATCAAGATGAAATTTCAGGTTCTTCTGTGAGATATATTAATTTATGATAATTATTGAGTTGCAAATTTGTTGGAGAGCAGGCTGTGGATTTTCTCATAATTGGTACTATCTTGCAATTGTCACTTACAACCTTGCATATCATTTATTGGTCACCATGATTGAAATTTTTTAAGTTTAACCAGTAGGTACCTGCTTGTCGTTATATTTAATATTTATAAGGTACAATGATACACACACATTTTTGAAGCCCGGTTAAGGTTGTAAATTCCACAATAAGCTCAACTTGAACATCTTTTCAGGGCAAGTTGTCTTTTTGATATTTTTTTACCATTACAATTTTGATGTTTTACAATATCTTTTTTCTTCATGAACATACAACAGACTTCTTTGGATTTTAAATATTGGTTTTTAATCGTGGAATGAGTATGATACGAATGAATTGCTATATAAACACGGGGTGTTTCTGTTCTGGCTCAATCCTTGTACTTTGAATGATTTTTGGAATCCACTGCCTCTTTTCTACTTGGACTGAGTTAGGTTTTCTATCATATAGAATTTGAAGCTTGGTTATCATTCAAAGAAGGCTTACACCTTTTTCACTGCCCTTCATTTTCATAGTGAATATCAGGACAGGAAATTGGGGATTGCTTTTAGACCAGTACTACACTTTATTATTCTTTGAAAGGACGGTTCCTTTTTATATTTATGTTTTCCTTGGTTTGCACTCTTTACAGGGATGCTTTCCTCCGAGATCTGAGAGGCAATTCTGGTGATCTTGCAAGGATTGCAAGTGCTGGTGAAAATCTTAGTTCTACGATAAATCGAGAAAGAGAAAATGAATCTAATCAACAATATAAACAAAATAAAGTTGATGGTGAAGCACCTCTTTTTCAAAGTGGAATTCTTCGAACCAATTGTATTGATTGCCTAGACCGTACAAATGTTGCACAGTATGCTTATGGCTTAGCAGCTTTAGGGCGCCAGCTCCACGCAATGCATCTGACAGATATCCCGAAAGTGGATCCTGATAGTACCATTGCTGCAGCTCTTATGGATATGTATCAGGGTATGGGGGATGCTCTTGCTCACCAATATGGTGGCTCTGCAGCGCATAATACTGTATGCATTTTCTTGTCTAGTTCCAGGTTTTAGGTATTTATTTTGTTCATAGTTTTCGTCTTGACTTTATCATGCCAATCTCTAATCTTGTTTTGCAGGTCTTTCCAGAGAGACAGGGAAAATGGAAAGCCACAACGCAGTCGAGAGAGTTTATTAAGTCAATCAAGCGATACTACAGTAATGCCTATACGGATGGTGAAAAGCAAGATGCAATAAATTTGTAATTCTCTTCACCTTTTATGCTTGATTTTTATGATATAGTAGATATAAAGTGAGTGGAATTGCACATTGCATGGATGTATGTATTATAGCATATAAGTATCTTCACATTTCCAAATATCAGTGCCAAGGGTATAAAATAAATCAATATATTTACGTTTATATATTCTTACACTGTCATATTTGCGCTGTTTTATCAGATTTTTGGGTTACTTTCGGCCACAGGAAGGGAAACCTGCTCTTTGGGAATTGGATACAGATTATTATCTGCACGTTGCTGGTATCAAGGAAGACCTTGATCCTCAGACATGGTAAAATGTGAAAACTGCTTCTTTTTGTATGCTCCTGTTGTATTCGTTTAGCAGTGATGAGAAGTATCATGTTTTATCTAGTTATTATAATTTTATTTTATTTTTCAGCACTCAGGAAACCAGTACTAGACCTGATAGAGTTGGATTAAATCTAGCTCCTGTTCCAGCCTGCAAGGAAGACTTTTCACGTATGAAGTTAACATCATTTGATAAATTGATTGAGAAAACATGCGGGGCAATAAAAGATGTCAGACTCTGTTGTGAACCTGATCAAAGACCAGGGGGTGCTTTGGCAAATTCTGGTGTGGCACCTGATGCAGCGTAATTTTCTGACATCCTTAGCATTTATTTCATTATTTTGCTAAGTGTCACCTGAATTGCATTTATTTATTTATGTGCCGACAAAATAACTAATTGTTTCAGTTCACTTAATCTGTATATCTTGTCATTTTTCCATCTAAACACATCCTTGGACATTCAGCACAAATTAAGTCAAAGCACAGATATCTCGGCTTAGAATTCCTCATTCAGGCTTTTCTTCTTTCATTGTATGTTTAATAATGGAACTGGGACATTTTGGCCATTCATTGCCTGTTTGCAACCTTTTTTGTTTCTGAAATTGCCATTAATCTGGTTTAGATATATCTTGTCATTTTTCCATTTAAACACATCCTTGCACATTCAGCACAAATTAAGTCAAAGCACAGATATCTTGGCTTAGATTTCCTCATTCAGGCTTTTCTTCTTTCATTGTATGTTTAATAACGGAACTGGGACATTTTGGCCATTCCTTGCCTGTTTGCAACCTTTTTTGTTTCTGAAATTGCCAATATGCATTGGCAGAATCATGTTATAGAAGTCTAGGATTAGGAATTGTAGCTAACATGCAGTGTAACTACAAGGAAAAGACATAGAAACTTCAAAATTTCATAATGGATGTCACCATTGAAAGATTCCTCCTATATGCAAGAATAAGAAAAGTGAGAAAGAGACTTCTTAGTTCTTGAGGATATTGACAATATGAATATATGGTTGAATCACAGGGACTTGCTGATTTATTTTTTTTTCCGATTTATACCAGCAAATAATGATGTGGTGTTCTGTTTGCTGTCATGCTTTATAAAGGTCATTTAATTCTAAATAGGTTCATGCTATTATGTGCATATTGGCATTAGATTTTCAGAACAATTGTTTAAATTTGTTAGAGATTAATATTGGAATTGAACCAGTTAAACTAAAAGCTTAAGTTAATAGTCAAGACCCAACATCTATTACAGTAATGTCTAACACACCACTGCACGCGAATGCCCTCTAGGTTTGAAATGTGTACAACACATGTCCACCTTAGCATGTATTAAATTTAATAAGCAAATGGGGGCTGCTAGGATTCGAACCTTGGAGCATTTGGTTATAGAGGCTCTGATACCATGTCGTTGTACCAATTAAACTAAAAGCCCCAACAACATCTTTTACATTAATTTCTAACAAACATAATTGATGTTGTTAAGGTGGGCATGTATTGCACACACTTGAAGCCTAGAGGACATTCGCGGTGGAGGTGTAGTAGCGATTAATATATAAAATGTTGTCGAGCCTTGCCTATCAACTGGAGCTTTTAGTTCAAACGGTTCCTTAACTAGTTTAAAGTGGAATTTGCAAATCCGACTTTTTGTTATTTTGCAAGTGTTTCTTGCTTTTGCCCTAATTTTGCTATGTATGGCTTTTATTATATGTTTTTTTTTCAAGCATTCGTCTTACCTATAAATTATAGATTAGCTCAATTACTAAATGTTAGTCAAATTTTGTATTTGGTCTGCAAGAATCATTAAGATATGATTTGTTTTTATGCAGTGAAATACAGCTCAGAAGCCCAAATTGGCTATTTGGCCAGAGAAAGTACGAAGAAAGTGGTGCTGCCTCCAAAGCTGCTCAAAATGAAACCGAAAATGTTGTAGCTCGAAAAGATATTAGAGTTGATGGTTATTGTGACTTGGGTTGGCTTTCCTCTGTAGGCGACATGAATGAAGAGGATATCTTCCAGAGGTATTTTCTTGATAATACCTTCCCATATTTGTAAATCTGTCATGCTTCTTACTTGTTTCCAGTGACGGCATAAACAAAGTTGGGTGGAGTATATGATCCAACTAAACTGTACCCATCAAACCCATAAATTGAATATCCATGGTTGAATGACAGGTTATACGGTTATTTTTACCTATGTTTATATATGACTGACGATGCACAAAATGATATAAAATTACATGATTTTTTATTTGATTAGGAAAATGTATTTTCCTATTAAGCAACATTCAATGAACCAACGATTTTTTCCAAAGAGTACAAGTAGTTAAGAAAAATGCTGGTAGAGATTCATGCCCCTAATGTCAAATGAGAAATACTACTAGGGTATATCTTTTGTTTATTCTGATCTAATTATGTGCTGCTTCAGGCTCATAGAAATGTGTGCATATATTTCTCATTTTGAAATTGTGTTATGTCTACGTAGAATCCCATTTTCTTCCTTTTCCAACCCCTCTTCCTTCATTCGAAATATGCTCGCTGATAAAAGAACTGGTTATGCTGCATCTGTTTCATTTTGTAGGGCCTGAACGAAAAAGGCCACTTGAAAATGTTTATCATAGCAACTAGCTAATTCCTTTGTTGTGCTCTGATTTTAAGGTACCTTGGAATGACCTCAGCTGATGAAGCTGGTGGCTGGTTTGGTGGTACCTTACTTGGAGATCAAGATGAAAGCAGTGAGATATATAAACATTATGCAGAACTGTGTCAGGTAAATTGACTTGTGCTCTTTCAGAACAAATATTAGAGTGCACACAGAAGTACCTTGTTGAAATTGGTATTATTTTTTCATCAACTTGGGATTACTAAGTTTCACATTGACGAATTATAGAGGTATTGTACTATGTAGTCCTTCAGTTTCAGTTTACCTTTTCTGGTTTGGTTTAGGTATATTTGTAGGTCAATTTTCGGTTTTTAGGAGTTATCATTTTCATTCTCGTTAACCTTAAATTCTTAAATACTAAACTATTGATTTGTCTCTTGGTTTTGGTTTTGGTTTTGGTTTGGTACAGTTCAGTTTTTTTGTGCAGCCCTACTAGGTAGGCCTTTTGGGTTGGTTTTAGGCTCAAGTTTCTTAATATTTTAGAGAGTAATATCAGTAGCGGGTCGTCAGCAGATATTCATTTTCATGAACTTTATATTCTGGAATCTAGATGTCCAACTGTAGACACAATGATAATGTGTGTGGAATCTAGATGTCCAACTGTAGACACAGGTAATGTGTGAAGTTTAGTTCTAGAGACAATTAGACCATTTATATTATGCAAATTGGAAAGCTATCCTTTCTTTTGATGTACTTCTGTAATGGAATGATGTCTATCTTTGAACAAATTTGTGGTCAGTCATTTGATGTCTTCCACGTTTTGAATGCTTTAGTGAGTCGTGAACATTTCATCTCTTACTGATTCTTTTACTCTATTAGATATAATATCGAAAATCTTTCTATTGTAGCTCTAGCACATGACCTTTTGACTTTGGTTCTTCTATATTTATTTATTTAAGTTATGCTGTATGGAATTTGAATGGACAGGGTCCGGCAATGCAACTGTTCCAACATGATTTGGAGATGGAGGATCATTATGCAGAAGTTATGCACATGAATGCAATCAATTTGGTGGACGATGTTGCTGTCGAAGCCGAGATGGGAGCAGCTCTCAATGAGTATCAACAGATTGGTGATGATCTTGGTATTAATACTAGTATTTTGGAAATCCTTTGCTGATCATTTTGATTACATCGATCAATCAATCTGAAGAAAATAGGAAGATTTCCAATCAGAAGAATGCCAGCTTTTTTTTGGCATTGATTACATTGGAATTCATGACAATTACTCTATACCTATTCATTAATTGTTGTTTAATATGTAATTAGCTGCACAATTCTGGCCCATTGATTCATGTGTCATTCTATTAAACATTTGCTTTGTAAATAATACAAACTTTTTTCGGTCAAATGACACATTTTTGTAATTGTGATAGTTCAGTTGGAATTATTGTTTGAAGTTGTGTAGAAAGGCCAAAGGCAAGTCTTTCCTTGCTTGCATTCGGAGGATTGTTTTTACTGCTGCAATTTATCATATCTGGTTAGGAGAATTGATTTTAACGTGGGACTTAAGGGGTATTTGTGGAAGAGAAACTTATAATGTTAAACTGGAGATTGAAAAGCAACAAATCCCTGCTTTTTCTAACTGGTACTTTTTTAGCGTTAAAAAGAAATCAGTAGATGATTTAATATCCTAACCAAACACTTATATCTCACACTTATATGCTTAGTTCGAAAAGAGTGCAATCCTTTAAATCAGTTAGGGAAGAAAATCAAAGCAACATCAAATTTTATTGCATCTGTTAATCCAAAAGTTGGATTTCTGATCAACTTAACCAAGATAAATATCTTTGACAAGTTGGATTACAGAAAGTTCAGAATTCGGAGGCCAATGGCAGGTTTTAGTGATGTGGGTGTTTCATTCTCATGAATTTATTCTTGAGATAAGTACAAAAATAAATCAATTAATATATTACTTGAAAAAACTTACAACTCCTAAAACGACACTTAGTCGAGAATGAAGGGAGTGTATATAAATGAATTTATTTAATTTATAGCTGAAGAGTTTTGTAAGTTCTCTTCATATAATGTTGTTTTAGAAACAATCTACATAAACCACGGAGTGTTCATGGAGAACCATGTTGATTAGCACCAGAAGGAATGAGCCTTTTAGAAATCAATGATGGAGGTAGTTCTGGGGAAACCGCGGGGTTAGGACCGGAGGGAACAATCCTTTTAGAAATCAAGGATATAGGTAGTTCTGGGGAAACTGCGGGATTAGGACCGGAAGGAACTTGCCTTTTAGAAATGAAATGGGGTGGTCCAGGATTAGAACCGGAGGGAACAAGCCTATTAAAGTCCCATGATTCATCTTGTAGATTCAGATTGTAACCATGTATCGCAGAAGATTTGGTGGACACCGAAATGGCACTAGAACGAAGCTTATGGCGGCCGGCTTCAGAAGAAACCAACAGAAGCCCTATGATCATCATTACCAAACATGCCCTTGAAACCTTCATTTTTTTTTGTCTACAAATCTCGAATAATGGTTTAGGATTCTTATACCTGCATGCTACTTATATATAGGTAATATGAGGATTTTGATATAATCTAGTTGCTATACTTGCTTTGATATTACAGATTCATAGCCATATATATCCATATTTGCTGATCCATTACCGTATATATCCATATTTGCTTTCTATTTTATGAGTTTTTCCTTCATTTGTTCTATTATTTTTTACATGTGAATATGGTCCAAATGCAAAAAAAATTGAGTTGGGGGATTCTTATACTTGCATGCTACTTATATATAGGTAGTATGAGGATTTTGATATAATCTAGTTGCTATACTTGCTTTGATATTACAGATTCATAGCCATATATATCCATATTTGCAGATTCGTTACCATATATATATCCATATTTGCTTTCTATTTTATTAGTTTTTCCTTCATTTGTTCTATTATTTTTTACATATGAATATAGTCCAAGAGATAGGATCAGGTGAGACAAGGTCATTATGGAGATACTTTTTTTAGTGTGAGACAATTAAACAGTGGTGGCAATTTTGAAATTTTAAAAACATGGAAGGGCATTATTGAATGGAAGAGGAGGTGATGTCAACGCTGATGTCACATCTGGAGAGAGAAAAAGTTTTTATTATTTTATTTAAAATGCATTTTCCCGCTCTTTTCGAACTCATTTTTCAAAAAAAAATTATATCACTAAACTCGTATTAATTAGGCGGTCATTTTGAGATCCATTGTTGTTATTTATAGACGATTTTTATTTTTTTTATTTTTGTTCCAAATTGGATACTCGGTTGTTCCAGCAGAATACTACATTTGTTCCACCAGACTAGTCCAATTGTTTCAGGAGAATATTTTCATTATTTTTTTTAAATGCACTCTGGGAGTGTAAAAAATGTAGTATTCTGGTGGAACAATTGGAGTAGTCCGGTGGAACAAATGGAGTAGTCCGTTGGAACAACCATAAAAAAATAAAATAAAATAAAATCGTCTATAAATAACAAAAATGGATCTCAAAATGACCGCCTAATTAATACGAGTTCACTAGTATAAATTTTTTTGAAAAATGAGTTCGGAAAGAGCGGGAAAATGCATTTTAAATAAAATAATTAAAACTCTTTCTCTCTCAAGAGGTGACATCAGCGGTGACCTCACCTCCTCTTCCTTCCCTTCAATTCACGCATGAGGGGTGTTCCTTTAATTACAAGTTTGTCACCTTCCCCTGTTGAATTACAAAAATACCTCTTGTCTCACCATAAAAACTAGTCTCATCATAAACCTTTGTCTCATTTGAACTTGACTCTATAGTCCAAATGCAAAAAAAATTTGAGTTGGGGTATGTATACTAATTTTTATTTGGAAAGAGTAAAAAGAAAAGGTTTGCATTTACATATTATAGTATATGTTAGACATACCACGTCATCCGGTATATCAACCCTATAATTCAATGACATGTCATGTTAGTATCAAGGGTTCATGATTTAGGGTATACGGTTTAGTATCTATGGTCTAGAGTTTTTATTTTAGGTTTAGAATTCTATATAAATTATTAACTAAAAAATTAATCACCAATTAATTACACGGTGTTAAATTGTTTTTGGTTGAGATGACACGTGTCAAAAAATTATAGGCTTGGCATACCACGTCATCCATATGCCTGACATACAGTAAAATTTCTTAGTTTTCCACTGTGCATCACACAGTCTAAATATTAAATATCATAACTAATATATAAATATAAATTAAAAAGTATAGGCTTAATTGGTGTCAAGCCGCCTAAACTTCGTAAGCTTAAGCAACTAGCCCCTCCAACTTTGAAATGTAACAAATTACCCCCTAAAGTAGTCTAATTGCACACATAACCTCAAATTTCCAAATCTTATGATGTGAAAGAGGATGTGAAATGATTATATTTGTTTTAGTGATTTAAGGGAAGGATTCAAAAGGGGATGTAGAAGACTTATTAGGTTAGATGGTTGTTTTCTTAAAGGAATTTGTAAAGGACAAATTTTGGTAGCTGTGGCAAAGGATGATAATAATCAAATCTACCAAGTAGCTTGAGCTGTTATTAATGATTTCGAAAGTACACATACATGGCGTTGGTTTCTAGATCATAGCATCTTGAAATTTGGTTATGTGTTGCAATTATCCTACTTTAGAGGGTAATTTGTTATATTTCAAAGTTGAGGGGGCTAGTTGCACAAGTTTGCCAAGTTAAGGGGGCTTGGTACCAATTAAGTCAAAAGTATAACTAAATTCATTGCGATAATTAACTAAAATTTATTGAAAATCTCTTAACAATGAACTTTAAATACGGCTACGCATTCTCTCTTCATTGTCTAATAAGAGTACCTTTTATACTAATTTGCTTGTAATTTTAGATACCACAACATACATTTATTTGATGAACCCTATGAGTTTTTGGTTAGTCCAAAGTGTTTCGGAAGATATTTAAATACATATACTTATATACTTGATGATTATTAACTAACAATTTTTGTTAAGTTCTGTATAAGTTTCTCAACAGGTGTTGAATGAAATCTAGATTGCTTCCTAAAGTCAACTCAGAAGATAAGCTTAGGCAACTAGAAGACTACTCTCAGAAGCGCCAAGCAAAGTTTTAAAGACTCATCTTAGAAGTTGATCAAGCTTCGTCACAGAGGTTCAAGACTCAGAAGCAAGCTTTCCATTAAGTTATGAAAGGCTCTTTCAGAAGAGACAAAAGGAAGTTAAGTGTAAACAAGTTTCAGAGGACAGATCATATATGTCCTGGATTATTTAATGCACCTGTAACTGCATTTAATGCTAAGCGCCAAGAATCAAAAAGTTGTTATTTGCACGCTTGGACTGTACACTAACATGCAAATCATGTTTGTTCCATGTCTACCCTTTGCCTAACTTAATGAGGAATCATTCCTGCTATCTTTATCTCAAATTCAAATTTGGTGTATGATCTGGATTAAAAGACAAGGATAACGGAATCAATTGTACTTGAAGACCGTTTGAAAAACAAGACAGAGAAACGACTACAACTCTTTCAAGATTCAAATTGAAGCAACGATCATCTTCAAGCTCCATATAAATAGTAGCCTTTGTTCAACCTTGTGCATACATGCGAGTTTTGAGCTATCTTAACGCACTGTTATTTTGCTTAGAAAAACAGAGCATTTTCATTATTTCTCTTTTCTTATTTCTAATTTGTAAAAGTGAGAGAGTGAAGAAAATACAAGTTCATAATAGAAATTGTAAACTGATATTGTTTGTGATAGTCACTTAGATTGAGAGAAAACCATTTGAGGTTGGAGTTCGGTGGTAATTCCAGAAAACAGAGTATAAGTTTTCTGGTGAAAATCCTTTAACTCTTACTAGGGTGGTCAAGACTTAGTGAGAAATTAACTAGGTTATGTTGATGTAAAGGAGCTTCTGTACTTGCCATAAAAGTACTGAATAATGGATTTGAAATCTCTGTTGAGTGATCTCGTAGGGGACATGACGTAGTCACAGGACTTCTATGTTGAACCTGGATAAATCTGATGACTCAGGATCTTCTGAACTCTATCTCTCTATTCTATTACTTGTTATATTTGCTTTTGTATTGTGCAACATAGTCTAAGTGCTGAAACGAATTGTCTCACTATTTTTGTCTTTGTTCATAAGACATACTATCCAGAGGATCTGTCAAACAGAATCTCTGTTGCTGAAAGACAGAATTTGTCTTAAAGCAAAATTTCTCTCAAAATCGCTTTTCAAAGGCTAACTTCTGAACATAAGAAATTTGATTCTGTCCAAGTTTTTTTAAAACTTGATTTTGGACGAGAAATCTACTCACCTCCTCTAAATTATTCTGATCTTGTTAGGGCTACTATTAGGGCTACCATTATTAAAACTGGACGGAAATTAATATAAACGAATATGAGAAAGAAAAGGCTTTGACTTTTGCCTTTTTTCATTGTAAAAATCTATTTGCACTCATACCTCACAATAGATAAATGAATGAATTATGGAGCAAAAATGTGTACAAAAAGCCAAAATATGGAAGAGTATTTTATTTTTTAAGAGAGTGGAAGAGTAGTCTTACGTTGTTAATATAGGAGATGAGTAAACAAAAAAGAATTACCCCTCCATTTTCAAATATATGTTGTTTAATATTAATTTAGCAATAAATTTTTTTTAAAAATAACCATTTTGTAAATTTTATCCATTTTTACATTAATTATATAAATTTATAACCCATATATTTATATTTTATAGGGTAAATTTCATAAAAAAAACGTTGTGGTTATAAAAATTGTCAAAAAGGTGACTGTGATTACGTTTGTGACAAAAAGATGATTGTGGTTTATAACTCTTGTCAAAAACATCCAAACCTTATACTAATGTTTAACTCTTATAAACAAGGGAAAAGTTTTAAAAAAATGCTCGAAGTAATTAAATCAAATCTCGTACCTCTTTTTTAATAAAATATCAAACCACGGGCTGTTATTTGCAAAAAAATCAAACCACAAACATTTTCTTTTACTTTTACATTTTATTTTTTTAATGACAAAATTACCCTTTGGTTAAATTGTGGTCAAAGTGCCACGTCAGCAAAAATAAACGGTGTTAGTAACCGTACCCTTTTTTGTTAACGGAATGGAACCTCGTACTTTTATTTGCAAACGTTGAAACCACAGACATTTATTTGCAAAAGTTGAAAACCACGAGTATTTTTTAAAACTTTTCCCTATAAACAATATAGCCTATGTGCATAGATTAATAAGTTGTATTTTTTTCAAGTTGCTTCCTTTTTTTACTAGTCTACGAATGAATTTAAATTTTATGAGTTTGAGCTAATTTACGTTTTTATTCTTTTTTTTTTTTTGCATGTACCCTAAACATCTAAGGATTAAATATTATGTATTTTGGCATTGCGTCGTTAAAGATCAATTATGTCGTTTTGGGTATAGTCACTTTGTTATAGACTGATTACTTATTGTTTTTCCTAATTCTTAGTGTCTTCGGATATGTACAACATATTATTAATATTTTAAAAATTGAGCTTAAATATCAATTTTGAATTTTTTTCTTATATTTTAATTGATTTTGCATATTTTTTTATAGTCAGTAGAAACCACAATCACCATATTGTTAAAAAAAACAGTCATTTATTTGACAATTTTGGTAACCACAACCTCTTCGGTCTCTTTGTGGGTATAAATACTCTTGGCTTTGCTAGAATTTTCATGCCTCATGGAGGGGACAACAACCAGTTTCTTTCTCCATAAATTGTATAATATTTCTTTATTTTAGCATTAATTTTGCGTAGGATTTGATGCTTGTTTTTGGTTGAAATTGCTACTTAGTTGTTTTTAAGGCATTACTGAAAAAGAATTTCCAGATTGATCATCTTGGATTGGCATGGATGATTCTTGTCAAGTTCATTATATGATTTAAATTTCTTATTTTTCTCCTCTTTCTAGTTTAAACTTTATTTTCAACTTGGATTTTATTGTTATAACTAGTTTGTTTTCCTAGAAATCTTGGTTTATGTTTCTGGAGTTTCTTATTTTCATCCTATTTCACTTAGTTAGATCTTGGTTTTGCGATAATAATTATGAAAATATATATTACACTACTAGAAATATGTTGATCAGTTACGAAAAATTGAGACGAAAAATGATTCCATCACAAAACGTAGACATTTGGGACGGATTTTCGTCTCAAATTGAAACGTCACGTCTTATGGCAGACTTTTGTCATGTTTTTGAGATTTCTGTGATAATTATCTGGCAGGAAGATTCCCACTACTTTTTGGTGACAGAATTTCATGACGAAAAAGATTCTGTTTCAAGCAACGCATATTGAGATAGATCTTACGGAATTTCGTCTCTATTGGTTAGTATATTTTTTTTAGTTTGATATTGTATATGAAGGGTTTTTTATTGTTACTTTGTTTTTTACAAAGTAATCATTAATTTGCCCACTATACTGAATTTTGATCAAATGGTGATGAAAGCAAAGTAATGATTACTTCAAAGTAAACATAACCTACACCGTATATGAAAATAATATGTTTACTAAATTTATATGATATATAAAATTATATTAAATAATATATGTCATATGACTTGATAAATACACCTAGTGAGGGTTTTTTTTTCCGAAAGGTACCTAGTGGGGTTTTTAAAGTTTAGGAATCTTGTGTAATTTGAAGAATATATATACTACATTTGATATTTAAGTGCTAGTTGGATATTTTTTTTTGACAACCGAAACAATATTATTACGAAAAACAAATCAACTCATTACAAGAAACGTTGGGGAGTACAGATAACCACTTACCCTAATAATTAGGATTAGAAATATAAAAACGACTAACACATCAAGAAGCGACAATATTGATCGAGTGTTGAACAAACACAATAGAGCAACTGGAGAGCTCGTTAAGCAACAACCTACAATCTTTGACTATGCCGTTAAAAGGTGAAAAAACCTCTAACGGGCGGGCCATCAATTGCACAACTATCAAAAAGGTCGATTCAACTGCAACATGATTCCAAATACAATTCTTGATCCAGCTAAAGGCTTCTTGAACAGAAAAGGATTCAATCAAGATTGGATCTGAACGAAACACATACTCTTGAAAGGCAAAACTGAGGTTGAAGGCCGATTTCAAAATCTCATCCACCGACCTCATCCACCGACAATCTTTGATCCAGCTGAGAGCTTCCCAAATGGAAAAACAGCAGTTAAGTTCGGATCTGGACCAAACACACAATCCTGGAGGGGGAAACCGGGAGTGAATGTTGATTTCAAGAGCACATCCGTCGATCCCATCAGAATACAACCAATAAACGAGACCAACACCAACACCAACAACACCCCACTTAAATACTAAAATTTTAGAATTTATTGTTAGAGTTTATGTTATTTTTCTGTTACTTTTAAATATAGTAGAATTGTAAGTTGAAATCCAGTGAAATTCCACGAAATTGACTTGGGTTAAGTGAACAATTGTTTTTTTACTAGGGTAGTGTTTTATGGTTAAGAGTTTTGGTTAGGGGATAAGTTTAAGGTTTAGGGCTAGCAAAGAGGTTAGGGTTTGAGCAAATCAAAAGAAATAGTTCAAAATTGACTAAGGATTGAGAAATTTTTAATAAAATTTAAAAAATATTTTGGATTGGTTTAGGGTTTTAGAATTTAAAAATATATGTTTTATATATGATATTCTTAGATGTGAACATTTAACTGAATTAAACTCAATTTATTTATTTTTTTCTTAAAACACATGAAATCACATAATTTTCTTTTTTTACTTTATCCAAACTAATTTTAAAGGTTGTATCCTCTGTTTCACTTAATCTATTTTCTAATCCAAAACTGAGAGTTTACCATTAAATAATTTTTCAATTAAATATATGCATAGAAATATGAGTAATCATAATTGACCAATTTTATAATTTATAACTAACCAATTTTACAAGTTAAATGATATAAATTATATTAGGAATAATAAATATTTCACAACATAAACCATGGAGGCGTTTTTGGAGAACCCTGATGATTAGCACCAGAGGGAACAAGTCTTTTAGAATTCATCAATGAAGGTATTTCTGTAGAAATTTCAGGATTATGACTAGAGTGGACAAGCTTCTTGGAACTCAACAATGGAGGTGTTCCAGGAGATTTTCTGGTATCAAAACCTGAGGGAACAAGTCTTTTTGAACCCAATGATGGAAGTGTTCCAGGAGATTTGATAGGATCAGGGCCACCGGGAACAAGCCTTTTCGAACCCAACGATGGAAGCGTTCCAGGAGATCTGATAGGATCAGGGCCACCGGGAACAAGTCTTTCCAAGTGCCATGGTTGATCCTCCAAATTCATATTGTAACCTTCTAGTTCATACGATTTTTCAGTGTTAACCGAAGCTTCAAGTGACACTGGAATGTTACCGAAAGAAAATCCCTGGTGACTAGCTTCAGAAGAAACCATCATAAATCCAATAACTATTATCACCAGACATGCTCTTAAAAACTTCATCTTTTTAATTTGTCTACAAATTTACGAAGAGTGTTTTGGCATATTCTTAAATTTGCTACTTATATATAGATAGTATGATTAATTATGTAAGATTTGATATAATCTAGTTACTATATACTGCAGATTTATTATCATATAAATATCTACTACATTGCTTCCTTTTTTATTAATTTTTCATTTGTAGTAATTTGTTCAGATATTCTCTATATATTGTATAGGCTTAATACCTACCGGATCACTACCACTTTATCTTAGGGATAACCTCTCAGCCACCTCAAGTTAACAATTGTAACACTTATAGTCCCATGAATTATATGTGGCGCTGACGTGGCACCCAGACTATCTAGGGTATAATAAAAGAAACAAGAAACACTTTTTATAATTAAAGTAAAATAGGTGATCACGTTAGATTTTAATCTCCACCCTAAGATTCTAACTTAATGGTAATTGACCAAATTGTATTTGATCAGTTATTGGCTAGGTGAGCACCACTCATATATAGATATCTTCGCTTGATACATGTGCAAGTCCTAAACTTGTCTATCAACCTATTAACCACTTGAACTTTTAATTATTTTCCACTTAGCCCCATCAACTTGTCAAATACAATCCCTTTTGCCCTTTTATGTTGAAGAGACATAATATAAATGGTAATAAAAAATTCATGACATATCAGCACAAAAGAGATAAAATGAATCAACATTTGACAAGTTGAGAGAACCAAGTGGAAAAGATTTACAAGTTAAGGAGGCCGAATGAAAATAAATTACAAGTTCAGGTGGCTTATAGGTTTACCCTCAAGTTAAAGTGGCTAAATGAGAAAATATGTACAAGTTAAGAGAGTGTGTATGTATTAAACCTAAACATCTTCCTTTTCTTTTATTTTAATAATATAGTCAGTAGGCGTTTTTTTTTTCATACCCTTAAAATTATTAAGGGTTTTTCTATCATGTGCCCAATGGGCACATGATAAGTGTTATATTTGCACACATTAAGCTTTAAATGCACACATTAAGCATTAAATTGACTTCTTATTCATAATGTTTAATTAATTAATTAATTATTTGATTCTCTTTTATCTCTTTTCCTCATGCTCTTGTAAAAAAACAAAAGTTGCTTATAAATCTCATTTTGTAGGAAGTTTTTTTATTATAAATTGAAATTTGTATTTTTTATGATACCCTAAATAGTACTAGGATAAACCCGTTGCACATGTCTTTTAATTTTTCTCCCGATGTAAGACGAAATTTTTTTAAAAAAAATACATGAAGTATGGTTATGGTGGTGCTCTAGGAAAAATACATATGCATACTTCCGGTATTTTTAAAAAAAAATTCATAAAGCACCATACCTTCGGTAGTTTTTTTTTAAAAATCCCGTTTTACATGGGGAGAAAAAATAAAAGACATGTGCAACGGGTTCATTATAGTACTATTTAGGGTATCATAAAAAATACAAATTTTAATTTATATTAAAAAAACTTCTTACAAAATGAGTATTTTTAACAACGTTTTTTTCTTAGAATAGAATGAGGAAGAGAGAGAATTAAATAATTAATTAATTAAATATATACATTAGGGATAAGTAGCCAATTTAATGTTTAAGGTGTGCATTTAATGTTTTATATGTGCAATTATAACACTTATCATGTGCCCATTGGACACATGATAGAAAAACCCAATTATTAAAAATAAATGTTGTACAATATACTAATCACTTTTTAGGATGAATCATCTCTAAATAATTGGGTAAATTCCAAAAAAACATTTCCGAATTCTCTTCGCAACATTCATTTTCTCTCTCTAATCTAATCTAGATCTTAAATTTAAAAATTTGAACTTCAATTCTTGAATTGTTTTATGTTTTAATCTTGTTAGTTATTTTTATGGTATTTAAATAAAAAAATCATTTTTTAACTAATATAAAAACTGCAGTCACTTTTTTTATCACAAATCAAATTACAATCATTTTTTTTTTTGACAATTCTTGTACTCATATAGGCCATGTTTCACAAAGAACTTTTTATGGTAAAATTAGAGGTTTTGACTAATATTAGAGGTTTTGACTATCCAAACCTCTAATTGTGGTGTTTGGTAGAAAGAGATTTCATAGACCGGTTTAACCTCAATAAACTATTGAAAAAACTCATTTTAGAAGCTTTTTCAATTAGCGGATTGACACATTTACCTTAATTGACTTTTTTGTCCCTACTTCGTTATCTTTCATTTCGTTGGAGTAGAAGTTAAAAAAAAATATACACCTATTTTTATATTATTTTCCATTAACTTCTTATTTCAAATTAAAAAATAATTATAATAATTAAGTATTTTATTAAATAGTTTTTTTGGCGGTAGTTCTTGGGTTGCCAACTAAGTTGGGATGTCGAGTCCTCTTCCTTGCCTCCTACTCGATTTTTATTCCAAAAAAGAAAAACAATATATACTAATTTATTTAATGTCGAGTATCTCCACATAGTGGATAATTGGGTTTTTTATCCAACTGACCCACTTGCTGGCCCATTACATATATAACTCACTTTGAGTTATATATGTAATGAGCTTATAGCAAGTGGATCAGTTGGTTAAAAAACACTTGATAATATGGGAGTGATTAGATATTAATGGAACCACCAAACTAATCTTAACTTTAGATTTTGAGTTTAGTGATTTTTTAAAATTTACGTCTATATTTGTTTTAAAAAAAAACGAAATCCTTACCAATTTCAATATTTATATTGAACAATATAAGAATACTTTATACTGTTTTAAAATATATTTTCTACCCACCAAGCAATGCCTTGGTGGTTATTACATTCCACTAGGGAGTGTGAGGTCATGGGTTCAAATCCCATGATCGTAGAAAGTGAACTCTCAAAAAAAAAAAAATATATTTTCTATATATCAAAAGTCAAATGTTTTTATTTATTATTTTACACAAACAGTTATTATCAATCAGTTTAATTTTAACAAACAAGTTTACACAAATAGCTAATCGAATGAGCTGTATAAAAGTCAATCCGCTAACAACTAATGTAATCAGCTATAAGCTAACAATTAATCCCAAACAGGGCCATAAACTTTTACTAAAATTTACCCTAAATAATTTTAATAGATTTCGCCAATTTTTGGTTTCGAGGTTATTGGGTAAGGTTCTTAATGTGGCTTAGGACTCACGCTCGAGACGTGGTTTAAGCAAATTGAGAGACTTAACCACTCAAACCAAGCTTAAGGGTAATTGGTAGAGCACAGAATTGGGCTGGTTTAAGGGTAAAGAGTGTGAAGCTTTGGATGGCCCTCTGTCGTGGGTTCAACACTTAAAAGGTCACTCTCTCGTCTAGCCGTCACCCTGACAGAGCTTTGAAAGTAAGAAGAATGGAGGATATTGAAGATTTAATGGTTGGGAGTGCTCCTGGATTTCGATTGCCACTTAATAATACAGTTGGAATTAACCCTAACCCTAACCCTAATAATAAGAACAAACACAATCTCAATGTCTCTAAGCTTTCTCAAACCCCTTTTGTCCCTAAAGTTCCTGGCACCCAGGTACTTCTTCTTCTTTAATGTTTTCAATATATTTCTATATGTATATGTGTTGTTCTTATATTTCTTGAATGCTGTTTGGATTTTCAGACTATATATATCAAGACCTTTGGATGCTCACATAATCAGGCAAGTTGTGACGACTCTAAGTTTTTAGTTGCATTGATCAAGTTGTGGAATGTGGTTAATGTTGTTAGTCTCATGTTGATGTATTCAAATTAATGTTTTCGTATGGCAAGCTAAATGTTTAGGAAAAACATGTTCTCGTTGGGTAGAAATGTACAAACTGTCTAACATCCAACAATGGAATGATAAGAAATGATTAAATGCTTGGATGAAGAAAATTGATAATATAAACTATAGGGAGTTGTCAACGGATGCAATAGTAATTTTTTAACCAATTGGTGATATGCAAACTAGCATTGCTGTTGAAGAAATATAATATGCAGAGGATTGTAGTGCTGCCAGAGATCAATGTAAACGATGCTGTTAGTCCTTAACTATCAGCTTAGGTTTTGGTTCAGTCGGTTTCTTGACATGGTATCAAGGTCTCTGCCACTGAAATATGAAAGATGCGTTGAACCTTAACTATCAACTCGAGCTTTTAGTTCTATCGGTTTATTGAAAGTATTTGGTTGATTTTGGTATATGAGCTCTAAATTTATTAGAACCACTTTTCCTGATCCAGAATGGGACTTTTCTACACAGTTCTTATTAGTTTGACAGTATCATTTAGAAAATGCGACTAAGTTGTAGATACAACTAATTTTGAACCCAATTGTTATCATAATGATGAAAAATCTAATTTTCAAGTTATTATTCAATGATCCAATTAGGAAAAGTTTCGCTGGTTTTTTCCCACTTTATGGTGTATCAAGATTCACAACAATCTTTCATGTTGATAAATAAAATCCAAACTAACAATAACAGTTGAAGTGTGGTATCTGCTAACTTAAAATTTTTGCTTAGCAAAAAACCTAAATGTGGTTTTGTTGCGTTCTTATTAATCCTTAATTTCCCTGTTAGCACAAAATTCTGTTCCTATGGCTAATTCATTCATTCATTCATTTTTTTACTATTAATATTATTATTCATTATTATTTTCATATTTTGTTATTTCATCTTAATTTTGGTCTGTTGTTATTAATTAAGCTGTTCCATATGCGTCAAAACCTGACGGTGAGGATCATTAGGTCATGGAAAAATACTGTTTTAATTATATGGCTTAACGAATATGGAAGTATAGCTGTGTTATGACGCTAGATAGCTTGGATTAATTAGTGACTGCAGGGTGAAGAGTGTATTGGTAGATGTACACACCATGTCTGTTAATTTTATCTCAATATCTTTTGTACAGCTAGCCGACCCTGAGTCATTTCGGTGCAAAGGCTTTGCTGTTGTTGTTGTTGCTGCTGCTGTAGTACTCTTTTGTGTACCTGCTTGATGATCTTGCTTAGTTGATCTCATGTCTACCTTGTATGTGACCTGAGTGAGGGTGATAAAATTTCTGAAGGTTGAACTAAATAGAGTACTGTTTGTTTGGGGATTTCTGTGTCTTAACTCTTAACTAATTTGTGCCAAGTGCCAATTTCTTCCATGTAATTTTTTTTTTTATTGTAGTTTTAAGACTTTTTGGCATGGCAATAAGTTCCTCGAAAAAAGACTTCGTAGATGGGAGCTTGTAACTACAAGGTTTTCAGTATAAAGCAGTTTATATTTTTTAGGACCACACAAAGATCTGATAGTTTTTCCGAGGTTCTTAATAACAGGGAAGTCTAGGATCTGTCAGGAAAGTTCAAGTTAGGGATGAAGATGATATCAAGTATTTGTCCAGAGCTTAAGAGATTACAGTTTCTCCTAGATGTCCATAATGGTTTGCTCTATCTGTGCCATTCCTCATCTGTTCCTTAATTGTGTTCTTTTTTTTTTTTCTGTGCGTCATTGACATTATATGCTAACTTGTAAGGATTTAAGTGTTCTTCTACTGTAAAAAGGTTTATTTGAATTACGAGATTGATAGCATGTTTGGTAGTTTAACTATCTACCGCTTCTTGCTTTTCTGTTTTCTGTTTTCTGTTATGTAAGTTAATGAGATATGAGATGTTAGCAATACAATTTGTAGATGTAGTTTGCTTGAGCTTATTTGCAGTTGCTGTCAATGCAGTCGTGCTTATCTTAAATTGAAAAATGTGGCAGAGTGACAGTGAATATATGGCTGGTCAGCTTTCATCATTTGGTTATGCATTAACTGATATTCCTGAGGATGGAGACCTATGGTTGATCAATACGTGAGTAATCTTTCTTTTTTTTTTCTCTTTTAATCTCTTATTATTATTATAACATTGTGATATTTTATCCGGTTACTCGGACATCATCTTGTGCTGTGGAAAACTCTTTTATTGTTTCACATTAATGGTTCTGTCATGGTTTGATGCAGAATTTTGTTTTCCAGTGCCACTCATTTCATTGTTATCATGAACTGCCATTGATTTTCTATAGGGAAATTAAGTTTGGATATGATCCCATGTAATACTTGAAAAAGGCCATTAAATTGAGCTGAGTTCTGGGCCTCGCTGAGACAATGCTAAAGTTGGCTGTTACATAATCCTAAGAGTGTAATGCTCTACCACATGTGAGATCTCATGCAGTGTCCTGGTTGTGAAAAATCAACGTTTAGTATTGTATTCAGCCATATTAATGCTGTACTGATATCTTCAACTTAGTTATGATTGGGTATCATGAGAATTTATTGTTGAAGAGATTGGAATGGTTGTTATTACCCCTATTCCACTCTGGCAAAATGATTTAAAAGGGTAGTATATTCATTTTAGTGGGATATTAATAATAACATAGGTTTAGAACTTTTAGGCTAGGTGTTTATCTATTTTGCTGGCATACTTGGAAATTGCAATCTACAAGGGCTCTTCAAGATATTGGTAGACTTGTAGTGGTATATGTTTGGTACTGTTCGTTTTTGTCTTTTTAGAGAAAAGCACTAATACTAGTTTTTTGTTGTCATTTTTAATGTGTTTGTGCTGTTGAACTTTATATTTTCAGTGGCATACTGTTAATAAACCTTTTTTTGTGGTCCAGATGTACGGTGAAGTCTCCAAGTCAATCAGCAATGGACACTCTAATAGCAAAAGGTAAAAATGCAAAAAAGCCCCTAGTGGTTGCTGGTTGTGTGCCTCAAGGTAGTCGGAATTTGAAAGAATTAGAAGGAGTCAGTATAGTCGGAGTTCAACAAATAGACCGTGTAGTTGAAGTAGTAGAAGAGACCTTAAAAGGTCATGAAGTGAGACTTCTGATCCGCAAGACATTGCCAGCACTTGACCTCCCAAAGGTGCAGATAGAAATTCTAGATTCTATGCAATGACATTAACATATTATTTTCTTGATGGGGAATTTTGCAGCTATCTGAAAAATCATCTGTCTCTATCTCTGCTCAAGAAATTTACATTTTAATCCATGATTTGATTTCTAGCTAGTTTTGGAATTCCTCTCTTCTTAATTATATACTGTACGTGGTTTTCCAACAGGTTCGCAAAAACAAGTTCATTGAGATTCTTCCAATTAATGTTGGTTGTTTGGGGGCTTGTACTTACTGCAAGACGAAGCATGCCCGTGGTCATCTTGGGAGCTACACTATAGATAGCCTTGTAAGTTTATGACATTAATGACTAGCATTTTGCTATCTGGTTCTCTTTTATTAAAGTCTACTTTTGCAGGTAGGTCGTGTACGAAAAGTTGTGGCTGACGGAGTAAAAGAAATATGGTTGAGCAGTGAAGATACTGGAGCATATGGTAATAAGATCTTTGTAAATGGTGTTTGTGTTATGCTGATTTTAGTTCTGTCTACTGTAAAGAGATATTGTCTGTCAAGGTTCCTTTTTGTAAAAGGAATCTCAAAGCTCTAGATATCTTTCAAGTACACAAAATGTCTTTTTTTTTTTTAATGTTATGGAAAAACACTGAGGCATGTTATTAGACTACTAATAAGTAGAATATCACTACCTAACGATGGTTTTACCATGCTCGTGTCTTTCTATGTAAGAAGGTATTGGTACTTGGCTGATAAATTTTATTTCTGCATCCTAAAATAACTTCTATCAGGCCTTGAGAAAAATAACTCACTGTGTTTCTCTTCAAATTCTTGTAGGTCGTGACATTGGGACTAATCTTCCTACTCTACTGAATGCTATTGTTGCTGAACTTCCTGCTAATGCCAGCACAATGCTTCGGATTGGGATGACAAATCCTCCCTATATTCTTCAGCACTTAAAAGAGATAGCAGAAGTTTTGTGTCATCCATGTGTATATACCTTTCTACATGTCCCAGTGCAATCTGGGAGTGATTCTGTTTTGAAAGTAAGTCCCAATTTCTTGTAAACTTGGCTTTTCTTATTCCTCATTCCCCTAACTCGAGAAATTCCTGTGTAATATTTACACCTTGAGGTTGCTGCCTGGAAAACGCATGACGTATTGAGCTTATCCATATGACATTATGTATGACATACATTGTATGTTATTGTTATTATAGGCTATGAATCGAGAGTATACTGTTGGTGAGTTCAGAAAAGTGGTTGATACCTTGACAGAACTAGTTCCAGGAATGCAAATTGCTACTGACATAATATGTGGATTCCCAGGTTAGTTTGTGCTTGAAACTCTTTTTCCTTTGAAGTGTTTGGTTTCTAAATCACTACAACAGCAACTTAAAGCATTTTTCATATTGGTGCTCTTAAAGGGAGCACTGAATATTGTGTTTTCGAGGTCGAAAAGGTTTTGACATACTAGGAAGTATGTCACGATACTGAGTATGAATTAAGGGCTAATGATTAGAGATAACTTAGTTGGTTATTTTCCTTGTTTTATGGCTATTTTAGTTGTTATTTCCTTTATAGAGGTTTGTCACAACAGAATAGCTGTAAATAGTACAGCTATGGTTACTGCCACGTTAACAGTTGTTTTCCTATTTTAAATCCCTCTTTTGTAAGGTTACATTTATCAGAATTTATGTCGATGAAGTTTATCTTCTTCTCTCCTTCCTCTATTCTCTTCTCTTTTCTTCCTTAATCTCTGTTTCTCTTTTCTATCCTGTTCTTCTCTTCTCCTTTATTCTTTTTCTACAATTCTCTGTGTCAGAAATCCTATTCCTGACAAAAATGTTGATGTTATGGATGAAATGAACCTTTTTACCTATAGATGTACCCCTCAGAGCTCTCAAAGTATGAAATGAACCTTTTTCCTCTGTTTTTATTCTGTACAATTGGCATAGACATTAGTTTGACATTCTAGGATCTAGCAAAAACCTGGAGCATGTACTTGTCACATTTTATCCGGTAACATTATTAGAGTTTTAGTCGTATTCTTCTTAAACAGATCATTTTTTTTCAGGTGAGACGGATGATGATTTTGCTCAGACTGTCAGTCTTATTAGCGACTACAAGCTTCCTCAAGTTCATATATCACAGTTTTATCCTAGACCAGGTGTGTTGTTGATATATTTTACTTGTAGATATGTGATATTAGTGCATGTTTTATCCACCATGTCTCTCTTTGCCCCTCCCTTTATCAGTTCTTCATATCTCCACAGCCCAACCCCTCATTTAGTTTGGTTAATCAACAATCTACAACAAGAACAAATGGATCAGAGCTCATGACTACCAAGTTCACATTTTACATGAGAGAGATCTATTTGCATCAGACAGATCAAGTACCATTTTGTTCTTTTTTGTTCCTTGTCTTATTACTTGTGGGATATTATCACAAGTTATCTTCCTTTTAATTGGATTGTTGGGTCATAGAGAAAAATGAAATCTGAGGCCACTTGGAGCTTGGCTGTCTCTCCTCTCTTTCCTATATATAGTCAGTCTGCAGTTGGTTAAAAAATATAAACACCCAAAGCCATAGTTGTTAAATGCGAAAAGCGAACCGAGGCGCTAAGGGGTCCTGGAGCCTAGGCGCAAGGCGAAGCGAAAAGCGAGCGCCTCAGAAACACGAGGCAAATAGCTTAAAAAATTTATATATAGACTTTACTATCAGTTGTAAACCAAGAAGGTTACATATCAATATCAGCTGTAAACCAAGAAAAAACAACACATGACCACACAAACAAGATTAAACCACCTAAAAACATAATAATAAACTCCCAAGAGAACATTTAACATATGCTAAAGTTTTAAACGTCTTAAATCTCAAGTCTAACCAAACTTAAATGTCTTAAAACAGTCGAGTTTTTCTTTCTTCTTTACGTTGGTGGCTGGCTTAGTCGCATACTCTTAAACAGTCCCTCTCTCTCTAGGTTTCTATTTGTATGTGACTCTCTATATTCTTATTCTAATTTAGGACTTTGAAATATGTGACTCTTTGTATTCTTATTTAGGTTTTTAAGATATTAATAAATTATATAAATAAAATAAACGGTGAAGTATTTAAAAAAATCCTACTGAATCGCTTGGCACCTGAGGCGCGCCTTGAATGAAGCTCCAAGGCTCAGGCGAGGCGACCAAAGCGTGGGCTTTTGCTACATCGCCTCGCCTCGCTCAAGCAAGGCGCACTGGTCAGCGCCTTGCTTGAAGCGCGCCTAGACGAGCCTGAGGCGAGCTTTTAATAACTATGCCCAAAGCTAACCTTTTCCCTTCTACTAGCCAATTTATAGACCAAACTATAAGCATCCTCAATATACGAGATCTATCATGATGTCTAAAATGTCTTCACAAAAGTTTTCGAGGGATGGTGAAAATACAAGATTATTGCACTTCAGTGTGCAAAAAGTAAAGAACAAAATAAAAAAGGGTTCCCAGAGCATTCTAGGTGGAAGCTTCAAGCTTCCTGTAGGGTTCTTGTCGGAAAAACACACTTTCCGACCTGAGAACTTCCTGTATTTATTATATCAAATCCTTCATTTTTATTGTTCTGTTAAGCCACTTATAGTTAATTAGAACAAATGTAGGTTTTATTAACACACCATTCGTTTCGTTCGATCCCACCCTGAGTAAAATTGAAGTTGTTCAATTTTGCAGAACAAAATAAAGTTGAAAGTTAAGGGAATCATTGGATAGAAAAAAGAGGGGGTAATTAGGTCCTTAATAGCTTTATTATTGTCTTGTTTTATGGTCTTAATAGTGTTTCATGGGTTTAGAAGTTTGTTACAGAAAGCTGTACTATTTACAGCTGTAGGGGCTGCCACATCAGCAGTACCTTTTTCCTATATTAGGGGTCATGAAAAACCTTCTCTCTACGTTCTTCCTTTCTCCCTAATTCTCTACTCTCTTCTTCCCTATTATTCTCTTCCCCTAAACTCTTTTTCTTCCTAAATTCTAAACTGTGTCAGAATCGTATTCGTGACATTGGCTATTAAATGACTTTTGCCTTATTTGATATATGGTTTCTCGTGATAGCAAAAGTTGAAGCTGCAGAGAGAAATGGAAATTGACCTCATTGCACCCTTTCACTTCACTCCTTTTCATTCATATTGCTCTCTCTTAAACGTGCATATTTTTAACTCGTCTGGACTAGTTTGCTTCTGAAGGTCATATGTTATACGTGTTTTTTATAGTCCGAGTTTGTTGACGGAAGGAGTTTGGTGTTTGTGATGGTTTTCTATGGCTTGTCATGGTTTAGTTTTTTTTTTGCCCTTCTAACTGATTAAACACTTATGGCACCATATATGACTGATAATATGTTATGTATAGTATTTTATATGATGATTGATCCTATTCTGCAATTGCATATAATTCTTATTTTGTCATTATCTGCATATAGGGACACCTGCTGCAAGGATGAAGAAGGTCCCAAGTAACATAGTTAAAAAACGTAGCCGGGAATTGACTTCGGTTTTTGAAGCTTTTACTCCAAATAATGGCATGGAGGGTAGAGTTGAAAAAATATGGATAACAGAAATAGCTACTGATGGAGTGCATCTGGTGAGTCTGTGGGACATGTGAACCAAACTCTTTACTGAGCAACTTCGACCACATATTTGACCAATGACTGGTTTGTTTGATTTATGTCAAATAATTTTTATGCTCGCAAGTATTATGAAAGCGTTCAAATATGTTGTCAAAGTTGTCCAAATTTGTAAATCCTAGGTACCTTTAACATCTCTTGTCAAAGTTAGACTTTCCTACTAGACTTCAGCAAAACTTGAACGGACTAAACTTGAAAATTGCGTAAGTTGACCAATGACTGGATGGACTCAAAAGTTGATCAGTATATTTCCTTTGTTTTTGCAAGGTTGGCCATACCAAGGCATATGTGCAGGTGCTTGTAATTGCTCCAGAAAGCATGCTGGGTACTGCAGCTATTGTTAAGATAACTTCTGTTGGAAGGTGGTCAGTTTTCGGAGAAGTGATCGAGTGTCTCAACCAAATGGATGAGAAAACAGCTAACAGAGAACCCAGTCTAGATAATTGTTCTCCATGTTCTGATACCTGTGGGAGTTGTGCAAGTTCAAAAGAGCCAGAGCCTTGTGCCTGTGGACCAGAGAGTTGTGGAGGCAAGAATGGTCTCCACAAACCTATCTCATCACAGAATGATACGCTGCTAGAAGATGGAGGTAGGAGAAATTTGATTGGGTGGTTATTAAGGAGACGGAAAAATCAAATGCAGAAAAAGGCAGAGAGCGGGGTCGCCTTGGAATCCAAGAAAGAGCAAGAACGGACCAGAGGATGCTTCAGTTTTTCGGGTGTTAAAAACAAGCTACACTTCCCCGGCATGCTTTTCGCCTTATTGACAATTGTAGCTCTGCTGATGGGTCTTAGTTTTAGGACTACTTCGTCCAAATAAACTATCTTCGTTGTACTATACTTATCCACTTTTTGTAAGGCAGGTTGTGGAGGAATTCTGAAACTGGAGAGCGACTTTTTCTAGTATTTTTTAATAACTTTTTTGAAGATAGGTTGTTAAAGCTTTTGATTGAAGATTTGAAGAATAATATATTACTCATTGTTTTGCATATTCTTGCACATTCTCGACACTGCTTGATACTCATGAAAGTTGAAAAGGCACAATTTTATTATTGAGCAATATTACAGAATAAGGAATAAAGAGCCAAAAAGAATGGTGGGGTTCCATACACAAATATTCATAAAGGTAGAATATGCATATTGGAGAAGAAAGTGAGATTCTTTCACAGAATAATTCAGCAGGGAAGAAGGGGGCATTATTGCTTATTCCTTCTGTCTTCAGCAGCTTTGATAGCAATAGATATTTATTTAATTACCTTTACCTGAAAATAATTAACCTTTTCTACTCATAATAGCACATCTGATTGGGCTGGTAATCTCTTGAAGAAATTTACAGGCACTGATGGCATCCGGCTCCTGAATCGTGGATGTCGGAGCAAGTAAAGTCCAACCAGAACAGCCACAACCTGGATTGGAGTAACATAAATGACCACTGCCCAGATCAATGAAAAGATTATAAAGATGGCTGTGCCCCTTGGGTCTCGCCAGCTCAGTAGCGCTTGAGCCCTTTCGCCTTGGCTCGCCAAGTCCCCAACCACTGTCTGAATTCTGCCTGCAACACTTCTCAACCTATCATATCTCATCCTAACAATATCTGCCGGCCGTGATGTCGGGAAGGAATCAAACTCCTCATCGAGCTCATCGGGGTGAACGTTATCCGCTTGCGAGAGTCGAATATCCATGTGAGGCGGGTGTCTTGGCCGGAACCTGTAGTTCCATATGCCGATGACAAACAAGTAGAGGAAGATTGTGGGAAGTATCAATTCTGGATAACAAACCAGTATCAGGAACAAGACATGTACCAAACAGGTGGTGATTGGATTTCTCCATGTGCAAATGTCACTGAACCATTTACAGACAGCTGCAATGCCTGAAAGCAGAGACATTATCCGGCCGAAATTAGCTTTGCTTCTTCTCAAACTCCACATATGGTAATCCACATCCAACATATACTCCACAATTTCGCGCCGCAGTGGTGGCTCTGCCCTTGCTAGCCTTGCTGCTACTATCTGCATTGCCTGGTTGCGAAGCAAATCAATGTGTCGAACCGAAATTGGTTGGAGGTAATGCATCTTAGGCAGCAAGGGTTTGCTATACTGAGTCAACATGTTAACCCAAGCTATGCAGGTGAACCTCAAAGCCAACTGAATCTCCCCATGTTTCCTTAATCCCCCGGGGGTAAGAACTAGTAGAGGATGGTAATGTGTATATACACGATTTGTTTCTAAAGTTGAAAGGCGAATTCGAACCTTCCCGATTCTCTGATCCCTCGCGTCTTCCTTGCTTCCATTAATGTGGCAGTTGTCGAAAACTCCAACAGTAATCACCGTACAGGGATCATGAACATCCCAAGTATACTGCTCGTTCCAACGAGGATGTAAGTTATCGAGAAGGGTTCGAGTTCGAACCCATTTGTTTCCATACTTGGCCACACAATACGCATCAGTGGTTCTACCATCCTTGCTCTTCATAGGTAGTAAATTTTTTGCACTTAAGATTCCAAGTTCGAGAACTCCAATTCTTTCCCTCCTGAGGAACTTGGATGATGGCTGAAGATCGCTACTGAAGTGCGTAGACTCATCAAGAACGTGATAACCAGTCTCTAAGCAAAGACCGAGTAGAATCTTGCTGGAGAACTTCTCTTTCTTCTTTTCCCCTTCATCCTCTCCATGATGAGGCCTGAAAAGATTGAACCAACGAGGATCAGGGAGTTTTGATGTCTCCCTTCTTGGCGGGACATCTCTAACAGGTATAACTACCCTTCCCATGATCTCATCTTTGCCTGGACCAACTCTATCTTCAACAGAAACAATAATGTAATCCTCAAAAGGCTCAGAAGCAACCAACATAAGCTCTTCATTCCAAGTAGGATTCATTGTTCGGATAGGAGAAGGTCTAGTTGCTCTTCCCTGATTACCAAGCTTAATCTTCACATAAATATCTGGTGCTCGACCCTTTTCGGATGGGAAAAGATCTTGACCTTCTATGACAAGAACTCTAAGGTAATCCAATTTAGGCGAAAAATAAACCTTGGATCGAGTACTAGCAAGGTTTGTATGACCAATATCATGAGCATCACTATTCCAGGCCTCCGGAAATGATTCATCAGCCTGTGTTCCCATCCACACAGCAAGCATAATTTCTCCCTTCATATTCTTGTCACCCTTCTTGTCTTCCAATTTATACCATTGAGGAGCCAATGGACTATCGGGCGGAACTCGAACAGGAACTTCTGATAGATCAAAAAGAAGTCTACCGACAAAATCATCCTTGACAAAATCCTTATCTTTGACAGTAACTTCAAGCAAATTGGCCTGCAACCTATCCTTAGAGAAAGCGAAAATCTGATTCCAAACCGGGTTTTGATTCTTCTCCAAATGCCTAGTCCTTCCTTTGTAATTCCCAAGTTTCACCTCCACATAAGGATCAACACTGCCTGTAACATCCATTACAGGGAGATCTCTAGCCTTAACAACACTAACATACAAATAATGCATCTGCTCCACCAAATCATAAGTACTTGATGTCTTATCACCTCCTCTATACCGCATCCGAGCTGCCACGGGAGGCCTAGTCTCCACCAGTAAGTAATCCGGGTTCTGCCTTGGCATTTGCATTTGCATCACTGTACTAGCCGGCGTTGCCCTTGCATAATCCGTTCTTGCTTCCACATTGGGTGCCTTTTCCCTCATCACATGAGTCTCAAACCCCGGACCGTGGCCCGTGGCAGCAGTCCCAATAGAGTGAAATGTCCTCACTTCCTTTTCTTTCTTCTTCTTCAGTTTCTTCTCAGCAGCCATATACTCTTCCTCCACTTCAATCTTGTTGGTATTAATCTCCTGAAAAGGACTAGGTTTAGGGTTAGGTTTCGATTTAGCTTCCGGTTCGGGTTCAAAATTAGCAACATTTGGAGGAGAAAAGGAAGGAGAAGAAAGGGGGAAATCATCAGCATCACTACCATCAACAACTGCATAAATCTTAAGGGCAATATCACCTTTGATATTAGAAAAGATGCCTCTTTTTTCAAGGGGAAACCTCTGGATAGAAGCTTCAGATTGAGAAAAAGGAACATAGACACCAGAAATCCTAGCACGGCCAAGAAAGTTCTTGTCATGACCACCAGAATCTCTCTTGTCATGAAAAAGAACAACATCAATGGTGGTATTAGGAAGATCTGAAGGGTTAAGTAGATTAAAAACAAGCTTTTCATTCCAGATAGGGTTAAGGTCTCTGGGTATGGTTAAAGTTCGTTGCTTTTGGCCATGAAAATCAATTTGGACAAAAGGGTTAGCAGAACCATGGCCATCTTTGGGCATAAGGTCACTGGCATCAAGAACTTCTACAACCAGTTTAGGCATGGTGGTGGGATTTTGGAGAGAAGAAAAATGGTGGAAATGAAGAAGAAGAAGAAGAAGAAGAAGAAGACAGAATTAGAAATAGTGTGGTGTAAGAGAAGGGAGAGTGGAGAGTGGAGATGATGAGGTGGACATTTAGGAGTATGAAGACAGAAACATATGCACTATAAAGAAAATTAATAATGTAATGTAATAATAAAGTAAAAGTAGGAGAGAGATAGGGAAATGTCTGTTTTGATGTGTGTTTCTGGAGGGTGGACCCTATGGTTTTTGAGGGAGATTCTTGATGTTACATGTGCTAATACAATACTATACTATTCTATTCCTATTTTCAAATTTCATATTAATCCAAGAACCACCGATGTGTATGTATGCTTAGGTATACGTTGATTTTCAAAAATATGAGGTAGGAATACAGTATAGATACGGTAAATAATATGGGTTATTTGTTATTTTCTTTTCTTTATTATTATTGCTTACTACATCGTCACAAATTAACTTTGACGGTTGAATTTTATTATCATGCACAAGTTCCATAAATGTACGTGTTATCAAATTATATCAAAAGATTT
This sequence comes from Euphorbia peplus, assembly GCA_028411795.1. Taxonomy (NCBI): domain Eukaryota; kingdom Viridiplantae; phylum Streptophyta; class Magnoliopsida; order Malpighiales; family Euphorbiaceae; genus Euphorbia; species Euphorbia peplus. Next base: position 23,463,086 of record CP110844.1, read on the forward strand.
TTAGTAAAAATTATAATATGTAACATTTAGGTCATTGTTATGTGGTGGTTAAAGTCAATAATTAAAGTTAATTTATAATGATATGACAATCGCATCATTTTTAGATGATCAAGTTGAGCTGAGTAATTTAATTTTGGCGAAACTCAAAGTTACGTGATTTTATTGAAATTTGAAGTTGAGTAATCATTTTAAGACAATTGGTGTGATTAATAATGCAATTACCCCAAATAATATACAAACTGATGTATATCTATTAGACTGATTTTATACAATTAACTTATAAAAACTGTAACGGTACGAAACACAATATAATTTTGGATTTTTTTATGGTCACTTTGTTTTTTACAAAGTAAACATTACTTTGTCCATCATCACCATTAGATTAGTGAAATGATATGTGATTTAATGGTGAAAAACGCAAAGTAGTGGTTACTTCAAAATAGCCATAGAAAACACCTATAATTTTATATGATTTGGAAAGAAAGATATAAAAGATACATGAATAATTACATATATGAACCATAAAAGAATTTAAAATCGTTATAATAAACCACAAATCCCTTCATAAGTCATTATAAAATCACCGTTCTAAAGTTTATTTAAAAAAAATCCTCAACAGATTGAATTTTTTAAAAGTAACTCGATAGTATCTCAAATGTATCTTCGAGTATCTATGTGTATCCATATCATATCCCTATAAAGGAAAAGAAGAAAATGATCCTTAATTAAGCGTATCTCCAATGTATTCTGGCAATATCATGTCGTATCTGTATCCTCAGATAATGCGCGCCTACAAAGACTTCATAGAAGTATTAATTAGTACTACATATGTATTAATACATAAAAAAGTCTTAGACATTTATGAATGAAATGGTATAGTCTAGCATTTGCTAAAATTCACTAAGATGTTGTTTGTTAAAACTTAATTTTAATTGCTGAACAATAAAATGCTCAATTTGAAGTGTTGAATTTTCTAAATGCTGAAATTATTAAGGTACAAAGTTATTTGATTTGTAAACTTTGTACTGAAAATTAAATGATGAATGTAACTACAATACGAAAATATAAAATGATAAATATGACGATACTATCCTACGGTAATAAATCAATTGATTTAGATTGATGTACACATTATAATTTCCAATTAAAATATAAATTATAGAAAATCAGACTCAAACAATTTATTAGCAAGCTAGCAACTACTTAAAAATATTTGATATATCTATCTAGAGTCAAGTTCGAATGACCCAAGTGTTTAGGATGAGACTAGTTTTTATGGTGAGACAAAGAGTATTTTTGTAATTCAATAGGGGAAGGTGGCAAACTTGTAATTAAAGGAACACCCCTCATGCGTGAATTGAAGGAAAGGAAGAGGATGTGATGTCAGCGCTGATGTCACCTCTGGAGAGAGAAAAAGTTTTAATTATTTTCTTTAAAATGCATTTTCTCGCTCTTTCCGAACTCATTTTTCAAAAAAATTTATACCAGTGAACTCGTATTAATTAGGCGGTCATTTTGAGATCCATTTTTGTTATTTATAGACGATTTTTTTTTATTTATTTTTTTTTATGGTTGTTCCAGCAGAATACTATATATGTTCCACCGGACTACTCCAATTGTTCCACCAAAATACTACATTTTTGTACACTTCCAGAGTGCATTTAAAAAAAATATAATGAAAATATTTTGCTGGAACAAATGTAGTAGTCTGGTGGAACAAATGTAGTATTCTGTTGAAACAATCGAGTATCCAATTTGGAACAAAAATAAAAAAAATAAAAAATCGTCTATAAATAACAACAATAGATCTCAAAATGACCGCCTAATTAATACGAGTTCAGTGGTATAATTTTTTTTTAAAAATGAGTTCGGAAAGAGCGGGAAAAAACATTTTAAATAAAATAATAAAAACTTTTTCTCTCTTCAGATGTGACATCAACACTGACATCATCGCTGATATCACCTCCTCTTCCCTTCAATAATGCCCCTCCATGTTTTTAACATTTCAAAAATGCCACCACTTTTTAGTTGTCTCACACTAAAAAAGTCTCTCCATAATGACCTTGTCTCACCTGATCCTATCTCTATTGGATAAAATATGGAATTATGATCAATGTTTTAGAAATCGCTAGACGGTACCAAGTCGGTTAGAATCTATCGAGATATGTCGGTGACTAGTCGGAACTATTCATTTTCAAATTTTGTAATTTTTAATAAATAAATTAAATTTATCAATACATGAAAAATATTTTTATGCCATCTAAATTTTATAAAAATAATAATGACAATACTCAACATACCAAACTCTTTTATTGCAATATTTTTTACAAAACATTAAATAGTATCAATGTGTCCATAAATTGAAACATCAAATAAATTAGGTTTACGTGATGAACTTTAATTTTGGTATTAAATTTTAATTTTTTTTTATTTCATTCATGTATATTAAAAATGACTAAGAAAAATAGGCAAATTAATCATACAAATATACTTAAAGTTGGTGTATGTTGATAAAAAATGGTTGAAATTTGTGAGCACATTAATCTTGTTGGGCTGACTTGAACCGATTTGGGACCGACTTGGTCCGACTTAGACCGACTTCGATCGACTTGACGGAAAAAAAATCGGCCCTCCAATTTTTATCGACTGATTTTCAACAATCAACGTAGTAATTTAAAAATCACCGTCTAGTCACCAACTAACCGGTCGCCTCGACCGATTTTTAATACACATATACCATTTGCAAGAATGATCATGAGATGATAAAATAAAAGTACTCATGGATGGACTTTCTAAGATAGAGGTGGGACTGTTGTTAATAATAATAATAATAATAATAATAATAATAATAATGAAAAATTATAAATAAAATTCTTGTGATTTCATGGCTTTGCAAATTGAGGAATGTGATTTCATATACTATCTTTTACTCCCTCTTTTTCATATTACATATTCTATTTTTGTTTTTCTTATTTCAAAATACATAAATTTTTATTTTAAACTACGCATATTAATTAAAAACAATTCACATGGACCCGCGCATAATTGAAGCATTAATAACTACAACTCAAAAAATAAAGGTACAAACTTTTTTCCTATCACATTTAGTGAGACCTAAATTCGTAAACATATATCTTAAAAGACATGTAATATGAAGAAGAGAGAATACTATAGAATATATTTGGTGAGTTTATTTTAATAGTCATTATAATTTTATTTTATTTTGATGAAGTAGTGATTATAATTAAATGACTTTAGAAGATTTTTAAGAATATTTAACTAGGTGAAGCAATAGATGAACTAATGAAAATAGTTAGTTAGGTGATTGTAATGTAATAGTATAGTTAAGCACCTCTAAGAGAGGGACAGAACATTTAATCGCAATTATGTTGTGGGGGCATGCTTGAGGGAAAAGAGATGAGGATTAATTTGAGAGGTTGAAACTTCAAAGTGGTCACTTCATTCATTAAACCTAGAAAACCTTTTGGTTAAAAATAAATATTTTTCTTATAATAGGAACTCTCCTTTTCAATTATTGATAAAAATGAAGTTGGTCTAGTTAATCCTATATCCAATGGGCTATAGGCTCCCCACTTTCTTTCATACATCTAATCCTCCCTTTTCATTATAAATTCCATTCTTCTTTTTGTATGAATATCCATGTCCTCAATTATTGATTTACTTATGTTATTACTTATTAGTTTGTGATATGGATCCTACCAAAGATGTTTAGGTAACTCATATGTTGGGCCGATTCCGAAGGTTACATTAGCCAAAGGGTACAACATCAAATATACGCCCTAAGAAACAATACAAATAAAAAAATGTCTTAAAAACAAAATTCATTATACTTAATAAGGAACTAATAAAAATATTTCATAATGAATTTATTTTATTTGTGTCGAATGTGTAAGGAATAATCATTGATTGGATATATGTAAGTGTTAGAGACTCCTATATGAAAAATATATATGCTTCTAGAAGGTCAAATTTCAATCTATTTATGCTAAATCTCTATGTTTGATTCTAAATCTAAAATATCTTTTTATCAAACAAAAGAATCTAAAATATTTTCTCTATGATCATAACTCATCACATATAATGGTATTACTAGAATAAAATTATACCAATTGCTAGAGCTCCATTGGCACACTCACGAGTGAAGAGAAAAAAAAAAGTATGAATTATAAAAATGATATCTTTAATTTAATTTTTCCTATGTAGACTAGAAAGGCCAGTATACTGGCCCATTTGCAAGTAGATAAAAGAATATTCTCATCAGCCGCCTTGCTAGAGGACTAAAACTAATTAGTAATTGTAGTTTTTTATTGGCTTAATACATAAAAAAATCCCAAAACTTTTTCAAATGTTACAGTTGTCCTCCCGAACTTTCAATTGTAACAAATTACCATCTGAACTTGGCAAATCGTAACAGATTACCTCATGAACTTGGCAAATTGTAACAAATTACCCCCAATAATGCATGGATTTTTAAACAACCTATAAGATCCTGCCATGTGGCATTTTGACTTTTCAAACACCTTATAGAATCATGATACGTGGCACTTTGACTTTTCAAATATCGAATAAGGGTGTGACACGTGGCATTTGACTTTTCAAACTCAAAATATGGGGTTATTTGTTACAATTTGCCAAGTTTGAGGGGTAATTTGTTACAATTAAAAGTTCGGGGGGATAACTGCAACATTTGACCAAGTTTAGGGAGTTTTTTTGTATATTAAGCCTTTTTTATTTTTTATTTTGAGCGACTATAGTTTTTTATTTAAATATAATAAAGCCATAAACTATATGCAGGTCCTTAAAATTATTTGAAAAGGTTATTTTTGTCTCTTAACTTTAAGGACGACCTATTGAGTCATTCAACAATAAAAATGTGGACCGTTTGAGTTCCTATTTGATGACATGAGACTGAGATGACATTAAAATTACTATTCTTCACATTTGCCAACTCAGTGTCATGTCATCGAATAATGACTCAATAAATTTATATTTTAATAGTTGAGAGACTCTATAGATCGTCTCAAAATTGAGAGAGTGAAATAACTTTTTTAAACAACTTTAAAACTTTGCGTATGGTTTAAATTTATAAAATAATTCACCAATCCGATGGATCCGAATGCTTTTTAAAGAGGGATGGTAATGTTTAAAACATCCTTATATTAAAATTTATTCTTTCGACTATACTTTTTTATATTACATCCCACTTGTAAGTTATAATCTCTTCCATATGAGTCAACAGAATATTGGGACAAGGAGTAGATATGTCATTAACATTGTTGTGAAGGGGTTCAATTTAGTATTTGCTCCATATCACAAAAAATTTGAATGGTCTTATTTAAGAGTTATTTAATTATCAGGTAAAATTAGTCGAAATGTAAATCATTGGAAGTATTTTTACATTTTTATATCGTAAAATATTGATTTTGATGATGTGATATATTATCTTTAATGACCAGACACATTAACTAGTTAATTTCAGTGACATCACAATAAATATTGATTTCAGATAAAATAACATGTTGTGTTGTTGATATGAAATGAAAATTTGTATTTGTTTTATTGTTATTAAGTTGAAACTAAATGTCTTTCAAAAAAGTTGAAACTAAATGGTGAAGATGTAATTACTCAATTTGGATAATTTCAAGTTCAAATATGGTCAAGTTGGTAAATTGTAATTTTAAAAATTAATTGTAAAATGGATAAAATACAAAAAAGCCCATATGATTTCATATTTCTACAAAAAAAATCTTTGTGATTTGTTTTTCTTAAAAGAAAATACATACATGTGATTTCAAACTTTAACAAAAAAAAGTCCGAGGTTCCATAAATTCAAAAAATAACCGTTAAAAACATAAAAATTGGATTCTTTAGAAAAATAAGTATATTTTAAACAAGTTTAATTCTAAACCTTTTTAATTTTGAAATCATTTAGGCGACGTTTGGTTAAGAGAGAGAAAGAAAAAAAATTAAAATAATGATTTTGAAAAATAAAAAACGTAATTGCGTAGCAAATGTGATTCTAAACAACATTAATGTTTTGATTTTTCCACTTGAAAGTCATTAAATGGTTATTTTGGACCTTTTATTTCACATTTTTGTTAAAATTTGAAACCACATGTATTTTTTTTTAAAAATAAACCACAGATTTTTTTTTTTGTAAAAACTTAAAATCAAAGATTTTTTTGTATTTTACCATTGTAAAATTATATTAATGGATGAAATTTTATTGGTAAATCTTAATATTTAATTAGTACTTTTTAAAACCAAATCTCAATCGTTAATTTTACAATTAGTGATTGAGATGAATTGAACTTTACCAACTTGACGATATCTCAATACTATAGTCTATATGAGTCAGGTTCAGGTGAGACACCCCTTTACCATGAAACATCTCTTTTATTGTGCGACAATAGAACATGCGGTGTCAATTTTGTAATAATAACGCGTGGTGACAATTTTGTAAATACAAAGCCAAATTGAATAGAGAAAATATCTCTTCTTCTTCTTCTTCTTCTTCTTCTTCGCTTTTTGCTCTTCTCTAGTTTACCTTCCTTTGTGATTAAACTATACAGAAACTCCGATTGGACGCCGGCCACAAATTAGCCTTCCTAATCTCTCCAAACACCTAACAGCCACATCCTCGCCCTCGAATTCGACAAGCAGAAGCAAAACGGAGCAGAAGGTGTTGAAGCGGATCACATTAGAATAAATCTCAATTCTTTCAGGTTTAATCATTTATTCTAAATTTTTATGGTTTCTATCTTTAGTGAGGTTTATGTGTTTCTGAAATTGATGATGCTGATATTAGTTGAATAGATTTGCAGTGGGTTTTAAATTTTTGTTCCCTAGTACTCCAATTTTCATGGGATTATATATTTGATTTGGATTTTTCTTAAGTTTTGTTTTGCTTTTGATGTGGAATTTTCAGTTGGAATATTATTCTGTTGAAACAATATAGCATATGGAACAACAAAACGTTCATATGAAAAAATTTTATAATCCATTTGGAACAACCAATTAATTCAGTTTGAACAACACAATATTATTTTGTTGAAACAATATAGCATATGGAACAACAAAATATTTTATTTGGAACAACAAAATATTTCATTTGAAACAACACAGTATTAATTTGGAACAACAGAGTATTCTGTTGAAACAATATAGCATATGGAACATCATAATATATCATTTGGAACAACCGAATATTTCATTTGGAACAACAGAATATTAATTTGGAACAACAGAGTAATTTGTTGAAACAATATAACATATGGAACAACATAATATTTATTTGGAACAACCATAGAAAAATAAAAAAAATAAAAATCATTTACAAATAATAACAATAGATCTCAAAATGACCGCCTAATTAATACGAGTTTTGTGGTATAATTTTTTTCGAAAAATGAGTTCGGGAAGAGTGGGAAAATGTATTTTAAAGAAAAGAATTTAAACTTTTTCTCTCTACAGTGATGACATCAGCGCTGACATCACCCTCTTATTCCTTCCCTCTATTTCCTACGCATGACTATTTTCATTTACTTACAATTTTGCCGCCTTCTCCTATTTAATTACAAAAATACCCTCACATTATTCTCTTGTCACACTTTAAAAGGCTCGTCTCACAATAAGCTTATTGTCACACCTGAGCGCCTTCTCTAGTCTATATAAAATATAAATTCAAAATAATGATAAGGAAAATAATTTACCTCTCATGTGATGATTGTCCAATATATCGTTGGAATCTTATCTAAGCCTTAGTTTGGAAGGGAGTTAATGAATGAAAGTAAATGGAAGTAATGAAATGTAAAATGTCTAAATTTATGTTTAGGAGTTTTTTTTAATGAGAGTGAATATTTTACTCTAATTAACCTTAAAACCTTAACCTCCAAATAGGAGGTTAATGAAAGTAATGAAACATTAAAACATTTGTCCTTAATTTTCCCAATATATCTCTGATTATATTTTTATTTTTCCATAAAAACCTATAACCTAATTATATAAGTCAAGATTCAATATTGTCCTCATATTGAGATTATTTATATGTTTGTGTTAAATTATGTGAATGGAATATTATTTTCAATGTCTATCAGAGTAATTCGTTATAAGGTTAAAATCGTCTATGCACAATAAAATTTAACTTTCTATTCCGTTCATATTCAAACTCTCAAAAGGTTAAACTTTTAAATTTCATTTACGCTATACTAACTCCCAAACAAGGTTAATTTTTAACTTCCATTTCTATCACTTTCCTTTCCATTCCGTTACCTCCTCTAACTTTCACCTTCATTAACTTCGAACCCCAAACAAAAGGTTAGGCAATTCAACTTCGTACAACAGATAATGACATATAGGGTGAATGTCCAATGTTCCCCAATCTATTATGTAACCCAAAAGTGACGTATAGATTTGTACATATTAACATTGATTAATCTCAATAAGTTATAACAATAGCGCTAGACAGCGCACAATGTATCAATTGTTTGCTCACTTTTCTCGTAGCGCTTTTTTTATGAACAGGGAAGCTATTAAATCAGACAGATTACAGTCAAATTGGAACCTCCACAACACTACACAAAAGCTAGTCATAACATATTAAAAGGGGAGAAAAAAATAAAAATTGAAATGAAAATTATACAACATGAAATTGTTCAAATCGAACTAAACTCAACAAAAAAGAAAAAAACGAGTTTAAAAATCCGAAGCTGAAATGTGTTAGTAATCGGCAACTTGATTTCTCTTCCGATAATTAATATGATATATAACAAGCCACATTTTTTAAGCTTGTTGAAGACAAAGAAACTAATCATGTCCCACCTTGACACCTGAAGGCTGTACTCTCGAAACAAGTTAATCACATAAACAGAGAACACTCAAGCCACCATCGATGGCAACACCTATTTTAAGCTTTCTCTCGATGACGTGCCAACGTAACTCTTTGATATTACATTCTTCTCTTTCAAACATTTCTTCATCACTAAAATGAGATCATTGGTCGATGACCTATTCTTATATTATTTGCTTTGTTTTGCAGACTTACATGTTACTCTCTCTGTTTCTAAATTTTTAGTCGCTTTTATAAAAATGTGATGAATTAAGATATCATTAATTATAGCATGTAAAATGTTGATTTGTCTTTATAAAAAAAATGCTGATTTGTCATGCCTTTATTTTCTATTATTTTGCTTATTTCCTTAAAACTATATAAACATAGGGGTATAATGGACAAAACACTAACTCTTATTATCATAAACGATAAAACCGATCAACATTTATGGAATAATTCACTTCCCAAAACGACCAACATTTAAAAATGGAGGGAGTAATTTTCAAGAATTTAGCCAAATCAAAATCAATAATAATTAAGAACTTAAAAGAAAAAAAATATGGTTTACATATATACTTATTGCAAAATTTTATAGATTGCAATTTTATGCATTCATAAATTTGATTCAAGCACTAGTTTTCTTGGAAATAATGATTTAGGCAGGTGGCAATGGCAACTCAAACTTGACCCAAGCATGTGTGTGAGATGGGGATTAGGGATAGGATAACTAAAGTGGCAGTAATACTAAACTAAAAAGAGAGAATAAAATTAAGCTAATGCATACATGTGTTGTTATTTTGAGTTGTATATTTTGTCTGCAGTACGAGCCGTATTTTGTCTGCATATATGAGCATGATGCTGCCAGCTTTTATGCTTTTTTAATTTCTAATTCCAATCCTTTTCAAACGACTCCTGTTTTTCTCACTCTTTTTCCTTATCTTTTTTACTTTACCTTCTTCAAAGATGGCGACTTTACTTAAGTGAAATTTCATTATATTTATGGCTGTAACAAGAAAAAAAATAAAATCATTATTATTGTTTGATTTAAGAATTATTGAAAAATCAAGAATACCTGCATTTACTTGTATCATCCAGTGCGATAGCGATATCTACTCAAGCTCTATAATAACAATAAAATCATCTCTTATCGACTGCCATATGTAGTTTTATTCCACAAACAAAACAACACCCATATACTAAAATAGAGATGGAAGAATGGAAGTTTTGAAGCTAATACGATTAGTCTCTTATATAGCTACAATATAAGTGTATACATAAGTCTATTGTAATATTATGTTTATGTTTTGTCATTTTAATTACAAATGCTGACATGTCCAAATTTAAGGTGTTTTTAAGTTAATCAAAAGTGTTTTTGTCCATTTAATTACAAATGCTGACATGTCCAAATTCACTGTCATGTGTCCTATAAAAATTCAACTACCGTAGCGCGTATTATACAGTCTCATTTTTTTTGTTGAGTTGAAAAATGTAGGACACATAGTACCACTTTAAGAGAGTTGAGGGAGAAAAAAGGAAGTCACTTAAGGTGAGAGAGTAAAATGACAAAAAGATACACGTTTAAGATAACATAGTTCCATTTTTAGAGATTTGAGGGAATAAAAGGAATGTCTCTTAAACTGAAAAGGTAAAATGACTAAAAGATGTAAATTTAGGGATAACTTATAAAGAGAACAATTCTGAGGTAATCTTTGGAAAAAGAAAAAAGAAACAAGAAAGAAACTCAAACCAAATGCTAATTTGTTCTCCAGGAAATTCAAATAAACAAAATAACGTACAAATTGTTGGAAAAAAAAATAAAATTTGAACCTTACCAAAAAAAACATTTTAAAACTTTTTATCATAAAAATCAAGTCTTTGATTTTTTATTTGTTATATTAGTCTTTATCTTTTATTTTTATTTCAAGTCCAAATTTATCAAATGATTTGTTAACTTTTACCATCTAATAAGACCAATTGAAATATTGCAAGACTATATGTGACTCACTTTGCCTCACATAAAAACCCTTCATGCATTTCATTTCAGTTTCTTCTTTTCAATTCTGACACCACAAATGTCATTCGTTCAATTTTCATCTTTATTTTTATTCTCCTTAATTTCACTTTCGAAATGGCTAAAAAAGAAGCAAATCAACAACTGCTGATTCTTTTTTCCATTTAAAAAAAATGCGTTGGATTTATTGAATATTAAATTAATTGTGATAAATTAGGAGTCATAATATTTCAATTGCTTTTATTAATTTGTCAAAGTTAACAAATCATCTAATTTTGTTAAATGATGGCTCGATAGAACCAAGAATAAAAGATTAATGGCATAATGTATCCAAATAAAAAATCAAAAACTTAATACGCCGTAAAAAAAAAACTAGGAATTTCAAGGTATTTTTACCTCGTTAAGAACTGATGAAAATTCCTTTACTAAAAAAAAAAAGAACTGATGAAAATTAAAATTTTGCAAAGAATTAACTAATTAAAAAACTTAAACCAAGCTTAATGTAAAAGAAGCAAGATGTAAAGTATGGGTGACGTAATATCCCGGTCCAATAATTTAATAACAGATCATATTGATTAGTATTTAGGATTCATCATTTAGAATCTAAAGTTTATTTTTTAAAGTTTAAAGTTTTATTTGTAAATTCAAATTTGTATAAAAAATTAACTAAAAAATACATTTTAATTAATTATAACTTATCAAAATTTTATTAGTTATACTAAAATCCTCTCCTTCATAATATGATAAGATTTTGAGCTCAAAGCCCAAAATGGACAAAATGAACTTTAAAAAACAATTTAATTCATAAAATTGTCCAGAAAAAGAGAGAGTGAAACTTTTGAATTAATCGTATGCAACATGTAGTACTTTAAAAAGTTAATCCCATTACTTTTGACTTTTAGTATTTTCCCAAATATATTTGATACAGTTGAAATACTATCAGATTATATCAAACTCGACTAAGTCAAGTATCTATGCATATTTGTTGCCTTATTTATCTGAACTATCTATCAAACTCTTGTATTTATAGCTTTGAAATGCAAATTACCAAATTCAAGAGAACTACAAAGTACAACATACTATACATAACCCCACCCAATGTTGTTCTGTTACCCGCAAACATATCAATCAATATCGAACTCACTCCCCAAAATTACACGAGTTGTAATATGAACATTATGGCTATGCCTCGGTCTCATTGATTATTTGATCATGTCATGTCGGTTAGTGCTCCTCCTCCGCATTATGTATCACTAGTGCCGCATCCTACCTTAGAGAGGCAGATTTGTTCCTAACCAATTAATAGTTTCCCGAGCGGGAATACCCCGAGAATGCCATTCAGACTCTTCTCTTTAACTCCAACACGGAGAAAGTGTTTCCCCTTATCGTTAATCTTGAATGTTCTTCTAAACTTTGGACTTCCTTAGAATAGATATCTGGATATGCATCGGGTACTCGACAATTTCAGTCGAACCTTGAATAGGGCTTACAAAGGAATGATATGTGAGTCACTGCCTATGTGCAACGAATTACAACAATTTTGGATGACTTGGAGGCTTTGAGAACTCCTTTTCTTGTCCATCTTTTACCTTTTTACTTAAAAATGTAAGGGAGGATTTTATCATAATACCATTAATTCATTCAGAATAATCATTATCCGATACCCCTTTCCAGAAATAATGGATGGAATGGTATTATGATAATCTTCCACTAAGAGTTTAGATAAAAGATGGGCAGGAAAAGGATTTTCCAAAGTGCCAAACTCATCCAAAATTGTTTTAGTTCTTTGTATGTAGTGATTGACATATATAATTATTTTGCAAGCCGAACGATTCAAGACTTTATTGAAACTTTCGAGTACCCAAAACATATCTAAAAGTCCGTTCTAAGACAGTTAAAATTTCAGAAGAACGTTTAAGATTAGTCATAAGGGGAAATACTTCCTCCGTGATAGAGTTCAAGAGAAGAGCTTGGATGGTATCCTCGGTGTGTTCCCACTCGGCAAATTGTTGGTTAGGAACAAAATAGATATGCTTCTGAGAGGATGCGGCACCAGGGATACATACAAGGAGGAAAAGCATCTATTGATATGACATGACCAAACAACCGTTGAAATCGAATGATAGCAATGATGTTCATCTTCCAGCTCCTGTAATTTTGGGGAGTCAGTTTGATATTGATTGATATATTTGTGGGTACCTTTTCGAGGAAACAAACCAATAGTAGGTGGGGTTGGAGGGTAACATGGCTACAGATGAAGTGCTGGATGAGCAAGCTGATACTGGTGCCAGTGCTTGAAGCCGTGAGAAGCCGAGACATTTTGGGGAGTGCTGATTGAGGTAAAATCAGGTCTGGTAGACACCGAAATTCAGAGTAGCAGAAGGTTGAAGGAAGGCAGAAATGAGTGGTTATAGTATTATGTTTTGTATATCTTTTGAATTTGGTATGATACAGTTTGACCCGTCTGAAATTTCCAACACTAAACCAGAATTATATAAATTGAAAAACTTGTAATCACATATAAAACTAAAATCAATAATACTCCAATAACCGTCATACATCATATAATTATACTCACATAAAATAGTTCGTTGAGTTGCCAAGCTATTACCCTATTGAGTAAGAATTAATATTCTAATCTATTTATAGAGACGAGAGTGCATACGTGGACTGACGACAAGTTGAAGAGGTGTAGCTCGCATATTAGTTAATCCAATGCTTTCAATCATATCAACTGGTTCACCGGTTGAAGTTGAAAAATCAAAGGCATGTAGTACGGAAGCAAGTATTAGATGTAAAACTTGCATAGCAAACGAGACACCGGGGCACATTCTTCTTCCACTGCTAAAAGGTATAAGCTCAAAATGTTGTCCTCTAACATCAAAATCTTTGTGACTGGTAAGGAATCTTTCAGGGTCAAACTTGTTAGGGTTGCTCCAAACTTGTGGATCATGATGAATCTTCCAAAGATTTAGGAAAAGCATTGTTCCTCGTGGAATATGGTAATTAGCTATTGTGCAATCCTCTATTGATTCATGCGGGATGGCAAGTGGTCCAGCTGGATACAAACGTAATGTTTCCTTGATGATGGCTTGAAGGTAGACCAAGTTATTTACATCTGATTCACGTACATGTCTTTCTCGACCGACATGGATGTCTAACTCGTCTTGAGCTTTCTTTAATATATCCGGGTTGTTGACAAGTAACGATAGAGCCCATATCAAAGTGACTGTTGTTGTATCTGAAGCTGCTAGAATAAAAGTCTACACCAAATACATGTGAGTTCATTTAAATTAATACCATGTACATATAGCTAGATGATAGAAAAAGTATATCAAAGATAACACTGTGAATTGATATTTTGGCAACAAAATAAACATCATCTTTTTTCTTCTAGATAATCTATAATGTATTGTATACATGCTCCTAATTTCAAAAGTAATAATATTGAGTATTAGGAGAAATTTTAAAATACTCCTGAAGTACGAACGACGTGGTACTCTAGACTAATAATTCGATGACAAGTCACATATATTAGTATCTAAGGTCGATGATTTAGGGTCTAGAGTTTTTATTTTAGGGTGTAAAATTTTATATAAATTATTAACTAAAAATAAATTTTTAATTAATTACACGTTGTCAAAATCTTATTGGTTGATGTAACATATGTCAACTATCTATTGATTTGGAGTACCACATCATCGTGTTCCAAGAGTATACTAAAATCTCTCTGAGTATTAGTCCGTACTAGAAAAAATACGATAAAATTACTAAGATGAAAATAGAGAACACTTAGAAATATGCTTATAATAGGAAAAACTCAAAAAAAGAAAAAGAAGCATAGATCATGTCTTGAAGTAAGATGAGTGATGAGAAATTGCCATTTTGAATAAGTTGTTATAACACAATTGTAAATTAACTGAAGACTGCACTTGTCTAAATTGAATGGAACAATGTCGAAATTAACTGAAAACACATGGTTTATTTTTGTACTTTTCTCTTCAAATTATTTACCTAATTTAAAAAGCATTATATACATGTTCAATACATATCTAGTCTTTGAACTTGTCCAACAATTTCAACTACTCTCTGAACTTTCAAATGTTACAAATGACACCTTATACTAGTTTAAACGTAACAGATAACCCCTATTTTTATTCAATTATTACAAATAACCTCTTATGTTTGTCCAAAAGTATAATTGACCTCTTATTCTTGTCTAATTGTTTTCAATAGCCTCCTAATTCTAACATCGTCTTCATAAAAATATGAAAGTTATAGATAATGTCTTCTACAAAATAATTTGACTCCTCGTACTATAAGTTTGCACCTATAGTATTATGTATTATCTACAAATTTCACGTTTTGATACATCAATTTTAAAACTAAAGAGTGATTTATTATGTTTGTAGGAGGTTAATAACTTTTGAAAGTTTAGGTCAAAAAGTATTTTCTCAATTTCCTACTTTTGTGTCGTAGGATGTGGACATGGTTAGGAAGGAAGATTCATAGACATTTAGTTAGTCTAAGAAGAAAAGTGAGAATAAATTTTTGTTATAATTTCTAAAGAGGAGCCGCCAAAATTACCTTGAAATATTCAGAAAAGCGTAATCATATAAAATACAATGATATTAGATTCAATGTTTGTAAAAAGTGGAAAAATTTTAAAACTTCAAGATGACATATCACTCCTGATCAATAATTTGATGATATGCATATAGTAGTATTTAGGATTGATGATTTAGAATTTAGGGTTTAGTTTTTAGAGTCTAAGGTTTTTATTTTAAAATCTATAATTTTATATAAATTATTGATTAAAAAGTAAATTTTTAATTAATTACACATAGTCATAATTTTATTTGTTAATGTGACATGTGCCAACTATTTATTAGTTTGGAGTACCACGTCCTCGTGTTCCAAGCGTATGCTAAAATCTCTCAAAAATAGTGTAACTTGTGACTAAATTGGTAACATTTGCAAATGTTTGAAACTATTTCATTGAATACTCTAAAAGAGTAAGGATTAATAAAAGAGATAGATACCAGACTTGTAGCTTTATTGATTGTATCAGAATCACGATCTAGATGTTGATTAACATGAAGAACATCAAGCATCACATCTATGAAATCTCCAGCTTCCCTCTTCTCAACTTCACTACCTCTCTTCTCCTTATGTTCTTTTATCCACTCACTTATCACAACATCAAGTTCTTTCGATGTCTTCTTCATTTTCTTCTCAAATCCCCCTATATCCAACCACCTCAAATATGGTACCCCATCCGAAATCACAAACCTCCCCGACAAATCGAAAAACACCCTCAACGCTTCTTTCCATCCCAACTCATCCTCCCCGGAGTTTCCATACCCCGAAGATTTCCCTACAATAATTCTTGAAATCACATTCAAAGTTATGTCTCCAAACCATTGCTTCATCTCCACCAATTCATTCACTTCAGACAACTTATACAGCTCTTTCAAAGCTGTTAAAACCTCGGATTCTCGTACGTGTTTGAACATCTCAAGACGATGGGTAGATAAGAGCTCGATTGTTGCGAGTTTTCGAATTTGTCGCCAGTAGTTTCCATAGGGGCTGAACCCTAACATGGAACGGTCGTATCCCAAAAGCTCCATTGCAAGAGTGTTTGGACGGCTCGCGAAGGATTTGTCGTGTGTAGTTAAGCACTCTTTGGCTGTCTCGGAATTGTTGACGACTATAGCGTGACGAATTCCCATTTTGATGGTGAATATCGGGCCGTGTTTGTCAGCCATTTCGGATAATATTATGTGGGGTGGTTTTGGACCTCCGAGGAGGTGGAGATGCCCGATTAGCGGCCATGAACCTAGAGCTAGCGGA
The DNA here is from genome assembly GCA_028411795.1 of Euphorbia peplus. Classification (NCBI taxonomy): domain Eukaryota; kingdom Viridiplantae; phylum Streptophyta; class Magnoliopsida; order Malpighiales; family Euphorbiaceae; genus Euphorbia; species Euphorbia peplus. Next base: position 23,479,801 of record CP110844.1, read on the forward strand.
GGGAGTTTGGATGTGTTTCTACGGGTGATTTTTGAAATGAAAAATACAAGGGAGAAAATGAGGATCAGAAAAGGGATAGCAAAGGCCATCGTTTTTGTTTTTCAATGAACTACTATGCAAGTTTCTCGCCACCTTATCCAATAAATATGTAAAATTTAAGTAAATAATCTGTAAATGTGTTTTTTTTTTGTAAATTATTGTAATGTGGTTTGGTCTAATTTTGGCACCAGATAGCCCAATCCTCACCTAAACAAGTAACAAAATCCAAATTGTGGATGGAATTTAACTCTCTAGATATAGAATATTATTCATTGAACTTAGCACTTTTGTCCATATTGTCAAAATAAAACAAATATCTTTATTTTGTTTTCATCTTCTCTACGTATCTAGAGGTGTGTGATTGTGTGAATAGAAATTGATGAATTAGTTTGGTTTGTGGAATTAATTTTCCATAGCTATATCTCTGGACGGTATACTTATGGCTTTCTTCATCTTTGGGGAATCCCAATTCATATTATTGCTCACATGCATATACCCATAAATGGATGGGTCTACTCTTTACCTTTTTTTTTGCAGCCTAGTCGTGATCAAGTAAGATATCGGATATTTTATGAATTTAGTATCGAATTCAAAGAATAGGCACTAAAATTATTTAGTAACTATATTAAAAAATTTAATGAAAGTTTTTAATTAATATGATTTAAAAATTAGACTAAATATTAAAGTAAAATACCGATAAGATGAAATGAAAATGTGTGAGTTCAAATACAAGATAGCCAATTGTGTGAAAATAATTTGCGTCCACGCCTATATCAAAATTGGCGATTTGGATACTAATAATGCTCATAAGCCAAGCCTCACTTGAGCCCGCAAAAACCCACATATTTATAGACATGACTTGGTCTTGATAAAATAAGCTGAAGCATAATTCAACCAGAAGTATTTGATATGTTTATATATTTAAATTGAAAGGCGAGATCAAGTGTGACTAATCAATTTTGGTGAGACAATTTTTATAGTGTGGCAATGTGGCAATTTTGTAATTAAATGGAAAAAATATGGCATATTTGTAAAGAAATTGATAACATACACGTGAATTGTGAGGGGAGGAGAACTGATGATGTCAACGATTATGTCATCAGATGAGAGAGAATAGTCTTTTCTTTAAAATACATTTTTACAATGTTCTCGATCTCATTTTTCGAAAATATCAAGGCAAATGATATAGGCAATTTGGGCAAATGTTAATGAAAGTATCTAAGTTTGGTACAAGGTTAGATTACTTAGATAAGTGTTTAGCCCTATATATTTTAATTCTTGAATACTTGGGTTTTATTTTTGATAGCCAAGAAATGAATTGAAGCTATCGTACGGGTGAAATTTCTTCTTCAACCTACAAAATAGAAATAGTTAGGTTCGAGGTTGCTGATCGGATAAACCTCTCTGAAATCTAAATTAGTAATGAATTTTTAGAGAAATGGTAATGGAAAGAAAATAACAAAACTTTTATTAAATCGTACCTTGTATGTATGTATGTGAACCTTGACATATAATGAAAGTATGCGATTACCTCGCCTGAGTACGATTCAACTTAATTATTAGGTAATAAGAGACTGATTAGGAGTTCTATTATTTTAAAATCCGAGCAATAAGGTACGTCACATGGAGGCATGAAAGTGGCTCGTTCAATACACCAAATCCAATAAGGATTCCAATTCCTTTTAGAGAAGAATTTTATCTAGGAAGAATCGATATTGACCAAATGAAAAGTTAATATGAACAACATGACAAAATTTAGCTTTAAAATGACGTCATGTGTCATAGTTTATTTCCTCAAACATCAATTTTGAAATAAATTTGAGTTTACATATTTTAAATATTAACATAACTTTTATTAATATTATTCAATGTTTTAAAAATCAGCCAAGCTAACTGATTAATTGGTAAAATTTAAAACACTGTGCTGATTAATTTTTGTTATTTATTCGTTTTAAATTTGTTAACCAATTGATGATCAATTATAACCAATTTATAACCGATTAATTGGCCCAAATAGTGAAAAATCAGCCCAAAGCAAAAACAAAATCAACTTCTAGAAATATTGGTCCATATATTTTTCAATTAAATAATAAAATTTTATAAATAACAGAAATAACATAAGCTTGTAAAACTATGCAAATTGCTTTCTTTCTCCACCGCCCTCATTTCTTCCTCATATAAATCTTTTGAGATTCAATGGACTTGATTGGAATGGAAGTTGTTGTTCTATCTTTTTCTTTTTCTAGTTTCTATCACCATCTTCAACTCTATCATCAATTTGATATTAAAATAGGAGAATTATGTTGTTTGGCACTTCAATTTGTCGTCAAAATCGTATACACTATTTTGATGCAATATCAAATACATTTAACTTTCATCAAATTTGATGTTTTGTTCATCACTATTTAATAAAATAATATTAATTTTTGTTTTTATATTTTATTTATTATTAACAATAATAAAGTAGTATTATTTTAATGAAATCTTTTAATTTAATAAAAATGACGAAATGTGTTAGAGTAAAAATACTGTAACAACATCGAAAAGTAATGCAAAGTACCATTTGATGTTATCAATTAGGTGTAATTAATGTGATATAATCTAAGCTTTTAATGCATTGTACAATTTTTTTGATTCGAAAGAATCAAGTGAATCATCAATGCTGATGCAGTAATCAAATTAATTTAGACAAAAAATACTAAATATTGACTTATTCAAAATTTGTGTATTTGTTTTATCTGGTCATATTTATCCACGGACCTCTATAATTTGTTGAAATCTCACCTTTATTTGTTAATTGACATTCATACATAGTATTTAGCAATTTCTAGTTTTAGTATCAATTTTTTATTCAAAATTGAAGAAATTTTAATGTTTAACATTTTTATTTCATTTTAATTTTAATTCAATAAATGTGAAATTTTACTAAATTGATAGATCAATTATTAAATATAATTAAATTACAAGGATGAGTGGCTAAACGTGACCAAATAAAATGTAGTAGACAAATGCACAAATTTAGAATAGCTCAGTAGTCAAAATGTGTGTTTTGCCATTAATCTGTGTGTAATAAACATTGAAAATTTTATGTTTTTGATATAATTATTATATTATTTAGGTTGTTGCTATTTTTGGTAGCATAATTGCCATTAATCTATGTGTAATAAACATTGAAAATTTTATGCTTTTTTGTTTAAAATAATTTAAAAAATAGAAAAATACAGAATTGATTAATCATTGATTAATCTCCGACTAATGGTTTGGAACATTGGCTCGCAATTTTCGCTCAACAATTTTTAAAGCACTGATATTATTGGCATTTCAGTTTTAACATTATTTATAAAGTGGTTTGCTATTTATAGTCAAAAATTTTCGAATCTCAGTCCATTTTTTCAATTTTGTCTTTGTCACTTATACTTTTTTTAAAACCCAATTTTTTCTAAATCCTCTCAATCCTCTTTCTCGCCCAATTATCAAACACGAAAAAATAGAGAAAAATTTGAGATCCGAAAACAAAGACACAAAAAAGTACCACATTCAATCGAAAAAAAGTCACGAAATCACCTAATTAACTCTTGAATTTATATGAAACAATTTTTATTTAAAAAAAAATGCCTAAAGTAAAAAAAAATAAATTTAAAAAGAAGTCCAAACGGCCTCTTGGGCCGTTTGTCCTCCTTAGCCAAATGGCCTCCTTGACAGTTTGTCCATAAGGACAAACGGCTCAATAGGCCCAAACGGCCTATTATTTGTTTGTTTTTTTTTTTTTTCTAAATCTTTCTTTTTAACAAAATTAAATTTTTTATTAGTGTATATTTAATACTAAATGTTCGAACAATGAATTAATTAATTATGTATAATTAGTTTATGTTCCGAAAAAAATCACTTGACGTGAAATTAATACTAAATATTCAATCAATAATTTAATTAGTTACACGTAATTGTTGTTTTTTTTATACGTTAGTTTAAATTTTATGTTGAGAGAATAAGAAAATTTTAGTTTAAGATTAGGAGAAATGAAAAGGCAAAAATGTCCAAAGTGGACTGTAATTCAGAAAAACTGAGCTGTAAATAGTGATACCCATTTATAAATTACTATATTAATGGTATAATAAATCTAGAAATACTAGTTTTACATAGGAATTTTTGAACTTTGGTTCAAAATGGAACTCAACCCTTAAACTTTTTAGTCCTTTCAGTTCTTTAACCGGTCCGATTTCAGTGCAATACATTCAAACTAAGTCTGAAATAATAATTTTACAAGCACTTGGAATTGACCTTAAAACAAAGTGTAATTAACAAAGTAGTTTTTCAGTTTAAGTGTTACTCTAATTGTTATTGATATAAGCAATGTTATTAAAATCGGATCGGATTGGCCGGTTCGACCGGTTGAATCGAGAACCGGTTAGGTGTTCGGTCTGGTTCTATACTAAAAGATTTATTTACATAAAATTGGACAGATCCGGAGTGGAACCGAGAATCGGGTTAAACTAGATACCGGAGACCCCGTTTTTTCATCAAAAAAATCAAATTAAAAAACTAAAAAGAAAAGATAGAAATCACTTAAATAAAACAGTGGCCCTAAATCTCCATCTCCAACTTAAACACAAATGAGTCTTCATCCATTTCATCGATAGAACTTCCCAACACCAAAACTGAATTGGTCTATAAATAACAACAATGGATCTCAAAATGACTGCCTAATTAATACGAGTCCAGTGGTATAATTTTTTTTGAAAAATGAGTTCATCACCTCCTCTTCCCTTCAATAATGTCCCTCCATATTTTTTAAATTTCAAAAATGCCACCACTTTTTAATTGTCTCACACTAAAAAAAATTCCCATAATGACATTGTCTCACTTGATTCTATCTCTTTATTCACTTCTTAACTTTGTTAATGATTTATTTGTCTCCTAAAATTATAAATGCATAAAGCAATATATACTTTCGATAAATTTTAAAATGTCTTCGATACATAGAGTTTATTATATTTGATAAATGTGGGAAAGACCCTGAAAATCGAGTGCCATGATCTATTTATATGTACATAGAGTTTATTATATTTGATAAATGTGGGAAAGACCCTGAAAATCGAGTGCCATGATCTATTTATATGTTTTATTAATAATTTAGTTATTTCAATTTAATAATCCGATTTAGTTTAGTAATATCTTTTTAATAGACGTATTTTAATTTAGTTGAATGTAATTCAGATTGAGTTATGTGGTATAGAGCTTTAGATTGACTGTTGTGAATACCAACATCTCTGTTAGTAAGTGAAGTTGAGAAAGTATTCCAGAACATTCTTGTGAATATATAGTTTTGTTCACGTGCCATGACCATAACTCCCCAAGTCATATTCAAGTTACTTAGAGCTATCTAGAAGAGAAGGAGTCACTTTATTCCAAACCTCAGAGAAGCTAGGAAGGAGACACGTATACACCACGTGGCATCCGACATCACAGTTACCGCCTACTGAACCGCCACATGCAACGTAAGCTCTTCTTCCTCGTATTTATAACATCTTAAACTCCAACTGTTTACTCTTACTTCCTTTCCCAATTCAAACCTCTTTGAAATGATAAACGCTCTTGCAATTTCACTCATTCTCACTTCCCTTTTGGTTGCTCAAGTTTGGTCCCCAAACCCAGCTCTGAAGCACCAAAATGGCGATAATAATCAAGATGTTATCGTCAAAGAAGGTCGTCGTGTTATTGTTGTCGAATCTTACGACCAAAATGGCCACCACAACACCAAAGTTTCCATCTCTCCACCGCTCGATCCCATCGACACTCCTGACGGGAAATTCCCGTCGGGGTTGGGTTTCGATGGCCCGAAAGACAAGATGAAAAAAGGTATTTCTTCTGGTTTTGATCATGATAAATTTATAGGTGGCGGGGGAGGAGAAGGGCATCATGGTCCTACCGAGCTTATCTGTGATGCATGGGAGCACCATAATTGTAAGCACAAGATGTCCGAAGTGCTCCACAAAGCCAAAGATCAAGCTTCTGAGACTTCCGAGGTTCTCCACAAGGCGAAAGATAAAGTCGCAGATGTTGCAAATGCAGGATGGGATAAAGCCAAAGATCAAGCTTCTGAGACGTGCGAGCTTCTCCACAAGGCGAAAGATAAAGCCGCAGATGTTGCAAATGCAGGATGGGATATGGAGAAGCAAGCTGCTTCTAAGGGTAAAGATATGGTAGAAGATGCCTACGGAAGGACCAAAGACAAGGTGTCTGAAAAAGCCCATGGAGCCAAAGAAGTAATTGAAGATTCCTACGGAACTGTGATGGACAAAACACATGTAGCCAAGGAAGCAGTGGAAGGTACCTACGGAACAGCAAGGGACAAAGTGTCGGAAAAAGCTCATGGAGCAAAAGAAACAGTTGAAGATGTCTATGAAAAGGTGAGGGACACGGCATCTGTGAAAGCTCATGGAGCCAAAGAAGCAGTAGAAGATGTCTATGAAAAGGCGAGGGATGCAACGGCAAAGAAAGCCCATGTAGCCAAAGAAACAGTTGAAGATGCCTACGGCAAAGTGAAGGAAACAGCGTCAGAGAAAGCCCATGGAGCCAAAGAAACAGTTGAGGATGCCCTCGGAAAGGTGAAGGAAACGGCGTCAGAGAAAGCCCATGGAGCCAAAGAAACAGTTGAGGATGCCCTCGGAAAGGTGAAGGTAACGGCGTCAGAGAAAGCCCATGGAGCCAAAGAAACAGTTGAGGATGCCCTCGGAAAGGTGAAGGAAACGGCGTCAGAGAAATCCCATGGAGCCAAAGAAATAGTTGATGATGCCCTCAGAAAGGTGAAGGAAACGGCGTCAGAGAAATCCCATGGAGCCAAAGAAACAGTTGAGGGTGCCATTGGAAAGGCGAAAAACAAAGCGTCCGAAAAGGCCCATGGAGCCATAGATACAGTTGAAGATGCCTACGGAAAAGTGAAGGAAACGGCGTCAGAGAAAGCCAGTAAAGCCAAAGAAAAAGCTGAGGATGTCATTGGAAAGGCCAGAGGAACTGCGGCGGAGAAATCCCATGCAGCCAAGGAAACAGTCGAAAGCACATACGGAAAGGCGAGGGAAGCCAAAAAAAAAGTAGGCGATGCTTATGAGAAAACTAAGGATTATGCCGTGCGTAGAGCTCATGATTTTAAGGATACAGCTACAAAAATAGGACAAGCTAACGACATAGCTAAAACCACAAAAGATGTGGAGAAGACGATCCTTATTGATACAGCAACAAATATAACAGAACAAGTTGGGCACCTGAGAAATATCACAGGGCGAGCAGGAACATTCATCTTCGAGCGTTTAAAGAACGGACTTGGTTATATGGTTTCGGTAGAATGGTTGGATCTTTTGATGGGTATGATCAGTTTGCTTGGCTTCTCCATAGCATATGGAATGGGCATGTGGGTGACATTCGTATCGAGCCATGTTTTAGCTAGTTCGTTGCCAAGGCAGCAGTTTGGGATTGTCCAGAGCAGGATATACCCGGTGTATTTCAAAGCCATGGGTATATCTGTAGCAATGGCTCTGGTAGGGCATATCGGAGGGCATAGGAGCAACGTGTTTGCCGGCCGCAAGCCTGAATTGAGACAAATTTGTAGCTTGATTGCATCCCTTGTGGCGGTTTTGGTCAATGCTTTGTACTTGGAGCCTTTGGCTACTAAGGTAAGTTAGTTTTCCTACTCAAATTGATCTATTTTTCCAGCAGAATACGACATTGATTTGATGAATTGATGTTATGTGTAGGTGATGTTTGAGAAATTCAGATTAGAGAAGGAAGAAGGAAGAGGAGGAGAAATGCAAGCCCCTGAAACAAGCAGCGCAGAGGAGGCTGTCACAGTGGCTCCGGTAGCCAGAACAGAAGCTGAGGAGGAAGAACAGAGGGAAATAAGGGAAAGAATGACAAGAATGGACAAGAGGTTGAAGAGGCTAAATTCTTATTCAGCTTTCCTCAACATACTTGTACTAATGGGTCTATCATGGCACTTGGTCGACGTGGCTCATTGCCTCCACGGAACCTGTTAAATGGGGCACGGGGTGAGTCTATGGGAGCTGGGATGCCTGATTCTTTGGGATGCTGTAATTTGTGAAAGTCACCTGCCATATGGAGTAGCTCTCGAGTCGAGCACCTCATAGTTCAGGCCTGGCTTGATGATCCGACGATACATCTTGGTGTTAAAGGGATAGCTAGTGAATTTTTTTGTGTTTTCTATGTTTGTGTTTTTGTTGTTGATATTATTTTGCATTGGAGACTCGGAGACATTTTACAGGCAATTTGCTTAGGAGATTGCAAGCTATAATGTTCATAGCGTAAATATTTTGCCACGAACATGAGTCTTGTGTATGGCTAATCCAACTACTAATAGCGAAACCTAATCTAACTGCCAACTCTATCTATTGATACACTTGAGTTCTCTATTTGGATGTTTTCATATCTTCACATCTCTCTGCCAATTTGCTTGAAATCATAACAACTTCAGATATCTGAAACTGCAAACAGATGTTGGCTAGCTCTATCTAATGTAGAAAAAACATGGCAAAAGAAAAAATGTATGGACCAATAGTTAGATGTTCAAATTCAAGCATGAAAAAAATAAATTTCAAACTTGAATCCTTTAGTTAGATGTTTGCATATCTTTGCAACTCTCCCAGTTTGCCAGGATCAAAAACAATTTAGAATTATCCAAAATTGGAACAAGAACAATTAATATCTGGAGATTTGTAAAGTTTAGTACGACAGCATGTTGAACTTTTGGTTAAAGTCAAGAATGATGATGCTCTGTATGCAAATTTTGACTGAAGAGGTCATCTGATATCCAGGACATCGAGCTATCGATATGTCTGCTCCTCCTGCAATGCAAAGTATGCATCATGTCACCTGCAAGGCAACATGTGCATTATGTCATTCATGTTCTTTAAAGAATTCATATAACAGAACCATAATAATTAGAACTCCTAATTCAAGCATGAAATATAATACAACTTGTTACAGAGTTCTGTCCAAATAGTAAAACTCCTAAATAAGAAACTTCTTAAATACTAAAACTTTCAACAAAAAACGTAATCTTCTTATGATGAAGATACAGGTCAAGTATGTGTTTATATACCAGAATGACGAACATAATCTCCTTAATGAGGCCATATGCGTCCCATTCGATTGGTTGCGATTTGCTCACGGCGTATGTAGAAGCTCTCGGAGGCGAAATGTGTCTGAACACTGCATCCTGGAATGCTTTATGCCGGTGAATACGACTATCATCATCAACGGCACCCCGAAAAAAACTTGATGAAAAGGGTAAAATCATTCTGTGTTAGACCTTAATAAACATCACAATATAATTCTGAATTGGAGAAAGCAATTAACTGCTGAAATTTTGCGCATATATTCAGGACGTAACCGAATTATGGACTACACCAGTGCAGCAACCAAAGAGTGCAGGTCCAAAATCGTCCAAGTGTGACAGTGAACGATCACATGCTTTGTGCTGATTATGACTCATGAAGGCATTCTCAGTGCACCATGACCATACATGTATAAGATGATGCTATCATGCTGTAGTCACTTCTCAAAAATTTCATCCACATGGTTTCTAATTCTGCACTTCCATGACTTGCTAGCCTCCAAATTCCATTTTTCTCGGCCAATCCAAAGTCTTCTACCTGTCTTTCTCTTTACCAACTCCTGTGATCCCACAAGGTAGAAACTGAAGATTTATGTCAGCTTATTACTAGGTTACCAGTAATCTTTGCAAGAACAAGAGCCTTCTCTGAAATGATGAAAACGAAGTGGATCTCTAAGAATTATTTCTCTTCCTTCCACTTTCGAGATGAGCTTCATCGTTGTATGACAATCAACACAGACTCTCAAGTTTTTCATCACCTTCACCGGAGCTGATGGTGGCAAAGTAATTATTCCAAAAGTCACAGCTAGCTTTTCACTGTGGTTATTCACAACTGAAGTTCCACTGACCTCTGCTTCAGGAGTTCTGGAAACTTTTTTATCAACATAACCTACTTTTCTTATCTTCTCTAACATTTCTTCCAATTTTTTACGGATTGCTAGGTTCAGTGGGTGAGAAATATCACCTGCCACGAAAGAATGGATCTGGTTTCCTACCTCAATCCAACTCTGACCAGGTTCCTTCTTAACTCCTTCGTTTTTCATTACTTCCCTGACTTTTGTGGCATGCAATTTCATTCCTGCATCCATGTAAATATTGTAAAGAAGAATGTGTGATGAGGACCCCAGAGGTTCAAGCTCAATTACTTTCTCTGCAACTCGTTCCCCTGTGATAGTGTTCTTATAAAATCTGCAAGCACTCAGTAATGGTCGCCACATAACTGGATTGTCTTCGAAACCCGAGTTCAAAATGAGACTTTCTGCATCCAGTAGCTTTCCAGCACGACTCAGGAGATCAACAACACATACACAATGCCTTACATTAGGTTTTATGCGATAATCTTTCCACATGTTCTCATAATATCTGCCATCAAGAAAGAAAGACAACCATCAAAAACATTATGCAAACTTATATCATTTTTCACCTTGAAAGAACTATGGAAGGGAAAAAGAAGGCTCTGCTTTCATACCTGAGTCCTTCTTCTACTAGCCCTCCATGGCTACAAGCGGTTAAAACTCCGAGATATGTGATCGGGTTTGGGAGAATTCCACCGAGCTTCATCAATTCAAAAAGATCCAAGGCCTCCTTCACACATCCATGTTGCGCATAGCTACAGATCATCACAGACCAGGAAACCACATCACGATTCTCTACCTGTTCAAATGTCATCTTAGCAGAATCTATGTTGCCAGACCTGGCATACATGGAAATCTGCGAGTTTTCTACAATTGTGAAAAGTCCAAAGCCAGTCTTCAGAGCATATCCATGGACTTGCTCCCCGGATCTTTCTGCAGCCAAATCCGCACAAGCACTCAACATTGATGATATTATGAACTCATCTGGTTTCATTCCTGAGGCAAGCAGTTCATAAAACAGAGCTGAGGCTCTCTCGAATTGTCCATTGCGAGCATAACCAGCAATCATGGAAGTCCAAGAAATAATATCTAACTTTGGAGTTGACCTAAAGCATTTCAACTGATCCTCAGTTGAGCCTACCAACGAGTACATCTCAATAAGTGTGCTTCCAATAAACTCATCAGTTTGAATGTTGTTCTTGCAGATAAGAGCATGAATTTGTTTTCCATACTCGAGTGATCCTGTACTATTGCAAATTTTGACTATACTTGAGAATGTAAAATTCGAAGGTTTTATACCCTGCCTCCGCATCTGAGTGAAAATGTTGAAAGCTTCATATCCATATTCTTTATCACTAGCCTCAATTTCGCTGAACCCTGCAATCATTGCATTATACATCACAACATTTTGGTCAGGAATCATCCTGAAAATCCGAATCACATCTTCCAAATACCCATTTTTCGCATACATATCAAGCAATGCAGTGGAAACAACAACATCAAAATCCAGACCAAGTTTGACCGCATATCCATGAAGTGCTTTACCATATTCCATCATACTAATAACATTCAAACACGACTTCAATGCACTCCCAAGCGTAAAAGCATTAAACCTCGTCCCATCCCGATGCATTTTCTTCAATAACTCCAACATCTCCTCATATTTCCCAACTCTAACATACCCCGAAATCAAAGAATTCCAAGATACATCATCCAACTCATTCGAACACTCAAACAAACGCCTCGCCAGATCAACCCTCCCGCATTTACAATACATATCAATAAACAAATTGGTAAAAAAACTCTGCTGAGACAACCCCGAAATAATAGCTGTGGCATGAATTTCTTTCCCCAACAAAAGGCGCTTGCTTTGACCGCAAGCAGTTAGCACAGCAGCATAACTAAACTTATCAAGCTTCAAACTTTCCACTTTAGCTTCACAAAACATACTAATGGCATTCTCATAATGACCCGCCTCAGCGTACCCGGAAATTATAAGATTATAAGAAATGACAGTTCTTTTAGGCATTCTATCAAACAGCTTCCGTGCCGTCCCGATTTCACCAAGTTTACAATACATATTGAGGAGATTATTGAGAAGGAAAAGGCAAGGGTTGAAAGCGGTTTTGATAATGTGGGAATGAGCAAGCTTGCCATGGATTAGAGATCCTGATTTCGCAGTAATTTGTACTAATTTTGTGTAGGCAACAGAGTCCAGAAAGGGAAATTTTGGAGGCATGATGATGGGATAATAATTTTAGGGATGGAGGGAAGGGAACAGAAAGAAAATTTGAAAATTTGGGGTTAAATTGTAATTATTTAAATCTTTTCCATGTGTTTAGAATATGCACCAAGTTTTTGAACTTGGGAACATTTTAAGTCAGTATAAATACATGCTTAATTTTTTTAGGTAATAAAATGTTTAGATAGTTCTATTTACTCGTAAGGTTATGAAGTGAATAGATTAATCTAAACAAGTTTGAAAGACAAATAAATCATTTTTAATAAATTCAAGTAGTAAAATAAATTACTTTAAGCAAATTCAAGAAGTTAATGAAACATTGTAAATTTCGAAAATCAATGTACTTTTTGAATCAAGTTGAAGAATGATTTGATATATTAATCCTTTATTTAACTCTTAATTTAACTTTCTGATTACTAAACCTGCATCTCCTAAACATAAAATTTGATTTGGTAATTGTGAGAGGAAATTCTAAGCAAGTATGTTCCGTTAATCTAACTATGATTTTATATTTTTTTTTTTTTTAGTATTTAGTTTCTACAATTATGTTATTTGAATATGATTATTTGAACTCACAAGCTCACACTTCTCAGTGAAATGTAATAACCATCGAGATATTAGTTGGTGGGTATTTCATATTTCTCTTTTTGATTATATATTTTCTCATAGAAAAATTTGTGTATTTTTTGTTTAAAAGACATTGTTTTGGTAACAAAAAGTTTAGCTAAGGGTATGTCTACCCACTCGCAAGGCCATGGCAAACCACAGACCTCGATGAGGGTTTACAGTGGAGTTTACAGATTGCCTACCAATAAGAGCTAAATTTTGACGAAGCGGGAACTCGAACCTCAAACCTTTTAAAAGCATTGTTAGGTTGTATTAATTATCAAAACCATAATTGATGAAGAAACTCATGATAATACTAATAATGTTAAAATATATTTTAGAGAAATGTATAAATAAAACCCTTGTAGTTTGAATGTTTTGCAAATAGAGGAATGTGGTTTTATTTTTTTCAAAAGGAGGCACGTGGTTTACATCGTAAACAAAAAAAGGAAATTGACTAACAATATTTGCCACATCATCAAGTCAGCTCTCTACGTCATCAAATCAACATGACATGTCATCAAAAAATTAATATTTTATTGTGCCACATCATCAAAGTCAACATGTCAACATGACACAACATCAAAGTCAATATGACATGTCATTAAATACTAATATATTAAGTCAAATTTCTTTAATTGTCAATTTTTGAAAACCACATGCCTCTTTTTGTCAAAAAAAAAATGAAATCACATGCCTTTATTTGCAAATTCATGAAACCACAACAGATGATTTTGGTTTCTTATTTGAGGTTATATTGGTTGAAGCAAAAATTGTTGGGATTTCTCCCCTAATCCCACATTGGTCATTAGCATGGTCTTCAATGATGAGTTGGCGAATCTTGGAGAGCAAGATGACGAGTTGGCAAGACTTGGAGAAGAAGCTCATTTAAAGTCCCAAAACGATGAGGTGGCAAAACTTGGGGAGGAAGCTCATTAGTTAGAGTGATGAGCAAGTTTGACAAACTTGGTGGCCAAGTTTTTAGGGTCTTTAAATAGCTTCGTATTATTTGAGTAAAGTGCATCCGAAAGGATCGACACAACTCATGTAGCTAGTTAACTAGGAGGTGTAACGGGCTTTGAGTGTGTGTGAGCGAGATTAGGCGCTCAAATACTCTTAGATATTTGTCACCAATTAAAGAACATGGAATTAGATGTCATAGCAAGAGATTAGGCGCGAAAAACATACGGAAATGAAAGAACGTTACAACGATTTACGTTCATCATTGAGAATGAATGTAGAATGATGTTTGAATAGTTAAAAAAAAGGTGGAAAATGCTCTACAATATGCTTTAAGTGTCACGAAAGTATCAAATATCGATTATTGTTTATAGTTGCACGCTTGGAATTCCATTATACAATATGGTCTAAATGTTAATGGAAAGGTAGATTCAAATATGTTTAATACAGATCGTAAAACCGCCATGTTAGCAGTGCGGAATACTATGTCACAATAAATTTGGAAATTACATGGTACAAATGATGATGATAATGATGATGATGATCATGACGAGGATGAGATCATGTATCATATGAAAGAAAACGATTACCAAAATAAAATATAGTATAATTATTAAGTTGGTAGAAATAATAAATTTATTAATAATTTATTGATAGAATACAGTTTTGCTCACATGGTCAGTGATTGACCAAATTACCGTTAGATCAAAATCTAAGGGTTGAGATTAGTTTGGTGGTTTCATTAGTATCTAATCTCCACCCTTAGATTTTAATCTAACGGTGATTGACCAAATTGTATTTGGTCAATCATTGACCATGTGAGCACCACTCGAACAGAATAATAACAATAATAATAATAAATTAAAATTGAACTGAATTTAATGTTACTAAATTGAATAGAACTGAATTGAACTAAAAATTGCTGAACTGAACTGAACTTAATTTGCTGAACTGAACTTAATGTTGCTGATAAGTTCAAAAGAATATGACCTTAGGCCCCGTTCTTTTGGACTGAAAAATTCTGAACTGAACTGAACTGAACTGAACTGAATGTTGCTGAACTGAACTGAACTGAACTGATTAGATCTGAACTGAATTGAATTCTGCTAAAATGAAAAATAAATATTGAAACTCAATTGAATAAATAATAATAATAATATTAGTTTTAGAATAATGAGATCGGAGAGGAGGATGACGATAATGATGATGAAGGTGAACAAAATGATGAGATTACGGATCATATGGTAGAAGATGATTAGAAAAATAGAATGAGATGATGCTATTTGTAAATTTTTGAATTTGCTCTATTTGCCAATTTTAATTTCTTTTACAAGATTTTTGAATTTTTTCCAGTTGATACTAATTTGCTCCTAATATTATATAACTAACTATTATAAGATTTTTGAATTTCTTTAATTGATGCTAATTTGCTCCTAATACTACACAACACTGTTACAAGATTTTTGAATTTCTTATTACAATATATAACCAAAATTGGAAACTTTTGTATATTCAATCTAAATTTATATAGTATAAATTATTAAGGTGATAGAGCATTGTAACATATATTGGTAATAATATTTACTTACGTCCAACAACTTTTGCAAACAAATTGGATCAACTAGTTAAAATTATAATAAATATTAACATATTATATATAAATAATAAATATTTATTTGTAATTTATTAACCTGAACCGAATTAAATGTTGGTGAATTGAACTGAACTGAACTGAATATTACTGAAATGAACTAAATTAAATGTCACTGAAAATTAAATTAAATGTTGCTGAGCTGAACTGAACTGAACTGAACTGAGCTGAGCTGAACTGAACTGAACTGAACTGAACTGAATGTTGCTGAACTGAACTGAACTGAACTTAAAATAAGTTCTAATAAGTCCAAAAGAACATGGCCTTACTCCATCTGTTTCATAATACTTGTCGTTTAGCCCTTGTTTGGGGGAGGTTAATAAGAGTAATGGAATATAAACATTTTAATTAACAATTTAAATGAAGGTTAATGAGAATTAATATTTTACTTCTATTAACCTCGAAACCTTAACCTCCAAATCGGGGGTTAATTGAAGTAACGTAAATATTTTAACTAATTTACATCCATTAACTTCCAATTCCACCAACTCCCAAACAAAGTTAGCATTTAACTTTCATTTCCATCACTTCCCTCTCCGTTCCCTTACTCTCATTAACATCCTCTAACTCTCACCTTCATTAACTTTCCAACTTCCGAACAAAAGCTTAAGGTTTCTACACATATTAGAGCATCTCCAATGATACTCTCTATATTATTATTTAGTTAAATTAAGGAGTGAGATAGGGAGAATGCTTCTCCAACTATATGAGGTGGCTCCCTAAAATTTTAGGGAGTTAATTTTTGCTCCTCAAATTTGAGGAGGATGAGAAGCTCCATATTTCATATAATAATATTTTTTACTCTTTCTCTTTCTTTTATCCTAAGTGACTCTTTTGGTTGAAAATTAAATTTACTAATTTTTATTAATAAAATAATGAAATAGAGGGGTAGTTTAGGGAGCATGGTTAGAGCATACATTAAAATTGAGATAATTAAACTTAAAATTCTATTTATTTAATAATATTTTAGGGAGTGTATTAGGGAGAAGCCTTGAAAATGCTCTTAAGGAATTTATTAGTTAGCATTAAAAAAAGTTTGATTTGTTAGCCTCTAATCATTAACGCTCAAATTGACTCTACAGTTTCCTACCCAATCATCATGAGGGCAAAGTTGGAAAAATTTTCATTTAATACACAAATTTTAAGTAAATTAGTGGCTAAATAGTGCATTTTGCCTAATAGTGAAGTCTCGTTCACTTCATCATCACAAAAAAAAAAAAATCTCGTTCACTTCAACATTGAAATCTCGTGTCATAATTAATTAATTATGTCATTTTATACAAATTTTAAATGCTAAGAATAAGTAGAGAGGGTGGCAATATGTTTTTATGCAAGTTTTTTTTTTTTTTTGATAGAATGTTTTTATGCAAGTTTAAAGAGCTCTTTAAGGCAATTTAATTAATAAATTTTGTAAATCAGTTAACTATTAATAGAATTGAATTGCTAAGATGAAATTACATGATCTAATTGAAGGTTGAGGAAACAGATGCATGTAATATTGAGGAGGTATTTCATTGCAAAATTCTTTGTTTATCTGAATTTATATTACTCTGATTTGATTTCACATTTTAGCATGTGCTGTTGTCTCCCTGATTAGATTTTTTCATTCATTACTATTTTGATCTTATAATCAGGCTGCTATTATTGATGTCATAAATGTTGATTGTACAAATGTTCAAGTAGGTAAGCTTTATGCCTGAAATTCCATTCAAGAAATATGTTATGATTTCTGAAATGTTAATGCAAATTATCATTTATCTGTCATTTTTTTGAAGAATTGAAAAACCTGGAATTGTTTTGTGGTGCTCGACAGGTATTCAATGTCGATGAGAAATTAAAGAGACGAAATAGCACGGTGATTCCTCTTCAAGTGCATATTTCAACTGATTCTGGGTCTACGAATACGGAAGGTATGACTAGGATAGGATCAATAGCATATCTTGGTGATGATACGGAAGGTTTTCACTTTGATCCGTTTTGATTCTTGTTTCTTCGTTCTTCACTTAAATAGCATTTTGGGGTTCCTTTAATACCAAGTTTTCTTAGGCTCTCAATTAGTTACGACAGCTCGGTCTTGAACCTCATATTTATTGTATATATTGGTAGGTAATTTGTATGGTTTGCAGGGCCTTGAACTGATCAACCTACCATTATTACCTAAGTCTTTATAATGGAAAATAAATTGAAGCAATATCATGTATTGCAGATTACTAAACACTCGAAGCAAAGCTGCAACGAAAAGAAAAATGGGAGAAGCCATAGTTCTATGCCCTTTTCCAAGTATAGGCCATATTGTATCCATAGTTGAGCTAAGCAAGCTCATCCTCCTACACTATGAAAACCATTTCTCCATCGATATCCTCGTTACCTCTTGTGAGTTCTTAGACAGTCCCTCTGTCTCTTCTTACATCAGTACCATCTCCCAATCCTACCCTAGTATATCCTTCTGCCATTTACCTACAGTCTCTATCGACTCCAACCCCCCTCGTAGCTTTGCTGCCATGGCTTTTGAAAGTGTTGCACTTCAGAAGCCTTACGCGCTTGAATCTCTTCAACAAATCCTAAAAACTAGGAATATTTGTGCTTTCATTATTGATCTATTCTGCCCTTTTGCACTTTCCCTCGGTAAACAACTCGAAGTCCCAACTTACTACTTCTTCACTTCCGGAGCTGCTTGTCTTGGTGCTTACATGTATTTCCCAAGCATCCATGCCCAGTATTCTAAAAGCTTGAAGCAACTAAAAGACACTGTAATTGATTTCCCTTGTATGCCGCCGTTGAAAGCTATTCACATGCCGGAACCTTTTCTTGATAGGGATGATCCTGTCTATGATTACTTTGTGGGTGCTTGTTCATCTCTATTGAAGGCTGATGGAATTATAGTCAACACATTTCATGATCTTGAGCCAAAAGCAATCGAGAAAATTGCCAGCGGATTATGCGTTCTTGGTGATGCAAAAACTCCTCTAACTTTCTATATTGGGCCAGTGATTGCTCCTGAGAGAAAAAGTGAATTACCTCGGCATGAATGCCTCTTATGGCTTGATGGGCAACCAAGAAAGAGTGTGGTGTTCTTGTGTTTCGGTAGCCGTGGAACTTTTTCTTTAAATCAAGTTAGAGAAATGGCTGATGGGTTGGAAAAAAGTGGGCAGAGATTCTTGTGGGTTGTGAAGAATCCACCGGATACCGGGGATGTTGATTTGGAAACACTGCTGCCTCAAGGATTCTTGGAAAGAGTTAAAGATAGGGGTTTGATTGTTAAATCATGGGCACCACAAATAGCAGTGTTGGGTCATGACTCTGTTGGTGGGTTTGTGACTCATTGCGGGTGGAACTCTGTGCTGGAAGCGGTAGTTGCTGGAGTGCCACTTATAGCGTGGCCGTTGTACGCAGAGCAACATCTTAACAGGAATGTATTGGTAGAGGATATGGAGATGGCAATCCCAGTGGAGCAGAGAGATGAGGATAGGTTTGTAAGTGCGGCTGAGTTGGAGAGACGAGTTAGAGAGCTAATGGAATCGGAGAAGGGAAAAGAGTTGAAAGAGAAATGCTGGAAAATGAGAGAAAGTAATATGAATGCTTTAACGAAGTCTGGTTCTTCCATTAGTGATCTTAGTAAATTAGTCGAGAAATGGAAGCAAAGCAGCTAAGTAGATTTTGGAATGGTTCTTCTTTCTTGGTAATAAGATGAGTTTCTTTTCTTTTTCATTTGAATGAAATAATAAGTCATATTCATTATCTGCGGGAGCCGTTAATATTATAGGTTTGAAGATGAAAGAATTTTTCCAGAAGGATGATAGTGATGGAATTTAATTGCAAAATATATAGAAATCAGTATATACTTCTAACTGAAACTATTAGGTGGGGAATGCTAATTGCAAACATCAACAATTGTGGCATGGTACGTTTTGAAAATAATTTATGTGATTTGCACTCATGCACCTGCACCTTTTATGGTATATGGTAACAATAAAATTATGTCCATAACTGAAGGACAATCTAGAAGTGTCATAAACATTTGCATAATAGGTAAAGGTATCATAAGATCTCTAATCATTTTGATTTTGTTTATATAATGAACCCTGATCGTTCATTTCAATATACTTAGGCATTGTTTGTTCATTTCCGCACTGTCATATAGCTACTGTAATTTGTTGCAGTATCCATCTCCTTCAAATTTGGGAATCCGTAGCCCATCACGCTTTGCCCCAACATGCCACCAAGGTGCTGCTGCTTGTGCATTTGCGTTCTGACTGTCAATTACGGATAGATTTTCCCCTCAATGGCTGTAGCCAGCTGAATGTTTGATCAATAATGTTTCATAGATGGGAGAGCTGTCTTGGTTTTCCAGTCAGTTAGTATGATAGTCCAAATGATTCCAGGTGTTATTCTCATTTCTTTACGCTGATTGAAAATGGAACACCATCTGTAGTTTAATCCTCAAATTTCAAGCACACTGAAGAGTTATCCTGCAAAATTCTCGCACGAACAAAATTAGAGGGACTGCATTTATCATTTATTGCTTTGTTGTCGAGGTCTATAGATTCAAGTGCTGTTAATTATTTGGGAGAAAATTCACAGCGTAGCATTTCTCGAGATAGCTGAATGTTCCTAAATTCTGAACTATGATGCAAAAGGTCAGAAGTCATATATTGCCTCTAAATAATATGTTCAAAACCATCGTTTGAGCATCATGCCAAAATAGTGTTCTCATTACTAAGGTGAAGCTAGATGAACTTTGTTCGAATTTTCAATGTAAAGACATAGGATACAATTTATCCGACTTCTTTTCAAGCCATATAATCCAAGCATCGATGAGAAAACATGGATTCGACGTCATATTGATGATGATAGAGAGAAGATATCGGGTTGAGGCATTGGGAAAGAGGTGGTTCACCATATAAAGGCACGGAAGAACCATACATTTTTAGCCATACACATGTGCTCCACTTTCCAACAAGAAGTTCAATAAACTCTTATCCAAACTTCTTTGCAAAGTGGAGCGATTCGGGATTTATATGGCTCGTAAAAAAGTTGAAGAACATTGTTCGACCTCTTTCGTTCTTCTTCACGGTAGTTATTGGAGTATTATCTCGGGATACTTTTAAACCGGACCACAATGCTGAAATAATGCTCCTATAGAGCATTATGCCGAGGCAAGGATAATTTTTATCTGTTAATATGTAACAAATTTATTATTACCAAAAAATAAGTAACAAATTTATTAGGTATCTCGATCACATGGACGTTCTTTGGATTTTGCATTTTCTTAAAAATATTTTGTCATTTCTATCCTCCTTAAGCCAACCAGGCAGCAAAAAAATTTAAAAAATATTGAATCTGTTAAATTTTTTGTTTTGCAGAAGTACATACCCATGTGGTGAGTGATTAATTGTTGGATCTTTTTTAGTTAAATATAAAAGGGTGTTCTCTTACATAATCATTATGATAAATTTGTTTGTACTTGTAAGTTGTAATCATGTGGAATTAACTAATCTTATCATTGTTCCAAATTTGTAGAAAAGGTTAAGAAAGATAGGATGAATATTAGAAGATGTAAAAACAAAGTGAGTCGTATCCTATGTTTTTCTTCATGAATCTTATGTCGCACATGGACGGAATTAGTCATGTTACAGCAACTACTATCCAGGCATTCCAACAAAAATACCTAAAGATTTCCCAATTTATAAGTTATCTACTGTTTTCTACCCTCATATCCCTATTGTCATGTTTTTGGGAGATATAGTAAGCATAGAAAATGAAGAGGTTCTCTCATCTCATGTTTGTTTTAAAAATAAAATAGGACGGTAAGACATGAATAAGAGAGTTATCTTGCAAACTTTATATCTAAAGAGAGGTTTTACAAGGTGCAATAACTGGATAAGTGTAAGATAAATAAGAAATCTATTAGATTTTACAGTTTTAAAACACATCTACATATATTGCATACATAATATAGTAATAAAGATTAAGTCACTTTTTGACGTGAGATTTAATTTATTTTGTCTCTTATCATCTTTAATGACTTGCTCATTGTTTAAAGTTAATACCATGTCACCGCTCACTCTATGTCACTATATACCAATTGCTTAGAGAGACTCCAACAACAACATAACAATAGTAGAAAAAGCGGGTCCGAATCCTCTAGAGTTCCAAGGAACTCCATGTGTGGAGTTCCTAAGATCTCAGCCACACAATAAGATCCTAGGGCCCTCATTAATTAAACAAAACACATTTTTCTCTCTCTACCTTTAAATGTAGGGCCTAGGATCTTATTGTGTGGCTGAGATCTTAGGAACTCCACACATGGAGTTCCTTGGAACTCTAGAGGATCTCTAGCCAGAAAAAGCATAACTTTTACAGACAACATTAAAGTCGTTTTATTACTGTTGAGTCCACAATACTAAACTACATATTGTGCCTTCTAGATTTTTCTTTGTTGATTTCTTTCTCTAGGTAATTCTTCTTCTCCCATTGCGGCTTCAAGCAAATACACCTATTAGGCCATAGGTTTTAATGTAGTTAGTTTGTATTTTAAGCCAACAAAGCATAAATTATTATTCCAACCCAACAAAAAATCAAGTCAACGGTCAACAAAAAATCCATCTCCATCACCACCCTCATGGTCCGGCGCATGTTAGCAAGATCTCACCCACAAATGTCTCCATCCCTCCCTTGAATCATCATCATCCTTACCCCCATAACTCCACCAGACAAGCTCAAATCTTTTCTTTTCTTTTTCTCTACTTTTCTCACACTCTTCCTTCCACCTTCATTTCCATCCCCTAAAAGAAGCAACTTTAATACCAACATGGCACACCATACCAACCACAGGCGTATTTTAGCATCCCCAGAACCCCCTCTTCCTAATCCATCATCATCATCATCTTCTCCCATGGATCCCACCTACAAAAAGCAGAACAAACCCACTTCCAGAAACCCAAAAGACTCTTCCTTTCCATCTAAACCCTTCTATATGTCAAACCCTTTATCCAAATTTAGCCATAGGATCACCCAAAAGTCCATGAACAACCCATCTGTGGATACCCACTTGCAGGCTAAATCCATGACTGTTTCTGCTGATTTTGTCAAGCCAAAACCCCAAAGAGAGAAGGTCAAGAAATCTTTTGTGGTGGAGAAGAAGAAAGTTGGGGACTTTACAGTGAGGGAAAAGAAGAAAGAAGTGAATATCATTGTGAAAGATGAGTTTAAGGATGTGAAAGATCTTATTGAAGGATTAGATATTAAGAGGATGACAGTTCCTACTAATGGTGGTGGTGGAAGAAGGAGATCTTTCAGTGGCTCACAGGTGGAACTAGCTGATTTTTTGGCTAACAATGGTGCTAAGATTGTGGCTGTTGATATGCCTCCATTTATGCAGATTCATGCTGTTGATTTTGCCAGAAAAACTCATGATAGTCTCGAGAAATTTACCTCCAAGACCCTTGCACTTACTCTAAAGAAGGTAAATTTGGGTAATTAACATTGTGATTAGTTAAATTTTTGAGGTTGAATTTGGTAAATAGGGGTCTTGGAAGTTTGTGATTGATTGATTGATTGATTGTTGTTATCTTTTTGCAGGAATTTGATGGGGTTTATGGGCCAGCATGGCACTGTATTGTAGGGACAAGTTTTGGATCATTTGTGACACATTCAGTTGGAGGGTTTCTCTATTTCTCTATGGATCAAAAGATGTATGTTCTCTTGTTTAAAACTACAGTACAAAGAGCTGAATGAATTATGAATCATTGAATTTGGATATTCAACCATTTCTAGAATACTTAGTTTTAGTGAAGAAGAAGAAGAAGCTAAAGTTAAAAAGAATATGTTGTCCCCTTTTGTAGTTTGTATATTCATTTTGCTTAGGAAAGCAGTATATTATATTACATGATATGAAAAAAAGCTTCCACTTTTCTCCTTTCAATGTGTTCTAGTGTTCTTAACTTTATAATGACAATCTTTTGCTATTGAACTGGGGTCTACGGACCGTGAACTTGATTTCTTGGTCAAATTGCTAGTTTTACAGGGTTTTTTTGAGGTCCATGAGATGCTAATTACTTCATGTTGTCCGTTAGGAGTCATGATTAGCCTTTTGTAAATAGCTAGCTTAGTAATCATCCTCTGAAGCTTAAGGCGGAGAAGACTCTGGCCGAGGCACAGATCATTTCTAACGGTCCTGCGCCTCTGCGCCTTCAAGGCAGTGGCTTTTAGTTTTTCCTGATTCTTATTCTGTAAAGGTCTAGTAGTTAATTTAGTTGAAGGTTTTTAGGAAGTTTGATAGTCTTTGTTAGGAATTATAATAAAGTTTTAGGGTTTATAGAACTTAGAAGTTAAAACTGATTAATGCTAAAGCTAGTTCATATTATAGGCTATATGAGCGTGATCAAAGAGCAGTCAATTTACAGAAATAGTTAGATCGGAACAGGTAACCAAACTACAATATAATAACATTCTCTTCTATCTACCTTGCTACTACCGGACTTGGAAATTTACCTTGTACTTCGTGTTAAAGACTTGTTTTTCTGTGTATCATCTAGTTAAAGTTGTTCTCTTACCAGTTGCTTGGAGGACCAATTGTGGCATACTGTAGTTGAGACCAAAGTATAGTAGGAGTTTTCACTTAATATAGTAGAATGGTTGTCTTTGGGCAGACATTTCCTTTCTTGTTTATTCGGACTTAGACTGAAAATATGTATTAAGCAATTACGATAGTTCGCTACCGAGTCCATGTTGCTAACTTAATAGTTTCATAACAGAGTTGTTAATATACTAGTCTGAATTTAAGTGTATTAGTGTCAAAAAAGAAATGCTATGTTCGCTATTCCTATCTTGCAGCATTTCAGATGTACAATACAAGTTTACCCTATAAACTTCGCTTACAAAAATTTTTACACAAAAAGTCGTCTTAGATGGAGTCAAGTAGGAAGAACCTCTGCCTGCAGTTGCTTAAGTTAGATTTTCAAGTTTATTCATAACATGTGTTCTAAACCTTGACTGAAAGATTCGTCACCTAAAGAGTATGTGATCAACTTCAACCCAATTTATCTAATCAACCTGCCAAAACGAATAATCGGAGTTTCTAATCGAGCGATATCAATTAAATTATTTGG
The DNA here is from genome assembly GCA_028411795.1 of Euphorbia peplus. Classification (NCBI taxonomy): domain Eukaryota; kingdom Viridiplantae; phylum Streptophyta; class Magnoliopsida; order Malpighiales; family Euphorbiaceae; genus Euphorbia; species Euphorbia peplus. Next base: position 23,504,387 of record CP110844.1, read on the forward strand.
TTTATAAGCAAACTGTGGTTTAGTCATAACATGATATTCATATATATGCCATGAGACCATATTCATGTTTTTATTGTCCTATGCTATCCTTTGGTTTACAGTAACATTATGTAAATTCAAGGCTTAAGTATAAGAGAAGATGTTATGTTTGGTTGAATTGATTGTTGGTTTAGATGTTAATAATAAATTATTGTAGACAAAGAAACATCATAAAACACTTTCTGCCAGTTTTAGGGGACCCTTAAGTCTGAGGGAATGGGCGGGCCTTTGTTTGTACTGCTCAAATTCTGGGGAGGGATGGACTTGTAGGCCATTGACCTCCTATTTTATTTGCATGGGATGCTACTTTCTCAAACCATACAAACAATATCTGGAGCCCATTCATTTATTTATTTTTCAGCATATTAGATTTCTCATCTTTTATTTTGGGTCACATTAAAAGTCAGTTTTGCATATAAGATTCTTAATAAAGTTCTATTCATTTCTGCATTCTAAGTGTACATTTTTAATAGTTCCAAAGAAAAAAAAGGGAAGATTAATTTTATATTTGTGTAGTGTGCTTTTATTTTTTCGTGAATGAGTTATTGTGGTCTCCTTTTTACTTAAAAAAGATTTGTGAAATATGTTGTTTTCCGAATGAAGGAAATAGTCAATTTTATTGACATATAAAAAGTATATTTTTTTTAAAAGAAAAATTGATCTTTGTCCATAAACTCTTAACTTACTCAACCAAAGGTTTAGAAAAAAAATTGGACACTAAAAAATTGGACAAGAATGTCCTCGTTTAAATCAACAAAATTGACTATTTTTTTAATTTTGCAAACAATGCATTTCACAGCAACACAGTAACAAATATTAATAGATGTACCAAATGGGCTTTTAGACATGATATTGCAAAGCGTATGCCTGCTGTGTCAAAACACTCCATTCCTAGGTGACACATGTCCAACCTATAAATGAAATTTCTATCATTTTACACCAGCAAAGATGACCTGAATCGTTTCATGGGAATATGGTTAGCCTAGCTAATCGAGTCTTGCCTCAAAAATGATAAAGATTAAAGAATCCTATAGAGAGTTTGTGACTCAGCATGAAAAAACAATAACGTTATGTAACATTGATTCGACACACGTATATCCGTTAAATAACTTTCAGAGGTCGTTAATTCATAGAATGCCGATAATTGGAAAGAAAAAACTCAAGGCTAATAATTTTATTAATCAAAGTCTGAAGAAAACAAAATAAAAGCACGCCTTTATATGAACTTATAGAAATCAAAATAGGAAAACTAGGTAATTAACCTGAAATTACAGAAATATGTCGTTTTGAGGCCTTAAATGACTGAATTTGGCCAAAATCCATTGCGATCCCATGGGTCTTGACTGTTGGGCCAATTCCGATAAAATATAGGGCTCAAAAATGCTAAAATCCGCAACTTCAGTTTCACTTCAAATTCTATTAGAAGTTCTAGGTGGCCTAGTAATAATGGGACAAAAGTCTCAAATCAACGAAAAATACACATCTTAAAGGTCGTTCACAAAAGTACTAACTCACGTTAACTAGCACACACTACCACATAAATATACATTTTCTTCTAGCTAAACTGCTTGTCACGATTATTGTTTACCAGTTCTTTTTTTTTTTTTTTATCTCCATTCGAGTATTGTACTGACTTGAACATTAAAGAGAAGTCACCGGTCCACGACTCCATCTTAGCCTAACTTTTACATTTTCTTATACATGGCTTGAATCTTAGAGACTTGGATAGCCGCCAAATTATCTTGATTAGTTTTCACATCTATCAGTTGGAATTCGTAAATGATGTCCAACGTCTCTATTTATAGCATGTAGAAGAAAAACTATGTTGAGAGTTTTTGGAAAGATTGAAAGTGTGATTTCCACCTCATGCACTTCTCAAAATTTCACTTATTCTGGTACTTTATAAGTCATTATCTTTTTTTTCTTTCCTCTTATTTCTCTTTTCTTTTCATGTTGCATAAAATTAAATAATAAACTTTGATCTATAAATTACAGAAAAAATACAATTATAAAAAAATCGACAAACAGTGAACAACATTCTTAAATTATTGGTGTTCCAAACTTGACCCGAGTAACCCGATACGATGACAAAAATAAAATTATATATGGTTATGGTACAAGGTTTTTTTGTTACAATATGGACAAGTTTATACATGTACTAGATAATAATTAGAAGAAAATTTTCATTCAATGTGCGAAGAAAGACTATTAATTTAAAACAAGCTGTAAATATTTGTTTAGTTGATTTTTAAAGCATTTTCCCTAAAATGAACAAATAAAAAACATTTTGTTTATTTATTTATGAAATAAATGTTTGAAGAGAAGAATTGTTTGAAGTAGTAGCATGCTTAAATTGAAGTGGTAGTAGGCACACATCCCTTTCAGAGCTTAGGCATGTGACATTTTAATTGAGATAAGCAACAAATGTAACCATCATAAAACCAAACTTTCTTATTCCATCCATCAATTACAACATCATACTTCTTTTTTAAAACGTGCTCAAAATACATATCCAATATAATTGTAATAACAAAAATATTAATTACATCGTCAGATGTAGTAGTATCTAATTAGGAATGGCAAAAAGATGCTTTCTAGTAATTAATTGTTTTTGCTTGGATAAGTATTTAATTCTGGGTAAGCAAGTTAGGCAATGATGGTGGCATATAGCTACCAATATTATTATTATTATTATTATTATTATTATTATTATTTGCTTCGTAAATATATTTTCAAAAATTTTAGAAGTAACTAGAAACAAAAATGTGTATATATTAAATTAAATTTAAAATTAAGACTATTTTACACCGTATTAACTTTTTAGATAAGCTGTAACAATAACTTTCAAATTTTTTCAATTGTAAAAAAATAAGGAAAAAGTTTAAAAAAAATGCTCGTGATTTTCAACTTTTGCAAATAAAGGTCTGTGGTTTCAGTGTTTGCAAATAAAGGTACGAGGTTTCATTCCATTAACAAATAAAGGTAAAGTCACTAACACCGTTTATTTTTGCTGACATGACACTTTGACCACAATTTGACCAAAGGGTAATTTGTCATTAAAAAGTAAAAGTAAAAGAAAATGTTTGTGGTTTGATTTTTTTACAAATAACAGCCCGTGGTTTGATAATTTATTAAAGTAAAGGTATGAGGTTTCATTTAATTACCAAAACGACAAATTAAAAATTACTAACAAATATTCTTGTAAAAAAAAAAACAACAAATTTTCTAATAATGTATTTGGGTATTTTGGATTCATACAATTTTCATGAATTTGAGTATTTTCTTTTTTTTGAAGAAATTTTAAATTGGTTGAATGAAAATGAATATTGAAACTTCATTATTGCCCTTATAATTAATTTATTATTTTGAATTATAATTTTGTCGATTATTTATTTTCATTAAAATTAAGATTTTGTATAAATGGATCAACTTTTTAAGTACTAATCTTACAATATAAGAAAATTTGTTGTTTTGTTTTTTACAAGAATATTTGTTGGTAATTTTTAATGTATAAATTAGTCTAAAACCGTATTTGGCAATTAAATCAAACCTCGTACATCTTTTTTAATAAAATATCAAACTATGGACTGTTATTTGCAAAAAAATCAAACCACAAACATTTTATTTAACTTTTATTTTTTTTAATGACGAAATTACTCTTTAGTCAAATTGTGGTCAAAGTGCCACGTCAGCAAAAATAAACGGTGTTAGTGACCGTACCCTTTTTTGCTAACGGAATGAAACCTCGTACCTTTATTTGCAAACAAACGTTGAAACCACAAACCTTTATTTGCAAAAGTTGAAAACCACGAGCATTTTTTTAAACTTTTTCCAAAAAATAAGTTTTACGTTTGCTAAACGAAAAAAAATTAATAATATGTAAATTATAAAGTTTGGAAAGCTTTTTTTCTTCTGAAGAAACAATATATAGGGTCTAAGTCAAACACATCTTAAACATGTAATATTATTGCATATGCAGTTTTGCATTTCTTTATTAATTTTTTCAATTACTATAAGTACCAATTTAATCTATTGTTAAGAAAAACAATGTAATCACTTTTTGTTAATCGACCAAAAATAGCTTTCATCGATATTTCCAATAGATTCATCTTGTATTCACAATTGTATGTATTTTCACATAATTTTTGTCTCCTTACACGAAGTAGATGTTTTCTATGGTTATTTTAAAGTAACTTTTATTTTGTTTTTATCACCATTAGATTAAATTTTATACACTAATCTAATAGTGATAGTAGACAAAGTAATGGTTATTTTGTAAAAAACAAAGTAACCATAAAAAAATTCTATAAAATATTATAAAACAAATATGCATAACAATTCTAAAATATTCCTAACATTTTCCATTGGCACATTAATTTGAAAACAAATCAGTAATCTACATATCACCATCAGATTGACAATAATTTAATTCAAACTTTATCCAAGACTTTTATTTTCACCAGTGGAATTTTGTATTGCCACATCGATCTAAAAGAACCATTTGATTATTAATTAGCAATCTAAGCTATCTGTTCCTTCACTCATATAGTGGTGGATTACTGTTTTCTATATATTGTAATGTAATAAAATATTTCAAGACTTGTAGTTTTGCTAAGTATTTAGCGACATTTTCGCCTGGATTATATGATTTTTATGTAATAAAACAAATCTTAAGTTTGTTAAGTAGAGTATTAATAATTGACTACTTTACATATATGGTTTCCAAGGTGGACCTAAATTATGATGTCCTTTTCTTAGTATAGCATTTGTAATTTTATATGAGTAATTGAGTATGAGTATTTTTTAACCCCTTTTAATAACTTCACATTAAAACTTGTTTTGGGTTTGCAGAAAGTTACTTTGCTTAATTTTTAAGTATTCTTTCAATTAAAACAAGCGAAAATGTTAAGTAGCAGAGTCATGAGAGGCGTTGCATGGGGTTTTTCTGCAAATCGGCGGTGGAAAATTCCTCGTTCAAGATTATAATTTTACGAGTAGTTAAGTTAGTTCATAGAGATTCGGAAATAAGAAATTCTTCATATTGAGAAGCATTACGGTTGGGGTTTCATTGTGCTTTTTCACCGGTTTTCAGTCAATTTTGCTATTCGTTCTTGTTTCACACCTATTATAGCTATAGGCTATTTGTTGAAGGATGTTAATGAGGAGTGTGGGTTTGGAACGATTCTTGGCCGCAATACTCTGAGTTACGAGGGTAATTATTGGCCATGCCAAAATCCCCGTGTGGTGCCGAGACTCTTGCGAATCCTCGGCCAGCCAACTCACATACCAAAGGGATCTATCCCTGATAGTCAATCCGTCGGCATTCCCTCCCGTATAATCCCCTGTCTCAATTAGCCTCGACAGATTTAGGAGCGCGCACCTCTGGCCGTCTAGAGTATCCATAAAGCTCCTTCCTTATGGACACATTTGCCTCCTTTGTCCGAAGGCAGAATGTCCGCCTCCTAGTCCCGCCTGGACTAGGGTGGATCACCTAAGTGAGTGTCAACATCTGACCCAGGGGCAGCGGAGATCCTATGCCAAATATGGAACCCTATCGTCGACATAACTCTTCCCAAAGCTTCCTTGAAGTTCTGCAGATCCTTGGGTTGAGAATGCTCACGGGCGAACTGGCCCCCTTACACTCTGGTGGTTTCCCCGGTTCAACGATGGAGTTTGCTTGATGCCGATAATGGTTCAATTGTTTTTTATGCAGATTCGGATCCGTCACTGGAAATTTTTTTGTCTTTCAGAGAAGCTTTGAGTTGGATAAAAGATGTTTTTTTCTGCAGATCTGATGCTGGAGAAATGTGTTTCGTTCCAAGAAACTTTGAGTTGGCTTAAAGATAATCGGTGGCAAAAGGTTATAGTTGATTCAGATCTATTAGTTGTGGTGCAATCAATGGCCCGCCCGTTAAATGTTTTTTCCCCTTGTAACGACATAGTCAAAGATTGTTAGTTATTTGTTAACGAGTTTGTTAGTGTTGTAATTTGTGTCCTAAAGACAATTGTTGTTTAGGATATTTTATTTAGAATAAAGAATGTCTAAACTATTGATTTTATGAAAAGCTTTTATCTTTTATCTGATATATGTTACAGTGTAATTATTAGTTAAAAGAAATCCATAGTTTATATTGATAATCTTAAAGTGTTCATACAAGATGAAATGAGACAATACTTTAATGATTAAATAAACTTAAAATATCCCAAGTCGGGTATTATATTATTGGATTTATATATATATATATATATATATATATATATTGTTGAGACTTGCATAAAATATATCCCTTATTCATGAATAAGAAGTTGATCTCACGAACTTAGATTATACGAGATATCTAGATAATTATATGGATATGTATAATGATGTTATACAAATTAGAGAACCCGCTTTGAGTTACTAGTATGGAATAAATACATAAATGTCAACTAGCTTTAACTCATATGTGGTAATAGATATAAAGTAGTCCTAGAACTCAAATACTCATTCATGTGACTTTAAATTATGGAGTGCGTTACTTTGATTCTACTATCTATACGGTCTAGTATTCGGGTATCCTTCGGGTAGACATTAGGTAACACATAAAGTAATTGCAAAACAGTTAATGTTATATTGAGGATATCATCACTTTTGTATTAGAGAAATTTATCTTGAGCCTCTTGTGAATAAATAGTTCTAAATCCTTGCGCGAAGTAATTTGATAAATTGGAAATGGTTTCCAATTTATGGAGAATATTTATTTGAGCACAAGTTAATTAGTAATGAATTATATGATTGACTTTTCCGTGATCATGTTAAAGATAATATTGATGAGGGACCGAATTATATTGCAACTATCACTGATAGGTAAAAGAAGTCAACTGTTAATCTTGACTCCTTATGACTTCAGGTTAGAAGAGTATTTCCATATTTGAGTCAACGCTCTTCTATGTTATATTAATTAATAGAGATTATATTAATATACGACCGGTTGTGGTAAGGACCGAGTGGGTCACACACTAAGATATTGAATGATAAAATGGTAAATTGGTAAATATACCAAATATGTATATTTGGTAGCGTAGGCCGAAATATATAATGTTAATTAATTAATTCCTACTAATATAATAATTGGGATTATTAATTAGTTAATTGGGTAATTTAATAAATATAAATTTATATAAATTACTAGTTTAACTAAATAGGAATACTAATGTGAATAAACATTGTTTTATAAATTAAATTAAGAGTTTACCTAATCCTTTTGGGAGTATGATTCTTATTTAGGAGAGACAATTCAAAACATTATAAATACAAACTCTAGGGGAAATTCGATATATATCATTAATTCTCTCTAGATTAGCCAAAATTCCTAGACCAAAATTAGGCTTCTATTTACCGTTTTATTTGTTCTTGCTCGTGTGAACTTAACACTAGAGGTGTTCTACTTTGGGCACTCACGAGATTAAATTAAAGAACATTTGTGGGCGTGACAACAACGTTAAATAGTAATCTCCTAGAGGTATTTTATATAACCAATCTTCTTAATTGTTATTCAATAAGCTAACAGATCTTGGTTTAAGAAATTGAAAAAATTTAATTCCGTTACGAACGTCGTAAATCTTCAACTTCCAACAGTTAGTTGCTCTACATCGTTTGTTAAACGCTTTGCTAATGAGGAGCCCATTATTTAATTAAATGTTTTATTTTGTCTTGAATGAGTGGTTTGTACCTTTTCAATTTTTATGTTCTTCACTTTTGCGTGATCTAAAATTAATATATTTCTTTTCGATTGTCAAAAAAAATTAGTCTTTCCATTCCTTAATAGGTTTTTTACAAAACTATATCCCTTTCAATATACATATCGTTTTTAACAAAATTCTTTTTTTTGCACAATTGTGCTTACATTAAATATGAAAGGAAAACTCTCACCCCTCGTGTGACTCGAACCCATGATCTTCATGGTCATAGATAGAGTCTTTCAATATACATATCTAGATCACTTAGCATAACATTTTACAAAACTAGACATTTTTAAGGTTTTTGGACAAAGATATCATTCCCTTTACTTTAACTTATTTTCTATTCTTTTTATTACATTCTATCCTACTTAAGCACAGATAATATCATTCTCTGATGCGCCCTTGAGCTAATGCTACAAGAAGGCCTCAACTAAAGGACAAGTGTATCCCATCGTTGTCAAGTAATAATCCGGGGTTTAAGTCCGGGTATCGAATCCATAGGATTTATACCAATAAGTATCAAACTACTTGATTTCGGGTTGTTATCTAGGCGAATAATACTTTAGAGTTTGATTGATTAACAATCTACTCCTAAATTACAACACACAAACACTACTTTCCATATTCCTTGCATGAAATGATGATGGAAAGTTAATATAACAATAACAATAAATTAGGTCTCAAAAAAATCAAACAATCAAAGCCGATAAATACGAGGCAAATGAACATGTATAAGCTTGTAAGTGCACACTTTGTTACTCATATATTCTCAAGGTAAAGTGTCTTCAATAGACTCAGAAATTAGGGCCCTTTAAGTTCCATGGTGTCGTCAATACCTACGGTTTCCGGCTCGTCACTTCCGATGGGGGCAATCACCTATATGAACCTTTGTAGAAATGTCAAGCTTATCTCAAATATTCATAAAACAACATAAAGTAAGCATATGATGATGATAAATCCAAGAGACTAATCAATTAAGAATTATTATAAGAACCATGGAAGGATCGAATGATACTACCGAGTCTAGCACATAAATAGGTCACAACTAGTTTAGCAAGATAAAACGTTAGCTACTCCCTTTTACCACACTACACCGGACTCTCAATCGTCGTTTATGTCCTCGGAGAGTTGACTCTTCTGTAAGCTTGAAGATGATATAGAATGGACGAAAACAAGAACATGAACTTTGTATTGATGGAATTGGATTACAAACTTCGCAAAAAGGGGAAATGGAACATGGGAATTTGGTGTTTGGATCACCTCTTCTTACAAACTAAATGGAGAATTGAAATAACAACTATATGGAACTAAACACAAGTGAAGAGGGATGATTTCCTAGCTGGAATGCACCCCTATTTATACATAAAATTGGGCTATGTGAACAAATGTGAACTCCCAAAACACATGGTTGAATTTGAAAAAGAATTGCTGGAAATAGCCTGACACGGGTCGTGTCATGTGGTGACACGGATTATGTCCTGTGTAGACCTGACAAGTTGGACTTTTATTCATTAAAGGATCACGAAGATGAAGTTGACTGTCATCTTGACATGGGTCGTGTCAATGGGGACACTGGGTCGTGTCAAGTGTAAACAAGTGTGAACTCCCATTTGACACGCTTGTTTGGAGGTTGTGTGGACCAATTTTGCCTGACACGGATCGGGTCATGTGGTTTGACACGTCGTGTCAAGGCTTAAACCTCCTAGAAAGTGCATTTTTTCGATAATGTTCCAGATTTGACAACCTTTAGTAATATGTTCATAACTTCCTCATATGATCTTGTATTAGGGTGATTCATATTGCACATGAAAGCTAAGACATAGATAAACAATGTTGTAGTTTTGAATTTGTCGAGATTCGGATTGGAAAGGCTTCAAAATGGGCTCTCAAGTGGCTTCATTGGCTGGAATCTGAGATTTCATGTCTTGTTCCTTGAATTCTTGCAATGGATTAGATTTCTCTTTGTTCCTTTGCTCTTTAATAGTTTTAGTTCACCCTTAATCATGTATGTTTGTCAAATATCCTCATGAGGGAGCTTCCATCTTCAAAGTGGAGACCTACATACAAAATAAAACTTTAATCAATTTAACACTTTTTAGGTGAAAAAAATAATCTTTTATGGAGAGAAATTCACAATAAGCAAATGAAAGCTACTTTGATCACAAAATGCCCTAAACTAATAAGAAAGTAAAATAACTAAAGTAAAACGACACTAAAATACACCGTAAATAACCCGAAAAGATAGGGATATTTCATCTATATCATTCTCCACCATCAATAAAGACTCTCTCTCTCTCGTCCAGCATCGACCTCCATTAGATGCTAAAATGCGTCCTTTTGCCAAATTCTAGAACAATCAAAGTCGAAATCGAAGACATAAAAGATCTTAAAGAAGCTCGCAAGCACACCGCCGTTGCAATATTCTTCCACCGCTACATCTCTCGATCACACTCAAGCCAACCTTGTAAGTTAGCTTTCTTAATAAGTTAATAGAATTGCATCGTATTCTCTATTTGTGATTTTCACTTAAATGTATTTATTCTATAGAAGTCCATAGAATATTTTGGATGGTTATATTCATGTTGTGTTGCAGCGCAAAATTTAACCCAAAAATGAAACAAAATATAACGAAATAAACGTGGTCGTGCTGCACGACAGAAAAACAAAGACTAGATTGTTGTTTTTTCTCAGTCATTTCTTCGCTCTTTTTCTTTTTCCCTTTATTCTCTCGTTGTTTTTTTTAACCATTTCTAGACATGTCGTTCTTCTCTTCCTCGTCACTAGGTTTCACCACCTTCTATCAACGAACCCTCAGTTCTCGTTGATCGATGAAACCCACAGTTGTTGTCATTGTCGTTCTTCTCTTACTTATCGTCGCCGTTAGTTGCTTCCCGTCGATTACAGTTGGGTAAACGAAAAGAATGGAAGAGTTATAGTAAAGGAGGGAGGAATGAAGGAAAAGTAAGTGAAGGGGTGGGAATGGTTATGTAATGTTTTCAAATGAGGGGTATTTTTGTCCCAAAATCCTAAACATGCCAAGTTTTCTAAACGTTATGCAAAGTGGTCTATTGAAAGTGGTTTAGTTTTGTTAAAAAAAGTCATTTCTTTTTTTTTAAAAGAATAATCATTCCTTAATACTTCCTCCATTCCATATTATAAGTCCTTTTTGCTTTTCTATTTTTTCCAAAATATAAGTCATTTTGGCAATAAAAGGAATAATTATTGGAGGAATTTCCATCACTACCATTTTCATTTAAGGAATAGTATATTATTAGAGAGAATGATGGAGATATTTTCAGCATATTAATTAGGGGTAAATTAGTATTTGCAGTGACATTCTTATTTTTACTCTAAATAGCAAAAAGCCTTATATTATGGAACGAATGGAGTATATCACTGTGGCGTGTAATACCTGCGTGTAATACCTACGTGCTTTTTAGAGCAAGTGTACCCATCGCTCAAGTAATAAAGTGAGTATTTTAGACTCGGATTATCGTAACCAAGGGATCGGGCTAAGCTAAAGTTACCAACTTTCAGTCTCAAAGATCTAATGAAGTCACAAGTAATGGTTTTGAGTGATAAAAACTATGAATCTAAAGCAGGGTAATGTAATAACAATATTTTAAAGGCACACAGGATACAAGTGGCTGGATCTGGATCATAGGCTACTGGATCTGGGTTTCTGGTAACAGCAAAGACTAATCTTTTTCTTTTTTTTTGGTTTTCCATCCGGTTTCCGAACCACATTGGGCCGACTAATCCGGATTCGGGGCGTGTGCAAGGATTATGGTATTTAAACCCCTCCCAGTCGCGGTTGTGGGGGATCTAAGGTTTGACCTTTCCCACAAATATCTCTTCCTAGCTCGTTTCCAAGCCTAGGAGTTGATAACTTAGTAGATCTAGACTTAGTAGATCTAGCAAAGTTATTTGGTCTAGATCTACTAAGGAGTGTGTTGTCTTAGGGTTTTACTAAAAAGTTTCCTTAAATAGTAAATAACCAACATACAAATAAGGCAAGATTTCTCTAAACCACAAAAGCATGCATCTTTAGATCTAATCCGTATGGTAAACCACAAGATAGCTCATTTCTAAGCCCCACTAATGATTTTAGGAGGTTTGTTTGCAACCAAACCTCACCCGAAGCATAGATCTAAGAAAACCAAAGTTAGAAAAATATTACCATAAGTAGAAACCTTTCCCAAAGCCACGATCCGTCACCTTTCACTCGCGGCCCATGCTAAGAAACTACTCACTCATGCTAAATGAACTCATAACCTCCATGAAAATGTAAAAACTAAAGCTTGAAACCATTAATCTAAAGGAAGAAGAAGAGATTTGGATCCCAAAGTTGTAAGAACAACTTTGAAAGACTAAAGAAATATTACTATAAAAGGAACTAAGTAAAAAGAAAGTTGTTGCAACCTAAAAGTTAACTAACATAAAAATAGAGCATAAAAAGTATTAAGTGTATATTGAAAAGCACAAACTAAAGCACACACTAAAGCAAAAGAAAACATTGCCTTTTATAGGGAGACAATGGATGCAACCCTAAAAAGGCAAAAGACTAAAATGACCTTAAAAGTTTAGGTCACACTACCCTTAAAAACTGAAATTCAAATTATCCAAATTGTTGATAAGATTAACAGAATTGCCACTAGGGCTAGGTGGCATTCCACCCCTTCAAGACTTCTTGCACAGCCTCCTCCGCTCCACGGCCGCAGCCTGCATCAAACACTGCCTGGATCACAGCCTTTGCGCTTCTGCAGCCTCACAGCAACATTCACAGCTCCAATTCGCTAACAAGGCCTTCAATGCCTAGATTCACCTTTTGTTTCCAATATTAAGCGAAATCTGCAATAAACCTTTATGAGAAAGACTTTCAAGAATATAAACATGCAAGAATAGAAGCTAAAATGAGTGGAAAACTACGTAAATATTAGGCCTATCAATTCCCCCACACTAAGCTAGTGTGTGTCCCCACGCACGAAGATTAGACAATTAAAACTCTTTAAGCACATAGGCCTTAGATCCCCCTAAAAGCAATACTTACGACCCATGTCTCCCTTCCCTACTTAATGCAGTTTTGAGCCAAGGAAGTTAGAATAGTCAACGACAACTTTAGTCCTAAGCTAACTTTAACAACCGCACCCTACGCTTTCGAATAGAAACTTAATTTTGTTAACCCGACTAGAATAATTTACAAAATTTACAACTTTAAGCTTTCACTTGCATTTCCCTTTAGCACCAATTAGTTTTAGATTTTAGTCTCCTTTTTGATTCAGTCAAGGGCAAACAACTTGGTTGTCTCGTATTGGTCATACGTACTCCCAAGCCTACACCTCATCACCTTATCAAAATGCTTTGCATACTCATACCAATTGGCATAGGAGTAGGATGACTGAGTTTTTAGCACATTGGCTAGCTTTATTTACATTTCATTTCATTTATTGGCTTTGTTTCACCAATTTTTCAAAACAGTTTCATTCCTTACAAGTTTATTTTCATCAAAGCTTCACAATTTGGGCTCCATTCTACTAAGCAGGGCTGGATTGTTAAAGTCCACTCAAACCTAAACTAAACATTTGACTAAACTAGCTTTCTCTAATCAAAAGGCAATAGTAGCCTAGGCAGCATGCAAACATAGTCCTTACTTTGGGGTCCCTAAAGTTAAGCAATTAAAAAGCTGTAAAAGTTATCACCAACTATGCAGGGTGCACTAACTAGGAGTCATGCAAATTGACAAACTTAAACATTATGCAATTTTCAACAATTTACAACTTCTAACTCAGCATATTTACAAAGTCTAAACACAAAAACATTGCAGCACAAAATTTCAACCACAGTTAACCGAGGCAGCAGCACCATTCGCAATTAAGCAGCTCCAAAAGATATTCACAAGGTTCGAAAACATACCAGATTGGAGACTGCACAAAAATCAAGTCATGCTGTGGCATTAGGATCCTCCTCATGAGAGGGGTCCTGGGATGGCTTAACTGGAGTGGTCTCTTGTTCAAAAGCAGTGTTCAAGGAAGGCACATGAGAATGCGTAGGCTTTGATGTCCCAGTCGTAGGGTCAGACTGGAAAAGCGCAGCCTTTGCAGAGTGATACACAGGCTCCTCAGGGGCATCTTCTTTCACATCCTCCGCCAGGGGAGAAGTAGGATTAGACTGTGATTTGGCATCAGAAGTTGCAGGCTGCGCTGGGGCCTCCCTGTTCACAGGCTGCGATTGCTCAAAAGCAACCATGTTCAACTTTGCAACCTGCGAACTCAGGTGTGCAATCTGCTCCTGCATGTTCATGAACTGCTCACCGATCTGCTCAAGGGTCATATTACGCCACATCTCAACTCTCGAAGGGCCAGACTCATCCGTAGCCTCAAATCTCATTGGAGAAAATTGGCGGGGCACACTATCCGGGCGACTAACTGGTTTCTTCGCAGCCCTCGATTCTGCCATTTTCTTTTCATCCCAAGCCTGCGCACTGCAGTCCCTCATCAGCACATACTCACCAGTAGCTTCATCCACATAGTACAGCCCTATCCTAGAACACATGTTCAGATCAAAGGGTGTTCTATAGATGGGGGCAGACATTTCACTTTCATGGACCGCAGGCTTAAATGCCGAGAGATTCTTGGCAATCCTGGTCACAACCGTGCCAAACAGAAGCGCAGAGTCCTTGGAGAAACTTCCAGACAAGGAATTGGCAAACCACCAGCCTACATTCACTCTAAATCCCTCCTCCGAGCACCACAGCAAGAAAAGATCCCCATTTGAAATCGGGGCAGCATTTGACTTTCGCTCAAGCAATGAAAAAGCTATATACCTGTGAAGATATTTCAAGGCCGGGACATGGATGTTGATGGATTTGGATTTCCCGGCCTCAAAGGGCTTGGTGTCATTTGCAATCTTCTCCCAAAATGCCACAGGGTCAAACCTGGGGTGCTTGTCCGTCAAAGCGCTCAAATAGCCAGGGGACTTGAGTTCCTTCTCGTCGATGAACCCACAGTTGACATTAAAGTCCCCTAGAGCGTCATCGGAGGAGCGTGAAAGCACCTTATAAGAGAAGAAATCCTCGTCACCATCGGTGGAGGATACGACTTTGAAGGAGGAGATAAACTGGATGGTGAGTTCTGGGTACGCAGGATCATCAATCTCCATGAACTTCATCAAACCGAGGTTTTCAACCCTCTTCTTCACTTTGGCCTCAAGGCCTATCATTCCGAGCACTTCCTAGTCAATGGATCTAGCGGACTGGAAGGGGAGTTTGTTGAAGAAGTTGAAACGGGAGATTTGGTCGGGATCAGAAAAGTTAAACATCCGGCGAACGAAGTCTGTAATGGCTCCGGGAAGTTCGAGTTCGACGGCCTCGAGTTTGGGCTTTTTGCTCTTGCTGCCGGAGGCAACAGTAGCGAGGCGTGATGAATGGCGTTTAGCGGTGGGCTTAGTCATGGTGTTTCTGGAAAAATGGGGGTTTGAGGAGTTAGGAAATTTTTTGGGAAATTTGGGGGTTAGGTTTTCTGGGTTTTGTTTGCGTAGTGAAGGGAAATGGAGAAGGCGGATGGTAAAAAGATGAGAGAGAAGGGGACGGTTGAGATGGAGGGTAATGATGGTGTGTAAGAAAAGGTGGGGTTGTGATTGGTGGAGTAAAAAGGTGAAAAGATAACCGTGCCAACAATTTTCCCATAATACCCCTCAACTCCTCTCTCCTCATTAACCGGTTACAACACGCATGAGCTTGAGCGGTTGGGCCAAAATTCAAATTTGAATTTTCTCTTTCTTTCCGAAAATAGGCCTGCGCAAAAGAAGAAACAAAACTTAGGCAAAATATATTTCCTAAACTACTCTAAGGTTAGAACTAAAAACAAAAATAATTAAAGACTAACACTAAAATAGCTTAAATCATGCAATACTTTTCAGCAAATTAAAAGGGTTTACACAACTAAGGTAATATCAACAAGCATGGCAACAAGGATTCCACAATTTAAGACTCAAAAATCAAAAATTTGGGTGCAATTTATGTTGACCGAGACTTGCCTAAAATACCATAAAGACATGCAATTCCCTCCCCCACACTTAAGTTGTGCATTGTCCTCAATGTGCAAAATGATGGATGAAAAAGAGATGGAGGAGATGGAATTTTGGCAAGGACATAACACATGCAGAGTGAAATTTCATCAAGTAAAGCAAAGATGTAGGCTACGACGAACAAAACATATATACAAAGGGTACTACTGCTTCATTGGGTGCAAGGAGCGGGCACAGAGATGTAGGGTACATCTCAGGGGGGTTCCAACAATCTCAAAGATGCAATGGCAGCAGGGGGTGGAGAGGAATAAAAGGGTTTGACCCTATGTTCGTTTACTTTAAAACTCGCACCCTCAGAGCCTTGGAGCTCTACTGCACCATGTGGAAAAGCTTGTACCACAGTGTAGGGTCCAGACCATTTGGATTTCAACTTTCCCGGAAAAAGTCTCAAACGGCAATTGAATAAAAGGACTTGTTGGCCTGGGAAAAACTTTTTCCTAGCAAGCTTTTGGTCATGCAAGAGTTTGGTCCTATCTTTGTACATCTTGTTGTTCTCGTAGGCACACAACCGAAATTCTTCCAACTCATAGAGTTGAAGCTGCCTGAGCTCTCCCACAGCCTGTGCATCAAAGTTTAGAAACTTGATTGTCCAGTAGGCTTTATGTTCCAGTTCAATGGGGAGATGGCAGGCTTTGCTATAGAGCAGCCTAAAGGGAGACATCCCAATAGGTGTCTTAAAGGCTGTGCGGTATGCCCACAAGGCATTTTCAAGGAACTTTGACCAATCTTTTCTTGCAACTCCTACGGTCTTCTCTAGAATACGCTTAATTTCTCTATTGGAGATTTCAGCTTGCCCATTAGTTTGGGGGTGATAAGGTGTTGCAACTTTATGAGTCACCCCAAACTTAGTCAAAAGTTTCTCAAATTGAGCATTGCAAAAGTGGGTCCCTTGGTCACTTACAATAGCACGAGGGACTCCAAACCTAGCAAAAAGTTGTTTGAGATGTTTCACTACAATCCTAGCATCATTGGTTACACATGCAAAGGCTTCGACCCATTTAGACACGTAGTCTACCATAAGCAGAATGTATTTGAAACCAAATGAGCTTGGGAAGGGCGCCATGAAATCAATACCCCAGACATCAAAGACTTCACAGACAAGGATGCTAGTCAAGGGCATTTCATGTTTCGTAGAGATATTACCTGTGCGTTGGCACTGTGCGCAGGCTGCGACAAACTGGTGAGCATCTTTAAAGATAGAGGGCCAATAAAAGCCACATTGCAAAACCTTTGCAGCTGTTCTTTGTGCTCCAAAGTGTCCTCCAGCATCTTTAGCATGACAATGCTCCAAGATGGAGACACTTTCCTCCTTTGTCACACACCTACGGATGATTGAATCCGCACAAAGCTTGAACAAATATGGATCTTCCCATATGTAATTTTTGACATCGGATAAGAATTTCTTTCTTTGATGGTAATCCATGTCATTGGGGATAACACTACAAGACAAGTAGTTAGCATAATTAGCAAACCAAGGAAAGGTAGAAGATTGTACCATGAAAAGTTTTTCATCGGGAAACAACTCTTGGATTGTTGTCTCAGTATCACAGGCTACGTCTTGTAATCTTGACAAGTGGTCTGCAGCAAGATTTTCCGTACCCTTCTTGTCACGGATCTCAACATCAAACTCTTGAAGTAGCAGTAGCCAACGTATGAGACGTGGCTTAGCATCCTGCTTCATCATCAAATACTTCAAGGCTGAGTGGTTTGTGTAGACTACGACTTTGGACAATAGTAGGTAGGATCAGAATTTGTCGAAGGCAAACACCACAGGTAGCAACTCTTTCTCAGTGGTTGTGTAATTCTGTTGGGCCTCGTTCATTGTCTTGCTTGCACAGTGAATAGGCTTGAAATGCTTATCCACCCTTTGTCCTAAAACTGCTCCTACGCAATAGTCACTTGCGTCACACATCATCTCGAAGGGGATGTCCCAGTTAGGAGCTACAAGGACTGGTGATGTAACAAGTTTGTCCTTGAGCTGTGTGAAGGCAGCCTCGCAGGCTGCGTCAAGGACAAAGTCTACGTCTTTGTGGAGCAGGGTTGAGAGAGGTTGGGCAATCTTGGAGAAGTCCTGGATGAACCTACGATAGAACCCTGCATGACCCAGGAAACTACGTATCTCCTTCACAGTCTTCGGTGTTGACAATTTCTCAATCACCTCAACCTTCGCTCTATCAACTTCTAATCCTTTCTCTGAAATCTTGTGACCCAAAACAATTCCTTCCCGTACCATGAAGTGGCACTTCTCCCAATTAAGCACTAAGTTTGTCTCCCTACACCGTTCTAGCACCATCTCTAAATTATGTAGGCAATCATCAAATGACTTTCCATAAATGGAGAAGTCATCCATGAAAACTTCCACAATCTTTTCCACCATATCGTGAAAAATGGACATCATGCATCGTTGAAAGGTGGTCGGAGCATTACATAGGCCAAAGGGCATTCTTTTGTAAGCAAACGTACCATACGGGCAGGTGAATGTGGTCTTATCCCTATCCTTTGGAAAGATAGGAATCTGATAGTAGTCAGAGAATCCATCTAAGAAACAGTAAAACATGTATCCTGCGAGCCTCTCTAACTTCTGGTCAATGAAGGGTAATGGGAAGTGATCTTTTCTCGTAGCCTCATTTAGCTTGCGATAGTCAATGCACACCCTTCATCCAGTAACAGTACGCGTAGGCAAGAGCTCGCCTTTATCATTTTCTACCACCGTGAGGCCTCCTTTCTTGGGGACCACTTGGACCGGGCTTGTCCACACACTATCCGAGATTGGAAAGATAATGCCCGCGTCCACGAGCTTGATCACCTCGGCTCTCACAACTTCTTTCATTGGTGGGTTTAGTCTACGTTGGGGTTGTCTTGTAGTCTTGTGGTCCTCCTCCATGAAGATCCGATGCTCACAAATCCCTGGGTTTATCCCCTTAATGTCAGCAATCTTCCATCCCAATGCTTCTTTGTTGTTTTTCAAGACCTCAATGAGTTGGGCTTTTTGAGTAGGCTCAAGGGTTGAGGAAATGATAACGGGAAGGTGATTTGGGGGTTGTAGGAAAGCATATTCAAGGTGGGTGGGTATGATGAACCCTAAGTATTTTGATTATGTCCAATCGTTTCAGAAGATGAAAACTTAATACTCTCTTACACATAGTTTATTGTTGACTAATATTTCTTTTACTTAGTCTATGTGTAAGTTACTCAGCAGGTGCTGAATGAATCATTTCTGGATTGCCTAAAGGACTCAGAAGATCCGTTTGCTGAAGTCAGAGTTTCAATAATTCAGAAGCTGGATGCTCCGCTCTGAAGCCGAAGTTTGCTAAAGCTCTCCACAGAGGTTCTTTGCAATCAGAAGTTTTGCCAATTTGATCAGAAGTCTAGACAACTGGAAATTAGCTTCTGAAAGCTTAGTCACGGGTTCTGTTTGAGCATTTAATGCTCTGACACTTGCATTCAATGCAAGGCGCCAAAAGTTCAAAAAGCTGTTTTGATGGAGCGCGCTTGTCTGTTCAAGAGAAACCAGAATTTCCTTGTCTACCCTTTGTTGATCTAATTGAAGAATGATTCCAGTCAACCTCATCTTTTATTTCAAATCACTTACCGGATTTAGTTAAAGAACAAGGATAACGGAATCAAAGTGTTTGAAGACCGTTTGAAGACTTGACAAATTAACGGCTACAACAACTGATGTCATCTCTATTGAAGATTCAAATTCACCAACGGTCATCCTCATTCACTATAAATAGTAGCCAAGCTCCATTGCATCAACTACGTGTGATCATCGAGCAAAATCTCAACGCACTGTTTTAACAAGAAAAACAGAGCATCATTTTCCATTCTCAATCTTTCTTAGCATAGTCTTAGTTAAAGTGAGAGAGTGAAGAAAAACAAGTTCATAATAGGAATCTTGTAAACTGATATCGTTTGTGATATTCAGTTAGATTTAAAGAGAGAAATCTAGTTGAGATTAGAGTTGGGTGAGAAATCCAGAAAACAGAGTATTGTTTGTTCTGGTGGAAATCCTTTAACTCTTTTTAGGCTAGTCAGAACTAAGTGAGAAATTAGCTTAAGTTCTGTTGATGTAAAGGAGCTTCTGAACTTGCCATAAAAGTTCTGAATAGTAGATTTATAAAATCTCTGTAGGCTGCGACCTCAGGGGACAAGACGTAGTCACAGGACTTCTGTGGCGAACTTGGATAAATCGATTTGTTCAATCAGGATCTCCTAAACTTCTTTCTCCCTCTTATACTTGTTATTTTTGCTTCTGTGTGCTTGTTCATATTTAGTGCTGAAACAGATTTCCTCTAAGTATCATTGTCTTTGTTCAGAAGACTGTCCAGAAGTTCTCAAATCAGAACTTCTGTTGATGAAAACAGTCTAACTGTGTTTAGGCAGAATTTCCCTCAGAAGCAACTTCTGTAAGCTAGCTTCTGACTCTGAGGAAATTTGACTCTGAAAATTAAGTTTCCCGAAAAACTTAGAAATTTTCAGTTTTCAACTTTGACACCTATTCACCCCCCTCTAGGTGATTCTGTTCTTGATAGGGCCAACAGGTGGGTAAGGGTTTGAGATCATGGTCAGGTGGGTCTTCTATTGAGGGTTTAGCCATGAGGGATGGAGTATTTTCCAGAGGTTCAAATTCCCACAGCTTAGACCAAGATGTGACTACCCCGCAGTCTTCATTGCCAGTCGTAGGCTGCGAACCAGGGCTGTCCTGTGCAGGCTGTGAATCAATGTCTATGATGGCTGACTGCAATAGTTCTTCAAGTTCTTCATTGCCTGTAATATCCTGCATTTCCACAGAGGAAACATCAGTAATTGTATCTAGAAAATAGCAAGAATCATCACTTGAAGTAGGATGCTTTGTAAGATTGTTCATTTTGAAAGTTACATCCTCATCATTTATCCTTAGTGTCAATTTTCCACTTTCCACATCAATAATTGTTTTGCCCGTGGCCAAAAAGGGTCTCCCAAGAATTATGGGGATATGAGAATCCTTAGCCATATCCATGATTATGAAATCAGCGGGCAACACAAATTTATCTACCTTAACAAGCAAATCCTCTACTTTCCCCATAGGGTACTTAATTGACCTATCAGCAAGTTGCAAAGCTACTCTAGTAGGCTGTGGAGGGCCTAGACCTAGTTTTTCATAAATATAATATGACATTAAATTTATGCTAGCTCCTAAGTCACACAATGCATTGTCAATATCAATAGGACCAATAGAGCAAGGAATAGTAAAACTCCCTGGATCCTTTTGCTTTTTGGGCAAAGGTTGCTTATTTTGCAGGATGGATGAGCATGTCTGAGATAGACTGATGTGGGCTACGCTTTCAATCTTTGTCTTGTTGGTGACCAAGTCCTTCAAGAACTTTTTGTAGGATGGAATAGTGAGCTTAGCATCAAGTAGTGGTATGTTGATTGTGAGCTTGCGGAGTGTATCAATGATCACGTTGGATTGCTTCTCCAACTTTGTTTCCTTCTCCATACCAGGGTACGGAAGCTTAGGCTGATACACAGGAACAACCTTAGGCTTTGGTGGAGCCTCAGATTGCTGCTTCGCAGGCTCAGATGGAACAGGCGTAGGCTCCAATGGCTCAGATGTAGCCTCAACAGTAGGAGTCGCAGGTTGTTCCTTTGTTGGTGCAATAACTGATTTGAGCCCTGTCTTGGTGAGTAAGGCTCTTGGTACTGAGTCAGGAAGTTCAATCCCACTTCTTGTGGTGATGGAATTGACATCCTCCCTTGGATTAGCCTCGGTTTTCTCGGGTAAAATTCCTTTTTGCTTCGGGCTAACCATGTTGGAGAGTAGATGCACTTGAGTCTCCAAGTTCTTGATTGAAGTGGATGTTTGCTGCATGAACTGGGTCATCAACTCTTCCATTGAAGGCTTCTTGTCCTCTCTTCTTTGCTGCGGCAGTACATAAGGCGGGACAGGCTGTGAATACCGCTGCGTAGGTTGTTGGTAGTTGTTTGGAGGCTGCGAATATGGATTAGCAGACTGTGACTGTGGTTGATGTTGATGTTGGGGCTGGCTGGACTGTGCAGAGTAACGTTGATTCTGATCCTGTGGTTGCTGATCGTAGGGTCTTATGTTGGCATCCCAAGAGTAGGCTGGATGATTCTGGTAACCTCTCGCAGGGTTAGGTGCGAATGGTCCTCCTCCTTGTTGGCGTTGATGGTTGACGTAGTCTACAAGTTCAACTTCAATAGTGGGTTCCGTAGCCTGGCAATTGATGGTTCTGTGAGCCTCTCCACAAAAATTGCAAGATGGTTGTGGAGGTGCTGAAGAGATCGATGCCACAGGCTGCGGCTTGTTCATCTTAGCAATCTGCTTGGTGAGTTCAGCCACCTGAGTAGCTAAAGAAGATATCATAGGGTCAGAACTCGAGGAAATCTTCTGTGTAGGCTGCGTATCTGTCCTGCTTGCATGCCATTTGTAGCTTTGAGCTACCATTTTCTCAATCATAGAGTACATATCTGCTGGTGTCATCATATCCGGTTCTCCTCCGCAAACTGATTCAAAGACTCTTTTTTGGCGCGTGATGAGACCATTATAAAAAGTCTGCACTTGGAGTGCCATATCCAAACCGTGGTTAGGAGCTCTCCGTAGGTAGTCCTTGAATCGTTCCCACGCTTCAGCAAGAGGTTCATCTTCCCCTTGTGTGAATGAGGCAATAGAGTTCCTCATTTTGATGAGCTGCTTTGGAGGGTAATACTTGTTCAAAAATGTCCTTTCCATAGCTTCCCAACTTCGAATACTACCCGGTTCTAGATTTTTGAACCAAACCTTGGCTTTTCCCGTGATGGAGAAAGGAAAAAGCTTCAACCGGAGGTAGTTATCAGTAACTTCCCTATTTGGACGAATTGCTTCACATATATTCTTGAAATCATGGATGTGACCATTTGGATCTTCGCCTGGTAGTCCATCAAACTGAGCAGTAGCCTGCAACATGTGAAGCATGGATGATTTTAGCTCGAAATCTCCTTCATTAGCCGGAAGGACAATACAAGAGGTGTATTGTGGTCCTTGAAGTGGGGCTTCAGTGTCCATCCATGGCCTAGCAGCAGCCATGACAACAAAAGGGACTTCTTGATTTCTGGGTGGTGGTGGTGGTGGTGGTGTTCCTACGTCTTTAACCTCAAGGGTTCCAGGCGCAGGGTGTTCTTCCTCCGTAGGGTTCGGGAAAACAGCTGTATTATGCTCAGCGTGTTCTGCCTGTGTGTTTGAAGTTTCTCCAGACTGAGCCAGCCTCCTCTCTTGCAACCTCTGCTTACGCTTAGCCTTCTTGATAGCGTTCCTACATCGACAAGATCTTTCAATCTCTGGGTTGTAGGGTACGTCAGGAGAGCCTCGCTTTTTGGGCATAAACTGCAAAAGATATTACTAGAACAAAGCCTGCGCACTTAACACACAAATTAAACCCTTTAAAAATAAAACTTAATAACAGGAGCGTATTGCCAATCCCCGGCAACGGCGCCAAAAACTTGTGGCGTGTAATACCTACGTGCTTTTTAGGGCAAGTGTACCCATCGCTCAAGTAATAAAGTGAGTATTTTAGACTCGGATTATCGTACCCAAGGGATCGGGCTAAGCTAAAGTTACCAACTTTAAGTCTCAAAGATCTAATGAAGTCACAAGCAATGGTTTTGAGTGATAAAAACTATGAATCTAAAGCAGGGTAATGTAATAACAATATTTAAAGGCACACAGGCTACAAGTGGCTGGATCTGAGTTTCTGGTAACAGCAAAGACTAATCTAATAGTAAAGGTTTGGCCTTTCCCACAAATATCTCTTCCTAGCTCGTTTCCAAGCCTAGGAGTTGATATTTTAGTAGATCTAGCAAAGTTATTTGGTCTAGATCTACTAAGGAGTGTGTTGTCTTAGGGTTTTACTAAAAAGTTTCCTTAAATAGTAAATAACCAACATACAAATAAGGCAAGATTTCTCTAAACCACAAAAGCATGCATCTTTAGATCTAATCCGTACGGTAAACCACAAGATAGCTCATTTCTAAGCCCCACTAATGATTTTAGGAGGTTTGTTTGCAACCAAACCACACCCGAAGCTTAGATCTAAGAAAACCAAAGTTAGAAAAATATTACCATAAGTAGAAACTTTTCCCAAAGCCACGATCCGTCACCTTTCACTCACGGCCCATGCTAAGAGACTACTCACTCATGCTAAATGAACTCATAACCTCCATGGAAATGTAAAAACTAAAGCTTGAAACCATTAATCTAAAGGAAGAAGAAGAGATTCGGATCCCAAAGTTGTAAGAACAACTTTGAAAGACTAAAGAAATATTACTATAGAAGGAACTAAGTAAAAAGAAAGTTGTTGCAACCTAAAAGTTAACTAACATAAAAATAGAGCATAAAAAGTATTAAGTGTATATTGAAAAGCACAAACTAAAGCACACCCTAAAGCAAAAGAAAACATTGCCTTTTATAGGGAGACAAGGGATGCAACCCTAAAAAGGCAAAAGACTAAAATGACCTTAAAAGTTTAGGTCACACTACCCTTAAAAATTGAAATTCAAATTATCCAAATTGTTGATAAGATTAACAGAATTGCCACTAGGGATAGGTGGCATTCCACCCCTTCAAGACTTCTTGCACAGCCTCCTCCGCTCCACGGCCGCAGCATGCATCAAACACTGCCTGGATCACAGCCTTTGCGCTTCGGCAGCCTCACAACAGCCTTCATAGCTCCAATTCGCTAATAAGGCCTTCAATGCCTAGATTCACCTTTTGTTTCCAATATTAAGCGAAATCTGCACTAAACCTTTATGAGAAAGACTTTCAAGAATATAAACATGCAAGAATATGAGCTAAAAAGAGTGGAAAACTACGTAAATATTAGGCCTATCAATCACATCCTAATGTCTTTTAAAAAATAAAACTAAAATTAGAATCATAATAAAACAATTAATTTGGCCTTAATTAATGATGTTATATGTCCATAAATCATGTTTCTCTCTCTATCATTATGAGTGTTATTTTGCAATTCAATTTTGCCACCCACAACACCTAGAAAAGACAAGTTTGCCTTTATAATGTTGGGGAAGGATTTTTTTTTTCCTCTTTACGACGTTGGATATTGGAAAAATACGCCCAATACATGGTGAGGTGATTGCAAAAAACCCCCCACCATATGGTGAGGCATTTGCAGGAAACACCTCAACACATGGTGAGACATAAACTTCAGATGTCCCACCACATTGGCCGGGGCGTTTCTTGTAGAGACCTCGCCATAATACAGAATCCATCATATGTATAGTTCCATAGAACAGTTATTTGAACAATAATATAGTCGCGTTGGTGAACACAATGCTACAAGTTCCTGAAACAACTTTTACCGTTGACCTTGAACGCGACAAAGTAATTTGTACATAGTGTTGTGTTAGTGTCGTGTCGAGTGCATGCTACGCGACACTAACGCAAAAATTAACTTGTTGTATTCGACAAGTTGGATCCAATGCTACACCTCTTTATATAACAATGGATGTCAGGTTGGTTTCGTTATCTGTAAACGCGACACGATATCCATAGTTGCTTGAACTTGTAATTACCAAATCTCGTTCTCTAATTTAGTCATTACAATGGAGCTTGATATTGTTGTCGAAATTTGTAAACTTTTTGGATCGCTAAAAAAATCTCATCTAAATCGTTGAGAAAGTAAAATGGTCTTAACGGTGGGAAAGAGAATGAGAACGTATCCGAATTGAATTGAATGTGCTAAATTGATAACAGTGAGCAGGGGCGTATCGGAACCGCACCTACTAGGGGTAGATTTGATACTTCCGTCTGTTGAAATCACTCATATAGCAAGTGTATCGGGCCCGCTTGTGAAATTTACAAGAAAAACATGATTTTCAACCATAGATTCGCCGAAAAATCTGTAAAATAGTGTTGAAATATGTAAAAGTTTGATGAAAATCTGAATTTTTTTGCCTCAAATCTGTAATTTTTGTCTAAAATTTGTATTTTTCGTCAAAATAACCGCATTTATTTCTTTTTTTTTTTTATGATATGCATTAAAAACAATCGAAAATTTCACTTTGTGTAAAAAATAAATTTTTGGTGCAAAATCGGCTTCCGACAATTCTGCTCTAGATTCACTACTGAGCACTTTTTTCTAGTGGGCTACTCTATCTTTTATGTTTGTTTTATTTCTTATAAATTTTTATCTACTTTTCAAAACCAACTTTGAACAATGTCACGATAGGATGAAAAGGTAATAAAAGTTTATTTGTTTTAATAAAATAATTAATCTTTTCATTTAGTTGAGAAGTCTTTTCTTAGTAGAAGCTATTGCAAGCAATTACCTTTTTCCAAATATGGAAAATTTGCTTGAGTTATGATTTCTCCTTTTCCAATGTGTCATCTTTCAGTTTCAGTACTTGTAGTCGTAGCCGCTCCATCCCATTAGACATTAATTAACACTAATAAAAACTTAAAAATCAATTAAATTATTTTCTTGAACTCTTCTTTTTCTTCTTCTTCTTATGTTCTTGTTCTTCTTATTTTTTTATTTAATTAGTTCTCAAACACCACATTAGATGTTGACTAATCCAGTTTCAGGAGAACAATTTGATAAATTATAGCATTAAACTCCCTCCTAATAACAAAAAAAAAATGAAAGAAAAAACAAGAATAAGAAAAAAAGGAAAAAATTTAATTAATTAATTTTCATTCTATTATTTTTTGATATTTATTTTGTTTAATTTTTTAATTTTTATTAATTTATTTTCATGCGTGACATTTTGCTTTTCAAACAGAGAATCACAGCACAAGTGTCGCGCGTGCATTGTAGAATTTCTTTCAATTTTACAAATGCTGAAAATTGGGGTAATTTGTTGCAATTGAGCAAAATCGAAGGATAATTTGTTACGACCAAAAGTTGAGAGGATAAAGTGCATACGTGTGCGAAGTGTAGGAAGCTTAACACCTTAAAATAACCCTGTAAAACTTTTTTTTTTTTTTTTAAAGAATCCCATCCAACTTGTGAAGCACTTGATCCCACAAACTATTTTATAATTCCATCTATTACCAGTTTGGTCAAATTTCATAATTCTCACACTTTCCCCCCTCTCTACTTCATGTTTAGCTAATCCCTAAATTGAACTAAATAGTAGTAATAGTCTAAATTATTTGTTTAGAAAAGTTAAGCATTAATAATAGAAAGAAAAGTGAATAAATAAAGAAGAATGTAAGCCTGGCAAGGAGGATAAAGTGCGCCAGTGGGGGGGATAGTGCGCACGCCTGGAAGCAAAAAAGATCACTCCCTCTTCTTCTTCTTCTTCTTCTCTGAGCTTTCTGGTACATCTCAGCTGTTGAATTTCCATATTGGGATCCGAATTCTTGAATTGGGTAAGAAGAAAATGGATCCCCCATTGATAAATGAGACATCTTTCTCAGCAGCAAACCCATCTTCCTACACATTGAGTGAGATTTGGCCATTCCATTCTCTCAATGGAGATAATGGGTTGGGTCTTCGAATGGCTAATTTTGGTGAACGAGATGTTTCCATTGAGGAATCTACTGTTACTGAACACAGCGGAGGTGGCAATGCCAGGAAGAGGAGAGATGTTAGTTCAGAGGATGAGTCTTCTAAGATGGTTTCATCTACTTCCTCTCCCAATCATTTGGTTTGTTCTCTCTCCAACTTTGTGTTTTTAGGTCTAATTTTGAAATTGGGGGTTTTCAATTTATGCTCAGAGATTGCCACTTTTTTCCCTTTTTGCTATTTGGGAAGTTCAACTATTGATTTATCAACTTTCTTGTGGATTTCTAATCATGGGTTTTCTTGTTTCATTGTAAATGGAGTTTGAATATGTGCTTCGTCAAAATTTAGCTCTTATTGGCAGACAATTTGTAAATTCCAGTATAAACCCTCATCTAGGTATGTGGTTTGCTCTGCCCTTGTGAGTGGGTAGGCTTACCTTAGCTAAACTTTTTGTTACAAAAACAAAATTTTGTAAATGGGGTTTCTCTAATTTTGTCATAAGTTGTGATGTTTTCTAGGTTATGAAAAGTTAAGATCTGAAAGGATGGAGAAAAAAGTATTGGTTTTGGAGTTGAAAAATGATGGATTGTTATTGTTGTGTTTGTATTTGTAACTGGAAGTAATCAGTTTATGTATTGAAATTTGGTATTGTGGTTGAATTTGTGACAGAAAAACTCAAATGAGAAGAGGATGAGATTATCAGGATTGAGAAATGGGAATGGCAATTTGAAGACTGAAAGAGAAGCAACTTCTGTTTCCAACGACGACAAGCCTTCTGAACCACCTAAGCTAGACTACATTCATGTGAGAGCTAGAAGGGGCCAAGCGACGGATAGCCATAGTCTGGCTGAAAGAGTAATTCACCGTCTATTTTGTTACTTCCCAAATTCCTGAATAATGAATCAAAGTCTTGGCATGGAAAAAGATAATCTACTTTGAGTTTTACTTATATCTTCTGAGCAGTTCATTCATTTGACGCTGCTTACACGGTTCATTGTTGAGAGATGCGTTACTAAGTTAAGTGTACCCTTTTTGTTTGCAGGCCAGAAGAGAAAAGATTAGCGAGAGGATGAAGCTTCTCCAAGACTTGGTCCCTGGTTGCAATAAGGTACTTGTTATTGTGTTATTAGTTTGACAGTCCCTTTACACTTGAATCCGTTCAACTGGATGGTAAAACCCCAAAAGGATACTTAACAAACATGGTCTCTATCCATGTATGGTTTTGTTTGCATCTCTTATTCAGGCTTATGTGACTTAGAATCAAATGTTTTCTTTATGCAAGTAGGTTATTGGCAAAGCCCTTGTTCTTGATGAGATAATTAACTACATCCAGTCATTACAACAGCAAGTTGAGGTATATATCTCCATCTTGTTCTCTTTATTTAGTTTATCCTTTATGTCGGAGCTGAACCCGGATCTATGGTTTTTTTTTTATCATTGTAGTTCCTATCAATGAAGCTAGAGGCAGTTAACACGAGAATGGATATTTCTCCGCCAGTTGAAGCCTTTAACCCGAAAGATGTAAGTTCACTATATTCATTTTCTAATTGAAATTTTCCTGGGCCTGAGGATGTCGGAAGTGAAGTAGTTTCTGTTGTTTGTTATTCAACAACTAGTAAGAAGTAAGCTTAAGCACAGTAGCGATGCTGGAAATTGAAGCAATCTTAAGCATATGTAATTTGGATGACATCTAAACTCTTTAAGGAAACTTCAAATATCTGAGCAGTTTATTTTGTTTTCATAAGAATTATCACGTACTGGGACAAAACAAAACTTGTTGATATATAAATGAATCCTCTATAGGGAAAATTCAATTTTCTTGTTTCGGTCCTGAACAACTTGGAATCTGTTCCACTTATTCTAAATCAGCTAAGAACTGAATCATCTAATCTTTTTTCATATCCTTGATTACTAAAAGTAGAAGAGAAGTGAAGAAAGGTTATCCAGATCCACTAATCTTGGTCCCGTATAGGAGGATCCTCTAACTTCGAAATAAACTTCATCATTGCTAAGAATGACAAAGCCGACCCTGATCCCGCAATGTGTGTTGCAATTGTTATTACTCACTATTTTGGAGTGTGAATAGGAAGGACAATCATGTTTTAGTGCAAACTCTTCATCATTCCACTAGTATACTAATAGTATTACCTTGCGCTATCTTAGTTGCTGCTTATTTGTTCGTAGTACATCAAAATGAATTTGAGATGAGCAGAACTTTATTTATCATATGCTAATGGATGTGTGATTTCCAGTTAAAGATATCACCATGTGACTAATCCCTGAACAAGATTATCTTAGTGAGGATACCAGTGGCTTAGACCAAAATATTTCATGTCTTTTTCAATTTATAATCCAGCCTAATATATATTGTATTTGACAATTTCTGCAGAAAAAAGTTTTTTTTCTAACAATCATGCAATTTTTTTCTCTGCTGAGCAAAAAGTATACGACTTTGTTATTGTAGGTTGGTGCACAGCCATATGATGGTAGTGGGATGATGTTTGGAGTTCAACCAAGCAGAGATTATGCTCAAACATCAAACACTGAATGGTTGCATATGCAGATTGGCGGGAGTTATGAAAGAACATGAGAAGTGCTAATTTTCATCTACTCTGTCTTTAACATCATGAATTTTGTGCTTGGTTTCTGCATCCAGTGCATAAAATTTGTTATCTATACAAATGTAATCTCATTTCTTTGTAGAAAGAATGCATCTAATCTTACATGTACCATTAATTTCACTGAATTCCTTTATCTATAATCAATATCCATATCCTTAGAATATGCATCTAGTCTTATGTACCATTTGATTTTGTATAATAGCTAGTTATGTACCAATTGATAATGGTCAATGCCACATGTGGAATACTTGATCTAGAAATAAGAGTATTATATTATATCAATATGTAGCACAGATTGACAGTAAATATACATAATATATATGCGGAAAAACATTTAATTAATTTCAGACATGATTCTTGATGGAAGAACTATATCCGGTCTGATCATCATAATATTTGGACCACAACATCACACCTCCATACTTAGCAGAACCTTTAATAGCTGGAAGCACTGTTCCGGTGAGATCAGTCACAGGAATGAAGCCACTGCCTGCAGCTTCAGGAGCAGCAGGCAACCCCAAGAAAATCTTGTTTGCTGGAATATCTGATATCCATTGTTTCCATGCATCTTTAAGATTGGTAACTGAACCAGGCGAGTATTGGCATGGCGGGTTGTTATAGAATTGTACCCACACGTAATCGAAAAGGCCGGTTTGCAATGCTTTTCCAACGGATGCATCAGGGAATGGGCATTGGGGTGCTGCAGTTAGGTATACTTTGTTGCCTTTGTTGCTGTACCCTGAAAGGTACCTTGCAAGATCATCCCAGTAGAGACTGGGACCTTCAATGTCAAAATCAACTCCATCGAGAACAGCAGGACCGAGGGGACGAGTTGAAGATTTTCCGGACAAGAAGTTGTTCCAGATGTAGGTTGCAACTTGTCTCGCATCATCAGCAGAAGCCAAGGAGTAGGCTCCAGCAGCACCTCCAATGGAAAGTATAACTTTGACACCTTTGGATTGACATGATTTTATATCAGAAGTTAAATTAGTGCAGGCATTGCTGTAAGGATCACAATGACCAGCCAGATTAATCATTGGGGTTCTACCGCTTCCAAATGTCGATAGAAAAGCTAAATTGACATATTTGTAATTTCCAGTGGCACAAGTATCCGCTAGAGTACCCTCATTTCCATTCTGACCCCAGTAGATAGATATGGAACCTGCTTTCGAGCTACTGGCTGAAATCAACACGATTAACAATACAAGAAATGGCGTCGAATTCATTGTTCGCGGTGACATGTGAAAGTAGTTAGCAGAAAGAAAGAAAGTAGAATATAGAAGATGAATAAAACTTGGATTGAAGATGTGAGGAGCAGAGCTGGGTTATATAGTGTCGATGCACAACCTTTCTTCTTAATTGATCGTTGAAATAGACGACGTGCCATAACAGCAAATTAACAGGTTTTGGCATCAGTGAAAGCTTCAAATGTTTTTTTTTCTTACCCTTACCATGTCATTTAGCTTTTGTCCAGTGCCTTTCTCTTCTGCAGAAAGTGCCAATGTTGAAGTCTCTTAAGAGGGTACCTGTCATTTTCAACATAAACAGCAGAGTATTCCGTTGCATTTATACGGAAGCAAGAATCCTGACATTACTCATCTATTCAGGACATTTCTAGTTAAATATAAAAATGTAGCATACATGTCTTTTTTTACATATTAGTTTCAATAAGTTGGCATTTGTTTTGATACCTTGTGGACCAATCCTCTATTAAACCATTTGAGTTTTTCATTTTACAACCACACCTTGCGGCTATAACAGTGCAAACCTTATATCTAAAACGGTGCACATTTATCTCTAATGTTGACTAGTGGCAATTTTACCACTGACGTTTACAAAAATGTGTCAAAATGAGAACATCGTTCTAAAACATAGACATTTTTCTCATAGAAAAATATTATTTTACATGCGGTAGTTGCATTTTAGAATTGCAAACTAATATATTTAAATTTAATAAAATAATAAAATATTTTGTCCACCTTGTAGAAAATACGGTGAACATGTACTTATACTCTGTTGCTGACTAGCGATAAAGTGACACAAAAATGAAGTGGAGATAACGAAATTAATCATTGAGAAGACAACTTAACCAGTCATTTTTCAGCATGACCCAATTTAACAACATAAGGATTAAATTACTTTTGATTGTCAACATTACTGATTAAGCTACATCGTTGCAGATATTAGAAGGTAAAATTACAACATTAAGGTATTTCTACACCTTATCACTTCTCTTGTAGTACATTTAAATCACAAAGGCATCACTTAATATTGAAGGTGTATTCTGTATTATTTGCATGCTTCCTCCAAATTTTAACTTCTTTTCCATTGTACAAATACTATAGTACTTTACTACAAGTATCAATATTTTTCAGTGCCCGTTTCAACTTTTATGCAGTCTCGTACCATTTCAACAACACCGTATTAAAATTTGACATAGTCAGGTAAAATATTAGAAAAAAAAGATGGAAAAAAAAGATGCAGAATTGTTTTATTGTTATTAAAATTATTATCTTTATTTAGTCCAGTATAAAAGGATGTGGATTTATACATTTTGTTCCCAACATGCAACACCCCCAAAATGTATAACTCATAAAATCCTCCAACTCAGATTTGAAATACCAAGACACAACGTACAAATCAAATTAGTTAAAGCGGACGAACATTTTTTATGTAGTTACTTTGATGTTTACAAATAACCATTATTTTGTCCATTATCTCATTTAAGGATGACCCAATTAATGGTGATAAAAGCAAAGCAATAATTCAAAATAACCAACTTCCAACTTTTAAGATAATAAGAATGTTCTTCCTTATTTATGACCGAACGATAACATATATAAAATAAGCATGAAATTAGAAAAATAAAAGATTAAACGGGAATAAGTATCAGCTTAGAAAAAGAAAACACGAGATACAAATGGCCCCAAAAATGTAATTTCTGAAAAAAAAATCCTAGAAAACCACTGTGGAAAGTGGAAACAGGCAAGAATACAGACACATCGCTGAAGAAAAGTTTCCGGGCTACCATAGGCTCCCACAACGACAGGTGCACACTGCCCTCCTCCCTCACTTAAGGCAAACATACACTTAACTACACACACCACCACCACTTTCAAATAATTGTGAAGAATATCCATACTAATCGGAAAATAACACAATTAGCTGAACCATTCATGTTGAATGAAATCATTTATTAATGAACACCACTCATCTCAAATCTTCACTCTGTTGATACTATCAACAAGGGAACCATTAATTGCAAACTTCACGCCATAAAAGTAACCGAACATGCACATCATCCACCCAATTTTTTCGCAGAATGCATCTATCCAAGTAGAAACGATAACGAATATAATGAAAAGAGTGGTACCTTGAAGGATATATTCATTACTGTTGTACAACATTATACAACTCCAACCATACTAATTACTAAGTGAAGTGTAGAAATGATATTGGCAATCCATAATTATGCACTATAAATATGCAACCAGTCTAGGCTGCCTCCATTACTCCTTAATCTATACATTAAACAACGCTGTGATCCGCAGCATGCTAAACTTTGCTTTCACATAATCGATCTTCTAAACAAAATTAACTACAGACAACTAATTCTATCTATCTGACTTACACTGGAAAAATGGATGGGAGTTTCCCCCTTCCTATTATTCTTTGACGCACGTGCATCTTCTTTGATGTTCTGTCAGTTCCTGCCATGTTCATACCAAAAGGTCATACTTTTGCTTTCAGCTAATTCGCCTACCAGTATTAACTATCAATACCAGTAATAAACTTGATAAATGATAATTTCACTAGTCAAACAAGCATCTACGATTCTGAAAATTGACTTTTAGTTAAGTAACAGCAAATTATCACAATTCTAAAAAGAAGGTTACCTGAATTTGCTTTTGAAGAAACTTAACATACTCCACTGCCTCATCTAACATATCTGCAGTGTTTGTTTGCTGCAAGTAAGATAGAAGATAGCTCAAGTCAAATGACTCGAAACTAAATTTCATCTGTTACGATTTGGTTTAAATACAAACAAAAAATCATAATTTTGCTTTTTCATCAACAAAATAAATTAGACGACTTCAATAGTGTTGGTTCAATTTCAAACCCAGCATAGTGAGGTTTGTTGCACATAAATTGGAAGGATTATCCATCTGAAGAACTTAGTTTGAAGTTCTGCACAGCATACGGGCACCAAAGTTACTGAACACCCACAAACACAACCCATACATTTCAAAGTTACCTCGAAAAGCAGGGCATTAGAGCAGTGCTTTCCAATTCCAGATACATTTTGACACCAAGCAGAGGACAAACAATAAAGAAAATAAAGGTACCAAATGCCAGGCTAGAAGAAAAAATAATAATCTGAAGTGATATTACAGTACACAAACATTAATAAAACAATCTGGGGCTCCAACTAAAAAGCCATGACACACACATTGCATGATCATATCAAACTAGTTAAGAAGTTAACAAGTAAACATTTTTGTATATAGGGTTCAAGAGCAGCTTAACAGATCAAATAAATTTAAGATTGCATCAAATCAAGACCTTTATTTTCCTCTTGCGCCCTTAAAAATAGGATCCTTTGGTCATTATTTTAGCCATCATTACATTATAGCTCTCAATATTCCAAAGGTCGACCCCTAATCTATTCGTGAAAGATGGAAAAGGGATTAATGATGACGCACTGAGTATTGTTCAACTCAAATTCGACTAGGCTGGACTTTTTATGAACACTGCTCCATATCCTTCATAAAACCACTAACTCTTGATGCCCTTTGCATTAGATAATTCATAACACCTAAGAATGGAGGAAGATAAACTTCCAAAATACAATTTGACAAGTTCTATCATAAGCTAACTGAAACATGAGCATATGGAATCAAAACAAAGAAGATATTCTGCATTATAATCTATACAGTGCTGATGTTTGGTATTAATAAAAGTTAAGTCGGTGCAAGAAACATACAAAAACGCACAACATAACATAATTTGAAGTTTCTAATGAATGACCATGACCTTCATTAATCAAAAAGTTTCAACAAGTAAAACACTTCTCCTTTCTAGCCAAGGCTTAATTATTAAACATACATCATCTGTCGCAAATGCTATAACAGTACATCTGAACATCTCTGAACTTTTCAGTAAGTTCAGAAAATGTTGTGAAGTTCAATTTGTGCCACAAAACCCCTTCCAGTTCAAGGTTATTTTTAGAGAAGTCATTTAAGCTTAGAATTC
The DNA here is from genome assembly GCA_028411795.1 of Euphorbia peplus. Lineage (NCBI taxonomy): Eukaryota > Viridiplantae > Streptophyta > Magnoliopsida > Malpighiales > Euphorbiaceae > Euphorbia > Euphorbia peplus. The sequence continues at coordinate 23,539,614 of CP110844.1, forward strand.
GGCAACCAACAAAAACGCCACCAAAGAGAATAAAGCAGTGCTGGGCTTCTCACGTAATTCGGTTTTCTTCTGAATCTATTCCACTTCTTTTAGTGACATATCATCCACATCAGTTTACGTCTACCATGTGGATGGTCATGCAGCATTTCAAAAGAATTGATTCTCGCATTCTGGCTTAAATAGTTTTGCTAATATGAAAATGAACTTGGGAGTTTCCTCACATGAATTGAGCCGAAAATTATCAAAAAGTTCAGCGACAATCAATGCACTCCGCCTCAATATTTATACACAGATCCAATACACTATCTTAAAATATCTGCAAATGGATGCGATTGCTATAATTTTTCGGTAAATGGAATCAAATAGTATTGGAACAATCAGAATTTCATACCTGAAAAGATTTTCCATCACCTTCTTAAAAATAAAACTAGTGAAGATACTTATAAGCATAGCGTAAATAATTGTGCGGAAAAAAACTTGCAAAAGATTTCATTGGTCATGATTTCTCCTGTCACAGTAAGGCAATGTGAGGTTGCATATTCAGAAAGAGCTCTGCACCTTCCACAAAATAAAATGATATGAAAAAAAAGAACTAAAATCAAAGAAACCATTTCCTAACTAATTTAGGAAGGGCCAAGAGTTCCCACAGCAGCAAGCATATATAGTGAGAAAAAAATGAAGTAAGGACTCGTACTTTGTAGACTTATCATCTACGAGGGTGTAAAGGACACGGTAGCTTTTTTGCAAGTATGAGCAAAGCAATAGGAAAAATTTGTAAAAAACCAAATCTAGGTAAGTTGCATAATAGAAATAAAATACCCTTTACATCTTTGACACACCTGTCCAAAATCTGATCATTACTATTTTCAAAATCCATGGTTATGAGACTAAAATAGTTTTGGAGAATAAAAAGACAGAAGAAGTGAGGGAAGGAAGGGTGTGAGCAATAGGAGAAGGGTGGAATGCCGCTATACTTATTCTAAATGCTTAGAAGCTGTGCACAAGAAAAGTTGAAATGGTGGAGTAAATATAAATATTCTTATAATCTCTCAAGGGACTCAAATTATTGGTTAAGAGAAAACATCAACAACTTCATTTCATAAATACTTGATTTGACGTTACCTTAATTCCAAGGGGCAAGACACAAAAGTATCAAATTCTCTGACCTTTATAATTTTAGAGGTACAATAATACTGATTTGTGACTTGAGCACTCAAGTAAATCCCAATTGATAAATTTTTTTGCAGAACCTCTACTCCAGAACATATCCTCATATCCTATTAGAATGTATCCGATAATCACATTTAGAATTAAGTCCTTGCTATTAATAAAGTTTGAAGCTATCCTTTGTCAATATATAGGACTTCTTCTTTGCTGTCCATTCGCATTATAACTCATTACAAGACAGATTTGCCTAAGAAGAGATGCTTGTGCCTCTAAACAATAAATGTCACATTCTAAGTATTTGAGAAGGTGTAAAGACTTTCCCCCACTTAATTTCAGATTACGCACTTTACTTCATACACTGCTAACTCTTCCTAAAGAAAATGAAAGAACAACAACAATATATCGAAACCAAGTACCAACAGGAAATGGAATGCAAAAAACACCATCCCGGATAATAATAATAATAATAATAATTAAACCATATGACAAACAATTTAAACTAAAAATACTGAAAACATGGATGTCCTTATAATGAAAAACCAGCTAAAACATCGTCTTCCTACTGCTGAAACTATGCTAATTCATAGTAACTCCCATCCATAGTTACTTAGAACTTTTTATAGAACAAATTACCTTATCCATGTTTGGAACAAGTTCCTGAAGCTTCCTTATTCTGTCACTAATTCGAGTTCTTCGTACCTAGAGAGCATGAATAAGTAAAAGCTCATTCAGGACTAACATAAAACAGTTTCGTATACATTCATAGCATGTAATTCATAGGCAACAAAGTGTTTCATCTTACCCTTTCCGCAATACTTCGAGGATGTGTAGCACACCCTCGTTTAGCACGAACTCTACAAGGCACAGAATCCTCCATAAGCTTATCCATCTCCATGTCCATCAATCCACAATCTCTCCCACCCGCACCTTGTCCTCCTTTCTAATCAATCAATAATCAAAAATTCATACAAATTAATACAAATTTCTAAAACAGAACAACGACTAAATGCAGAAATCCTAGTGTTGTTACCAGTAGAGACGGATATTTAGCTGAAGAGCCGAGCAATTCAGCATCTCGAGTTCTTTTAGCGGACGGAGAAACATCAATACCCGGCGAGATATAGTCATAACTCGACGGAATGGCATAATTAGGGAAAAATCCATCAGTCTCAATGGCGGAAGTTGCTAAAAAATCAGCAGGAGAGCTGTTTTGGCGTTGGAAACCCAACGGCTCGAACAAATTACCATGTTCGATAGAAGACGAAGAACCAAAACCAACAGAATTCCTACTACCAGTAGTGTTTGAAGATAGCAATTGCGTCAAGCTCTGGTTAGGTTTCAATATTTCCTCTTCTTCTTCTTCTTCACCTTCAAGAAGTGCTTCTAACCAAGTAGCCGGAGCAGACCGGAATCTGGCGAGTCCAACTCGATTCAATTCACCAACACCACCGCCACTCAAATTCCCGCCGCTGCCGGAAGGTGTCGGTTGCATCTGTTTCTGAATTAAACGCACCGTTTCAGAAGCTTGGAAGATGTTGCTTTAATGGCGGAACTCAGAAAATCTTTTCTTAATTATGCGATTTCTTCTTTACTGTAATCACACGCTGTAGTAATATTGTATTTAAAAATCTTCAGAATTGTATTGGTTACACTAGTAACAAATTAGTGTTAGCAGTTCAATTTACCTTTTAAATATTTTCCTTAAAACCCATAAATCTATAAAAATAATCAGCAAAATTCGTTTGTTTCATATATTGAGAGCTGCTTACATGAAACCGCAGGTGCTCGGATATATGGACCGTGTGATGAAGATAAAAGGATGATGGCCGTAGGATGGAAATAGATTAAACGGTGATAAAGAGGATAAGGTAGTATACCGCATGGAGAGGGAAAGAGAGCGGTGATAATAAAGTGAGGAGTGGCTCGTGGAAGCGATAAAGAGACGCAACGTCACCGTTTTCGAGATTTGATTACTGTAGGTTTGGCGGTTAAAAATCTAAAGGGACAGTTGAACGTGTTAGGAGCGTGTAAAACACGGTCCAACAGTGAGGAAGATGGAAGGGAGAGTATGAGCGCGTGGTGGAAGTGAGAGTAGAAGAGAAAGAGGAAGAATGAGTGAGTGGGTTCTTAAAAAGGTTTCTTTAAGTGGCAAAATTAAGGAGGTGACCACCGTCGCACCAACATATGTCCAAATGCTGCAAAAACCTCCAAAAGAAGGTAAGGAGTTGGATTGAAAAAAGACTCCCATTTTCTACAAATTCAAACACTCATATTAGGAGTTAATTGCTTCATAGCTCATACAAGTTTTCTTATTTTTCATCAATGGTCATAAAACTTTAATTTGTACTAATAAAATCATAAAATTTTAATTTTTTCCTAATAAAATCACATTGGCCGTTTTCCAGCCAACCACCCGCCGAAAGTGATGACATGGCAATAAATTTTAATTTTTTTTACACGTCATCGCCAACTGGCAAATTAAAAAGTAATTTAACCTAACTTAACCTAACCTAACCACAATCTAACCCATCTAAATTTTTTTTTAACCTAACACTGTGCGCATCTTCTCATCTTCTCATTTTCTACAACAGACCTCCCCTCTTCCCGCCCTCTCCTTTTCTTGCTCCGTCTGTTCATCTCTATCAGTAAAATGGAATCTGAGTTACTGTCGTTTCTTTTGAAAGCTTATTGAGCAACATAGTTGAATGGACAACTAAGGAGTGGAGCCAACTCGTCTATTGTGGCCTGATGACAATATATAGACCATTATATAGAATAGTTGGTTGTGGACCACCAATCTACTGCAAGTTTTCTTATTTTATGGTTGTCGTGTTTGTATTATAAAGTATGATCAAATGTTTAGTTTAATAAATATGTGTTTGTATATATAATTTGTAGGTTCAGGAGAGGATTATTTCACAATTAAGTTATGGTTGAGGGGTGAGTTCACCGATAATGGATACACATCTTTATGATTATTAATTTTGTTATATTCTTATGTTTAACAGTTGAAAATGAAACAAAGAATTTCACTTGAGAGGGGAAACATTAACAATGATGCAATGCATGTTGAGTTGACACAGGTTAATTACTTTTTACTTGTAGTATTTTTAGTTTACATTTTTCTTGATGGTGATGGTTATTTCCATTTTATTAAATGTTTCAGCAAAGTTTTTTTAGTGTTGGGGAAAACATATCAATTCCAGTTATAACAAATTACCAATTTCAGGTATTAGCCAACACCATATTTAGTTAACTTTTCCATACAATATGACGAAACTGAATGTCAACTATCATGTTTATCAAGCAGGGTGTTGATAATGATAGTAGTAATATTCCGGAGTTAATTGCTTCAGAGGTCATAAAAGTTTGCCTATTTCCCATAATGGTCATAAAACTTTAATTTGTCCTAATAAAATCATAAAACTTTAATTTTGTCCCAATAAAATCACATTGGCCGTTTTCCGGCCAACCACTCGCCGGAGGTGATGACGTGGCAATAAATTTTAAATTTTTTTTACACGTCATCGCCAAGTGGCAAATTAAAAAAAATTAATAAAAAAACCTAAATTAACCTAACCCAAGTTATATAGCCAATTAGTTTTAGTTGTCATAAAAGTTTCTATTACTTCTCTAAATGGTCACAAAAGTTTCAAATATTTTTTTAAATGGTCACAATAATTTTAAATATTTTCTTAAATAGCGCAAATTTATAGCTAATTGATTTTAAAAATCATATATGTCTCAAACATGTGCCAAAAATAGTTATAAAAATATAGTTGCAAAAACTCAACATAAGACATCCATAAAAACATTCATATATTAAAATCATAACTAATATCAAATTTAGTAGAATGTAGGGTGGTGATCACCAAATATTAAAAAACTAAAACAACTGAAGCAATTAACTCCTCATATTGGGGCTCACTTCATCACAGTTTCAGCATACATTGGTTACCCTAAGCCCAAATCATTGCATAATTTAGGTCACCTCGGCCCGAATTGACCTTCAATACTAAAGCCCCAACCCATATAAGCCAACTAAATTATATCTTACTTTAACTACTAAATCAAACAAATTTTATATTTTAACTAGAGATTTCAATTTAATATACACTAACTATAAATTTGTAAATTAATATTACAGTAAGGCAGTTTGGCCCTAAGAGCAACTCCAACACTATTAGCTATTTGCCTCTCTAAATTACTATAAAATATTAACTAGCTAAAATTTGGCTAGCTAAATTTGTATTTTGCTCCAACCATTTGACTCTCTACATGATTATTTTATTATTAAAATAAATGAAAAAGAAAAGTAAAAAAGAAAAAAAAAACAAATAAACAAAGAAGAAAGAGAAAGAATAATTAAAAAATACAAATAGCTAGTTAAATTGGCTAGTCAAATTTAGCTAGTGAAGTTGGCTCTCTAAAAAATTTAGAGAGCCATGTCACATTGTTGGAGTGACATCCTAGCTATTCAACTAGCTAAATTTAACTTAATAGTTGTTTAGCTAGTGGTGTTGGAGTTGCTCTAAGGGGCGTGGTTTTTGGAAATGCGAGGAATGCCCGGAGAGCATGGTCATTTTAAACATATTTGGGACCCGTGCTAAATATAAAATTGGGCTTAATATTTTTAAAAAATTCGAACACTTTTTCACAACAATTTTGAGGAGATGAAGAGTAAATTAAAAAAAAAAATGGTCATTTTCTACTTCTAGAGGCAGTGTAGAATTTCTATTTCTTATATAATTAAAAGAAATACTTTTTCCTTTCAGAAAAAGAAATACTTTGGAGTCGGATAATAAGAATAAGAGTTTTGATATATGCAGCTCTAAGGGCTGCATATAAGTATTAAATGCAAGTGAACATTATCTTGAATGCTTGTATATTTATTAAACTATTTGTTTCAAATTTATTTACGTTAACAAAATAATATAAATCTACAAAAATTTAATACAATCTAAATTACCAAAATTAAAGTATTTTTGGCTTAAAATTTCAATAATTTAGGATTTAGGATCTCGGGTTTAGGCTTCAATAATTAGGACTTAGGGTTTAGTTAGGGTTTAGGGTTAGTGTATGTAGTTTAAGTTCAATAATTAGGGTCTCGGGTTCACCAATTTTGGGTTAGAGTTTTATAGTATGTAGTTTACGTTCAGTAATTAGAATTTCAGTTCATTAATGTTTCGGGTTCACCAATTTGGGATTTAGAGTTTAGAGTTTGTAGGTTTCCGGTATAAGGTCCATGGTTTAGGGTCTATAATTTAGAAATTAGAGTCTAACTCTAAAATAATTGATGCTTTTATTTTCTGTTATGACAATTTATATATATCAGATTTTTATTCTTACGATAAATAGATTTGGAAATAATAGTTTTATAAATGAAAAACTACAAAATACAAATATAAATTCACTTCTATTTAATGCTTATATGCAGCCCTCAAAACCGTAATAATAATAATAGTAATAATAATAATAAATGAAATGAAGATGGGTTGTGTAATTAAAGTGTATAAGGTAAAAAAATATATTTAGAAATAGGCCCTCTTAAACTGGAGCATTGTGTTGTAAACCCACTTTGCACATGCAAATTTACGTGCCCGATGAACAGTTTAATGGGTGTTTACGTATAATTTATTAGTGGATTCGATCCTCAAACTTTACTTGAGAATTCAGATCCTCTAATAATTCCATGTGTTTGACACTTGGGCTTTAGTATTAATAACGAGTATTTGAATGTATTCATTACTATGAACCCAATCCAAATAACAATAATATGACTATGTTATTAATCAACTTTTTATTTTTATTTTTGTGAAAGATATTAATAAAATCTTATAACAAGGTCATGATTCTTACTTTACTAAGTTGTTTACACGCAGAGGTAGACGAAATCCTTGAAGCCTAAACAATATCCATTGCATTCTGAAACTTTTCTTAACTCTTTGCTTCTGTCGTTTTTGTTAAAAGTAAACCAAAATTTGGAATTTCAATCCCAAGGGTTAAGTTGCATTTGACAATGACATCTACATCTACATCTCTCAAATCTAAAGACTTCAAGATTGTAACATCCACACAACAGAATGCCAAAAAGACATGACAATAGTAATAACCATTTCAAACTTTGAATTAAGACATAAACATAATGTTAATCTCTGTGTTATTGTTATGGCACATCTTCAATTTGACTATTCAATTCAAAACAAAGGTTGTAATTTTTATAATTTTTTTTAAAAGGGTGTAAAATTAATTCTACACTACACTAGTATATAACCCCTAACAGCTCCTAACAATTTCAACACAAGTTTTACTGATCTTACATATTCAACTTTCTTTCTGCTAGCTACTTTCCCATGTCAAAGCAAACGATGAATTCAGCACCATTTCTCGTGTTATTAATCGTGTTGATTTCAGCAAGTAGCTCCGAAGCAGGTTCCATATCCATCTACTGGGGTCAAAACGGAAATGAGGGTACTCTAGCAGATACTTGTGCCACTGGAAATTACAAATACGTCAACTTAGCTTTTCTATCGACATTTGGAAGCGGTAGAACCCCAATGATTAATCTGGCTGGCCACTGTGATCCTTACAGCAATGCCTGCACTAACTTAACATCTGATATAAAATCATGTCAATCTAAAGGCGTTAAAGTTATACTTTCCATTGGAGGTGCTGCTGGAGCCTACTCATTGGCTTCTTCTGATGATGCTAGACAAGTTGCTACTTACATTTGGAACAACTTCTTATCCGGAAAATCTTCAACTCGTCCCCTTGGTCCTGCTGTTCTTGATGGAGTTGATTTCGACATAGAAGGTCCCAGTCTCTACTGGGATGATCTTGCAAGGTACCTTTCAGGATACAGTAACAAAGGCAACAAAGTGTACCTAAGTGCTGCGCCTCAATGCCCGTTCCCTGATGCATCCGTTGGAAAAGCATTACAAACAGGACTTTTCGATTACGTGTGGGTTCAATTCTATAACAACCCGCCTTGCCAGTACTCAGTTGGTTCGATTACTAATCTTGAAGATGCGTGGAAGCAATGGATTTCGGATATACCAGCAAATAAGATTTTCTTGGGGTTGCCTGCAGCTCCTGAAGCTGCAGGCAGTGGCTTCATTCCTGTGAATGATCTCACAGGAACCGTGCTTCCGGCTATTAAAGGTTCTGCTAAGTATGGAGGTGTGATGTTGTGGTCTAAATATTATGATGATCAGTCTGGATATAGTTCTTCCATCAAGAACCATGTCTGAAACTATTCATTAAATGTTTTTCGCTTATATATTGTGTATTTACTGTCATTCCGTGTTACATATTTGATATAATATTATACTTTTTGTTTCTAGATCAAGCGTTCCACTTTCCACATGTTTTCTCGACACAATAACACGATTCACATAAATAACTCGAATGAAAAAGGGTACAGTTACAAAAGAAAGGACATGATTAAACAATCAACCTTAGGACATAAATAGGATTATTGGAAATAATGAAAGGACATGTGGTGTTGGGTATCAAATGGGCTTACAAGGAATATAAGAACCATCAGGAAGGTGAAGAGTGCAATCCTTGGGAGCTAAGCAGCAATTGATGCACGACGGTCTGAATTTCTTATCACCGGAGGATTCACAGGTCATGTATTCTACTTCCAAGCAATATAGAGGGCATGCTTTGGCTCTCATAATTCCTACTGTGTCATCAATCAAATTTGAATTTAATTACAGATTCACAGTAACAAACAAGTAAGACATACATACATACATAAATACATACATACCTGCATATAAAGGGAGAAGAAGCATAATAAGAAGAGAAACTCTGGAATATTGAGGCATCCTATCCTAGCTTCAATTTGTGAATCTTGATGCTTCTGATTCACCACCACTGTTTTTTTTAAAGCTATTATAGTTTTTTATATATGTGTAGTGTGGGATTGTATGCCATTTTAGTCAATTCCATAACCAATAGAATGTAGTTTAAGTGTCATTTAAAGATAATGCTCTCAAACTCAACCATCATTAGTACTACTTCACAACACTTTGTCCTTTTTCATTTTCTTGTGTTGAAAATCTCGATGTGTAGTTATTTTGAAGAAAAATTATAAGTGAAGTATATAAGAGAACATTCACTATCATAAATTTGTTTCCAGAGAAATTTTAGAATACTAATACGGATATTTTTGCGACAATTTGTGATCGCTAACTGTGAAAAAGTCCCACTATCATCATATGTGTTAGTTACAATTTTAGTGACGATTGGCTAACTCCCCATTTTCTTGTAATGAGAAGTCCCACCTCAAATTTGTGAAGTTGTGGAGAGTTGGATCATGCCCCTACTCATTTGATCCTTGATGTATACAATTCTAACCACTACTGATTTCACTAATTATTTTCAAAATATATTTTTATTTGATTGTGGACAACATTTTACAATAGACTACCATTTATTAGGGTTAGGGGTGTTCAAAAACCGAACCAGGCCGAAATAACCGACCGAATCGATGTAATTCGGTTTTTCGGTTCGGTTTTCGGTCTAATCGGTTCGGTTTCGGTTCTAAATATTTCAACATTTCGGTATTCGGTCTATACGGTTCGGTTTTGTCAAAATAACCGAACCGACCAAATAAAAATAAGGGGAACAAATAAATAACCAAAACTAAATCCCTTGAAGAATGGAGAATATCCCTCATCTATGAAACCTTTTGTTAGTTGAGAAATCAATTTAATTTCATTCATTCTCCTTAACAACACTTTGTTTTCTTTTGAGGTAATTACTTCTTTTTTCTTATTCAAATATATCAGCAATCATAATCTATTGCTTCTAATTGCATTCTAACTTTTCAAATTTTTCTATATGAATTTCATTTCACTTTGTGTTTTGATCTGCAATCATATCAATATTCAGGAATTCCAACATTCATTCTTTTTACATTCTTCTTCTATATGATTTGCAAGAAATCCCTAATGAAATTCTTGAATTTCCAGTTTCTTATAACATTGTGTTATGAAATTTATTCAATTATTGATTGGTAATTAAATAGAAGAAGAAGATTCAGATGGATACAATGAGGGGTCAAGGAGGCATTCAAATGCTGCTAAGTGCAGAAGAAGAGGCCCAACACATAGTTGCTGCTGCTCGCAATCGTATGAACTTACTTCATAATCATTTTATTCATTCTTAATCATATCCCATGCATTTTACTTTACTTGTTAGATTCTTTCATTGTAGTAATTTGCATTAGAATTGATCAGTGAAATTGACAAGATTAAAGCAAGCTAAAGATGAAGCTGATAAAGAATCTTCCAACTATCGCTCCCACATGGAATCTCAATTTCAGAAAATTCTTTCCGAGGTATCTCATTATCCAATCAATGAATTATAGTTACAAAGAATTTCACAGTTTCATTTGGATACTTTTCTTGTTTTGTAATTCTGCGTTCCATATTGATTGCAAAGTAAAAGAGCATTAACCTTTTTTACTAACATGCAAATACAAGAGTTTGGCTAAATCTAATTAACTGCGTCTACACTGTAATGATTAAGTTAGTAATGTTCGGGTGGGAAAGGAGGAAATACCTTATGTTTGCAACAAGGTCGACTGGTCGAGTAATCATTATATTATTCTTACTTCATCCTGAACATGCCTTTTATACGAGGAGCGTATATTTAATCATTATCTAACGAACCTGCCTGTCTAGTCCGCATTACAGTATTTAAGATCTAGGAATGTTTTATTAGAGCATCTAGAACCCAGTATATGATTATGAACAACCACATAATGGTCATGTCACGTGAGCAACGCAATATCTAACGTTGTGTTTGGTAAGGAACTTGTAATTATTGTGATTTGGGTTTGTAGACAAGTGGAAATTCAGGATCAACAGTGAAAAGGCTGGAAGGAGAAACAGATGAGAAAATAAAGAGATTGAAGGAATGTGGATCCAAAGTTCAGCCTGATGTTGTTGCCATGATCAAGAAGCATGTTACTTCTATAAATTTTCAGGTTAATCTGAATTCTTATTTGTATTTATTTATTGGATGAAATGTTCAACCACTAGTATTCACTTGCTTTTGTTTCAATTTGGTTTCAGAAAAACTGATTTGATTTGGACATAAATGGAGCAGCTGCTATGCTTGGTTTCATAATTCCATTTTTTCTATTATTATTTCTTCTTTTGGAATCCATTTTGTTGAATTTCATTTCTGTTCTTATACAACAGTTTAATTTCATTTCTGAATCTGTAATCTTAATAATAGAAGTCTAGTGGTTTAAAGTCGTTCCTCGTTGAAGAAAAATATTACAAGAATCATACGGATCTGTATCACTTCCCTATACATGCATGGTTCCATCAAGCCTGATTTTAATATCGGACACCCCTTACTAATAAGCTCCAATAACATCCTTTCTATTTCTAATATAAGATTTAATTTGTTCATGCCTTCATTGTCATCCCTCGCGACCGCTTCTTGTATAAATTGCCCTATCACAGTGCCACCCACATCAGACTGAGTCGTTACACTAAGGGGCATTCAAAGTAGCAGCAACTGTCTGAATTATAATCCCACAAAGTAAAAACATAGATATAACAATTAACAACCATTGGACTAGCATCACCTCGCAACCATGCGAGAAAGGAACTAGGGTCTGAAGAAGGACCAAGCCATACACCAAAAGGTCAACAGCCATCAAAATTATAAGCAGGAACTTTATGACAAAAATGTTACGTATTTTTGAGAATGTCAAACTGATAACAAAAAGCAGGAAGTTTTCCATGGCAGAAGAGGATCCGAAATTTTTGAACCATTCACAAGAACATACACAGTTTTAGTGATATACATACAGCCACAAAAACACATAAAAACTGCCATTTTATAGAAACTGCCATCTTAATGATTCGTGCAAACTCTTTTCCCCAGATCGTGAGATAACTTGCTAATAAGAGGCTAGTCAGTTGTAATATCTATGATGGCAGCAGCAGAATTATCCACTTCAATACCAGAAAAACGGAACCGTTATTACAAAGAGTAATATTTCATAATGCCTTCCAAGATGCATTGGAAGATGATAATCAGATAAGTTAGGCTGAACTGAAGTGACTGTTTATTTTGCATTGAAGAACACATATTTCAACCATCTCAAAACCAACAGAAAATTGCAGATTTCAACTGTCAAAACCAACATAAATATTCTTGATTTTCTTTGTAGCCAAAACATGAAAACTGGCGTTCTTAATTAAGAAATGATAGGGTAAAAAGTTGAAACTTAACCAGAACCAAAACCACCTCTGATGAACAATTCAGTTTAGACTGTTTAGTTTAGACTTTATCATACAACAGTGAAACCGTCAAGAATATGTTGCTAACACATTCTAAACAGCCCCCACACAAATAGCAACAAGGAATCCCGAAACTCAAACTTGAAATAATAAAATTGCTAAAACTACATTTGGGATTTCAATCTGCACTAATTACTTGGAAACTTGAAAAGAATTTGAATTTCTTAAGATCAAACAGCCAAAAATAGTCCAGTAAAACAAATATGTACAGAACAGACTAAATTGAATATTCAGGCATTTAGAATGGCGGAGGCCATTCGTTTTTTTGTAAGTTTACAAGCTTTTGAATTGAGATCCATCCATTCACTGATCACCTATGCCACTATGCATTAGAGGGTCCAAATCAAAGCATATCCGGCTTCCGATTCGCTTCAATTGCATTTCAGGAAGAGCGATGGTATTAGTTAGCACTTGGCCTTCTTGCTGTTGTTAAGTACTCTGTGCAAATGAAAGGCTTCACCTTGATCCCCATCCATCGACCTTCTTTCTAAACAGCAAACTGTGAGTTGCCTTAGTAACCTCTCCAGATATGACCTTAAGCAGCCTTGGAAATTCTTTAGACTTGGATTTGTTGATAACACCATTGCATTCACCGTGTCTGCCACTATCTCCCTCTGTGAATCTTCTAGAAGATACCCTACTGACGACTCCTCTGGTTTTTCGTAAGCCAGCAAAGCAACGCAGTCCTGCACAGACCAATTAATTACGGACATAAACAAATAATGCACGACTTGATATATGAAACTCGCTAATAATACCTCCACAAGATCAGCAAATCCAGGCAATTCAAAGAATTTAGCCAATTCAATCCTTCCATATTTGACTGCCTCCTCGAGTGCTCCAACCTACACACAAGTTAAGGTACACTTCATGGATAGAGAGAGTAATTAATTAGCATCTAACATAATAGTTTGTGGGCACTCATGTTATGCTTAACATTAAACTGAATACTAAAGCTTCCAAACATTAAATACATTTGTTACCCCTTTAGTATGTAATCAAGATGTGTTATAGAGTGCTTGCAAAATAACCGACAGTAATCATTATCACCAATAAGAAAAAAGTTAGGTTTCTCTTTCTGTAAGCTAATCATATATCCATAGAAAAAAGAAAATATACCCGAACCAATTCAATAAATTTTTGGCAGTGAAGCAGAAAGCAGGTTGCTGATCTTTCATCCTGCATAGGGAAAAATAAAGTAACTATTAATATGTGATGATGACGATGATACTAACAATAAAAGAGAAGGAACTTGAACAATTATAGCAATATCTTTTTCATGAAAAAAACAAAAAACACAATTGAACTATTACAAAACATGAACCAACAAATAAAAATGTAGTAATTTAAGCACGTGATGTAAAATTTTGTATTATTATAATCACATATTAGATCTTAGAAAGTCTCACGTTCAAATAAATTGAGGGGTTGAGATGAAGCAAGATTTGTATAAGAGTAAAATTTGCAACATAATAAGAATTTTAGTTTAGCTTTTTTCCTATCGTTATTTAAGTTCTGAAAAATGAACGAAGTAACTTTTGCTGTCAACAGATAAAGCCTGTAAGAAAAATAGAAGTATTTATCAAATCCCTCATCCCCATCCCAACCAAATTGCATCCTTTTCTTGCCATTACAAGATGTGTATCATTTAATAAGTGGATGGAGATACATAATGTCATTAAGTGTATTCACCTGAACAATCTGGGGATACCAATCACGAAGTTTAACGATTGCAGCATCAATATCACCACTCCTGATGAGCTTCATCAATAAAAAATGAAACTCAGTACACCTAATATTCATAAAAAAAAAAAAAATAGATTTACTCATGAATTGCAGTTCACTTCGTTCGGCATATAAACCAACATAGTACTGCATAAGAAATGCATTTCCAATATACAGATTGTACACAGAAGGAACGGTTAATATTAATTACAAGATGAAAAAAAGTGTTGTCGAAGCAGAGGACACTAATTGTTCTCTACGGTGAATTATTGGAACTAAAATTCCTTAAAATTAGGAATATATATTTTAGCAAATTTGAAGCTGAACTAAAATTATTTGTTAAAAAAACACAGTAAATTTTTATTCCGTAACAAGTAATAGATTATTAACCTATTCAGAGATATGTTTCTATTGTAAGAACATGTACGCCTAACTTTGCACAGACCCTCAACCTTTCAGCACCTCAGGGCTAGGCCTAAGGCATATGAGACCTGTTGCCTTGGGTGCACTAGGGCCTTTAACTATCTTGATACCACATCCACAAAAATATCTCCCAACCATACTGCGGCAAATCTAGTTCTTTTCACTCAGGGTGTTAAAAGAAATTTCTTCATGCAATTTCATTTTCGAAGGTGAATCATGAACAATTAAACTTGATCTAAAAGTACAAGTAGTGAAAAAATATCTCATTAGAGCACTAAGATTACTCAGGTCTTTCAAACCATAATATCTATTTAAAAAAATCCAAACAAAAAAATAATCAGACAAAGAGAATTTGTCTCGAACAGCAACTTGAACGCATAATAGACTACAAGAGTAAGGAATTACTAGACACACGTCATTCTGAAGAGGCCGGCTCTAATTACCAGAAAAAAAGAAAACATACACAATCAAACACATTGTCCAGATGAGAGCCATTAAACTACTATTTTCAAACGAATGCATACCTGTCGAAGAGTTCTTCTTTCATTTAATGCATATGTAATGTCCTGGTCACTGAAGCCATTCTCTTGAGCTATATGTACTGGAGGCACTGTACTTTTACTAGCCAGGTCAAATGCATTGAGAGTCTCTTCATATCCATAATGCAGTAAGTACGAACGAACAAGCCTGCTCACAAAATAGAACTGCATAACTAAGTACTAAAAGAAGAAACAAGTATTATGGAAAATAACTCTTGCTTTTCAATACGATATGACTAGCATGATTAATGCAATAATATAGTAGGAGCAGCCTCATCAGCTTTTAAACATAAATACATAAACTTAGTATAGAGAGATTAGTACAACAACCAAGCCTTACTCCCAATCGTTGGGGTTAGCTATATGAATTATTCTATTCCATTTATTCATGATAGAACCATTGGATATCTTAGAAAATTTTAATGGAAATTCAGACCGTTGCCTGCTACAGAATTTATTCAATAAATAACCATTAGATATTAAGCTTCCTAGATGATCATATCCAGTAAGGCAGACAACCGAAAGTAGTAACAAACACATAACTGCCTTAATATATTTGACTAGTATAAGACGCCTTTACTTTATTACACACAAACATAAATTGCAAATACACACATGGCACACTTAGAAAATCCCAAAACTGAAAACACCAAACAAACAAACAAATCAATTGTTCCTCTTGTCTTATCACTATGATAGTAGACTACGAGTGATTCCTAACATATTTCCAGCAGGAAAAAGCAGTACTCTAGTGGAACTGATATGCCGATGAAATAGGTAGACAATGAGAAGCTCAATTGCAATAGATGTACAGGATAGAATCAATCACTTGAAAGCTTTAAATCCTAAAAAGCTCACAACCAAAAAAAAAAAAAGTTTCTCGGAAATACTGTCAAAACTGTATGAACTTACCCATGACTGACATTTTGTGGTAAGGATATTTTCTCAATCGTGATCTGCTGCTTTGCCCTTTGCTGTGTTTCATATTCCTAACAAGGAGATAAAATGAAATAGAAGGTGGAAATTAGTAATGGAAAACACTTGTTTTAACAAAGTGGAAAAATTTCAACACGCCTAAACAAGGTAGGGTCATGAAATTCTCAAAATTATATAGCAAAAGTAGCATGTCATAAGAAAATCGTGCAAGCAAACAAATACTTAGAATTAAATTCTTCGAATACATATGAGACAGAAAAAAAAATCAGGTCAGTTTAAGTAATCTTCACAAAAATGAAGTATTACTTAAAAATCATTCAGTAACATGCATCTTCACATAAACGAAGAATTACTTTATTCATGCAGAGACCAAACATAAACTTAACAACATCCATCACCGTGAAAAACAAAATGGCATCTTATTCAGTTTTTTTAAACTATAAGATGCCTTTCAGACAACTTTCTAACAACAAGAAACGACAAATGGTGATGAATAATGAATTAAAAACAACAAATACAAAATATAACTTGCATGCTACTCCATGACATTAACACTTTTTACCACCTAACCATATCATAAAATGGTTGATAGCTAATGCTCAGTCAACTATTCTATAAATAATATACTTAAGCTTATGTGCTTCAGCAATGATCTCCAAATATTGACTAGATAGAAAGGGGAAAAGAAAACATTGATTACAGCACAATTAATGACAAAGGAATACAAGAAATGAAAAAGGGCAAAATATCTTACCCTAAGATCAAAAGCAAATTGTTTCTGCCCAAAGTTGACTTCTACCCTGCTTGCACGTTAGGAAATAAAATATTAATGAACACAGGTAGCAAATAAGTAGTGGTATGTGGAAACCTTTAACATGATAATCCAAGAAATACTCCTTGAAAATTAATGAGGCGAAATGTAATTGACCATTTCCAGGTTCAGGAATACATCGACCAGCCTGCCTATATCAAAACGATAATATACAAAACTCTGTGTGTAGAGAAACAGGTTTTCAATCATAAGCTTACAGCTTCTGACAAGAGTTCATGAAGCAAACAAGAAAAGTTTACAAATTCAAAAGAAATAGATGACATCTCAATTCTTCCCCTAAAGTAAAGTAATGTCAGAAAAATATGAACACGAACACCTTAGTTTGAGTACTGATCCTGTACAAAAGCATGAATGCAAAAACATAAAATCAAAGCAATAGATTAAGATCAAAACACAGGACCTCAGAACTCATAATGCAATTAGGTTAAAACATACAGGTAGCACTCACATATAATATGACAACCATGGAACAGAAAATTCAATTTGAAGTTTGAATTATCTTCAAAAAATGCAAATTCCAATATCTTATAGTTTATTTTTTAAATCAAAAGGAGCTGTTGTGACCAACCAAATGCACACTCAGCCATAAAATCAACAATAGTGCTCGTGTCAAAATCATGCTACAAATACCCATTTTCCATATTAATAGAAACCAAAATTCTTGTTCAGGCACTAGTGTTTGATGCTTTGGCAAGATAAAGTACAAAAACACTGATAGTGCAATTGCAAATATATGAAAATTCACTAAAATGTTCCATTGATCCACCTTCCTTGTGCTTTTTATTTTTTCTCAGTCAAACAATCTACACTGTAAAATTTCAGAGTAACGCAAGGTAAATGACTAAGGAGTTGGTTGCTATTACTCATGCGAATCACATTCTTATTCTTCACATCCACCTAAGAGTACAATAGTTAATGGCCATAAAGGAATTATAAAATCTTCTAGTGCAAATCTGATGAATAAAATATACGGGTTAAAAAAGTCATCATTCAATCATATTAGACAAGGATCAATTGATCTACATCAAGAATTTGCATAGCAATCAATTCAGCATCTACGTTTCAAACTCTTACAAAAGATTTTACAAGCAAATGCACCAAAATGTCATTTAAACATAGTAAATAAGTTAGAGCTACTACATACTCTTCATTTCGACTATGTACAGCAACTGTTGGGAATAAGGGGCCCTTTATGTCCTTATAGACTGCACCAACCACCGCTCCATTTTTACTACACCAACATACGAGCATGTCTAAAAATAAGGTTTATATAATTAATAGAAGGCAAATTGGCAATCTTACAATTAAGGCAAGCAACAACTTCTCAAACTAGCAGCAAATATACTGACCAAAGCGGGCACTGTCTTACGTGAAAAAGAATTCCTGTGAAGCATAGTTAATACCAGCACCAACTGTATCCTTGGATGTAAATGGTGGCCCAAAAGGTTCTCCTTTACCTAGTCCACGATACAGATATCCATCATCTCCATGATATCCACAACTGTTTGATTCCCACCTACCAGAGGGGATAAAAAGAATAAATACTCTTCATTTAGAAATGCAAAATAAAATACCACTAACAAGGCAAGACAAAAACTTGAAGAGTTACTATGGACCGACATTTTTTTCACCTAATATATCAGACACATTTTAAAAGGCCATCTCATTTACTCCACTGGACTCCGAACATCAACCTTCCCCAACTCAATAAAACATACAAGCAACTGAATATTTTTATTTTTCACACTAAAGTTCTTACAACAGTACTTCAGTACAAGGGCCCAAAGGGACGAGACCTAATATATAACAAGTTCAAAGTTTTGAAGCCTTGGATAAGACACCAAACTTTAGGCAAACTAACATATTTGCCTGTACTAGGAGAAAAAGGCCTCAACAAGTAAGACTAAAGGGTAGAGGACCAGACAAGGCTCACCTAAATTTATGATATGATGACACCAATTTTTTTCCAATTAAACAATACCAACTGAAAGTCTAGATCCACTAAATGAAAGTACAAGACCTCAAAAGCAGTCTGACAAAGACAAGATACTTCCACGACTCAACATTGTCCACTAGAACATATTACTGCTGGACCTAAAACGTTTAGACAATTGGATAAAGCTTTGATGTTAAGGTTTGCACACTACATTCTAATTTCTCTTTCTTTCTATGATTGGGTGCATACTTAGTTTGTAAGCAAGCACTTAAAAATCTGAATGCCAATTATAGTTGTCACCCGCATCGACAATACTTGTCAAATATGTTTTACCGCCTAGGATCAAGGTTCAGTTAGATCCCATGGCTTGTGCTTCAGGTGATAAAGTGGTTACTTTCCTAAGGCAGGCATCCCAAAGACAAAATCATCACAATGAATCACCCAATGCTTGACCAAAACATTTTTGTTACCTTACCAGTTGAATTTATTAATTTTATTAATCCAAATTACTTTTTACAAAAAAGCTACATAACATTAGCATCACTTACACTATTGAGAACACTCTCTACTAAAATTCGACCCTGAGGTATTCTATCTGTTGATTTTCCTCAACCTCACAAAAGCATCAATTACACCAATTAAAACCGGCATACGCTAATGAATTAAGAAGTAAATGTTTACTAGTTATCTGCCAGTGAATATCGTATATAGAGTCAAGGAATAACTACGTAAACCTAATGAAAAACAATAAAGAACAATTCATTTAGATGCAAATATCGTTACTTTCAACATTCCAACAAATATTTCCAATGACATAGGCCAAGAAAGTTTCGAGCCACAACAATCCTTCCATTCCTCTAACTGTTTCTCAACCCCATTACTTACAGCCGAAATCTCCACACTAGTAACAGTGTCATAGATAAGTTCTGAAGATCATCATTATATATAACATTCATCGAGTTTCCTTTTACATTATCCCAGTGTACACCTGAACGATATTCTATACTTCCGTCTCAACCTAAATTCGCCATAAGATCTTTCACAAATGCATTCATTTCTACCAAATATGTATCCACCAACAAAACCACTAGATGAATAAAATTCAAAAAACGAAAACATACCCGGGCTGTCTCCGCATCTTAAAGGTATCACTAGTAAAGCCAATGGCGATCTGTCCCTTCTCCCCAGCATTCTTAACATAAATCTCAAAGTAATAAACAAGACGCTTAACCGGAGCGGGCTTATTAGCTTGAACAGCACCGACATCATGGCCATGAAGGTTAACACTGGTGTACTTAACAGTCAACTTATCGGTAGACATGAGAAGAAACCCTCCGGAGCTGTTGATGGTGTTAAGTTCGGTAGGTTCGTCGTCGTCATCGTCGAGAGTGTGCGACGGGGAGGAAGAGTGTCGAGCAAGTTTGAGAAAGTAGGAGGCGGGATCTTGGTGGTGGTTGCCGGAATTGGAATTGGAATTGGAATTGCCATTGGAGGTGCTCATTTTTTAAACCCTAGAATTGAGAATTGATCATTTGATAATGAAATCAAAACCCTAGAATTGGATTTTCGATTTTGATTTTGATTTTGGTTCAAGAAACAAGTATCTTCTTCTTCACTCAGTAGTTTTGATTCTCTGCTTTCAGCTGTATTAGTTTACGATAAGGGACATGCGTGGTCCAATCATGCTGCTTTCTTCTTTTCCCTCAACTTACCCAATCAAAATTACAAGTTTTCCTTCCTGTAGTGGAGTATTTCAATAATGGAGTATACTTGTTTCTCATCTTTTTTAGTTAACCAAATAAATGAGGGTATTATGGTAAAGATATACCCAATTAACTGAACGGAGAGAGTACAAGTTTAGGTTGTCCTTTAAATTAAAAAGATTAAATGAAAACAATGTACAAGTTCAAAGAGCTAGGAATGCATTAACCATTTCTTTTAGATTTGAACACATTTATAATGTCATTCAAAATGACTTGGCGATTTCTTTTCTATTTGACATAAAACGATTGAGTATCTAAAAAATCACTAAATAACCAATTAATAAAAATAATTGGGGGCATCACAAAAGGGAGTTTAGCAAAATTGCAACATTAAATTAACAAAGGTATGCAGGAGGTTTTCACCAACTTCACCACAAATCCCACAATCATTATCAATATTTAAACCCTTGAAAAAACAATCTCTCCCTAAGTGCATAATTTCCACATAATAATCTTAAGGCAGATTAAGGGACCACAGTTTGGTCCAATTTATTAGATCATCAACGTTCACTTGGTCACCAACAATAGCTCTCGCAATCTCCCTGTAACCCGAACGAACACTATAGGAAGCAAAAGGCATCCTTTACACACACTCTCGAGTCTCGACGGATCCATAGATTCCAAAGAGTCTCTAGCTAATACTATCAATCGCATCCATGAAAGTGATACATAGACTATGCTCCCTAAAGCAAAATAAAAGAGTAAGAAATCAACCCGGATAAATAAAGTTATATGGAATGCAGAAATGTGTAGGACACATTTTCAGTTATACAACTCTAATATACTTTAACATATATCGGTCTCCAGTCATTTTAATATGCATTATGCTAATGTTACAAACATAGACTTTGAGGTAGTTAATCTTCCACCAATCGAGACCCTGAGATCGGAAGCAGGCCAAAAACAATGATAATGATCACGGGTCACTGAAAAGAATAAAGAGAGGTAGAGGAGAGAACGAAATCAAACTCAGTAGAAACAGATATTAACAAACCTTAATGAAGAGAATTTACAGATCAGTTCGCAAACACTGGAGAGATTGTGAGGATAATCTTCATTTACATACTGCAAGACCTTCAAATCATAACCAAAAGAAAATAATAGTAAAATCCATAAAAAAGATCATATCTATATACAAAGTTTAGCAAGATTTATTACCTGTGGAATGAATCCATACTGAAAGCAATTCTTCAAGCTATATAGATACGAAAAAATCAGATAAAAAGCGGGATGCTGAGCATATATCTGCAGAAAATTGATTAATTTCTATATTGTTGGTGTAAATGGTTCCTCATTTAGCTCATTAACATGCAAAATAAAATAAAATATTATACCCGTATTGTTGGTTACTTTGATTATGTTTGAAAAGTACATTATCATTATGTAGTAGAATCACAAGGGCTGGTGTTAGAACAGCCGGACAATCGGACAAGGGTCTGAGTGTTGGGAACACCAGGAGCCCAGAATAACTGCTTGGATACACGGTCACACCTTGAGTAGAAGAAGAAAAGGTGATAAGGCAGTAATATGAACTTGATGCCACATCACTCTTTAACACTCTAAATAACATGCCAATCACCATAAAAATCGGCTAAGCTCCAAACAGAGATAACCAAAATTTCAAAACGCAGTTTCAGGTTGGAAGAATGGCTCGGAATTGGAGGGTTGGAACTGCATACGATAATACCAAATCCAACACCATCACAAAAATTATACATACAAACTCAGTCTCTTCCTTTCATTTACTTCTTCTTGTACTTCCAGATACTTACAAGCAATACAGCTGAGAGACTACTTACCCGGCAAAATTAAGGCATATTAATGATGCAAAATTGCATTTCTATGTACTAATGCTACATTATACATATAATTACAGCCAACAGTTGTGACCAAGAATATAAGTAAGTTTAGAGGGTAATTCTGGATGGAAGGCATATTCCTGCCGCTTGCTCCTCCATTAAAACTCCTTCACAAGTAGCTATTTTCACAACGTTTTCAACATTAATACGGTACTTCTCACGGGCTTCCAAGAATGCTCTTCCAAGCACTGTTTCAATCCATTCAGACATCGTACTTCCGTCCGAGACCCAACAAGCTGAAAGTATTTGTAACATTACTTCCTCGTCAATCTCCAGTAAAATCTCAGATCCTATGACTTTCTGAAATTGCCTCCCAATTTCACTTGTTATTTTCTCAGCAAGACCATCAAAATCAAACGGCTTGAACATTACCTTTTCATCCACTTTGTCAAAGAAATCTTCCAGCCAAGCTTGTGAACTTTCAGAAATGGAGTCGCTATCATAACTCTGTGAACTAATACTCTCTTCTGTCTCCTCCACAGGGAGATTCAAATCGATTGAGGGCCCTAATGCCCAATGCGTTCGTTTTTTGGCGACATTGTTAAGATCTTGCTCTTCAGAGTTGCTGGCTCCTAGCTTTCTCTTATTCATAGACGATGAATTGGATGCTACTTTTTCTGAAACTTTGACATTGATTGAACTGCTTCTACTGCCGTACTTAGAAGGGTGATGTTCGATTAAGATTTGCATTTGCCAGCTTTTAGCTCCAAGAATGCTTTCTTCAGAGAACCTAATAGGTTTACTATGAGACGTCAAGTTCATATTACCCATTGCAATTGTTGATGTCATCACAAAGATCATATTTCTTGTGCTCACTTCACTCCCATGAGAATCTCGAAATCTGCCTGTTGTCACAGCATGGAATAAACTAGTTCGGGTCTGATCATCGCACTTGTCTACATTTTCAAGGAGCACCACAGAAGAGGGTTTCTTGCGCAACTCCATTGCAATAAAGTCAACTACTGTCTTTCCCCTAAAAACCACTTCGTGACAGCTGAGATCCATAGAGACCAAATTTTCCTGGCTGCCAAACATTGTCTCAGCAAGACCTGATGCAATTCTTTTCTTTCCAACTTTATCTGGTCCAGTGAAAGCAAGCCAAATATCTCCTCTTGCAGTTGAGCCACAACTTCTTCCATATCCTGCTTTGCAACGTGATATGGCTCGTGTAATAGCACATATAGCTTCGTCTTGCCAGCCAACTTTGTCGGTAAGTGCTTTCCTGATTGATTTGTAGTCTCCGGAATCAGAATGCTCTCCCAGGGGATGATTAGAAGATGGAGAAGACCGAAGAGTTTGACATGAAGTACTATCACGTACTCCATATTCAGCAGATTTGAAACTTGAGAAATGTTGAAGATGCTCTTTATGACCATATAACTGTGGAGTAACTGGTAACTGAGAATTCAATGAATATGGTGTCGACAACCCCAAATCTGTGGTCACAGAAGAGACACATGAAGGTGATGTTTGGTCTGATGGTAGACCCACACTGGGTAGACTAAAATGAGTAAACCCAGGACTTCCCTTCCCTGATTGCTGATTTTCCAATGCATCTGTTAGTTTCTTAGGTTGGTAACTAACAGTCTCGGATTCAGGAGTAACTGATATCGCCTTTGGTTGTATTGGCACAACACTTTGCAAGTCCATACGGATGCCGAGATTTAGATTTGCAGGTTGACCATCATTAAGTGATGAACCTCTGCCGGAGCTGCTTGCTTTCATTTCTGAAACATACTGGAAACACTCTGCATATGATGTGTCAGGCCTATTTGGTGAAACACCAATTCCGGAAAAAGGATGAACGTGATGAAGCTGGTGACAAATATCATTCCATTTCTTTTGAAGTCCCAAAATTTTAGCATTCAATGTGCCATCATTTCTGGTCTGCACTGAAAATGAGCCACATTCTTATTTATAAATATACCCACAAATCAACCAATAAGATAAGATGACATAATTCAAGACCAACTAATGCAGAATATATGTGACATTACATGCGTGTATACGAACTTATTCAAAGATTTCCAACCATATAGGAACAGGAATAACACACCTTATCTTCATCCAATCCCAAGCCTTTGTCAAGGTGGGCCATTTGTAACCATGAAGGCAAGTTCTCTGAGTACCGATCGGAAACAGAAATTCTTTGTTCTTTTTTTAGCATAGCAGCAATTTCTTGCTCATACTTTGCAGTACAAAGATGGCAGCGAGTGACAGATTGATTCATATTGCTTAAAGGAATTTTGATATCAGATGGTGCAGCAAAGAATCCACCAAGTGGAACGAAAGACCCCATCAAGCTGTAAGTATGTAATGAGCAGGTAACTGTGAGATTCAATAGGTAGAAACAGTCAGAAGGTAAACTGTATGCGTGACAGGTATGGGCACAACAAATTCTAGAACGATTAAATTAAGCAATGTGCCACCAAGTTATGAACATTATAATAATAATAGCGAGATTTGGTCTGAGGATCAAATCAATATTTTATTTATGAAGTACAATCACTAGCAAGTATGGCATACTCCATTACCAAGCCACATATGCAACTTAAAAAGTATATATATCTAACACAATGGCCAATTGATTCAGAGGCTCTTTTGAAACAACCAAGACTCTGATTCATTCTAAATTAAAACTTGGCATATAACTTTTGCTAAAATAGAAAAAGCCAAAGCAAAAAGAACTCAAAAGGGAGGAGAGAGAGAGAATGGAGTTTTAACTTTTAACCAATGAAATGCTTATAACGTTTTGAAAAATGCAAAAAATCAAAGAGAAAGCTTATAAAACTTCCTAATAAAACATAGTACTATTAAAACATACTAATTTTCAAAAGGAGCCGGAATCCAACAGCAGCAGCTGCCAATTGTCGTAGTCAGATTAGTCTTTCTTGACCAATCGAAAGAGTCATGTGCATTTTCTCTTCTTGGTACGCACTAGAATGAATAATGGACAAGAAGCTAGGATATAATTTGATATGCTATGTTGCACGGACACTCCACTTTAGTAGTGATTCCAGATTTCGTGTTTGTATCCGTTTTCAACAGTAATCGTTTGAAGACGGTTTCATGAAGATTATATTTTAGAAATTACATCCTTGGTAATGTTTCCATGCAATATAGTCCCTAGATACAAATCCTTAAAAATAACAGTTTCTGATAAATCTAGTAAATGCTCATGTCGACATATATGTAATACTAGAAGAGGGAGAATACAACTCACCCAGATTTGGAGCCAAAACCATCGATAGGACTTTTCGAAGTTATGGGCAGTAAATGAAGATCCCAATCCTTCTCTATAGCTGGAAATTGACCCAAAAACTTGGAATACATTTCGTATCTCGCTGCAGCTCCCATCAACCACAACTTATCTCTAAAACCCTCCAACAAAGCACTCAATTTCGACACCAAATAACTCACAGCACCAAAGCAAGCATTTTCATCCACCAAAGCCTTCAATTCTCCAATATTCAACACAATTCCAGGCCCGGAACACTTCTCGGTCTTATCTCTCACCTCATCAAGCTTTAAACCCATCTTTTCTTTATCATTTCCGCCTTCACAAACAAACTCACTAATCTCCTTTTCAATGGAAATCAAACTCAACCCGGCAATCTCGCTAGGCAAAACTCCTGCTTCATCCCTGTTAACACAATCAACAAATTTACTCAAAGCATCAGCAGCACAAACACCAAGAAGCAACAAATTCTTCCCTTTCTCATTTCTTTTCGCCAACGCTTCACCAATTCTCTTCGAATTCTCATCTCCATCCTCTATCCCACTAAACGGGAAGCTAAACCCCGGTTGACTCAGATCCGGTCCCGTCAAATTACAAAGGAAAATCGGCGGGCACCTGCGAGATTGTGTCAGCGGCGGGTGGATAATCGCCAACTTAATATCACAACTTCTAAATCCAGCATCTCCAAGAACCCGACTCACAATAGGATCATCCAAAATCGATAGAATAAAATGCTTAAGCTCAACCTTCAAAACCGAAGGCGTTTGCTGATTACAATGAATCTGCATCAAATGGAAATTCTCCGGATGTCGCCGCTGATTCGCCTGAGACCGTTTAATCGCCGCCATGAGAGAATTTGATATCGGAGGAGGCTCATCTAGGGTTTTGGAAGAAGGCAATCGATCTAGAGAAACTCCAACACAAAGCTCCAACGCGTGAAACTGTAGTCGCGAAGTACACTGATTGTTCCTAGCGCGTGCACAGGCGTTCCGAAGCGTGGAAGACGGCAGCGCTAGTAACGCATAAACCGCATGAAGAGAAGTAGTCTGAGTATGACTCCGTCGACGCGCCACAGCAACCGCATCGTCGAGAGCACGCGCCGCCTCATCTGTTAAGCATTGCCGAGCTACGTCGACCGGCGTTGGCATCGCCGCCGGAAAAAAATAGAAAAAAATATATATAAAATAGGGAGGAGTGTAAGGTTCAAAAAGTTAAAGAATAATATATGTCTGGTTAGATTGAAGTTTAGTGGGGTCCATCTTCTTCACCATGGATGCTTTTCTTCATCTTCATCTTCTTCTTCTTCCTGAAATCTGTGGAAGAAACAAGAAAGTTAAGGTGGTTGATTCTGGTTCTGGTTTAGTTGAAAATGAAATCTGGTTTTCCAATTTTTATTCAGTAAATTAATCCTGTACCCACTCAATCTTGTTTACCCTTTCTCTTGATGGGACTCAACTTTAGTCAATTTCTAGCAGTAAAATTTCGTTTTTCTATTATTAGATTCGAACCCGAAACCCCACGTCAAATAAAATTTCTAGCTAATTAATTTGTTAGATTTGGCGATTTTCATCCATTTGAAGTACGTCTTTAATCGATATACCAAAAACGGATAGTAGACTATTTACTATTTCTCTATTACAATATATGATTACATTAAAAATTGTAATTCTGATTAGAATTTATTCGTATGTTTTTTTATGAATATATACTTTTTTTTTTCTGTGAGTAAAACTTTTTTCAAATTTTTTTTATAATTTTCTCTTTAATTAGCATCTCAAAATAGTTGTTGATTCAAATACAAAATTCAATAATTGATAATAATATTAAATAACTTTAGTTTTTTGTTTTTGAATTCATATTATGTTTGAAAATAAAATACTAACAAACTAGTTTGAAACTACAATCAACAATCATTCGTTTAATTCTTTCATATATTTTTAAAAATTCATATACTATGCAGTCTGAATCCACAACCGCATACTGTTTTCGAAGTGCAATAACCACTAAAATGTTACGAACTAAAGTTGCTTAAAATGGCATTTTCATTCCTTTCATGGTTAGATGGAACATAGAAAGTTTATTGAAGTAAATGAGAAATAGAAGGAGTAAAAGTGTAAATAAGAGCAAAATGTGATTATAGGAGATGCTGTGACCACTGAAACAAATGGGCCAACCATGGCAGTGGAGTCACTCTCCAACATTTCAGACCAACTTTTCAACACCCAAAAAGTTGTATTTATTTCCATTTTCTTTCTTTTATTTTATTTTAATTTTATAGTAGTATTTAAATAAAATAACAAAAGAATTTCCACAAAAAGGTTACCGCGAAAGTTTAGAAGCTGACGAGCAAAACTGCCTGCCTGCACTTTTCTACTCTTTACATACTTTTAGAAACTAAATTAATATTTATATCTCACTTGTTTTGTTTTATTATGCTTTTCTGTTTATAATATATTTATATCTTAGTTAATTACTAAATCCACATTGGGTTTAAGATCATTGAGTTCCTTAATATAATACTGTATATGTTTTGTTTTATTTGTTATTTAGGATTTTCGTCGTGTTGCTTCATTAAATATTTCAAATGATGCAAGTTGTTCTACTTGGATGTTTTATTAAGCCAAGAAACTAAACATGTTTTATAGATCGTTCATACTTTTTTAATGGACCATGCAAAATAGTTTATACAATATGGTAATTGGTTGAGAAAAGAAAAGTTGGGTGGTCTATAACCTATAGAGACTAATTTGGAATCAAATGGTAAGAAATAAGTTGGATTTTGAGCACTTAACGGTTCTAAACAATTTTATCAGTCAATTTAAATTTTTTATTTAAATGTATAAATATAATTTAGGATAAATGGCTTTTGTTTGCAACATTAAGAGCCAGTTTGTCATTGCTTTGTCAGGTTCTAAAACAAGTTTCTTCAGTTTTCTCATCTAAAAATAGTATTTGGTAAATGCAAAGTTGTTTTCCTTAGAATCTGTCACAATTTAAAAAATTGAAAGACTTGTTTGGTAAATGTAATGTTGTTGTCCTTACGAGCTAGGAAAGCTCTACTAGTTGTATTTTAGAGAAGTTATTGTAAAACTAGCTTTTGAATCAAAGTTTATTCATCACTAATTTCCACTCGAGCTGTTAAAGATGACAGACAGTTAGAAAAAGATGACAATTGTCATGGTTAGTTAAGTACTCTAGCTACTAGTTGTATATAAAATAATTACTATACTTCATTTTTCCGTAATTAACTATCATTGATCTAATTCTCTGAGAGCCATGAGAGGGCTTTCTTTAACAAATTGTACTTTTACGAAGGTGATCTCTAAGAACGAACCGACTACTAATCCTTATAATATCTTCGAACATCATGACCTCGATATTGAACTTGAAACAATTTTGGGGAAGGCCCCGCTAGGGGTGGGTGGCTTAAGGGACTGAATGCAACCAATTTATAAAATGGTGATGACCAGCACAAACTTCTTGGAAGCTAGATGAGAAATTGAAAATATTTAAGAGAATAAGAGTAGATCCTTATTAGTTGCATTCCAAAAGATCATTCATTCAATTCAAAGTCACACTGATTAAAGGATAGTTGCAACCAAAATCTTGATTACAGTCCACATTTAATTTGAGGAGTGGAATATCTTATAGGAAACAATTAGTTCTTATAAGAAATGAATTACAAAATATATAATGAGCAATTGATGAAATAACTAATTAAGTATTACAAAATATATCGAAGCCATCGTATTAAAATTGTTAAGTGTCTAGCTTGTTCACATAATGTGACACAGTTAATATAAAACTTTCATGTAAAAAGTTAATTTGGATATCAAAAATTACTATTTTTAAGGCTCTATTCTTTTTACTGAAATTTATTGAATCAAACTGAATTGAATTACTAACCGAATAACTTACGAATAAGTAAATTAATTTCCTAACTCTTACATAGTAAACCGTTTAAATGGTAAATATATGGTTTATGAGGGGAAAGAAATGAAGTTAGTAGTGGTTGTGATATAATATAAATGAAAGAAAGAAAGAAAGAGAAATGAATAATGTATAGATCTAGATGAGATGAGTGGTGCTCCCTATTAGTATTAGGATTGCTATCAATTTAATTATAATATCCCACTGGACCCCTACCCTTGTTCTTCAATCACAATCATGAAAAAGTTGATTTTATCCAATCCATCAATTTCTTTCATTTTTATTTTATTTCCTTTTTCATCTCAAACAGACAAATATATGCACATATACACTGCTTTTTATGTCTACATATACACTATTTTGTTCTCAACTGTACATTTTTTTTTTTAAAATCACAAAATTGATTATTTACATATTTTTTATTCATAGTATCTACATCTGTTTGAATGCAATTTTGATTTATTCATCCTATCTTATTTTTAGTGCTTAAATCATAATTAGACATTAGACGCTACAAATTACATTATTTTAGAAAGAAAACATATACAATTATTGAATTGAAGTCTAGAGATAGGATAGGTGAGACAAGGTCATTATGGAGAGATTTTTTTTAGTGTGAGACAATTAAAAAATGGTGGCATTTTTGAAATTTTAAAAACATGAATGGGCATTATTGAAAGGAAGATGAGGTGATGTCAGCACTGATGTCAGCGCTGATGTCACATCTGGAGAGAGAAAAAGTTTTTATTATTTTATTTAAAATGCATTTTCCCGCTCTTTCCGAACTCATTTTTCAAAAAAAATTATACCATCGAACTCGTATTAATTAGGCGGTCATTTTGAGATCCATTGTTGTTATTTATAAACGATTTTTATTTTTTTTATTTTTGTTTTAGTAGAATACTATATTTGTTCCACCGGACTACTCCAATTGTTCCACCAGACTACTACATTTGTTCCAGTAGAATATTTTCATTATTTTTTGTTAAATGCACTCTGGGAGTGTAAAAAAATGTACTATTCTGGTGGAACAATTGGGGTAGTCCGGTGGAACAAATATAGTATTCTGCTGGAACAAAAATAAAAAAAATAAAAATCGTCCATAAATAACAACAATGGATCTCAAAATGACCGTCTAATTAATACGAGTTCAGTGGTATAATTTTTTTTGAAAAATAAGTTTGGAAAGAGCGGGAAAATGCATTTTAAAGAAAATAATTAGAACTCTTTCTCTCTCCAGAGGTGACATCAGCGCTGACATCACCTCATCTTCCTTCCCTTCAATTCACGCATGAAGGGTGCTCATTTAATTACAAGTTTGTCACCTTCCTCTATTGAATTACAACAATACCCATTGTCTCACCATAAAAACTAGTCTCATCTTAAACCCTTGTCTCATTTGAACTTGACTCTTGAAATCTATTCATCTTTTTTTTCTTGTGGTATAAATTCAATTAATCTATTAGTTTATATGGAAACATATAATTATTAAAAATTAAATAGATAGTTGTCATGACCCGTAGAGATTAACCCTAAAGGTGGTAATAGTGTTTTGAAATAGATTCATTAAGGTAATGTAAGATGTCTATTGAGCCGCTACAAAATTTAAGTACAAACTGAATAAATTAAATACATTCTTAGCCCTGACTTTGCATTCACTAAGACAATAGCTATTGAACATTAAAATTTGGCATTGGTATATGAGTTTCACATTTTACTAGGATAGTGGCTCCTTTCAATAGTGTTGAAAATGACCGCTTCAATAGTAGGCAACTTTTTAATATAAGATTTGTGAAAAGGATATTATAAAAAAGTTTAATTGAGTTTTTTTCAATTTCATGTCATTTAGGTGTTTTTTTAGGTGTAATTAAAGGCTAATTGAAAAACAACGTCAATTTTCACTGATGTGTCTCATGTGCCGTCATTCAGTGACATTTTTCACCACATAAAATCAGCTTAC
The DNA here is from genome assembly GCA_028411795.1 of Euphorbia peplus. NCBI lineage: Eukaryota > Viridiplantae > Streptophyta > Magnoliopsida > Malpighiales > Euphorbiaceae > Euphorbia > Euphorbia peplus. The sequence continues at coordinate 23,571,255 of CP110844.1, forward strand.
CCTTGAATAATCCATAATAAATTGTGACTGAGTTGAAATTAGTTGCAAATAAAGGTAGAGAGGTAGGTAGTGATTTATGGCCAAACTATTAATTAAGTTGAAATGAGAATAAATGTGTTAAGTTGGGGGAGGTTTTGAGTCTAGAAACTACATAGATAGACATGGACCTTAAGATTTAATTTGGAACTAAATTCAATATGAAAAATTATCCATCTATTGCACTTATGGTATCTATTATTATTATTATTATTATTATTATTATTATTATTATTATTATTATTATTATTATTAGGTTAATTAGCTATCCTCAATCTGGCCAAAAGTGGATTGTTCTTGAATGGTGATTGTAAGGTAAGTACAACTTTTAAGATTGTCTCTCTTGCATTCTTGGCTTATTTTGTGCTTTAATCTGCTTGGTCAATATATTGGGCATATTTATGACAGTGAAAAGCAGTCAGGGTAAATAATCAAGTCTCAAGTCCAACTTATGTTAGCGTATTTTTCTATTCTCATTAAACAAATTAAAACATGTTTAGTTCATAAGCTTGAAGTTGACATGAAACTTGAAAGTTCATTAGTAAATACCTTGTCAACTACAAATATCTGATGTGGCTGAAAATGAAGTCCATAAGCTTGAAAAGAAGTTTAAGGAGGGAAGTAAAGTTCATGTTCGAATTAGTTGAAGGTTAGTTTTCCACGAAGAGTACTTGTATTTGCAAACTCTCGTTCTTTATATGCTTCACTTACTACTTGTTCTGCACATTGAGTGCTACTTGCATGCTCTATCTCGCACTGTTGTACAAACCTGTCGATCTTGTGAATTGTTTAATATTGACGGCGAGTTTCTGCTGAAAAATTTATAGCAAAATCCTAAAACTTGCTGATTTTACGAAATGTTGATTATTAATGGTAAGTTGCAGCTGCAATTATAGATGTTGCGGGTGTATATTTATCGCATAAAAATGCTGGAAGACTTTCAATAATATTCGATGTTGGAGGCCTCTTGGCTGGCTTATGTGATCGAAGCGAGCGGGATAACATCAATGGTCTTCTTAGCTCTATCAATCCCATCCCTCATCATGTACAGAGTTTATGGAAGTTTATCAATGGTTGCCAACATAACTTTGATGTTCCTCTTGGATTTGCTTGTCGACAGTCCCTACTCACTAATTACAACAACAACGGGAGTTGATATCGATTAAGGGAAATTCCAACGCATTATATATAGATGGAACTGCTTCAGTTGGAGCTGCCATTGTTGGCTGGTAGGGTATATTTCTTTTCTACGAGAAGCTGACTCTTCTTCCTGTCATATTAATGTTGTTGAAATGAGGTAGAAAATACTTGCTTACATCTTAGTTATGATAGTCTTTGTTGATGAATATTGCACGAAAACGAAAAAAAGCAACATGTGTGTATTTATATATGTGCACTTTTGCTTAGAAAGGCATGTTTGTAATTATTTACTTTAGAATATTAAGATTAGAATTCGATTGCACATAGAAAATATTGATGGGATCGACATATTTAATTTCACTCCTAGTTCCATCAATATTTTGATCTACAAACCAGCAAACTTATGCATTTCAAGTTGCAGGAATGAGCGAATCATTTACTTATGTATTTCGGGTCCGTTGAGGTAGCATTTTACGCTATTATGTTTAGTCATATTGAGACATTCAACTAGCATTCAACTAGTATCAAGGAGCGGTATTTTGTGTCCTTTTATAGTTGTTTTTTGTTATAAGCTTTTCATCTTCTATGTTGTGAAACCATATATAGTAGCCGGCCTCATTGAGCCTAACTGAGAAAAGACCGGATATAACTCAGAAGGTTTTGATTCCCTTGTCCTGAATTCAATTTCTCTGTTAAGCCAGCTACTACGACTTCACGAGAAGATGAAAAACTTAAGACCAAAAACAAAAAGGAAACCAAATACCGCTCCTTTACAAAGGTCTAATGCTAGTTGAATGTCTCAAAATGCCTAAACATAACAGCGTAAAATGCTACCTCAACGGACCCAAAATACACCCATTATGGAATTAGGAACGCAATTGAATATGACGATCCCAAATTCCATCGAAATGTTTCTATGCACAACTGAATATATCGATCTCAGATTCCCAAATTTTGAAGATTTCTATTCCCATTCAGATTCATTAGAAAACAACAAATACTTGCCTCTCGAAAGATGGTTGGGATCAAGACCCGGTGAATGGTTGTTCAGGAAACTCCGTGTTGGAGCTTCGATTCATTAGATGGAGAGATATCAGAGAATTCAGGGACTCAATCTCCTTAAACTATGGCCACCCAACAACATATGATTATTAGTAAGAAAATGAAAGGAAAGAACAAACTCTACAAGAAAAATGCTGATCGGCTACAAAAATATCCGTAGGAGAATGATTATATTCTGTAGTTGAACGCCATCTCCTACGGATCTCGGACAGAGGCCTTTCTGTTGCAGAAAATCACGTAGGAAAATATCACCTACAAATATTTTGTAGGATATTCTCCTACAGAAAATCTCCTACAACAGACGGGTCCCTACACACATGTAGCTACTACAAATTTTGTAGGCGATTGTGCTACAAGATCTCCTACTGTGTTAAGTAGGTGAATCTCCTGCAAATTATGCTACATAAAACCTGTAGGAGAGTTCATCTCTTTTCTTTTTGTCATCATTGATTAAATTATTATTATTTATCGAATTTACATAATCAATAAACAAATGTCCTAACTCATACATCTTACTATACCCACAATTCGATAGGAACAGAACTGAAACTTACTTACAAAATTAATATATATAAGGACTTTCATGTCCATATAAGTTTAGAGGTCAATGAGCATGCAATGCAAATATTAGTTGTCCAAAAAAAACTAAGTAAACCATGGAGACGTAGATGAGTGGTGCTCCCTATTAGCATTAGTATTAGGATTGCTATCAATCTAATTATAATATCCCACTGGACCCCTACCCTTGTTCTTCCATCACAATCATGCAAAAGTTGATTTTATCCCATCTATCAATTTCTTTCATTTTTATTTTATTTCCTTTTTCTTTAATTCAACGTTACATGAATTTCACATTTTGTTAAAAAACTGGCTACTTTTAATAGTGTTGAAGATGATTGCTTCAATGATAGAGTAAGCAACTCTTTAATATAAGATATGTGAAAAGGTTATTATAAAAAAATTTAATTGAATTTTTTTCATTTTCATGTTATCTAGGTGTTGTTTTTAGGTGTAATTAAAGGTCAATTGGAAGACAACGTCAATTTTCACTTTTGTGTTTCATATATCGTTATTCAGAAGCATTTTTCACCGCATAGAATATATCAATTTTACTCTTCAATAATCCATTACATTGTGAGTGAGTTGAAATTAGTTGCAAATAAAGGTAGTAGTGTTTTATTACCCAAACTATTAATTAAGTTGAAATGGGAATAAATAGACATAGATAGATAGATAGATAGATGCGCCGGCCAATGACATTTTAATTTGACATTTGAAACCAAACCATGGACCTTAATTAAGATCAGGAACATAGTCACCAAATTAATTAATTTGGAACTAAATTCAATATGAAAAATTATCCATCTATTGCACTTATGGTATCTATTATTATTAGGTTAAGTAGCTATTTGCAATCCTTTTTTTAATTTTTATTTTTTGAATTTTTTTTATTGAGTCCACGTATTGCACTTAAGCCATAATTTCCAACTTTTGTTTCCTGAAAAAAGAAAAGCCTTAATTATGATTTCCGTGGAAAATACTTTATTAGCAAATCTTTCTAGGAAGCAGAGTTGGGAAATGATCCGAGTTTCGCATGCATGCTGGGAATAACTGAAGCCAGAGAGATTATTATAGCGAGAATTGGTTGGAAAGTTGGGGATGGATTTGTTGGTGAAAATTTTGCAGGATAAACGGGTACCGAGACTACCGTGTTATAGACCGCTAGCTACGATTTTAGAGGTGATCCGCCTTGGATTAAGTTGAACGTTGACACCTCCTTTCGTGACAATGGCATCAATTGTGGTGCTGGAGCTATTGTCCATACTGAGAAAGGCGATGTGAAGTTATCAATGGAGGGGCCAATTGGGCATTGCCTCTCTCCGGAGGTGGTAGAAGTTACAACTTTTAGAGCATTTCTAGAGGTGATTGGTCTCTTAAACCAATTTACCCCTCCACATCACCAAAATTACTATTCAAAATCACTCTTCCCATATCATGTTTACTCCAACTAAAATTTACTCTAGTGGTGAGTGAGTGATTTCAATAATTTCCACCATTCACACAACTCCACCTATACACTTACCAATATTTTCTTTATTTTTAATCTTTTCTCTTTCATCCCTTTTCACTCTCTATTTTTGTTGAATCACCCGCCCAAATGGATGGCCAATTCATTTTAATTGGTGTACTTTTTCACTCTCTAATGGTGGGTGGATGATTCCAATATTTTTCTTATTTGCTAGTTAGAGATTACTAGCTGGTGGTTAAAGGTGAAGATTTTTAGCTGGTGGTTAAAGGTGAAGATTTTTAAATCCTGATTATTGAACTAGATGCTAATAACATTGTCCAGGCGCTCAACGGAAAAGCGCCTCCCTTAGCAGATACATTGCTTATACTCAAAGATATAATGGGTTGTGTTTCACATATCTCTCGAGTTAAATTTGTCTTAGCAAAGGCACTGTAATAAAGTAGCTCACGAGTTGGCTCAATGGGTGGCAAAGCAGTTAAAGTTGGTTGTACGGGTAGATGAGGCCATGAGTTGTGTTCACTCTTTGTTAATTTCTGATGTTGCACTAAGCTAGTTTCTTGAATGAAATTCATTGATTATAAAAAAAATTAAATTTAAAATTTGGTCACGTTGGTAAAGTTGTAATCTCAACTATCAATTTTAAAATAAATTGATAAGATTTTATTTGTATATTTTAATATTTAATAACATTTATTGAAAAATTAATCTCAGCCGTTAATTTTATAATTAACGGTTGAGATGCATTAAACTTGACTAACATGATCATATCTCAACTTGAGAGGATCCAAATGCGATAAGAAAATACAACTAGAATATAAGCTGTTGAGACCCGCAAAATCGTGACTGAGTTTCTAGTTTGATGGTTCAATTGATCGGTTTCCCTTTTTTACGGGTTTCAACATAGTTAAATTTAAGGGATCTTCAGACAAGTATTGTATGTCGGGTTTGATTCATCCAGGTTGAATTGGTCGGTCCAGTCTAAGTTTTATAACCTTGATCTTGATCATCAACATTGTCTCCAGAAGCTTTTGATGGTACTTCTTGATCAACAGTTTCGGATTTCTTGTCCTCAATAACCATGAAGACATTTGCTACTTCAGTATTCTCTTATCCAGTAGAGGAAATTATTTCACTATCACTCTATGTGGCTACCATGGTCTTCTTTCCATGTTTCTTTTCTTTCTTTAGTTCTTGACAGTTTGCTTTGATGTGTCCAAGTTGTTGGCATCCAAAACAAGTAATGTTCTTGCTAGAATCCTTTCAAAACTTGTCACTGCTTTCTCTTCTAGGTCTCTTGCTTCTGAATAATCTCTTGCTATACTAACAATTCTTGCAGAAATCTTCTTAAACTTATGCTTCAACTAACTTATGCTTCTTATCTTTTGACTTCTTCATCTCAAAGCTTTTCATATAAATCTCATATGTAATGAGAGATCTTTATTAGCTCATTATATACATAGGTAATCAAATCTTGTGCTTCCTCAATAACAGTTTTCTTAGCTTGACAACTTTTAGGATGACTTTTCATAATCTTCTTCATCAATTCTTTGTCAACAAATACTTTTCCCAACCTCGTCAACTCATTGATGATGTTGGTGAATCTGGCATTCACCATAAAAGTACCTTGTTTGTCACCCATCTCAAATTACTCATAGAAGATGATTGATCTTTGATTCTTTCACTTTTTTGTTTCCCCATAGGTAACCTCCATCTTGTTTCATATTTCTTGAGTAGTCTCGCAACCTGAAATTTTGTTATATTTTGCAACAGCTAAAACACAATGAAGCATGTTAATAGCAGAGACATTGGCTTGCAACTTTTTCAAATCATCATTTGTCCATCTATTTTCTAGTACCTTATACTACTTCAGTAGGAGTGTAAGGTCCTCTCCATAGCACAAGACAAACACTCAGTCTTTGGTCTTGAAAAAAGTTCTTCATTTTGTTCTTTTAGAAGGTGTTGTTGGATCCGAAGAATAAATGAGGTCTTGTGATAGATAATACTTTAGGAATGATTTAGGCAGTTCCATAACCTAGAAAATTTCTAATGGCACTAGAGGCTATTATATATACTTGGATCTTCATATTTTGATGGATAAATCTATGTAGCATGAATAACTGAATGGTTGTTGGTCCCTCATAAGGTAATATGTTTTAGAGGGGGTGAATAGAACTTAAACATTTCTATGACCTATAAATACAGTAAGTCAGAATCAGTACTTACTGGTTCAGAAGCAAGACCGTTATTGAATTCAGTACTCGTTATTTCTTGTTAAGACTTAGCATATAACAAGTTATATCTTCAGATGCTCTAGATTAAAGCTCTTATGAATGATGCAATATAAAGTAGAAAGGTTCAATAGACAGATATGCAATATAGTTAACAATAAGAGGCAATACACAATTCAATAGTAAAAGTTGAGAGTTTGGTAGAAAGAAACACTCAGTCGGCTTATCTTGGTTCAACACCTCACAATGCTTACATCCAGCCTGCAAGGTGTTAGTCCTAAGTATTTAGGAAATACTCTAAAGGGGGGATGGGTGGATAGAGTATTGAGGCCCATTAAAATTTCTTCCCATCTTACTGTCTTGGACACAGAAACTCAGTAAGCGTGCAAGTGATACTTAGTATTGGTGAGTCAGCATGAATGTCTTGGCAGAATTCTTCGACAATCACTTGACCAGCTAGTTTATATGTTAGGTACATTAATTAACAAATCAGGCAGTTAACTCAACACAGTGCAACTACACTAGGTGCTGACTCAAACCCTACTTAACATGATATATATAACTCAGTAAAGATAAACAGTTAAGTACTCAGTACTCATCATATACACAACATATAGATATAGCTCAGTAAGTAAGAAGCAAGATACATGTAAAGTGTTAAAGGATAAAGATACTCAACAATTTATCTAGGTTCAGTCACAGTCCTTGTGCCTACTCTTGTCCTCAAGGTACCTTCCCTTGAGATTTGTGAATCCACTAAATATCTCTTTCAAGGCAAAGAAACCGGCCTTTTACAATAGCTTAGTACAACAATTGAGTATCGTCCTCTATCTAATGTCGCTATCTTCCACAACTACTTGCACCAAGTAGTTGTCTTCTTGGTCCACTACAAGAAAAAACTGTATCGCCGACACAGGTTTCCGTCGGTAAATAGCCAATTTCTGTCGGTAATACTATTCACCGACAGAATACCGACAAATTTTAGTGTGTCTGTATAGAGCTTGTAGGGAGGCTGTTACGACACTTTTTTTGTGGTGTCGGGGATATCACCGACACATAATGTGTCGGTGTAGTGTGTAGGTGAGTCCTACACTTTTCTGTGTCGGTGAATTGTGTAGGCCACACCGACCCAAACACCTACACTCTGTGTCGGTATCTCAATTTTCATATTAAATATATATTATCTTACCTACCGATAATATGTAGGAAATTGTGTCGGTACTCATTTATTACAATTTCATAATAATATTTTATTCGTGTACTGAAATGCATCCATATTTGTTCGTATATCAAAATTTATGTTTATAAATCAGATAAAAATATATAACTAATGTTTATATTATAAACGATCAAGTCAAACATCTCTTGGCTACAAAATGCAATCAACTAATAAATACATAGGGTATAAACAAAAAGAAACTTCACCGAACTTGGCCATATTGAAGCAATTTCCTAACTACAACTTACTAATAGGGTAGAACAAAAAGAACTTGGCCCTATTGAAGCAATACATTAACTATAGTTTACAAAGTTTTGCAGACTTTCAATATCAGCAACAATCAGTGCATATTCCTCCTACATACATTCAAATGGAACGCCGACAAATTCCAGAAATCTTTTGACTATCCAAGCTGAAATTAGAAGTAATACATTACTTTAGTACCATCACAGAAAATTAAACAGAACTTGAAATATCTTTTAATAATTACCTAACATTGGCAGTAAGAGCTATACGAATATGTCCATCACTTCTTTGTTCCTCATTCGGGCTGCCAGAACTAGTAAATGTACCTGCGACGTAGTTATATGTATAAGAATAAAAGGTGTTACTTATTATAACTATTGTACGCGCAATGCATACCATTTGGAGAAGTAGAAATTGAAAGCGCATCGTGCTTAGTCATTAAGAGAATTACAGGTTAATATAAGAGAAACATTTCAGATTTTGCAAAGTTCATCAAAGCAAGAAGAGAAATATCAAAGGCAAATCAAACCAAACACATTTCAGCATACTTGAGCAAAGTTCAGTCGAGCTAGAAGAGAAAGACCCTGTCAAAGTTACTCACATAAAAATTGAAGCAGTTGATCGTCTAGTCATCCGCCTCCATGAAGTTTTACACCTTGATCCAGCATAAATTGAGGTTCATTTAGGCTTGTAAAAGAGATTTTGCGCTCCTGGAACAAGAAAACGAACTTCAGCTTCACAATTATAATATTAATTGTGAATTCATATCCTAAACTTGCTAAAACTAGACAGTTAATTTGAGAAATCCATTAACAGAGCAGCCATTAAACGGAGCAGAATTAAGAGAGAAATAAAAGCAGCCATTAACAAAGAAGGATCAACAGAAAAATAAGCCTATTGTGCAAGCTTCCTATTAAAGAGATTAAAAATGTAACTGTTACCTAAATAAACTCACAAAGTCTAAGAATACAAGGACTAAAAAATACATTTCATCATAACGATGCCTAGATTTAACATACTGAAGTTACATTTTCGAAACAGAATAAATTGAATGAGCAGACTAAAGACCACAATTGTAGACATACAAACCGCAAAAGAGTATATAAAAATCCTTCCTTTTCATCACAACAAAAGCAATTAGACAAAACAAAACCACCATTTATAAAACAAAATTTGAGAAACAGAGCCACAATGAAATATGTTATCCAACTTTCAAGAGCTGCTGAATAAATAGCTCGAGTTTATGACTTGCATTTCTCCAAAACAAAACGTCAGTTAAGAATATATATCATCATACTAATTTAATGAAATAGCTGGAGAATCATAAAACCCACCATCGGATTCAAATTACCAACCTAACACAAAAAATAGTCTTGAACATGAAATACAACATAATATAAGTGAAGAATTCACCTGCAATTGAGTTGATATAGGTTTGAATAAGATATTATGCAAGTGAACAAACATTTGACTTATAATATACTAAATTTTTTTGTTTGTATTCACATAATCCATTCAAGTTCTTTCCATTTCTTTTCCCTCATATGGAAATCAAACACAAGCATCAAATACCACTATCCACACAGCAATATGAACTCCAAGAACACAACTTATCAGGTTAGTAGATAATTAAGGAACTAAACTTGTCACTTCTTGGCATTCCCTATCACACACTAAGCTTTTCAAATTTGAACGTCCGACACCCGAGTTTAAGCAACACTGTCAAGTATCAAGTCAAACAAACTTTTATCTACGTTTCATTCAAAATCAGCAAACAATAGTGCGAACAGTGCAAAGATCCAAAACTGCCTGTATGACAGATTCAATTTTTTGTACAAGCAACAAACAGGAAAAATCCATTTTGATGTCCAATTACGTATCCTGTCGAAGATAAACAACCATACATTGAACTATCTAACCAAATAAGAGAGCTCCATTTCGAAAGTTCCCTACACGTACTCACGACACAATCATTATATCTCTATCCACTATGCACACTAACTTCCATTGAAAGCAGAAAATGACGAGAGCAAACCATAAAGTACACGAAACAAAACGAACATCAATAGAATGATCTACTCATTTTCAGCAACCAAAATAGACAGCAACAAACAATCATCCTACTAAATAAAAATGCTAAGAGAACATCCAAAAAATAGATCAAAAAAAAAGAAAATCAGCCATCCAATTCATCGATTTTCTAGGCAGCCAAACAAGACGATACAGGAAAATAACAGATCATATAAAATCAGAGAAAGAAAACGAGAGATGAAATGAAGATCTGGAGAGAAGAGAAAGAAACCTAAGCAAGGTCGCCTCCAAAGGGGAAGAGCAAGCTTAGTTTAAAAGGGCAAGGGTGAGGGTTCAAAATCAATTGTAAAAACCCTAAATGAAACCCTCAAATAAAACCCTAAATGAAACCCTCAAAAAGAAATACCTAAAGAGAGAGATCGATGAAAACATCCGAGTGTAATAGAGAATCATTTGGTTAACGACGCCGGTATTGGTGGCAACCGGCGGCGCCGGTGTTAGGTGGATGCCACGAAATCTCTGGTTAATGGCGGTGGTGCCTCTTTGCTGAGAAAGTAGAAAAATTAGGTTAAGATAATAAAAAGTGGTGGGTGACAATTTATAGTTCAAAAAATTTTTTATTATATATTTTATGATATTTTTTCTCTTTTATTAATTTTTTATATTTTATTAATTCCTACGCTAAATTGGGTCGGTCCAAATTATACTTTGTTGGTGATGTTTCCTACACTAAATTTCACCTACTAAATGTGTAGCTGTTGTAGGTGGGAAACATCCCGCCAAATCTTCCCTACACAATATAAGGATGTGTAGGTGACTGTGTAGGAGACTACCTACGCATCGCATTTGTCGGTGTTCCGTCGGAATCACCTACCCAAAATCTACGTGTCGGTGAGATCTGTAGGTGATCATGCTTTTTCTTGTAGTGGTCATTAAAGATTTAAATACAAATTTAAATTGTTTTCTCGGTTTATGACTTAGTACATTGATAAGCACAATAATTGTGTACAATGATTGCTTTAGAGCTTCTAAAAACTATTCTAAGAATATGAGCTTTTAAAGAATGAGTTCTTGAGATGTTGTTTCGGTGTTGGTGTTCTTGGTGTATCTTCACTCTTCACACACATCTCCTTTTATAAAGGTTCTTGAAACTAGTCGTTGAGGCTTGAGTTCTTGAGTTTGAATCTTAATCTTCAATCTTCCCGCTTCAATCTTCCCGTTGGAGATGGCAGGTAGTTGTTGCATTTATTTATTGTCAATATATTGGACTTGGAAAATGATTCAATGTTCAGCTTTCCTCATTAGTGATTGCGGTAGATGGAAACTTGTAGCAGAACGAAAACTTTCATTTTCGTGATATGTTAGGATGCACTTTTCGGACATCAGTGTTGACTGCTTTAGGACTTAGCCATTTTGGGAAATGTCTTGGAGTCTTCAATGTGACTTCTTTCCACAGTCTAGGATTATTTGTTGGGTTCAAATCTTCGAATGGACCAATGGTTGACTTGGTTCATCAACTTTCTGAGCTCTGTTGGGGTACTGAGTTGATTCTTCAAAGATGGTCAACATCAGTATGTTGAGCTTCAGTCTTCAAGTCAGTATATGGCAGAATACTGAGTACTTTACTGAACTTAGGATTACTAAGGGAAGTAACTATTGTCTTAACACAATAAACAGTTAGTAACTTCATGATTAATTAATATAACCTGGATAAATCTGCTCACTCAAGATCTTCTGAACTTTATCTCTCTACTCTATTTACTTGTTATATTTGCTTATGTATTGTGCAACATTAATTAAGTGTTGAAGCATATTGTCTCTTTACTTTAGTGTTTGTTCAGAAGACAAACCATTTAGAAAATCTGTCAAACAGAACTTCTGTTGCTGAAAGACAGAGCTTGTCTTAAGGCATAATTTCTCTTAGAAGCGCTTCTCTCATATTTATGGAAATTCCTGAAAAAATTCCAGAGTTCTGGACTTTCATATTTCTTGAAAGAATGAGAAAGAAGAAGAAAATAAAGAAGAAAGGAGAAGAAGAATAAAAATAGAAAGGAAGGAAGAGACGAAAAATAAAGAAATATAATAATTTGAGGGTCATTTTGTAAATTGTCGAAATTGAAAATATTCATATTTCTCTCCACTCTCCTTATTTTGCCACGTAGGCGCCACATAGGACTCATGACTCAAAATGACATGTTTTTTTAAGTTCATGAGTTAAAATGAAAAGCTAAACATGAGGGGTTAAACTGAAAAAATGCCAAGTTTAGAGGTTTATAAAGAGGTTAAGCCTTTTTAAACGATATTAAGATTCAAATTTTAGACATTTGTACATTTTAAGAATGGTTAATTTCAAACAAGTGTCATGTGGTTTCATGATTTTGCAAATAAAGGACTGAGGTTTGCTTCTGGGAAAAAAAAAGGACTGTGCTTTGTATTGTTTGCAGAATTAAGGAAATGGTCGATTTTCTTAACATACATGAGGACATTTTTCGCCCGACATATTTTTGTGACCTTTGACGAGTCAAGTTAGAGTTAAGCTCAAAGGTCAGAAAAATATTTCGGCAAAAAATATCATCGTTTATATCAACAAAAATGACAATTTCCTTAATTCTACAGACAATATAAACTACAGTCTTTTATTTGCTTAAAGGCAAATTATAATCTTTTATTTGTAAAATTGTAAAATTACAAATCACTTAGAAATTTAACTTCGGTCACCCTTTTTATTTGTAGAGTGTCAATATTAAAAATATTTATTGTAATTTATTCCAAGTAATAGAGAGAGATATTGTTCGGAAATCTAATGTAATCTTGGGTGTGTCAATCATAGATATTTGATGTGATGTGTAATAATGTGATGTGGGTAATATACTATCCATAATCATGCTTATTTCTTACACAACTTGCTCTGCCAACCAAGGGTGAATTACAAATTTAGCCCCTTTTAAGGCCCATTTATGTATCCGATCCACTTAGGTTTTTTTTTTGTCTAACTAAATTTATAAAACTAGTTACTTTTAACCATTTTTTACAAATATGTCTTTCTAGTATTTGTCGTGGTTTCACAAAAACTAGCACGACAAACATAACTCTACAAGCACAACAAGCTCTACCAATATTATATGGACATTTTTTCCAAAAAAATTGAAAGTATTTATAATTAAACCTCTTTAAAGTAATACTCTTGGGACCGGGAAAAAATATTACTTTATCGAATTTATTACTTTATCGATAATGAACACTAATGAAGAGACTAGTCCTAAACTGGACAATAGCAATAGAATCACCTACGAATGAACAAATTCTTGAGTCGGTAATGAACATTGGTGAAAAGCCGATCTTGAACCAGACGATAACAATGTCATTCCAAGTTTGTCATCAAAGAAAGCAGTTCAAGCAATCAACACTTTTAACAATTACTTGTTGCAACACGAGCAAAACATACCAAGAGTTATTTATGCTTTACGTAAAGTCAATGATGATGTTAATTTTAGCTTTGGTGAAAGGAAGAAACAAGATATTATATATTTATATTTTAAAAAAATTGAATTTTGTAAGTCATACATATTATATATACGTATAATTCTGGAATTATTACTTTATATATTACTTGGGTCCTTCAGGACTTTCAAATTTTTTATTATCTTATGCTTTTAGCGAGAATATTACTTTACGACATTAGCCCAAGTTGGGACCGACGAAATTTATTACTTAAGCGAGGTTATTACTTTATCGAATATTACTTCATCGAGGTTTAACTGTAGTTGAACAAAATCATGGTTGAATTCAGGGAAGAGTTGATCTAGGCTGTCGCTTAAAGCCTCTACTTTTTGGAAGCCTCTAATTTTACCGATACTTTACGATGCTTTGAATGCAATAAATTAGATTAATAAAAAAATCGGAAACATATTATCATATTAGAATTATTTATATGAATAAAGAAAATATACATTTACACTATAATCTATTAAAAACACATAGTCATAATATAATTTATCTTAATTTAAAAGGTTTCGATCGAAACATTTTCAATTCAAATATGAATTTAATTGTTAAAACTTAAGTTTATATATAACTATTGTTTCCTTTGAATTGAGTAAATTATCATATATAGAAATAAGAATTTAGATAGTCAACTAAAATAGATTCGAATATTAATAACGACACAACTTTGACTATAACTATACAATGTGAAGACCTCCATAATAATTTTACAGTTTGTCTATCAATAATAAAGGTAATGTAAATGTAAGTATATGGTTTATGTGTATCTCAAAACAGTTCCGTAAATTACAAACATACAAAACAAATGTCATCGATTGTTCATTTTGCAATTAAATTGTGGGTTAATTTTTACGTCAAAAATTACTTACTTCAATTAATTTGAAAATTCAAACTTTTATGTTCTTCAAATCACGTTCTTTTATATCAATTTTTATATAATATCTTAATTTGTAAAATACGCTTTGTATTTATCCTAATAATATCTACCCGACAATTATTTCTTTTTGTGTAAATTATTTCAATTGAATTTTCTTTTGTCTAAATGCTTAGGGCCTCCTATATATTGGAGCCGGCCTGAACAAAGTGAGTAAAAATATGTACATGAGTATTAAAAAAAAGGGTAATTTTCTAAAAAATCCTTTGTATTTATTAATTTTATCAAAATGATGTTTGTGTTTATTTTTTTGACAAAATAAAGATTGTGTTTAGCTCTGTTATCGAAAAAAAGAAAATTCACTAATGGTGTTAAATGTGATGATGTGTCAATTATGTCTTTCTTTCTAAATTATTTTTTAGGGCAAAATGTGTTTTAATGAGATTATTAAAAAGTGACACCATTATTATTATTATTATTATTATTATTATTAAAAGGCCTTTCTCAGAAATAAAGTTGGAAAAATATTATGCAATTGAATATGAAAAGATATATTCAGATCCTCCATCAAGTAATATTATACTGATGTTTCTTTAACTTTATCCAATTAAGATCTGACCTTTTCTAGCTTCTTTTCTATTTTGTAAATATTCTCAGAACATATTCAAACTTCCACCATTAGAATTCACTTAAAGAAGTCAAAAATAAAATAAAATATCTCAAGTCCCTCATTATTTTCATTTTGATGAATTGAGTTTTTAATCTATTATTTTATTTTATATTTTTGACAACTTTTTTATTTATTATTTTATTTTAACATATTAAGTTTTATATTTCAAACTATTTTTTGAGAATTCACTTTTTCTCAACTATATGATTTGAATCTATGACTTCACATTCTTCTCAACTATACGATTTGAATCCATGACCTCACAATTTTTTATGGTTATTTTTTGAATCGTTAAAACTGTAAATTTAAACCGATGTAAAATGAGAAGATCCATTTATTTATTAATTCATATAAATAAAATGAAAACAATCAGAATTTATATATACAGTAAATTCAGAATACAATGGTGTGGCTATATATATTGGGACAACATCAAAGTAAAATAATCACTGAAACTCTCCAATCCTCCTACTCAAATGATACATTTTTTTTACTTTTGAAGGAAAACAAAATTAAGAAAACAAAAAGACGTATATGTGGTTAAATATAAGCTGCTTATAAACCAAGGCTTGCAGTGTGATTGGCTTCATGTCTTGATTGTGGAGATTGTATACACATGCATTCAGGCATTGGAAATGTGTAAAGCGACGCACTTGGTTTTCTCGTTTCACACCCTTTCGTGTCACTGTGTCGAAGCATATCTTGCATTTGTCTCTTGAACACTTCCCATCTGCACAAAAACAATTACAAACAAATACAGCGCTATCATTTCTGAAGTAACTGCACAACTCACATTGTAGAGAATTTCCCAAACATTTTGAACAGCGAAACAAACAATTCATCTTACACGAAAATCATGAAAATGATAGAAAACTCAGCAACAAAAATCAGTGAATTCAACGAAGAGCAATTTAGAGAAACAGATACGGAATGAATGTTATTCAAGAACTGATAATGAAAAAGAAAAACAAAAGTCAGACTAAGCCATATAGTAAAACGGGAACCTTCCTTCTCTATTCACTCATCATAGAGTCATGCAAAAAATAGCACAAGGGTTACACAAAACACAACTGGCCCTACGTAGAAGGAACAATATCCGGCTCATCCCCTAAGTAACTAACTTTTCCTTCAAACTACGCCTAAGAATAACTAATTTTGTCACATAGCTAATTTCCTGGTGTAGCTTGTTCTTTGTTCCTGCATACATACTACAAATTTGCATTCTCCTCCATAAGTTCTCTCTTTACCCCATGCCGCCCCCTTCAGAAAGTGTCTTGTCCGCAAGACTTAGAAGGGCAACACAAACTCATCTATTTCTTTCGATTGCGGCTAAACAAACAATTGACAGACAGAATTTCATGCATCTGAATGGTAAACCTACCCGACAGTTCTAGGAATCAAAGTAGTACAGGGATCCACGTCTGATTCTAAACAACAGTGCAGATGAACAAGAGAGAACCAATAGCCTTTTTCAACAGGGAAACATGGAACCAACTGTGCATTTTGGAAAAGGCAGGTAGGCAACAGTCCAGCCTTTACTACTGTCAAAGAATTAATATAAAAGATGTTGTTGGCCTTAACTATCAGCTCAAGTTTTTAGTTCAATCGGTTAACTAACATGATATCGGAGTCTGTAATCGAAAGGTCCCGAGTTCGACTCCTAGCAACTTCAACAATTGTAGAATTAAAACCACATGCTGGGTTGGACCAGCCCAAAAGGGTGTAAAAGATTAATATAAAAGATATTGTTAGCCTTGACTATCAGCTCGAGCTTCAATTAAGTAACAAGTACAATTTAGAAAGGCCCAAAATAGCAAGCTAACATCTTGGATATACTCTCTGTGCCATGGATTGCTGCTTATCTGGCCTGAGCTCACCTAATTCCCAATTGCAAAATCATGAATTATTAACTTCTCCTCAAATATCCCTAAAAAATAATTAATTTGCTAGCTAGCTAATTTCCTAATTTAGCCAACTGTTTGTTCATATTCATGCATACTCTAACTTCCTCACATCCATTTGCATTCTCTTCTCCTGCATAATTCCAGACTTTTTAGCCCATTCTCAATCATTATCACCTTCTCAGATAGGGAAATTTACTCTTGAACACAAACTCATCCTCCCCATTAGCCTCACCTATCCTCTTCGTTTGCCACTAAAATAACAATCGAGAGACAGAATCTCCATGCCACAGAATCGTATGCATAGCAGCATCTTTTCACGCACTACCAAATATTGTTGTAGCTATAGGTTAAAGAACAAAGTCCTCTTATAGCTTGCAACAATCACAAGATACCAAAGACAACATGAAAAATATATAACATCTAGCCATTCTTACCCATTCTAAGTAAGATGGTAGATCATTGTCCTTCTGACAGAGGGAGAAATGGTAACATTAAACTAGGAGGGAATGTTAAAAGATGGGGCGGGAGCAGCAAATGTCAAGTGCAAATTAATTGAAACCATGATGTTTAAATTTAAACCTAAATCATACAAAGAACTGAATCATTTGTTTCAGTACATTTGTACCTGATGCTAGGCTTATCGAATGTAACAGCCAATTTTCTCTTGTCTGGTTTAATTGTCTTTGCATGTCCACCATACAGATAACGCCTGTGACCCATCAAGAAGTGGGGAAAGTTTCCACCTTGAGTGGTGACAAAGACTTCACTGTGCAAACAAACCGTGTAGTCCAATGCAGCCAACCTAGACAAATGGCCCTGCATCACATACTTTGGAGTTACAAACATTCTTCTTCTATCCTATTTCACCTTTCTACTTAAATTATATGCCAGGTCCTGCATATATGAGACTTACAAATAAATGAAAAGTTTGATACCTTAAACGGAGCAAGTTCTTCAGCAGTAGCTAGCGTATCTTTTGTTTCTAGTCGTGGGAACATCTGCTTAAGTGGGGCCATAAACTTTTCTGCTTTATAGATGTTACCTGCTGCAACAAATACTGAGGTGCTATTATTGAAACCCATGCCCCTAAGCATCATTCCCACCTACAAAGTAAACCATAGATATCAGTATTGTGCATTTGACAAAAATCTTTACCGGATAAGAAATAAAATAAACAATTTTAGGTTTATGTTTCACACGAAAAGGAGCTCAAAACACTTAAACATTAGAATATAATATTGTAAAAATGGAGCTTATTTTATTCGAAAATTAGTATTCCAGAAAAAACAAGAATGAACTTCAAGTTGAGTACCACTAGTTATTTGACAGAGCCTGCATTGAACATAATGAAGACAAAACCTATTCACCAAAATCACCATGATAGAGAAAAGTTGCACTACCTCAATAGGAGTTAAAGGGCATTTTCCATCGATACGAATTGCTCCTGGCCTTATTACTCTACCTCTTCTCCTGAACTTCCCTCTCCAGCCTTTTTCTCGAGCAACATCCATTTCATGTTTCTCTTCCTCCCCTCCATCATACTCGCAACATGAAAATGCAACCATATCCTGCCATACAATTGATAGCTAGCTTAGAAATAAAGTAGAATATAAATAGAAACATATTAAAAGCGTGTCCTTTAAAGTAAAGACATGAATAAAATACCAATTCAAACCGAAGATGCACTGAAACATATTTCCCCCCACTCTCTGAGCTATTCTTAATCATTCGATCTACCATTCTATCGGCAAGTGCTCTTATAGGTTCTGAAAACCTCAGTGCTTCAAAATTGGCCAAACATCTTAGCCTCTGCACATCTGGAGGCACTGCATGAGCTAATCTGTTGGAGAAAGGGGCAATACGCACTGCCCTGCGCAACAGAATGAGAAATTATTGAAAACAAATTGCCTCACAAAATAAAATTTCATCAAAAGCTGCATATGGAAACTTTTTAGCAAACACTGCAATTCTATAAAGAAGCATAAATAGGTATCAGCAAAGGTACTTTTTCCAGTCCTATTTTGTCTTATCTGAGAATGGTAAAGAGGAAGAAATATTGGTTATTTTTTTAAAGCAAAGCATGAAAAAAAGTTAATTTCATGTGAATAACAAAATATATGCAGTCTGACAATAAATTCGTCATAAAATATTAAAGATTAACTTTCTAGTATGTAACTATGACCGTATTGTCCAAAACAATACAAGGATTACTAACTCCAAAAAAAAGAGGATTAGCAAGTTATAATCTTTTCACGGTTATCTACAGGGGTGTCATCCTTCACCATTTACATTAATTGAATTCTCCCAATTATGATCTTGAGTTGCAAATTCTAAATAGTACACCAACAAATAGTCTCTAACTTGCTTGATGACAATATAGACATAATAAATTGTATGTGGTTAACAGTCAATAAAAAGCTAATGCATTTGTGTGGACCAAGTGCAAAATGCATCTGTACTCATTTTATTTTGCTATTTAACACTGTATGGTAACTTCTATTACAATGAGCTCATTTATTCTTACTGCCAATGAAATTCAACTCGAGTAATCCTTATTAACACTATAGTTGGGTCCTTTGCATGAATCTTTTCCCACCATCCAAAATTTCTGGGACATATTACCTCAACCGATCAAGATATCATATGATCATATCTATATTAACCAATCAATCCACGCATCTAAAGTTCTCCTTTCTGCTCCTACTATGACCAATTCAGTACTTGTGTTTGAACAGTCACTGGGCATATTATTTTTAATTTAGTTGTGCTAGCTAGGTCTCATAACACTGAATTGTTATTATATATATGGCCATCAATCTCAATCAGTCATACCATGTGCAAACTGCTTATCTCTAGGCTGCAGATAAGAGGAAAACCAGGTCGTCTATATCATCTGAAGTATAAATTTCTGTGTAGCCTCATCCGATGCATAGACCATCCCTCTACAGGTTTGAACTTTTTGTTGAAATTGCTTAGAATTTCAGAGTTAGTACATACATTCTATATCTATCTGCATGATATGCAAATAAGACTCTACTTGGCTTTAAATAAATATCAATATTTTTTTATGATAAATGGCAACATGAGTGACAAGGGAAAAATGATTTCGTTCTAGAGGAAGTGACATGTTAAAAGATTTAGAATGAGAATGATCAACAAACACACCAACAATGAAATACATGTCATCTGAATTTATTTTATCATAAAACATCATGTTTCTTTGACCATGTAGACAACCCCATGCACAGATGGTAAAAGAAACAAAGATTTGCATACCGCATCTGCATCAGCTTCGGCAGCACCTTCTGAAGATAGTAGGTCGGACTGGACCAAGCTTTTACTCTCAAATTCACAATACTGCTAATATTATTGTCAAACTGCTCAAGTATATCTTTTGGGAGTTCTCGAACTACTGCAACATCATTCTTGAGGGAGTGTATGAAGAAATCTTCATCAAATATATCTCCGAATTTGCTGTGATGAAAGAAAAAAGGTCTCTAAATATTTTACACCACAATGAATCATCCTTGTATATACAGCATCATAACAGAATGCAATGAATCATGTGCAGAAGACAAAAAGTTGCATTCTAAACAAATATTGCTAGCAACATATTTCTTAAAATACATGGTTGAGTCATGCTAATTGGTTGAGACTCTATCACATCTCAGATCTTGAATACTTGAATTCCTTTTTTCCTTGTACTCCATTAAAGAACTTACTGGATCTATTGTCATCAAAACAATTAAGAAATGAGAAAACACACAAACGCACACGAGGGTAGAGCCTTAATAAAATGCTAAGATTGCTAAATTAACTGTGACTTTTCAGGTCATTGGTTGACACAAAAACAAAAGAAATCTCTAATTCTGCAAGGGAAAATGATGTATGCATCTAATTCTCGTTTGAGCCATGTTGCACAAAGGTCGGGGAGACTACCAATTTTTGGGTGTATCCACCATCATGGATGCAAAATTGATCCATGTGAAATTGACTTTCTGTAAGTAGTAGTCACTATCGGACTGCAGCATAACAAGCCCTCACTCATGTTTACATAGACCAGACGAGAGACAACTTAAAAATATTTTAATGATACAAGTCTATATCAAGTGGTTTTGCAAATAGTATGTGTGAAAATCAGAAGAAAGAACAAGAGGGTCATGAGAAGAAGCATAATTTTTGTTTCCTAGTTTGCTGAGATTTCTATTTCCTGCCTTCATATGTTTTAGCTCAGCCCACTCAGCAGGTCACTGAACACAAATAACACGGACAGAGAGCCTTGGTAAAAACAAGGCTCTTATTGGAAAGGAAATTGAAATAAAGAGTACAAATTGAAATTGGTTATTTGTGTTTCCCTTCACCATATTCTTTCCATAGCATAGATAATATATAGAGGACAAAGGAGTGTCTTCCCTTCAATTTCTCAATCTAGAATTTATCATCCTCTGCATCCCCAATAATGCTCCCCCATTTAGTACAGAGAAGGCGAGGTCCAGGAACTAGACCTCATATAATACTAATTAAGATAGAGCATGAATATGATTATTTTAACAAATTTAGATATAAACACAAATTTGAGAAAACAGCGCAGACATCTTTTTGAGTTTCACTGAATGAACACAAAAACCAGCAGTATCATCAATAATAGTCACCTGGAATCTTGCCACACGCTGTTTAAATGGAAAATTGGAATAACAAGAGTTGCATTCAGTAGTCCTGCCACAGCAACTGCATCGCATATCTGTATTCAAACAAGAATGAACAGGAAAGTGATGGGGAGCACAGTAGGCATTACATGCATTCTATAACGCGTCTAAAATTCATATTTCATATTAGAAATCTGCAGGTATATTCGTTTAGACCCTCCTCTATCTACAAATATAACTAGCATCCTACTTATGTAGCTTCAATTTGATAAAGGTCAGTTCAGATCCAGACATCAGTAAATTACAATATGGACTTAGAAATCATCAAATATACAATAGCCCTTTTAGAATACTTTTACAGACGCTGAAAGTATTAAGGAATTTCTTACTTATAATATTCAATCCAACCATAGAAAGCAGGACTTGACTTGCTAACCCGACAGGGATGATTCTGTGTCAATCCTTGGTCAAGTTCGAATCTACCTATAAAGACAGCTCAAAACCAAGCTGGCCCGACAGTACAAGTGGACCCGTGACTAATGCGAGATTGATATATGTGATCTCCAGACAAGTGTGCAAGAATCTACTCTCATCTATTTACTACAGTGGAATGCTTGTCTAATTTTCTTATCTAGTCAAAAATTAAGAAATGTAATTTTAGAGATCGAAACTTACTGATAAACGTTGTTGATTCAGCCCACCATTTGCTTCGATTATGAGGAAACCATTAGATTTTGGCAATTCTGGGAACCATAAATATGGAAATAAATAGAGGTATTACGAAAACAGAATAACACAGCAAGAGTAGGGAAATTCATAATACACTTCAGAATATTGCCAACAGTCACATGCAAAATTGCAACCGCTATTCAAATTGTTCGGAGTTCAAGATAGCAAGAGGAAATTCACAAGACCAGATGATACAGTGCACATGCTACAAACATGAATAAAACTCTTTTACAGATAGCTGCTCTTTAAGACAGTGACCTTAAGAAACTAGTTCATCTTAACCGGACAAAATCCAACATATACAACAATTTGTCAGTTCAAAATTATAGCTTATCAAGTAGAGATTTAATTTATTTTTTCAACAATGTTATAAAAACACATCATCATAGGTAAATCGAGTTTACAGAAAACTGTACCTTTTTCAAGAATGTTATTGTTCCCACAAGGCTTCCATACTTTATGCAGTTTTGGATCCCACGCTTTCATCAACTGTATGATTGGTTTATATCAGTTGCACATGGCATAATCAGTTACACAAGGATGACAAAAGCACAAAAAAATGTAGAAGTTTAATGAGCAATGCAAAAAAGAGGAGCAAGAGAAAAATATAATACTAATAAAACCATGATAATAGCAGAATTATACCATTCAAGCGGAATAGATCATAAATTTTTAACTTTTATGTTCTTTCAAACAATTTAATCAGGTTTGATGGAGATCACCTTATACGCAAGTGTTTGAAATTAAATTATTTCTGGGCAATTCACAACCTTATAAGCTGCTCCCTAAAGCATTTCTCCAATATTTTATTGCACATTTGTCTTCTCCGCCTCTTTTCTAACCTTTGATATTTCCTTCACATCCTCATTGAATCCTTCCTCTCCAAAATATTCTTCTTTCTCTATTATCCCCGACACCCTTTTAATACATTTTATATTGTGAATACAAATGTGATACCCTTAATAAATACACACTGAGGAATGTCCTACACCTAATACGCAATAGCCAAACATACGCATCCTTTAATAAACTTAAAATGGCATACGGACATATCTTTGGACAGCCAACAAAACACATTTATCATTTACACACATTATCTATAGGATATACAAACAGCAAGTTTAAGCTTACTCTAGACTCTTCCCTATCCTATCCTACGGCCAGCTAACCTTCAATGCTCTTAGACAATGCCATAAAGATAATCGAAATTAGATCCTAAGTTCCAATGCAAATAGTAGAAGCAAGTTCAGTTCAACTTAAAGCATAAATAGAAACAAACATAAGCTGGAAACAAACAGTAGTACCGCATTGTAGCTCCCATTGCTCAAACTCTCAGACTCCATATGCGGCCAAAGCTTCTTAAAAACCTGAGGACTGCGATAAACGGATCCAAGAGGAGGACGTTTGCGTACAACAACACCGCCATTGTTCAAATTCAAATCAACATCAAAGTTCAAAGATCCCATATACAACAACATCCCGGAAATATACAACAATGGAGCAAACAAAAGCACCCCTCTCCGCTTAAAAACGACTGAAACAACTAGAAAAACAAGCCTCTCAACTAAATTCTGCTTAAACCCTCTACCACCAGCTCCGCCGCCAAAACCACCACCGACATTTCCATTAGCCTTCCCCCGGCTGTGCCTCAGCCGGGGAGACGACGGAGGGGAAGGAGTGGTGGTGGCACTGACAGACCGCCCGTTACCGAGGCGGCTGTAGCCGTGCATAGAGCCAAAGATGAGGTTGGAAAATAGATTTGGAAAATACCCAAATGAGAAAAACTCAAGAATGTTGAAGATCTATGATTAAAAGATGCATCTTTATGCAATTCTAGTTAAATTAAACAAGTGGGTAGGAAACCCTTTTGGGAATTTGGGCACAAAATGAAGATGAAGATGAAGATGAAGAAGCATTAATGGAGGGACTCTGCCACGTGTCTTTTATTGAAGGTGTATCAATGGAGATTTTCAACTTCAACAACCAAGAATGGACTGAAGTGGACTCAAAAAAACAGTTCAATTTTTCAAAAACTGATACTTTTTTATTTATTTTTCTTGCTTTATTTCTTGGGGGTTTTTAATTGCTCAATCTTGATTAGGAATCTTGGCAACTTTTTCTTTTCTTTAATTAGAATATTGTAAAGGAGAGATGGGAATGTTTCGATCAAGATGGAATTTTTTTTTCTTTTTATTTGGCATAATAAATCAAGTGTTGATATTCTAATTTAGGAGATTAATTAATGTTTAGATACGATTGCGATTGCTATTATTAACAGAATTTAGAGTAGGTAGGTATTTCTTTTGTGAACTTCATAGTTGATTTTATGTCTATAATAGAATGAAGAGTTGGTTTGTGTGTTTATGGTAATTTAATCCATCTTCATTTATGATTTGGATACAATTTTTATTATTCAAGCTGAATCTTGCAAAAGTTGGAAAGTATATGATCTATTCAAAACTTTCCTATTTCTGACAGTTTGAAAAATGAAAAATTTTCAGTTTTTTTTTCTACTCAACTGAATTATTGATCGGATGTATAATGAATTTTATATTTTACTGAATATAAGTAAAAAAGAAAAGGCTAACTTATTAAATTCGTTACACTAAATCGAGTTAAAAAAGTTAACACTTGCATATATGATCTGATTTATGCTTAAATCATTAAACAAGAATTATTAAAATATTATTAATAGAAAATATTTTGCAAAAGGCTCAACTTAAAGTTGAGCGTTGATATAATAGTATAATTTAAAAACATTGTTAACGGAATTTGATAATGACATATGTATACATTTGATGAAAATGATTTATAGTAACCATATACTAAAAGTAATATGACTGGTTGTAAGACCATCTTCAAAGTGCTATGTTGGAAATAAAGTATTTTATACATTATTGTATGTCATGTTCGAGGTATTATATATAAAGGGTATAGTTGTTATTGAAATAATGTTTATACATAAACATATTGTATGACATGTAAACTTTTTAATGGTATATACGCTTAAAATGAACTTGTGATGAATGAGAAATGCAGGCTCAAAGTTGAGCTCATGGAATAAGTTTAAGAGAGTAAAACACTCTCATCCCACATCACTTTCAAAGGCGACAACTTAAGGTTTATAAAGTAGAAAGTTTCTTAAGCCTTCAAAACCAATTAACCAAGCGCACAAATCCACACTATGTGAATGTTGCTGACCCATTTTGCTATTCTCAAATCTCCTTAACCTGTATACTCAGAAATCAGTGTAGGATTTCTCTTCCGAGCTATTATTTCTGCTCATCTGTCTGTTCTTACTTCCGGTGATAATTGATCGTTTGCGATTCAAGCTCGCCTACGCTACTCGTTGTATCCTGAGATACTACATCAACACGTGGTGAATT